>JAQPPZ010002203.1:762500-2086884 GCA_028583015.1 Wollemia nobilis | reverse complement strand
TGCTCAACAAGTCCACACAGAACTTGTCCAAATCTGCTCAATAGGTCCACATAGAACCTATCCAAATATACTCAACATGTCCACACAGAACCTGCTCAAATATGCTCAATAGGCTCACTCAGAACCTGCTCAAACCTGCTCAACAAGCTCACTCAAACTTGTCCAAATATGCTCAATAATTCCTCTCTAGGACTTGCTCAAATATGCTCAATAATTCCTCTCTAGGACTTGCTCAAATCTCCATAGCAAGCTTCCACAAAAGCTTACTCAAAATCAGTCCACAAGCCTTCTCAAAGACTTGTCTCAAATCTACTTAACAAGCTCACATAGAACTTGCTCAATCTCATAGAATCATAAAGAGAATTGTTAGAGACTCAATATGTTCTATACTTAATGCTCAATCAATATCTCAACTCAAATAAATCTCATAGAAGCATAAAGAGAATTGTTAGAGACTCAATATGTTCTATACTCAAATCCCAATCTCAACTCAAATATAGAATATAGAATAGTTTATTTTATGGAACTTGAACAACCACATGCATCCACTTGACTAGGCTCAATCAACTCAACTCAACCAATCACCTTAATGAAAACCTTTTCTCACAAACCCTAGTCCAAGCATGTATCAATCAACTCAAAATATTTCCAACAATGCTCAACCACAAATCTCACATAACAATGATACTCATGTTCTTCTCTAACTCAAGTTCAAGTTCTTTGCACAACCAATGGGCTTCAACAACAATGCTTATAAAACAAGGTTTAATCACAACTCTCAAACCAGAAAACCTTGAAGCATTCAACCAACCACTTTCGAAAAGGAAACCACAATCAATCCTTTTCACTCCAAATATATTTTCAGAAATCAACCACCATAATCAATCAATAGGAGAATGTGCCCATACCTTTTATGAAGATGAAGAAGCCTCTTTGGAAATCTGCCACAATCACAATATTCTCTTGCCAAACTTCATGAGGGTTAGGAGAATTTACAAAACAAATATCATAACCTTTTACACCTTATTTCTCCTAGTCAAAAATCACATCCACCACTAGAAAATAATTAAAAATAATTATTTCCTTAATTAATTAAGCATAGCATGAATATCACCACAACCATTTACCATTCCCTTATTTCTCCTAAAAATCACTTTGCACTAATGCACAACTCACTAAGCTCCTTAATGCAAAAATTCCCACATCAAATAGTGCAAAATATAAGCCACAACTCATAAATCATATCACCATAGTATACCCTCAATAATGATGCATTGAAACCTTAGCTTTGAAAAATTAAAACATTAATTATTCATTCTCCAAAAATTACGGTGACAGGCATACCTTAGAAAATAATATATTTTCCAGCTCCGAAGAATGCGGCGATAAAAAACCATGCAAAAACGGGTTTCGGGTGACTCAAACCCAAGACCTGTAGTGAGTGCACCTTTGCACTCCCTCCACCCACCAAGTGGGCTAAGCTTCCCACGTGGAAGCTATTCCACCTTGTGCTCCTTATGCTTCTTCCTTTCACCCACGAGCTTTTAAACAATGAACAATGCTTCAATCAATACAATGCTAAAACTATGCTCGCGAGAATCAAACTCATGACCTCCGTGCTATCAACACCTTTGCACAATCCAAGCTGCCACTAGGCCATGCTGCCCAATATGATTTGGGAAGTGGTCACTGTCTTCTTTTAACCATTCACTGCATCACATAAAATAAAACATATGCTCTTTCCTTTGCATATACCACACAAGATTATCAACGAGCAAGGATAATCGATTTAAAAACTTAGTGGCATATTTATATGCATTTCCCTTCACTTGTAAATGTCGGTGTTTTTAAAACTGCCCTCATGACGTCGATAGACATGGCGGAAAACTTTTTATTTAATTTTAAAATTAAAATTAAAATTTTAAATAAATTAAAATTTAAACTAAACCTTTAAAATTAAATTTCTCCATCACCGGGGCACCTTTTTTGATGAAACAAAAAGCCAACTTGGGTTTTAAGAAAAACCCATTTCAAATCTGCCATCCATGGTTTTAAATAAAACCTTTTATTTTGCCTGCCTTGGTTTTGATAAAAACCCTTCCTTGCACTTTCACAAAACATAGTGCATACCATCATAGATCCTTTTGACATCAAATAACCTTTTGACATCAATGACAACATTTTAGCTTAGGGACTCAAAATGTCCAACAATCTCCCCCTTTGTCATTGATGGCAACCCATATTCATTTTACTGAAACCTAATCTTCTTTTTTGCTCCCCCTGGGACTTTGCTCCCCTGGCTCAATGCTCTCTCAAATATCAAATCTCTCCCCATATCAAAAATCTCCCCAATATACACAAATCTCTCCCCCTTTGACATCAATGGCAAAGGGTCACCTTTGGGGCTCGGGGCTAAGAATGAGCCTCTTAGCTTAGCCCCTCCCCCACCTCCACATGAGGTGGTTAATTCTGGGGTGGGAGTATTTCTACTCCCCGAAAGCACTGTTCTTTGTCTTTATCTTTCTCTCTTCTTCTCTGAGTCTTTTGAATCCTCTCACTGTTTCTTTCCAAGTCATCATCCCTATTCCTGTCGTCACTTATGTTCCTGTTCCTATTCTTGTTTTCATCCATGTTCTTGTTCCTTTTCCTATTCCTGTTCTCATCCATATTCCTTTTCCTATTCTTGTTATTGTTCTCATCCATGTTACTTTTCCTGTTCTTGTTCATGCCAATGTTCCTGTTCTTGTTCATGCCTACTTATGGAATATTTGCTCTACACCATCTTGCTATGTGACCATCATTATTGCACTTATAACACTTAATGTTATTATTCCTTGGAGGTGCAACTGTCTTAGGATTTCTCCTAGTGAAGCCATATCCTCTTCTATCATGAACCCTGCAATTCATTGCCTTGTGACCAAACTCATTACATGAGTAGCAATACCCATGGAAAAGTTATCCTTTCCCATATTCTTGTCTTTCATGTGTCCTACATTGTGAAGCCATGTGCCCAAACCTGTGACATGAAAAACATCTTCCATTGAAGAAACCTTGCCTAGACCCCATTGGTCTCTTGTTCTGATTCCTGTTCCATTTGTACCTTCTTTGTGCATTACTCCTATCTTTGTTGAACTCTTTGTTGTCCAATTCATCCTCTGATGTCTCACTCCCACTTTTACTTACTTCTTTTGACTCTTCTTATTTTCTGGTGTTTGAGCTTGGCTCTCCTTTTTTTCTTCTTGTTTCCCTTGTTCTTCTTTAGAACTAAGTCCTATTATGGTGACTGATGACCTTTGTGCATTGATAGTCCTTTCCAAGGTCCTTGAATTTTCCTCAAACTTGTGTAGCTTGTCCTTAGAACCTTTTACTTCCATCCTTAGTGAAACTATCTCATGCTCTAATCTTTCACACTCTAGATCTTTTACCTTTAATTTTTTAGCCATACCTTCTTCAATCCTTCTTGCTTCTTCAGCCTTGGTTTTGAATTTGGTGAGTTCCTGTAGAAACTTTGCTTTTTCTTTTTCATCTTCTTGAGCTTGAACCCTTAATCCTAAGTTCTCCCTTTTTAATTCTTCAAGAGTAACCATAAGCCTTTCACATTCTATCTCTTTTACCTTTGACTGTTCAACTATACCTTTTTCAACTCTTCTTGTTTTTTCAACCTTATCTCTCAAGTCAGAGATATCCTGTAGAAGCTTTGTCTTACATTTCTCAACTTCTTGTATTTGAGCCTTCAATTCTAAATTCTCTCTTTTCAATTCAATAAGCTCCTTAAGAGTGGCTTTCCCTTTTTCTTTTTCTTAAGCATCTTCCTTTTCTTCTATTACTGAAAGTAGAGTTTCTTCTTCATACCTATTTTGATTGTCCCTGTTATCCTTTCTTGAACCAATCTCTAGGATTTCATTTTTGAGAATATCATCTTCATCTTCACTACTACTAAACCCATTACAATATCTTGCATCATGGCCAAGTTGACCACAAACAAAACATTCTTGTGGACAATAAGTTGCATGGTGACCTGTGTTCCCACATCTGGTACAAAAATTTATCAGTCTGGATATTTCTCCATTACTTGATTCATCTCTTGAATCTATTTCCATGTGTCCTCCCAACACAAAAATATTAAACTCATCTTCCTTTTCTTTCATGACCATAGGTGTTCTTTTCTTCTTGTGTCTCATGCTTCTACTCTTGCCTTTCTTTGCCATTTGTGTTCTTGTAGGATCTTCCTTCAAGCTATTAAACTTCTTCCGAAGGAACCGACTCTAATACCAATTGAAGAACACAAGCTTATACTGAGAGGGGGGTGAACAGTATAAGACCACTTTTTACTTTTCTTTCCCAAATAGTATTAATCAATATAATCAATGGCAATATCAATAGCAATAACCAAAGCAATGCACAAATCATCACACACAATAGAGACACCAATTTTAACATGGTTCACCCAATGTGGGCTACCTCCACAGAGAAAATATTTCTTCTAAATATTTCTCAAATAATCTCATGGGAATCCTTCCCAATTACAATGTTTATGGACCTCTGTCCAAAGGAGATGTTGATCCCCTAAATCTCAAGTTCATGGATCTCTTCCATAGGAGAACTCTTTCCCCTTCTACTCTAGCTAGTGATCTTCTAGAAGACTCTGTCTCTCTACTGCACTGACTGGTGGATCTCTCTCCACTTGAAGACTCCTCACTCAGATCTATCTTCAATTGTCCTAGTTGTTGGATCTCTATCCACTGAGACTCTATCCTCTATACTCTGTCACCTCCAAATCTCTATCTCAATAGGTTCACTCAGAACCTTCTCAAATATTCTCAATAAGCTCACTCAAAACTTGTCCAAATATGCTCAACAAGCTCACATAGAACTTGTCCAAATATTCTCAACAGGTCCACACAAAACTTGTCCAAATATGCTCAATAGGTCCACATAGAACCTGCTCAAATATGCTCAACAATTCCTCTCTAGAACTTGCTCAAATCTTCTCAATAAGTCCTCTCTAGGACTTGTCCAAATATGCTCAATAAGTCCTCTCTAGGACTTGCTCAAATCTTCTCAATAAGTCCTCTCTAGGACTTGCTCAAATCTGCATAGCAAGCTTCCACAAAAGCTTACTCAAAATCAGTCCACAAGCCTTCTCAAAGACTTGTCTCAAATCTGCTTAACAAGCTCACACAACTTGTTCAATCTTATAGAATCATAAAGAGAATTGTTAGAGACTCAATATGTTCTATACTTAATGCTCAATCAATATCTCAACTCAATCTCATAGAACAAAAAAATTAGAACTCAATATTTCTATATAAACAATCAACTCAAATAATCTCATAGAAGCATAAAGAGAATTGTTAGAGACTCAATATGTTCTATACTCAAATCCAATCTCAACTCAAATCAATCTCATAGAAGCATAAAGAGAATTGTTAGAGACTCAATATGTTCTATACTCAAATCCAATCTCAACTCAATTCAAAATATAGAATAGTTTGTTTTATGGAACTTGAACAACCACATGCATCCACTTGACTAGGCTCAATCAACTCAACTCAACCAATCACCTTAATGAACAACCCTTTCTCACAAACCCTAGTCCAAGCATGTATCAATCAACTCAAAATGTTTCCAACAATGCTCAACAACAAATCTCACATAACAATGATACTCATGTTCTTCTCTAACTCAAGTTCAAGTTCTTTGCACAACCAATGGGCTTCAACAACAATGCTTATAAAACAAGGTTTAATAACAACTCTCAAACCAGAAAACCTTGAAGCATTAAACCAATCACTTTCGAAAAGGAAACCACAATCAATCCTTTTCACTCCAATGATATTTTCAGAAATCAACCACCCTAATCAATCAATAGGAGAATGTGCCCATACCTTTTATGAAGATGAAGAAGCCTCTTTGGAAATCTACCACAATCACAATATTCTCTTGCCAAACTTCATGAGGGTTAGGAGAAATTACAAAACAAATATCATAACCTTTTACACCTTATTTCTCCTAGTCAAAAATCACATCCACCACTAGAAAATAATTAAAAATAATTATTTCCTTAATTAATTAAGCATAGCATGAATATCACCACAACCATTTACCATTCCCTTATTTCTCCTAAAAATCACTTTGCACTAATGCACAACTCACTAAGCTCCTTAATGCAAAAATTCCCACATCAAATAGTGCAAAATATAAACCACAACTCATAAATCACATCACCATAGTATACCCTCAATAATGGTGCTTGAAACCTTAGCTTTGACAAATTAAAACATTAATTATTCATTCTCCAAAAATTGTGGTGATAGGCATACCTTAGAAAATAAAATATTTTTCGGCTCCGAAGAATGCGGTGACAACAAACCATGCAAAAATGGGTTTCGGGTGACTCGAACCCAAGACCTGCAGTGAGTGCACCTTTGCACTCCCTCCACCCACCAAGTGGGCTAAGCTTCCCATGTGGAAGCTATTCCACCTTGTGCTCCTTATGCTTCTTCTTTTTGCCCATGAGATTTTAAACAACGAACAACGCTTCAACCAATACAATGCTAAAATGATGCTCATGGGAATCGAACTCATGACCTCCATGCTATCAACACCTTTGCACAATCCAAGCTGCCACTAGGCCATACTGCCCAATGTGATTTGGGAAGTGATCGATTGTCTACTTTTAACCATTCATTGCATCACATAAAACAAAACACAAGCTCTTTCCTTCGCATATACCATGCAAGATTATCAATGAGCAAGGATAATCGATTTAAAAACTTGGTGGCATATTTATATGCCTTTCCCTTCACTTGGAAACGTCGGCACTTTTAAAACTGCCCTCATGACGTCGATGGACATGGCAGAAAATTTTTTATTTAATTTTAAAATTAAAATTTAAATTTTAAATAAATTAAAATTTAAACTAAACCTTTAAAATTAAATTTCTCCATCACCGGGGCACCTTTTTCGATGAAACGAAAAGCCAACTTGGGTTTTAAGAAAAACCCATTTCAAATCTGCCATCCATGGTTTTAAATAAAACCTTTTATTTTTCCTACCTTGGTTTTGATAAAAACCCTTCCTTGCACTTTCACAAAACATAGTGCATACCATCATAGATCCTTTTGACATCAAATAACCTTTTGACATCAATGACAACATTTTAGCTTAGGGACTCAAAATGTCCAACAATATCCCCCTTTGTCATTGATGGCAACCCATATTCATTTTACTAAAACCTGATCTTCTTTTCTGCTCCCCTTGGGACTTTGCTCCCCCTGGCTCAATGCTCTCTCAAATATCAAATCTCTCCCCATATCAAAACTCTCCCCAATATACACAAATCTCTCCCCCTTTGACATCAATGGCAAAGGGTCACCTTTGGGGCTCGGGGCTAAGAATGAGCCTCTTAGCTTAGCCCCTCCCCCACCTCCACATGAGGTGGTTAATTCTGGGGTGGGAGTATTTCTACTCCCCGAAAGCATTGCTCTTTGTCTTTATCTTTCTCTCTTCTTCTCTGAGTCTTCTGAATCCTCTCACTATTTCTTTCCAAGTCATCATCCCTGTTCCTGTCATCACTTATGTTCTTGTTCTTATTCTTGTTCTCATCCATGTTCCTGTTCTTGTTCTCATTCATATTCCTTTTCCTATTCCTATTCTATTCTCATTCATGTTCATGTTCTTGTTCTTGTTCATGCATGTTCCTGTTCTTGTTCATGCCTGCTTCTGGAATATTTTCTCTACACCATCTTGCTATGTGACCATCATTATTGCACTTATAACACTTAATGTTATTATTCCTTGGAGGTGCAACTATCTTAGGATTTCTCCTAGTGAAGCCATATCCTCTTCTATCATGAACCCTGCAATTCATTGCCTTGTGACCAAACTCATTACATGAGTAGCAATACCCATGGAAAAGTTGTCCTTTCCCATATTCTTGTCTTTCATGTGTCCTACACTGTGAAGCCATGTGCCCAAACCTGTGACATGAAAAACATCTTCCATTGAAGAAACCTTGCCTAGACCCCATTGGTCTCTTAGTCTCTGATTGTTGTTCCATTTGTACCTTCTTTGTGCATTGCTCCTATCTTTGTTGAACTCTTTGTTGTCCAATTCATCCTCTGATGTCTCACTCCCACTTTTACTTACTTCTTTTGACTCTTCTTCTTTTCTGGTGTTTGAGCTTGACTCTCCTTTTTCTGCTTCTTGTTTCCCTTGTTCTTCTTTAGAACTAAGTCCTGTTATGGTGACTGATGACCTTTGTGCATTGATAGTCCTTTCCAAGGTCCTTGAATTTTCCTCAAACTTGTGTAGCTTGTCCTTAGAACCTTTTACTTCCATCCTTAGTGAAACTATCTCATGCTCTAATCTTTCACACTCTAGATCTTTTACCTTTAATTTTTTAGCCATACCTTCTTCAATCCTTCTTGCTTCTTCAACCTTGGTTTTGAATTTGGTGAGTTCTTGTAGAAACTTTGCTTTTGCTTTTTCATCTTCTTGAGCTTGAACCCTTAATCCTGAGTTCTCCCTTTTTAATTCTTCAAGAGTAACCATAAGCCTTTCACATTCTATCTCTTTTACCTTTGATTGTTCAACTATACCTTTTTCAACTCTTCTTGCTTTTTCAACCTTATCTCTCAAGTCAGAGATATCTTGTAGAAGCTTTGTCTTACATTTCTCATCTTCTTGTATTTGAGCCTTCAATTCTAAATTCTCTCTTTTCAATTCAATAAGCTCCTTAAGAGTGGCTTTCCCTTTTTCTTTTTTGAAGCATCTTCTTTTTCTTCTATTACTAAAAGTAGAGTTTCTTCTTCATACCTATTTTGATCGTCCCTGTTATCCTTTCTTGAACCAATATCTAGGATTTCATTTCTGAGAATATCATATTCATATTCACTACTACTAAACCCATTACAATATCTTGCATCATGGCCAAGTTGACCACAAACAAAACATTCTTGTGGACAATAAGTTGCATGGTGACCTGTGTTCCCACATCTGGTACAAAACTTTATCAGTCTGGATATTTCTCCATTACTTGATTCATCTCTTGAATCTATTTCCATTTTTCCTCCCAACACAACAATATTAAACTCATCTTCCTTTTCTTTCATGACCATAGGTGTTCTTTTCTTCTTGTGTCTCATGCTTCTACTCTTGCCTTTCTTTGCCATTTGTGTTCTTGTAGGATCTTCCTTCAAGCTGTTAAACTTCTTCTGAAGGAACCGACTCGATACCAATTGAAGAACACAAGCTTATACTGAGAGGGGGTGAACAGTATAAGACCACTTTTTACTTTTCTTTCCCAAATAGTATTAATCAATATAATCAATGGCAATATCAATAGCAATAACCAAAGCAATGCACAAATCATCACACACAATAGAGACACCAATTTTAACGTGGTTCACCCAATGTGGGCTACCTCCATAGAGAAAATATTTCTCAAATAATCTCATGGGAATCCTTCCCAATTACAATGTTTATGGACCTCTATCCAAAGGAGATGTTGATCCCCTAATCTCAAGTTCATGGATCTCTTCCATAGGAGAACTCTTTCCCCTTCTGCTCTGGCTAGTGATCTTCTAGAAGACTCTGTCTCTCTATTGCATTGACTGGTGGATCTCTCTCCACTTGAAGACTCCTCACTCAGATCTATCTTCAATTGTCCTGGCTATTGGATCTCTATCCATTGAGACTCTATCCTCTATACTCTGTCACCTCCAAAGATCTATCTCAATAGGTTCACTCAGAACCTTCTCAAATCTTCTCAATAAGCTCACTCATAACTTGTCCAAATATTCTCAACAAGTCCACTTAGAACTTGTCCAAATATTCTCAATAGGTCCACACATAACCTATCCAAATCTTCTCAATAGGTCCACATAGAACCTACTCAAATCTGCTCAATAAGCTCACTCCTAGAACCTTTCCAAATCTTCTCAATAAGTCCACATCAGAACTTGTCCAAATCTTCTCAATAAGTCCTCTCTAGGACTTGCTCAAATCTTCTCAATAAGTCCTCTCTAGGACTTGCTCAAATCTGCATAGCAAGCTTCCACAAAAGCTTACTCAAAATCAGTCCACAAGCCTTCTCAAAGACTTGTCTCAAATCTGCTTAACAAGCTCACACAGAACTTGTTCAATCTCATAGAATCATAAAGAGAATTGTTAGAGACTCAATATGTTCTATACTTAATGCTCAATCAATATCTCAACTCAATATCATAGAAGCATAAAGAGAATTGTTAGAGACTCAATATGTTCTATAAAAAATCTCAACTAGAAGCATAAAGAGAATTGTTAGAGACTCAATATGTTCTATATCTAATCAAGAAAATTTTTAGAGACTCAATATGTTCTATACTCAAATCCCAATCTCAACTCAAATCAAGAATATAGAATAGTTTGTTTTATGGAACTTGAACAACCACATGCATCCACTTGACTAGGCTCAATCAACTCAACTCAACCAATCACCTTAATGAACAACCCTTTCTCACAAACCCTAGTCCAAGCATGTATCAATCAACTCAAAATGTTTCCAACAATGCTCAACAACAAATCTCACATAACAATGATACTCATGTTCTTCTCTAACTCAAGTTCAAGTTCTTTGCACAACCAATGGGCTTCAACAACAATGCTTATAAAACAAGGTTTAATAACAACTCTCAAACCAGAAAACCTTGAAGCATTAAACCAATCACTTTCGAAAAGGAAACCACAATCAATCCTTTTCACTCCAATGATATTTTCAGAAATCAACCACCCAAATCAATCAATAGGAGAATGTGCCCATACCTTTTATGAAGATGAAGAAGCCTCTTTGGAAATCTGCCACAATCACAATATTCTCTTGCCAAACTTCATGAGGGTTAGGAGAAATTACAAAACAAATATCATAACCTTTTACACCTTATTTCTCCTAGTCAAAAATCACATCCACCACTAGAAAATAATTAAAAATAATTATTTCCTTAATTAATTAAGCATAGCATGAATATCACCACAACCATTTACCATTCCCTTATTTCTCCTAAAAATCACTTTGCACTAATGCACAACTCACTAAGCTCCTTAATGCAAAAATTCCCACATCAAATAGTGCAAAATATAAACCACAACTCATAAATCACATCACCATAGTATACCCTCAATAATGGTGCTTGAAACCTTAGCTTTGACAAATTAAAACATTAATTATTCATTCTCCAAAAATTGCGGCGACAGGCATACCTTAGAAAATAAAATATTTTTTCGGCTCCGAAGAATGCGGCGACAACAAACCATGCGAAAACGGGTTTCGGGTGACTCGAACCCAAGACCTGCAGCGAGTGCGCCTTTGCACTCCCTCCGCCCACCAAGTGGGCTAAGCTTCCCACATGGAAGCTATTCCACCTTGTGCTCCTTATGCTTCTTCTTTTCACCCATGAGCTTTTAAACAACGAACAACGCTTCAACCAATACAATGCTAAAACGATGCTCGCGAGAATCGAACTCACGACCTCCGTGCTATCAACACCTTTGCACAATCCAAGCTGCCACTAGGCCATGCTGCCCAATGTGATTTGGGAAGTGGTCATTGTCTGCTTTTAACCGTTCATTGCATCACATAAAACAAAACACAAGCTCTTTCCTTCGCATATACCACGCAAGATTATCAACGAGCAAGGATAATCGATTTAAAAACTTGGTGGCATATTTATATGCCTTTCCCTTCACTTGGAAACATCGACGCTTTTAAAACTGCCCTCATGACGTCGGCGGACATGGCGGAAATTTTTTTATTTAATTTTAAAATTTAAATTTAAATTTTAAATAAATTAAAATTTAAACTAAACCTTTAAAATTAAATTTCTCCATCATCGGGGCACCTTTTTCGATGAAACGAAAAGCCAACTTGGGTTTTAAGAAAAACCCATTTCAAATCTGCCATCCATGGTTTTAAATAAAACCTTTTATTTTGCCTGCCTTGGTTTTGATAAAAACCCTTCCTTGCACTTTCACAAAACATAGTGCATACCATCATAGATCCTTTTGACATCAAATAACCTTTTGACATCAATGACAACATTTTAGCTTAGGGACTCAAAATGTCCAACAAGTGGGCCTTCCCTATCGGTGAACCACCACCTCCATCTCCTTAATCCACTTCATAAGCCAAACTTTTAACATATGTACAAAATACAAAAATAGTGGTTTTCACCACTACCAAAAATATTCAAAAACAAAGCAAAAATAGTGGCTTCCACCACTACTAAAAAAATAAAAAAAATAAAAAATCAAACAAAAAAATTTCTTTTTTGCATTGCATGTATATATCATTTAAGTGCATTTATTTGTGTTGCTTGCTACTGTCTAGGTTTACCAAGATCCTAGCATCAGTTAGTAGGCTTCATTCATCCCATTCATTCCAACTCCATCCATTTTCTCTTAAGTCAACATGAATTTTGTTGACTTATTCACCCCACTCTGTAAGCCATACGATTTGGCAAAGCCAATTCCAATTGACATGAGTCTTATTGATGTGTATCAGATTTCCTCACGACCATACTTTTACTAGTTTGTCTTGTTTGAGGATTTTTTAAGGGCTTTCACCAAATACATTCCTCCATCCCCTCCGCCTTAACCTTCAACTTCACCTTCACCTTCGAATCTCAAGGTTTTCCAATAAAACATAGATGAGGAAAAGGTAGAAGATTTTGATGACATCCTAGATAACATTCATATGATCCCTACACCCCATCAACTTGAGGAAGGTTCCCACATGTCCATTGAAGATACCATTGGTGTGGACCTTAGTTTACACAAAGACAATATCTAAATTATCAAGCTTGGAAAAAGCTTATCCAATGATGAACAAGAGCAATTAATTGCTCTCCTCAAGAGAAAAAATGATATTTTTGCATGGTCCTATAAAGACATGCCTAGTATTGACTCTAGCTTGGTCATAACCTCACCTTACATCCTGATTCTAAGCTTGTCAAACAAAAACTTAGAAGGATGCATTCTACCATTAACCTCTTGGTCAAAGAAGAGCTCCAAAAGCTACTAGATGTGGGTTTCATTGTACCCATTGATTATCCTGAGTGGCTCTCAAATATGGTACCCATTCATAAACCCAAAATAGAGATACACATTTGCTGATTTTTGAGATCTTAACAAAGCATGTCCTAAGGATGATTTTCCTCTCCCAAAAATTGATACTCTTGTCAAAACTTGCGTCAGCCATGAAGTGCTTTCACTCATGGACGATTTTTTAGGATACAACCAAAATCGAATAAATCTTGATGACCAACACAAAACAACATTCACTACACCTTGGGGAGCCTTTTGTTACAAAGTGATGCTCTTTGGCCTTAAAAATGTAGGTGCCACTTATCAACATGCCATGACATACATTTTTCATGACTATATGCATAATATTATCAAAGACTATGTGGATGATCTATTGGTAAAATCTAAAACTTGATAAGAGCACATTGGTGTATTGGAGAGTCTTTTTATCAACTTCTAGAACATAATGTAAGGTTGAACACCAAGAAATATATCTTTGGTGTTACCTATGGAAAATTATTAGGGCTCATTGTCTTCAAGAGAGGTATTGAGGTGGACCCAAACAAGGTCAAGGTCATATTAGAGATGCCTCCCCCAATAAACCTAAAATAATTACGTAGTTTATAAGGAAAGATCAAATCAATCCATCATTTCACTGCACAATTTTTTGAAAAATATAGGCCATTCAATCACCTGCTACAAAAGGGGGTGCAATTTTCTTGGATATATGAGTGCCAAAAAGCCTTTAATGATATTAAGCAATATCTAGCTTCTCCATCAGTATTAGCTCCTCCTCGTTTGGGGGTCCTATTTTATATTTATGTCTCAACAACAAACTTTGCACTAGGGACAATGCTTACACAAAAGAATGAAGAAAATCGATAGCAAGCGATCTATTACATTAGTCAAATACTAGTATGTTATGAAACCATATACGCTTCTATAGATAAATTGTGCTTAGAAGTGGTTTTTACCACTAAGAAACTTTGACATTACATGCTTATCCACACAACATATGTCATAGCTAAAGAAAATACTTTACATTATATGATGTCTCACACTTACAATAACACCCGAACTACTAAATGGATAATGCTTCTTACTTTATTCAAATTGGAATTCATTACCCAAAAGTCCATTAAAAGTCAGATCATAGTCAATCAACTTGTGGAAGCTCCACTACCTAGTGATCATCCTTTTATTATTGAGCTCCCAGATGATTCAATATTTGCTATCATCAAACAAGAAGAAGATGCCATTCCTGAGGAAGACGTCAATATCACACTATTATTTGATGGCTCTAAGTGCATGAAAGGTTATGGTGCTAGAGTCATATTTCATACACCCTAGGGGGTACCTATCATTTTATCATTCAAACTTGACTTCCAATGCACAAACAACACAACAGAGTATGAAACCTTAATATTAGGTCTTCAATCAACTATAGCTACAAGCATTAAGTGTATTAGGATATTTGGTTATTCTCAACATGTTGTCAAGCAAACCAATGGAGAATACCAATGCAAAGAACCTACCATTAAAATTTATCATGAAGTAGCAATGAAATTGCTCTTTAAGTTTGATTGATATGAAATCAATAGTTTACCACATTTGACTAATATATTTGTAGATGCAATGGCCTATCTTGGATCATTGATTCCAAAAGACTCCTTTGGAGAGGTACAACTCCTTATCATTTCAATGGTCTCTAAATTTTCAATTGGTCATGTTGGATCTAAATATGAAAAGGTTGTTTGCTTTATCCAGTCGAATTTATATGAGCCTTGGTCAAATAATAGCCTTTCTCAAGTTTAAAACACTCCCATATGACATGTCTCAAAATGCTAAATGTACTTTCAAGAAAAAAGTAGCTCATTTTGTTCTCTTAGGGGACGTGTTTTATAAACGTGGTTATGATGGAGTCCTTCGATATATTGAGTCTAGTGAGGCACAAATATCCATAGCTGAATCTCATGATGGTACTTGTAGTGGTCATTTTAGTGGGGTGGCCATCACAAAGCATATTTTATGCATGGGTTATTATTGGCACACCATGGAACATGATTGTTGCACTTATGTTAAAAATTATAAGAAATATCAAGAACATGCTAATTTAACTCGTGCCATCATAAGCTTTACTACCTATTCAAAGCCTTTGGCCCTTTTCACAATGGGGTCTTGATCTAATTGGAAAAATCTCACCTCCTTCCTTGAGATAACATACATTCATCATCACAACTACTGAATATTTTAAAAAGTGGGTTGAGGCAATTCCTATAACCAGTATTATAGGACCTAGAATTGTGGAGTTCATACTTCACCATATCATTTGTCATTTTGGTATTACCTCAAAAATAATCTCTGACAATGGCAAGTATTTCAAGAACAAGGATGTTTGAGCACTTTACGAGAAATATAACATTCAACATAGTTTCTCAACTCCTTATTACCCACAAGCAAATGGACAGGTTGAGGCTACCAACAAGACTTTGATTGATATTCTTATGAAAATTGTTAACAAAAATCATAGAGATTAGCATACTAAAGTCCCCTTGGATTTATGGGATTATCGAACAAGCATCCACACACCTAATGGGCCAATGTCATTTTAATTGGTCTATAGAGCCAAAGAAATCATGCCTCTTGAGCTTGAGATACCCTCCTTGAGAATATATTTGCAGGAATTCATAGATGTTGATACTGCTAGACAAGCACTGTTACACTCACAGTGACACTGAGAGGGGGGGTGAATCAGTGTGATCTTTTAAAACTTTAAATTTACAACTCTTAATGCAGAAATAAAGGAAACTCACAACATATACAACAAGTTAACAAGAGAGCATCACACAACACAACATTTAACGAGGTTCACCAATGTGGCTACTCCTCAAAAATGACTGCTTGGACTACCATCCAAATCCAGCCTTTGCAAAGCAACAACTTTACAATCTATTTACCAGCACCAACTGGAAGGAGCACCAACCCCTCAAATTTTTTTGTACCAACAGAAAGGAGCAACAACCCCTAATTTACCAGCACCTACTGGAAGGAGCACCAACCCCTGATGCCAAGCTGCAACTTGGACTTCAAGTGAATCTATGAAATTTATAGAAAAATACCTTCACCTTTTTGCACATAGTCTGTTGTTCCTATGCACTCTGCTTCTTCTACGCAATCGCTTCGCACTATCTATTTTTGAATAGTCTGCTTCTACGCAAATGCCTCGCACACTCTGCTGTGATACAGTCGATCGATCACTTCTGCCCCTTTGCGCTTTTTTGCTCTCTGTGCGCTCTTGCTTCGCACTTAGCTCGATTCGACACGACTCGCTCTCTGTGCACTGCGGGCTTTAGCACATAATCGATACACTCCAAATCTCCAAAATAGCCCTCCTTTTATAACCAAATTTTCATGATAAAATTCTAACTTTAGTCGGCTGATTATGCAAGTGCAATGCCTAATCACGTCGGCTATAAACCCTAATCTTCATCGGCTGCAAACCCTAATCTTCGTCGGCTAACATCGGTCTTCGTCGGCTTCAACTGCCCTTGTAACTCTTCTATTGCTGTTGCCATGAAAACACATGTCGCGATATCGCGACACTTTCGCCTCCGTACGCTTTCTCTTGGCTTTGGCCCGCGAGAATACAACATGTCACGAAATCGTGACACTTTCGCCTTCTTGTCTCTTTTCTTGGCTTGTTCCAGTGAAAACATAGCATGTCACAAAATCATGACACTTTCGCCTCCTTGCCTCTTTCTTTGGCTTGCATCAACGAAAACACAGCATGTCATGAAATCATGACACTTTTGCCTTCTTGCCTCTTTTCTTGGCTTGTTCCAACGAAAACACAGCATGTCATGAAATCGTGACACTTTCGCCTCCTTGCCTCTTTCTTTGGCTTGCATCAGAAAACAAATGTCAAAATGTGACGCTTTGCATCGTACTCTTTTTGTCTTTCACCATGAAAATGGAACATGTCATGAAATCGTGACACTTTCTCCCTTGATTCATTGTTCGGTTTGCACTAAACAAGACATGTCACGATAATCGTGACACTTTTCTCCTTGGCGCTTTCTCTTCTTCCGAAATCGTGACACTTTCTCTCATCTTATATTGCACTTTCTTTACTTTTTCTGTCTGAAATCGTGACATTTTCTTTCTTACTTCTTTAACATGTCACGAAATCATGACACTTTTTCGTCCGTACTGTCTCTCTTGCAAATTGTCGCGAAATCGTGACACTTTCTTTTGCAAGCTCCTTCTCCTCAACTTGTCATGAAATCATGATAGTTTTCTTGCAAGTGCCTTCTCATCGAACATGTCATGAAATCGTGATAGTTTTCCTCCCTTGCACTTTTTCTTTCAACATGTCATGAAATCGTGACAGTTTAACCTGCTTGCTCTCTTCGAACATGTCACGAAATCATGATAGTTTTTCAACTTGCCTTCTTCTCTTCCAATATGTCATGAAATCATGACAGTTTCACCTGCTTGCATCTCTCTTCGAACATGTCATGAAATCATGACAGTTTTTCAACTTGCCTTCTTCTCTTCCAACATGTCACGAAATCGTGACAGTTTTCCAACTTGCCTTCTTCTCTTCCAACATGTCACGAAATCATGATAGTTTTCTTGCCTCTCTTCGAACATGTCATGAAATCATGATAGTTTTCTCTGTTGTTTCTCTCTCCTCCAGTATGTCACGAAATCATGACATTTTTCTTTGCACTTTCTCTCTCCTCCAATATGTCATGAAATCATGACAGTTTTCCTATTTTTTGAATATGTCACGATATCGTGACACTTTCCTTGTCTTTTTCTTTGAATTTTTGCATGTGGGCCACTTAGGTCTTTTTGGAAAAACATTGTACATATTCTGAGAGATCTCTGAACTTCCTGTTTGCTGCATCTGAACTTCCTGTTGCTGCACTGAATCAAATGATCTAGCTGATTGTGTTGACAACAATGACAATCTTGTTGCTGCACTTTGCTCAACAATCTCCCCCTTTGGAATTGTTGGCAACACATGTGCAACTTCCTGTAGCTCTTCTCCCCCTTTGACAATAATACCAAAGGGCTACTGCAGACTCCCCCTGAGTCCAAGCACAACATTCTCAGGCAAAATTTATTACACTTAGTAATAAACAAGACCATGAGCAAGAAGATAAACAAATACTTCAATGCTCCCCCTGAGAATGTGATCCCTGTAGCTAGTCACTTCTTGGGAAGGGTCACCACTCCCAATTTATTGCGAAGGTATTCAAAAACATCCTTGGGCAATGGTTTTGTGAAGATATCTGCTACTTGCTCTGTAGTTGGAACAAAATCCAGCTTAACCTCACCTTCAACAACTTTCTCTTTCAAAAAATGATATCTGATAGCAATGTGTTTTGTCCGTGAATGCATTACCGGATTCTTGGAGATGTTAATTGCACTGGTGTTATCACACTTAACTGATATTGGCTCACTAAAATTAATACCAAGATCTTTCAGAGTTTGTTTCATCCACAAAACTTGTGTACAACATGTTGTTGCTGCAATATATTCTGCCTCAGCTGTTGATAAAGAAACTGACTCTTGTTTCTTGTCTGTGCCAAGCAACCAACCTGTCACCAAGATAGAATGCACCTCCACTGGTACTCTTCCTGTCATCAACACATCCTGCCCAATCTGCATCTGAATATGAAATAAGGGTGAAGTCTTTACCTTTCGGATACCATAACCCATACTCCATAGTACCCTTGAGATACCTAAGAATCCTTTTTACTGCTGTCACATGAGTCTCTTTGGGACTGGCCTAAAATCTTGCTACCATGCAAACTGCCTGCAGAATATCTGGTCTGGTAGTTGTTAAATATAGTAAGCTTCCAATCATTGATCTGTACATGGTTTGATCAATAGGTGGAGATTTGTCATCTTTGCTCAACTTGCAGCCTGTCATCATGGGAGTGCTAATTGGCTTACAGTCCTCCATTGTGAACCTTTTTAGCATCTCTTTCACATATTTGACTTGGGAAATAAATATGCCTTTCTCATTTTGATTAACTTGTAACCCAAGAAAGTAAGACAGTTCACCAATCATAGACATTTCAAATTCTTTCTGCATCTTATTTGCTAAGTCTTTACATGATTCATCTTTGTCGCTGCCAAATATGATATCATCTACATATACAACAAGAACAATGAGATGCCCACCTTCTATTTTGACATACAGATTACTGTCCACCATACCTTTCTTAAACCCCTATTGAGAGAGATAGTTGTCTAGCCTTGCATACCATGCTCGGGGTGCCTGTTTTAAGCCATATAAAGCTTTCTTTAATTTGCAGACAAGGTTGGGATCTTCACCAATTTGGAAACCATCTCGGTTGTTCAATATAAACCTCTTCTTCAAGTTTCCCATTTAAGAAAGCTGATTTTACATCCATCTGATAAACTCTGAAATTCTTATAGACTGCTAAGGCCAAAAACATTCTGATTGCTTCTAGTCTGGCCACTGGTGCAAAAGTCTCCTCAAAATCAATGCCTTCAACTTGTGCATAACCTTTACAAACCAGTCTTGCTTTATTCCTAACTACCTGTCCGTCTTCATTCAATTTGTTTCGAAATATCCATTTGGTGCCGATTACATTCTTATTTGCAGGTCTAGGTACTAATTCCCAAGTTTTGTTCTTTTCAATCTGATCTAATTCTTCATTTATTGCCTTCATCCAGCTATCATCTTTGCTTGCCTCAGCTATATTTTTGGGCTCAATGTTGGATAAAAGAGAGTAGTTACTTACTACTTTCTTTCTTGTCTGAACACCAGCTGTGGGATCTCCAATTATTTGATCTCTAGGATGATTCTTCTGCCAGCTGCCTATTTTGAATTTCTTATTTTCTTCCACCTCTGAGTCATCAATTAAGTCATCTGAGTCAGGTGTTGGTTTCTTTTCTGTTTCATTTTCCTCATCTCCTTCAATGGCTTCTTCATAAATTGGGTAGTTTTCTTCATAGTTAACTATTCTTTCCCTACCTTCATCAAATTTAACATCGGCACTGTCCACAATTTTCTTGAGTCTCTTGTTGTAGCATTTGTAAGCTTTGCTTTTTGTCGAATAGCCAACGAAGACACCTTCATCTGCTCTATTTTCAAACTTCCCAAGATTATCTTCAGTTTTTCTGATGTAACACTTACAACCAAAAACTTTGAGGTGTTTTGTTGTTGCCTTTCTACCGAACCACAACTCATAAGGAGTTTTGCTTTCATGTGTTCTCAGCATGTACCTGTTTTGGATGTACACTACAGTGTGGACTGCTTCTTTCCAAAATCTGTCTGCTATTTTGTTCTCAGCCAGCATAGTACGTGCCATTTCCTATACTATTCTGTTCTTTCTTTCTACCACACCATTCTGCTGGGGTGTTCTAGCTACTGAATATTGTCTCCTGATACCATGTTTTTCATAGTATTCTATAAACTCATCTGAGATGAATTCTCCTCCTCTATCTGATCTTAAACATTTGATTCTTTTTCCTGTTTCATTCTCAACTAGATGTTTGAAAGATCTGAACATTTCAAAAGCTTCTATTTTATTCTTTAAGAAGAATATCCATGTCATTCTGGAATAATCATCAATACACAACATAAAGTATTTGTCACCATTTATGCTTTGTGTTCTCATGGGTCCACATAAGTCTGTATGTATAAGATCCAGAGGTTTGCTAGTGTGGTACTCTTTTGTTTTGAATGAGACTCTGGTTTGCTTTCCCTTTTGACATGAAGCACAAATGCTATTTGAAGGTTTTCTAATGGTTGGAATATCTCTCACCGCCTGTTTCGAGCTGATTTTCACCAGATTATCAAAACTAATGTGTCCAAGCCTCTTGTGCCACAACCAGTTTTCTTCTTCCTATCCAATGAAACAAGTACCTTCTGAAGTTTCTGAGAGTGTGTACAGATTGCCAGACGTCCTTGATCCAGTTGCTATCAATTTTCCATCGTTTGTTTTTCTGACTTCACAACCCTGCTTCTTGAATACTACTTCATGTCCTTTATCACAGATCTGACTGACACTTAACAGGTTGTGTTTCAAACCATCCACAAACAAAACTTCTTCTGACTTGATTTTCCCATCACTAATTTTAACTGATCCTTTTTCGATTATCTTAGCTCCATCATTATTCCCAAATTTTATAGAACCACCCTCATATTTCTGTAATTTTTCAAATTTTTGTTTATCACCTGTCATATGACTTGAGCATCCACTGTCAAGTATCCATGGTACACTTTTATTCTGTGCCTTGAAAGTTGTTTGTACTATTAGGGATTCCTTTTCTTCCTTAAGCTGCTCTTTCTGTTTCCACTCTGTTTTGACTACCGTATTGGGCTCTAGTTTGGACTTTCCCTTTTCAGTATCTTGTGCATATCTTTCAGGAAGATTTCTATTTTGTCTTGTCCTATTTGGTTGAAATTTTCTTTTCTGAGGTTGATTTGAAATAGAAGGACTACGACAGTTTCTTGCAATATGCCCAAAATTATGATAGTTAAAACATTCTACTGCATAATTTATTAGCGGTGAAAAAGCATTTCTACTAGTGAAATTTCTTGGTCCTACATTATACTTGCAGTCTGCAATTTTATGCCCATAGCCGTTACACTTGAAACAGAAACCAGAAAAGAAATGATTGAACCTGAAAGATGGTCTTTGCCAGGTTGTTGTAGGAGCCATAGGTCTTCTTCTCCTTTGATGTGTGACCTTGGTAAATCCATCATTGTCAGTTCTCCTTTCGGGCCTGGCATTACTGCTTTCTTTTGCATGAGTTGTTTTTCTTTCATCAGCCTGTTTCTTATCTTCATTCCTTACAGTTTCTACATTTTTGGCTTTTGGTCCATTTGACGACTCTCCTTCAATGAAGCCCAGACCAAATTTGATGCCTGCAGGTCTTTGATCACTTAAAATTTTATCCAGCTTCATCGAACTTTCTTCACGTTTGTGATGGCAGCTAATTTTTCGATCCAGCTCTTGTATCTGCATTCGTAGACCAACATTCTCTTCTTCTAGTTTACAGCAGTAATCTATCTTCATGGTTATCTGAACTTTGAGATCTTCAGTCATTTTCTTGTATTCTTCTGTCTATATTTTTAAGCTGGTTATGATGTCGTTCGCATCCTCAAGCTTTCTTGAAAGTTTATTATTCTTTCTTTTCTCAGATTTCCATTCTACAAGTGCAGAGACCAGCTCACCTTCTAGATCTACTTCAGCCTCAGGATTTTCAATAGAAACTTTAGAGTCCATTCCTTCCCTCTTTTCTGATTTTTCTACCTCTTCTGATTTTTCTACTTCAAATGCCATGAATAGAGCTTCACCTGTTTCTTCTTCAGAATCCTCTCTAGAGCTGTCCTCCGAAGAATTTGCATTCCTGGAGATGAAACTTTTCTTTTTGAAGTTGCCTTTTCTGAAGTTTGTTTTCTTCTTCCAGTCACTTCTTTCTTGGTGCGATGCTTCCTCACCCTTGTTCTTCTCATTGAGTGGACATTTGGTCGCAAAGTGCCCAATGCCTCCACAGTTGAAACATTTAAATGGTAGCTTTCCTCTATATTTTCCTTTTCCCTTTCTCAGTTTTTTGACAAAATTTGCTTCCATTTCATCTGATGTCTCTTCTTCTTTAGACTCTTGTTTTGTGTCTTTACCTTTTAGGGCTTTAAAAGCTGCTTCTCTATCTATGGGATTAGACCTTCCTATTCTCATTTCATAAGCAGTCAAAGAACCATGCATCTCATCCATACTAAAATGATTTAGATCTTTAGCTTCTTCTATGGCTGAGACTTTAGAATCAAACCTTGGAGGAAGCGATCTTAATACCTTTTTCACGATAGTAGCATCATCCATATCTTCGTCGAGACCTCTGATCGAATTAGTGATTCCATTAACTCTCAGCATAAAAGCCTCTATGTTCTCATCATTGTCCATATTTAATGATTCAAATTGAGCTCGATGTGTTTGAAGCTTGGCCTCCTTGATCTTATCATCTCCTTCATGAATATTCTCTAGTTTATCCCATACATCTTTTGTTGATTCACAACTTATGATCTTGACTAGCTCACTGTCCACTAATCCACACATGATGGCATTTTTTGCTTTTGAGTCATTTTCAAATGCCTTTTTACCGACGGTGTCGGTTGGAGCAGTGGCGGGAGCTTTGTAACCATTAACTACTGCACTCTAGATGTCAAATCCCAAAGCACGGAGATATGTCTGCATCCTAATTTTCTAGAATGCATAATTAGTTTCGTCAAACAATGGTGCTTTGTTTGAGGAGAAACCTTCACCACTTGCCATTGCGTCACTTCCAAGATCACCCTAGCTGATTGAGCCTATTCAGGAACCTTGCTCTGATACCAATTGTTACACTCACAGTGACACTGAGAGGGGGGTGAATCAGTGTGATCTTTTAAAACTTTAAATTTACAACTCTTAATGCAGAAATAAAGGAAACTCACAACATATACAACAAGTTAACAAGAGAGCATCACACAACACAACATTTAATGAGGTTCACCAATGTGGCTACTCCTCAAAAATGACTGCTTGGACTACCATCCAAATCCAGCCTTTGCAAAGCAACAACTTTACAATCTATTTACCAGCACCAACTGGAAGGAGCACCAACCCCTCAAATTTTTCTATACCAATAGAAAGGAGCAACAACCCCTAATTTACCAGCACCTACTGGAAGGAGCACCAACCCCTGATGCCAAGCTGCAACTTGGACTTCAAGTGAATCTATGAAATTTACAGAAAAATACCTTCACCTTTTTGCACACAGTCTGTTGTTCCTATGCACTCTACTTCTTCTATGCAATCGCTTCACACTATCTATTTTTGAATAGTCTACTTCTATGCAAATGCCTCGCACACTCTGCTATGATACAGTCGATCGATCGCTTCTACACCTTTGCACTTTTTTGCTCTCTGTGCGCTCTTGCTTCGCACTTAGCTCGATTCGACATGACTCGCTCTCTGCGCACTACGAGGCTTAGCACATAATCAATTACTCAAATCTCCAAAATAGCCCTCCTTTTATAACCAAATTTTCATGATAAAATTCTAACTTTAGTCGGTTGATTATGCAAGTGCAATGCCTAATCATTGGTGTAAACCCTAATCTTCGTTGTCAAACCCTAATCTTCGTCGGCTAACATCGGTCTTCGTCGGCTTCAACTACCCCTGTAACTCTTTGTTGTTGTTGCTGAAAACACAACATGTCATGATATCGTGACACTTTCACCTCCGTACGCTTTCTCTTGGCTTTGGCCGAGGAATACAACATGTCACAAAATCGTGACACTTTCGCCTTCTTGTCTCTTTTCTTGGCTTAAAACATAAAACATGTCAACGAAATCATGACACTTTCACCTCCTTGCCTCTTTCTTTGGCTCGTATCAGCAAAAACACAGTATGTCGTGAAATCGTGACACTTTCTCTTTCTTTTGTCAATCATGACACTTTCTCCTTGCCTCTTTCTTTGGCTTCATCAAACATGTCACGAAATCATGACGCTTTCTATCCGTACTCTTTTCTATCTTTCACCGTGAAAATGGAACACGTCATGAAATCGTGACACTTTCGCTGCCTTGATTCATTGTTCGGTTTGCACTAGCGAAAACAAGACATGTCACGATATCGTGACACTTTTTCTTCCTTGGCGCTTTCTCTTCGAACCTGTCATGAAATCGTGACACTTCTTCGTCCATATAATCCTTCTTGCAATTTGTCATGAAATCGTGACACCTTTCTTTGCGAGCTCTTCTTCTCCAAACATGTCATGAAATCATGACAGTTTTCTTTGCTTGCACCTTCTTTCCGAACATGTCATGAAATCATGACACTTTTTCGTCCATACTGTCTCTCTTGCAAATTGTCACGAAATCGTGACACTTTTCTTTGCGAGCTCCTTCTCCCCGAACTTGTCATGAAATCATGACAGTTTTCTTGCAAGTGCCTTCTCATCGAACATGTCACGAAATCGTGACAGTTTTCCTCCCTTGCACTTTTTCTTTCAACATGTCATGAAATCATGACAGTTTAACCTACTTGCGCCTCTGCTTCGAACATGTCACGAAATCATGACAGTTTTTCAACTTGCCTTCTTCTCTTCCAACATGTCACGAAATCGTGACAGTTTTACCTACTTGCATCTCTGCTTCGAACATGTCACGAAATCATGATAGTTTTTCAACTTGCCTTCTTCTCTTCCAACATGTCACGAAATCGTGATAGTTTTCCAACTTGCCTTCTTCTCTTCCAACATGTCATGAAATCACGACAGTTTTCCCTGCCTTTCTTCGAACATGTCACGAAATCATGACAGTTTTCTCTGCTATTTCTCTCTCCTCCAATATGTCACGAAATCATGACATTTTTCTTTGCACTTTCTCTCTCCTCCAATATGTCGCGAAATCATGACAGTTTTCCTATTTTCTGAATATGTCGCGATATCGCGACACTTTCCTTACTTGTCTTTTTCTTTGAATTTTTGCATGTGGGCCACTTAGGTCTTTTTGGAAAAACACTGTACATATTCTGAGAGATCTCTGAACTTCTTGTTTGCTGCATCTGAACTTCCTGTTGCTGCACTGAATTAAATGATCTAGCTGATTGTGTTGACAACAATGACAATCCTGTTGCTGCACTTTGCTCAACAAGCACATCTTGACCAACTCACACTTCTTGATAAGAGGCGAGTCAATGCTTTAGATAATTTACAAGTTTATCAAGACCGCCTAAAGCGTGCTTACAACACCAAAGTTTATCTACGTGAATCCCAATTAGGAGATCTTGTCCTTAGAGAGAATCAACAAAACACCAATGCATTACTACATATTTATGATAAATTTATGGCTAATTAGTTGGGTCCATATATTATCACTCAAAGAGTGGGTAATTGTACTTATAGGCTTTCCAATATAGAGGGAGAGGATGAACCCAAACCACTTAATGGTATACACTTGAAAGCATTGTATGTATAATGTGATGGATATATATGTATATATATGGCTAATACACTATAGACACCAAAACAGCACCAATCCGATTATGTGACTGCAAACACTAATCGCACTAACACACACAGCCCCTAAGCAGCCCCAGAGGTTAAAACAGTGGTTCTAACCACTCACACAGCAGTTTTACAAGTCAAAGATCAATTTGGCACCTTTTAGACACTCTGCTACTTATTCGCTCCACCCAGGGACGAGTGCGGATTGGTACTCGTTTCACCCAGAGACGAGTGCAGATTGGTACTCGTTTCACCCAGAGACGATTACCAGCGCTCGCTCCGGGGTGGGACGAATGCCAGGTTTGACAGGCAAAAAGTCAAACCTCGGCGCATGACAACTCAGAACTGCCACTTAGCTCTCCCTTCATGGCATAGGAGGGCGAGTGAGTTCTTTTGACAACTCATATCTGCCAATTGACTCTCCATTCACTGCATGGGAATGAGAGTGAGCTTTTTAGGACAACTCAGATTTGCCACTTGACTCTCCCTTCATTGCATGGGAGTGAGAGTAGGCTTTTTCATGACAACTCAAAATAGCCACTTAGCTCTCCCTTCATTGCATGGGAGTGCGAGTGAGCTTTTCTAAACATACAAAGACATGCACAGAGGCAGTTAAGAAGCCCTTGATCAAGAAGAAGTCTTCTCTTCACAAAAAAGCATTCATGCAAAGTAACACTTTTGCATGTTAATTCAAAGAGACCCCTTGGGTCTATAAAATGGTGAGCTTCCTCACCCAAAAGATATACAGAGAAGGAGCATTTTGAGCGACGAAGTGCTGCTAATTCACTTACTTGCGATTTGTGCTTTCAACATCCATAATCTCTTAATCGAAAGAGAGGTTATTGGGTGACTTTTGAAGGCACGAATCAAGAACCAAAACCCGATTTTTTTGACCACAATATCCTACCAATTTGCCGACAACACATCACACCAGGTTTCGGACCCATCCCAAGCGGATTGGTGTCGAAACAAAGTTTCACCCGCGGGTGGTTTGCCTTCGGGCACCCCCCGCCTTATTGCCTTTGGTGACTATTTCTTTTGTAGTATTTAGCTAGTTACATGATTATG
Organism: Wollemia nobilis; assembly: GCA_028583015.1. Taxonomy (NCBI): domain Eukaryota; kingdom Viridiplantae; phylum Streptophyta; class Pinopsida; order Araucariales; family Araucariaceae; genus Wollemia; species Wollemia nobilis. The sequence goes on along the minus strand of JAQPPZ010002203.1, from coordinate 2,059,713 downwards.
CTTTTGTCAAGTTTTTAGTTTATTTAGACTCATTTTAACCATCATTATATTTATCTTTCGTTTTTCATACACAGGTGCTACTGATTCTTTGTTTGTTTCTTTGAACGCAGATTTTCAGCATTAGAGGAGCAGCGAGGAATCTACTTTTACCAACACAAGCGACGACAACGTTTTGGTTCGCCCATCTTATATGTGGGCACGCGGAAGAAGGAATTCTGAAACAAGTTGTAAAAGACCAACATTTAACGCTCCTATCCCCTAAAAAGGAAGGAGACGCATTGTAACACAAATTTGAAAAGCATATCAATAAAAGGGCCGTATTTTATATTGCTTTGATATCTTGTGTTCATGTTCTTTCTTTTTACGCATTTTTCAATAACATAGGGTTTAAGCGTTATTTTAGTTTCGTTTACATTGCATTTTTAGTCTATCCTTTTTGTTTTCGGAATCTCGTGTTTTCAATGGCGATCACGGTGGGACCTCTGTCCTCTATTTTTTTTTAGGTTAGATTTCTGATCTGAAATTGCTTGTTTTGATTACAGGTACTTATTTTTTAGTCGACAGATTGTTATTCGTTTCACCCAGGGACGAGTATACCATTCGTCTCACCCTGGAACGAATACTTTTTGATATTCGTCTCACCCAGGGACGAATAGCTTTCTATGCATTTTTTAGAGCAGCAAATCAGAAACATCCTGTTGGGCAGAGAAGAGGTAGGGGTTTTTAACAAGCTTCTATCAAATTTTTGTTTTCTGTTTTCTGGTTTTCAGTTTTGTATGGCTTAGGGAAAGTTTCCTTTTTGTTTGCCTGTTTCAAATTTTTGCAAATTAAAATGAACCCCACACACCACGTGGTATTTTAAACACAAGGAGTTGGTCGTAAAACCCCAACCCTTGAGCAAGACCAAAGGTGGATTCCATTATCACTTTGGCTTGAGATATTGCATCCATTACCCCGATCGCGACTGTTGCTAGACGTAAATCCTGACGAAAGCTGACCGAGTGTAGCTAGGGTGATTCCTAGCGCATGAGGATAAGTCTTCTATGGTAGGTGTCATAAACAGAGTGATTCCCCTTCCGTACCGCCTATGTTCCACGTATCATCTGCTCTCACGTACCTATAGTCTCCCTCACGTAAGGGCGGGTATATAGAGAGGTTGGTATATCGGTCCGACAATGGTATATTGAAGGGGCGACCATTTTGGGAGTCATAAGAGCCTTCATAATTGCATTTAAATGGTTTTCATAAAAAGTCTTCAAAAACACAAAAACAAACAACAAAAACACACTAAACCAGATTTAGGGCACACTATTAATCTTTAAAAGAGATAATCATTGCTTGTGTGTGTATGCTATTTTCTGTTTAGACAAAAAAAAATCATAAAAAGAATTTTTGCATCTTTAGGGTAACATTACCATGGTGTTTACTCGTAGCCAAGCCCAATCACGGGCAGAAGCTACAGAGAATGCACCAAGAGAGACAAGTCGTCTCCGATATAGCCCTAAAGACTTGGCCATCCCGCCTTGGCGGCAGGGTACACAAGTTAGTCCACACCATGCAGTCATAGAACATGGCTCTAGAGGCACCTCCTTGAGGGGCACTCCAACTCATGCCATCAATAGACAAGACTATAGAGGCACCTCCTTAGGGGGTACTCCTAAGCAACAAAAATCTTTTCAAGAAAATAACCAACATGTAGCACTTGGCCTAGATACAAGGCCCCCCTTTGAAGTTCGTTATGGGTGGCCTAGTGATGAAGCGCTATATACTGCTCTAGAACAACAAAGGGTCCACAAGGAGGAACCATATGATTTTGTTACTCCTAATTTACCCCTGATCAATGTCAGACACACGAGACCATATCCAGAGTATCAGGTTCTCCCGACAGGGCAAGACAATTTTGCCCGCACCTTTTATGCATATAACAGAGAGTGTGAGGAGGATCACTACGTTCCTCAAGAACAGTACACAGTGTGGGAACGATGCACGTCTGCACCCGCTTTATATCCAGATCGCTCATTGAGACCAGAGCTTCAAGTCAATGCTGCTAACCTCGACAGAGGGAAGCAACATATAGGGGTCTCAGAGCACCATGATCGAGACAGATATGTAGGGGAGGCATCTAGGCCTCCTAAACAAGAGACGATGGAACAAAATGACTTGGCATTTGCCCAACTAGCCGCCCGCCAAGCGCAAATCATGCGGCTTAGGCAAGACCAACAGAAATTAGAACATTTGTGTCGCCTTAATCAAGAGCGCATTCAGCGTCAAACAACTGAATTGCTTCACAACAATGCGCTTGAGAAGGCCCCAGTCCCTCGCGCACAACAATCTGAGATGTATGTGAGGCACAACCCCCTAGTGCGAGACAGGTCTCCGCGACTTCAGCAAGCACTACCTCTAAGACCTCCTAGACCTGAGCGGGAGGCCACTCCTCGCAACCGTGATGGGCATCCTCCGCGGGCACCCATCAATGTTTACAGGCCTAGGCCAGACACTCCTCAAGAAGATTATGAGGATTATGACCAAGAAGAAGAGCGGGCTGAAATGCCCTATCAAGGCAGAAGGGATGCTACCCATTTATCCCTCCAAAGGCCTCAAGTTCCCCGCAATCCACAACGGGAGCAAACCAAGGAGGAGGAGATTAAGTCCTCCGATGCATACAAAGTGTTGTTAGAATGCTTGGAGACTATGGAACTCAAGACTGCTGGGCCCCAAAAGCCTACCTTACGCCAACTCCGTAGTCATCCTGTGCATCCATCAGTGCCAACACCTCCATACCCCGAACATTTCAAGCTGCCCCAGTTGGCACTCTTTAGAGGGGATGAAGATGCTCAAGAGCATGTGACTCGATTTTTGAGCCAATGCTTCGGTATACAAGACAATGATGCATTGCTATTAAGAACATTCATAACCACATTCGCAGGATCTACCTCGGATTGGTTTACCCATCTACCGAAGCATAGCATCTACAACTTGGATCAGCTAGTGGACGCATTCCTAGAACGTTTTGCTTTCAACACAAAGAAAAAGGCGTCACTAAGTGATCTAGCTAGCCTCAAGCAGTATGAGGAGGAATCTATGGTGGCATATGGGAATCGATGGAGGACGTTGCTTTCAAAGCTGTCCTACCTCCCTCCTATGTCCGACCTAACTCAAATGTTCGCAAAGAGCTGTTTGCGATCGATCTCTGTGCTATTGCAGCTGCAACAATACGCCACTTTAGAAGAAGCTCTGGCGCAAGCTAGAGTTATCGAAGAGATCAAGATACAGGATGGCAAAATTGCCAAGCCTAAGAAAAAAGAGTGGAACAAGAGCACCAAAATAGGGAATACGCAACAGAAACCCGTCGTGGTCAATCAAGTTGCTATCAATGCCCCTACGCCTGCCCAAGCAACACAGCCTCCAAAGGCTAATTATCAGGCAGTGCCTCACAATAACTATGAGAAAGATAATAAAAAATAAGATCACAATCAGCAGCGTCACCCTAGGCGGCAATTTACACCATACACTGAGTCTAGGGACTCCTTGTTTGACCGTTTGTCAGCGGCAAACTTGATTAATCTGCCAGAGATTCCAACAATCGATCCTAATGCGCCAAAGCCTAAGGGCTACAGAGAGGATCTTTACTGTAGATTCCACAGAAGGAAAGGGCATGACCTTAATGTCTGTTGGACGTTCAAAGGTTTAGTGCAAGACCTCATTGACAATAACACATTGGTAGTGGATAACCCCATCGCACCCAACAACCAACAAATGGGTGTTTTCAAAGATCCTTTACCCACACATGATGCACAAGCAAAACCTCTTCATGTCAACGAAGTGCAACAGAATTGCCCCATGGAGGGGTATGTTGGGATGATTAGCATTGTGACAAGAAACAAGAGACACCCAGGAGCTGCCCCCGCGACAGCCACCAGGGAAGTTCCACCCATGTCACAACCTCAAGTGAATCCTACACAGTTGCCCCCGCCTAGACCAGTGGCCACGATTCGAACTAGACTTACTCAAAGTCTATGGACCACATCGGCTAGGCTCTCCATCTATGAGCTTATTCAACAATCGGCACCCCATCGGGAAGCTCTTATGGAGATATTAAAGGCAATTGAGTTGCATCCCCACGAAGCGAATTCGTTCAACAATTTTGTGGGGCATGTCAAACAGTGTACCGAACCAGTCATCACCTTCAGGGAAGATGAGTTAAAAATGGTGACTGGGGATGTAGCGGATCCACCCCTGCACGTTATTGCATGGGTCAACGGGACTCCGTACAAGCGGGTGTTGGTAGACACTGGTTCGTCCAGTAACATTATTACAACCGCTGCACTGAAACATTTGAAGCTGCCAACCTCTCACATTGTACCTTCCACTTATACTCTTCGAGCATTTAATGATGCGATATGCTCGATAGTTGGCACAATTGTCCTACCCATACAAGTGGGACAAAAGACCATTCATACGTTGTGCCACATTTTAGAAGGTGAGATGGCTTACAATATCTTGCTTGGGCGGCCTTGGATCCGGGATATGAAGTGTGTCCCTTCAATTGCTCATCAATGTTTAAAGTACACATTTGAAGGACAAGTGCACGTGGTCCCCGTAGATTTGGAACCTTTTAAATATTGCAACTCAGTGCAAATCATGCCGTAGTCGACCCTCCCTTCAACGCATGTGGATTTCCAGTTAAATCCATCTAAAAGGGGTCCGACTAAGCAAGAATCTCCATTACCAAATCAATCAAATTCCCAGGCGGGTTCATCTTCTTCATCCGGTCCTCCCACAACGATGCCACCTACGGTGGCCACACCAACGGACAAAGGAAAGAAGCCCCTGGAAGCGGAACCACCTCTAGTCTCCAACATCTCTACAGAAGAGACGCCTAATAGAATGGAAGTTGAGACGCCTAGTTCACCCCACATGGAGTGGACTCAAGGAGAACTCCCATTCGCTTCCTCTCAATCACCAACGATTACTGTTGAGATGTCTAACACAGGCATGGGGGAGTATATAGTGCGCAATGTTGTTGCAACGCCCACACTTCAGTCTATGCAAGACATGGGAAGACCTCGACTCCCCATAGGCTCCGTGGTTCCTTTAGGCTACCCACCTAATCAGACAAACTTTATTTTTGGGGGCCTGGATCATGGCGTTGAACCTTCCCGACAAGAAGAGGAAGATGAAGATCCCTTTGTGGAAGATGTCAATTATTTGGCTAACCCAGACTTCGCATTACGATATCTTAGCCAATGCAATTGGCATGGATACGGGTTAGGCAGGTATGAACAAGGAATGCATGTTTTGTGCCAACCAAGATACCAAATGCCTTATGACAAGTCAGGAGTAGGGTTTAATCACCCTTTGCCCCTCGACATCTTGGTCAAAAACATGCAAAGCCTAGGGATAGGCAACAAGGATGGGTTGGCATCGGATCCATATGCCAATCCAAATACAACTTATACATTGGGGGATTATTTCCCATTACAAACAAATAACCTTGTTGACCTCAACAACCCTTTCCCTACGGCCGAACAAGGAGAAACCTCACGGACTCACCCACAAGGGGAAGATGGACAAGACCACGAAGGGTCTTCTGAAGATGAGTCGGAGTACGATCATTCGCACGAATATCCAATGAATGACGATCAGGAAAGCTTCCTGATGATGTTCCCATTGAATGATCCCAGTGAGCATAGGCTACCTCAACAACAACAATATCCTTTGGACATAGATGACATGTTTGAACACTTACACATAGGTCCAAGACATAGGTGGCATCTCAACCCGACGTAGTTATAGCAATTACTGCACCCGCCACTCTAGGTATACAGAGAGCATCTTCCGCCTGGAGACCCTATCAAACCATCAGTGCCTAGGGCAGACCCTATTTGCAGGTCCGCGCATAGGGCTGATCCCTTTGTGCCAGTGCCTACAGAGCCAGATCCAACGCACCAAGAACATCCCGAATGTCGAGTTATCACACTTGCGGTAATGGAGGTTACCATCATCTCATAAACATGATCTCCATTGACTTGACCGCCCCCATCCATGATCCAGCCAATCCAACATGATCATTGCATCTAGACATAGAGGCTATAGATTGGGATCGCGCTGACACACCACCATCTCCATCAGAGTATTGGCCTTGCGGTGGGATGTTTCATTTCACTCCAGGACAGACTCAGGATGTCTTCCATGCTGAAGAGGAACTTGACGTTCCTAATGATGATCTTAATTCAGCAAACGATATCCATCTGATCCCAATTCCACACCAGTTGGAAGACGGATCCCATATGTCGGTCGAAGCAACGACTGATGTAGACATCGGCACAGATCCAATGAATCCATGGATTCTCAAGCTAGGGGTAAGTCTTTCCCCCGAAGAGCGAGCCGATTATGTTGCCCTTCTTAAGGAAAAGAAGGAGGTTTTTGCATGGTCATACAAGGATATGCCGGGACTAGACCCACAACTAGTCACGCATAATTTAACGCTTGATCCGACAATCAAGCCAATAAAGCAAAAACTACGCAAGATGCACCCAACAGTGGCCTTAATGGTAAAATATGAGTTACAAAAGTTGTTGGATGCCCAGTTTGTCATCTGTGTGGATTATCCTCCATGGTTGTCTAACATGGTTCCCGTCAAGAAGCCCGACGGGAGGATTCGCATATGCACCGATTTTTGAGATCTTAACAAAGCGAGTCCTAAGGATGATTTTCCCTTGCCAAGCATCAACGCGTTGGTAGACGCCACAACGGGCCACGAAATGCTTTCCCTTATGGATGGTTTCTCAGGATACAATCAGATTCGTATCAATCCCGAGGACCAACTAAAAATGGCATTCACAATGCCTTGGGGGACATTTTGCTATAAGGTCATGCCTTTTGGCCTTAAAAATGCTGGTGCCACTTACCAACGTGCCATGACGTACATCTTTCATGATTACATGCACAAAACTTTGGAAGATTACATGGATGATTTGTTGGCCAAATCTCTTTTGCGCCCAGATCACCTCGGTGACTTGAGCAAGGTCCTTGATCGCCTCATTGAACATAAATTCGACTAAACCCTAAGAAGTGCGTCTTTGGCGTCACCTCTGGAAAGCTCTTGGGTTTCATAGTCTCCAAACGAGGAATCGAGGTCGACCCAAACAAAGTCAAGGCAATCCTTGAAATGCGTCCCCCAACCACCATCAAGCAGCTCAGGAGTCTGCAGGGAAAGGTTGCGTCGATCAAGCGCTTCATAGCGTAGTTATCTGACAAATGCCGACCCATGAATAAATTATTGCATAAGGGGGTCACATTTCATTGGGATGACGAGTGCCAGTCCGCCTTTGACGACATTAAATAGTACTTGGCTTCGCCACCAGTATTGGCACCACCTAGACCAGGAGTGCCATTCTATTTATACATCTCAGCCACTGAGGTGGCACTGGGCGCCATGCTATCCCAAAAAAATGAACTTCACAAAGAACAGGCTACATACTATCTTAGCCGCACCCTGGTCAGTTATGAACTTAACTATGCATACGTTGAAAAGCTCGCTTGGCAGTGGTGTTTGCTACCAAAAAGCTATGCCACTACATGCTCAGTAATAAGACGTATGTTGTGTCTAAGGAGAATCCATTGCGATACATGATGAGTCGTACTTATCATAGTAGCCGCACGACGAAATGGATCATGTTGTTGACGGAGTTTGACATAGAGTTCATTGGACAAAAATCCATAAAAGGTCAAGTCATCGCCGATCAACTAGCTGAGGCTCCTCTTGAAGACGATCAGCCTCTGACTTTTGAACTACCTGATGATGGGGTCTTCCATGTTTCAGAATCGCCAGATTCTGATGAGCCTGAGTCACAAGCTGACATAACCCTATTCTTCGATGGTTCTAAATGTGAGCAAGGGGGTGGCACGGGAATTGTATTCTTCACTCCGCAAGGTGCTCCAATGCCCTTGTCATTTAAATTAGACTTCCCATGCACCAACAACAATGCAGAATACGAAGCCTTGCTCATAGGTCTTCAGACAACAATCACCATGAACATTAAACGTCTAAACATCTTTGGTGATTCGTTGTTAATTGTCAATCAAGTAAAGGGGATATTCCAATGTAAATGTCCAGTTTTGTAGGCCTATAAAGCCCTTGTGGACAAATTCTTGGCACAACTTGAATGGTATGACATTGAGGCACTCCCTCGATCATCAAATCGTTTTGCGGATACTATGGCCTCTTTGGGGTCCCTAATCCCGCAAGACCCTTCCGATGAGATGACAACCATTCAAGTCAAGACATTATCGCAACCTGCGATGGAGCGTGCAAGCTCTGACCTCATGCCAAGAATCCACCTGATCCAGATTGAACCATCTCCGGATAAGTTCTCTCGAATTCGAGATTGTTTGACTCAAGCCAATTGGGGGTCCTTGTTCTCCCCGACCCCTCTTAATAGCAACACCACGTTGTTTTTACAAGTTCTCTCCCGCTCAGCTTTTGTTTGGGATGGACTTCAAGAGGGATTGGCCGTTCATACTATCGAGGTTTCTGATCAGCAAGATTGGTACACACCCATTCGGGATTACCTCAAGCTAGGTAACCTCCCACTTGGATTGACACAAGCCACGAAAAGATCATTCAAACAGAAAGCGGCAAAGCATGTCTTGTTAGGAGACATTTTGTATCATCAAAATTATGAAGGAATCCTCCTTCGTTGTTTGGACCAAGCAAGAGTCCGCTTGGGCGATCACCCAAGCTCACGATGGTACATGTGGTGGCCACTTCAGCGGTATGGCCATCGCAAAGCGCATTCTTCGCATGGGTTATTATTGGCCATCTTTAGAGCGAGATTGTTGCGCATATGTGAAGAAGTGCGTGAAGTGTCAGCACCATGCTAATTTGACACACGTACCTTCTCAGGCCTTGCAGCCGATTCAATCGGTTTGGCCTTTTTTGCAGTGGGGCTTTGATCTAATTGGAAAGATCTCCCCTGCATCGTCTGGTCGTCACACGTTTATTTTAACGGCCACAGAGTACTTTACCAAGTGGGTGGAAGCAATTTCGCTGACCACTACGACTGGATCCCGCATTGCGGAATTTATTTTGCATAACATCATATGTCATTTTGGTATTCCATCCAAGATCCTGTCAGATAATGGGACACCATTCAAGAATAAATATGTGCGTGCTTTGACCACAAAGTACAAAATTCAGCACAGCTTTTCAACACCCTATTATCCGTAGGCAAATGGGCAAGCAGAGGCATCAAACAAAATGCTAGTCGCCATTCTCAAAAAGATAGTTGCAGACAATCATAAGGACTGGCACATTCAGATCCCGCTTGCCCTATGGGCTTATCGCACCAGCATTCGAACGCCCACTGGGGCAACTCCATTTTCGTTGGTGTATGGCTCCGAGGCGGTCATGCCTTTTGAGTTGGAAATCCCTTCCCTGCGCATTTCAATGCAAGAGTTCATCGATGATGACACTGCACGGCAGGCCCGGTTAGATCAACTGACGTTGCTCGACGAACGACGCGTTAATGCTCTCGAGCATTTGCGTATCTATCAAGAGCGACTTAAGAAAGCATACAACATGAAAGTCCACCTTAGGGAATTTTAGGTTGGTGACTTGGTCTTAAAAGAGAACCAACAGAATTCTAATTTGTCGTCCCATCTACGGGACAAGTTCACGGCAAACTGGTTAGGTCCTTACATCATTGACAGTAGAATAGGACCCGAAACATACCGGCTTGCCTCTCTTGAAGGAATCAAGGAAACAGAACCCTTGAACATCATTCATTTGAGGCCATTCCACATCTAGAGAGCCATAGTCCAACTAAAAGCTCCAAGGATTATCATAATCGCTTGGTCAACCCTAAACGCCCCAAAGGTATCTATAAACCCTTTGGTCAAGACAAAAGCTCCAAGGATTTTCATAATCGCTTGGTCATCCCTAAATGCCCCAAAGGTCTCTATAAACCCTTTGGTCAAGACAAAAGCTCCAAGGATTTTCATAATCGCTTGGTCATCCCTAAATGCCCCAAAGGTATCTATAAACCCTTTGGTCAACACCAAAAGCTCCAAGCGTTACCATAACTGCTTGGTCAACATAAATATTCAAAAATAAACAAAAACAATATAATCGTCAAAAATCACAAAAACATTTGCATTCCAATTCCATGCATTCTCATAAAAATCAAAATCACAAAAACAATTGCATTCCAATTCCATGCATTCTCATAAAAATCAAAATACAAAAATATAGGTTGCATTAGGCATCGCATCCATACATTATACATTTGCTAGGTCATACAAGTCAAAAGCACCATAGACAGTCATTACTTGGAAATTCCATCCTTTTCCACATCAGATCCATTTTCATAAATGCCTACATCTAGAATAGCACCATCGCCATTTTTTGCATCGTCAGTTGTCTCCTAATGTATATAGGGTTTTCGTCATTCAGCTATTTTTAAATTTCTAGCCAAAAACTGTACACAGTTAAGCAGATTTTACACGGGAAAGTTTTACTTGGATCACGCCTTGTTACGTAGCATCCCAACACAAATTAACACACATATAATAATTCCTAAGTTGTGTGAACGAAAGATGAAACCTGCAAAGTAATCCAGGTCACCATAAGCGAAACGGCTATCTTGCTCATCCCCCTGTGCGAATGACCCCAAGAATGCTGAGAGTTGGCAAAAGGACAAGCATCCTCCCTACCCAATTCCCCAAGAATCCCAAGTTCTCAAAAGTTGCAAAACATCAAAAATTTGCAAAAGTCAAAACACTAAAATTTGACATCCCAAAGTGCACACATCAAAAGGCACAAACAATAGTGATTCTCGTCACTCCATATCCAAATCCCTTGCTCAAAAAAAAAAAATAAAACAAAAATAAACAATGATTTTATCACTACAAAGGAGCAAGTATCCCAATACAATTGAAGAAAAGAAGGGAGTCGAACTTGAATCCCTGGAACTCTCAAAGATTTCGACAGGTCATGAGGCAAGCTTCAGTATCGGTTTGGTTGATAGCCTATCGGTCACTGGCGGTAAACCTCCCGCATGACGATATATCTGTCACATTAACTTGTGTACAGATCAATGTTTGCATGTGGATGAGCTAGCTTATGGTATCCTAGATAGCATCGCAGATTAATCTGACTAAATACAATAAAGGAGTTAGTGGAGCTAATTAGGTGATCCTCAATACAGGTTCGGTTGAAAGCCCATCTAGCACTGGCGGTATCCTGACAAATACCACATAAACGAACTCAATTGCACACACAGGGATGTGAAATAACTTGGTTAAATTCAAGTCGGATTTAGACCTTGTTCAAAAGTCTCGCGAGATAAATGTACAGTCTTGGCTAGTTAGTTAAAATATCTGCATCTCAAAAAAGCTTAACTACATTTTCAAACAACCGGTACATTTCATTCCGTACATCACCATCAAAAAATAGACAAAATACAAAAACAAAGTTTTCACATGCACAAGCATTCCACAAAGTTATCCCATTACTATAGCAAGCCAGTCAAATCTTGTACAGTCTATGGTGCATTGACAAATCATCAACAATTCATTTCATTCATTCCATATGCATACATCATACAAATTAGAACCATCGCATTCATAATCGCATATGCATACATCAATATAAAAACATGTACATAAAAATAAATCATGAAAAATGTATAAACACCAAAAAGAGTCATCTGTATATATATATCATAACAAAATTGCCCGTAGGCTACAGTGAATCGGTCCTCGGACCTCGCTAATGAAGAGAATTTACAGAAACATATTCTAGAAATAATGCAGAAATAATAACTAAGGAAATAATGACACCATTCAATGCACATATAACACACAAGATTTACCCTGGTTCACCCAATTTGGGCTAGTCCAAAAAACAAGAGTCTATCCTCCTTGATATATTATTCTCTCTCTTGTCCCTAAAACGGGACATTACAATAATTATATAAGGAAACTCATACAACCCTAAACCACCAAGTGGTATTAGGGTACCGTGGATACAACACCATGGGCTAAACCACCCACACCCACTAACCACCCACCAACCGTGGGAATCCCGGGGGTCGCTCCAAAAGTAGCGATAAAAGTAGGTGAAAAGTAGCGATAAAAGTAGGTGAAAATTTTGCCGTCGGCTTCGCCGGCTTCTATCACTTTCACCGTATCCGAGGGCGTCCCCCTACGCACCCCGAGCCATCACCTATTACGTAATCACCTTTACCATAGCCGAGGGTCCTTGGGGGCCTCCGGCCCCCGGACCCCCCCTACCCGTCGTCTTTTGCGCTGTAGTGCCTGTCGTACAATTCTTTTCCGGCAAAGAATGAGACACATCCAACATTCTCCCACTTGTTGAATACTTTGCCAGACCCATTTCAATTGTACAAAATCTAAACTTTTCAGTGCTTACAGCCTTGGTTAAAGCATCTGCAACATTTTCCTTGGTGTCTACCTTTTCCAGCAACACTTTCCTCTGTTCAAGCATGTCCCCGTAGAAATGGAACTTTGTATCAATGTGCTTCGTTCTTGAATGGTAAGGTGGTTCTTTGCCAAAAATATGGCACTCGATCATCACAGCTTTATCTTCATAGCTCCTTGAAAGAACCCAATTTTAGCACATAGTCTTTGCAGCCATACAACTTCCTTCTTGCATCAGTAGCTGCCATATACTCAACTTTAGTAGTTGAAAGAGCAACAACAATTTGCCTCTTGCTCATCCAACTAATGGCCCCTCCGAACAAATTGAATACATAAGCACTAGTAGATCTTCTCCTGTCCAGATCTCCAGCCCAATCTGCATCAACAAACCCTTCTATATCCAATTGTCTATTTTCTTTACCTGTACCCTCATAGCAGATTGTAAAATCAGAGGTGCCACGCAAATATCTCGAAAACCCTTTTCACAACAGTCCAATGCTCTTTACCAGGTTTAGACATATATCTACTCAAGACTCCCACCGCATGGGCAATGTCTGCTCTAGTACAAACCATGGCATACATTAAACTACCTACAACATTTGCATAAGGAATATGTGACATTTCCTCTACCTCTTCTTCTGTTTTTGGACATTGTTCAACAGACAATTTTTCACCTAAAGAAATAGGTACCTTCACCGGTTTGCAATCCTGCATATTGAACCTTTTCAACACTGTCTCAACATACTTTTTCTGATCCAACCACAACTTTCTGTTAGAGCGATCTCTTTTTATTTGCATACCCAATATAAAATTTGCAGGGCCAAGATCCTTCATGTCAAACTACGATGCCAACTGAGACTTTACTTCCCTGACCAGTTTCTTGCTATTTCCAATTAGTAACATGTCATCAACATAAAGAACTATAATGACAATTACATTACCAATTTTCTTTGAATACACACAGTGATAAGCATTGCTACGAACAAAACCAATTCCTAAAACATAAGTATCAAATTTTTGGTACCACATTCTAGGTGATTGTTTCAGTCCATACAATGATTTCTTTAACTTACATACCAGATCCTCCTTTCCCGCAATAGTGAAACCTTCAGGTCGCCTCATATAGATTTCTTCCTCCAAATATCCATGAAGGAATGCAGCTTTCACATCCATCCTGTTCTATTTCAAGATCAAATGCAGCAGCCACAACTAACATAAATCTAATTGATGTTAGCTTTGCAACGGGAGAAAAAACTTCACCATAATCAATTCCTTCAACCTCGGGAAAACCTTTAGCAACCAAAGCGAGCTTTATATTTCTCCACTTTACCTTCAGAATTCTGCTTCTTCTTAAAGATCCACTTGCAACCTATTGCTTTCCTACCACTTGGTAATTTCACTAAATCCCATGTTCTGTTCTTTTTCAGGGACATCATTTCCTCATCCATGGCCTCTTCCCAACGGTTTGCCTCTCCAGAATTAATAGCTTCTCTAACTGTTCTAGGATCTTCATCAGTAACAGATAGTACAAAAGAAGTAGGAAAAGTAGATGGACTGTACCTTTCAGGTTGCCTCCTTTCCCGTGTTGATCTCCTTACCATAGGTGTATGAACCTCTTCTTCATCCTCTTCCAGATCCTCACCTGTATGCTCCTCTTCCATATCCTCATCTGTATGCTCCTCTTCCAGATCCTCTACTGTCTGATAGTTTTCCATGAGATCAAATTGGACCGTTCCAGTGTTCCTCTTCCGTAACTACCTTCCCGGAATCACCGATCATCTCCCTAAACACCACATCTCTACTATACACCGTACTTTTAGTTTTTGGATTCCAAAGCTTATATCCTTTAACACCATCTTTATAACCAATAAAGATACATTTAATAGCCTTATTATCTAGCTTACTTCTTTTCTCCTTTGGAATATGCATGTATGCATCACACCCAAAAACTCTGAGATGTGAAATAGAAGGTTTCTTACCAAATAGAGCTTCAAATGGAGTTTGATCCGGCAATGCTGATGTAGGTGACCGATTTCGCAAGTAGCATGCCGCACTCACCGCTTCGCCTGAATTCCTGTGCCAAACCCGCACCACTGAGCATACTTCTAGCCTTCTCCATCACTGATCTGTTCAACCTCTCTGCAACTCCATTCTGTTGAGGTGTATATGGAGTAGTCTTCTGTCTTGCAATACCACATTGCTTACAAAATTTCTCAAATATATTAGAACAATATTCCCCTCCATTATCAGAACTCAACACCTTAATCCTTTTATCATTTTGATTCTCAACAAGTGCTTTAAATTCCTTAAATTTTTCAAACACTTCATCTTTGCTCTTAAGAAAGTAAATCCATGCATATCTTGAAAAATCATCAACAAAGGAAGCATAATACCGTGATTTTCCAAGAGACGGCATAGGAACAGGACCAAAAATATCATCATGGATCAAATCTAGTACCCCACTAGATCTTGTGGCACCAGATGGAAAACTAACCCGATTCCGTTTACCATAAATACAATGTTCATAGAACTCGAAAGACATTGAGTAATTAGGGATACCATGAACCATACCTTTTGTGTACATGGTACGCAATCCATTTTCTCCAATATGTCCCATCCTTTGATGCCAGAGTGTTGAGCTTTTATCAGAATCAACCTCAGAACAGCTTGAGCTATTGCACTCATTTGTCATAGTGCTTCCCAATAGCTTATACAATGTTCCAATCCGAACTCCCCTTGCCAACACCATTGATCCACGAACCATTTTGCATGAATCCTTGCCAAAACTGACATTCACTGCTGCATCGGCCATTTTGCTTACCGAAATCAAATTTCTAGCAAGTCCCGAAATATGCATCACACCGGGTAGGGTCTTAACCCTACCATCCTCGTAGCAAAATTTTCACTCTTCCACGACCCATGATTCTCGAGTGGTGAATCATCTCCCAATAGTACCTCCCCTCCATCATATCTTTCATATTCACCGAACCACCCTCTATGAGGAGTCATATGAAAAGAGGCACCAATGATCAATCAACCAATCATTTTTATCTCGATCGTGTGGAGCACGATGAGCAGGATGCCGGATATACATCCCCCGCTTCATCAATGGATTTATTCATCTCTCGTGGAAGTCGATTCATCGAACTTTTTCCAGACTCAACTTTCTTTGATCTCGCAATCCTTCTTCATATGACCAGAGCTTGCCACAATTCCAAGCATTTTCTCTCAAACTTCCCCCGAGACTTGGATCTACCTTTAGACTTAGACCTATCACCATATCTAGATTTGTCCTTCTCCTTGGCACGCCCTCTCACTGTTAGGGCTTCCTTAGATGTGCCCTCCATGGCTTTTCTCCTCATATCCTCATATAATAGAGATGCCACTATATCTTCAAACTTCAATGTGGATGAAGTTGTACTACCAATTGCTACTACTAAGTTATCCCATGAATCTGGTAAAGAGCATAACAAAGTAATGCATTTATCTTCCTCACTCAACTTAATTTCTACAGATGTTAGTTGACTTACCACGGTATTGAATGCATTCAGATGATCTCGCAACCGAATCCCCGTCATGCATCCTAAGATTGTACAGTTTCTTTCTCGAGGAATAATTTGTTCACTAGGGACTTCGATTGATACAAAGCCCCTAACCTCTCCCAGAGATCCTTTGCTGTAGCTTCTCCCGAAACATTGATGAGCACCGAATCTGCAAGACACAATCGAATCAGACTCCTTGCTTTTCGATTCATCTTCTCCCAATCTTCATCGAAAGTACCCGTAGGTTTTGTTGTTTCTGAAATAGCAGCCCACTGATCTCTGTCCACGAGCATATCTTCCATCTTTAACTTCCATAGCTCAAAACTTTTGCCGTCAAATTTCTCGATCTCTATCCTTGAATGATTTCCCGACATTTTTCCTTCAAACTCCTTCTCACGTAACTCCCACTCTAGAATAGGTTTCCTCTCACTCCTAGAAACCCTAGATCTTCTTCAAACGGATTTAAACCCTAGCAATAAAGGCGTCCCCCTATGGCTAATGACTTGGCTCTGATACCAAATGAAGAGAATTTACAAAAACATATTCTAGAAATAATGCAAAAATAATAACTAAGGAAATAATGACACCATTCAATGCACATATAACACACAAGATTTACCCTGGTTCACCCAATTTGGGCTAGTCCAAAGAAACAAGAGTCTATCCTCCTTGATATATTATTCTCTCTCTTGTCCCTAAAATGGGACATTACAATAATTATATAAGGAAACTCATACAACCCTAAACCACCAAGTGGTATTAGGGTACCGTGGATACAACACCATGGGCTAAACCACCCACACCCACTAACCACCCACCAACCGTGGGAATCCAGGGGGTCGCTCCAAAAGTAGCGATAAAAGTAGGTGAAAAGTAGCTATAATAGATACCCGCTCTACCAACTACGTCCACAGGAGATCCCTCTCTTGCATCATCTCCCCAAGATCTCCATCTCGCCTTCGTAGCACCTCCGTCAATCGTGCCACCTCCGCGCGCAACCCCGCATCTGTATCCTTTGACATGGATGGCTGCGTCGACCTCTCTAGAACATCCTGCATTTTTTGTTGCTCCTCCTCATCAAAGTCCTCTCCCACATCTACCACCTCAACCATGTCCACATTAGCAGGAGCTCCCCAACTCTCTCTTGGTGCCCCTACACCCTCTCTGCCTCTCGCTGCCTCATCCCATCCCAATGGCCCCTCACCTCGCCATTGCTAGAGTGTCCACCACTCCTGGTACTCGGTAGTAACTCCAACGTCATCCACGTCTGGAGTGTCCAGTACTGTATCTGCCTCCTCCCCTAGCGGCTTGAGGATCGATGCAGCTAAAGTCCTCTCATCACTCCGACGTCGATAGACTATGGGTTCCCCAGGCAACCCCTGACGTACCCCAAACTATCATGGCACTCAAAGATAATGAAAGTATTCCTGCTCCATCCCGTGTCGTCCAATGACCCATCTCCCCCTTCGGACCCATCAAAGCCACTCATCAGCCTCTAGCCATGCGGGACAATCCCGATATGGCCTCCACACCACATCTCCTGGAGTCAGTCATGCCAATGCATCTATGTAATGGTCCACGTCTCTCGCAAACCGTTGACTCTACCCTCGCTCCTTAGATCGATACCATAAAGCACCATAACCAATATCTTTGTCCACCATGTCAACCCATGTAGTCCAGGGTAGCCCTCGTGGTCGCTCTACGGCTATATGCTGCCATGCCCAGCCCTAAAACAAGTAACTGCAGCCCATACCCTTTCAATTCCGGCAGTGGACCTCATACAACTCATCATATAGTTGAGCCAATAGCGTCTGGCCCCATCTCATGATCATCGGCTCTGTCACAGGATAATCCACTAACTGCCACACCACCTCCAATAGGTTCCATGGGAACCTCACCCTTGAAGAGTCTGGCATCAGCATGTTGGAAATGAGGCTCATAAGTAGTGCATGCCTCACTCCCAACACTCCCCTCGTGTACCACCATCGTACCAGAATCCCCCCAATCTGACAATCAAGCTCCGCCTTCTCCACTGAGCTCATCCCATCCACATCCTCCCCATGTCCAAAATACCGAGTTAGTACAACCGTCCTCTGGCCTCGTGGCATCATTCTAATGGGAACCCCGTCTATCAAAATTCAAAAAATCCAATACACGTCCTCTAAGGTGACTGTCATATCCCCTTTCAGAAGATGGAAGGTGTTCGTCCGAACATCCCATCGGCTGATCAAAGCTATCAAGTACGCTCAATCTGCAATAACTGCTTCCATTCGTGTCACATGCTTGAGCCCTAAGGCATCAAGCCACTCCCAGTCCTCCACACTCAACGCCTCGCAGGCACTAGAAAAAATAGTCGGGTACCCGATGCCGACTCTTCACCACCTAGATATGACAAAACATAAACACATCAAAAACATGCATCAAATCACCATCACATATTAAAAAATGCATCAATATACAGTAACAACATTCATTCACATGAACATCTGTTAAAAAAAAAAAAAAACAACACAAAATTGATATGGTTTACCTACGGTTTCGACCTAAGTTTACCATTTCAAAACAAAAAAAAAAACAAAAATTTGACATGGTTTACCTACGGTTTTGACCTAAGTTTACCATTCAAAAAAAAAAAAAAAATTCATCAAGTTTTCATCTTACATTTCATCAAAAAAAACAAAAATTTGACATGGTTTACCTATGGTTTTACCTAAGTTTACCATTTCAAAACAAAAAAATTCATCAAGTTTTCATCTTACATTTCATCAAAAACAACAAAAATTTGACATGGTTTACCTACAGTTTTACCTAAGTTTACCATTCCAACAAAAAAATTCATCAATTTTTTTAATCTAGGGTTTCATTTTAAAAATAGACAAAAAGTGACATGGTTTACCTATGGTTTCGACCTACATTTTACCATTCACATACAATTTTTTTTTTTATAACCATGGTTACCCTAAAGTGTTACTCTAAGTTTCATTTGGGTTTATCCTATGGTTTTCCATTTAGGTTTCCATCGGTTTGCATACACGTTTTATTTTGTTTCAGGGTCTTTAAATCAAATTTGTTCACCTTTTAATTGATTAATTAGGGTTCCATGTCTTAAACAAAAGAAAAACACAATAAAAACACATTTGCATTTTTTAAATTCAAACTCGAAGAGATAGTGCACTTATTGGTCTCATCTCAGCTCCGCCGCCTGATGACCCGGTATGTGCACTCATGGTGG
This sequence comes from Wollemia nobilis, assembly GCA_028583015.1. Taxonomy (NCBI): domain Eukaryota; kingdom Viridiplantae; phylum Streptophyta; class Pinopsida; order Araucariales; family Araucariaceae; genus Wollemia; species Wollemia nobilis. The sequence goes on along the minus strand of JAQPPZ010002203.1, from coordinate 2,040,495 downwards.
CTGGAAAATCTGGTAGCGTTTCACGTCAGAAAATCTAGGCTATGAATGATTATTAGAGCATGTGCATTCCATACCTTGCATTAACCATCCATACATTTCTTCTTGTATTAATCATCCATACATTTTTGGTTGCATTAATCATCCATAACGTATCATATACATTAATCATCCATATAAAAAAGTATTCCATAAAACCATTCCACAAAAAGCATTCCACAAAAAGCTATAACACAAAAGGTAAAAGCCATGTATATATATATATGTATAAATATTGCATATTCAATGAGTTCCAAAAGTCTACATACAATGGAGCACCAAGGCTCGTATACAAAAAGTACATCTAAGCACTAGCTATGTTCTCCAAGAGGACCCCTATGACCTAGTAGGAGTCTTAGACCTAGCACTATGCCTAGGCTCACTCTACCTAGCAACCTAAAATACATATGAGGCTAAAGGATCTGGAAGAGAAATATGATGCTCTATGAACTTATCCTCCAAAGACTCAATATATCTTTGTTGGGACTGAAGGTATGCTATGTAAATATTATATCGATGCTCTCTCTAGAAGCTTTTCCTGGAGCCTCATGACCCTATTATCCTAAGCCATCACCATAGCATCCCACTCTACTACCTACTGCTCCAAACTCACCCAATCCTCCTTGCTTTTACTTGGAGGTCCATCCAAAGTCTCCTCCACATCATCCCTATCTCTACCGTCACCTCCACCCCCAAGAGCTTGCCTAGCCACACCTTTAATCCTCCTCCTTCAATTGTTAGATCGAAAGTGCCTCCACCACTTGGGAGCCTCATGGGCCCCCTCACCCTCACCCTCATCTCCATCTCCAACCGTTACTAGATTCAACACCCATGGTGATTTTATAGCGAACCATGCATCATAATATAGAGTCATCCTCGCATCATCTATATCAGGTAGGTCTATCTCCTCATCATCCTCATATGCATCCCTCCATGGATTCATACATGGTAGCCCCATCTCCTATCGCCTCCTACATAGCACTAGCTCAAAACCTATACCTCAAATTGAATTGTTGGAACACCCATAAGAACTAAAAGTATTCAACCTCACTATGATACCTCCCAACCACCCATCTCACCTACCTCACTTGTCATATATGCTCTCCATTTCCCATACACCTAGCATCCTGCCATGGCCTCCATACCACTTGGGTAGATGTCAATCTAACCCACAAAACCCCATATCACTTACTTGTCCACATAGGACGACTCGACTGCACCTCCTCTACCACTACCCATCTCCTCGTGTAGGGCTACTCCCTACCCAAGCCTACCACTAGTAAGCCCTTTAGTCAAGCCACACTGAAGTGCTTCCATATCCAACACTATAGCAATAAGCTGCAACACAATCCCTTCCTCCCATGCCTCCTTACCTCATAAAGATCTTGGTATGCCTGCACCAATAAGATAAGATCCCATATGTACACATGTTTCATAGTGAGCATATATCTCATCAATCCTATCAGGTTCCATGAGAACCTACATCTAGTGCTATTCAAAGCCATAAAATTGGTCAACATAAACATCACTAACGCTCGTAGGGCATCCAGTTCTTTGTCCATGTACATGGACAAGTATGGAATACCCCCACACTCCACCCTCACACTCTCCCAACTATCTCCAAACATCTTCCTCATATTCATCCATCGATCGCATCCAACCTCGAAATGAATCCCCTCCATTGGAACCTTGAGGATGGGATATACATCCTCAAGTATAAAGGTCACCTTTCCCATGGGGAGCTAAAATGTGCCCCTATCTGGATCTCACCTCTTTGCAAAAGCAAAGAGATATCCCTCGTTCACCCTCACTACATCAACCCGAGCTACCTCCGCTAGCCCCATAGCCTCTAGTAACTCGCACTCCTCCTCCACTAGTACATTTATCACCCTAGGGATATAAGGTGAGAACCAATATTGAGCCTCTAGGATCCTAAGTTGTAGCACAACACAAAAGAATTTGTTAATACATGTTCATTAAAAAAATTACAAAACATATTTTTTTTGCACAGAAATAAGAGACTTACCTTAGCAGCTCACACTCTAGCCCCATCTATAGCCCTCGCATCCACTCCTTCTATTGCAATATCTTCTACAACCAAAATGCTTCACCTCACTCCACTCCACTTCCATCACCTCTACCAGACGTAACTTCTCAAACTCACAAATGCACAAATGAGCTCAAAATTTACACGAAAAACTATTTATAAATGCTTCAAGCACCTTGAGACACCCATAGGTATTTTTTGGTGCACTAAAGTGCACCAGGGTATTTACAAAATGCCCAAACACCGACGAGCTTCTATGCATGCTAAAAGTGCCAATTGGTGTTTGGAATTAAACTTGAAAAAATACCAAATCATTGTAAAACGATGACTTACCTTCACCAAATTTCTCCATATTACATCCATTCATTATTTCCATCATATCAATTGGTTTTGTGAAGGTTCCAACTGATTTGGATGCATAATTTTTATTTACAACCAAAAGTCACAAAATTACATAACCAGCTACAAAACGTTCCAAAAAGGTCTAAATTTTCACAAAATGAACATAATCATCATCCTCATCATCAATAATGCACTTCCATATCATTTTCCATCATCAATCATAACATTTGCATATTTTCCAAGTTCAAAAAAATATTCAAGTGAACCTTTTATCTAGTGGGTTATTCTATATACTTGGCTATTGCAGTGAGTTGCATCCATGCAATTTGGTAATATGAATAAACTACCATACAAAAACTTTGTCATTTTTATCATTCCATATCTCCTTGTTCAAAATTACAATCAAATTTGGTACTTCACATTTTTGCGTGAAATCTTGCCAAGAACAGTTTGCATAAAAGCAGTCATTGATGGCCTAGTTCATGGGGCTTAACATATGGAAAAAATGACATTTCATCATTTCACATTTCCTTGACAATCTTCATGGTGATTGGCCTTAGCTAGGGTTATTGGTTCCGATCATAGGATTGTTTTGACAGTCACTAGCTGGCCCTCTAAAGTTGACTATTTTTCTTTTATTTTTGCATATTCATCCTTCCATATCAATGATGCCTAAAAGCACATTCTTCAGTAGCATCGAATCAACCCAAATTTGAGGTAACCATATTTGGTTTTAATTTTCCCACAACGGGATACATCTTACATGATCATGACATCCTACACTTGGAAAAATCCCTTCATCTATTGCGGCAAAAATAGATGCAATCATTCCACATTTTCCACTAATCCCCTATCCCTGTTGGGACAAAAATGGTATCACATTTACATCATTCATATCATCCATAAATCATTTGCACACATTTTTGAATTGGCTCATGAGGTTCATCCACTAACCCATTCGCCAATTGAGGGGGTAAGTTATGCAAATCTAAATTATTTCATTATTTTGTCTTCAAGTTTATTTTTCATCCCAAGATAAAGTTGCTTTTGTGCCTAGCCCAAGTAGGTGTCTTATGTTTTTGTACTGCATTGTGTTTCACACAATGCAGTACAAAAATGGGTATATGTAGACACCAAAACCTACTCACTTGTCATCCATCTAGGTCTTCCTGCCACTTTATCCATTTCTTTATATATATTTAGGCATATTGGTTAATTATATGTTTAATATAAATATTTTAATATTATATCTTATATATATTTAATAAATATAAATATTATATATATAAATAAATCCCAACCATCCGATTTGACTTAATACTAGCCATCAATCTACATCAATCTACGCCACACACCTAAAATTAATATCCACTCTCCAATGTGTTTTAATCTAAGCCACACAATTCGTGTTGTTCAAATCATAACATATCCTAGTTTGGATTATTAATGAGAGCCATGTTGATGTCTTAACCCTTGAGTCCTAAGTGCCCTAATTTCCCTAAGTAGTTCACGTAAAAGTTTTTCCTAAGTTCTCAAAGTCTTCTGCCTAAGCATTTTGAGTCTGTTCATCTAAAAATCCTTGCTATCCATCATTGCTTGCCATTGCTTCCACATTCATCATAGCCATTCTTGATTAGCCTGATCTGCTTTTGCAGATCTTCACTTCTACTCCAGAATGTCTTTGTACGCTGTCTATTGCCATCGAGCACCTTTGGGTGCTTCATTTTGCTACCAAGCATCGTTGGCCGCTCCTCACCATCCCTAAGAATCCATAGAAATTTCTTGCTGCTGTCGAGCACCCACGGGTATCTTAGAACCTAATACCAAAGGCTAGTGAAGCCCTCAAGCGATGCTAAGGCATCACTACACTGACTTCTTGCAACAACCATCACAGATTAGAAAACGAAAAGTTCAATAAGGTAAACATTTTTATTGTTATTCTATTTCTATTATTTCTATATTTTGCATGCAACCTGTTACTTGAAATTTAGGGTTTTTACTAATTACTAAGGGTCTCATACAGTGGAGCCCTCACAGTTCTTGATCCTATTCTATCATTTTTGAAGAGAAATAAGGAGCCCAATAAACTAAATCAAAAAAGCAGTAATAATAGAATCAAAAGAAGAAGATAGCAGATTCACACATTACACAATATTTATCCTAGAAACCCTCAACTAGGAAAAACCAACATAGTATTATCTTATTATTGCATTAACTTGATCGTCTCCAATACAATAATATTCTTCTTCTATCTCTCTACAAACCCTAATGCAAGTGCGATATATATAACAAAGGCACATGCACGAATTTTACAATATCATGGGTGAAAAAGCAAGGGTTCAAATATAGTAACCCTAAAAGCCCATATGGGTCTAAATATAACTTAAAAACCCTAAAAATTTAGTAACCCCAATCAGAGTATATCGTACACAACGTCCAATACCTTTTAGTGTTAACCCCACCATAATAACATGGAAAATATTCAACATATTTCCAACATTCTCCCACTTGTTGAATACTTTCCATAGGGGCTAAAAACTACCATTGTCAACTATCAAGGGCAACCATGCCCATAGATCTTCTACACCAAGAAAATTTTTGAGCAGGTACAACCTTTGTTAATGAATCAACAATATTCTTCTCTGTATCAACTTTCTCCAATATCACTTGGTTCTCTTCAACCATCTCTCTCACAAAATGGTACTTTATATCAATATGTTTTGACCGATCATGAAAACCAAGATTATTTGCCAAAAATATTGCACTCTGACTATCATTGTTAATTCTCACAACCTTCTGTTTAATACCAACTATTGAACACAACCTTTGTAGCCACACTGCTTCTTTACTGGCATGAGTTGCTGCAATGTACTCTGCTTTTGTAGTGGATAAAGCAACAATTGATTGCTTTTTACTCATCCAACTTACTGCCCCTCCAAATAGCCTGAACACATAAGCACTCATGGATCTTCTCTTATCAAGATCTCCAGCCCAATCAGCATCCACAAACCCTTGTAGATTTACAATATCATTATCTCTAGATTTTCCTTCATAACAGATAGCATAATCTGTAGTTCCACGCAAGTATCTGAAGATCCTCTTCACAATAGTCCAATGTTCCTTTCCTGGATTTGACATATATCTGCTAACTACTCCCACTGCATGTGCAATATCAGGTCTAGTACAGACCATTGCATACATCAAACTGCCCACAACACTAGCATAAGGAACATGATGCATTTCTTCAATTTCCTCATCTATTTTGGGACACTGTTCAATAGATAACTTTTGACCAACTAGATATGGAGTACATACTGGTTTACAATCATGCATTCTAAACTTTTGTAGTATCAAATCAACATATTTCCTTTGATTTAACCATAAATTTCTATTTGCACGATCCCTTATTATTTCCATACCCAAAATAAATTTTGCAGCACCCAAATCCTTCATGTCAAATTTAGAAGATAACTGAGATTTGAGTAACTTTATCATCTCCTTATTGTTACCAATTAACAACATGTCATCCACATACAATACAATGATAACAAAATTTTCACCTTCCTTTTTGAAATATACACATGGATCTGCTTTGCTTTTTCCAAGCCCAAGTGTCAAGACAAACTTGTCAAATTTTTGGTTCCACATCCTTGGAGACTGCTTCAACCCATAAAGAGACTTCTTCAGCTTGCATACCAAGTCCTCCTTACCTTTTACCTTAAAGAATTCTGGTTGTGATATATATATATATATATATATATATATATATATATATATCTTCATCAAGTTCACCATGTAGAAAAGTTGTCTTTACATCCATCTGTTCTATTTCAAAATCAAAAGCAACAGAAATAGCCAACAAAAATCTGATTGAAGTTAGTTTAGCCACAAGAGAAAAAATCTCACCAAAGTCAATTCCCTCAACTTGAGAAAATCCTTTTGCTACCAAGCGAGCCTTGTACTTCTCCAACTTTCCTTCTACATTGTACTTCTTCTTGAATAACCACTTACAACCAACAGGTTTTCTACCAGGAGGTAATTTCACCAAGTCCCATGTCTTATTTTTATCCAAGGACTCCATTTCTTCTTCCATAGCCCTTTTCCAAGACTTATTCTCACTTGACTGAAGTGCCTCCTTTATAGTCTTGGGTTCTTCATCAGTAACTGATAAATTAAATGCAGAATAAAAATTTGAAGGACTATACCTGTCTGGAAGTCTTCTCTCTCGATATGATCTCCTCAAAATTGGAGTTCTAGGTTCTACATCTTCAACTTCCTCCTCACCTTCTTCCTCTGAATATTCCTCTTCAGACTCTCTCTGTAATTTAGGTTCTACCACTGGTTCTTCCTCCTGTTCCAATTTTACCTACACTATTTTTGGTTCTTTGCTTGGTTGCATTTCCTGTTTTAAAACCCCTTTTGTTTCTCTAAAGATCACATTACGACTGTAAACAACCTTATGTGTTTCTGGGTTCCACAACTTATATCCTTTAACACTAGTACTATAACCCACAAATATGCATTTTTTAGATTTATAGTCTAGCTTAGTCCTTTTCTCTTTTGGGACATACATATAAGCATCACAACCAAAAACCCTTATATGTCTAAGAGAGGGTTTCTTACCAGTCCATACTTCTTGTGGAGTCTTGTCCACCAAAGTTGAGGTAGGAGATCTATTGATGAGATAACAAGCTGTTAACACAACTTCTACCCAGAACTTCTTTTCTAACCCTGCACCACTTAGCATGCTTCTAGCCTTATCCATCAATGTCCTGTTCATCCATTCTACAACCCCATTCTGTTGTGGAGTATATGGAGTTGTTCTCTGCCTTTCTATTCCACAGTCCTTGCAAAACTGCTCAAATTCATTAGAGCAATACTCACCACCATTATCACTTCTCAAAACCTTTATCTTTTTCTCTATCTGATTTTCTACAAGAGCCTTAAACTCTTTAAATTTATTAAAAACCTCAAATTTGTTTCGTAGAAAATATACCCATGTCTTTCTTGAGAAGTCATCTATAAATGTAACAAAATAGATAGATTTACCTAATGATGGTACTTTTGTAGGTCCAAACACATCATTGTGAACTAGATGTAGAATTCCTTCAGACCTTGTAGCACTACTTGGAAACTTGACTCTAGTTTGTTTCCCGAAAACATAGTGCTCACAAAAATCAAAATTTAATGGGCAATCAGAAAGTCCTTCAGCCATACCTTTCATTTTCAATGTTCGAAGTCCTTTCTCACCAATATGCCCCATGCATTGATGCCACAACATTGTCTTCACTATAGGAATACTCAGAGCCATTTCAACCGTATTATTTTCTTGTACAACTGAAGAGTTATTGCAATTAATACTTATAATGCTAGCCTCAAGTCTAAACAAAGTTCCTATGTGAACTCCCCTTGCCAACACCAAGGATCCATGGACCATCTTGCAACTATCCTTATTGAATACCACATTCACACCTACATCATTCATCTTACTCACAGATATCATATTCCTTGCCAAACCCAAAATATGCAACACACCAAGAAGGGTTTTAATTCTTCCATCTTTTAGCATCAACTTGACTCTTCCTCGACCTATTATTTTATATGTCAAATTGTCTCCCAAGAAGACTTTACCTCCATCTATCTTTTCATATTCACATAACCCCTCCCTATGAGGAGTCATATGAAAAGAAGCACCTGAGTCAATCAACCATGAGTCATCACATTCACTTGAGCATGTTGTAGCTAAGAATAAGTCCCCTGAATCTTCATTTGTGGTCTTCATTTTTGTAGAAGTTCCTTCATCAGATGATCAATTATTATCAACCTTTTTAGATCTACAATCTCTTTTTATCCCCTTTCTTTTGGGCAGATTTACCCCTAGATTTTGATTTATTTTCTCCTGATTTCTTTTTGCTTCTTTCTTGAGAACGACCTCTCACAATCAAGGCTTCCTTTTGATGATAATCCTTAGAATATTTTTGTCTCATCTCCTCAGACAACAAAGTTCCTACTATATCCTCTACTTTCAATGTAGATGTAGTATTGGTGATAGCCATAACAAGGTTATCCCATGAATCAGGTAATGAACAAAGTAAAGTAATACATTTTTTCTTCATCCATTTTTACTTCTACAGAGGTTAATTGACTTACCACAGAATCACCGTCATTCATCTGAAGTGAATGCAACTTCTTTCTAAAAATAGTTTATTTACCAGTGACTTTGATACAATGTTCCCAACTTATCCCATAATAAATTTTTCGTGGTCTCTGTAGATACATTCAACAATACTGAATCAGATAAGCACAATCTGATAGAGCTCCTTGCCTTCCTATCGATTTTCAACCAATCCTCATCTGTCATCGATGTTGGTTTTGTTCTCGAGACTGCAATCCATTGATCTCTATCAACCAACAGATCCTCCATCTTGAGTTTCCACAACTCAAAATTTTATCCATTAAAATTTTCAATCTCTATTCGTGTGCTTCCCATCTTTCTCCTTTTCCTGGATCCTTTCGCGTACGACTCCCACTCAAGAATTAATTTATCACAGGGTTGAAACCCTTACTCCTCGAACAAAGCTAAAACCTATCTTTGATACAAAATGAAGAGAAATAAGGAGCCCTAATAAAATAAATCAAAAAAGCAGTAATAACAAAATCAAAAGAAGAAGATAACAGATTCACACATTACACAATGTTAATCCTAGAAACCCTCAATCGGGAAAAACCAACACAATATTATATTATTGTTGCATTAACTTGACCATCTTCAATACAATAATATTCTTCTTCTATCTCTTTACAAACCCTAATGCAAGTATGATATATATAACAAAGGTACATGCACAAATTTTACAATATCATGGACAAAAAAATAAGGGTTCAAATATAGTAATCCTAAAAGCCCATATGGATCTAAATATAACTTAAAAAACCCTAAAAATTTGGTAACCCCATCAAAACCTCGATGAGTATATCATAAACAACGGCTAGTACCTTTTAGTCTTAACCCCACCAGAATAACATGGAAAATATTCAACATTATTTCCAATAATTTTTTGTGTGCAGGTCTTGGAGATACACACGCATTGCACACCTGCTTAAACTGGAGTGGCCTAATATTGGATAACACAAAGCCCACTCACCCTTGTTGAGATTAGAAGCGAGATTGAAGACACCACTAGCGTTGTTCACTAGGGTTTTGGAGAACCCTAGTTATTGTAAATATTTGTATCAAAGAAATCAATTCTTTCATTATAACATTGGAGATTTGAGGCTCCCCATATTAATAAAAGCATATCTTTTTGTGCAATATTGAGTCTTGATTTCAATCTATCATGTTATATCTATTTTGGTGTACTATTATAATAGCACTACGTGGTCATGATGTAATATGGATGGGGCCATTTCGATCTTATATAATTAATTAAAAAAATAAAAGTACATGATCCACCATATATATTAATGGAAGAAATAAAATATATAATGAAGATTAATTTAAAAAATAACTAATCATCAATTATTTTATGTCTAGGTGTAAATGCAAGGTAAATAATGAAAAATGGGTATACTATCATAAGCAACAACCTTATGACTATCCATTAACACAAAATCACATAACTAGGTTGAAATAATTCTAGAAAGCCAAATAAATCATTGTGATCATTAATAAGATGTATTCCACATTTCACCCTTGTTGAGTGGTCAATCCTTAAATATTAAAACAACTTCAAATGATAGGGCCTATAAATGATTCAAGTTACTTATTAAGGTTAGAACAAATAACAAGATGATCACATCCACACTAAACCTATTGATGAACACTAAGAATCAATGTTATAGAATTTTGAATAAAGATCTATTATGTATTTATTAAATTTTTAAAGTTAATAAAAAACTATATAATAACGACAGGAGACTTAGGTTCCAATCCCACGGGCTTGCCCATGCACAGACAGTAGCCCAGATCTAATTCCTCTGAGTGGTGCGCCAGATTGATGACGACGGTGCAACCCTTGTGCGTCCGGCGGTCCCCATCTCACGTCGGGTTACCATGTACCGAGACGGTGGAAGTCCTGGGAGCCTTCGTAGATAGTTTGAACCCTATCAGCTGTGCTGGTAGTTACTAAAAATCGTGATTGTAACCATTGCTTCTATATACCAAAAAAAAAAAAAAAACTATATAATAACATTAGTTAATAAAAACTATATAATAACATTAATTTTTTTAATTAATTAATTAGTATATACTTACACTTACTCTATAATATATTATCACTAAGGTTCAAACCACGACGTGGACGAGTGTGTGAGGGGATGGGTTTGTGGTGGCTTTGTGTTAAATTCTCTATTGATAAGTATACCTCTCGACTTTACGAGGAGTCATGGTTGGGAGGAGACTGCTTAGCCCTGTGCGTCGGTCATAGAGGTTTCTTACAATAACCAAATCAATATATATATATATATATATTATCACTGATAATTTTAATCTATATTAAAATATAATAATAAAAAATTATTAAATATAATTATTTTTATATTTTAATAATTATTATAAAATATTTATTTATAAATTAGAATATATATATATATATATATATATATATATATATATATATATATATATATATATTATATATATTATTATATATATTTTTAATAATAAATTAAGAGAAACATTATACAAACATTTATTATTAAATTAAATTGTTCATGGGCATTTACATGTGAACCAAAACAAAATCACATTGAAGGCTTAACATTAACATACCCCTTTTAATTTTCAACAAGTGTCTAGTTTTTCCAATACTTTAAAAATGAAAAAAACAAAAAGGAGCAAAATTGTTCTTATTCTTTAATATCTGTCACATATATCTCCTATAACTTGAATAGTTTATTAATATATTTTTTTGGAATTTTGAATAGTAAGATCCTATACTATATTTTAGTGAAATTCTAGAATATTTAAATAATATATTAAATAAATAATTTTTTAATAAAGAATTTTTTATAACTTATATCTTTAAAAAGTTTTAAAGCTTTTATATTTTAAAATAGATTTGTTTTTTAATAAAGGTGGTTTATTCTCTTGAAACGTATAGGCAAACCCCTTGTCAAACATTTTTAAAGAAGAATTTTGATGTGTGCTTTGATATTGGGAGTTTGAGATAGATTCGAACTTTACCTAATAAAATGTAGTTTGGATGTTCCATTAGTCTCACATCAACACCAAAGGAAAAGTAGACAGTTAGAATTTAGGAGACTTCCATTTCAAACCAAATAAATCAAGAATATAAATGGTTGTAAAAAGTGATTTTGAAAGGACAAATGTAAGGGTCACTCGAATATGTGACTTATCATTGTCTCTTAGATATAAATATAATAATATTTAATATAAATATTTAAATTTTATAATTATAGTATATTTTAAAGTTTAAAATATAATTTGTTACAAATGTTTTTAAATTAGTAGATTATATTTTTAAAATTAATAAATTTTATTTTATAAATATAATATTTTATAATAAAATATTTTGATAGTAATAAAGTGTTGAGATTAGAAGAACATTAATAAAATAGATTGTAGAATTTTTTTTTATTATTTAATTTAAATTTTTTTTTTTTTTTTTTGATGAGGAACCTTTTATATACAACATATCCGCAACATGTGAGGGGAGAGATTTGAACTTGGGCCTCTCGATAACTGGAGAGTTTTAACTACCCACTTGCTCTCCAACTCCTCTACATGAGTGGATAAAGTTTTTTTTTTTGTCATAGGCTTACATGCGTACATGCTTTATTATGGTTTGAACTTGGGTTTCCTAGAAGAGATTTTAAAGCACAAGTCATCAAGGTGTCCCACATGGACTTTAATTTAAAAGTTACCATTGAATAATTGTTTAAGTAAAAAGAATGTAAGTTTGATTATTTTTTCTTCTGATAGCCTTTATGTTGAGCCTGTTTTGTGCTAGATTGAAGATTGTAAGTTTTGGCGATTGGTTGACTCCTTTTGGAGCTCTATGTACAAGGTTGTTGGATATTTTCAAAACCCTTACCTTTTACCTAAAAAAAATCAAAAAAATCTTTAAGTAAAAGAGTTTTAGTTTATGTTTGATTTTTTGTTGTGTATTTAGACATGGTACTTGAGCATGGGTGTAAAAGTGATTCCTCTTACATTGAAAACACAAAAATATTTTTCATGTAAGACGATACATCTATTATCAAATAATATTAGCTCAATTGGTTAATTCCTCAACACTTTTTTTAGCGAAAAACCCCTTGCGGGGTCGCCTTGGTCTGAGAGACCATGACCAGGGGGTTCTACACTATCAAAGTCACCCGAGAGTCACACCCGAACCTGCCTGCATCAACATTATTAATTGGATTTTGGGTACTCAATTCAACTTTTTGGTAGTGTGGAGATTCGAACCTGGGACATCCCTTGGAGGATTGCCCTCTCCTATCCAAATCACCTACAACACTTGGGTGTTAATTCCTCAACATTAAAAGAGGAGATTTAGGTTCAAATCTTGCTAATACATGCATAGTTGCCAAGTTTTTGTAATACTACTCTTTGGTCATGATATAATACAGGTGAGGCCTATTTTAATCTCATATGATCATTTAAAAATAAATATGACACACCTACTAATCAAATAGAATTAGGTCTTTAATTAAATTCCTTGATTTTTAAGAAGTAGGCTTAGGTTTGGATCTTACTAAGTGATATATTTGTAATTGCCAACTCATTAAAATACCACTATGTGGTGATGATGTAATATGAGTGAATGTTGTGTCAATCTTATATAATTATATTATATTAGCTACTACCTTCTAATTATGAGAAATTAGCCATAGAAAATAGATGTAAACCAAGAAACAACATTGCAAAACAACAAAGTTTATAAAATTGATAAATTTGGCTAAGTATCCAAAATCGACTGATGGCTCATAGGAGTGATTTTATTGAAAGAGGATTCACTTGAAAAAAAGGATCGATTGGTTTAGGAGAGTTATTTTCTCATCATATGGTGTCGATCCCCTCCTAAATGCGAGTGATTCGCTTACAAAATATAACTAATTTGCTTGTTAGACTAGAGTGAATCACTTGAATAGTTGCAAAGATAAAATTAAGGTGTGGATCCTAAGGTGACTCTTTTAGAAATCAATATTTTGGCATGTAGTGATGCACTAGGTCATTTTAGAAGCCTTTTAAGCTTATTAAAGGCATGATTAGAGGTATGTAACATTTAGAGATGCAACATTTTGCTAAAGTTACCTCCTTACTTCTACTAGGAGTAATTGTTTTTCACCCGAAGTAACTCAAAGGTAAACTTTTACTATAAATAGGGGCCTAGGGCCCTCATTGTATTCGTATTTTGGCCATGAGAAATAAAAGCTAAACTCTAAGAAACCTACTTTGTACATAGAAGGTTGTAATAAATTGACAAGTCCTTATGCACTCCATCAATGGGATTGCCTCCTAGTTTACTAAGTGTACAATGGTTGTGGTATGGTCTTTCTAGCCCATATTGTCGTCCACTTATTAGTTTCGTAATCAAATAAACGAATGGGTATTGATGTTATTTGACTTTTCATGTGTTGAAGGATCATACACTCTTCTCGCTATGGCTTAAAATTGGTATTTTCTTTTAATTTCTCACACTCTAAACTTCAACACAAATTTTATTTTTGTATTTTACTTTTCATGCATTTTCATTTTCTATAATTTATTTTCATGCAAGTTAGTTTAGATTAGTGTGGGAATTTTATACGAGGACAATGTGGAGCCATCCCAAATCTAGATGTTGGGATAAATCTTTGTCAATTCCATCCAATTTTGTTGAAACTTGAATTGGGGGTACAAAACCTTAGAAGTTAGGACAATTCCACGGTTCAACATAGTTTTTGGCATGCCTATTGGGAAAAACTCTCATTTCCCTTAAAATTCTTGATTTTTGTACCAAAATTACATTTGTCAAAAGTAGATTGATTGACTCAAAATTGGGGAAAATTTTTATTGAGTCAATATTAGCAAGCATTTTTCTCCAAAATTTGTAGTGATTAGCTCCATTTTGAGTGAAAGCTTCAAAAAGCACCAAGTCATCCAAAACAAGCGATTCATCCAAAAAATTCTACATTTTTGTAGGTCAAATCTAGAGTGATCTACCAAGACCAAGAACTAAATTTTTTAAAACTTGAATCTAATATTGTATGTGCATCCGTTGCTAGTAAAATTCACTTAAGAAGGATTCTAAGCCATTTTTCCAAAGATTGAAATAGCAAGAGATTCTCTCAAAATTAGTGAGCAATTTGCTTTGAAATAGTAAAATCTCTCCAAGACAAATCCAATGAGCAATTCACTCCAAATTTGAGAAGTGATTTGCTAGGAAAAACAAGTTTCTTTCCCCTTCCCTCACAAGAAGGTCATTCATTCCAATTTGAAATATGATTCACTTTGAGAAATTTTATTGGATTTCTTCTTACTAAAAAATTTCTAAGTCCATAATTAGCTAGCAAATCACTCAAAAATAACAATTGATTTACCTACATTTTTTTAGTGAAGCACTTTGCATGTAAAGTCTTCAAAATTAATTTTTTCTATTTAGGAGCAAATCACTCCATAGACATTTTTGAATTTTTATAAATTTTGACCCTAAAAATCTATCTACATAGAATTATGCTTTGCATTGCAACAATTATTATAAATTTAGAAAAATCATGTGACCAATTTATTTCTAGAAAAACAACCAAAATCAATTTGGGGTGCTACCTTGAACCCCACCTCTTAAAAAAGGAAATCATATGAGCTTTACTTTTATCTTTGATATATTCAGGGTTCAACCAATGTTATGGCAACTCAACCATGGGTAAATCCTTAGATAGTACAAAATTTGTCATGGGCTCAAAGTTCTAAAATACCTTAATACCCATAGATTCCCAAAGGTTAGTAGTAATTTCTATAGAATTAATAACCAAATATTCAACCACCTCCAAACCAATAAGGGGTTTACTAGAATCTACCACCTTGGTACCCTATACCTTATTATCTTTCATATCTATATCCTCCATACCCTCTAAACTTGCCTCACAACTAAGTGATATATCCCCTTCCCAAAAATAGTATGGTCAACCTCATCCTCAATAAAATAATCTAGGAGCACCTCGTCAGCCACAAAATCTATAATGAAAATTCACTACACCCAAAAGAATTTTGCCTTGGCCAATTTTACAAGTATCCCTTAATGAAAGGAAAATCAACAAGTTAAGGAAGTGAATATGTGGAGGCCACATGCACTATCAATTTTGAAATCAATGATGAACATTATTTTGTACAAAGGAGATTAGATCAAATTTTGAAATCACATGGACTATCCAATATCTTTGATCAATAGTTAGAGTTGATTTGCAATATTGAGAGCCAAGTAAAGTCCTCAAAGTTGTGCAGGTCATATGATGTCTTTGATCAATGGTGGGTACTAATTTAAAAAGTTAGAGGACCATAAAAGTTCCTAAAGTTGCATGTGCCATTAATTTTCTAGATCTACAATGGGCACTAATTTATAGAGGAAAAATAGTCTATGGAAACAATAAAGTAGCATGCACCATTGATTTTCCAAGATCAATGATTGACATCATTTTACATAAAAGCAATTGAGGAGTTTTCAAAGCCATGAAAGTTGTTGATTGCTCATCCAATAGTACATGCTATTTTATAATACTATTGAAATATTTTTCAAGATAAATATCACCATTACTTGAGATTGGGGTACATGGCAAACATATTGATGCCTTGTGGAAGTAGTTGTCCCATCAAGGTTCACATTCAAAGAAGATCTACCATTGATCTTGGGCATAAATAAGTTTCAATGTCTCACAAAGACTTAAAGTAAATATTGAGACCTCTAAGCCACAATCATCAATGACCTGTGTCATACTTGATAGTCTTTTCAATAAAAACTAAAAGTGACCAATGACCTACGTAATCTACAAGAGACTTTTTAGCAATAACTAAAAGGTAGCCCTTGCCATTGGTCATAGTGTAGCAAAGTCAATGGTCATAGGATATATCTTTCATGTTTATTTGAGCTCATGGACCAATTCTTCCACATTTAATTGAGCTCATAATGATTGTATACATGGTAGTTACATGATATTCCTACTCCACATCCAGAAGATATTGACGATCAAATATTTTATCAAGAATGATATTATGGATCACAAAAAAAGAGTGACTATTCAGATGATGAAGCATCAAGAAGCAATGTTAATCTTCAATATCAGTGATCAATGGCCCAAGAAGAATAACATGAATAAAGAGAAGATCAGGAAGATCTCTACCAATCATCTAATCAGGAAGCAATCCAATCTAGTGGGTCGTAATTATGGAAAATAGTGCTAGTGACTAATCAAATTTCTTCATCAATGTCTCACCTTCCATATCAAGGATCCTCCATGATAAGTGTATTTATTACAAGTAACATCTACATGCGACTCCCAAAAGAGAGGCAGTTGGGCTCATAAAGGTAGTAGTTGTAGAAAATCCTCAAGTCTACCTACCTACACAATTTGGACATGACATTCCAAGGAAAGCAAGTAGCATATTAAATACAATAGAGGTGGAAGCTCTAGTTCCAAAGATCTTAAATCTAGCGACATTAATTACCAAAGAATATCATGCTCAAATTTAGATGGAATTTCTAGTAAAAGTAGTTTGTAGTAGTACTAGAGGCTTCAAATAAAAAAGTCACAAATCCTTTGGTATTGATAGCTCTAGTTCCATTGAATGTGGACAAATATCTTGCTTGATTTGGGGAGACGATTTTGGATTTCTTGTATAGTTTTTTAGGCAAAGGAACTCTAGTTTTGTTTATATATAGTGGTTTTATTTTTATTATAAGGCATTGGAAATTGCATGTCCATTCCTAATATATGGCCTTGTGTGTATATTTCCTTTTACTTTCTTGTGTGTATTAATCTAGATTCAAACCTTGAGTCATTTTTTAATGGTATTGGAGCCTCGTATAATATGGCATATTTGTACAAAAAAATTATGATATATTATGACTAATTTTTCTCTATCCTATTTCTTATATACATCTTGTGTTTGAATGTTTATATTAAATTAACACTATATTAATTTATCTAATTATTAATAGAGGATGAATGCTTTAATTTTATTCTAGTATTGCATAGAAGAATATTTTGAACTTGGTGCATCACCTCTATTAGGTTCAGGTTTTATTTTCTATAATTTCTCTCTTTTTATTTGATGTATGCAAGTAGTTTAGAAAGGTATGTGTTAAAGACCATATAAAATAAAGATATGACCTTAGAAAAATCTTGGAGGTTTCTCTATGAGTCATATCCTACACTCATAGAGATTCATATTGTGTCAACCTATGTGAGGCATGAGCATTAGTGCATATAGCTATACAATAGATGACCACAATATTCTAAGATGATAATAGTTCATTGGCATGTCAAGTGGGATAAAATGTTATTTATTTTCCCTACAAATATGATGCATTGGTTCTAATTAATATTTTTCCCTTTATGCCAAAGAAATAACCATTGTGCATGCACAATAGTTCATTTACAAACCCAATGTGATGAATCCTACTCATTCATCCCACAAAGATTGATGCATGCAAAGAAACACAAAGAAGTATCAAGAGAAATAGTCATTGTGCATGCACAATATTTTTTTGGCACACCTAGTGGGATAAATCAGTCACAATTTATTCATCCTATTAATTTCATACCTTTTGGTTGATATTCTAGTGAAGATCTCAACTAGCTTACTTATTGAAGCACAAGAATATTAACCAGGTGACTCCACTAAGAATGAGGGAACTAGAAATTTATGAGCACAAGAACTACTACTAGGTCCTTTGCAAGAGCAAATTTACAAGTGTTGGTGTTGCCCCTAAACCAAAGACATAGAAGAAAACATTGATGTTAGAACATTACTACAAATTAGAACCAACCTCCAAGAAGGTACATAACCTAGAATGATAGAGATCCCTTGCAACCACCTATTCCTCCCATAACATGGGACCCTATTCCAGCCTTAATGCTCAAATTGTAACCATACTTCACTAGTGAGGATGCAACCACACATATGGAGCATATTTATCACATGGTCAGCCTATACGTACTGCATAATACTAAGGAGTATAGTGTGGTCCTTAGACTGTTGGCTACATATTTTTGAGGAAATATGTGAGAGTGGTACATATGCCTTACCCCACATTTAATTGAAATTTGGGACCAACTTGTAGACCTATTGGTTTATATATTTAGAGATAAATTATATGGTGTATCTCTCTTGGAGCAACTGATGACTACTAGTAGAACTCTCATGGAGACAATGGGCGACTTCAACAACTAGTACATAATTCTTGATGAAATTTCCCCCTCCCAAGTATAGAATTTATTTATTATTTGAAAGCTTTTAATTCTAAAATAGCCATAATGGTCAATTATAGAGGAGAAAATTCTTTACCAGTAGCCTATGGGATAGTCATTCAAGCCAAAAATATTTTAGTTCAGATAGGAAAGCTATCTTCTAGACCCCTTATGCCTTTGTTTTCAAGTACCCAACCACATTTAGTTGTTCAACCCACTCCTGTGATAAACCTAGTAAATACTTAGACTTATCTCCTTGATCTAGAATATCCCTCTACAATTCCTTACTCCTATCCTGAGCTAGATAATATGAAAAACTTGTTAAGAATAGTCTCTAATGAAGTCATAGCCCTCAAGAGGAAGCATAATGCATAGAGGTTTCAATATTAAAATAATCCAAGACTACTCTTCCAACATAATAGCCAAGGCTATATACCTTCCACAAAGGGCCAAGGGTATGAAAGCTTTGATGTTTATTTCATTAAGAATTTAGGCCAAACCCATAGCTCTAATTAGAAAATACTACCTATGTAGATCCCATTATAGCAAATTCCTCCTTACCCCATTAGGGATATAGTCACCACACAGAATAATTATGTGGAAGATCCCAATGCATAGTACTACCCCTACCATAATGCCTATCCCCCTAATTCCTATCCTAACAATAATCCTCCATAGGCCATAGTAGTACCAAATTAAGTTGTATATACCTATCCATCTACTTCTTACTCAAGGATAGACTCCAAAGTATAAATCCAACCCCCTCATACCTAATATCAAAACTCTCCCCTAGAATAAGCTCCACCCATCCAAAGTAGACTCTAATAACTTGGGATGAAGAGGAGGTGTATGATGTATCTAACAAAGTGAGTCCAAAAACAAGGCAAAAGAGAAGTAAGGGAAAACTAATTAAGTGGATCTCAATACCCAAAGTAGACCAACCGATCTTGGAAAGGATATTTACCTATGATCACACCTAATTAGAAGGTGTAAAACCTACCAGTGATCCACATGAGGAACATTATTGAAGCTCCAAGATAGTATGAAATAATTCCTGAACTAGATCAAGCTCTCAAACCTATGATAAAGAGACCCAAATATCAATGGGTACCAAGCATAGTTTAGAGAGTCCAAACTATTAGATCATTTAATATGGTAGACCATCTATAGAATTCTACTATAGTCATGCCTCTCTAGGATGTTTTGTCTATGCCTAAGTAAATGAAGTACTTGGAGAATGTGTTGGAGGAACAAAAGGAACTAGGCAAGTAGAATTCATCTATAGTTCTACAAATATTTAATCCTGAGATAAATTGAGTTAAAGCTATTTTGTTTTACCTAACTCTAATCTACATAGATAAGTTGATTCACAATTTCATGGTCAATTATAGATTGATTAATTTGATCATACCTAGAAGAGTGGTAGACGTATTAGGAATGGAATAGATCCTATCAACAAGGGTGTAGGCTAGATGTATGGAACTCCAATTCAAATATTTGGACTAATAAGGAACGTTCCCCTCACATTACAAACTTATTTAAACCTCACAATCCATCAATACATAACATCAATCAAACTCCTAGCTACTTTTAGTAAATATTTGTTAAGGGAATTCTTTGCAAAAATAGGAGGCTATATATGGTTAGACTGGATGCACATGTTGCTCAAAACCAAATATGGGACTAAGTTGAAGATTCCACCAAAACCTCTTCATATCTATCATGTGGAGCATGTCCTTTGATCAATCTAGATGGTGAGCAAGCATGTGTTGTAAAAGGACATCCTAGGTTAGAATTATCTATCGATGAGGTTTGCTCTTCTATTCCTAATGATCAGATGGATCAGTGGGTAGCTAAGTTTGAGATTCATATTCTATGGAGTATTTGATTAAATATATATGGATTGAAGAAGCTATTTTTTATCACTTTGTATATGATATCACTTTGTATATGATGTAGAAAAAAATATATATTAGGCTTTATATATTTTAAAGTTTATTTTATGATATATTTTATAGAGCGATGAAGTTGTAGAGTAATATGTATCGTTAAAACCCATGGGTTGATCAAAATAAAATATCCCATGCAAATATTAGGAGGCCAAGAGGGGAATTTTATTCTCTAGTAGCAACATCCATAAGATCTCCTAGAAGGACATATGGTAGACTCATACCCAATCAAGAGTCATCGAAGAAAAAACCCAAGTCCTAGTTAAGACTATCAACGGGTAATGTTGTTTGATGCAAACAAGTACCCTAAGTTCTAACATCCATCAAGTCATACAGGGAGAAATTCTATGAGTTGTCCAGTCTTCAGAGCTCCCTCTTACATGAGTGCTTCACACTTAGTCAAAATTTTACCCTATATTATAATAAGCTTTTTGGATGATATCTCACACCATTGATAATAACACATGGTAAGCTCTCACTCAATTAGGGGATAATAAATGAAACTCAAGGTTAAAGTAACACGATCCATATAATCATGAAGAGCACATGGAAGGATTTTGTTCAATCCAAAGTAGATGAAAACATTTCCAGCACTTGGTTAGCACTAATCATCCAATCAGATGACTAAAGACACATGGCAAGCTTGTACTCAACTAATGGTCATAAAAAAAAAGCCTTAGATTGAAGTAACATAAGTTTTTTGATTGGATTATTGATGGTTGGCATTACTCATTGGATCAAGAAACATACATAGACTTATAAGGTAGTAGATCATCATGACACATGGTGGACATGCACTCATTTAGAGATCATCAAATAAAAATTTGAAGTTGGATAGTGTGATTTCTCTAATTAAATTATCATTGGATATCATTCATTTCCAAGATATAAAGGGAAAATTACCTCTCGAGATAGCATGAGCTATTTTATTAGCCAAAATAATGGCCCAATAACCATCCAATCAATGAGTAATATGGCGACTATTTTTCATTGAACTTGCATAAAAAACAAAATGAAGTCATATGACATGAATTTAGTGTATTAGGATAACTGCTAGTCTCTTTGCATCAACTCTATAGAAAATAGAAGTAAATGTGTGCATGAATTTATTGCTAAAATGACAATGATTGGTCTCAAAAATAGAAACACAAAGTTTGAAAAAAGTAGAAATATCTTTGTGCTAAGTCTAAAATTAATTCTAGAAAATGTGGAAGACACTTACTACTAGCTATAGAGAGTGATAGCATAATTTCATATAGCATGGATTCAATGCAAGTGGTTTCCTCAATCCTTGAGAAGAAAATCCATATAAGGGAACCTCGCATTCAATTTTTTTCTCATTTTATTCTCAAGCATTAAATCCAACAATATCCCTTTGAGCACAAGAGAGAACATCTATAGATATGAGCATGGAAGAAAAAATTTGTGGATGATTAAGAGTTTGAAACAAGCATAAACAATCACAGATAATAAAAAGACCACTACCTACCCGTTGGCAACCAGATCATGCCCTTCCATTGATTCCCATACAAGCATAGCTACAACATATCCTTCCACATTAAGTCAAGAAACATTGGCCCAAATACTCCAAGTCGTAGCCCTAAATCTAGTGAGACACCTAACTGAGAGGGTCATTGACCTAAAAGTGTCAAAGAGAACCAATATTTTGAAGGAGCATCACAAAGATTAAAATTTAGTCCCCTAAGAAATTTTAGAGTATGAATATGGAGCAACCTCTTGGTAAATACATGTCGCTCAAGGTCCAAAATAGGGTGGTGGCCACATGTACGATGTCATATGACACCTATGCTCAAGAGGTTAGGTCGCAAGATAGGATTTTTACAGTTGTCTTCACCCTACACATCATCAAAAAATACTACTGGTGGAAGTCCAAGGGCACAAAATAACTATGGATTATAACACTAAATATTTTGACAAAATCTAGGACAAGTCAGGTTTTTAAATAGTAAGTGCAGCATAAGAGATATATCATAGCCAAATTTCCCTATGAGCCTTAAGGCTTTCAATGTGAGGATAAGGGATGTTTTGAGTATGACAATATTAATATTTTTCCTAGAGAATTATAGTAGTATAATCCCAACCCAATTGGGTATTCTTCATATGATGAGATATACACCTAAGAATGAGAGGACGATTTTTTACTTCAATCGCAAGTGCTTTTATAAGGGATGATTCACCATTGGACCACCCCCAAAAACCTAACTCAAACCCTTTATTAATAAATCAAGTGGAACCATCCTTTGGATCCATAAACATGAACCTTAATGCATCACATCTCACTTTATTTAATCAACTCTATCTTCAATCATCACATCAATGAATGCTAGGAAACAAACCCTCCAAACTCCATTGGTGCATCACTCATATTTTCCTATCCTTAAGGAATTATTATAGGGAAATGTTAGTTTCACCACATCTCAATAGGTAAATACAAGCTAAACTCTTGATCAGAGTGTACCACCAACTACAAAAATCTCTAATACTCATATCAATTTATCTTATGATCTTTATTCTAAATCTACAAGTGCAGGGATATGTTTTGAATAAATTTCTAACCATACAATATCTCATCAATGGTCTTCTAATTATTGTAGTGATTTGGTCCACCTAATATTGTAGTGATTGGCTTATAGTTGAAGGTCCTTAAAAAGTGATATTTACATTAATAAGCTCCTTCTCCCTCTTCTCTAGCTTCCTTTGAGGGATAGGTAGTCATAGCTTACAATCTTATCAGCTTACTCCATGAACTCTACCTTATCCATAGCTTGAGCATCTCTGAGAATGAACCCTACTATAGAGACCTGATACTCTTGTTATTACATTTAATATTTTAGCTTAGAGATAGTTGGAAAAAATATAGCATGTTGCCTTGAGAATCAAAATAACATCCAATTATTTTCTTTGTAGGTCAGACAAGTTTTGGCTTCTTTATTTTAGGTGTATTGCAACATTTAATTTTGAATTGCATGGAATCATTACAATAATTAGAAGTAGAAGGAGGTTTTTGGGAGCTTGTTAGTTACCCCTAGGTAGTCAAAATTATGGGCAGTGTTTTAAATAATAAGATGGTCATGGAGGAAATGAGGGTGTTGAGAGTGAAAGAAATAGGAGTAAGGATGGTAGGGGAAGAACATAGAGGCATTGCTTGAATGTAGGTAACCAGTAAAACAATATGAATTGTAGTGGCTAATGTGGCTATGACACTAGGAATAGAGACCAGTAGGGTTGAAAGAATTGTAGAAATGGGAGGCCATTAGCTAGTAGCTAGAGGAAAAGTTGAAGAAATTGAAGGTAAAGTAATGAGAATAAAGAGGAAGTGGCTCATAGTTATATACTTAGGGTATCCTACCTTTTCTTTTTTATGGTGGATGGATCATGTAGTGGATCAAATTTTTCTTCTCCTTTTGTGGTTCCACTTGTTGGGGTGCTTGATATGATAACATTACCATGGATGGAGGTACTTGGGGAGAGGTGGTGGTTGGTACTTCCTAGGTCTCTGGCAAATATTATTCTACATGCATAACTTATTTAGTCATTACCTCTACCCTTTTTATTATTATGGCTAACCTAATAACCATATTTTATCCATTTATTTCTTCCCTAGATGCACTCTTATTGTTTAGATGCTCTTGATTATAGAGCTCACTAAACTTGTCATCTTCAAGTTGGTCATTATAGACTATTGTCGTGTCCTTGATTTCTTATCAAAATTTCCACCATGCCTTGATTTTGTCTTCACTCTAGTTTTCTTATCTTAATGTCTTCTTCTTCGTGGCATCAATATAGTTTTGGAAGTTTGATTGACACTTATTTTAATAAAATATCTCATAAGACCTTTGCTTTTATGTTTGTTTCATAATTATTTTTATTGGCCACATGCTTGCCTCCTCCATAGGATTTTTGAGAGCTTCCATATTTGGCCTAGGATTGTGAATAAACTTTGTCAAGCTTTTGATGCTTATAGAATAGGTGACAAATACCCCCTCCAGCTCATTTCTCAAGTTATCATTGAGGACTTGCAACCCCGAGTCCTTCAGCTTATTCTAAAAAATATGGGTAATTTTTCTTTTGACAATGTTATGTCATCCATGCTAATATGAGGTTTGTAAAAACTTATTTTGTGTTTTCCACTCCCAAATTGTGCATAAATAATTTCCATATGTCTAAGTAGCTCCAAGTTAAAAAAAATTCCTTAACATGTAATTTGACAACTAATATACAAACTTATTAAATCTATAAACACCAAAAATTGTGGATTTTACCAAAGAAACAATCCCCATGAATATTTATTTGCACAATATGGAGGTCAACCATAAAAATGTGCTCCAAGTTGAACCTGATCAGAGCCACCAAGATCAATGCCAAAAAATCTTCAACAAAATTGTAATAGGAAGAGGCCTTGCTTAGGTTCTCCCTCTAGAAGGAAATGGGCCACTCAAGGCCAAAATTATCTACTTGTTTCAAATTCAAACTTGGGTATTGTTTTAATATAGAATTGAATGAATAAAAAATGAAGAAAAAATTAAAACTTCGGTGTCTGCTTTGGACAACCCTTCATGGATTTACATAGTGATGAAATTTTATGACCTTATCTAAGGAATAACTCTATGACTTCCTTATTTTTCTACAAGTAATGGGCCATATGGTCTATAGATTTAAATACTAATCACCCATATTTTTCATGGGTAGAGCTTAGAGAACCTTGAGATGATGATACCTATTCTTCTTGATCAAAAGTGGGGTTCTCAAAGTCAAGGTGTTCATCATGACCCTTGTAGGGAGATCAAGATTAGTGGCTAACTAGTTAGCAAAACTATGGGTTAGGTAGTATTTGTTGGCCATAGGTTTTGGGTTACGATAAAATAGAGGATTGTTTAATGTTTAAATTTTTTATAGAATTTATTTAAAAAGAAAGAGAAGATGTTTTACAGACCTTCTATTTTATTTCTTCAATATACACAATTTGACCTATATACCTCAAAGACTTCCCTATATATCAAATATCCTGATATACTTAAACCTTCTCTATATACCGTTTAGTACATGATAGAAATTTGATGCGTGGGATCACAATATTATGTAGAAGTAGCCCCTTAGATATGTGTCTAAGATGATACATGAGGGGGTAATATAATTCATTCTTATGAATCCCACTAGCCCACTATAATATACTCCTTACTAGGCAAGAGTATGCATGAGACCTTGTATGGGTGGGTGGTGTCCCAAGATCAATATATATCTAATATAGCCTAGTAAATTGTATGGTATTCACTCAAAGGATTGTAAATACCCTTGGTAGGACTAGAAATTAGTTAGTTATATATTTTTTATCTTAGATTTAATGTGATCTAATATAAATAAAAGTTTGATAAATTTTAGTTTGATTAAGACATTAGCTTGGTAAAGAGAAATATAGGGACTCGTTGTGTTCACATTGGATTCACCAAAAAAGTGAAGGGAAATGGAAGGGGATCATGAAAGGCTTCTTTGTGATGCTTACCTCTCCTTCCTCACCTAAATTATAGGGGTTATTTGTGATCCTAGAGCCTAATGTTTGATGGATTTATCGTA
Organism: Wollemia nobilis; assembly: GCA_028583015.1. Taxonomy (NCBI): domain Eukaryota; kingdom Viridiplantae; phylum Streptophyta; class Pinopsida; order Araucariales; family Araucariaceae; genus Wollemia; species Wollemia nobilis. Next base: position 2,014,119 of record JAQPPZ010002203.1, on the reverse strand, counting down.
GAAAACTTATGTTTCTCCTAAGATACGCTTCACCTAAGCCTAACCTTAATCTAGTCATAATGCACCATACAAATGCAACAACTAGAACTAAAACTAATGATTTTGACTTGATGATAAAGTAAAAAAGATTTTTCTTTTTGAGGACAAGGGTTCAAGAAGGATATTCAACAAAAAAGCCTAAGTGTAGCTATTTGCAATCTGATTTTTAAAATGACAAAATTAAGGTTAATTCTCTAAATGATTAAAGTATATTTAGTTTCCAATGTTTTTTATTTATTTTTTATTTGAATAAATAAACAAAAATGGAAAATAAAAACTAATTTTTGTAGACAACAAACAAATATAAAACCTAAATGCTAAAAATAATGGATTGAAATATAAAAGTTGGTTCTTCTACCTTCGTAAAGTATTTTTTTTCTATAAAAACACTACTAACAGACACATTGCTTATCCCATGGAAACATTTCCAGTACTATTGCTTCTGAATGGTGCTTTTTTTTACCTACAAAATAGACTAAAAATATAATAGATTAGTTGTAAAGGGGTCTACCTAAGCTGAAGGAAAGTATTAGGATCCCTTTGCCAATGTCAAATCCTATTTAGAGATAAGATTAAAAAAAATCCATGAAATTATAATGATAAAAGGTGGAACTATGATGATATGAGAACAAAGCGATAGTAGAAGAGCTATTGATTAGACAAATGTAATATTAATATCAACGAAAAACTAGTTACAAGATGATAAAATTAATATAATGACAAGCTACGAGATTAAAAGGCATAACCAATCAAATACAAAAAACTTATAGCCTCAAGGGTGTTGGTGGATTCCCTTTGTTGTGAATAAATTTTTTTACCAAGATAAGATCACAAAGAGACATGTTGCATGTAATGATAAATAGTTTCTATAAGGATTTTAGTAGGGCTTCACTACATTCACATGTCATATCATTTGGTCTCCCCCAAGGGCTAGCTTTATAAGAAGCCAATGCTCCCTTGGGGATTAGAATATATTACATCATTTGGTTATATTAGATTACTTTGGGGGGAAGTTATCTAATTGCTTCATGCAACATAGTATATGCACAAGTGTCAATGTGCAAGTTGTAAATGTGCAAGGTGTCACTTGTACAACTAGATAGAGTGTTGGCCAAGGAATCCATCTTCCTATATAAAGGGCCTCACACCATGACTTAAATGTATCACTTCTTTTCATTCAATAAGATGTTCTATTGCTTTGTTCTTTGTCTCATAATATAATGTTGCTAAATCCATCAGTGGTATCAGAGCTACGGTCGTTCCTAGAGAGGAATAGGGAAAGTCACTGCTATAAGTTTTTTGCAAAACAGATGTGCCTTTGGACCTACCACTTGCAAAATCCATTGTTGTGAGATCGTTTGGAGAGCTCAACAAGAATAAAGAAGGATCTAATAAGCGGAATATTTGGGACAATTATCGCCATCCGACAACAAGCCCAAAAATAAGAAGGGAGAAGATCATATCAGAAGGAGATATACCAAATCCGTGAAAGAAGTTTTTTTTGGCAAGGAGTGCTGAATCTTGAAGATAGAAGAAGCCATCAAATCTTAGGCTCATAAAGTTTGAGACCATCATTTTGTGAAGAAGGATATGTTCAAAAATAGTCTACAAAGAGCTATAAAATCCTACTCTAAGTAGCAACTTGGTGATCTTAGACACCAAGATCCACATCCTCTACAGAAGTGGTAAAAGGAGCTACAAAATATTATAAAAAGGTATGCAACTACTGGTGCTAACTAACTCATTAATTAGACTTCTTATCAGATTCATTAGAGCACCTTATCTGGATTAAAGTTGCATGAAGAAAAGTAGATTATAGTCTTCAAAAGTGCAAATAGGAAAAGGTTATTTTTAAGGTTCATTTGCACATTAATTAGGAGTTGATTAGATTTCATAATTATATCTATCAACTACCTATCATCTACTTTGGAAATAGAAAAGAAGACCAAGTCCTACAATATTAGTTGTAGTGAATTTGCAGAATAACTTTTAAAGATTCATTTTAGGTTATTCTTGATTAGTTGCAGTAGATTTATTAAAGTGCATTATCTTGAGAGTTAATTGGAGTGATAAGGTGAAATTATTAGTGCATTAAAAATAAATTCTATTAGATTTATTTTGCACTATTATACTACTCTCAAAAGAAATTAGTTTTTGTGTTCTTGAAGGGCACAAAATCTGATTTGTATCAAGTGTCTAAAGACACTATTGAAGCACTGAAATTTGCAACTCGTAGTGGTCAAAAGAAGCCACCCAAAAAGGTTAGAATCCTCCAAAAATTGGAGAAGAACACAACTAACCAAAAACAGAAATAGAAGCTTCAAGATTGAGACTTGGTGAGTCTCAGATCCAAAGCATTACAAGATTGGATGTAAGAAAAGAAAATGCAGAAAATTGCATAAACTAAAAAACTTCTATCTATTGTTATCTAAGCTTGGATTTATTATAAAAGTGTCCAAGAAAAAAGGGGAAGGTGTCTACTCATAAAAGACAACCTCAAAACCCTTGTATTGCAGGAAGAAAAATCTGCCATGAAACCAGAATTTCAGATCTGAAATAAGAGTGCAAAATAAGGAGGTTAATGTACAATCTATAGTACATTTTATTGCACCATTTTAATCTAGTTTTTTACAGCCCAAGAGAATATTTGGATGTGTCCCCAAAAGGCACAATATCAACAGGAAAATAATCCAAGAAATGCCGAACGTAAGCACTCTTCTTCCCAAGCAATAGGAGCCACTCAAAGAGCTCATATTGGATAGATGAACTTGCAAAACAAAGCCCACAAAATATAGATAAAAGACTGCACATCTAACAACGTACAACAACATGAGAGAAATAGCAATGTGAGACATCCAAAAACGTGATATAGATAGCAATGTGGGACAAACAACATCTACAAGGTATCTATTTCTATCAAAGAGAAACGAACATCATCTACACTACAAATATGCACATGTATTAATACATTGGAGGCATAGAAGATAAAGAAAAAAGGAGCTAAATTTAAAAATTGGTGAAGATCATCCACCAAATGAAGCATCAGAATCACTACTCAAGCTCCATAGTGCCTCATCAATCCACCTATAGAAAACAAAGTTGCTTGTAACTCAAGAAATGTAGCAAAGCAAAGGAGTGACAAATGAGAAGACCTAAGGAGTTATAATAATCTCCTTGGAAGGCATTACGGTAAAGGTCTACATGTAGAGAGCGTGAATGCCACTTGGCATCAATATTCTATAGAGCATACATTATAAGAAGCTTTGCTCAAGCATACGTTACATAAGCTTCATCTCTCAATGCATAAGCATATGTGGTGACACTTGTTATTCTCCTCAAGTCCCACACGAGTGAGTAGGCATTACAAAGTGACCAACAACATTGAACAAGAAAGAGTTACAAAGAAGGAGCACCCATACGTAATGGATGTGACATGTGTCAAAGCTTGAGTTTTCTCCTCCAATAGAATGTGCTCAAAGTCCAAATATCATAAAAAGAAGAGAGAGAGTAAAATGCAGTCAAATCTAGTCAAGAATAGCGTGGAAGGAAGGTAGAAGGAGCATTTAAGTCTCCAGGTCTTGAAGGTAAAATCTTCCATAATCAATAACATATATATTCCAACATTAAATATGAGCATCTCCATTGATTCCAATATTGAAGGGAACCTTATCATCACTTTTATATTCAGCCAAAAGGAGCACCAAAGAGTGAGGAGACTAGCATAAAAAAGGTAAGGGTGAAATCCCACTTTATTATTGCTTTCAACTTTGGAGATATAAGGGTTATAAAATAAGGTAGAAATTTTAGTTTAGTGAAAGCAAAAGCTATAAGGGGTAACTTACCAAATTAAAAATAATATTTGCATCTCAACCTAGGAGAAATAAGAAATTCAACTTGGATTAATTTCTTTGATATTTTGCAAATATTATTGATTTTCTAATTTTTCCAAATTTGGGAGTGATAAGGGTTACAACATCAAACTAGGTCTTTGGAAATTAGAAATTAAAACCTAAGGGTTATAAAAATAGGTTATTAAATATTTATTGTTAAAGTTGAAAATTTATATTTTCTTGTCTCTAAATTTCTCAAAAGGAATCCAACATTAAAACCTCTTCAAAAATTGGAAAAGTGCTTAGTTCAATTAGGAGAAATAAGGTGTTAGAAAAATTTATTTTTGACTGTACAAAATCAATCATAAAATTGAACTTTATTTTGTACAAAAGCACTATATTATACTCCAAAACATTAGGTACTTTACAAGAACTACATCATGGAGTATTGGTATATAGATTCAGGTGCAAGTAAGCATATGACAAGAAACATACATTGGTTCAATTATTTGAAGAAGATAAATGAAAAGTCGGTTGCAGTAGCAGATAGCAAAACATATGAAGTGAAAGGAATAGGAAACATTCCAGTAAATCTTAAGGATGGAAAAGGTATAATAAAAAATGTATTGTATGTTCCAGGATTAACTACCAATCTCATTTATATTTCTCAACTCATGGATCAAGACTTAACTTTTGAATTCAAAGTCTTCACTGGAAGAAAATAATATCTCATTTCAAGATAGGGAAAAGTGATAGCATCAAGTTCATATAAAAATGGTCTATTTGTCCTAGATACTACTGTTCACTCAGATTTTTCTATCAATGATTCAGAACTATGGCACAAATGACTAGGACATACTAGTGAAACATCAATGAAGGAATTATTCAAGTATCAAATGGTAGAAGGACTACCCAACTTATCTCTAGAAACTACTGTGTGTCCAGAATATCTAGTAAGAAAACAACATAGAATCCTTTTGAACTTTGTCAACACAGAGCTCAACATCCTCTAGAAATTATATATACATATTTATGTGGACCAATGAGAGTTGATAGTGTTGGAGGACACAAATACTTTCAGTTATTCATTGATGATCACACTAGAAAAATATGGGTATATCTCATGAGGTATAAATCAGAAGCATTTAGTTACTTCAAATAATTAAAACTTCAAGTTGAAAAATAATCAGGAAGGATAATAAAAGCACTTTGCTCAGATAGAGGAGGAGAATTTGTTTCCAAACAATTTGATTCATTTCTTGAATAAAATTGAATTAAAAGACAACTCACTACAACATATTCGCCTCAAAAAAATGGAATTTAAGAAAGAAGAAATAGATCAATAATGGAAATGGTAAGATGTATGCTAAAATATGCTCAACTTGATCACAAATAATGGGCTGAAGCAGTACAAACAATAGTCTACATACAAAATAGACTACCAACAAGAATACTCAAGCATATTACACCAGAATAAGCATGGTCAGGACAAAATCCCAACATAGAAAAACTAAAAGTCTTCGGATGCAAGGCCTACATGCATGTTCCAAAAAAAAAGATAACTAAAATTGATGATAAAACTATGATAGGGCTATTTGTTTTCTATGACAATGAATCTACAAGATACAAAATACTAGATCCATCTACATTAGGAAAGATGAAATATTCGATGAAAAGGCTAAAATAACATAGATACATCCATTGGTGACACAGAAGTAGTTCTAAATCTAGCAGGAGAAGATACAATGAGCATAGAGTCAGAATTAGAAGAGCAAGTCACAAAAGCATCATAAGAACTGCCTAAAAAAGAACCAATATGGCTCAAATATACCCTTAGAGAATCAAATCTAGAAAGAATGCCAGCTATTATTCAATAGGATCTCAAACTTGTAGCATGACTAGAATGAATAGAGGAATTCTAAGCAACACAATGGAACTAAATTCAATATTTCAAGCATTAAAAGACTCACACTGGAAAGCAACCATAGAATATGAATACACATCACTCAAAAAGAATAAGATATGGGATCTAGTAAATCTACCCCTAGGAAAGAAAATATTAGGTTGCAAGTGGGTTTAAAAAATAAAATACAAAGAAGATGGGTCACTTGACAAATACAAAGCTCAACTAGTAGCAAAAGGATATACTTAGATAGAGAGAATCGATTATGAAGAAACATTTGCACCAATAGCTCGAATGACTACTATCCAAATAGTTTATGCACTAGTTGCACATCAAGGGTGGAAACTTCATCAGATTGATGTGAAAAGTGCATTCCTTAACGTTGAATTAGAAGAAGTCTATATGACACAACCTAAAGTCTTTGTTATTCAAGGACAAGAAAGCAAGGTATGCAAATTGAATAAATATTTATATGGTTTAAAACAAGCTCCCAGAGCATGGAATATAAATATCAATAATCATCTACTACATCATGATTTCAAAAGGAGTACATTAGATCCAAGTCTATATACCAAGAAAATTGGAAATGATATCTTGATTCTCATAGTATATGTTGATGACATAGTGATTACTAGAAGTTCAAAAATGTTAATAAGTGATATAAAAAAAGGATCTAGAAAAAATATTTGAAATGATAGATCTAGGATTAATGAACTACTGCCTTGGTTTAGAAATTTGTCAAGGAAAGGATAAAATAGTTATCACTCAATCAAAATATGCAAAAGCTCTCCTTGAGAAGTACAGAATGACAGAGTGCAAGCCTAAATATACACTAATGTAACAAGGGATTCAACTATCCAAAACTGATAAAACACCATTGGTTTCAACAACAATATATTTTTAGTTCATTAGAAGTCTTCTATACTTAAAAAACAACTGACCAAAGATAGCATTTGCAATAAATTATCTTTCACGGTTCATGCAAGAACCAAGAAAAATTCATTGGAAAACTACAAAAAGAATATTACAATATATCAAGAAGACTATAGACTATGGATTGACTTATGTGAGGGATGTCAAAGATTTCTATCTACAAGGATACTCAGATTCAGATTATGCTAGATCTATTGATGATAGAAAATCTACCTCAGGTTATGTCTTATATCTTGGATTAGGATCCATATATTTTCATAGTAAGAAACATCATACAGTAGCACAATCATCAATGAAAGTAGAATATCAAGCAGCAAGGGATACTACATGTGAAGCTCTATGGTTATAATACATACTATTTGACATGGAAATCAGATGAACCCCCACTATGATTTTCTATGATAATTAGGGAGTATTGAATCTAATAAAGAATCCAATCATACATGAAAGAACAAAACATATTGAAGCTTAGTGTCATTTCATCAGGGAACATTTTCATAACAAGCACATCACCCTCAAGTATGTTCCTATAGAAGATTAGCCGGTAGACATATTTACAAAAGCTCTTGGAAAAATCAAGTTCCAGATATTTAGATATCATCTGTGTGATTTCAAATATTTCACATCAAATAATGTAATGCAAGGGGATGTTAGAATATATTACATCATTTGTTTATATTATATTACTTTGGGGGGGAGTTATCTAATTGCTAAATGCAACATAGTATATGCACAAGTGTCAATGTGCAAGGTGTCACTTGTGCATCTAGATAGAGTGTTGGCCAAGGAATCTGTATTCCTATATAAAGGGCCTCACACCATGACTTAAATGTATCACTTCTTTTCATTCAATAAGATGTTCTACTGCTTTGTTCTCTGTCTCGTAATATAATGTTGCTAAAGCCATCAGAGGATCTACTAGGATTGGCATGTATCAAAGGTGGTGTATCTACATGAAGGTGATGAGGATGATTGAAGATATGTATCAAAAATATCTACATGTAAATAGGATGAGGAATGGAAAAGGTAATTTTTGAATTTGGATTTCTAGCTAAGGCATAATAGTGGTGATAGATTGAGTTTGCACGATTAGATCTAGATTCAATGGGCAGTTTGGCGATTTCTAGTTGTTTGCCTTTCCTTTTTGTCTTCGATAATAAAATCATCAGAGGGTAATATTGTAGGTAGTGCTATTGCTCCTAGAATTTTTTCTAAAATGACCATTCCTCTCTCCTCTTCCACTTCTACCTCCAAATCGACAAAGCCCCCATATAAAGAACATGCAAAAAAATAAATGCTAGAAAATGCTCCCTTCCATTTCCTCCCATGCTATATTTCCTCCATAAATACGTGATTCCTCCTCTAATATTAGGATTTTATTTTTAATAAAATAACCTCCCTAAAAAAAACTCTTACTATTATTATTTTACTTTTTAATTTGTTAAAGTTCATTAAATAAATATTAGAGAACCTTTCTCTAATAATAATATTACTCCTTAATTAAATGTTAGCTTACTAACATTAATATAGAATAATTAATTTCTCATCAACACATTTATTTCTTTTAGCCAAATGCATCTTCCTATGCATTAATAATAATATATATACATGTATTACTTTTAAAAAAGAAATGTTTTTGGATAGCTTAAATAATTTAATGAATATCTTCATTTAATCCATCTTCTAATGCTACCATCATTGGGATAATAATTAATTATCTATCTTATAAATTAAATTAATACCCACTATTAATATCAATATCCATTCGGAAGAGAATATTAACCATTAGTTTTCATGCATATAAGCCATAAATGCTTATTACCAATGTGAATACATTATACCACCTCTTGTTCTTAATTAACAAGATTTCCTATGACTATCCTATCATCACCTGTCTATTAAGAATTTTTCCCTTGCCCAAGCAATTTTCCAGCCAATGGTATAATGATATTCTAATCACACATGCACTTATGCAAATGCAACTATATGAGGGTATCAATTTTTTTTTTTTAATTTACATGGTGGAATCAGTAGCCGCCATGAATCCGGGCAGGTTGTCTAGCTTTTATGGCTGCCACAGTATTCTACGTTGTCTACCCTAGAAGCCGCCACACAAGTCTTCGTACAGTCTACCCCTATAACCACCATGCCACAATCATTTTAAACCTTTTACGTCACTGAAAGCACCAGGAAAGGGACAAGTGTTCAGTCCGATGAGGCCCAAGATTTGAACCTTGGACCTCCGCCCCCTTATGGGGTTTGGATGAACCAATTGGTCTACACCTCATACCTATATGAGGGTATCAATTACTCTTGGAGTTATCTTCAATTATTTCAACCATCATTTTCCTTATTTGGGTCTCTCATTCTTGGTGGTTAACTTCCTTGTCCACCTACAAGAGTAATTGGTCCTACAACCATACATAATATCAAAAGTACCATATTCTTGTATAATATAACCAGAATAGCAAATGCATATAACCATTCATTTTCATAATACATCAAAAGCTAAGAATTAAATAATCACATATCAATACATAATCCATATCATAAATGAGTCTTGTCAAGGTGGGTCATTACATACTACACCCCTTAGACTAAACATACTCCTCTATGTTTTTCCTATTATATAAAGTTTATATATTTCAATAAAATAGATAAGGAAAATATTTTTTCATATCCTCCACTTTTTTCCAAGTGGCACATTTCTCAGAATAGTGGTCCCATTGGACCTTACACTATCCTAGAGTTTGTTTCCTCGTCACATTAGAACAAAAATATAGAATCTTCACTAGTATTACCTCAATATTCGAGGGATATACCATCTTTAATTTTGAAATATCCCAAACATGATTAGGATCATCAATATACTTCCTAAGCAAGGAAACATGGAAAGTATAATGGATATTTAATAGGTTAGGTGGTAAGGCAATTCTATAGGCTACTGGACTTATCCTATCAATGATATCAAAAGGGCCAATGAAATGGGAATCCCACTTAGTTGACTTGATGGCACTTTTCATAGGTTTAACTCTTAAGGAAATTTTATCTTCCATAGATAATTCTCTAGGTGATATTTTCATATAAACATAGCTCTTTTTGATGATTGATGATTCCTTAAGAATTTGCCTAATTATTATAAGTTGTTCCTCCATCTCCCTAATAGTGTCTAGTCTGATCACCACCCGATCCTCTGGATTATCCCAAGATAGGGATGTTCTACATCTCCTACCATACAAAGCTTCAAATGGGGCCATTCCCAAGGAAGCATGATAACCATTATTGTATGCAAACTCTACAAAATGTAAAATATATTCCCACCAAGACTTCTAGGACATGCAATATATGCAAAGCATGTCTTCCAACACTTGGTTTAACCTCTGTATTTGGTAATCTATTTTTGAATGGTGTGCAAAATTGGTGTTCAGCTTTATGCCCACTGCAAGATGAAGAGCCTACCAAAACTTAGATGTAAATCTAGAATCCCTATCTAAAATGGTCACTTCAAGAAACCCATGTAACCTAAATATCTCTTTGGTAAACCCTTTTACCACTACTAGTGCATTATCCTTGATATTCCATGGTATAAAATGTGCAACCTTAGTCAACTTATCAAATACCACAATAATTGTGTCTTGTTGGTACCTAGTCTTAGGTAAACCCACAATGAAATCCATGGATATAACCTATAATTTATGCATTTGTATATCATATGGGTATAATTATCCTACTAGATATCTATGCTCAACTTTAACCTTACGACATTCCAAACATCTAGCAATAAAATCAGTGATGTCCCTTTTTATTCCTAACTAGTAAAAGGTCTTTTTCATGTTCTCTCTCATTTTATCCCCTCTAGGGTGACCAAATTAAAGATATCTATGCACCTCTTTCATAATAAGTCTCCTTAAATCATCGATTTTTGGTATAGCCACCCTATCTTTAAAACATAAAAGATCATATTTTATATTGAATCTTTGTTCTCTTTGGGATTTCTTTCCATCTTGACCCGAATTTCACTATAATATCGATCCTGTGATTACATTTTCCTGACCTGATCCATCAAGTCCACATGACTACAAGTCAATGTTGCCATGTGTCTTCTCCTACTTAAGGCATCGATGACCTTATTTTCCTTTACTTTGATATACTCTATACCAAATTTATACTTTGCTAGGAACTTGATCCATCTTCTCTATCTAGCATTGAGCATAGGTTGAGTAAAAATGTACCTTAGACTCTAATGATCAGTTTTAACTCAAAAGGTTTTCTTAGTATGTAATATCACTAAATCTTAAGAGTGTGCACAACCGATGCTAGCTCTAAATCATGCATAACATAGTTTACCTTATGTTTATTGAGATTTCTAGACTCATGCTATGGCTAATTTATCCTGGGATAACACTCCTCCAAATATTCCAAGGAAGCATCAGTACATACTATAAAATCCCCTTGAGAATCTAGAATTTTAAACACAGGTGTTGTAGTAAGCTTTCTCTTAAGCATATCAAATGCAGCTTCACACTTGTCCATCCATTTGAATTACTTTCTTTTTCTTTGAAGATCGGTTATAGAGTAGGCTATTTTTGAGTAAGCCTTTATAAAACACCTATATTATCCTATAATGCCCATGAATTTCCACACTTTGGACACATTAGTGGGCAATGGCCAACTCAGAATGGTCTTAATTTTCTTTGGATCCTCAACTATCCCCTCTACATATATGATATATCCTAGGTTGTGTACCTAAGGAACATAAAAGTCACACTTTGACAAGCTCCCATAAAGTTGATTCTTCCTCAACACTTATAACATGATTCTCAAATGCCTATCATGATCTTCCCTACTTTAGGAGTATATGAATATATCATCCAAAAATATCAAGATAAACTGATCCAGATACTTTTTGAACACACTGTTCATCAAATTCATAAATGATGTTGGTGCATTGGTCAACCCAAATGGCAAAAATATAAACTCATAGTACCCATATTTGGTCTTAAAAGTTGTCTTGGGAGTATCCTCCTTAGATCCTAAGTTGATGATATCTAAATTCTAGATCAATTTTGGATAATATGGTGGCATTCTTAATTTGATCAAACAAATTTTTAATTATAGGAAAAGGATACATATTCTTGATGGTCTCTTTATTTAGCATTTTTTAATCTACACAACCTTAAAGAGTCATCATTCTTTTTAACAAAAAGCATAGGTGCACCCTATGGTGACACACTAGGTTTAGTCAAACCTTTTTCCAGTAACCCTTGAAGTTGCACTTTTAATTCCTATAATTGAATAGTATTCATCATATAAGGATTTCTATTAATGTGTTTGGCTCCAGGTATCAATTCAATAGTGAAATAAAATTCACATTTGGGTGGAAGCCCGAGGAGATCTTTAAGAAATATATCCTTAAAATATGAAAAATTGGATGTTTTCTAAACATTTCCTCCTTTCTATCATCCCAATTTTGTTGTTTATATTAATGACATAAACCATTCCACATTTCCTAATGGATTTCTTAAGTTGCATTTTTGATAGAAATTAAGGTCAAAATGATCCTTTCTCACTATACATTCTCAGTCTCCTCTTATCTTTATCTTTATAATCCATCCATCTATATTGGAAATTGATTAGGGCTCCATGAGCCTTTAACCAATCCATTTATAAGATGATGTTAAAAGCATATAATGGTGCTACAAATAAATTGTAAATGGTAGGGTCGTTGGGTAGGGTGATCTTAGTTATGGATAAACATTGATCCATGAAATAAGTTTATCCAGACCCATACTCGAATTTCCACCCTTGTGCCAAAAATCTAGGTCTTCCTGGCATATCCCTGATTATATTAATGGAAATAAAACTATCAATAGCTCTACTATATTTTAAAACTTTAACATTTTTATCAAACAATTTACCATTCAAGAGCATAGGTGTGACTTACCCATCCAAGTTCTATTTTCTAGTCATTGCGTAAATTATATGGGTTTGTTCCTCTACCCTCTTACTTGATCTTGGCCCTTGAGAACATTTTTTCACATAATGTGGACATCCAAAATTATAGAAACCTCCCTTGAGTCCCTAGGTTATTTCCTATTTATATTCCCCTATCCTTTGTGACGGTTCTGGCTGCTTCTGAGGTTGAGTATTATTGTTTCTCTTCTAGAATTTCTTCTTGAAATAGCTTTACTTTTTTTCATTCTTTTTCTTGAACTTTGGAATACCTTTTTTCTTTTTATTCTACTCTTGGTCCCACTTCATGAATCCAATAATTTTTCTTTTCCTAAGTGACTATTGATCTTCCTCTGTTAGCCCAACATAGTTGAATAAGGTCTTATTAGTTTTCAAGTTGGCTTCTTCCTAACAAGCCAAATCATATACCTTTTGCAAGGTCTTGGGTTTGTGCAAGTTTATCATTATTCTAATTTTAGGATCCACTCCTAAGATGAACTTATGTACCTTTATTTTCTCATTCGTATCATATACTATATTTTAATAACTTCATAAATTTTTTATTATATATCTCCATCATTCTTATTCTTTGGTGAAGTGTAGAGAATTCCTTGAATTTCTCTACATAATATTGTTATGATAAGAACCTTTTCCTAAAGGCTTGAACAAAGCCACCCTATTAAATATTCATTGCATTCATCTTTTGACTAGCTTTAAAGGTATTCCACCATTCTAATCCTATATCCTATAAGTGGAGGGTAGCCCAAACTATTTGGGTTACTGAAGAGTAGTTCTTCATGGAAAAGTATATCTCTAATTCATTCAGCCAAGTCTCGACTGACTCACCTCTATATTTTCTAGTAAATTTGGATATTTTAACATTCTTCATATCCTTGACTAGCTCTACTTCTAGTTGAGCTCCAAATTCTTATTCTTCTATAGTAGGATCTTCCTCCTATCTACCCTCAAAATTTCTATTATTGGAATTTTGACTTAATAATGTTTTCAACAATTTGCTTTGTTGGTTCATCTATTCCCTCTATTGTTCTATTTGTTCTTGTACTAAGGAGACTATAGCAGTGAGGTTCTCCACCTCTATTAGAATTCTTCAAAATTTTTCCTAGGGGTCTATCTTTGGAACTACTCTACTTAGCTTGTCTTGGAGCCTAAAAGGATCCTTTTCTTTCCCTCCTTAGATTTGGTGCCATATTCCCTAACTATAAAAGGTTTGATTTAGGTTATAATTTTCCTCTAAATTGTACTTCTAACTTCTAGTTAGTTACATCATCCACATGAACTAACAATAGAGTATTATCATCCACTAATAATAGCAATGGTCACACTTACTCCATGCAAGGTGTCATTCCCAATAAGAGATTTCATCCTTTAGGATTTTTACTCCTAGGTTTGAATTGGGCCAATTGACGTGCAATACCTGGTGTACCCAATCCAAGTTAAGATCCCTAAAGTTACAAATCTCCCTAAAGTCTACACATCAAGTTAGGCCAATCCTAAGTTCTCTCCATGGAAGCTTCTAGTCCTATGACCTAGAGCTTTGATACCAACTATAACAACCCAAAAAAGCAACCCATGAGAGAGTATTTTTTTGGCAAGAAAAGATCTTAGTCAAGGTTCACTAAAGACGTTCTCTTTTTAATTTGAAATTTTTAAGGCATCACCATATTTTGAGATCTTATCATTACAAATGAATATCGAGTGGACAAGAGTGGTCAAAATCCTGTAAGTACCGTGGTTCACCTTTATATATATTCACTATATAAAGGATACTTTAACGGCCCCCCCATATTTCTTACATTCTTTGTGAATGTAAGACAATTTGACCATAGTTAGGGATTATCCCTTCTCAGTTTTTAGAGATAGGGGATTCCAATTCTTTCATCAAACATAAGTTAATCTATGATGGTGTTATTAGGTATAATGTCTTTAAGTCTAGTTATTGCACCTTTATGATGAAACTAACTAGCACTTTAGTGCTTAACTATCACATCTCCACGATGAAATAATTAAGGTAATTATCACTCCACATGATAACTCACATGGACACCCAATCCTACTTGTTCAAGGTACCATTACATAACTCATTTGCAAATGGATTCCTATCCTCCATTGTAGAAATTATGATTCAAGCCTCGTCGCTTGAATATTTTCAAAAACTCCCCTTGTTTGGAATTCATTTAATTTTCCCACTCTAGATGTGAACAATGCAAACAGACTTGCATGTTGCCTCCCTACAACTCCCTTAGGTTATGGGATTCATATTAATAAAGGGTTCTAACATAGTTACCAAAAGCATGCCCTTCCCGAAACCCTTCATGAACCAAAATCATAAAAGAAATCATTTATCACTCTCTCTAATCATAAATAAATCATGTCTACATTATTGATTTAGAAAATATTAGTTCATCCCTAATTCATTTTTCTCAAAGTCATTATCCATCTCATTAAAGATTAAAATTACTTTGTAGACATGAATAAATTTCATCCATAAGTATATACTACATTAAATGTCAACTTCCAACTCGTATTAATAAATCATAAATACTTTGCTACTAATAATTCACAATACTTATGATTTCCTTCACCCATAATGAATTTAAAGCATTAATAACGATTATTCTAAACATCAAATATTCATATTCATTGTAAACAAACTTCCTTTCTTTCTTCACTAGTAATTTCATAACTAGTCATATAAATTACATTCTCTTTCTTCAAGAGATCCATTTTACATCAATTTTAAAAGTATTGTATAATTTGGATAACAAAAGGTAGAAAACACTCTATCCCTATCATCGTTGTTGACTTCCATGATCTCCATGGCAAATATGGTTGGAGTAAGGGATTAGGACAACTCTTAAGTATGAAAATTCAACTCTAACATGCATCATTCCAGAAAACAACCATGCATATTACCGTACAATTCCCTTATAAGTTTTCCCATGAGGAAAGCCCATACTTCTCCCTAGAATAGAATCCACTTTTATTCTATTACTTCAATATAACTTACATAAAAAAAACTTGCTTCCAAAACAATCATGGGCTCATAAAACAAACCTTATTAATTTAAGAAAACTAAATATTCTTATCCAAACAATTACTAGCAATTCTTATTTACCAAACAAGATTGTCTCATTTAAAAAAAAAAACAATAACAAAAAAAAAATTAAACCAATAAAACCAATTCTATACATTACTATTCCACAAGCTTTTAACTCTGCTTAAACTAATTTGTTTTCAGCAATCAGCTAATCCCAAAGATAACAAATTAATTAAGCATTATTTAAAATTATCAAAATTACAGGTTCATTTCTAATCCCATTATTTTTTTTCAACAACTGCTAGTGGTTGGTTCTTTTTATGTTCCAGACAATTACTGTGATTAAAACTTTAGTTTTACCTTCCACATCAGCCATAAATCTAAACATAAGGTTCCAAATAATGAGATAACTATTACTCTTATATTGAAACCAACATGAAGGTATTTACATAAAAGATATTTTATATTAATATTCTTCTTATGCAACTGCACATGCTTTTAAAAATCAGTATGAAGGTTTTAAAAGAACCTAAAATATACAGGCATATCATTCCTAGCAATGAAGCTATTTAAACCAATATTTCTTATGCATGCATAGGCTTTTAAAAATCAACATGAAGGTTTTAAAATAACCTAAAATGTCTAGGTATATCATTTTCAGCAATTAAGCTATTTAAACCAATGTTCTTCTTATGCATGCACAAGCTTTTAAAAAAATTAGCATGATGGTTTTAAAATAACCTAAAATGTACAGACATATCATTTCCAACAATGAAGCTATTGAAGCCAATATTCTTCTTATGCATGCACAAGCTTTTAAAACAACATGAATGTTTTAAAAGAACCTAAAATGTATAGGTATATCATTTTCAGA
The DNA here is from genome assembly GCA_028583015.1 of Wollemia nobilis. Lineage (NCBI taxonomy): Eukaryota > Viridiplantae > Streptophyta > Pinopsida > Araucariales > Araucariaceae > Wollemia > Wollemia nobilis. Next base: position 1,997,530 of record JAQPPZ010002203.1, on the reverse strand, counting down.
AATGAAGCTATTTAAACCAATATTCTTCTTATGCATGCACAGGCTTTTAAAAATCAAGATGAAGGTATTAAAAGAACCTAAGATGTACAAGCATATCATTTCCAGCAATGCAGCTATTTAAACCAATATTCTTCTTATGCATGCATAGGCTTTTAAAAATCAGCACTAAGGCTTTAAAAGAACCTAAAATATCCAGGCACATTATTTTCAGCAATGAAGCTATTTAAACCAATATTCTTCTTATGCATGCACAGGCTTTTAAAAATCAGCGTAAGATGTCTATCATTTCCAGCAATGAAGCTATTTAAACCAATATTCTTCTTATGCATGCATAGACTTTTAAAAATCGGCATAAATATTTTTAGAAAAACCTCTTCAACGACAACTTAAAAAATCTTCTACTTTCCACTGCAAGCTCTCTTCCTCCGATCTCCCCTTGTCCCCCATCTCGGAAAATCCCCCTTATAAATAGCATGCAAAAAAAAAAATACTGGAAAACACTCCCTTCCATTTCCTCCCATGCTATTTTTCCTCCATGCATACTTAATGTCTCCTCTAATATTAGGGTTTTATTTTTAATAAAAGAACCTCCCTAAAAAAAACCCTTGTTATTATTTTCTTTTTACTTTTTAATTTGCTAATTTTCATTAAATAAATATTTGAGAAATTTTCTCTAATAACAATATTACTCCTTAATTAAATGTTAGCTTACTATCATTAACATAGAATAATTAATTTCTCATCAACACATTTAATTGCTTCTAGTCAAATGCATCTTCCTATGTATTAATAATATATATAAAAATAATTTAAAAGAAAGAATTTTTTTTGGATAGCGTTAATAGTTTAATGAATCTCTTCATTTAATCCATCTTCTAATGCTACTATCATTGGGATAATAATTAATAATCTATCCTATAAATTAAATTAATACCCATTGGTAATATTAATATCCATTCAGAAGAGAATATTAACTATTAGTATTTATACATATAAACCATAAATGCTTATTATCTATGTAAACACATTATACCACCTCTTGTTCTTAATTAGAAGGGTTTTCGAATATTGTCCCATCATCACGTGTCTATTTAAAACTGCTCCCTTGCCCAGGAAATTTCCCATTCAATGGTATAATGATATTCAAATCACACACACAGTTATGCAAATGCAACTATATGAGGGTATCGATTACCCATAGAGCTGCCATCAATTATTCTGACCATCATTTTTCTTATTTCAATCTCTCATTCCCCATGGTCAACTTCCTCGTCCACCTATTAGAGTATCTGGGCTTGCAACCATACATAATATCAATAGTACCATATTCTTGTATAATATAACCAAAATAGCAAATGCATATAACCATTCCTTTTCATAATGTATCAAAAGCTAAGCATTAAATAATCACATATCAACACATAACCCATATCATAAATGAGTCTTGCCAAGGTGGGTTGTGACAAAGACATCAAAAGCATTAAGGCATCAAATGCACCACTAGGGCATGAAAAATACTTCTAATATGTTAAAGTTAGTTCTTGGTGGTGTCAAAATTGTAAATAAATATCTCTAAGTTTGGTTTTTAGATTCTTGATTCGGTTAAATGATGCAAATATTGGTGAGTGTAGAGACTTGATGATGTGCTAAAAAATAGGAGTAACAATAGTTGAAGCATATATCTATAGCCCCAAAATTTATATTTTTCTCTTTATTACAAAATAGTTAGGTAACCCAATTGGATTTTGCTTCTAAAAATTGTCTATCCATTGGTATTTATCCCATATTTTTATAATATCGCTTAAAGCTCCTATAGAAGAAATTTGTGAGACAAGCACCCATGTTTCAAATCCTTTTAAAAGTATCCTTACATTCCTTACTACTTAATTTTATTGCTATATTAAAATAAACTTAGGACTATAACAACCTATTAATTCCTTGATAACTCTTATTTAGGCATCTTATTCATGCCCCTAATATTCCATGATATAATTTTCATCATCACTTTTCATTTTTATTACTGGGCTTAGCCCCACTTCTTTCTAATACCTTTGATAATTTTATTTAGCTTCTTAAATCAATATCTCTTTGAGTTTTTTTATCTCTTTGTTTATGCTTTAATATCTTGTCTCCTTTTTCCATTCCCGCTAATACATCTTTATCAATCTCTTCTATTTTTTTATATTGTTCGTAATGAGATGTATATTCTAAAGAATTTTAAATACAAGAAATTGCCTCATAAACACTTTCTTATTTATGTTCCCCTAGAAACCCTAAAGTACAAGGATGATCCTTCATAGTAATTACTTTCTTATGCTTCCTTGGAAACCCTAAATTTCCATGGATATCCTCCATATGTATTTCTTTATTATGTTGCTCTTGAAACCCTAAAGTGTAATGGATATACTCTATACTACTTTTATTTGTATTGCAAGGAGAGGATTTTAAGTTACTTGAGGAAAATGAAGATGATTTACTTGGACTAACCTTGACCTATGATCTAAAATTTAAAATTTTGAATGATTCAAAACTAAAAATTTCAAGGAAGATCGTGAAAGAGTGCAATTAAAAATAAGAAAGTATAACAAATCAAAACATAGATATATAAGAAAAATAAGAATGATTTTATTGCTCAAAAAATAGAGTACAATGCAAGAAATCTTTGAGAAAATATGTGAGGCTATAACATTACATTCATTACTAATTATTTTTATAGTCAAAGGTGTATCTCTCTTTATACAATAATTGGTATATTAGGAATCCATCGCATTGAATATGGAAGGTTACCAATTTTGTTCTATAGAATTTACTACATTTTAGCTATTGTGAAAGTCCATCATTAGTAATTCTCTATTGACATTATTTAATGGACTTAGACCTCAAATTTTTAAGCCATGGCCATGTAGCAAGTCTCTGCTCGTACTTTTATGAATAGGTTTTTTGCTAAGAATGGCACCACCTACAAAGCAACCCAAGAAATTCATCCCTAAACTGTTGTATGAAGTAATGATTATAAATCACCTCCTAATATTTATCCACAAGTTTTGGTTGAGGAAGATTATAATTATATTTTTTAGTTATTACAATATTTTCAAAATAGGGTTACTATTGGTTATTTCATATGCGGTCAAGCTCCCTTGACCGCTCAAATACAGTCTTGGATCTAGGAGGCATGGAATCCACTGGATCTTTAAGTTGCTAAATTTAGGAGTATGTACAAGGATTTTATTCCTTTTCCTTTGGATTAGTCAAGTAGGCCAAAATTATTTGTAACATAGGAACATGTATTTGTCTTAGTTAATTTTTTGTCATGTCCAATTATGACCCCAAATTAACAGTTGATGGTGAAATGGATCTTTAGGTTGAATTTATATATATACTTATGCATTTCAAGGACCTTATCCCTTACCTTTGTAAGAAACTTGGAGAGTTATTTTATTTTGAATATCTTCGTTGGTTCTAAACATGGTCATTTCCCAAGGCTTGTGTGTGCATTCTACTTTCTAAAGACCTAAAGGATGAGGTGTACTTTAGGTTTGATATTAAAATTGATTATCATGCTATTTTATATGTTTCTATTATAAATGTATGCTTTTGGTGCTAAAGTATGGACCACCAGGTCAAAGACTACCCTTTGCTAAATCAACCACAAGTGACTCATGTGGTGTAAGAAGATTTGGATAATTTGTAAACTAAATAAACTAATACTTGGACCCAAGTGGTTGCAAGGAAGAAAAAATATAAGCTAGCTCCTCTAGTAATTAGCCTTTTTGTATTAAAATTTATTTAGTTTCTCAATCCAATAAAGTAATTACCAAGCCTCAAGTAGCTAATTTCTCAGGTCCATAAAAATCTTTTGGATCCTAGTCTCGACAAGCCCCTAAAAACTCCTAGAGCTTTTTTCCTATGCACAAAGGCATACTCATCCTAAGTTGTTAAATAACTCTAGATTTCTCATGGGTGGCCATAACAAGAAAGCAAGAACCCTGATTTTTCTTAGAGAATATCTAAACCCATCGTATGGTAGTACTATTGTTTCACTTAATAGGTTTGAGTTACTCTAGGGTGACGATGAAGCTAAAGATGTAGATAATTAAGGAGAATATATGGATACGATTCCTAACACCCTTAAATAATCTTAGTGAACTAGAAGGTGTAGATGGATCTAGATTACCTTTATCATTTATTAGAGTTCTAGGGATATACCCTATATAACATGGAAAACCCCAATAAATCCTAATGATGGCTCATTTGTTGTAGCATTAGTTTTGGTAGCTACTTGAGCTTAGCTTAATATTTTTCTTGTTTTTCAAATTTAGGATTTCTTCCTTAGTTTTTTTATAATCTAAAAAATGGTGTATAATTAAACATATTAGTGGTAAGCCCTTTGGCTACCCATTTTTTGTATTGTGCTTAAGTTTAAAATATTCAAAAAAATATGGAAGGTCACCCATATGGAAGTGTGATGGTTCACCTTCCATGAGTAAGAAGGTCACCTATATGAAAATATGGTAATTCACCTTCCATGAGTTACAAAGTGCATATTAAATTAAAATTACATACATATGACTTGTTATTTTGTATTTTATCTTCTAATGATGTGTCAACATAGCTAGAGATGCATTTTTGGATACAAAAACTAAAAATAAAAATATACTATTTTTAATAAGTATTTTGTTTTGTATTTTTGAGAGCCTCTGGATTTTTTTTATAAAGTTATTGAAAACTCTATCTATGATAGAGTTACCTATAGAAATTTTTATTCTCTCTAATCTTTCTAACACTTATTTAATGGATCAAAATAGAGTACCAAGCATAAAGTTATACCCCTAATAGTGCAGTTAGGATCAAAAAATAAAATTTTGGGTATTTTCAAGCATAATCGAAGCTATAAAAATGTCACATACCTAGATCATTTATCTCCCCTTGAAAATAAATGCTCACCATTATGTCAATTTTTTATATTAGGTGTAAACATTGTTTCTTTATCTGATTTTTGTGATACATTCTCTTTGGTGACCATGTTGTCTTGTATTAACCACTATGTGCATCTAAGTGGATTGTCTTCTAATGGTCTTGGTCCATGTGTCAACAATTTTATCCTCCTTCACTGGTTCTACATTATCTATATTAAGTCCTCCATTGTCCAATTATTTTTCTACTATAAAAGTGTCCAACAGAAGTGGATGATAGGGCCTAAGAAGTTCAACATTGAATATTAGATGAAAACCAAGATAAGATGGAAGATTCAATCCAAAGGTTTTTTATTCCACCTTCTTGGTGATAGTGTATGGTCCATAGTGAAGAGGTCTAATCTTCCTATGGGGTCCTATAAGTCTCTCTTTATAAATATGTAAACATATGTTATCTTTAATTCTAATATTATGGGGGACCTAATGTTTTCATGGCATTTCTTGTATTTTTATTTATCTTTATAGAGATATTATGGACCTATTTTTTGATGTGTTGAATATATTCCACAAACCATGCTACCTTTTCTATTTTTTTATCCATGAGGTGAGTACTCCATGGGATGCACAACGAGAGCTACATTAGTGGGTGCTAAGGGTTGGAACATGAAATAAACATGAAATCAATTTTATTTGGTAGAGATATACAAAAATTTATTGTATTCATATTAAATTTATAGGATTCTCTCATCCCATGTGCATGTCTTCTTTAAATTTTACATTTGAATAATATTTACAATCAATCAATTCATTTCTATCTAGCCATTAGTCTAGGGATGGAAGGTTGTGGACATGGTCAACCTGGTATCCATCATGCTCCATAGGGTGGATCAAAAAATGCTTAGAAACATAATATCCATATCATATATAATGGAATTTAGAAATCCAAGGTTGAGCCACACATGACTAAAGTAAATCTTAGCAATATACTCAACTAAAATACAAGGAATCATAATAGTCATTTTTGAAAAATAATCAACTACTACAAAACACAATCAAATTAAATCTACACTCCCTTTCTTACGCTTGATGATCAAATGAGATTGTTTTAGATATGTGAACCATTGTTGATGTCTTTCATTCCTTAGCTTACTCTATATCTAAATGAACTCTAAAGGTTAGTGTTCTATGTGGATGACGGTTTTTATTTTACAAGAAATAATGCTTTCACTATTTACATGCTTAGACAATGACATAGAGATATTTGCCATATGTAGGGTATTTTTTAATTGCTTCATTGAATGTTTTACTATGATAGAAATGGATGGCCATATTGTGTGAGAATATCTCCCAATGCATATTTTGACACATTAATCATCACCTGAAAAGGTTGATGTATATTAGGTAGGTAAAGTGTAGGAGCTAAATAGAATTGGTCCAACAACCTCTCAAATAACCTCTATTGTGCAACTCCCCAATAGAACTTGGATTTTGCACCTCCTTTAGTCACTCGATGTAGTGGCCAAGTAATGTGTGAGAACCCCAACATAAATATTCAATAGAAATTGGCAAGACCCAAAAAGATATGAAGCTCTATTAGAGTCTTTGCATTAGGCTAATCTCTAATTACCTAAATATTCTTAAGATCAACATGGACCCCCTCTTTGTCAATAATATATCCAAGGTACTAAATATTTATCATGCCAAATGAACACTTTTCCAAATTAGAATATATCTTTTATATTTGAAGAATCTAAAGTACCTTTCAAACATGTGCAAGGTATTCCTCCCATGTCTTACTATAGATGAGAATGTCATCTAAGTAAAATGCCATAAATGAGCTAGTGTAGAGTTGCAAGATGTCATCCATCATCCTTATGAATGTGGTAGATGCATTGATTAATCCAAAAGGTATAACTAGCCACTCAAATAAACTCTTCTTGGATTTGAATGTAGTCTTCCATGAGTTAGTGGGATCTATGGGTATTTGATGATAGCTAAATTTAAGATCAATTTTGGTGAAGAATTTTACACCATGGAGATATTTTAGAAAGTATCCAAGTAAGTGGATAGCAATTATTCATAGTGATTTTATTCAAATTTATATAATTAATATAGAGTATCCATATTCCATACTTCTTTAAATCAAATATAATTGGACTACCACATGGTGAAGCACTTGGTTTGATGTGCTCTTTTGAATCAAATCTCTTGATTTCATAATTTTTAAGGATTTATCTATGATAAAAATGTGCATCAGGCAAATGATAAATAAGAACTAGATCAATGGAATGTATTGTATCACATTGAAGTGGAATCCCAATCAAGATTATGCATAAAGGGTTGGACTCAAAATGTACTTGTAAAAAAATGGTGAATCCTAATTGAAATCAAGGTGAATAAAGGCAAATCCTAAGAAAATAAAATCAATCATATTCACACCAAAATTTGGGGCATTTGAAGCCCTAAAAATTAAGGTCATATTTGGGGTAAATTTTGACCTATTAAATCACCTTATAACTTCATAAAAACACCACCATTAGATTAGGCTCGAAAAGATATTTCCAACGAGTACAAATATGCCTATGTTTAGATATATATTGTGGCGAATTGACCCTAAGAAACAATTGGTCCTAAAAATTTTAGGCAAATGGGCCAATTTCGAGGATCCTCATATTCGCCAATTTCCAATTTTAGAAATCCTAATATTCACCCAATTTGCAATATTTGCCACCATGCATAACCCTGATACCAATTGATAACTTGAATACATCATCATATTCCACTACAATCTATTGCATCTATTTTTTCTATATAGGACCTACAATTAATGTAGCAATGGCCCTCCTAATTTATGGCTTAATAATTAGAAAGATGGTTTTTCTTGTTTTGGCTATCATTTTTATGTATTGTTTAACATTGATTAAGGAAATAAATATAGGAGAAGATACCTCTGGTATCCTTAATCACTGATCTCCAATGGTGATGATGATACTTTGAGGCCTAGATTCATGTACACCATACCTCTTCCACATAAATGGTTGGACCAAAATCATATCATAAATATCCAAGGACACAACATCGCATGAAACTTCATATTTAAAGGGACTAGTGGCATAAGAAATAAGACATTGTTAAGTGACATTAATGTATTTCCCCTATTGTAACCATCCAACATTATATGGTTGTGGGTGTGGTGTGATAGGAATATTTAAATCCTTCATCATATTAGCAAAAATTATATTCTTTTAACTCCCACTATTAAAAATGATATGTAATGGCTTACCCTTGATCCACATTTCTGAGTGAAATAATAATTTCTTATCTTATGATTCTTTTGGTATAGCATATATGGTGGTAATTGTCATATTTGGTTCAACTTCCATGATTTTCTTCCCTCTATCCTCAACCTATGGATGTGGAGGTAGTGGTGTAGTGGATATAGAGGGTTATGACTAAGTAATAATTATTAAATCACTTGGAACTCTTTTCTTAAATGTTATTTTATCTTGTGATAATCTCACCATTTTCTACTCTTGATCTTCAAGTGATTGTTTTATTAGGAGTCTTTTTTCTTCTTCCAATTCTGATTTTGATGTTGAACCCATTTATTATGATTATTTGGAGATTTGCTCTTGCATTTCTATAGTTGGTACATAATTTTCTAGTTTTTATCATTTGCTCCTCCTTTTTATATTTTTATTTTTATGTTTTTGCACCAAGTTGAAAGCAAGTTTATATACCTCTTCCAATATCTTAAATTTGAAGAGGTCAATGTCCTCTTGAATATTCCATTATCCCAATGTGGTACTTGAGGATTTGATGCCTTTCAGTATCTGTAATACCTAGCTTTACTTCTATAGAGTGGAAAGTATTAGTACAATCTTGAACACAGTAGTCTTTACCTTGATGCAATTATTGTCATCACATGTATTAGTCTTCATAGGCTCCCATAAGATAAAATTCTTTCTTGATGGCCTCCATGAAATTATCTCAAGTGAATGCTACTTCATCTTCATTCTATTTTATAATCCTATTATAATATGCTTCCCACTAATTTTGAATAGGTAGTGAAGCTTTAAAGAGTGCAAAAAATAAACTTCTCATTGTAAATAGATTTATTTTTTTGGATGAAAAAGCCATTATATTAATAAAATAATGTTTAATCATACAAAAAAGGGTGGGTGGGATTAGCACACCCCGTAAACCAATACATTAACCATTGTGGTTAAAAGTATACAAAAGTGTCAGAAACAACCCACAAACTGCCAATAACAACTGCCAAAACAGTATTAAATATACTGTAGCACCCAAAAATTGGCGTAGTAAACCTTAGCAAATAATTAAAATTACTTTAGTAATAATTCAAAATTCAATTTTAACCCCGAACCGCCCGTTAACCGCATGTTAAATAGATTTCCCCATTTTTCGTGGCATTTTTAAGATTTGTTGTGATCGTTGGACGATATCGTCTCCGATTAGATGATATCGCCTTAGATCGGACGATTTTGTCTGGAGCAAAACATCCAGACGATCTCGATTATATTATGTTCCAACGACATCTCTAATCTAGGCAGAAGCGTGTCTGCACCTTTAGAGACCCTCCCTGTTGGAGATCTCCCAAATTGGGATGATCCCCAACCTCCTAACCTCCATCTTAAGCCTATTTAAACTTTAGGACTCCCCTTGACATTACCCTAGCTGAATTTTCCTATAACTTGACCTTTGCGTGCATTAGAATACCCTGGATTACCATATGCATTTGTGCTTTCCAATTTTTCTTGTAGGGACCTCATTGATTTTCAGCCGGAGCAAGCTCAGATCGTCGTAGACGATCCTGTACAATCTTGGACGATCCCATAAAAATTCGAGACAATTTCGACTGCAGTCTGCATTGGGGGCAATCAGTGCCCAGAGTTTGCACTTTTCCTATACTTTGCTGCTATTTTATTCCGCATTTAGTCAGTTTTATTATTATTTCTTTTTATTCTGCATCTTGGAGTTCACCTATGTAGTTTAATTGCATAATAAAATCATGATTAGCTACTAAAGCATCATAATTTACTTGCATTTCTATTTGGGATTATCTTATTAACATCCTTATTATTATTTCACATCATTTTCCTTTATCAGTATAGTTGCATTTTATATATTTTGTATCTATTTCTCTGTTTGCAGGTCTCTGACGAATTCGTCAGATATCAAACGATCTTGTCTGATTTTAGATGATCCTATCAAATTAGAGGCGATCTAGACTGCTTCAAAAATTAGAATCTCCATCAGACATCTGGAATCAGGTATGGGTTTTCTCATCTAGCATATTCTCTGTGTTTTATGTTTAATTATGTTTTTTGTATTCATTTAATTTGCATTTTCATAATAGAACAACTTAGATTCATTTTGCCAAACCTAGGATTTGAATGTTTAAAGATAAAATTGAACACATTAAACACATTCCCAACCTAGGCGTGGAGACTGCCACTAAACGTTTCCTGGTGAACCCCACCATCCATTGAAAAATAACCTTAATACACCTCCCCCGAGAGGCGGGACCTTCAAAGGGCCTCTCAGTTCGAGGTATTGTCCCATCCTTCCCGCATCCCCATTCCGAGCATGGATCCTTTAGCTTGAAGGTAAGGGTGCAAAAAATTTGGAACGATACATTTTTGGTGAACCCGACGTGAAACTAAAACCTTTTGAAAAAAAAAAAAAACAAAAACATAGATGCATTTAAAATCATTAAAAAACTACTAATTTGCATATCATGTCTAGATGGTAGCTCCTAAGAAAAGACTAGTTGTCACTATAAATGCTGAAAACCAATTAGCAGCCATAGAAGTTAATTCTATGCTTAGTGTGCCTGAAACAGATAGAAACCAACTTTTGTGGAAAGAACTTGATAGGAGGCTAGGTATCATTTCATATAGATCAACCGAACTTAGACAAATCAAGAGGTTTTCCCTAGATAGGATCCTGGATCCTCATCAACTCATTTTTTATCATGAACTTCAGAGAGCTTGCCATAGGTGGTTAGCTTATAGGAGAGCTCTTGTGTCTTCAAAATTGTTCACCTTCGAGGAATACCTCGAGAACACAACCACTATACACCAATTCCTAGGTCACGTAGAAGATCAAGAGGTTGTTCTTACGGATAGGGAAATGTGGAGGAGAGTTCCTCAGGCTGTGTTATATCAAGAGTATTGCCACGAACTTTATTTATACCAACCAGAATTTGAGATAGATAATATAACTATAGCACTTTTTATCAAATTCTTGAAAGAAAATTTTCAATTTAAAGAAGAGCATTTCATGACTCCTGAAGAACTCGAGCCCATTAATGATATTTATAAATTTTTTATAGAAAACTAGATCATTGCTTTCATTATTATTATTTCTTACACTTAGTGTGTTGTTTGTTATCTTTATAATATTGTTATAAAAACGAAAAATAGAAAAAACAAGAAAAACCAAAATATAACAAAACCAAAACATTTTATTTTAAATATATACCTCTTAAGCTTGTTGCACATATATATATATATATACAAGTATATATATATTTGTTGAAATCTAAATTTAAGCACAATGCCTAGACTTAGGAATGGTAAACAAACTGAAGAAGAAGAAGAAGATTGGTTAGGAGACAAAACAAAAAACCCAAATGTCCTTCTTGAGGATTCAATTTCGAAAGAAGGAACTCTAGAACAGCCAGAAGATGAGCTTGTTGTAGATGATCAAGAATAAAATATTAAAGAGGAAGGATCCTCATCCCCTATAATGGCTCTAGATGGAACTATCGCTTTTGATAACTTAGATTATTTCTGGAAATTTTTCAATAATAACATTGGTGCTCTTAATATGGCAGTTCGTATTGATAGAGGACAAATTAGTGACACTCAAGCAACCATGGAAGATATGTTTAACATACACACTAATCCCTTGTCCTTTGTTGATCAAGAAAGTGATAAGTTTGGACCATCCAATAGAGATATGGTCACTATGATTCAGAACATGCAAAAACAACAGGTTACCCAAACCCCCTAAGGAACCTGTTATTGAGCCTAAAATCATTCCCACACAAAATAAACCTTCATTCATTGATTTATTTCGCCAAACTATTGATCAATATGCTTCAAATTGACAAAAACCTAAAATGAAGCCAAACACCAATTTTCAACAATCTAGGATACAACATAATACAACTTCAAAACTTCTTCATAACACCCTTCCTACCAACAATTTACACAATAGTAATATAGCATCTAATCTTCATGTCCCTCCATCATATGCTCACAAATACCATATTAATACCCTACCGAACCAATATGGTGGGCAAACCAATAATCTGGAAGCCATGGTGAAACAGTTAGCTTCTCGTATGGACCAGATAGATCCCTACCGTCCCTTGTACAATTATCGAGAGATGTGTAGTCAGCCTTTGGATCCCATAGTTGTAGCACAACCATACCCTAAACACTTTCCCATGCCCGTCCTACCTATATATAAAGGAACTGAAGATCCCATAGAGCATCTTCGCATGTTTAGGATAGCATGTAATGATATATCACACGATGACTTGCTATTACTAAAAATGTTCCTAAAAATTTTAGGAGGAATGGTATTAGAGTGGTACTATCAATTGCCTACTCATTCTTTGAGAAATTTTGAAGAAACAACTGAATCTTTTGTCCATCAATTTAGTGCCTACATCGAGAGTCACATCACCATTAAATATTTATACAACTTAAAACAAGACAAAGATGAATGTTTTGCTGATTTCTTAGCTAGATGGAGGTAGTTGACAGGAAAACTGCACTTTGTGCTACCTTATAGGGAAATGTTGGATATTTTTATCAATAATTTACAAGAACAAATATCCTATGAGTTATCAACTGCTACCTTGACCACCTTCGATCAAGCTATAGACTTATCTCGAAGAGTGGAAGATGCTCTCATTAGGAGATGCCATCTTAGGAAGAAAGATGATGAGAAAACATCCAAAAATTAGTATAAAAATAAACAAGTTGTAGGTGACGGAGTCACTGACAGCAAAAATGTTGCTAATATCAATACAACGAAGACAACAAAAAAATTTATATTGAAACCTCCTAATAAACCTCCTCGAGAATTTACTAGACTCAATCAACCATTATCAATTATTCTATCCCAATTACTCGAAAGAGGTTTGATTCAATTACCAGCTATCCGGGAACCTGATCCAACTATACCCGGATACAGAGTTGATTTACATTGTGATTTTCATAGAGGACCTGGAAACTCTACAAACTCTTGTAAAATATTGAAACATAAAATACAAGATCTGATTGATAATAATGAAATGGAGGTGCAAGCCTTACAACCTAAACAAAATGCTCCTAATAATGCCCAAAAGACCATTCCCCAAAATCAAAATCAAAATCAAAATGCTAATCAATCATTGGATATATTTCAACATCCTTTACCAAAACATGGTAAAGAGGTGACTAATCAAATCGAACATCATAATGTTCCCCCTCCTACCCGATATGTAGGGACTATTAGCAGACAATTATTTGTTCAAGATCCTCAAATATTTGGCACAACTTTATCCATGGTCACGACTAGGCCCCTATATAATACTCAAACTCCAGATCTCAGTGATGTAGAATCAGATACTGAAAGTGAAATAGACATCACCTCAAATCAATCGAATAGTTCTAAAAATGAATCAGACCCTATTCAATCTATCACAGATTTTATGGTTCCAGAAGAACCATTTCCTAGAAGAGTTACTACTCGACCCTCTTGTAATCAGTTCCTTCCTAATGAACAAGCCATAAACGCTCAACCGAGACTAGTTCAACGTCCTCAATATAACATTATAGGTACCATCGGAGCCGTTACCAGACAACAGGCTCAAAATTCTCTACAGGATCAAACTCAGAATGATGGATCAACTCCATTTATTTTGAAAAATCCCAATAAAGGGAATCATATGTCTAATGTTCAACCAAAACCTCCTTACAATATTAACGAACAATTATCCAATACTATAGCCAGAATTTCCCTTTTGGACTTGTTAAGATCTTCTCCTACCCATAGGGATGAATTAATGCTCACATTAAGCCAAATGATGGTACCTCAAAATATTCAACCTAAAGCCATGTCCAATACTATCATCACTTGAGAAGTCGATTGTATTGACTTTCGAGATAAAGATATACCACAACATAGTCTACATAAGGATAACCCCTTATATATCACTACCCTAATTGGAGATGTAGCTATTAAACGAGTCTTGATTGATAATGGTTCATCTCTAAACATATGCACTTTTGACTTTTACCAAATATTTGGCTTTAGAAGTGATGAAATGAAAAGAACGGATATGATTATCAAAGCCTTCAATGACGAGACACAAGAAACATGTGGAGTCATTACTATACCCTTGCAAGTTGGTCTTAGAACCCTAGATACAACCATGTTTATTGTACATTGCCCTGCATCATACAATATACTTTTGGGTCACCCTTGGATCAATGCGATGCGGGCTGTCCCATCAACTTTACACCAATGTGTTAAATTCGAATTTAAAAATCAGTTGGTCACTATTCATGGTGATCCTAGACCCTTTGATATGTGTGCCTTGGTAGAACCTTTTGGAGTTCAATTTTGCCCTACTCTGTCATCCACACATCCTAATTCTTATTTTTCATCTAAAAGTGTGAAACACACACCTACAAATTCATCTATTTCTCCTCCATTAATTTCACCCCCATGTATAGCTCAACAATATTTTGAACAAACCACACTAGAACCTCAAAAATATCTTAGATCTACAACCAATCCTTCATGTTCCATCCCTATAATTTCAAAACCTATAGACCCATTTATTAACACCCCCACATTATCTACATCTATCATACCTTCCACATCTAAAGATATAGGGAATGATCCTTCTACATCTTATGCTCTTTCTGATGAGCTTTTATTGGATTTATCTAAAATTTTAATATCAGAAAAAACAAATGCTTCTATGCAATATTCATTTATTTTAAATAATTTGCCGCCATATTCTTGTACTTTGGGCCTCCCACAACCTATGGGAAGTACTTACCAAGTCGGGAGTTGTGCTTTTATTTATAAAGGATATGATTGGGGAAGAATACCCTGAAATATCAAGACGCATTGTGATGGATATGCTCGATGCTATTTTGCTAATGAATATATTAAAGCTAAACCCATAATTCTTAAAATGGGATATAAAGGGAAAGGCTTGGGACCTTTCCAAAATGGTATGAAAGAACATTTTGAGGTAGAACCGTGGCCTACCCGATGTGGTGTGGGCCTATTTCATAGTAAGGGTCAACCCTTCCCTTTTGAAGATGATGATCAACTCATATGTTATCAAGATTATTTATATGGGCATGATGATTTGCCTCTAAAATATCAGTCATTTACCTGTAGTATGCTATCCATAGCTTACCCTGAAATGATTGCTGAATTCGATGATGAGTTGGAAGGAGATATTTTCCATGATGTCTGCATTGAAGAGTTGTTACAAAATGATTTTTATTTTGATGGTTCTATACCTACTATAGCCCAACTTGAGGCCACGACTCCTCAAGATGAATTCTCCAAGTTAACCTTAAAATAGTTACAAGAATTGGGCATCTCACCCGCCCCACCTAATTTTGAAAGAGATCTACACATGGAAGTAGAAAACGTCATTAAAGTTAACATTGGAACTGAGGATAATCCTTACATAATCAATATTGGATCAGAATTAAGTCAAGAAAAACAAGATGAATATATTACATTTCTTAAAGAATATGAATATGTCTTTGCTTGGACATATGAAGACATGCCAGGTATGGACCCTTTTGTAGTCATGCATCATCTAGTAGTCCATCCGGATGCTAAAACTATTAAACAGAAACTTAGAAAAATGCATCCCAAAGTGGCCTTGCTAGTCAAATGGGAGTTAGAAAAACTCCTGAATTTTGTTTTTATACAAGCTATTGATTATGCTGAATGGATCTCAAATGTAGTTCCAATCACCAAGAAAGAAGCTACCAAAGTTAGGGTTTGCACAAACTTTAGAGATATTAACGCTGCATGCCCTAAATATGATTTTCCTCTTCCCAACATGGATCAAATCATTGATTTTACTACGGGGAGTGGAATGATGTCCCTAATGGATGGATTTTTTGGCTATAATAAAATTAGGATAGCTCCTGAAGATCAGGCTAAAACAACCTTTATTACCCCTTGGGGTACCTTTTGTTGGAAAGTGATGCCATTTGGTTTAAAGAATGCAAGCGCAACATATCAACGAGCCATGAATTATATCTTTCATGATATGATGCATGATATCCTACATGATTACGTAGATGATATTATAGCTCGCTCTATTAAAGAAGATGATCATTTAGATGATTTGAGAAAAGTATTTAATCGGTTAAGAGAATACCTTATTCGATTAAATCCAGCCAAATGCATATTCGAAGTTAAGTTTGGTAAACTATTAGGGGTTTTAGTTTCTTTACATGGTATCAAAATTGACCCTCTCAAGATTGTGGCTATCATTGATATGCCTGCACCTACCAATATATCTGAGTTACAAAGTTTACAAGGTAAGCTTCAAGCCATCCGTCGCTTCATCGATAAGCTGGCGGACAAAACCGGTCCCTTTCTTAAGGTTCTTAAGAAGGATGTCCCTTTTAATTGGGACGACAAATGTAAGGAAGCTTTTGAACTTCTCAAACAATACCTCCTTAACCCACCTGTGCTTTCACCGCCTAGACATGATTGCTCGTTTATCTTGTATATTTTAGCTTCAGATTTTGCTTTAGGAGCTATGCTAGCTCAACTTGATAATGAGAAAAGAGAGCGTGCTAATTATTATACTAGCCAAACTTTAATCAGTTATGAAACCCTCTACATAGCATTAGAAAAACTATGTCTAGCAGTCGTATTTTCTACGCAAAAATTATGCCATTATATGCTCAGTCAAAAAACATATGTCATTGCTAAATATGATCCCTTGCGGTATCTTATGAGTCGACCTTATTTATCGGGTCGTACAACAAAGTGGGTTCTTGCTCTAAGTGAGTTTGAACTCACATTCATAGGATAGAAGTCTATTAAGGGTCAAATCATAGCAGATCAATTAGCTGTTGCACCCTTAGAGTCTACCCATCCCCTCATCATTGAGTTTCCTGATGAATGCCTTCAATTAGAGGTAGACCGTGTTGAACAATGGTCCTTATACTTTGATGGAGCCCGATGCATGAGTGGGGTTTATGCGGGTATTATTTTAATATCCCCGCAAAAACATCTTATACCTTTGTCCTTTAAATTAACATTTGCTTGCACCAATAATACTGCTGAATATGAGGCTCTAATCCTTGGATTACAAGCTGCCTTGGCATTAAAAATCAAACATCTGCTAGTTTTTGGTGATTCTCAACTTGTTATAAACCAAATTAATGAAGTTTATCAGACCAGAGATGATAAATTGTGCCCATATAAAGCATATATTTTATAGTTAATATCTCTATTTGATAAAGTTACCTTGGAAGCTATTTCGCAAACTAGCAATCGTGCAGCTGATGCTATGGCCACCGCTGCATCTCTTTCGCCCTTGTAGTTAGATGATGAATATGCCACCATCATTATTTGTCAACTCTAGGAACCCGCTTCAAATAAGTCATGTTTAGAACCTTTGGATGTGTTTCTAATCAATGAAACTACTCCTGAACCTTGGTATACGGATATATTTGATTTTCTTCAAAATGGGACTTTCCCTGCAAATTCTAATAGAAACCAGCATCGGTTATTACATAGACAAGCAAGTCGATTTGTAATAATTAGCAATACTTTATATAGATCTTTTGAAGGTATCCTATTGAGATGTTTGAATCTAGAAGAATCCAAATCAACTTTGAGTGAAGCCTATGATGGATCTTGTGGAGGACACTTCAGTGGTAGTGTCATTGCTAAAAAGCTCCTTAGGATAGGATACTTTTGGCCTACCATGGAAAATGATGCACATGATTATGTGCGCCATTGTGACAAGTGCCAAAAACATGCTGACCTTGTCCATGCACCCGCACAAGAGCTGCAGGCTATTTCATCTCCTTGGCCCTTTTCAAAATGGGGCTTAGACATTATTGGCAAAATTAATCCTGTGTCATCTGATGGACACAAATTCATCATAACCACCACTGAGTATTTCACGAAGTGGGTTGAAGCTATGCCTTTAGCTTCTTGCACTGGAAAACAAGTCTCTAAATTTATTTTTAATCAAATTATTTGTAGGTTCGGAATTCCTGCAAATCTCATCTCAGACAATGGAACTTGTTTCAAAAATAAAGATGTTAAGAAATTATGCCAAAAATATAAGATTCAACATCGCTGGTCCACTCCCTATTATCCTTAGGGTAATGGTCAAGCAGAAGCATCTAACAAAACCTTAATCAAAATTCTTAAAATATTGGTCAATAAATTTGGTCGTGACTGGCACATTCAATTATATCCTGCTTTGTGGGCCTATCGAACTAGTGTTCGAACTCCCACTAGAACTTCACCTTTTGTCTTGGTTTATGGCGCTAAAGCTATTTTTCCCTTTGAATTAGAAGTTCCTTCTTTGGCTCTACTACTTCAAGATACCAAAGTAGGAGATGAATATCGAGCTGGTAGACTCAGTCAGTTGGAACTCCTAGATGAAAAGCGCATCAATGCTTTGGAGCATCTTCGTGCCTACCAAAACAAGCTTAAAATATCATATGCCAAGAAAGTTCGTCATCGATCCTTTGAGGTCGGAGACCTTGTTTTAAAAGAAAATTAAAAAAATACTAATGCAACTAAAGACCTTAAAGGTAAATTTGAGCCCAACTGGCTTGGACCATATATTATCACTGCTAAATTTGAATCGGGAGCATACAAATTAGCTACCTTAGATGGTAAAGATTTAAAATAACCTATGAATATTATGCATCTTAAGCAATATTACGCATAAAATTTAGTCATTTCATTTGTACATATTTTGCATGTTGTCTCATTTTAAATATATATATAAAATTGTTTAAATTAAAACAAACCAACAAAAAAAAGAAAAAAGAAAGAGAGAGTCAAAATTATCAAACTCCTCAAAAATATTTGTTGTATATATTTCTTCTTCAAGTATTGCAGTTATATTTTCAAGTTATTTTGGATAAATTAGCATTTATTTGGAATCCCTCACTTTTGCAAACACAAAAATAAATATCTTGATTTTATCTGGCATGATTACTAATCTCTCTTATATCAAAGTCCACAAAATTTAATTAGATAAAGTTTGAGCATATAGAATTGATCTTGTTATTTACTTAAACCAAGCATATTATTTCACAATAAAATGATTACATTTGTAATTTCAATGCTATGCTACATGGTAGAAGTGGTTTCTTGAGCGAAAAGTTTCCCCTGCTATCCTATCATGCACATGGTCTAGAATCTTTGAGAATTGACAAAAGGACAAGCTCACCCCTACCCAGAATAAAAATCCCTTGCTCTATAGCTAATCCGAGCAAGTATCCCTAGAATAGGAAGAAAATAAAAGTTCAAGAAAAAGAGAAAAAGAAAAAGGTTATTTCATCATTATCTCAAATATCAAGCCAAAATACAAAAGTACAAAAAAAAAAAAAAGAGCAAAAGAGAAAAGCAAAAGCAATAAAATCCCTTTCCCTACCCATTGAAAAGAAAATAAGAGTTGATGAGCTTGAATCCTTGGAATTATCAATTATTCGAAAATTGTGAGGTAAGCCCCATAACAGGTGGTTTGTGCCCAACCCGCTTGGCCTTGGGTAACTCCTAGCGTGGTGATATGTCTGTCACATTAGTGACCTTCTTTTGTACAGACCTATGTCTACTTCTGGATTAGCTAGCTCTTGATAACCCAACTTACATAGTAGTTTGGTATGGTTATATGCATCTAAATCATGGTTAATGAACACTTATTTGGTTAATTCAAATCACTTGTATGAAATTATCTTGCTCAAAACTGGTAAATGCACAAAGCAATTGCACACACATTTGTATTTGAGAGATTTTGTGTATCATTATGATAAATCAAGATTGGTAATGAACTCACATACGCACATGGGATTCTTTATAAATCTAACTGTTGTCTTTAAGATACTTTGAAATATTTTTGCAAATTTTTTGGAATAATTTCATTTTCTTATTTGAGAACAGTTGTTTAGTATAAAGAAAACTACATACATTTTCAAAAAAATCAAAATTTATTTCAAAACATACACTCAAATCATATATATATTATCGACTTTCATGACGATGGTATAGTTCCAAAACTTAAATTGGAATTTTATGCCTAGTGCAAGTCCTCATCTTCATATTATCTGTTTATTTTCAAAAATTAAAAAATCAACCATGCAATAAAACTATCAATTTTTTCTTTGGATTTCACGATGATGGTAGAAGTCTATACCTAAATATTCTATGCCTAGCACAAACCATTGTACTAATTTTATTTTCCATTTATTTAAATTCATCAAAACATGTGACTTAAATCATTATGTTACACAATTATGGTTTAACAACAACGCACATTGTTTCTATTTCATGTCATTATGTCAACTTCAATTTTGCAATGATGGTATAATTCCTAGGGAATTATTCAAAAAATTTATCACACTTAGGAATTTATGCCTAGCAAAAATCATCTTTAATATATTTCATGCATAATATTTTCATGGAAATCTGAAAACAAATCACCATCATCATCATCATTTGCATCATCACAACAAAGTCTTAAGACAGTCTCTTAAGCACTCTTTTTCTTTTAACAATATTTCTATACTGGGATTAGCTTGATGACCGAGTGAGCGGTGAATCCATGAAATGGTCTATAATAGCGACAATGTCCTTTGAAATTATTGTTAAAAGTCCCTTTTTTTTAATTATTATTATCCCGCAAACAACCAATTTGTTTACATCAGATTATTTCATTTAAATTTTAAAAAGCATGACCTTCAAACCATAATATTTCCAAATGACATAATGACATGAATCATCAAATCAATCACATCAAAATATTAAAGGATCATACAAACACATAAGACAAGTCATATGATAAAATATATATATATATATATATATATCAAAAATATATGTACATCATATCAAAACTAGATTGGTATGCCACAATCTACATCTTGGCATACTCAATACTCTCAATCATATATTCAGTCTGTGCAGTGTAGTAGCCTAGCCTCGAGAACCCCTTGAGATCTTAGCCTCATCTCCTCCCCCACCCTGAGGTGGACGTGGTGGCCCCATCGTAGTATGTGTGGGACTGCGAGTCCTAGTCATCGATCGGGATGAAGTCCTCGATGACCCAACCTTGATCAGATTCATAATGTCGGCTAGAAGCTATACCCTCTGGCCCTCTGGCACCATCTAGAAGTAGATACCCTAATAGAATGTGGTCTGAGCAATCGACCGCGCTAGCTCCTGAGTGCTCGCTCCTCTACTTCATGCTCTGAGGCGTGCAACCTCATATTTGAGCTGTGTAGCCTCAGGTCGATGGCGTGTAGCCTCATCCTGTAAAGTTTGCACCTATGCCTAAATATGGATAGTCTCCACCTGGAGAGTAGCCATCTCACTACTCTCTCTTGTGTCCACACCCTTGCCCTTATCGGGTGATGGCGGCCTCTCTCTTTGTGGAGAAGGGGGTCTATCCTCCCTCCTCTCCCACTATCGTGGCCTTTATTGAGCCTGTGGCATCCTCTGCTCTCTCCCACCATGATCCTATGTCACCTCAATGGCCGCTTGGCACTGCCTTCCCATCCAATGCACAACTGCATGAATCAAACCCTGAGCCCTCATCATTCGAGGAGGGCGGATGCTTGTGTACTACGCATCGTAGCCGTCGGCTACCCTAGCATCGTCCCCATCCACTGGCTGAATCAAGGCATCATTTGCGTCTTGACTCTAGAAGCGTTGCATATCTAGAGCCTTGCTAACTGTAGTGTTATCCTAGACGGTCTGGGAAAACTCGTAGTATTTAAGAGATGGGATCCCCTGTTGTAGACTGAACTACATCAAAACTCGGTTGTAGCGGTGGAGCTCCACCTCTCCCCTATCCATCCTCAGCCAGTAGGTTTTCCTAATGTGAGCCAACTCCTGTCCATCCTCGACCCACCCTGGATGATCTCTCCAAGGCCTCCAGGTGATCTGGTCAGAGATAAGGTCATCAAGTAGTCTTCGAGACATTGGCAGATCTATCCGTCACTATGACCCTCTCCGGAGCCACCAGTAGAAAACTCGGGGCCTCTCCCCATCAATCCATGTCAATGGGAACCCTACCAACCTCTGCATCATGATGTGCTCCCAAAACCAAACCTACAGTAGTGATGTCATAACCAGACATCGGTCGTCCTTATATATGACCCCATGCAGGATCCTATACAATTGGCATAGTACAAAGCTCCCCCAAGCAAACCTATACCCATGGTCTCTCATGTCGTAGACCACATATATCAGTAGCCACGGCACTTTGCATCCACTCTGATGGCATAGCAGCAGACCACCTACCACCCCATCCAAAACCTATGTCAGTCTAGATGCCCTAGGCATCTGGCATAGCGACTCGATGTTCACTCTGCCCTTCTCTAAGGTGAAGCTTAGATCTTTGCACAGTCGCATCATCGTGTGGCCCTGATTGGCCGTGGGAGTTATTAGCCATCCTTGTATGGGGATCCTCAAAATCCTCCATACATCCTCCAATGTGGGAGTCATCTCCCCTGTCGATAACCGAAAATAGGAAGAACCCGGATACCACCTCTCTACTAGGGCTATCAATAGCCCCATATCTGTAGAAACTTGTGGCATATCTGCCACATGCTGCAAGCTGAATTGAGCCAACTAATCTCGCTCTGCCTGATATAGAGTGGACAAGTCATCCCTCATCCCGTTGTATTTCCATTCTTTGCTCTTTAGTAATCCTCTCTGCAACATAAACAACAAAACAATAAAAATCATTAATAAAATAGTGATTAAAAATGCAAGTAACACAAGTTCAATTTGAGAAAATTCGTCTTCGATTTCGTAAGCTGAAATCATCCCTTATTTGACAAAATCATCCCCATTTCGTCGATTTCACCCTTCGACAAAATCGACGATTTCGACGAAATGGAGACGATTTTGTCCCGACGACGTCGACGGCCCAACAAACGGCCGCGATGCTCAAAAATCATTCAAAAAAAAAAACATAGAAAATAAAAATTAAAGCATTCTAAACTAAGTTAGACTCTTTCCCGTAGCCCGCACCAGACCTCTGTCGATCTGTGCACTGTCTTGACCATTTTTTTTGCAAAGCTCTAGAAACCAGAAAATGAAAATGAACAGTAAAAATAAATTAGGGTTTTTCCCTATTTTTCTTAATTTTATTCAAAAACAATTAAAAACATTTTAAATTTTTTTTTTTCGCGTTTTTACCTCAAACGTTCGATTTGGGTAAAAACACGGAGGGGGCACCATAGTAAGTTGTCGTATGATTCGACCTAGAATCATCGCCTAAAAATGGGAGTAAATTTTTTTCTTTCTTGTAAATCGAGAAGAACTCGTCTTGAACGCATTTTCCTCAAAAAATTTGCTAAAGAGGGAACAAAATGTAGCACCTAAATTGGCGCAGTAAACCTTAGCAAATAATTAAAATTACTTTAGTAATAATTCAAAATTCAATTTTAACCCTGAACACCCCGTTAACCGCCTGTTAAACAGCTTTCCCTATTTTTAGTGCCATTTTTAGGATTTGTTGTGACCGTTGGACGATATCATCTCCGATCAGATGATATCGCCTCAGATCGGACGATTTCGTCTAGAGCAGAACATCTAGATGATCTTGTCCCAAACTAATTTGTGCATAATTAGATTTTGTTCCAACGGCGTCTCTAATCTAGGTAGAAGCGTGTCTGCACCGTTAGAGACCCTCCCCATTGGAGATCTCCCAAATTGGGATGATCCCCAACCTCCTAACCTCCCTCCTAAGCCTATTTAAACCTTAGGACCCCCCCTTGACATTCCCCTGGCTGAATTTTCTTGTAACTTGACCTTTGCGTGCATTAGAATACCCTGGATTACCATATGCATTTGTGCCTTTCCAAGTTTTCTTGCAGGGACCTCATTGATTTTCAGTCGAAGCAAGCTCAGATCATCGCAGATGATCCTGTACAATCTTGGACGATCCCATCAAAATTCGAGACGATTTCGACTGCAGCCTGCATTAGGGGCAATCAGTGCCCAGATTTTGCACTTTTCCTATACTTTGTTGCTATTTTATTCTACATTTAGTCAGTTTTATTATTATTTCTTGTTATTCTGCATCTTGGAGTTCACCCATGTAGTTTAATTTCATAATAAAATCATGATTAGCTATTAAAGCATCATAATTTACTTGCATTTCTATTTGGGATTATCTTATTAACATCCTTATTATTATTTCACATCATTTTTCTTTATCAGTATAGCTGCATTTTCTGTATTTTGTATCTATTTCTCTGTTTGCAGGTCTCTGACGAATTCATTTGATGAATTCATCAGATCTCAGATGATCCTATCAAATCAAAGGCAATCTGGAATGCTTCAAAAATTAGAATCTCCATCAGACATTTGGAATCAGGTATGGCTTTTCTCATCTAGCATATTCTCTGTGTTTTATGTTTAGTTATGTTTTTTGTATTCATTTAATTAGCATTTTCATAATAGAACAACTTAGATTCATTTGGCCAAACCTAGGATTTGAATGTTTAAAGATAAAATTGAACACATTAAACACATTCCCAACCTAGGCGCGGAGACTGCCACTAAACGTTTCCTGGTGAACCCAACCATCCATCAAAAAATCTCCCCCGAGAGGCGGGACCTTCAAAGGGCCTCTCAGTCCGAGGTATTTTCCCATCCTTCTCGCATCCCCCTTTCGGGCGTAGATCCTTTAGCCTGAAGGTAAGGGTGCAAAAAATTTGGAACGATACATATACATTTAAAAAGAAAGAAGCCAAGAAATTACTGCCACCTGGAAGGGGAAGGAAGATGCACATGACTCATAATGCAGGGTGCATTCCCCCAATGATCCATGAGGGTACGCAAGTACTGCAGCTCCACCTGTACTTTTTTAACCTGTACTTGAATCTGTAACCAACAATCAAAGAATATATCATATTTATCAGCAACAGAGAAGACATGTCCGACATCTTGCTGAGAAAAAATAGCTCTATTTCGGGACTTCCATAGATAAAACAAGGTACCAATTCTAAAAATATTCCAAACAACATCCAAGTTGAAGGAAAAAGTAATAGGGTCACCCAAAATAGCATGCACCCAAGTAAAATCCTCCTGCATAAAAGGTCTGAAAATTTCAAGAAGCCACTCCCAAGCTGATTGAGCCCGATCACAAGACCAAAAAACATGCAGTAAATCTTTCGCTTGTCCACAAACCGGGCAAATGAGATTATGAACACCCAGATGCTTGAGCCTACTGCCAACAGGTAACCCTTGATGTAAGAGACTCCAAGCAAAAAAACTCTGTTTAGGTTCAATATAAGTAGCCCAAGCAATCCGAAACCTCTTATTCCATTGGGAGGGAAGAGAGACTAAATTCCATCTCAGAGTGAGCTTATCAACCATTGGAACTTGTGGGGTGAGCCATTTGTAACCAAGATGAGCTTTATATTGCAAAATAGGAAGCTCCCCAGGCCAACACCAATCTGACCACCAGGGTTTTTGAAAATGCTTATGTAGTTTGCTCCAAATAGAAAATGGAATACTATCAATAACCACCTCATAAGTGTCTCTATCACCAGGATTTAAATTGTGAATTTGACGAAAACTTTCCCAGGGTATCCAACACCTGGCATGTCGAGAGAAGAAATAAAAAATGGAAGCAATACCACGCTTATAGAACCTCTGCGCTCTGACCCACTGCACCAGAGCTAAGGGAGAACCTTGCCAAGTGATAACAGGAGACCACCAAATATTCATGGAAGACAAAGAGGCACCTGCTTTGCGAAAACTCCCTTTCCAACTAAGCCAGGGTTTGAAGGCCTCCCAGGCTTTCCAAATACTCTGAATGACAAAATAACCTTTAACTTTAATAGGGACAGGGGCAGTAAGAATGGATTGCAATCCCACCCCTTTCCAAATTTTCTTCCCCTGAAGCAAACCAGAAGAAATGCAATGCCTGACCAGCACTTTCCAAGATTCATCCCCAATTAAAGATCGGGTGATCCATTTAGCACAAAGGGCAAGACCTTGTCGGTGACAATCAAACAAACCCATGCCTCCACAATCCTTGGGCAAACAACAAATTTCCCAGGCTACCCGATGAAAACCTTGCTTGATAGAGTCTTTGGCCCACAAGAAGTCTCTCAGAAGCTTATCCAGTTTTTTATAACAAGATTTGGATGGAACCCAACAAGATGAATAATAGACATGGGTAGTGGCTAAAACCTTAGAACAAATCTGAAATTTTCCTGCCAGAGAAATTTTCTTACTAGTCCAGTAAGAAAGCTTCTTTTCCACTTTATCAATAACATACTACCACAATTGAGCAGAGGAACCATGAAATGCAAAAGGAATTCCAAGAAATTTAAACACCTCACCTGGATGAATCCAAGTCCATTGGAATTGATGTAACCAGTGTGGCAGTTGAGATTGAGATTGCCAAAAATAGGATGTTTTTTTCCATTGTATAGAAGAACCAGAGGCTAAACAAAACACCTCTAAGCAACTAATAGCCGAGGAAAGGGATTGCTCATCTTCTTGAAGCGTTAAGAAGGAATCATCTGCAAAATGACCATTGACCAACTGACGATCAAAATTAGGGAGAGCAATACCCTTGATTAATCCTTGATCCATCTTATGGGCCAAAAAATAGCCAAAAGCCTCTGTAGCAAGAATGAAAAGAGATGGAGCAAGAGGGCACCCCTGTCTCACAGAGTGACCAAGAGAAATTGACTGAGATTGACTATTATTCAAGGTAAGAACAATTGAAGCATCTTGAAATAACATAAGAATGGTGCTCACAAATATTGGCCCAAAACCTAGAGCCTGAAGCATGGCAGTTATGAAGTACCACTCCATCTTATCATAGGCTTTCTCAAAGTCTATCTTAATGAATAAAGCATCTTGTTCAGAATTTCTTGCCCACTCCATACCTTCCCAAACAGCAAGAACATTATCAAGAATGTATCTTCCCTTAACAAAGCCAGTTTGTTCAGGTCTGACAATCAAAGGCAGAATAGATTTAAGCTTAAGCGCAAGGGCTTTAGCAATAATATTGTAGCTCACATTAAGCAGGGTGATCGGCCTCCAATTGGTGATGAGCTTAGGATCTCCAGACTTAGGAATAAATTTAACATTGCCTTTGTTAATAATGGAACCCAATGAACCACATTGCAGGGCTTCAAGATAAACTTTGTGGAGATCAAAACCAAGCATATCCCAAAATTCTTTATAGAATTCACATGGGAAGCCATCAAGCCTAGGTGCCTTATCATTGGCCATAAGTGACAAGGCAGTTTTTAGATCTTCCAGAGAAAGAGGAGTGTCACAAAATAACATTTGCTCAGGAGAAAGCTTGTTGGGGACAACAACGGTACAATCAGCAAGAGCTTGCCTTCTAGCATCATCAAGGGGTTGAGAAGCAAAAACACCTTGATAATGTGAAACAAATACTTTGACAATGTCTGAAAGATCTGTAAATCTCTGCCCATCAACTTGAATGGCTTGAAACTAAGAATGTTGAGCAGGAGGTCTGAGGCGCTGAAAAAATTCTTTGGTCACTCTGTCCCCCACTTTGAGCCAATGCATTCGAGCACGTAATTGAGCCCCCTTGGCTTCATACAAATCAACCTTTTTTAGCTCATGCCGAATGGAAGAAACTTGGGATTGAGAAACAGAGTTGAAAGGAGAGGCTTCAAGCCTGAGACAAGCTTTGGATAGCTCACTTTGCAAGGCAGACTTAGCCTATTTTCATCATTTTGCAACTTCAACACCCAGAGTTCGCAACACCTTAGTGGTTCGTTGAATGGCAGCATTCCACCATTCAATCCTTCCAAAAATACCATCAGGTCTAGGAATCAAATTCCAAATGCGGCATATATGAGCTTTCATGCTAAAGCTATGCAAAAAAGAAACATTTAGGTAAAACTATGAAGAATGCACTCTAGGTTGAAAGTTTAACATTGCCACCGAGAATAAAATAGGTGAATGATCAGACAGTGTAGTACCAGGCAAAGTCAACACATACGGTGAAGAAGGCAAAATATGAGAGAACTAAAAGTTGTCACACTCAAAAATCATGGCTCTGTCCAATCTTACCAAAACCCTAGAAGAAGCAACTTGAAAATTGGACCAGGTGTACCAAAGAGCCTACGGGAAGTCAGAAGGCGAGAAGCAAGAATTAGGGTCATAAAGGCGAAGCTTGTTTTTCATAAAAAACCAAGCTTCTCTTTCACCTAAACACCACCGCATCGGGACATGACCGACCTTATCAGAAGATTTCTCCACCATATTAAAATCTCCATAGAGCACCCAAGTGGCAAATGGCAGATTCATGGCAAGCCATCTCCACAACTCGCATCTGTCAGAAGCGACATTTGAGGCATACACATTAACCACCCCAAGCGGTTTTCCACAGATCTCGAGCAAAATCCAGATAGCTTGATTGGATGGGTCAACACCCCAAGTCACAACATTCTTCTATAATCGAGGCCCAAGGATAGTGACGGCTCCTCCTTTTCTCGAGGAATGCTTTGTGGCAAAAGAGGTACTTTGTGGCCACAAAAAATCACATGTACACTGCAGATTGAAATCAGAAATCTTAACTTCTTGTAGACATAAAATATCGAGGCTTCCATGCATTCGAGAAACATTTGACATCTCATTTCGGACCAAATATTTTCTGATCGGGTCCGTCAGTCCTCGAACATTCCATGATAAAAAAATCATTGGGATTTGTCAGGATGCATGATCTCCATGACATCCTCTGCATCACCCAAACCTGTAAGTGAGCCAAAATAGTTGGAGGTCGCATGGAAAGCATCACTGTTTAGTTGTCGACATTTATCATTTCGAATAGGGCTACGAGAGCGACGGACCTTCAAGGCCCGACCCTCCTCCACTGAAGAATTATCTGGAGCTACCACCATTGAGGCCAAAGAAGGGCCCGACCAAAGAAGTTGAGACACTGGTGGAACTGGGGGTTGCATGTCAACAACCGGAGGGGCCATATCAATAGGATTCTGAACAACTTCAGCAGAAGCTTGCATGTCTTGAGAAGGAGAAGGGGCAGGTTGTGCAGCAAAAATCGAAGCTTCTTGTTGCTTAGTACCATGAGATTTCTTGCTAGAGACAGTAGTCCATTCTTCAGTGTTTCCCCACGAGCCATTAGCAGGAGCCGCAGGAGTGGGCGAGGGATTTGCCTTATATTTCCATTCCATCAAAGGGCACTCCCAAATTTTGTGAGCTACAGATTGACACCGATAATAGGTATTGGGTAAATTGATATAGGCAACTCTTTGCCTTATGGATTGGTCCCCGATTTTAATATCAATAAACTCCTGCAAATCCTTAGTAAGGTCAACTTTGATACAAACCCTTCTAGTGGGTCGAGCGGAGAAAAACTTTTTTGGCTCAAGGCAAACAAACTTACCTAAGGGGGCAACTAAAGTCTGCAAAAAACCCCAAAGAGGAACAGGAAGACCAGGGAATTCAACCCACACCGGGACTTCCAGTGCAGCTTGATCACTGACTTGGAAATTTTGAGAGTAGGGTTGCAAAATCAACAGAGAATTACGGACAGTCCATGGACCCCTAGATAGAACCTTCTGTGCTTGAGCTGGATCTGAAAAGCGAAAAAGGAAATACCCTTTTGTAAGGTTTTGTACATTCTCCACTTTGACTCCATATGGGCCCCAAACTTGCTGGACCCATGAACGAATAAGGGTATCATATGGGATACGACCCAGAAAATAACCCACCAGGGTATGACTCTCAAACCATTCACAAGTTGTATGGAATTCATGCAAAGGAATAATAGCTTCAGGGACAGGGCCTTTACCTCGTGATACATTGTCAAAATGAACTTGCACGGATGCTTCCCCGGTACCATTGAGCTCTCCAACAGACTCAGAATAAATGGAGCCGACTGCATGAGCGACAACCATTAAAAAGGGTGAATTAACACCACCTCAAGGCGGTGTTAATGCAGCAGATAGGATTTTCCCACTGAAACCCTTACGAAAAATGCACAGCTAGTCTTGCATCAAACCCTAGCAGAGCAAATTTTTTCAACCAGTCATCCTTTCCCAAATAGATTTATTTATGGAGGCATATGAAGATAATTTATCCAACCAATTTTCTAGGACATCAACATAAATTTTCCCTTCAAAAGTAGGAATGTGGAAGAATTTAATGGTGCTCGGGTAGTGAGAGGCTATGTAGAGGATTTTTTAAAACTTGCAATAAGGAGTCATTGAATAAATTGAGCAAATTGGACCATCATATCATTCCTCTATGTTATGAGGGCTTCATTCAAAATCTCCTTGAAAGGATCAATTATCTCAATGTTATCCATTATACGTTTCACCTAAGATAATTTGGAATAACAAGGGAGGTAATCAAATGGATCTTGTATTTGATACCTAAAATTTTGATATCTTGATCTCATTTTTATGGACATACACTCTATAGACACATAAAACACGCCATGTTGAGGAGGCTACTCATGTTGACACCTTTTTAGGCCATGTGACTCACCTTGGACCTTTCCAAGATCTAGCAGTGTTTCTAACCACTCAATTAAGGCAAGCTAGTCCTATTCAGGCTTGGTCATTTGTTTTATCAATGATGACGACCACCACCATTGACGTTGAGAGTGGCAACAAGTTGGTTGTACCTATCGATAGCGGTCATAGTCTAAGCTATACCTATCAAAGGTGGCCAATTATATAAAAAAATTGGGTTACCTGAGCCAAGTAAAATCCATTGGAATGCAACAAATTCTTGATGATTGTCCAATAGAAGCTTCTAGAATATTCATTCCAATGACCCTAGCCCAATTGAATCTTGTTCTTGCCTTCTTGGGTAATCTAGGATGAGAATTTTAGGAGTCTACTTAAGGCATCAAAAATAAGAAACAAATTTGGACATTTTGATGAGCAATTGCCATAATGAAGTGCTGCCAAACTAAGAAGAGAAGTAACATCCCTTGAGGTGTAACGAAGTATTATCCAATTCACATCATAATTATGGTAGATTCATTAATGGAGTTCATAAAAGTTTGAGAATCAGCCACCTTGCCATTTTACATCAAATTGCCATGGATTTGAGCCCAATTTTGTGATCAACTATGTTTTGAGACACGACCAACTCTTGCACATCAATTCAATAGAGGAATTGATTGTCATCAAGCCTAGAATATAGATAATAGAGTCTCTATGCCACAACCACTATTTTCAGCAACACCTTACAAGCATCGTCATTGATGTCGATAATGGCTAACTGAGCCCATCGATCTGATTAGCAACAAACTTGATTTGATGTCTTGATTTCCCTATTTTAGCAGTCTTTCAATTCAGATTTCTAACATAGATTAGTCATATTTACATTCATTATTTACACATTTATTTCTTGTTTTCATGCATTTTATCATTACTTTACGCATTTGCTTTATAATTTTCACTTATTGAGAAACAAGGCTCATTTCGAGAGGCATCATATGCTATTGATCCTTTTTGCAATTTTTTGTGTCTAGGTTAAAGGGATATTCAAGGGCTATACATCATTAAGAATCATTTTATTGGCATCAAAAGCAAATATTCCAAGTAAACCCTCTATAATAAGAATAGTGGAAGAGTAAAGACCTTGTGGAGTGCATATTTCCCCTTTTGGGCTACATACTTTGTAATCTTGTATCAAATTTGGTATCCCTAAGAGGGACGTATTGTAACTGAGATTCATTTCATTAATAAGAAGAGCACCCCATTTTGTTATATTTTTATCTCAATGGTTACATAAATTTCATGTTTCAATTTGTTTATAATATTGTAATAGATTAGATGCACGGTTTTTGTAGCTTTACAAGTGGCGATCATGTACAAGACCCTTCCTTTTTGGTTTCTAACTAAGTTTTTTTGTTGTTTTGTGCATTGTAGGTACCGTCACTCTGAGAATATGTGGCTAACATCGACCATCACCGACATCATCAATGACTAAAAAAACCTACAAATATGATCAATAGTGGCCTTGAGACAGACACAGAAAATCTAGTTTGTGACATTCTTTTTCAGATAAGGACTTCTCTGCAAATGGTTCTCTCCCTATTTTCTTTTGTACTTTCTCTAAAAAAAGAAATTTAACAACTAATTAATAACATAGAGAAAGTGTAAAAGAAATATTTTAAAAATCTTTGTGTTTACTAGCCACTGCTACTGGGAACAATGACCTCTGCTGCTTGTTGCCCCAGAATATAGTGGCCAGATTTCTGAATGCTTCTGTGTCTAACAGCCATTGATGTGCACCATTTTTCATAGAGATGACCTCTATTAAATTGATTTTTAGGGTTTGCATGCTTGGAGCCTACTTAAAGGCTATTTTATTTTAGTCTGCATTGCATATTTCTGAAAGAAAAATATTTCTTACATGCATATTTTTAAATTTTAAACATTATTTTCATGCATGTAGTGAAAAATCATGGTGTTTTGTATTCTTGCATATTTTTTTTTGCTTAAAGTAAAATCAACCACACACACCTCACGCTCTAAGTTTAATATCAGTTGAGTTTGGTTTTAAAATCCATCCAATTGATCAAGACCAACGATGGACTTCATCACCATCTGTTTGTCTTGGATATTCTAATTTTTTGAACCTGATCATGGCCAAGGTCAACTCCAAGAACCATCCAAGCTCATGGAAAATAGCACACATTTCTCTTTTGAGAGTGTATCACTGCCCATGATGGATTGGGTGAGGATCAGTAAGATCTATGCTCCCTCATCATGTATGGTTTCATCTCCATACCATGGTGGGTTTCATCATTCGAACTTCATAACCAGATCTGCGTGTGAGAGCGTATATATGAAAACCTTTGAACAAATTGAGAGTTACATCAAATATATTTAAAACCACAAGATAAAGTAATATGATACACATCGAATCAAAACACACAAGACAATTTTTTAGGAAACACAATCAAAATTTAAAAGAGATAGTCATTTGTATACATTGTTTGTTTCTTAAATCACATATGAGATAATTAAAAAATGAATGGTCACCATACAACACCACACTCAGTTGACAATTGAGGTGATATCAAATGCACAAGAGGGTGCAAACCACCCTAAATTAAGTCCACTTGACCAAAATTTTTAGGAAGTATTCGTGGAGACAATTCTACTCATGGGGGATCTAATTGAGAAACCCTACTTAGGAGAACTAATGTAAGGACTTATCATGATCATGATGAGGGTACTTCTAGATATCAATCATCACATTATGTTGATAAACAAAATTTTCCTAATGAGGGATAAACTAGAGGGATTGCGACCATTCGCATACCCATCAGAGCTTCAAATCCCTTCGAATGGGGAGTGGATATCATATCATTTTGTAGCATCATTGAAAGAGGCATGCCTCATATCCAACCTTGGAAAACCAATCAACTTGATCATTTAGACTAGTATGGTATAAATTCAACCCATAGGGCCACTTCATCTACCAATTCTCATTCAGAGAGTGCACGTAGTGAAGGGATAGCGTGTCATACGTATACCCAAGGTGAGTGCTCCAAGCAATTGCATAACACACCCATATCATTGACACATGAGGGAACTGCACATAGGTGGAACATGGTGTTAATGCAACCTCAATAGACAAAGGTAAGAGGGTATTTAGACCTTCATCTAGAACTAAAATTTCCAAATCTCCCTGCATAGATCTAAAAAAACCAACGATCATACATAGTAGATTAGACAGATCGACTGCCTAGGCCCGAGGAAAACCAAGAGAGTAATTAATCCAATCCTAATTTGAGGATTTTCATAATGAACATGAGCACCTAGAACATGAGAAAAAAGAAAAATAGAGAGTACACACCAATGTTTGTATGAACACAAAAGACGTGAACAGAGGATCTTTGAAAAAAATTACATGAAGAACAATCACATAGGGTAACTCATGAAGAGGTACACACACATAATATTCATAATAAATATACCAACATGAGGCAACCTACACATCATCAAGAGTTTTCTAATGAGCAGACAAACAACTGTTCACCTAGACAGACAGACAAACCCCTTGTTATCAACAATCAACAAATAGACATATTCCAAGATCCCTTACCTAATCATGAGGTCAAGGTAGATCAAGTAGAGCATGTGAATGAGGTGCATATAGTCTCACCTAATGAGGGTTTTATTAGCATGATCAATATCATGACGGGGATCAAGAAACTCCTTGACTAGTCTGCATCATTGTCGAATCTAATCAACACTTGAAATTCATCACAATCCTCACAACAATCAAGTCTTATTCAACCATGCACATTACACAAGTAGGAGATTAGATCTGCCCCTAATAATGAACCTGATACACCATTGCATATCATAGCTAGCATGAATCAAACTTCGTACAAGCAAATTTTTATTGAAAATGGTTCATTTATTAAAATCATCATGGCTGTTGCATTGAAAAATCTCAACTTGCTACCTTCACATATTACAAAATCCACATTCATATTAAGAGCCTTTAACAATGCAATATACCCTACAGTTGGTACAATAGTCCTACCTATTCAAGTTGGGATAAATATTATGCCTACATTGTGCAAAATTTAGAGGGTGAAATATAGTACAATATACTATTAGGTAGACCTTGGATGAGAGATATGGAATGCATCCCATCCATAGTACATCAATACCTCAAATTCATACACCAAGGTCAAGTACATATGGTATACACTGATCTAGATCCCTTTGAGTATTAAAAAAAAAATGATGAACCACATGAATCTCCTTCACCATGCAAGCACCAAGATATCCACTCAGATGAAATCATAAAATATTGAGCCAAAGCATGCATCAAACCATCACCATCCATTGCATATCCATCATAATTGGTGATTCCTCCTTATACCCCTTTCACAACATCAAGATATCTTAAGGGAGAACATTAAAAAGGATCAATCAAGGAAAATATTCCACCTATTCCCATCAGCATAATACAAGATATAATCATACCTAAGGATGAAGATAAAACATAAGTTGTCATAACTAAAGTAGAACATCCAAGGCAAGTTGATGAGCCATTCACAACTAGTCCAAGTGTCAAAATATTTTCCCATTAGTTTGTTGGAATGATCAATTTCAAGACAGAGAACCAAGTTTCTCTAAGTCAATCGACACAACTGGTAGCCCCATCAGAAATATCTTCTACATAAAAAGAGCTACCACCCCTAAAACTAGTCATACCTAGTTTATTTTACACAAAGCCTTCACAAGAACAAGAAAAGGTGAGTCTCCTACTCCAAAGTGGAGGTACTCCACCTATCACATGATGAGGCCAGAAATTGCCTCATTCGTAGACCATTTTTAGATATGTTATAAACTACTTTATAGACCTTATGTTATATTTTTATGCTAATTTTTATGATATAATACATTATGTATTACTATTTACATGTTTAGATGTTCAGGAGCATAGTATTCTGTTTTGACCATTTTATGCATTGTTTTAGCTAATTTACCTAGCAAATAAACATTTATTTGAATATGTAATAATATGTGCTGATATGTATTCCATTTTGGGATCATATTGCTTATTTTACTTTCCTTCTAACCTATTCAAATTACAAAAATATGCCAAAACCTGTTCAAACTGGTCTAACTCTGCAAAAAATAGAATTTGACCATACAAATTCTAGCCAATTGTGCATAAACAACATGGATTGGAATATGTCAATGCCATCATGAGAAAGTTATGTAATTAGTATTCTGAAGACTTAATAAAACTACCTAGATGGTCAAACCCATCGTCCTAAGAAATTGATGCATGGATAAGCATCAGAACTGTTACACTGCCTGATATTCCGAAGCAGCTCCGAAATGAGCGAAATAGAACCAATTTTGGTCATAACTATCAATAGAATGGTCAGAAAGGTGGAAAATGGTGGAATGGGGATGGATAAAATTGTGTGAGGGATTTTATCACCTCTTCCAACATATTTCTTCCAATGGATGACACTCAACAAGGAAAACTGATATGTTGTAGCAGAACAGTTTCCTACATTTGAGGAAGACAACTCCAGAATAGTTGTTGAATCCTTGAAATGCAGCAACAAAACAAATCAGAATTTGTAATAGAATAGTATAAATAACATAGCTCCCATATTATTTGGGCATATTTAGGTAAATAGATATGGAGAAAAATCCAGATAGATAGATGTTTTTGTTTCAGTTGTAACAGAGTAGTAATTCTGTAGGATTTCTCCTGCATTGTTGTAATGTCATGTCATAATCAATAAAAGGTGCAATTTCTTCATTTAATTTAGTATTTTGAGTGGATGTGTGAGCATTACGTATTTTAGAATAGTATTTTTACCTTAATCTAAATAATGGAGCAAGGGCCTACTTCTAGGCTCAGGAGAAGGATCAACTTTTGACAGGTTTACTGTTCATTTCTTACTACAACAGGTTAGTAGTAACCTGACAATTTCCATTTCATTTGTTAGTTGTGTTGGTTGTAGATGCATGAAATATATGTGTTGTAGATGTAGATGCAAGGCATATGATCACTTAGCTTAGGATTTTGAATCTTACAACACTTTTGAAGCTCCCCTATTTTTAGTAGTTACTTCCCAGTTTTTGGCATTTCCATTTGTGTTAAGTGATTTCCAACTGTTTCATTTCTGCAACATTTTATTCCAGCATTTCAATTATGTTAATGTAATTAGGATTTACTTTTTGTGAAACTTTTATTTTTGTAATTTCTATTTTGCAAGCATAAACAGGTTTTATTTCTGTTATTTCTGATTCTACAAGAGTAATTAGTTTCCATCTTCTGCAATATTTCCATTTCTACAATTTTGTTTTAGCAATTGTAATTAGGAGTTCAATTCATCTCATAGGATTATATGTGACACCAAAAACCCCTAAAAACTAATTGGTCTTATCAATAAAGCCATTTCCTGAGTAGACTGACCTTTAAGCTGCTTACCTCTACTATCACATACAGCCATTAGGACACCGCCCTAGATTGACACGTAAATATTAAATGATGTGATTGACGACACTCATCATCACAACTAAAAACTCCATAGTGAAACAAGAACATGAATTGAATTTAAAATAAGAGCATGTGGATACACCTACTAGATAGGATCATTGTGATACATCCACATCACCTCATATGATGGAGATATCTATTTCCCATCTACCTAAGGGTCCTTTGGCACCCACTTTAAATTCACTTCCATCATTGGTCAATTGTCATCCAGATCCATCAACAATGATGCAATTTGTATCCTCATTTGTATTGCAGCACATTCTAATAATCTAGATAAGATAGATATGCAAATGGGTCAAAAAAATGAGGTTTTACAACAAATCATGCATCAGATCATGAACATTGATCTACAGAAGCAAACTTCCTCTAAAAACAAATTTTCTCCACTAGAACCATAATAAATGACCCAAAAAGGTCAAGCACAAAGTTGGACACATCGACTACCTCACATTTATACACCTCTGCCTAAACCTATGGTATTGATTTTCAATTACTTTCCCTGAGGTTCTCCATTTAGATACAAACTATCCCAAATCCAAAGGATATAGAGAGGATTTGCATTGTCTCTACCATCGCTTAGATGGTCATGATATTCAATCATGTTGCACCTTCAAGATAATAATACAAAATATGCTTGAGAAGAATCAACTTCGCATTGATAACCTTCTCGATATTGAAATTCAATGTGTGAGAAAAGTTTAAGGTATTGCACCTACACCATAAAATCGAGGAGAGTCACCTAAGAAAATGTTTGAGACACATATATCTCAACCACCACATCAAATGATATCTCAACATCCTCTTCCTTGCCAAAGATGTAATCAAGTATTGGAACACCTTTAACCAAACCCATGTACACCATCATTCATAAGCTATGAGAAATGAAGACACTCATCTTGCCAGACGTACCCCCATACAACCCATATAGGCCTAGGTCTAAAACTTACAGGGAGGATCATGCTTACCTTTATCACCAAATGAGAGGTCATGATATTAGTGATTGTCATGTCTTTAGACATGTAGTCTAGGACCTTATCGATAGGAAGACCATATCCATAGATGGGTCATTGATATTACCCCATCAAGACACTAGCAGTACACAAAGTTTCATACCCCAATAGGGAGAGTTGATTTTTGTCACTCTTCCTAAGCAGGCCGATTATATTATAGTGGATGATGTGCACAATGGGGGTCTTCAAGGTAGCACACCTTCCCCCCATCCACATCACAATTAATGAAGCAAAGTGAGAAATTTGAAGGTATCACACATTCCTCACTTTCATTAAGTAGCATCCACACTGGGGGTACATAAGGTATCGCACCTTCCCACTAAAAATAAAAATCAATAAATTAAAAAATATATCATAAAAAAACAATAAAACACAAAAACAATTCAAAACATCAAAAACACAAAAATATTTACATTTTGCATTTCATCATATGCATTCATTAGTTGCATTGCATTAGGTATCTTCATCCATTGCACTTGCATTAGGATAGGTTGTGTTTACATTCTTACGAATGACACCATGTTTGTATGCCAATCATGCATCCCCAAAATCATCATCATTCATATTTCTTATGAGTAAATGTGTTTTTCAACACAACTTATGAGTTGCTATCAGGTGTATACTAGGGTTTTTCGGTCATTCAACCATACCTAGTTATCTTTTTAGATTTTGTAGAAATCTATCTTGGATTTTGAATATAAGGTCTAGTTTTGATAGTACCTTGTATATCTCAAAATCCCATCACAATTTTAAACATTAAAAATCCTAGTTTGAACAAGGAAGGATGACACTACAAAGTGATCCTGGTCACCTTAAGCAAAAGGTTTTCCTTGCTCATATTATTATGCACATGGTCTAGAATGTTGATCATTGACAAAAGGACAAGCTCCCCCCTACCCAAATAAATCCCTTGATTTTATACAAAACAAGCAAAATTCCCAAAGCAAAGCAAAATAAATAGTGATTTTCATCACTAAGCAAATCCCTTGCTCAAAAATAAAACAAAATGCAAAATAAACAGTGATTTTCATCACTAAGCATGAGCAAGTATCCCAAGAAATCAAAAGAAAAGAAGGGGTAATGAGCTTGAATCCCTGGAATATTCAATATTCAAATGCCATGGGGTGATCTCCATTATAGCAATGGGTTGAATGAAACCCACTTGATAATGGGGTATCCTTACGTGTGGTGATATGTCTATCACATTAGTGACCTTCTTTTGTACAGACCAATGTCATCTTATGGATGAGCTAGCTTTAGGTGGCTTGTATTGCCTAGTAGTCTAGTCTAACTACATCTAAACTTAGGATCATGATGACCATATGGTGATCCTCATTACAACAATGGGTTGAATGAAACCCTCCTGGAAATGAGGTAGTCTTATGCCTCATCTAATATATTCACTTTGCACACACAAGGATAGTGAATATCTGGGTCTTCTTAACATGCTTGTATCTTTCAAGAGTCTTGTGTAGTCATTATACAACTTTTGATTAATCAACTAGGGTGTTTGAGTCTCATGGAAAACCTCAAAAATTCCCCTATAGCAACAAATCATCTCATCAATCATGCACAATTTTCCTTATGAATTTTTATTTATTAAGGGGTGTGTATAGAATAGGATAGATACCAGATGGATATCAACAATGATATTTAGATGGCCAATGACTATTTTATGCATATATTTTAGTTTGCAGAAGATTATAGGGAAAGCCCCTACATCTCACATTCATTTCATCTCACATATGGATGTTTAAATGATTAATTCTTATGATAAGAGTTACCATTTTCATTCATGATTTTCATACATTTTGTGGTGTCTTCCATTAGTTTGTTAAACACAAATTAGATTCATTCCTTATGTTTTAAGTGATTAAAGCATACAAGTTCATTTGCATTAGACCATCCACATGAAATTAATGCATTGCATTCACCATATCATATACACATAGATTAAATGCATAAAAATTGAAACAAATTTAAACATGCATCTAACATTAAATCATTGCATCCATATAAGCATACATAGTAGAGCATCTACATATCTAGATCACAACATCTAATCATACATCTATCATCTAGCTAGTGCATGTCATAAATACATCACATACATATAGCATAATCAAATAATAATCTAGGCATTTCATCCTTAAATGCATCCATAAACATAAAATAAAAATCAAGACACATAATGAGTCATAAAGAGATCATATAAATATATGTGTATGTCAGAGTACATAGAGCTACAAAACTCCCCATAAGCTACAACTGTGTAGGTCCTTAGACATTACACTAAAAAATAATGTCATAATGCAATCAAGCAGGGCCTGCACCCCTTGAGTTGCATTGACCCTTAGCCCCATCTTTGCAAGGCTTCCTAGAGCCACTACCTATTGATATCTATAATCGAGCATCTGACCTATGACTAGGGTGCACTAAGGACCACCTAGACTCACTGCACCAACACCTATGAGATCCCCCTATAGTGGACCATACATGT
This sequence comes from Wollemia nobilis, assembly GCA_028583015.1. Classification (NCBI taxonomy): domain Eukaryota; kingdom Viridiplantae; phylum Streptophyta; class Pinopsida; order Araucariales; family Araucariaceae; genus Wollemia; species Wollemia nobilis. Next base: position 1,956,782 of record JAQPPZ010002203.1, on the reverse strand, counting down.
AGAGTACCACCAAGCATGGTAATACATGCCTCTAACTACAAAATATATGTACCATCAGACTAGCCCTCAGCATCATATTGACTAACCAAATACTACAATCTCATCACCTGAGCCTACAACATGACTACATCCCCTAATGCCTGTGCAACTACTATAACTTGCTCTAAGCCTATAGGTCTAGCTGCTAGATAAACCCTAAAAGCATCCCTTTATGCAATTCTAGAATCTACCTCAATGGTCTTGACAACCATATGGACCCGTAGAGTGTCTATCATCATAGTGGTTGAATCTATCAGTCTGGAGAATAGTCTTCTTCTCAGCATACCCGTGCCACTACTACTACCCTGTACTGAGCTTACTCTAAGCTAGCATGAGACTAGTATCTCGATCCTGTAACTACTATTATAAAATTTATACTTGTATCCATATTTGTGCCACCTCATCCTCTGGGGCATTCCCCTCACCCTCTTTCTCATCCTAGGGATCATCTATATATCCATATTCCTGCCCCCAGTAACCCTTCATCCTGCAATGCACTCATCACCCATCCTCATCTCCACCCTCATATTTTATCGCTATCCTAGGTCTACCCAAGTTGCCACCACATTGCCATAACTGTGAGATCCACCAAGTGTCATACTCCACAGTATCAGGGTCCTCTACTCTAGTCTCATAAATAGGAGGGTCCACCTCCTATGCTAGCCTTATCATTTGAGGTTCTACGAGTTGTACCTCTGCCTTTCGATGGTGATAGAGGACTGGCTCCTTTGGCACATCCTGTGTTATCCTGAACTACCTAGTGACCCATGATTAGTGGAAATACTCCCTCTCCTTCTTGTGGTGTCACATGAGCCATCCAACATGCCTCACTCTAGTATAGTATCTACCTATCAGGCTAATCAGGACAGCCTAGATAGGTTCTCCATATAATATGAGTTGTATGTAGTCCCTCCAATGATATAATGTAGTGTGGTAGCTTGCTTACACGTGGAAAAATCTAGCTAGTCTCTCCCTCTTAGGGCCACTGCATTGCATAATAACAATCATCCTCCTCTAAGTTTGCTATAGCCAGTGGTAATCCGTTAGGTCAATCTATCCTGATGTGCTCCCAACCCCATATCTATAGCAACAGGTTGCATCCCATGCCCACTCACCCCGATATGTAATATAATATAGCTCATCATATAAATGAGATAGCAGTGTGCTCCCTCATATCATAATCAAGGGCCACTATAGGTCACACTCTAGAAGGTCCTGCACCATGTCTAGGAGGTTCCAAGGGAATCTCGCTCCTGAAGAGTTGGGTAGTAGCACATTAGAGATAATGTGCATAAATACCATCTAGAACTGAGATAATATGTTGCCTATACCAGTACTCCATGGGAACCCCACCATGCTCTATGTTCCCTAGTGCCTCTATAGCTCTGCCTCAAAAAACCTAAACAAAAACTATCTCCTTAACTGTAGTAGGAGAAGAAACGATAGCCCATCCATATATGGAAATCTTAAAGATACAATACACATCCTCCAGTGTCACCATCATCTCTCCAATAGGGATATGGAAAGTATTAGTATTTCTATCCCATCGATGAGCTAGGATCATGAGGTGTGACTGATTCAACATCACCATCGACAATCGATTAACATATTTGAGGCCAATCACCTCAAACCACTTCTAGTCATCCTCATCCAGTAATGGTTGTAACTCCAAAAACAATTTGGGCTCCCATGCCTAAGTTGTTAGAGTCTAAAATGCAATAGCACATAATTCAACACATTCAATCAATAACTCATCATAAATTCATCACAAAAATCCAAAAAATCAAAAATATCACTCAAAACAACAACAAAAATTAAAAAATAACCCTAAGGTTCTCAGTCGTTCACAGCATCGATGGTCACCATGATCATCGCCAATGCCATAAATGACCACCACTAATGGTCAAATTTTTTATCGTTGGGATTTGAACCTCAACGCCAGTAGTGATGATGGTCCCCATTCAACCAATCGAGCATCATTCTCACCAAATATGACCCTAAAATGGCCACCACATGGGTTCATTTCATGCCCAACTCAAAGCAAAAATTTAAACCTAGCTACCCTTAAGTTAACCTAAGCTAAATATTATACTAAGGGGTGAAGTTCATTACCTGCAGTTTAATGTGGTTTCTTAACCCATTAATTAGTGAGGTTCATTTTCAAATGCACAATCATGAGGATGAGATGGAGAGGTACCTTAGGAGCTCCAACTCCACCACCCACTGCTATCTCAATCTGATCTGCGTTTGGGTTAGTGTAGGTTTTAACATTATTCTGTATCAAATTTTGTCTCTCTCCCCTCAGAGCTCACTATTCTAAACTGCCAGCTGGAAATAATGATAATGAAAAATATAAAAAAATTCCTTTTATATTTTTCAATTTTGGCAATTGCTCACTTCAAAAATGGTCATAGTCGCTTGATCGTTGACGTTGATGATGGCCACTAGATTTGTAGTTCGATTGTCTTTGATGACAACCAAGAAATAGTCATAAATGCTCAAATTTTATCACCACAAGGAGTTTCATATTAGATATTCAACCATATCTAATGGTACACAAACTCAAAATTGTTAATAAAACAACCATTTTTAAGAATATACTGGGGCATGATCTGTCTCATGATTCCCCCAATCAGCAATCAAACAATCAAGCAACATTGGATAAATTCAGGCAACAAGCCTTCCTAATCCAAGGGGTTTTTCAATCCAATCACCAAATCAATTGCTAGATTTCCAAAATGTTACGTCCTTTGCCTTGCATATAATCATAATAAAATTACTAGGTTTCCAAAAGGTTCCACCCTTGCCTTGCATAATCATAATCAATTGCTAGGCTTCCAAAAGGTTGAGCCCTTTGATTTGCACAAACATAATCAATTTATAGTTTTTAAAAAGGTTGATCCCTTTGTCTTGCATAATCATAATCAAATCACTAGGTTTCAAAAGGTTGCATCCTTTGCCTTGCATTCAATCAAATAAATTATTCATATTGCTAGGTTTTCCAAAAGGTCATGCCCTTTACCTCGCTATATTAATCTCAAAAGGCTCTAAATATGTCCTAGTCCTTTGGTCAATCTCAAATGCTCCAAATAAGCCTATATATTTGGTCAATTCATCCAAGTCATCTTGGTCAAGCGACTCACCGCTTTAATCATTTTACATCTCCTCATCGACGTGTCACTTGAGGGGGTAGTCATAATCATAACAATAATAATAAAAATAAACAATTAAACACTTAATCATGTTAATTATGTTCATCCGTGAATTTTCTAAAAAAAACATGCCCCTTCTTGGGGTAGAAAACAAATAAATTAATTAAACAAATGCTTGGCATTTTTGAAGCATGAAGGTAGGTGCTTGCCTCTTCATGAATGAACAATATCCAAGATCCAGTAGGCTTGAAGCAAAAATTTATACTTGAATCAAGTTCTTTAACTTTTTGGAAGCAATGATTCAAATATGTATGCTCTTTCTATGATTAGGGCATCTAAAGTTGACTAGATCAATGAATATCAATCAACCTACAATGTGGCATTAGTTTATCTATTTTTGTTCGGTGTTGTGTTTTCCCATAATGCATCTCAAAAATGGGCATCTATAGATACCTAAAATGTGTCATGTTGAGAAGGCTAATCATTTGGACACATTTTTAGACCATGTGACTCACCTTGGACCTTTCCAAGACTCGGCAATGGTTCTAACCACTCAATCAAGGCAAGCTAGTCCTATTCAGCCTTGGCCGCTAATTTCATCAGTGATGGCCACCACCATTGTTGATATTGAGAGTGGCCATAGGATGGTCACGCTTGTCGATAGCGATCATGGTCTAAGTTGTTTCTGTCGAAGGTGGCCAAGTCTATAAAAAACTCGGGCTACCTGAGCTGAGTAAAATCTGTTGGAATGCAAAAAATTCTCAATGGTTTTCCAATAGAAGCTTCTAGAAGCTTTGTCCAAATGACCCTAGCCCAACCAAATCTTGTTCTTGGCTTCATGGGTAAGCTAGGATGAGAATTTTGGGAGTCTACTTAAGGCCCCAAAAATAAGAGAGAAGTTTGGAGATTTTGATGAGCAATTGCCATAGTGAAGCACTACCAAACTAAGGAGAGAAGTAACATCTCTTGAGGTGTAGTAAAGTTTTGTTCAATTCATATCATAATAATGGCATATTCATTAATGGATTTCATCAAATCTTGAGGATCAACCACCTTACCATTTTACATCAAATTGTTAGCCCAATTTCATGATCAACTATGTCTTGAGACACGATCGACCCTTGCACATCAATTCAACAAAGTAATTTATTGTCATCGGGCCTAGAACATAAAGAATAGAGTCTTTATCCTACGATCACTATTTTAAATAGCAACTCATAGGCATCACCATCGACATTGATAGCAACTAATAGAGCCTACTGATTTGATCAGTAGCGGCCTTGATTTGATGTCTTGATTTTCTTGTTTTAGAATTAGATCAAATTAGCAACCTTTCAATTCAGATTTCTAACATAGATTAGTTGCATTTACATTTAGTATTTACGCATTTATTTCTTGTTTTCATGCATTTTATCATTACTTTACGTATTTGCTTTACAATTTACATTTATTGAGAAACAAGCCTCATTTCGAGAGGTATCATATGCTATTGACCTTTTTTGTAGTTTCTTGTGTGTAGGTTACAGGGCTATTCAAGGGCTATACATCACCAAGATCCATTTTCTTGGCATCAAAAGCAGAGGTTGCAAGTAAACCCTCTATAATCAGAATAGTGGAAGAGCAAAGACCTTGTGGAGTGCATCTTTCCCCTTTGGGGCTACATACTTTGTAATCTTGTATCAAATTTGGTATCCCTAAGAGGGATGTATTGTAACCGAGATTCATTTCATTAATAAGAAGAGCACCCCATTTTGTTATCTTGTTATCTCAATGGTTACATAAATTTTATATTTGTTTATAAGATTGCAATAGATTAGATGCACGGTTTTTGTAGCTTTACACACTCAAAAGATAGACTGCTCTGAAACCACTGAGCCAAAACTCATAATTTTGATTGATTCAAAACTTAAAATTTCAAGTTAAGGAAGATCATGAAAGATTACAATTAAAAAATTAAGAGTATAACAAATTAGAATATAGATATATAAGAAAATAACAAAATGATTTTATTACATAGAAAATAGAGTTCAATGCAAGCAATCTCTTAGAAAACATGTGAGGCTATAACAATACATCCATTACTCATACTTTTTATAGTCATGGGTGCAACTCTCTTTATACAAGAATTGGTTTGTTGGAAATCCATTGTATTCAATATGGAAGTGAAAGCATGAGGATACGGAAACAAAAAGGAATATGCCACAAGAACAAGAAATAAAGTATGCAAATTGACACAAGATAAAAGCAATACGAAATATAGTAATCTCTTTTATTGATATGCTTTACAAATTGTGTTACAATACGTCTCCTTCCTTTTTAGGGGATAGGAGAGTCAAATGTGTTTCTTGTCACAAGACTCATGGCTAACAATCCTTCTTCCGCGTGCCCACATGTAATATGGGCGGACCAAAATGTCGTCGTCGTTGTTGTATGTGATTCTTTGCTCTTTCCTGCTCCTCTGCTGTCGAAAACCGGCATTCAAAGAAATAGTAAATATTAATAATACCTGCATACCAAATGAAACATGTATTTCCTAAGGCCTATTGTCAGTAAAAGCATGAAAATAATAAGACGACTATCAGATGACCTCTGATTGACCTGAAACTTTGAAAGAAGCATAAAAATATCATCAGAAGACCATTGCAAAAAGAACAATCTAAAAATTCCTCACAATTTTGTATTCACTCCAGGGTGGGACGAATAGACCCTTGACAGATTGGTATTCGTTCCAGGGTGGGACGAATAGACCTGCAATAACCTGTCAGAAAGCACCCTCTTCAATGTCCTATCTCGGAAGCTCCAAATGACCTAAAAACTTGGGGTTAGCTAATTAGGGGTATTTTGAGACGACCCAGATGCTCAGATTTCTCCAATTTTGCCTCTAGGATCCAGATTTTGAAGATGGCATCTGCAAGTTAGTGAAAGTGAGAAACAACAATAACCTGGTCAAAAATAATCAGAATGACATGAAATTTGAACTATAACCTATTTAACCTATCTAGAATTAGATGCAAAATAAAAAAACAAGAAATCTATCATAGATTTCTAATCATCCTGGGGTGGGGCGATTAGCACTGTGATAGTTTGGGGAGCGCTCAGGGGCAGGACGCCCACCGATTGAAGCACTGTTTCGGCACCAATCCACTTGGGATGGGTCCAAAACTGATTTTATGGTGTTGTTAACAAATTTGGTGGATAGTTGTGGTCAAAAATTGGGTTTTGGGTACGGATTTGTGCCTCCAATAGTCACCCAATAACCTCCCTTTCGAATGAGAGATTAAAGATGTAAAAGCACAAATCACAGTTAGGTATGAAATTGGCAGCACTTTGTTGCTCAAATTCTCCTTATCTGTCCCTCTTTTGGGTGGGAAAACTCCCCAATTTATAGACCTTAGGGTCTCCTTGTTTGAATTGCGCATGCGAGGGCGCCTCTTGAGTTAACTATCCTATTTTCAGAGAAAAGCTAACTCCCTGATAAAAAAGCTTCTTGCATGAGGTCTCTAAAATAAAGACATGCATGACTGAAGTCTCTCCTCTTAAATAAAAGTTATTCCTCGCAATTGCATGGCTTGAAGCCTCAGTTAACTGGTGGAGTTATCAAGGTTTGACTTTTTGCCAGTCAAACCTGCTATTTGTCCCACCCTGGAGTGATTGCTTAATCATCCCAGGGTGGGATGAATACCAGTCTAAATTCGTCCCTGGGTGGGACGAATAGAGAAAAAGGTGCCAAAAAGGTGCAAAATTGACTTTTGATCCTCAAAATTGCTTTTGGGAGTGGTTAGGACCATTGTTTGACCTCTGGGGGCTGCCCTAGGGGCTATTTGTGTCAATGTGATCAGTGTTTGCAGTCACATAATCGGATTGGTGTTGTTTTGGTGTCTATAGATGCCCCTTTTTGGAAAGCGTTGCACATGGTGCAATGCTGAGCAAAAATAGATAACCAAAGCACTAATGATTAGGGTTTCTCAGTAACCTAACCAACTCTTGATGCCCCAAGTATGGAAAGGGCATGCATTCTTGAATCCTTGCTTCTGACGAGCTAAGGAATTTGATTTCAAGTATTAACCTATTTTGGTGAGGTGTGACTTGAGCTTGGACATTGATCAGTCATGAATAGGCAAAGGGCGCAACCTTTTGTCCATGAGGGAACCTTGTGTTCATGCTTCGGGAATGCCAAGTGTTTGATCAATTTTGTGATTATTGCTTGTTTGCTGCCCCAAGCAAGAGCGTGATTGTCTTTGTCAATGATTCTTTGAATGCATGCCATTGCCTTGATTGGGTGTGTGTGTGTTGATTGGTGACTTAAGTGTGACTACCCCCTCAAGCGACGAATCGATGAAGGAATGACTACCATGAGAAAAGCGACGAGTCGCTTGACCCAAGATGACTTAAGTGAGGGTGCCTTCAGATGTTATTCGATGAATGCTCGAGCAGTTTCTTGATTGTTTTGACCTATTTTTGGTGGGTTTTAACCGTTTTTGCGATGCATTTTGGAGCTGAAATTGACAAAAATCCGTCCTCCCGTGGAGCGGTCCAGCCATGATAGCCTTCTTAGGGAGTAGGATAGTGACAATTTGTAACCCCAATGTCTATTTTGGATGCCAAGAATGTTGGGTACAAAAGCGCCTTCGTTCGGCAATGTTATTGCTATTTTTGGATGGGGTTTGACCCGTTTTGGTGACGTCGTTTGGGGATGAAATTCTCGAAAATCCATCTTCCCGTGGAGCGGTCCGGCTATGGTAGCCTTCTTAGGGAGTAGGATAGTGAGGATTTGTGACCCCGACATCTATTTTGCATGCCCGAAATGTCAAGTGCAAAAGCACTCTCATTGGACAGTTTTATTGTTGTTTTGTTGGTACATGTGCATTTTTTTTTGTGGCTTGTTTTTATGTACATGTTTTTACATTGATGTATGCAGATGCGATTATGAATGCGATGTTTCTAATTTGTATGATGTATGCATATGGAATGAATGAAATGAGTTGTTGATGATGTGTCGATGCACCATAGACTGTACAAGATTTGACTGACTTGCTATACTAATGGGATGACTTTGTGGAATGACGTTGCATGTGATAACTATGTTTTTGTATTTTGCATATATTTTTATGGTTATGTACGAAATGAAATGTACCAGTTGTTTGAAAATGTAGTTAAGATTTTTTGAGATGTAGATATTTTAACTAACTAGCCAAGACTGTACATTTATCTCGCAAGACTTTTGAACAAGGTCTAAATCCGACTTGAATTTAACCAAGTTATTTTACATCCCTGTGTGTGCAATTGAGTTCGTTTATGTGGTATTTATCAGGATACCGCCAATGCCAGATAGGCTATCAACCAAACCTGTACTGAGGATCACCTAATTAGCTCCACTAACTCTGTGGTTGTATGTAGTAAGATTAATCCACATGACAATCTAAGGTACCATAGGCTAGCTCATCCACATGCAAACATTGGTCTATGCACACGCAAAGCTAATGTGATAGACATATCGTCATGCGGGTAGGATACCACCATTGCCAAGTAGGCTATCAACCAAACCTGTAATGAGGATCACCTAAATGGTTTTCAAATGCTGAGAATTCTAGGGATTCAAGTTCAGGCTTGTGTATTGGTTCAATGGTTTGGATACTTACTCGTCTATATAGTGATGAAAATCACTGTTTATTTTTCTATTATTATTATTATTTTTTTTTTTTTGAGCACGGATTTTGAATAGTGGTGATAACCACTGTTAGTTGATTTTGTATTGTGAACTTTGTAAGGTTGAGCTTGTGAATGGCCTTGATCCTGTTGGCCTTGGGGATGACTACCCATCCTGTTCAAGGACATGTAGTACGAATCCTTACGACTTTGGGAATCAAGGGGATGATGGAGAGTATGAAGTAAGGGCTTTGATCTTTTAGGCCTTGGGGATGACTACCCATCCTGGTTAGGGGCGAATAGTATGAATCCTTACAACTTTGAGACCAAAGTTGAATGGAAAGGGTTGTGATGATGATTTGTTGGTATTTTGTTTGTGAATGGCGTTGATCCTTTTAGGTCTTGGGGATGACTACCCATCCTTGGCAGGGACGTGTAGTACGAATCCTTACAATTTTGGGGACCAACTATGATTGGGATTTGGGGGAGTGATGAAAACCACTGTTTATGATGGGGAATGGATAGGGAAGAACTCATCCTTTTGTCAATTCTTAGCATTCTGGAACCATTCGCACAGGGGGATGAACAGGCTAATATTTCACCCAGGGTACCCGAAACTGCTTTGTAGGTTGTTCTTACGTTCACACAACTTAGGAATTATTTTATGTGTTTTAATTTGTGTTGGGATGCTACGTAACAAGGTGTAATCCAAGTAAAACTTTCTCGTGTAAAATTTGTTTAACTTTGTACAGTTTTTGGCTAGAAATTTAAAGACAACTGAATGACAAAAACCCTATATACATTAGGAGACAACTGACATGGCGATGGTGCTATTCTAGGTGTAGGCATTTATGAAAATGGATTTGATGTGGAAAAGGATGGAATTTCCAAGTAATGACTATCTATGTTGCTTTTGACTTGTATGACCTAGCAAATGTATAATGTATGGATGCGATGCCTAATGCAACCTATATTTTTGTATATATATTTTTTTATGAGAATGCATGGAATTGAAATGCAATTGTTTTTGTGATTCTTGATTTTTATGAGAATGCATGGAATGGAAATGCAAATGTTTTTGTGATGTTTGATTTTTTTTTTTTTTTGAGTATGCATGGAATTGAAATGCAATTGTTTTTGTGCTTTTTGATGATTATATTGTTTTTGTTGATTTTTGAATATTTATTTTGACCAAGCAGTTGTGGTAACGCTTGGAGCGTTTGGTGTTGACCAAAGGGTTTATAAATACCTTTGGGGCATTTAGGGTTGACCAAGCGATTATGATAATCCTTGGAGCTTTTGTCTTGACCAAAGGGTTTATAGATACCTTTGGAGCTTTTAGGGTGACCAAGTGATTATGAAAATCCTTGGAGCTTTTGGCTTGACCAAAGGGTTTATAGATACCTTTGGAGCTTTTAGGGTGACCAAGTGATTGCGATAATCCTTGGAGCTTTTGGCTTGACCAAAGGGTTTATAGATACCTTTGGAGCTTTTAGGGTGACCAAGTGATTGTGATAATCCTTGGAGCTTTTGGGGTGACCAAGGGATTGCGATAATCCTTGGAGCTTTTAGGGTGACCAAGTGATTGCGATAATCCTTGGAGCTTTTAGGGTGACCAAGTGATTACAATAATCCTTGGAGATTTTGGTGGAATCCACCTGCTCTTTAGGGAATAGAGGTACCCCCAGCTTGATGATCTTTGTGCACCGGATCTGGCTCTGTAGGAATTGGCACAAATGGATCGGCCTTATGCACGGATAGGAGGATAGGGTCTACCTTCGGAACTGATGGTGCTATGATATCTCTGGGTGGAAGTTGCTCACGATCTTCCCAAAGGAGCGGGATCAACATGTGATGCCAGTGGGCTGGGTCTATGCGCCACTCATGCCCTAGTCTTATGCCTAATTGTGCCATCAGTTCTTCATGGGTTACAAGGTTATTGTGTTGTCGCACATGATTAAGATATTCCATCTTAGTTTCATCTTCGTAATCATTATCGATGATCCAAAGGCCCTCGTTGGCCTCAACAGCTGTCTGTGACATTCTAAGCTCGTCCGACTCGAGCAGATTGACATGGTCCCGATGGGGTTGTTTCGTGCTTTACGGGGGGACCTGATTTTCCTGTAATGGCACGGGCTCGATGGGAGCCTCCAAAGGGAATAATGTTAGGAGAATTTTGTGATGATCATCCATGGGGACCACCTGCGAATTATTGTTGTCTGACTCAAACGGGTCCCATGATGCTATTGCATATGCTGACTCATCTTTGGCGAGAGAGTCAGGCTCAGCAGAATCTGGTGATGCTGAGAGATGGAAGACCTCATCATCAGGTAGCTCTACAACCAGGGGTTGATCCTCTTGGAGAGGAGTCTCGCATAGGTTGGGCTTTTGGGGCCCCAAAATCTTGGTCTCTATCGACTCTAAGTGATCGGGTAGCGCATTGCTTGTATCGGGGGATTTGAGCTCCTCCGCTTTGATTTGTTCCCGTTGCAGGTTGTGGGGAACTTGGGGCCTTGGGAGGGGTGGCCGAATAACACCCCCCATGCCTTGGTAGGGCATTTCATCTCGCTCTTATTCTCACTTAGGTTCCTCAGAGGCTTCTTGAAGAATTTTTGAGGGTGGCCCATGAACCTAGGTGGGTGCCTGAAGAAGGCGCCTGTCATTGGTCTAAGGAGTGGCCTCCCGCTCAAGTCTAGGAGGCGTCAAAGGCAATGGTTGATAAGGTCACGAAGACCTGTCTCACACCCAGCTGTGTCTCTCATAATGTTCTATCTTATGTGTGTGAGGGGTTGGAGTCCGTGCCTGCATAGTGTATGGGAACAACTCATCCTCCTGGCATTGAATGCACTCTTGATTTAGAAGATATTGTTGCTCTAACTGTTGTCGTTCGATCTCAAGTAACGTGAGTTCCATTCGACATGTGATATGTTGGGCAGATTCTAAGATAGTTGGTCCTGCCGTCTCATGTCTAGAAGGACTAGATGCCTCTCCTAGATTTCTATCTCGGTCTTGGTGATCCAAGATCTCTATAGGCCGCCTCCCTCTGTTGGGGGTAGCGGCATTCCCTCGAGGCTTTGGCCTCAGTAGGTGATCCTGATGGCTAGCAATTACGGAGGTGTGTTGCTCCTACAATGTATATTATTCTTGAGGAAGGTAAGGGTTTTCCTCATGCTCTCTTTTGTAAGTGAAAAATGAATGGGTGGCGTTGGCTCGTCCCACCTGAGGAGCCTTGTGCTCTAGATTTGTCCTTGTAGTCCTGACAACTAGAGGGGGTGAAGGAGGGATAATGTAATCATGTGGTTCCTCCTGTCAAACCCTATATTAACCTATCGTGTCATCACATGGTTTCCAATCATAGTGAGCATCTAAGGGAGCTCTCCTACGGATGTACCCCTCATGGAAGGGTGTGTGTTGGGTGCTATGTTGAATAGGAGTGCCCTTAGAAGAGGTGCCCCTATAGTCCCTTTTCGTTAAGGTGTGGAGGGGACTGCCTTGTGTGTTAGGTCATGTTGTGGCTTATCCACAACACACCCCAAAATTGGGGACCCACCTTTTTTGCATGCTATCAAAGAAGATCTCAGTGACCCAGATGCTAAAAATCAAGAAAAAGGCAAAATTGCACAAGGATGAAAAAGTGTCACGAAATCACGACATGTTGCTCCGTTGCGATCGAAATTGAAAAAGTGTCATGAAATCATGACATGTCGCTCCGTCGTAGCCAAAAATGAAAAGTTTCATGATTTCGTGACATGTTGCGCGGTCGCTGCCAAAAAATGAAAAGTGTCACGATTTCGCAACGTGTTGCGCGGTCGCTGCCAGAAAAAGAAAATTGTTGCAATTTCGCGACGTGTTGCGTGGTCGCTGCCAGAAAATGAAAAGTGTCACGAAATCATGACATGTTGCTCCATCGTGGCCCAAAGAGGAGAGAGAAAGGCAAATTGTAAAATTGTCGTGAAATCGTGACATGTCACAAAATCGTGGGTCAAACCAGTCAAACAGGGAAAAGCAGAAAAGCGTCGCGATTTCACGACAGGAAGTAGCAAAGGAGCCCGAGATAGAAAAGCGTCATGATTTTGTGACAAAAAGTAGCAAAGGAGGCCAAGATAAAAAAGCGTCGTGATTTTGCGACGAAAAGCTGGCAAAGTGGTACGAAACGAAAAAGCATAGCGATTTCGCAACATGTCACGTTTTCATGGCCAAATACAGCAAGAGCAGCCCAAAATTGAAAAGCGTCATGATTTCATGATAGAAAGCCGCAATACATGCCAAGGATGAAAAGTGTCATGATTTCGTGACAAAAAAATAGCAAAGTGTACGGAATGAAAAGTTGTCGCGATATCGCGACATGTCGCCATTTCGCTGTGCATGAAGGCAGGAAAGGCTGTTGGTAGGAAAACATCACGATATCGCGACATGTCGTGATTTCACGACATTTCGTATTTTCACGGCGCATGAAGGCGGACAAGGCTGCTAGCAAGAAAATGTCGCGATATCGCGACATGTCGCGTTTTTGCGATGAAAGCAAAGGAGCAAAGCTGCATGCTATTTTTTGTCATGATTTTCATGGGGCCATTATAGAAGATGTAGAAAAGTGCGGAACACGTGGCATACATGTATAAGGGTTACAAAAATGTTACATTCATAGAATATTATCAAACGTTTCAGCATTAAACATAAATTCAAAAGCAATTCGAAATGCGGGAATATGAAACAAAGCAATCGAGAAGGTGAAACGTAGCGATCTAGAAGATGAAACAAAGCGTCACAGGGTGAAACAGAGAGCATTACCAAGATTTAAAAGCAGAAGCATAGGAAAGGTACAAGGGTCGGAAGCCACTGTGAGCAGAGTTGCAGTGTCAAAGGCGAGACGCCATTCTGGGCCTGCTTGGGGCTGTTTTCCTTCCTTTTGCTGGTTTTGAGAAAATCAGAGAGTCTGCTATTGTAACATGATTTATTTTTAATGCAGAGTGTTCAAAAATTTGCATCTTATTGGCAAGAAAAGAGTTTTTTTCTGCATGCATGTTTACATGTTTATCTTTCCCCTTTTCAGATTTCTAGGCTTATAGATAAAGTTGAATGCAAGTTCTCTTGGTTGCTTCATGAGAATGTCTAAATCTAAAAATCACAGTAAAACCCCAGAGACCAGCACTTAACTTATTTGGATTGTGCGTGTTTTGCAGGTTCAGTAGGTTAGGTTGAATGCATGGAAACCTCACATCTTCGATTTTGCCAGGACGGGATAGCATCAGACTGAATGTAAATTTAATTTCTTTTTCTGTTGCATTTTATTTTCTTTTTGCTGCACTTTATTTCCAAAAGCTCCAACTTTAATTTTTCAAGCTTTAAAATAAAATAAAAAAATTAAAAAACTTCAAAATCCATAAATAATTCCTTCATGTTATGGCATTTCATTAAATTTTATTTTGAAGTTACAGCATGGTCTTATAGAGACCAAATCACATTTGTTTTATTAGGGTTCAATGAACAATCATTAAAATTTCACAGTAAAATAAACCACAGAGCCCCTTGTTTTCAGCTACTTGCAACCACTAAGGTGTTCCAAGCAATTTAATTAAATATCTTTATTTGAGATTATTAATACACAGATGTAGAATGCTAACATAACAGGAACCTTGGAGAAGTTACTCGTTTAATTTCTTTGCAAGCAGAGGATTTAGAACCCAAATCCTATCGGAGAGTGTGTTTTCACAATCGGGTGAAGATACCACTCAATAGATTGGCGCTAGAAGGAGGGCATGAAGCGGGTTTATTTTATCATGATTTTAGATCCTACGGGTTTATAACTGTTTAAGAGCTTTACATTGCTAAATATTTCAAGTCCATTTGATTAGCATCTTTGGCCTCTAACACCATTCAACGGATTGGTGCTAGAAGGGCCGAACGGTTTTATTTGTGTTATTTAAATTTAAATTTTTTATGCTTTAGTCCTATAACACTCAGAAAATTGTAAAAGGACGGCCTGAATTTATTTACGTGTTCTATTTTAAGCAATTCAGGTATGCTGTATATTATTCTAACACTTTTTTGATTGTTCACACAGAAATATGTGATTTGATTTAATTTTGAAAATTTTGGTCTCATGCAATTACTTGACATTTGATTTTAATAAGTACATTTCTTGGTTGATGCTAACTTGATTTTTTTTTTACTTTGCAGGTTGAATATTCAATAGATTTGGTTCTAAAATTACATTTTAAGTTTCACCAATGGCAACACTTGAGGAGCAAAGGGTATCCCTGAGAGCTGAAATAACATCTCTAAGAGAGAGAATGGTATCAATGATAGAGGATCATTATAAGGGTTTATTTATACCTGTGGTACCCTATCAAATTCCTACAATGTTATTGGATTTTTTATGGTGTTTTAATCAAGAGGTGCCACTAGGATACTTGCAAAAACTGCATGTCTACAAGGATACATTATGTAAATTCCAGATTTTTTATGAGGAGGTGGCTTGTAAGTTATTTGCATACATTTTGGATGATAAACCATTCTTTTGGTACAGCCAACTACCCATGGAGGTTAGGACTTCTTGGATACAACTAGAAGCATCCTATCTTCACCATTTTGGTAATCAGGTTGAATTAGAAATCTTGAAAAATCATTTTACCTCCATATGTAAAGAACCTAACGAATCCTTGAGTCAATTCAATGGAAGATTTTGTGAGTTGCACTCCCAAATGTGGGAAAATTTTAACACGTTAGAAGAGGAAGCCATGGAAGTATACCTAGGAGCCATACACTCCACACTTGCTTCACTCATTGAGGAAAAACTGAGTGGTTTGTCCCTAGATAAAATCCATGAGGTCTTAGAAGAGATAGAACGACAAGGTCTTGAAGAAGAAAAGGCACAACATGTTCATATGAAAGATTGTTCTTTTGATGCCAACCTACACCAACCATCAAACATAGCACCCTCCACTCCAATGATATCTAAGGTAAATGATCAAGGGGATGAATTTGAATATCCAAATCTTACAACCACCTTAGATGTAGTCCACGAGGAGGTGCAAATGGCTAAGCCAACATCTGCCAGTGACGATTATGCAGAAATGATCTCATTCATAGAGATACACGATTATCCGGATGAAGGGGTTCTAAATTCAACAATGTTTGATATATGTGATAGGACGGAACCTACCATAGAATTGAATGAAGTGGTTGAAAGTGAAATTGGGAGAAAACAAATAAATGAATTTGAAGACATGATAGAATTTCACCACTTGTTCTTGGAAGATACTATTGATGAGATGTGTAAAATTAAGGATCAAAAAATTCTTCACCCTCCAAATTATGATAATGAATCATGGGTTACTAATTTGGACAATGATAGCCTTATAAATTTGAATTCAAGAAATAACCCACTTTTGGAAATAATTGAACCATCTAAGGAAGGTGAAGATGAATTTGATGAGAAACACATTGATGATTTGGAAAATGTTGAAGAAGTAGTTGAATGTCATCACTTTATTTTGAAAGATGATTATTATGATGCTTGGAAGAAGTGGGAAGACTACACTCTCCAAAACTACTAATGAAACTTGTGTGCCAATTGATATATAGGACAACATAATTGCCTACTCAAAGGAATATATTACAACTCCTGTACAATTTGAGGACGTTTTGGAAGAGGGTTTCAAATCTCATCAAATTTTGGAAGATTATAATGATTCTATTACCAAGGACAAAGAAGAAAAAGAATTGACGAATGAATCAAGAGATCATGTCACAAACATCATGGAATTTCATTCTATGGATTTGGATGACGATTTTTACAATGGTTGGGGGAGATATGATGATGCATTCTTTTCTCACATCCCTATAAATGAAACTCATATTTCACTTGATATGCAGGATGTTGAACCTTCTACATCATACGAAGATCTCATATTCACAGGATTTGAGAATGTTGCAAAAGTTGACCATGTTGAATATAAATTCATTGAAGATGCAGATACATGTTTGCATGATGATTTTGAGGATTCACATGAAGAGATACCATGGATAGTGAACAAATATTTGGAACCAAAAGACAAAGAGATTGATCAATTGGAAGCAACTCAAATGAAGGATCATCAAGATGAGTCATGGGACATACACTTTGACCAAGAATGTTTGAGGATTGAAAATGATGACCATACTTTGAATTTAAATAATGTTTATGATGAAATGTCATTAAAGGTAAATGAAAAACAAGGTATAATTTTTAATCACACCTTTAATAACATGATTTTAATGAAGGGAAAAGAAGTTGATGCACTTGAATTGTTAAACCAAATTCATCAACAATTACTAATTGAATCTAGGATAAAAACTTTTAATGATCCTAATTTAGTAAATATCCTAGATGCTTGTAAATTGTTATACAAATTTGATTGGCCTACAAATTTGGAAAATAATTTGGCTTTAAAATTTGTAGAAATAGGCTCCTACTTACAAAATTGCATATTGAAAGAAGATAGCCTAATTCTAAATCAAAGATTGAGTTTTTAAATGGAATTTTTAAAGAATAGACATGATAAAATTGAAAATCAATCATTGTCTAATCAATTTGAAAATTTGATGCTCACCTATGGGAGTACTAATGGAACTAAATCAAATTGGTATGGTGAGCATGGCAGGTGGAAATTTGTTGCATTGTTTGGTCTAGTCTTGTTTGTGTTGGATTCCTACAACACTCGGCATGCATATCATGTTATATTTTTGTTGAAATGTTCTAATCATGTTTGGGATCCAGGAAAGTGATAGTCCAAGCTTTGCATCATCTTGTATTATATTGTACATTTGTATATAGATTTTGGTTTTTTGGGTTTTGTTTGTGTTTTCAAGATCATTTTTGAAGTTACTTTGGGTTTGGTTTTGGTTTGTGTTTTCAAATTTTCATTTTTGGGATTGCAGTTTGGTTTTGGATTGAATAAGTTTTAATTTAAAGTTGTGTGTTTATTTGACATGTTTTGTTTGTCTATAAAAAAAAAATGATGAAAATGTTGTCTTGAGATTCCAACTTATGTTCTAGATCAGGGAAATATGGAACATTGGAATTATGTGGTAGAAAGCTCCGCAAGAAATACAAACAATTTAATAATATCGTTTGAAACTTGTGATGCATGGAGTAGTCAGTTTTATATGGCAATATTTCATCTGCATTTCAAAGGACAATGCATTCATATTTCATATCACTTTGCACATACATGTCATCCTAGTTGCAAATGCATTTCAAATACAAATCATTAAAGTGTGTCAAATCCTCTTAAGGTTATGCTATCACATAAAAAAGAAGAAGATCCTAAGGTTGGGAACTGAGTCTTGAGATATCTAGAACCAAGCACATTTTGTACACATTAAAAAGGATATTGAGCAAAATGATCAAAACCTTTCTTAGAAGAAGGGTCAGGCGAAATAAATATTTCATGTCTATCCTACTATGCAGCATGATCCTTAAAACAGTGGTTTTGACCACTTCCATAAAGCTTAAAGCCTAAAATCAGAGTAGTAAGGATAGGGCTAAATCCTCATCGAACTTAGGTGGAGGATCCAACTCCCCAAAGCTTTGATTTGACCTACATGGAGTAGTAAGGATAGGGCATAAATTCTCATCTCGCTTAGGTTGAGAATCTGATTCCCCAAAGCTCTTATGTCTCATTTCATGATAAATCTTGGATTGGAAGGATCGTACTACTTGTCCTCTGCAAAGGATGGGTAGTCATCCCCATGGTCCAAGCAATAAAATTAATATACTCCATTTACATCTAAAACTTGGATTGGAAGGATCGTACTACATGTCCCTAGCAAGGATGGGTAGTCATCCCAAAGGTCCAAGAAGTAAAAAATTAATGTTTTCCATCTCATATTTATATTGGATTGGAAGGATCGTACTACTTGTCCTCTGCAAAGGATGGGTAGTCATCCCCAAGGTCCAAATAAATGAAGATAAGTCTTGGATTATGGGTTAAGTATGCCCATGCATGGCAACATGTCTTGTCTAAAAAACAAGACCACTAATTGTCCAAAGGGTTAGACTAGCATGACCATTTCTTCCATAATTGGTTAAATTATTTTGCTCAAAGTGAGGTAATAAATTCCAAATCAGAGTAGTAAGAATAGGGTTAAACTCTCATCTCGATTAGGTTGGGAGTCTGATTTCCCAAAGCTCTGATTTCACTTTCACTTACACATGGGTTCAAGATAGTAGGGAATCATAACCAACTTTGGGATCTAATAAAGCAATTCATTATACATATAGTTGATCCTAAGAGGGTTTGATGATCTTGAATGTTTGTGTATGATACTAGAAGAAAGACTATGCCTTTTATAAAAGCAAAATTTCTTAGCATATTTATTAGGTTACACAAATCATTCACAATATCACATATGCATTCATGTAAAACTAAAGATAGAATGTTGATCAATTTCAAACGATAGGGAATGAAACATGTTGCACACACCGAGTTGATACTTAATAATTTTGATGATTCATATATCTGATCTATGGGCATTTGTTTATATTTCTTACATGCTAATGCTGGTTTCTGAGTTTGTATACTTCCAAGTTAGGTTCTCACTAAAATGCTCAGGAGCATTTGACAACAGAGTCGCCATTTGTTGTGGTTGATCCACAACACACCCCAAAATTGGGGACCCACATTTTTTACATGCTATCAAAGAAGATCTTAGTGACCCAGATGCTAAAAATCAAGAAAAAGGCAAAATTGCACAAGGATGAAAAAGTGTCGCGAAATCGCGACATGTTGCTCCGTCGCGATCGAAATTGAAAAAGTGTCTCTCCATCGCGGCCGAAAATGAAAAGTGTCGTGATTTTGTGACGTGTTGCGCGATCATAGCCAAAAATGAAAAGTATCATGATTTCGTGACGTGTTGCACGGTCACTGCTAGAAAATGAAAAGTGTCACGATTTTGCGACGTTGCGCGGGCGCTGAAAATGAAAATTGTCGCGATTTCGCGACGTGTTGCGTGGTCGCTGCCAGAAAATGAAAAGTGTCACGAAATCGCGACATGTTGCTCCGTCACGGCCCAGAGAGGAGAGAGAAAGGCAGATTGTAAAATTGTCGCAAAATCGTGACATGTCACAAAATCACGAGTCAAACAGGGCAAAGTAGAAAAGCGTCACGATTTCACGACAGAAAGCAGCAAAGGAGCCCGAGATAGAAAAGCGTTGTGATTTCACAATGAAAAGCAGCAAAGGAGCCTGAGATAGAAAAGCGTCGTGATTTCACGACGGAAAGCTGGCAAAGTGGTACGGAATGAAAAAGCGTAGCGATTTTGCAACATGTCGCATTTTCACGGCCAAATACAGCAAGAGCAGCCCGAAATTGAAAAGCGTTGTGATTTCACGACAGAAAGTCGTAATACATGCCAAGGATGAAAAGTGTCACGATTTCACAATAGAAAAATAGCCAAGTGTACGAAATGAAAAGTTGTTGCGATATCGCGACATGTCGCCATTTCGCTGTGCATGAAGGTAGGAAAGGCTGTTGGCAAGAAAACGTCGCGATATCGCGACATGTCGTGTTTTCACAGTGCATGAAGGCGGACAAGGCTGCTAGCAGGAAAATGTCGCGATATCGCGACATGTCACGTTTTCACGATGAAAGCAAAGGAGCAAAGCTGCATGCTATTTTTTGTCACAATTTTCATGGGGCCATTACAAAAGATGCAAAAAAGTGCAGAACATGTGGCATACATGTATAAGGGTTATAGAATGTTACATTCATAGAATATTATCAAACGTTTCAGCATTAAACATAAATTCAAAAGCAATTCGAAATGCGGGAATATGAAATGAAGCAATCGAGAAGGTGAAATGTAGCGATCTAGAAGATGAAACGAAGCATCACAAGGAAAAATAGAGAAAAGTAGAAGCACAGGATAGGTACAAGGGTCGAAAGTCGCTGCGAGCAGAGTTGCAGTGCCAAAGGCGAGACGCCATTTTGGGCCTGCTTGGGGCTGTTTTCCTTCCTTTTTCTGGTTTTGAGAAAACCAAAGATTTTGCTATTGTAACATGATTTATTTTTAATGTAGAGTGTTCAGAAATTTGCATCTTGTTGGCAAGAAAGGAGTTATTTTCTGCATGCATGTTTACATGTTTATCTTTCCCCTTTTCAGATTTCTAGGCTTATAGATGAAGTTGAATGCAAGTTCTCTTGGTTGCTTCATGCGAATGTCTAAATCTGAAAATCACAGTAAAACCCTAGAGACCAGCACTTAACTTATTTGGATTGTGCGTGTTTTGTAGGTTCAGTAGGTTAGGTTGCATGCATGGAAACCTCACATCTTCATTTTTTCCAGGACGGGATAGCATCAGACTGAATGCAAATTTAATTTCTTTTTCTGTTGCATTTTATTTTCTTTTTGCTACACTTTATTTCCAGAAGCTCCAACTTTAATTTTTCAAGCTTTAAAATAAAATTAAAAAATTAAAAAACTTCAAAATCCATAAATAATTCCTTCATGTTATGGCATTTCATTAAATTTTATTTTGAATTTACAACATGGTCTTATAGAGACCAAATCACATTTGTTTTATTAGGGTTCAATGAACAATCATTAAAATTTCACAGTAAAATAAACCACAGTGCCCCTTGTTTTCAGTTACTTGCAACCACTAAGGTGTTCCAAGCATTTTAATTAAATATCTTTATTTGAGATTATTAATACACAGATGTAGAATGCTAACATAACAGGAACCTTGGAGAAGTTACTCGTTTAATTTCTTTACAAGCAAAGGATTTAGAACCCAAATCCTATCGAAGAGTGTGTTTTCACAATCAGGTGAAGATACCACTCAACAGGTCGCCAAGGTGGTATGACTAAATCCTGGGGATTGTAACGAAGGTGACTCGTGCTTCTTTGAACATTCGTCGCAGCGTCTGCCCGTGAGTGGGCTTGACTGCGGGTGAATACCATGGTAATGACTCTCTACAAGCTACGTAGATTTTTATCTTTTGTTTATGATTTTTTGATTTATGATTTTTTTTTGTTACACTAAGTAGAAAATAACATACACACACAAAGCAATGATTATCTCTTTTAAAGATTAATGGTGTGTCCTAGACTGGTTTTAGTGTGTTTTTGATGATTTTTTGTTTTTTTTTTGAAAATTTTTGTGAAGAACGTTTAAATGCAACATGAAGGCTCTTATGACTCCCAAAATGGTCGCCCCTTCAATATACCATTGCCGGACCGATATACCAACCTCTCTATATACCCGTCTTTATGTGAGGGAGACTATAGGTACGTGAGAGCAGATGATACATGGAACATAGGTGGTATGGAAGGGGAATCACTCTGTTTATGTCACCTACCATAGAAGACTTATCCTCATGCACTAGAAATCACCCCCGCTACACTTGGTCAGCTTTCGTCAAGATTTACGTCTAGCAACAGTCACGATCGGGGTAATGGATGCAATATCTCAAGCCAAGGTGATAATGGAATCCACCTTTGGTCTTGCTCAAGGGTTGGGGTTTTACGACCAACTCCTTGGTTTAAATTACCATGTGGTGTGTGGGGTTCATTTTAAGTTGCCAAAAATGAAACAAGCAAGCATCTAAAATCTCCTATGCAAGCAAATAAATAGAGAACACAAAGCAAATAATTAACAAAAGGTGTTTTAGACCTCTACCTTTTCTCTGCTCAAGTTGGATATCTCTGAATTTCTACTCTAAAATAGTCCAGTGTTGGAAATCTTGGTACCTATAATCAAAAGAACAAGCAAATTTAATCAAAAACTTAATTTTAAAAATCAAGGGACATAGGTCCCACCGTGATCGCCATTGAAAGCACGAGGATACAGAAACAAAAAGGAATATGCCACAAGAACAAGAAATAACGTATGCAAATTGACACAAGATAAAAGCAATACAAAATATAGTAATATCTTTTATTGATACGCTTTAAAAATTGTGTTACAATACGTCTCCTTCCTTTTTAGGGGATAGGAGAGTCAATGTGTTTCTTGTCACAAGACTCATGGTTAACAATCCTTCTTTCGCGTGCCCACATGTAAGATGGGCGGACCAAAACGTCGTCGTCGCTGTTGTATGTGATTCTTTGCTCTTTCCTGCTCTTCTGTTGTTTAAAACCTGCATTCAAAGAAACAAAAAATATTAATAATATCTGCAGACCAAATGAAACATGTATTTCCCAAGGCCTATTGTCAGTAAAAGCATGAAAATAATAAGATGACTATCAGATGACCTCTGATTGACTTGAAACTTTGAAAGAAGAATAAAAATATCATCAGAAGACCATTGCAAAAAGAACAGTCTAAAAATTCCTCACAATTTTGTATTTGCTCCAGGGTGGGACGAATAGACCCTTGACAGATTGGTATTCGTTCCAGGGTGGGACGAATAGACCTGCAATAACCTGTCAGAAAGCACCCTCTTCAATGTCCTATCTCGGAAGCTCCAAATGACTTGAAAACTTACGGTTAACTAATTAGGGGCATTTTGAGACGACCCAGATGCTCAGATTTCTCCAATTTTTCCTATAGGATCCATATTTTGAAGATGGCATCTGCAAGTTAGTGAAAGCGAGAAACAAAAATAACCTGGTAAAAAATAATCAGAATGACATGAAATTTTAACTGTAACCTATTTAACCTATCTAGAATCAGATGTAAAAGAAAAAAACAATAAATCTATCATATATTTCTAATCGTCCAGGGGTGGGGTGATTAGCACTGTGATAGTTTGGGGAGCGCCCGAGGGCAGGACGCCCACCGATTGAAGCACTGTTCCGGTACCAATCCACTTGGGATGGATCCAAAAGTTATTTTATGGTGTTTTTGACAAATTTGGTGGATATTTGTGGTCAAAAATTGGATTTTGGGTATGGATTTGCGCCTCCAATAGTCACCCAATAACCTCCCTTTCGAATGAGAGATTAAGGATATAAAAGCACAAATCGCAGTTAGGTATGAAATTGGCAAAACTTTGTTGCTCAAATGCTCCTTATCTATCCCTATTTTGGGTGGGAAAATTCCCCAATTTATAGACCTTAGGGTCTCCTTGTTTGAATTGCGCATGCGAGGGCGCCTCTTGAGTTAACTGTCCTATTTTCAGAGAAAAGCTAACTCCTTGATAAAAAAGCTTCTTGCATGAGGTCTCTAAAATAAATACATGCATGACTGAAGTCTCTCCTCTTGAATAAAAGCTATTCCTCGCAATTGCATGGCCTAAAGCCTCAGTTAATTACCTAAGTTGCCGAGGTTTGACTTTTTGCCAGTCAAACCTGCTATTCGTCCCACCCTGGAGCGATTGCTTAATCGTCCCAGGGTGGGACGAATACCAGTCTAAATTCGTCCCTAGGTGGGACGAATAGAGAAAAAGGTTCCAAAAAGGTGCAAAATTGACTTTTGACCCTCAAAACTACTTTTGGGAGTGGTTAGGACCACTGTTTGATCTCTGGGGGCTGCCCTAGGGGCTGTTTGTGTCAATGTGATCAGTGTTTGCAGTCACATAATCAGATTGGTGCTGTTTTGGTGTCTACAGGAAGATCATCCATATGGAAATGTGGTGGTTCACCTTCCATGAGTCAAAAGGTTATCCATATGAAAATGTGGTGATTCACCTTCCATGAGTTACAAAGTGCATAGTAAGTGAACATTTCATACATGACTTGTCCTTTTGTATTTTCTCTACTAATGATGTGTTAACATAGCTAGAGATGCATTTTGTCTATGAAAATCTAAAAATAGAAAATTACTATTTTAGTAAGTATTTTGTCTTGCATTTTTAGAGCCTCCAAAGCATTTTTTCCACAAAGTTATTGACAACTCTGTCTATAGTATATTTTCTTATGGAAATTATATTTCTCTCTAATATTTCTAGCACTTCTTGAATGGATCAAAGCAAAATTCCAAGCACATAGTTATGTTCCTAACAATGAATTTAGGATCAAAAACATAGATTTTTGGGCATTTTCAAACATAAAGATGTGTAGTATAAAGGTCACGTGCTTGATTAACCTCCAAATTATTTGCTTTAAAACTTGCCTCCTCATCTTCCTTCACATATTTAATATGCATTGTACTTACCCATCCATTATATCATTTGTTTCTTCTTATGGTTGATTCAAATTAAATTTAATGGCCTTTTCCATTTGATAATATAGAGGAATTTTTCTTACCAATTTCCTAGGAGTGGAAATCTTTTATTTTGACCCAAATTCTACTATGATACAATCTCCTTGTTTTATATTAAAGTTTGTCTCATGCCCAAAATTTTCCATCTTTTCTCCATCATTTTTACTTTGCAATCTCTTGTCATGTATCTAGCCTCATAAAATTTATGACATCAGAATGCAATATTTTCATAATCCACTTGTTAATACCATTCTCTTGATTTGGATTTAGTCCTAATAGATTGCGTTAAATGTTTCAAAATATCCATGGCAACACATATTTGAGTGTATACACGATGCCTTCTATTCTTAGTAGTTGGTCCCTCCTAGATGAACTTCCCTAGAGTATTACCAATATTCTTTAAAACCTCCTTATTGATGAGTTGATAAGGAAGACCACAAAGCATAATCCACATTGAAAGTATTTTAATAGTATTTTTTCTCCACAAAACAATTGTCACTCCATGGTCTTATATATAATGCATATTTACCCCTAAACCAAGGGCCATCATTCAATATTTTGTCCCTTGTTTCTAAATTGGAGAATACGATGAGGAAAATATTTTCAAAAGAAAAGTCAATGAGTAATTTGAATTTCATCCCCACTTACACTTGATCCAACTTTTGATCTTAGAAAAATAGGGCCAGTATCCGTAGAACTTACATATTAGCCCTTTTATTTTAAGAACCGTTATATCATGTTTGATCATCTCATCCTTCATAATCGCTTCAAGTGTCTTATTTGCTACTTGGATAGGTTTTTTCATAGATTTTTTCTTTCTCTTATCACTAATTAAGGCATCCTTATATCCAATAAGGACTTAAAAAAATGGCTTTCCTACAATGTTAACTAAGGAGAGAAGTAACATCTCTTGAGGTGTAGTAAAGTGTTGTTCAATTCATATCATAATGATGGTAGATTCATTAATGGATTTCATCAAAGCTTGAGGATCAACCACCTTACCATTTTACATCAAATTGTCAGCCCAATTTCATGATCAACTATGTCTTGAGACACGATCGACCCTTGCACATCAATTCAACAGAGTAATTGATTGTCATCGGGCCTAGAACATAAAGAACAGAGTCTCTATCCTACGATCACTATTTTAAATAGCGGCTCGCAAGCATCACCATCGACGTCGATAGCAACTAATAGAACCTACCAATTTGATTAGTAGCGGCCTCAGTTTGATGTCTTGATTTCCTTGTTTTAGAATTAGATCAGATTAGCAACCTTTCAATTCAAATTTCTAACATAGATTAGTTGCATTTACATTCAGTATTTACACATTTATTTCTTTTTTTCATGCATTTTATCATTACTTTATGCATTTGCTTTACAATTTACACTTATTGAGAAACAAGCCTCATTTCAAGAGGTATCATATGCTATTGACCTTTCTTGTAGTTTCTTGTGTGCAGGTTACAGGGCTATTCAAGGGCTATACATCACCAAGATCCATTTTATTGGCATCAAAAGCAGAGGTTCCAAGTAAACCCTCTATAATCAGAATAGTGGAAGAGCAAAGACCTTGTGGAGTGCATCTTTCCCCTTTGGGGCTACATACTTTGTAATCTTGTATCAAATTTGGTATCCCTAAGAGGGATGTATTGTAACCGAGATTCATTTCATTAATAAGAAGAGCACCCCATTTTGTTATCTTGTTATCTCAATGGTTACATAAATTTTATATTTGATTATAATATTGCAATAGATTAGATGCACGGTTTTTGTAGCTTTACACACTCAAAAGATAGACTGCTCTGAAACCACTGAGCCAAAACTCATAATTTTGATTGATTCAAAACTTAAAATTTCAAGTTAAGGAAGATCATGAAAGAGTACAATTAAAAAATTAAGAGTATAACAAATTAGAATATAGATATATATGCAAAATAACAAAATGATTTTATTACATAGAAAATAGAGTTCAATGCAAGCAATCTCTTAGAAAACATGTGAGGCTATAACAATACATCCATTACTCATACTTTTTATAGTCATGGGTGCAACTCTCTTAATACAAGAATTGGTTTGTTGGAAATCCATTGTATTCAATATGGAAGATCATCCATATGGAAATGTGGTGGTTCACCTTCCATGAGTCAAAAGGTCATCCATATGAAAATGTGGTGATTCACCTTCCATGAGTTACAAAGTGCATAGTAAGTGAACATTTCATACATGACTTGTCCTTTTGTATTTTCTCTACTAATGATGTGTTAACATAGCTAGAGATGCATTTTGTCTATGAAAATCTAAAAATAGAAAATTACTATTTTAGTAAGTATTTTGTCTTGCATTTTTAGAGCATCTAGAGCATTTTTTCCACAAAGTTATCGACAACTCTGTCTATAGTATATTTTCTTATGGAAATTATATTTCTCTCTCTAATATTTCCAACACTTCTTGAATGGATCAAAGCAAAATTCCAAGCACATAGTTATGTTCCTAACAATGAATTTAGGATCAAAAACATAGATTTTTGGGCATTTTCAAACATAAAGATGTGTAGTATAAATGTCACGTGCTTGATTAACCTCCAAATTATTTGCTTTAAAATT
Organism: Wollemia nobilis; assembly: GCA_028583015.1. NCBI lineage: Eukaryota > Viridiplantae > Streptophyta > Pinopsida > Araucariales > Araucariaceae > Wollemia > Wollemia nobilis. Next base: position 1,929,210 of record JAQPPZ010002203.1, on the reverse strand, counting down.
TGCCTCCTCATATTCCTTCACATATTTAATATGCATTGTACTTACCCATCCATTATATCATTTGTTTCTTCTTATGGTTGATTCAAATTAACTTTAATGGCCTTTTCCATTTGATAATATAGAGGAATTTTTCTTACCAATTTCCTAGGAGTGGAAAATCTTTTATTTTGACCCAAATTCTACTATGACACGATCTCCTTGTTTTATATTAAAGTTTGTCTCATGCCCAAAATTTTCCATCTTTTCTCCATCATTTTTACTTTGCAATCTCTTGTCATGTATCTAGCCTCATAAAATTTATGACATCAGAATGCAATATTTTCATAATCCACTTGTTGATCCTATTCTCTTGATTTGGATTTAGTCCTAATAGATTGCGTTAAATGTTTCAAAATATCCATGGAAACACATATTTGAGTGTATACACCATGCCTTCTATTCTTAGTAGTTGGTCCCTCCTAGATGAAATTCCCTAGAGTATTACCAATATTCTTTAAAACCTCCTTATTGATGAGTTGATAAGGAAGTCCAAAAAGCCTAATCCACATTGAAAGTCTTTTAATAGTCTTTTGTCTCCACAAAACAATTGTCACTCCATGGTCTTATATATAATGCATATTTACCCCTAAACCAAGGGCCATCATTCAATATTTTGTCCCTTGTTTCTAAATTGGAGAATACGATGAGGAAAATATTTTCAAAAGAAAATTCAATGAGTAATTTGAATTTCATCCCCAATTACACTTGATCCAACTTTGGATCTTAGAAAAATAGGGCCAGTATCCATAGAACTTACATATTAGCCCTTGTATTTTAAGAACCATTATATCATGTTTGATCATCTTATCCTTCATAATCGCTTCAAGTGTCTTATTTGCTACTTGGATAGGGTTTTTCATAGATTTTTTCTTTCTCTTATCACTAATTAAAGCATCCTTATTTCCAATAAGGACTTTAAAAAATGACTTTCCTACAATGTTAACTACATTTTCTTCACATGAATCTTTTAGTTTTTGAGTTTCTCCTAATATTTGGAATAAAAAGTGGCACTTGCTCCTTGCTTTCACTTTGCTTCTTACTTATGCTTCCTGCTTCTTGCTCTCTTGACTTGTACTCACTCTAAGCTCAATTATATTTATATTATTTTAAATATATATATGAAAATAATATTATTTATATTTTGTTGTTATCAGTTTTGATTTAAGAACATCTATATTCTAATAATTTTTATAAATATATTTAATAAAAAAACAATTAAAGTGCCTCTTTTATAAAAACAAAATATATCATTTAAATTATTTATTATTATAATTTTATATTAAATATCCTTTTATTTTTTCTATAATTGTATTTATATTAAAATATAGTTTAAAGGCCATTTGAATTGACAAATTAAGCAAAAGCATTATTTTAGACCATCTTAGAGTAACACCCTTATTTTTCAAAGGAGATAGAATTGTGTTGAATTCAACCCCAAGAATCCATAGATCACAATTATGAATTAGAGTAACACCCTTCTTTTTCAAAGGAGATATAATTGTGTTGAATTCACCCTCAAGAATCCATAGATCACAATTATGAATTATCATTATGTTTGGCAAGAATATGCTAAGGTCCTTCCAACATATTTTACGTGGAGTAACTATAGATGGAGCATTTACATTTATAACCCCAACTTTGGTGTTTTCCTCTTTCCTGCAAAATAATCTAACAACCCAATTACATTTTGCTTCTAACAATTGTCCATACCAATGTCATTTGTCCCATATTTTTGTAATGATTCTTAAAAGATCCTATAGAAAAAACTACCATACAATCACCCATCTTCCAAATCTTTTTAAAAGCACCCTTACATTCCTTACTACATAATTTTGTTACTTATATTAAATAAACTTGGGATTATAACAACTTATTAATTCCTTAATAACTCTTTTTTATGGGTCTTATTCATACCCTTAATATTCCATGATATCATTTTCATCATCATTTTTTATTTTTATTAGTGGCTTAGTCCTACTTCTTATTAACACATGATATTTTAATTAGGCTTCCCAAAGCAATATCAGTTTGAGTTTCATTCTCTCTTTGTTCATGCTTTGACAACCTTCCTCTCTTTTTTCCATTCCCAACAACTCTTTCATCTTCATCAATATCTTCTATCTCCCCATATTGTTCATAATACAACTTATCTTCTAAATATTTATGCTTCCCTAAAGAATCTAAAGTGTAAGGAATATCCTCATAAACACTTTCTTCTTTATGTTTCACTAAAAACCTTAAAGTACAAGGATGATCCCCCATAGTAATTACTTTCTTATGTTGCCTTAGAAACCCTAAATTTTAATGGATTACCTCCAGGTACATTTCTTTATTATGTTTCTCTTGAAATCCTAAAGTGCAATGTATACACTTTGTACTACTTTCATTTTTATTGCAAGGAGAGGATACTATGCTATTTGAGGAAAATGAAGATGATTTACCTGCATTAACCTTGACCTCCTTGACCTCTTTCCATTTAAGATTTACCTCCTCATATTCATTTGCACCTTTAACTCCTTTCATATTTCAACTTGCACATTGTACTTCCTCATCCCTTATGTCATTTTTTTCTTCTAATGGTTGGTTCGAGTGATTTATGATGGCCTTTGTCATTTGATAATGAAGAGAGGTTTTTCTTGCCACTTTCTTAAGAGTGGAAAATCTTTTTTTTGACCTAGCTTCTACTATGACATGATCTTCTTGATTCATATTAAAGTTTATCTCATGCCCACAATTTTCCATATCTTTCTCCATCATTTTTACTTTGCAATATCTTGTCATGTGTTTGATCTCATAACATTTACAACATTGAAATGCAATGTTTTCATAATCCATTTGTTGATCTCTTTCTCTTGATGTGGATTTAGTTCTAATGGACTCCTTTAAAGGTTTTGAAATATCCATGGCAACACATATTCAAGTGTATACATCATTCCTTCTCTCCTTAGTAGTTAGTCCCTCTTGGATGAAATCCCTTAGAGTATTGCCAATAGTCTTCAAAACCTCCATATGATGAGCTAATAAGGAAGTCCAAAAAGCCTAATCCACATCAAAAGCCTTTTAAAAGTCTTTGTTCCCACAAAAAAATTATCATTCCATGGTCTTAAATATAATACATATCCGCCCCTAAACCAAAGACCAACATCCATTATTTTATCTCTTATTTTGGAATTAGAGAAGATGACAAGGAAAATCCTTTTGAAAGAAAATGCATGGACTAATTTGAATTAATCTATACTTTCACTTGATCCAATTTTGGATCTCAAAAAACTTGGCCAATATCGATGGAACTTATATATTAACCCTCTAGTTTTAAGAACCATTATATCATGCTCGATCATCTCATCCTTTATAATCACTTCAAGTGTAGTATCTTCCACTTGGATAGGGTTTGCCATAGATTTATTTTTCTTTTATTAGTAACTAAGACATCCATACTTCCATCTAGGGTATCCTTACGTCCAGTAAGGACTTTAAAAAATGGCATTTCTATAATGTTATCTAGATTTTCTTTACGTAAATCCTTTAGTTTTTTGAGTTTCTCCCAAGATCTAGAATAATGAGTAACACTTGTTCCTTGTTTGCACTTTGCTTCTTGCTCATCCTTCATGCATCTTGCTCAAAAATGGCTTTCCTATTATGTTAGGTAGATTTTATTTAAATTAATCCTTTAGTTTTTAAGTTCCTTTTAGAATAAGAAGAAGTGACACTGACTCTTTATTTACACTTTGCATCTTGCTCATTTTCAACTTGCACTCACTCATCATTAAATTATATTAATAATATTTTAAATATATATTTTAAAATAATATTATTTATTTGCTATCATTATCAATTTTAATTTTAAAAAATTATTTTCTAACAATTTTAAATATATTTAATAAAAAATTAATTAAAATAAATCTTTTGTAAAACCAAATAAATTTTTTTATTAAATATTTTATATTTAAATTTTATATTAATTTTTAAAATATTTTATCTATGATTTAAAAATTATCAAAACCTTAACTAGATTGGACTATTAAAATATGTGATGTTTGCAGCTTGTGTAGCTGGTCCTAAGGAAGGACAAGCCACATGTTTGGGTTCAATGGAGAAGGAAAGTAAAGGTATATATTTGGATTTAATGGATAAATAAAGGTAAAGGTATATGATTATTATTTTTATTTTGATTAAATTTAATAAATATATAAAAGTAAAAAAATTGAAAGTTTATAAAACTGTCATAATTAACAGCTTAATATTTTAGGTTTTGATTCTTCCTAAAAAATCTAAGGTTCAAACAGTGATATAAAAAAATAAATATATTTTCATCAAAAAAAATTAATTTATAATTATTATTTTTTATTAAATTTCAACTTACACCCTTCATTAGACTCACTAGAAGCAAAAGAATCGTATTCCTTAGCCTAGGTTTAAATCTCTATCTTATAATGTCCACATACTTCCGTCTTTATAACTTTACAAAACAATTTATTTGCCCTTAAAGATTATTTTAAAAACAATTTATTTATAAAAATTCAACATTCAAATGAAATAATAATTTACAGGAAAATGGTAGAAAGAATTTTAAAAAATTAAGGTGTTACGATAGCTAGTCACATATTTTTAAAGAGCTGCAGCCACTGGCACCGAGTAAAGCTATTATAGCTAATAATATTTTTAATAATATTTTTTATCTAATGAAATCGGTAGTTGTTATGAATTCAAAAAGTTGTTTAGTTTTTTATGGTTGTTATAGTATTCTGCGTTGTTTGTTCCAGAAGCAACCACACAAATTTCCGCATACCCAAAATTGTTTTGTTAAAATTGTTAAAATTATTTATTTTAATAAAATTATTAAAATTATTATTTAATTATATAAATTAATTAATTTAAATAATTATAATTAAAAATAATAAATTTTAATACCGACATATACTGTGTGCTACACATTTAGCTAATTTTTTTAGTTACATAAGTGAATTGGTTACAACCACAATTTTTAGTAATTGTTAGTGCAGAGTTATTTTAAATAATTATAATTAAAAATAATAAATTTTAATACCCGACATATACACCGTGCTATACATTTAGCTAATTTTTTTTAGTTAGCTAGGTGAATTGGTTACAACCACAATTTTTAGTAATTGTTAGTCCAAAGTTCAAACCATCAATGACTGCTTCAACAAACCCACCGTCTCCTTGACGTTAACCCGACGTGAGATGGGGCCGTGGGTCGTCGAATATGCAAAGTTCGTACTGTCGTCGTCAGTCTGGCGCATCACTCAAAGAAGTTGGATCAGACTACTGCCTATGCTGAACACATCCACAAGTTTTAAACCTAGGTCTTCTGGTAAATGCCCAAACTTACTCCACCTAACCTCGTGAACTTACATTTAACAATTTTTATACAAAAACATTATTACAAATTCTATGATTTTCTTTTCGAAATCATCGGATGTTTGCTTTTACATTTAAAGCCATACCAACATAACTACATATCTCACATAAGCTATTATGCACCTTCATCCATTCTCCCATTTTTTACATCTTTGTTATATGAACTGTAAAATCTAAACTTTTATAAATTTTAGTTTGTTGGATAAAGATGAAGTCAATAAGATTTAACCGTATAAAGAATAGACAATCAACTTGCAAAACTATAGTCTACTAAGTGAAAAAGAAATCAACAGAATCCTAACTGTCCAATAAATTGACAACCAACCTACACTCAACCACTATCTACCAACCTATAAAAAGTGGAGATGTTCAATGCAAAAAGACATTTTATATCACCCATAATTACTTCTCGTGGTCCCAAGAAAATTTGGCCTCACGCTTAACTATTGGAGATTATAATAAATCGTGTGCAAAGGAAAATGGCATTCTGCTAAGTACGGATTGATGGTAAGTACATAAATGCCGATGGCATGGCCCACAAGAGGCTAAGTAGGGCGACAAATCTACGTGGAAGACAACGATCTAGTACACAAATACTTTTCAAAAACACTTAAGAGGATAACGATTTTCTCCACCATTGACCCCAAAAAATAAATAAATGTTAGGATGATGAGATGGTATTGCCTGCAAAATAGCATGTGAAGAAATTAAATGACTATATATTATGAACAGTGTGGGATAGCAACGTCATAAAGAGATGCCACGTATTTTAAAACTTTATCGTCGCTACAAGTTGAGGGAGGTTTTAAGTGGAAGCGAGGTAGAGTTCCAACGTGTCGTAGTCCACGTCGCTTTCGTGACGTGGAATGAGAGAGAAAGCATATCCATGTTTAGTAAAAGGATAAATTTTCACCGTCAATACAAGTTCAGTTTTCACTATCGGTGGAGGCCCACAAGTCAACGATGGCGGTGTCCTCCTATTTTAGATAAGTTTTCACGTTTTTAAAAATTAGTGCTTTCTATAAAGTGATAGGTTGATTGTTAGTGATGGAGTGCTTTCCAGAAAGTTACTTTTATAAAATTAAGGTTCATATTTCGTCCTTATCCTGCAAACTAGAGATTATAGAGATTGATTTTTTTTAATACAAAAAAGAGTTCATTAGTGACAAATGGGTAAGGTTTTAACTAAATGAGCTGTGGCTGCTCTCAACAAGTCTATTACCTTAAAAAAATTAAAATGGATGACCTTTGATATGACCTCTTACATGGTTATTGCAAGTCGTATTTGAAGCCTATTTTGTCTGTTTGTAAAAGTAAAAAAATAATAGGATAGTTTTTCTTATATTGAGGTTAGTGTGAGAAATTTTTAGGACCAATGCTTAACGCTGAATATCTCTATCTCAACCATCACCTCTAATAAGGGTGAGAGCTAAGCTTATCAATAGAAGTTAAACACACAACGATACACACACCCACTCCCTCACTCGCCTCGCCTACACTGCAGTTTGAACCTTGAACCTTCGGAAAAAGAATCAAAACCTATACCGAAGAAGTAGTTTTTAACTTTAAGTTTGGATTATATTAACAATGTTGTGTTTATTTAACTAATTTTATTTCGACGAATTTAATATTTAATTAATTTCTAAATTTTTTATTTCTATTTACCTTTTTCTTAATCTTAAGAAGATCAATATTTTAGTTTTATTTAATTTAAAATAAAATTTTTAAACTTAAAATAGTTCATTATAAAAACATGAATAACAACAATTACGATTCAAAGGGACTATAAGGGAATTAGTAGTCTTACTCAAGACCTTAAAATTAGTAGTCTTACTCAAGATCTTAAAGAACAAGTCAATCAGTATACACCAATTACTTAGAATTTAAGAGCTTCAACACTTTCACTCACCCGACAATATTAATATTATTGAAGAATCTTCACATAAGTGAGATTAAATATTTAAATTATATAAATTTGTATTCATTAATTTATTTTAAAAAATTTAATATAAATAAAATTAAATATTAAAAAATTTAATAAATATTATAAATTAAATATTTAAATTATATAAATTTTTAAAAGTTGTGATATACTAAAGTTTAATACTTTTAATCAGAATCAATATTTATATTATAGATAAATAGATTATAAATTAAATATATAAATTATATAAATTTTAAAAAGTTATGATATACTAACTACTTATTAGTGGACGAGTTTAATACTTTTAATCAGAATCAATATTTATATTATAGATAGATAGATTATAAATTAAATACATAAATTTTAAAAAGTTGTGATATACTAACTACTTATTAGTGGAGGAGTTTAATACTTCTATTCAGAATCAATATCTATATTATAGATAGATAGGTATTAACGCGAAGGAAACTCAAATTACATAAACTTTCACTTTTTAATTAATATTAATATTATTGAAAAAAAAATTGTACAAGTGAAATTAAATATTCAAGTTACATAAACTTTCACTCAGTCAACAAAGAAAAAGAATAAAAACAATTCAATTTAAATGCTAATATAAATATTAACTTACTATTTGTGAATTGTGTAAAGTAAGGATTAATATGAATAAAATTATAACTTAACACATTTAAATAACACTTAACCCTATTTTGTTGGTAGCTTTTGGCATGTGATGGCATTGTCATGATATGGACCACTGTAAATGATATCAATCTAACATTGTAAATGATGGAGATAATAAACCATTCTAATTTCATATCTAAAATTAATGTGAGATTATTATTTTTTATATTTTTTTAAATTTATTTTTAACATTTAATTTAATTTAAATATAAATTTAAGGGAATTATCATTTAGAAATATGTGACATGGAAATAAAGAACTTATTAACAAGATGCATGCATAGTAGAAAATCCAAGTATAAGTTATAATAAAGTGATAAATCACACCTAAATAAAAGATACTAAAGAGTTGAACCTTAGATATTTTATATAGCTTCTCCTTAGAAAGTTGTTTTTCCAATTTAGAAATGACTAGAAAATGCTTTTAGGCTCCCATGTCACATATTTTTCTAGAAGATATTTCCACTTGATGAGGAACTCCTAAATTTGGCAAGATCATAGAATACAAATTCTTGACTACAATACTACTTTTTACTGGAGATTGATTTGACCTTCTTCATTGAGTACTGGAAGCTTTGTCTCTGACTGCACCTGTTAGTCAATAAACTATTTAGGGTAATATGGATGCAGGAAGACAATGGAAGCTCCAACTGATATGACACCTCACTAATTTGATAAACCACATTGTAGAAGCTATCAAATTGAGGAGTCAACTTTTAGATGGATTTGGTCTTCAAGGACAATTGCTTATAAGGGTGGAGGTGTAAAAAGAACATATCCCCACCGAGAAATTTCTATTTAAATGATGCAAGTATTATTGTTACTTCATGTTGTTCTAGGCCTGGGTAAACTTATATTTAAGGAGTCGTATCAAAAGCTAACATTGTTGCAACAAATTATCCACTTGAGCCACCTTGGAGGATCCTATAACACAGTCTACCACCATTGGGATTTTTTGACCATATAATGCCTCAAATGGAGACATTTTGAGGGAAGAAAGGTAAGAAGTATTATACCATAATTCAGCTAAAGAAAGCCAATGAACCCAATTATATAGCTTGTCTTGGTCAAAACAATGAAGGTAAGTACCAAAATATTTATTTATAAACTCTGTTTGGCCATCCAAATAAGGGTGTTAAGAAGAGGACATATTCAACTGAGTACCATTAAGAAGGAACAATTCCTTCTAAATATTGTTGATGGAGATAAGGTCAAGATCATTCACAATGGACTTGGGCATGGCATGTAATTTGAAAATAGAATCAAGGAATACCTTGGCAACCTTGTTGGGTAAGAAGGGATGTTATAAGGCACAAAAATAAACTTATTTTGAAAGGTGATCCATTACCACAAAGATAACCATTTTTCTCTTATATTTGGGAAGGCCATCAATGAAATCCATGGGAATGTGCTCTCATTTGTGATCAAGAATAGGCATGGTTTGCAACAATCCAAAAGATTTAATAGTTGTTCCTTGTTTTGATGATATACCTTGTTGAAAAAATAATATGATTCATGATCAAGGCTAACATTGTATGATATATTAGATAGGCCTAAGGTCATTTCATTGAACAATATATTAATTCTTTGTAACATTTTATTATGCAAGTCTATGGATTATGAACAACCTTGTTATGGTTAAACCTTCTTTATAACTTGTAATTAACCTAAAATTCCTCTTGTTATGTAGGTTTAGGTTAAACTTTATTATGCAATTGAGGTTTTGTTATTGGTGTAAATACCCCTTCTCACTCCTCATTTTTCATCAAAGTGTTGTGTAATTTTATTCATGGATATAGTGATTATTCATGGTTCCTATGGGTGCCCCTAAATATGTGTCTCTTCTTTTGTCCTTTTACACTTTTTGTATAATATCTAGGTGGATGGATTGTTTTTGTTTGTTTCTAGAAAATATTATGAATTCTTGTTGGAAATATGAGCAAGTTTTGTTGTCATTGATGTCAAGATATTGATGTCCAAGTTTCGTCATAATTAATGTCATCAGATGGTTTTTCCACAAGGCAAGGAAGAGGTTCAAAGGAATAGGATATAATATTTATTTTAAATATTATATGCCTAAAAAGGTCTAAAAAATTAAAGATCCAAGGAAGGAGGAGCAGGTTAAAAGGAAATAATAATATTATAATATTCCGGGTCACAAGTTGGTTTGAAGAAAAAAAAGGCCAAAGAGTTATCAAATTTTAAATCTTTCTAAAAACTCATTTCACAGATTTTGAGGACTAAGGTTTAAATTATTTAAATTTAAATATTTTAACCATAAGGTTAAAATTTAAATTTAAATCAATTATGGTGCCAAAAATTTAAATTCGAAATAAATTCAAATTCTCTATCTCCACCGACGTGTTAGACAACATGGCAAACATTATAAAAGGGGGTAATATTTTAATCAAAAATTCATCCATGCAAATGTTAATTGCCCAAAGGAAATCGTGCGCTATGTTGGTAAGGAAAATATTCGCATGTGTTTAAAGACTTAAGAGGGCAAACGTGGCAATAAAGACAAGGGGAGCACCAACGAAGGTTCAAGGCGCTTGGTAGCGCAAGTGGCAGCCGAGGGCTACGTTAGGATGTTCGTGAAATGCGAGGTCACGGGGTCAATCCATGCGATCACCTTTTTACGAAGGGAGAAGCTTGTTTCGTTTGCACCAAATAGAGAAGACATAAGGCATAAGATATAGACGTGGCCCTTTTGATTTCGTGAGGGCACATAGCCCAAGCGGTGGATGCGCTTTGCGCTAAGGCACTTGGTGAGGCAAGGTTGGGTGTTCAAATCTTGTTGAAACTTTTTGTTGGAAAGAATAAAAGGTATGCGCTCATATTATTATTTGCCAAGGTTTTGATAATCTGAAATTGCATAGTGTGGAAACATTTTATTTTGCCTAAGGTTTTGATAATTTGAAAATTGTATAGTGGGAAAAATTAAAAGGTGTTTATGAGTTATTGAGGGAGATAAAAGGGAAAATAAAGTTAAAATATTTTATTTTAATTTTTGTGGTTAGAATTTATAAAGGAGGAGAAATAAGGTGTAATTAAGATTTAATATTTTTGTATGGTGAAATATTTTTGAGGAAAATAATTGGATGAAAATTTTGAGAAGATTTTTGCTATCTAACCTTTGAGATTGGCAAAGAGAGTGATTGTGATTGAGACAGGTTTTGAGATCAAATCTTCATCAAACAAAAGGTATGGGCATATCATCCTTGTGAGTGAAATATTGTTGAATGTTGTGAAATGCAAAGTTGGAGTGAAAAGGTTTGTTTGATAAGCATTGTTGAGTGAGTTTTCATGTGCATGATTGGTGGAAGTTTGTGAGTACATTTGAGTGTGAAATTGAGAACTATATTGAACTAGGGTTTGTGAAATATCATGAGTATCATTGTTATGTGAGATTGTTTGATAAGCATTGTTGGAAAGAATTGAATGAGTGTTCATGTGCATAACTAGGGTTTGTGAAAGAACATGAGTATCATTGTTATGTGAGATTGTTTGATAAGCATTGTTGGAAAGAATTGAGTGAGTCTTCATGTACATGACTAGGGTTTGTGAAAATATCATGAGTATCATTATTATGTGAAGTTGGAATCATCTTGAGTCAAGGTTGATTTCCATAGTGTGAGTTGTTGGAAGCATTGTGAAACACTTGGTTTGGGTTTGTAAGCAAGTTGTGTTTCATAGAGTGGATGCTTTGAATGAAGTTGATTAAACATTATTGGTTGAGAGTAGTGAAGTGATAGTTCAAGTTCTATAAAATAAATTATTTCTTATTCTAAATTGATTTGAGAGAGAGTTTGGAAGTGATTGAGTGTTTTGTGAGTGTGAAACATATTGGATCTCTAACCATTCTCTATATGTTTTTGTGGGTTAAACAAGATTTTATGTGAAAATTGTTCTTGTGATTAAAGAGGTTTTATGTGTGAGATTGAATTGAGTTTTGTATGCAAGTTTACAATTGATTTGAATAAGATTTTTTGAAAGCCAGTGGACAAATTTGAGCAAGTCCTAGAGAGGACTTGTTGAGCAGATTTGAGGTAAGTCTTGGTGAAGACTTGTTGAGAAGATTTGAGGTAAGTCTTGGTGAAGATTTGTTGAGCAGATTGGACAAGTTCTATAGAGGACTTGTTGAGAAGATTTGAGGTAAGTATTGGTGAAGACTTGTTGAGCAGATTGGAAAAGTTCTAGAGAGGACTTGTTGAGCAAATTTGAGGTAATTCTTGGTGAAGACTTTTTGAGTAGATTTGAGGGAAGTCTTGGTAAAGACTTGTTGAGCAAATTGGACAAGTTCTAGAGAGGACTTGTTGAGCAGATTTGAGGTAAGTCTCGATGAAGATTTTTTGAGCAGATTGGACAAGTTATTAAAAGGACTCGTGGATAGAGTTGAGGCAAGTATTTGTGAAGAATTGAGAGCAGAGTTGATTGATTGATTTGTTCAATATTTGAGTTAAATATTTGAGTAGATTCAATACATTTGATTTGTGATTGGATCAAGCTTTGTGTTAAGGCTTGAGGATAGATTCAAGAAAAATATTGAGCAGATTTGTGCTAGATTGAAGGACTGTGTTTAGTGCAGATTTGAGATAGATATTGAGCAGATTTGTGCTAGATCGAAGGACTATATTTAGTATAGATTTGAGATAGAGATTGAGTATATTTGTGCTAGACCAAAGGACTATATTTAGTGCAGATTTGAGACAGAGCTAAGAGCAAAATTTGGAGGTGATAGAGCAAAGGATAGTAGTCTCCAATGGATAGAGATCCATTAGCCAAGGCAGTGAGGATAGAAGTATTATGAGTGAGGAAAATGGTATTCAGTGGAGAGATATCCACAAGCTAGTGCAGTGGAGGCAATAGTCTTCTAGAGGATCACCAACTAGAACATAGGAGAAGGAGTTCTCCTGTGGATAGAGATCCACAAATCAACTAAGGGGGTTGGTGTCTCCTATGGATAGGTGTCCATGAACTTGATTAGGGGATTGGAATATCCTTTGGACAGAGGTCCATAAATTTTGTAATAGGGAAGGATTCCCAAGATATTTGTTGAGAAAATTTTAGTGAAAGGTTTTCTTCGTGGATGTAGCCCATATTGGGTGAACCATGTTAAATTGGTGTCTCTATTGTGTGTGGTGATTTGTGCATTGCTTTGATTACTGCTATTGACATTGCCATTGATATATTACATAATTTTATTTGGGAAAGAAAATTAAAAAGTGGTCTTATACTATTATCCCCTCCCTCTCAGTATAAGCTTATGTTCTTCAATTGGTATCATAGCAGGCTCCTTCGAAAGAGTTTAAAAACTTGAAGGAAAAGCTTATAAGAACACAAATGTATTCTTAGAATGGATCTTTAGGGAATATGACACCATTGTTTGATGGGAACAATTATGCACTTTTGAGTGTGAGAATGAAGATTCACCTAATGGAACTAGGGAATGAAATATGACAAGCAGTTGAGGATGGATACATACCACCAGCTACTCCATCTACATATAAAGATGGTAAGCTCCTACAACTAAATAATTCAAAGGCAATAAATGGAAATTTAAAATATTTGCATGAAACAAAGTTTATAAAAGTTATGCATTGCACATTAGCAAAAGATATTTGGGATAAGCTAAAAGGTATATATGAGGGATACAAAAAGTTCAAGATGACAAAATTGCTAAATCACAAGAAAACATTTGAAGATCTAAATATGAAGGATGAGGAAAATGTTGTTGCATACCTACTTGATGTGGATGAGGTTGTTAAATACATGCAAGGACTTGGGTTCAAATTTGAAGAAGCAGATGTTTGTCACAATATTTTGAGGTTATTGTATCGCTCCAAATTTTTCGCATCCTTACCTTTAGGCTATAGGATTCGTGCCCGAAAGGGGGATGCGAGAAGTATGGGACAATACCTCGGACTGAGAGGCCCTTTGAAGGTCCCGCCTCTCGGGGGAGGAGTATAAGGGTGAATTTTTGACGGATGGTGGGTTCACCAGGAAAATTTTGAGTGGTAGTTTCCACACCTAGGTTGATAGTAAGTTTGATGTGTTCATTTTGCACTTTAATCATTCAATTCCTAGGTTTGGCCAAGATGAATCTAAACTATTCTATATGCCAATACTGATTTAGATGAATACAAAAAACAAGAATGAATGCTAAACACAGATAATATGCTAACTAGAATAGTACAATACATAATTTCGAATGTCTGATGAAGATTCTGAGTTTTGTAGTAGTCCAGATCATCTCAACTTGTACGTAATCATCTGAGATCAGACGAGATCATCGTCAATCTGATGAATTCATCAAACGAATTTGTCAAAAACCTGCAATCACAGGAATATATACAAAACACCAAAGATGCAACTACAAAAGTGAAGGAGAATGATAGGAATAACAACAAATAGGCCTAAATAATAAATTCAAATAATAAATAAGAGAAATGCAATAGATTTAATAATTGATTTTAACTTTACCATGCGGTTATCCTAAATGAGGTGAACTCCAAGATGCATAAATATAATAACTAAAATAATGTATAAAGAAATGCAAAAAATAATAAAAAATATGCAAACTCTAGACTCTGATTGCCCCCAATATGGACTACGATCGGGATCACTTCCAATCGTACGAGATCGTTTGCGCTTCTCGACATGATCGTCCGAAATTGCCTGGAATCGCTTGTGACGATTCAAGCTAGCTTCGATTGAAAAACAATAAATTTCCTGCAAGAAAACATGAAATGCAAAATGCAAATAGTGGTGTGAGGATGCTCTGAGGTGCGTGGAAGTTCAGGGGGTTTAAGCAGAGTTTCAGACAAAGAGTCAGGGGGTTCAAGGGAGTCAGTCAGGGGGATAAACTAGAAAAATCCCAGTTTATATAGGATTAGGGAGAGGTTAGGAGGTTGGATATCATCCCAATTTGGGAGATCTCCAACGGGGGAGACTCTAATTGCATAGACACGCTTACTGCCCAGGTTAGAGAGGCTGTTGAAATAGAAGCTAATTATGAAAATTTAGTTTTGGGACGAAATCGTTTGGACGTTCTATTCCAAATGAATTTGTCAGATCTGGGATGATTTCATCTAATCTGTAATGACATAGTCCAACGGTCAAAACAAATCCTAAAAATGACACGAAAAACAAGGAAAGTGGGTAATGGGCAGTTTGAGGTTAAAATTTGAATTTTTATCTTTTTACTAAGGTTTAACTGTGCCAATTTTAGGGTGCTACATTTTGTCCCCTCTTTAGCGAATTTTTTGAATAAAATGCGTTAAAGACGAGTTCTTCCCGTTTTACGAGAAATAAAAAATGTACGCAATTTTTTAGACAACGATTCTTGGTCGAATCATACGACTGCTAACTATGGTGCCCCCTTCGTGTTTTTACCCAAATCGAACGTTTGAGGTAAAAACACGAAAAAGCAAAAATTAAAAAAATGTTGTTTTTAAATAAAATTAAGAAAAATAGGGTAAAACCCTAATTCATTGTTACTGTTCATTGTTATTGTTTTTAGAGCTCTACAGACAAACACAAAAAAAAAAAATGGTGGAGACAGCACACCGATCGACAGAGGTCCGACGCGGGCTACGGGTAAGGATCTAATCCTAGTAAATTAGGTTTGAATTTAATTTGTGCAATTTTTTGTTTTAAATTTTGATTTTTTTGGGGCATCGCAGCTATTTTTAGGCCGTCAACAACGTCAGGATGAAATCATCCCGATTTCGTTAGAATCATCCCTAGATCGTCAATTTCGTTGGAGGGCAAAATCGACGAACTAGGGGCGATCCCGTTCAACAAGGGGCGATCCCCCAAGTTGCGAAATCATAGACGATTTCGTCCTAAAAAGGATGATTTTGCCCAATTTGGGACGATATAATCCAATGGTGGACGATATCATCACTTGATGAAATTAAGCTTGTTTAAAATGTGTTTAATTTGATTTTAATGATTGGTTTATTAATGCATTTTATTGTTTTATTGTTTTTTTTACAAAAGGGATTACTAAAGAGTTAGGAATGGAAATATGGAGGGCTACGAGATGACATAGCCGTGCTTGACCAGGCAGAGCACGATCGACTAGCATAGGTCGGTTTGTAGCATGTGGCAGAGATGCCACAAGTATCGATGAACATGGGGCTACTGATAGCCCTAGTAGAGAGGTGGTACCCAGGGTCGTCCTACTTTTGGTTACCAATAGGGGAGATGAATCCCACACTAGAGGACGTATGGAGGATCATGAGGATCCCCATACAAGGATGGTTGATGACGCCTATGGCTAATCAGGGCCAGCCAATGATGAGATTGATCGAAGACCCGAGATTCACCCTAGAGAAGGGCGGGGTGAACATCGAGTCTCTAAGGCAGATGCCTGGGACATCTAGGCTGACTCAGGTTTTGGTAGGGGTGGTAGGTGGCTTACTACTGTGCCACCAGAGCGGGTGTAGACTATCATGGCTCCTATAATATGTGGTCTATGACATGAGAGACCATGGGTACAGGTTTGCATGGGGCAGCTTTGTACTATGCCGCTTGTATAGGATCTTACACAGGGTCGTATACAAGGGAGGCTGATTTTTGGTTTTGACATCGATGTTGCAGGTTTGATGCTAGGAGCACATCATGATGTGGAGGCCGGTAGGGCTCCCACTGATAGGGGTTGACCGAGAGAGGCCCCAGGTTTTCTACTGGTGGCTATAAAGGGGGTCATAGCGACGGATAGATCTGTCGATGTCATAGAGGTTGCTAGATGACCTCATCTTGGACCAAATCACCTAGAGGCCATGGCGAGAGCAGCTAGGGTGGGTAGAGGATGGGTAGGAGCTAGCTCGCATTAGGCGAGTCTACTGGCTGAGGATGAAGCAGGGAGAGGTAGAGCTCCATCGCTACAACCAGGTTCTACAATAGTTTGGGTTATATCAGGGGATCCCTTCTCTTAGGGATTATGAGTACTCTCAAACTGTCTAGGATAGTACCACACTGAGCAGGGCTCCAGACATGCAGTGATTCTAGAGTCAATATGCGGACGATGCCCCCATCTAGCCAGTGGATGGTGACGATGCTGGGGTCACAGATGGGTACGATGCCTGGTATGCAGGCATTCGCCCTCCTCGGATGATGAGGGCATAGGGTCTGATGCATGCTATTGTGCAACAGATGGGGAAGTAGTGCTAGATTGCTATTGAGGCAACATGGGGTCACGATGGGAGAGAGCAACGTCGGTCTCCATAGGAGAGATACCAGAGGATGGCACGGGCTCCATAGAGACCACAACAAACAGGGAGGAGGGATATGGGAGTCCCTTCTTAGTAGGGGGAGAGACCACCATCACCCGATAAGGGCAAGGGTGTCGAGGTAGGGGAGAGTAGCGAGATAGTGGCTATCCAGGTTGAGGTTGCTCGCCTTCGGGCTCAGGTGCAAACACTATAGGATGAGGCTACACGGCTCAGATATTGGGGCAGAGGAATGAGCATGTAGGAGCTGGCGTGATCTATGGCTTAGACTGCGTTCTACCAGGGAGCATACTACCATATGGTTCCAGAGAACTAGAGGTTATAGCTACTAGCCGACATTACGGGGCTGATTAGAATGGGGTCATCGAGGACATTACCACGATCGATGTCGAGGACCCATGACACAGGGTGGACTTCGATGGGGCCTCCTCCTCCACCTCAGGGTGGGAGAGGCGACGAGGCTGAGAGCTCGAGGGCTTCTCGAGACTAGATGCTCACGACACAGAGATTGTATTTTTTATTATATATTTTTTGAGAGGATTGAGTATGCCAGGTTATTGATTGTGGCATACCAGTCCAGTTTTGATATGATGTACATAATTTGTTGATATATATATATATATATATATATATATATATATATATATATATATATATATATGGTCTTTTTGATGATATGACTCTTGTATGATGCTTTAATGTTGAATTTTGTAATTGATTATTGATGATTCATGTGATTATGTCATTTTAGAAATATTATAATTTTATGGCATGTTGTAAAATTTAAATGAAATAATCTGATGTAAACAATTGGTTGTTTTGGTGTGATTTTATGAAAAATAAAAGGGACTTCTAACAATAATTTCAAAGGACATTGTCATTGTTATAGACCATTTCATGGAGTCACCGCTCGCTCGGTCGTCAAGCTAATCCTAGTATAGAAATATTGCTAAAAGTAAAAGAATGCTTAAGAGACTATCTTAAGACTTTGTGTTGTGATGGTGATGATTTGTTTTCATATTTTCATAAAAATAGTATGCATGAAATACTAAAATATGATTTTGCTAGGCATAAATTCCTAAGTGTGATAAAATTTTGAACAATTCCTTAGAAATTATACCATGGTTGCAAAAATTGAATGTTGACATAATGACATGAAATAGAATAATTTGCGTTCTTTTTAAAGCACAATTGTGTAACATAATGATGTAAGCCATATGTTTTTATAAATTAAAATTAATGGGAAAATAAGATTAGAACAATGGTTTGCGCTAGGCATAGAATTATAGGTATAGACTTATACCATCATCGCGAAATCCAAAGAAGAAATTGATATTTTTAGTTTTATTGCATGATTTGATTTTTGATTTTGAGATAAACAGAAAATAATAATATATAACTTGACTTTATTTACTAGATTTTGTAATATGTTGTTGAATTTTTTTTGGATTTTTTGAAAACAATGTATGTAATTGTTTTTATACTAAACAAATGTTTTGAAATAAGAATAAAATTTATTCCAAAAAGATTTGCAGAAATATTTTAAATTATCTCAAAGACAAATGTAGATTTGTAAGGAACCCTCATGTGCATATGTGAGTTCATTGCTGATATTGATTTATCATAATGATAGAGAATATCTCAAATACAAATGTGTGTGCAATTGTATTGTTCGTTCACCAATTTTGAGCAAGATAATTTGATACAAGTAATTTGAATTAACCAAATGAATGTTCGTTGACCATGATTTATATGCATGTAACCGTACCAGACTACTATGTAAGTCGGGTTATCAAGAGCTAGCTAATCCATAAGCCGACATAGGTCTGTACAAAAGAAGGTCGCTAATGTGACAGACATATCACCATGCTAGGGATTACCCAAGGCCAAGCGGGTTGGGCACAAACCGCTTGTTATGGGGCTTACCTCACTTTTTTTGAATAATTGAGAATTCCAGGGATTCAAGCTCATTCACCCTTCTTTTATTTTCAAGGGGTAGGGAAAAGGATTTATTGCATTTTGCTTTTGCCTTTTTTTTTTTTTGTATTTTGCTTGGAACTTGAGATAATGCTGAAATATTGCTGCGATGGTACAAAAATGATATTTTTCTTTTTCTCATTTTCTTTGACTTTTCTTTTTCTTCCTATGCTAGGGATACTTTCTCGGATTAGCTGTAGAGCAAGGGATTTTTATTCTGGGTAGGGTTGAGCTTGTCCTTTTATCAATTCTCAAAGATTCTAGATAAAGAACACAAGCTTATACTGAGAGGCGGGGTGAACAGTATAAGACCTCTTTTTACTTTTTCCTTTATACTTCAAAACAGTAAAGCAATATATCCAAAGCAATATCAAAGCAATGCAAAAAACCATCCACAAAGTGAAACAACAATTTACATGGTTCATCTACAAAAATTTTCTCTAAAAGTTATCTCAAAGTTCTTTGGGAAACCTTCCCAATTACAATGTTTTATGAGCCTCGGATCAAAGGAGAAACCTTCCCCCAATCTGAATTTATGAGCCTCTGCTCAAAGGATATACCTTCCCCTACCTCTGCTCTGGCTGGTGATCCTCTAGAAGACCTCTGCCTCCGCTGCCCTTAGCAAATGGAACTCTATCCATAGAAGACACCTGTCCTCCCTGCTTTGGCTGGAGACATTTGTCCTCAACTCTATCACCTCAAAGCTGGTCCTCAAATTTTTACTAAACACAGTCCTTCGGTCTAGCACAAATGTCCTCATCCTCTGTCTTTGATCAGCACCAAACACAGTCCTTTGGTTTGGCACAAATATGTCCTCAGGTTCTTCTCATAGAACCACTGCACCTCTGTCCTCAAGTTCTCTGATAGAACTATCAACCTCAGCTTTGCAAGTCCTCTGCTAAGACCTGTCCAAATCTGCTCACAAGTCCCCACAGGAACCTGTCCAAAACCTGCTCACAAGTCCCCAATGGAACCTGTCCAAAACCTGCTCACAAGTCCCCAATGGAACTTGTCCAAAACCTGCTCACAAGTTCATCAAGAACACTTGCTTGGCATGAACCCACAAAGAGAATGGTTAGAGACCCAATGTGATTCATCCACCTCATAGAAGCATAAAGAGAATTGTTAGAGACTCAATATGATTCATCAACTTCATAGAAGCATAAAGAGAATTGTTAGAGACTCAATATGTTCTATACTTAACTCCCAATCTCAATCTCAACTCAATCTCAAATCTCAAAAGAATAATATAGATGTAGTATGCTTTTCTCAAGAACATGAAACACAACCCAACAATTGCCAACCATGCAATATGTCATATAACAATGATACTCATGTTCTTTCCAAAACCAATATCTTTTCTCAACCAAATGGGCTTCAACAACAATGCTCATAGACAAGGTTTAACCAACAACTTTCAACTCAACATTAACCTTGAAGCATTCAACCAATCATCAATAGAAAAGGAAACAAGTAGAAATCCTTTTCCCTCCAAAGATATTTGAACAAAACAACCACCCACACAATATCACCAAATGCAAAGAATAACTTGTTCAAATAAACTCAATGGAGTAAGCCCAATATCATGTATCAAGTAAAAGCAATAACTTGATCAACCAACCTCTATGGAAGCAACTCAACCATCAACCTCAACACAACCATCCAAGGGTTTCACCAACTCAAAGCAAGTATCAAGACTCACAACCATAAACCCTAGTGCACAATGCTTCCAATACCTCAAACCATAATTATGCATTCACCAAAACTCTCATCAATGATAACAATGCACAAGTAGTCTTCAACAAATCAGAAACTAGGACTTACATCCAAACAAAAGAAACCTAGTAGAATACCTTTTCACTCCAATATTATTTCAGGAAAACATACACCAATCACAACATTCTTTTGCCAATCTTCACAAGGGTTAGTAGATCACAAAATAATCAACATTATTCCACCTTTCAATAATCATCACCAAAGCCTTTAATTGCACAACTCCCTTATCTCTCCTAAAACCACTTGTACCATAAAATAAAATAAATCACAACATTTCATAACCTTATAACTCCAATATTATCTACATATTACACAAATATAGTCATTTCCTTATTGTACCTTTTCGCTCCACCTTCCTATAGCTTTTCAGCCTCCTTTTATATCAAATAGTCACAATAAAATAATTAAAATTCAAGTGGTAGTTCGGACATACCTTTTACCAAAGTCCCCTTCGTTTCGAACAAACAAAAACTCCAAACCTCACGGGGTTAGTAGTGCCTTCGCTCGGACTAGCAACCGTCTCCTCCAAACTATCGGATGGGATCGAAAGGAGATGATCATATATTTATTTTTCTCCCAAAAATGATCACATTTTCAATACTGCCGCATCGTCGGAAGAAAATCGAATCTCATGTTCATTCTTCAATTCCTAGGTGTTGTCACATCATATTAATCTTGGAATTTTGCATGACCTTTCATTCGCTTCCACGTCATTGGATATTCAAACACATGCTCAATTTTATTTCAAGGAAATTTTGCTATCACTCTGTATTCGTCCTTGAAGTGCTCACTCTTATTATATTTAATCACACTTCCTCAATAACTTAACTCCTTCTCCCTTTCGATTGGCATGCGCTCTGATCAAAGGTTCACTCGCTGATTTTTGTCATCGAAAATTCATTCTATCTCAACACTCCTTCTTCCCGATTGATATCGCCTTTTTTTCACACACCCTCAAATGAATTTATTAGCCTTATTATATATGTACTTCGATGCATTACAAAACACGTCGGATTTTCCAAACATGTCGAAAAATACTTTAATTTAATTTTAAAATATTAATTTAAATTTTAAATAAATAAAATTTAAACAAAATATTTAAAATTAAATATCTTCATCACCAGGGCACCTTTTTCAACAAAACGAAGAGCCAACTTGGGTTTTAAGAAAAACCCATTTCAAATCTGTTGTCCATGGTTTTAAATAAAACCTTTTATTTTGTCTGCCTTGGTTTTCACAAAAACCCTACGCTTCTTGACATCAATGACAACATCAACACTTGAGCAAAGGCAATGTACCCAATGTACCCAAAATTGCCAACACTAGACCATATGCATGCTAGGATAGCAGGGGAAAATTTTCGCTCAAGAAACCACTTCTACTATGTAGCATCATATTGAATTTTCAATGAAATCATTTTAATGTGCAGAGATGTACTTGGTTCAAGTAAATAACAAGATGAATTCTCTATGCTCAAAAATTTATTTACTTCGAATGTGGACTTTGATATAAGAGAGATTAATAATCATACAAAATAAAATCAAGATATTTATTCATGTGAATATGAAAGTGCGGGACTCCAAATAAATGCTAATTTATCCAAAATAACTAAAAATATAACTGCAATACTTGCAAGAATTGATAGGTATGAAAATAAAATATGTTTTTAAAGATTTTGACGAATTTGTTGTTTTTATATTTTGATTTTGATTGATGAAATGCAAGAAGAAATACTATTACTATTTTTTTTTCGAAATTTTACTAAAATAAAACAAGATGCAAAATACACAATATATATAAATGATGAAAAAGGACCAAATGTTATGCATAATAACACTTAAGATGCATAATGTTCATAGGTTCTTTAAGATCTTTACCATCTAAGGTAGCTAATCGATATGCTCCCGATCCAAATTTAGTAGTGATGACATATGGTCCGAGCCAATTGGGCTCAAATTTACCTTTAAGGTCTTTAGTTGCATTAGTATTTTTCTGATTTTCTTTTAAGACAAGGTCACCGATCTCAAAGGATCGCTGATGAACTTTCTTGAGGTATGCTCGTTTAAGCTTGTTTTGGTAGGCATGAAGATGCTCCAAAGCATTGATGTGCTTTTCATCTAGGAGTTCCAGTTGACTAAGTCTGCCAACATGATATTCATCTCCTACTTCAGTATCTTGAAGTAGCAGAGCCAAAGAAGGAACTTCTAATTCAAAGGGAAAAACTGCTTCAGCGCCATAAACCAAAACAAAGGGAGAAGTGCCTATGGAAGTATGAACGCTAGTTCGATAAGCCCACAAAGTAGGATATAATTGAATATGCCAATTGCGGCCAGATTTGTTGACCAGTATTTTAAGGATTTTGATTAATGTTTTATTAGATGCTTCTACTTGGCCATTACCCTAAGGATAATAGGGAGTGGACCAACGATGTTGAATTTTATATTTTTACCATAATTTCTTAACATATTTATTTTTAAAACAAGTTCCATTGTCTGAAATGATATTTGCAGGGATTTCGAACCTACAAATAATTTGATTAAAAATAAACTTGGAAACTTGGGTTCCAGTACAAGAAGCTAATGGCATAGCTTCAACCCACTTCATGAAATACTCAGTGGTGGTTATGATAAATTTGTGTCCATCAGATGACACAAGGTTAATTTTTCCAATGATGTCTAAGCCCCATTTTGAAAAGCGCCAAGAAGATGAAATAGCCTGCAACTCTTATGCAGGCGCATGGACAAGGTCAGCGTGTTTCTGGCACTTGTCGCAATGATGCACATAAGAATGTGCATCATTCTCCATGGTAGGCCAAAAATATCCTATCCTAAGGAGCTTTTTAGCAATGGCGCTACCACTAAAATGCCCCCCATAAGATCCATTGTGGGCTTCACTCAAAGCTGATCTAGATTCTGCTAGATTCAAACATCTCAATAGGATGCCTTCAAAATATCTCCTATACAAGGTATTACCAATAATCATGAAGCGACTTGCTCGTCTACGTAATAACCTACGCTGGTTGCTATTACAACCTTCAGGAAAGGTCCCATTTTGCAAAAAATTAAATAGATCAGTGTACCAATGTTCAGGAGTAGTTTCGTTGATTAGAAACACATCCAAAGGTTATAAGCATGATTTGATTGAAGCGTGTTCCTAGAGTCGACGAATAATGATGGTAGCATATTCGTCATCTAACTCCAAGGGCAAAAGAGATGCAGCTACAACCATAGCGTCAGCCGCACGGTTATTAGTTCGAGGAATAGCTTCCAAGGTAACTTGATCAAACAAAGATAATAATTGCAAGACATATGCTTTGTATGGACGCAATTTATCATCTCGGGTTTGATAAACATCATTGATTTTATTTATGACAAGTTGAGAGTCACCAAAAACCAATAGATTTTTAATTTGTAGCGCTAAAGCAGCTCGTAACCCAAGGATAAGAGCTTCATATTCAGCAGTGTTATTAGTACAAGCAAATGTTAGTTTGAAGGACAGAGGTATAAGATGTTTCTACAGAGATATTAAAATAATACCTGCACCAGCCCCACTCATACATCGAGCTTCGTCAAAGTATAGGGACCATTGCTCTAGATGGTCTACCTCTATTTTAAGGCATTCATCAGGAAACTCAATGATGAGGGTATGGGTAGACTCTAAAGGTGCAGCAGCTAATTGATCTACTATGATTTGACCCTTAACAGACTTCTGTCCTATAAACATGAGTTCAAACTCGCTTAGCGCAAGAACCCACTTTGCTGTGCGACCAGATAAGTACGGTCGACTCATGAGATATCGCAAAGGGTCGAATTTAGCAATAACATACGTTTTTTGGCTAAGCATATAATGTTGTAGTTTCTGTATAGAAAATATGACTGCTAGACATAACTTCTCTAATACGGTATAGCGAGTTTCATAACTGATTAAGGTTTTGCTAATGTAATAATTAGCACGTTATTTCTTCTCATCGTCAAGTTGAGCTAACATAGCTCCTAAGGCAAAATCAAAAGCAAAAATGTACAAAATAAATGGACGATCAGATCTAGGTGGTGAAAGCACCGATGGTTTAAGGAGATATTGTTTGAGGAGTTCAAATGCTTCCTGACATTCATCGTCCCAATGAAAAGAGACATATTTCTTAAGAAGCTTAAGAAAAGGTCCGGTTTTTTTTGCCAACTTATCAATAAAGTGGCGAATAGCTTGAAGCTTACCTTGTAGACTTCGTAATTTCGATATATTTGTGGGTGCGAGCATATCAGTGATAGCCACAATCTTGAGAGGGTCAATTTAAATGCCACGTAAAGAAACTATAACCCCTAATAATTTACCGGACTTAACTTCGAATATACATTTAGCTAGATTCAATCGGATAAGATACTCCCTTAACCGATCAAATACTTTTCTCAAGTCATCTAAATGATCATATTCTTTGATGGAACGAGCTATAATATCATCTACATAATCATGTAGAATATCATGCATCATATCATGAAAGATATAAGTCATAGCTCGTTGATAAGTTGCACCTGCATTCTTTAAACCGAATGGCATCACTTTCCAACAAAAGGTTCCCCAAGGGGTAATAAAGGTTATTTTAGCCTAATCTTCAGGAGCTATCCTAATCTGATTATAACTGGAAAATCCATCCATTAGGGATATTATTGCACTCCCAGCAGTAAATTCAATGATCTGATCCATGTTGGGAAGAGGAAAATCATCTTTAGGGCATGCAACATTAATATCTCTAAAGTCTATGCAAACCCTAACTTTAGTGGCTTCTTTCTTGAGTTCATTGGAACGACATTCGAGATCCATTCAGCATAATCAATGGCTTGTATAAAAATAACATTTAAGAGTTTTTCTAATTCTCCTTTGACTAGTAAGGCCACTTTAGGATGCATTTTTCTAAGTTTCTGTTTAACAGGTTTAGCATCCGGATGGACTACTAGGTGACGCATAACTGCAGAAGGGTCTAATCCTGGCATATCTTCATATGTCCAAGCAAATACATCTTCATATTGTTTAAGTAATGCAATGTATTTATCTTATTTTTCTTGACTCAATTTTGATCTAATGTTGATTATGTGAGGGTTATCTTTGGTTCCAATGTTAATTTTTATGATGTTTTCTACTTCCATGTGTAGATCTCTCTCAAAATTAGGTGGGGTGGGTGAAACGCCTAATTCTTGTAATTCTTCCAAGGTTAGCTTGGATAATTCATCTTGAGGAGTCGTGGCCTCAAGCTGGGCTATACTAGGTATAGAGCCATCAAAATAAAATCCGTTATGTAACAATTCCTCAATGGAGACATCATGAAAGATATCCCCCTCCAACTCATAGTCGGATTTAGCAATCATCTCAGGGTAAGCTATGGATAACATATTACATGTAAGAAGCTTAAAATGCAAGACATCCCATTTATCCAGATAATCTTGGTAACATATGAGGTGGTCATCATCCTCGAATGGGAAGGGCTGACCTTTACTAGGAAATAGGCCCACACCACATCGGGTAGGCCACGGTTCTACCTCAAAAGGTTCTTTCATACCATTCTGGAAAGGTCCCAAACCTTTCCCTTTATATCCCAATTTAAGCATTATGGGCTTAGCTTTAATATACTCATTAGCAAAATAGCATCTAGCACATCCATCACAATGTGTCTTGATGTTTCTAGGTATTCTTCCCCAGTCATATCCCTTATAAATAAAATCACAACTCTTGACTTGGTAAATACTTCCCATAGGCTGTGAGAGGCCCAAGGTATGAGGAGAGGGTGGGAGTTTATTAAAAATAAGGGCATCTTGCATGGAAGTGTTTGTTTTTTCTGATATAAGAATTTTAGATAAATCGGGTAAGAGCTCATCAGTAAGAGCATAAGAGGTAGAAGGAACATTTCCTACATCATCGGATGTGGAAAGTATGCCTGTAGTGGATGTAGATGTTATAGAGATATCGATGGATGAGTCTATAGGTATGGAAGTTATAGGAGTAAAATAAGAAGCATTGGTTGTAGTTTTAGGATCTTTTTGAGGTCCTAATGTGGTTTGTTCGGAAGATGGTTGAGCTATATGTAGAGGTGTGGTTGATGGGGAAAAAGTAGATGATGTTATGGGTGTGTGTTTCACACGTTTAGATGGATAAGTAGAATTAGGATGTGGGGATGACAGAGCAGGGCAAAATTGAACTCCAATAGGTTCTGCCAAAGCACACATATCAAAGGGTTTAGGATCATCATGAATGGTAACCAACTAATTTTTAAATTCGAATTTAACACACTGATGTAAAGTTGAGGGAACAGCTCGCATCGCGTTGATCCAAGGGTGACCCAAAAGTATATTGTATGATGAAGGGCAATGTACAATAAACACGGTCGTGTCTAAGGTTCTCGGACCAACTTGCAAGGGGATAGTAATAACTCCACACGTTTCTTGTGTTTCGTCATTGAAGGATTTTATGATCATATCAGTTCTTTTCATTTCATCACTTCTAAACCCAAATATTTGGTAGAAGTCAAAAGTGCATATATTTAAAGATGAACCATTATCAATCAAGACTCGTTTAACTGCTACATCCCCAATTAGGGCAGTAATATATAAGGGGTTATCCTTATGTAAACTATGTTGTGGTATATCTCTATCCCGAAAGTCAATACAATTGACTTCTCGAGTTATGATAGTATTGGACATGGCTTCAGGTTGAATATTTTGTGGTACCATCATTTGGCTTAATGTGAGCATTAATTCATCCCTATGGGTAGGAGAAGATCTTAAAAGGTCCAAAAGGGAAATTCTAGCTATAGTATTTGATAATTGTTCATTAATATTATAAGGAGGCTTAGGTTGAACATTAGGCACATGATTCCCTTTATTGGGATTTTTCAAAACAAATGGAGCTAATCCATCGTTCTGTGTTTGATCCTATTGATATTTTTGAGCCTTTTGTTGAGTAACAACTCTGATGGTACCTACAATATTATTTTGAGGATGATGAATAGGTCTTGGTCAAGTGTTTATGGCTTGCTCATTAGAAAGTAATTGGTGAGAAGATGGTCTAGTAGTGACTCTTCTAGGAAATGGTTCTTCTGGAACCATAAAACTTGTGATAGGTTGAATAGGATCTGATTCATCTTCAGAGCTATTCAATTGATTTAAGGTGATTTCCATGTCACTTTTAGTCTCATATTCTACATCACTAAGATCAGGTTTCTGAGTATTATATAGAGGTCTAGTCGTAACCATGGATAAAGTTGTGTCAAATACTTCCACATCATGAGTAGGTGAATGTCCACTAATAGTTCCTACATATCGGGTAGGAGGGGGAACATTATGATGCTCAATTTGATTAGCCACATCTTTACCATGCTTTGGTAAAGGATGTTGAAATATGTCCAGTGACTAATTGGCATTTTGATTCTAATTTTGAGGGATGTTCTTTTGAGAATTATTAGAAGGATTTTGTTTAGGTTGAAAGGCTTGCACCTCCATCTCATTGCTATCAATCAGGTCTTGTATTTTATGTTTTAATATTTTACAAGAATTGGTAGCGTGTCCAAGTCCTCTATGGAAATCACAATGTAAATCAGCTCTGTATCCGGGTATAGTTGGATCAGGTTCCCAGATATTTGGTAACTGAATCAAACCTCGTGCTAATAATTACGGGAGAATGGTTGATAAGGGTTGATTTAACCTAGTAAATTCTCAAGGTGGTTTATCAGGAGGTTTTAGTATAAATTTCTCTATTTTTTTTGTAACATTAACAGTAGCAACGTTTCTGCTATCAGTGACTCCATCACCCACAACTTGTTTATTTTTATATTGATTTTTGGATGTTTTCTCATCATCTCTCTTTTTAAGTTGACCTCTCCTAATAAGAGAATCTTCCACTCTTCGGGCTAAATCTATAGCTTGATTGAAGGTGGTCAAGGTAGCAGTTGATAACTCATAGGATAACTATTCTTGTAAATTATTGATAAAGATATCAAGCATTTCCCGATAAGGTAACACAAAGTGTAATTTTCCTATCAACTGCCTCCATCGAGCTAAGAAGTCAGCAAAACACTCATCTTTGTCTTGTTTTAGGTTGTACAAATCTTTAATAGTTACATGCCTTTCAATATAGGCACTAAATTGATGCACAAAAGACTCGGTGGTCTCTTCGAAATTTCTCAAAGAATGAGTGGGTAATTGATAATACCACTCCAATGCCATCCCTCCTAAAATTTTTGGGAACATTTTTAGTAATAACAAGTCATCATGTGATATATCATGACATGCTATCCTAAACATACGAAGATGCTCTATGGGATCTTCGGTTCCTTTGTATATAGGTAGGACAGGCATAGGAAAGTGTTTGGGATATGGTTGTGCTAAAACTATAGGATCGAGAGGCTAACTACACATCTCTTGATAATTGTACGAGGGATGGTAGGGATCTATCTTGTCCATGCGGGAGACTAACTATTTCACCATGGCTTCTAGATTACCAGTTTGTCCACCATATTGGTTTGGTGGTACATGAGTATGGGATTTGTGAGCGTATTTTGGCGTGACATAAGGATTAGATGCTATATTGTTGTTATGCAAATGGTTGGTAGGAAGAGTATTATGAAGAAAATTTGTTGTAGCATTATGTTGTATCCCAGATTGTTGGAAATTGGTATTTGGTTTTGTTTTAGTCTTTTTTTGATTTGAGATATATTGATCAATAGCTTGGCGAAATAGGGCAGTGAATGAAGGTTTCTTTTGTGTGGGAATAACCCTAGGCTTGGTAACAGGCACTCTAGGTGGTTGGGTAACCTGTTGTTGTTGCATGTTCTAGATTATAGCGGCCATATCCAAATTGGATGGTCCAGCTTGATCAATTTCTTGATCAACGAAGGAAAAGGGATTAGTGCATGTGTGATATATGTCTTCTAGGGTTGCTTGAGTGTCACTAATTTTATCTTTGTCCATATGGACTGCTCTATTAAGAGTGCCCATATTAGTATTGAGGAACCTCCAAAAATGTTCCATGTTCTCAAAAGTAACAGCTCCTTCCGGAGATATTTTAGGGGATGAGGATCCTTCCTCTCTATCATTTTCTTTTTGTTCATTTCCTACAGTAAATTCTTCTTCTTGTTGGTCAAAGGTTCCTTCTTCCTGAATTGGGTCTTCAATAAGGACATCTGGGTTATTTCCTGGTTTTATTAACCAATCTTCTTCTACTTCAGTCTGTTTTCCATTCCTGAGTCTAGTCATTATGTCTAAATTTAGATTTTAGCAAATATATATTAATATATTTGCAACAAATTTGGGAGGTATATATTTTAACTATATACCTACTATAATACTTAAAAGAAAATGTTTTGATTTTTGTTATGATTTTGTTTTGTTTTTATTTTTATTTATTTATTTATTGTTTTTTTTTTGTTTTATGTTTATAAAGACAACAAAAAACACACTAAATTCAAGAAATAAAAATAATAAAGGAATAGCTTAGTTTTCTATAAATAGTTTATATATGTCATTTATAGGATCAAGTTCATCGGGAGTCATGAAATGCTCCTCTTCAAATTGGAAATGGTTTTTCAAGAACTTGATAAAGTGTGCTATAGTGATGTTATCTACTTCTAACTCTGATTTGTAAAAATAGATTTCATGGCAATACTCTCAATATAACACAGCTCTAGGAACTCTATTCTATATCTGTCTATTCATAAGAACGACCTCTTGATCCTCTATACGAGAGAAATTTATGTACTACAACTGCATTCTCAAGGTATTCCTCAAAGGTGTACAACTCTGAAGACACATGGGCTCTTTTATCTGCTAACCACCTATGGCAAGCTCTCTAAAGTTCATGATATAAGGTCACTTGATCAGGATCTAGGATTCTATCTAGCACAAACCTCTTAATTTTCCTGAGTTTAGTTGATCTAGAATTAATGATATTCAATCTCTTATTAAGTTCATCTCATAAAGGTTGAACCCTATTTGTGTAAGGTATTCTAAGCACAAAAGTAATCTCTATAGCTGCTAATTTATTCTCAACATTAATGGTGACAACTCGTCTTTTATTATAATCTACCATCTAAATATGATATGCAATCTTTGATTCTAAATGCATTTATGTTTTGTTTTTTTAGATTTTTTTCAAAAGGTTTTTAGTTTTCACGTCGGGTTCACCAAAATGTATAGCTCCAATTTTTTGCATCCTTACCTTTAGGCTATAGGATCCGTGCCCAAAAGGGGGATGCGAGAAGGATGGGACAATACCTCGGACTGAGAGGCCCTTTGAAGGTCCCGCCTCTCGGGGGAGGAGTATAAGGGTGAATTTTCGACGGATGGTGGGTTCACCAGGAAAATTTTGAGTGGCAGTTTCCACACCTAGGTTGATAGTAAGTTTGATGTGTTCATTTTGCACTTTAATCATTCAATTCCTAGGTTTGGCCAAGATGAATCTAAACTATTCTATATGCCAATACAGATTTAGGTGAATATAGAAAACAAGAATGAATGCTAAACATAGAGAATATGCTAACTAGAATAGTACATACCTGATTCTGGATGTCTGATGAAGATTCTAAGTTTTGTAGCAGTCCAAATCGTCTCAAATCGTTTGAGATCATCGTCAATCTAACGAATTCGTCAAAAACATGCAATCATAGGAATAGATACAAAATACCAAAGATGCAACTACAAAAGCAAAGGAGAATGATAGAAATAACAGCAAACAGGCCTAAATAATAAATTAAAATAACAAATAAGAGAAATGCAGTAGATTTAATGATTGATTTTAACTTTACCATGCGGTTATCCTAAATGAGGTGAACTCCAAGATGCATAAATATAATAACTAAAATAATGTATAAAGAAATGCAGAAAACAATAAAAAATATGCAAACTCTGGACTCTGATTGCCCCCAATCTGAACTACAGTCAGGATTGCCTCTAATCATATGAGATCATCTGCGCTTCTCGACAGGATCATTTGAAATCGCTTGGAATCGCTTGCGACGATCCGAGCTAGCTTCAACTGAAAAACAATAAAGTTCCTGCAAGAAAACATGAAATGCAGAATGCAAATAGTGGTGTGAGGATGCTTTGAGGTGTGTGGAAGTTTAGGGGGTTTAAGTAGAGTTTCAAACAAAGAGTTAGGGGGTTCAGGGGAGTCAGTTAGGGGGATAAACTGGAAAAATCCCAGTTTATATAGGATTAGGGAGAGGTTAGGAGGTTAGAGATCATCCCAATTTGGGAGATCTCCAATGGGGGAGACTCTAACTGTGCAGACATGCTTTCTGCCCAGGTTAGAGAGGTTGTTGAAACAAAAGCTAATTATGAAAATTTGGTTTTGGGATGAAATCGTCTGGACGTTCTATTCTAGACGAATTCATTAGATCTAGGATGATTTCGTCTAATCTACGACGATATAGTCCAACGGTCAAAACAAATCCTAAAAATGGTTCTGAAAACAAGGAAAGTGGGTAACGAGCGGTTAATGGGCAGTTTGAGGTTAAAATATGAATTTTTATCTTTTTACTAAGGTTTAACTGTGCCAATTTTAGGATGCTACAGTTACTTCCTAAGAGGTATAGTGAAAATATTTCAGCCATAGAAGAGTCAAAAGATATTGAAATTTTGATAAGGGATGAGTTACATGGAATTCTCACAACTTTTGAGTTGAGAACAAAAGAGGATCTTATTCCCCAAATGGAAGCAACCTTAAAATTTACAAAGAAGAAAAAGGGTAAGATGTCAGATTCAAGTAATGAGGTATCCAGTGATGAAGAAGTAAACTATGGCAAGAGGAACAAAGACACAAGAAAGTATAAAGGTATGAAATCGGTTAGGTACTTTAATTATGGTAAATATGGTCACTATGCAACTAATTATCCAATAGATGGAAATAACAATGGGGATAAGAAAAAGGACCATAAGAACAAGGAAACAAGAAAATACAATTACCAAAAGAAAAGCAGGGAAGGACAAAACAAGCAAGGAAAGAAGTTTTTCCAAAGGCATAAGAAGAGTTTTTATGCAGATAAGGTAGGTAAGAGTTCTAGTGATAGTGATGTAAGGTCTTCAGATAATGAAGAAGAAGAAATTCTATTTCTGACAGAAGAAAAATATGATGTTAGAAAAAGGGCACCAATGATTCTCAAGTATTTTGGGTGTGGTAACTTTGACCATCTTGAAGATAGTTGTACAAGGAATGGATTCAGTTTTAGTGATGATGAATGTGAAGATGCTCTTGGATTTTCAAAAGAAGAATGTCTTATTATGTCAATAAAAGAAGGAAGTGCTTTTATTGAAGATGAATTAGAAAGGAATGAAGATGATCCTAAAGGTAAAGGAATAGAGGAAGAATAAGAGGAAGGTGAAGTTGATCTTGAGGGTGAGCTTATTCCTACTTTAAAGGAATTAAGGTAAGAAAATAGAACTCAAAACTCAAGCTTCAATTTCAAGAATGTGATGAAGAGAAAGGAAAGCTTATAGAAGATCTAACCAACTCAATAGCTAAGATAAGAAGATTTAAAGAGAATTTAGAGGCAAAGGTTCTAGAGTGTGAAAGGTTAGAACATGAAGTAGCAGTACAAAGGAAGGAAGTAAAATAGTCTAAAAAAAAGCTACACAGGTTTAGGAGAATTTCAAAGACCTTGTATAATATTATCAAGGTACAAAGACCTTCATCAAACAAGACAAGTCTTGGTTTTGAACAGGTACAAAGAGAACAAGGAGAGGAGTTAATATCAAGCTCCAAGGAAGAAGAAGCTTCAGAATAAGAGAGTGTAAGAGAGAGTGAGACTAAGGTTAAGTTGGATAGTAAAAATTTCAACAAGTAAAGGAGCAATGCACAAAAGAGGAACAAATGGAACAAGAAACAACACAGGGTAGAAGAGACTAAGAGACCAATGGGGTCAAGGCAAGGTTTCTTCAATGGATATTGCTTCTCATGTCATAGGTTTGGGCATAAGGCTACACAATGCAGGACACATGAAATATAGGAATATGGAAATTTTAGAAATAGACATCTCTTCCAAGTTTTGCTACTCTTATAATCATTTTGATCATAAGGTAGTAAATTGCAGGGTTCATGACAAGAATGGATATGGCTTCACCAGGAGAAACTTCAAGACAGTTGCACCTTCAAGGAATCACAAAATTAAGTGTTATAAGTGTAATAATGTTGGTCATATAGCCAAGTGGTGTAGAGTAGAATTTCCAGGGACAATAAGGAACAAGAACATTAAGAGAAATCAAAAGGATCAGTTTAGGCAAAAGGTGGACAAAGGAAAAAATTAGTGTATGCTGGGAGTAGAGATACTCCCACCCCAAAATTAACCACCTCAAGAGAGGAGGTGGGGGAGGGGCTAATATAAGAGTCTCATTCTTAGCCCCAAGCCCCAAAGGTGGCCCTTTGCCATTGATGTCAAAGGGGGAGAGATTTGAGTTAGGGGAAGTGCATTTAGTCAGGGGAAGCAGTTTCTCAGGGGGAGCAAAACTAAAAAAGGTAAAGAAAATGGTAAAAGGAAAATGGGTTGCCATCAATGACAAAGGGAGAGATTTTTGGAAATAGTTTTGTTGTCATTGATGTCAAGAGATTGATGTCCAAGTTTCGTCATCATTAATGTCATCAGATGGTTTTTCCACAAGGCAAGGAAGAGGTTCAAAGGAATAGGATATAATATTTATTTTAAATATTATATGCCTAAAAAGGTCTAAACAAATTAAATATCCAAGGAAGGAGGAGCAGGTTAAAAGGAAATAATAATATTATAATATTTAATATTATAATATTTTGGGTCACAAGTTGGTTTGAAGAAAAAAGAAGGCCAAAGAGTTATCAAATTTTAAATCTTCCTAAAAACCCATTTGGCAGATTTTGAGGACTAAGGTTTAAATTATTTAAATTTAAATATTTTAACCATAAGGTTAAAATTTAAATTTAAATCAATTATGGCACCAAATTTTTAAATTCGAAATAAATTCAAATTCTCTATCTCCACCGACGTGTTAGACAACATGGCAAACATTATAAAAGGGGGTAATATTTTAATCAAAAAATCATCCATGTGAATGTTAATTGCCCAAAGGAAATCGTGTGTTGTGTTGGTAAGGAAAAAATTCACATGTGTTTAAAAACTTAAGAGGGCAAACGTGGCAATAAAGACAAGGGGAGTGCCAATGAAGGTTCAAGGTGCTTGGTAGTGCAAGTGGAAGCCGAGGTCTGTGTTATGACCTTCACGAAGCACGAGGTTGTGGGTTTGATCCACGCGATTGTCATTTTGCGAAGGGAGAATCTTACTTGCTTCGTTTGCTCTGAACGGAGAAGACATAAGGCATAAGATATAGACGTGGCCCTTTTAATTTCATGAGGGCACGTAGACCAAGAAATGGATGTGCTTTGCACTAAGGCGCTTGGTGAGGCAAGGTTTGGTGTTCTAATCTCACCAAAGGTTTTTGTTGAAAAGAATAAAAGGTATGCGCTCATATTATTATTTATCACGGTTTTGATAATCCAAAATTGCATAGTGTGGAAAAAATTTATTTTGCCCAAGGTTTTGATAATTTGGAAATTATATAGGGGGAAAAATTAAAAGGTGTTTATGAGTTATTGAGGGAGTTAAAATGGAAAATAAAGTTAAAATATTTTATTTTAATTTTGGTGATTAGAATTTATAAAGGAGGTGAAATAAGGTGTAATTAAGATTTAATATTTTTGTGTGGTGAAATATTTTTGAGGAAAATAATTGGATGAAAATTTTGAGAAGATTTTTGCTATCTAGCCTTTGAGATTGACAAAGAGAGTGATTGTGATTGAGACGGGTTTTGAGATCAAATATTCATCAAACAAAAGGTATGGAAATATCATCGTTGTGAGTGAAATATTGTTGAATGTTGTAAACTACAAAGTTGGAGTGAAAAGGTTTGTTTGATAAGCATTGTTGAGTGAGTTTTCATGTGCATGATGGAAGTTTGTGAGTACATTTGAGTGTGAAATTGAGGACTATCTTGAAATAGGGTTTGTGAAAGATCATGAGTATAATTGTTATGTGAGATTGTTGATAAGAATTGTTAGAAAGAATTGAATTATTGATCATGTGCATAACTAGGGTTTGTGAAAGAACATGAGTATCATTGTTATGTGATATTGTTTGATAAGCATTGTTGGAAAGAATTGAGTGAGTCTTCATGTGCATGACTAGGGTTTGTGAAAATATCATGAGTATCATTGTTATGTGAAGTTGGAATCATCTTGAGTCAAGGTTTGAGTTCCATAGTGTGAGTTGTTGGAAGCATTGTGAAACACTTGGTTTGGGTTTGTAAGCAAGTTGTGTTTTATAAAGTGGATGCTTTGTTCAAGTTCTGTGAAATAAATTGTTCCTTATTCTAAATTTATTTGAGAGAGAGTTTGACAGTGATTGAGTGTTTTGTGAGTGTGAAACATATTGAGTCTCTAACCATTCTCTATATATTTATGTGGGTTAAACAAGATTTTGTGTGAAAATTGTTCTTGTAATTAAATAGGTTTTCTATGTGAGATTGAGTTGAGTTTTGTATGCAAGTTTCCAATTGATTTGAATAAGATTTTTTGAAATCTAGTGAACAAATTTGAGTAAGTACTAGAGAGGACTTATTGACCAGATTTGAGGTAAGTCATGGTGAAGACTTGTTGAGAATATTTGAGGTAAGTCTTTGTGAAGCCTTGTTGAGCATATTGGACAAGTTCTATAGAGGACTTGTTGAGAAGATTCAAGGAAAGTATTGGTGAAGACTTGTTGAGAACATTGGACAAGTTCTAGAGAGGACTTGTTGCGCAAATTTGAGGTAATTCTTGGTGAAGACTTGTTGAGCATATTTTAGGTAAGTCTTGGTGAAGACTTGTTGAGCAGATTGGACAAGTTCTTGAGAGGACTTGTTGAGCAGATTTGAGGTTAGTCTTGGTGAAGACTTGTTGAGCAGATTGGACAAGTTCTTGAAAGGACTTGTGGATAGAGTTGAGGCAAGTATTTATGAAGACTTGAGAGTAGATTTAATTGATTAATTTGTTCAATATTTGAGTTAAATATTTGAGTAGATTCAATATATTTGATTTGTGATTAGATCAAGCTTTGTGTTAAGGCTTGAGGACAGATTCGAGATAGAGATTGAGTAGATTTATGATAGAACAAAGGACTGTATTTAGTGCAGATTTGAGACAGAGATTGAGAATATTTGTGCTAGACCTAAGGACTATGTTTAGTATAGATTTGAGATAGATATTGAGTAGATTTATGCTATACTGAAGGACTGTGTTTAGTGTAGATTTGAGACAGAGATACGAGCAAGCTTTGGAGGTGATAGAGGATAGTAGTCTCCAGTGGATAGAGATTCATTATCCAAGGAAGTGGGAAAAAAGGTCTTCTGAGTGAGGACAATGGTCTTCAGTGGAGTGATATCCAAAATCTAGTGCAGTGGAGGCAGTAGTCTTCTAGAGTATCTCTAGCCAAAGTATAGGAGAAGGAGTTCTCCTATGGATAGAGATCCATGAACCAGCTGAGGTGATTGATGTCTCCTATGGATAGGAATCCATGAACTTGATTAGGAGATTGGAATCTCCTTTGGACAGAGGTCCATAAACATTGTAATAGGGAAGGATTCCCAAGAGATTTGTTGAGAAAATTTTAGTGAAAGGTTTTCTCCGTGGACAGACCACATTGGGTGAACCACGTTAAATTGGTATATCTATTGTGTGTGGTGATTTGTGCATTGCTTTGATTATTGTTGTTGATATTGCCATTGATATATTTCATAGTATTGTTTAGGAAAGAAAAGTAAAAAGTGGTCTTATAATGTTCACCCCCATCTCATTATAAGCTTGTGTTCTTCAATTCTAACATGGTATCAAAGGGGGTATGGAGCTAACTTTCTTGGTCATATAGAAATTCCATTCAAAGCCTCCAATACTTATTTTGAATCCTAGGAGATATTTACTATATCTTTTTTCATATTTTTGAAAGCCTTGGGAATAAGAAATCCTTGTTCCTCCTAAATATGCTTCAATAAATTGGGCTTTGGTCTCATGCTATGGAAAAACTTAGCAAAAGGGAAGATTCAAAAGGGGAAAGCTACTTCTTGACTCAACAAGGTGTTGCATGTATTTTTAAATTTGAAATCACGTACCTTTCCCACTTTTTCTTGGTGCCTTTCATAGTAAGAGAACATGATGCCCTTCTTCATGAGGGTCCATTTTCACCAAAAAGAAAAGGACTAATGGATGTCAATACCAAGAATTTTCTTCATAGTGTAAATTAGTTTGAAAAAATTTGATGCTA
Organism: Wollemia nobilis; assembly: GCA_028583015.1. Classification (NCBI taxonomy): domain Eukaryota; kingdom Viridiplantae; phylum Streptophyta; class Pinopsida; order Araucariales; family Araucariaceae; genus Wollemia; species Wollemia nobilis. Next base: position 1,890,897 of record JAQPPZ010002203.1, on the reverse strand, counting down.
TAGAGTATCATTGTAACTATAAGGATATCAATTTGACATAATTATATGGATGCTGGTGTGTTGAAGTATATTATATTATTTGATACATGCTAATGTACCACCATGGTACCTTCATGGTACATATTGTAAATATTAGACTAGGGTTGAGTCTTAGTTTAGAGTGTGAGTAATATTTTATGTAATGTAATAATGTGTAGAAAATGCACAAATGTTATGTAAGTGTTTGTGTAGGAAATGCACAAGTATCATGTCAGTAAGTGTGAAAATGTAATGTGAGTCTACGTGCATAAGTTTCTATTATATTTTAAAGCTAAATACTTAAGGTAAAATAAAATCAAGATATAAAATAAAGTTGCAATATGAAATATAATATAATGACAATATTTTAAACATATAAAACTCATAAATAACTTCTCCAGCAACTCGTAAAAATACCATTAAAAAATTCTCACAAAAATTGTATTTGATACAGAATAAAGATCTCAATTACACCATACTTCCACACACTCTCACTACACATTCTCTATTCACACATACACAAGAGACACATATCTAATGGAATGTGACTATTCATATGGAGTACTATTGTACTTCACTCTTCTTGAGACTCTTCACTTTACTACTCTATGAACTCATGTGCACATGGAATATTATGCACATTTACATTATTAAATAATTTTCACATTCTAATAATACTTGTGCATTTATTACATTGCATTAAGTAAATACTCACACTCTAATCTAAGACACACTCCTAATCTAGAAATGTACCCATGATGGTACATTAGCATGTACCAAATAATTTTATATACTCTAACACCTCCCTGTATTAAATTATTTGGTTATTGAATATTTTTAGTCTTCAATATGATCTTCTTCTTTTATCTTCAATTTATCTCTAGTAAATTTATATCTGGAGTCTTCAAATGAGTATCTTCTTTGATTCAGTCCGCATCTTGCCTTTCTTGATTTGATTCCATTTCTTGTTGCTTTGTCTTCTTTTTTGTACCTTCACTAATGATGTATTCAATACATCAACAATTCATTAATTGCACTCTCTATTTCTTGTTGTTTTGTTCCTTGAAATAACCTAGAAGTGATTAAGTTCAAATAAATCATTAAACATTCTTTTGGAGAAAATACAATGCATTTTGACTAGTCCACCAAGTCTTGTAAAGCTTTTCATGCAAATAGCCAGTTAATGTTCTAAAGTTTTGTTCTTTAGCCTCCACAAGAAATAAATAAAATTCTTCCTTTAAAATAGAATGCTCATATCCATCAAAGGTGTGTATTAAGTTTTGAGAATAAAACTTAAATGCACGGAATAGTTCCTCACTATTTTCATTGAATGCTTTCTTCACTATTTCATCCATGATTCTTTTAACTTCAAATTTCTACCCTTTGAGGTTGTCTACCTTATGTCTCCCTAGTTTTGAATGTAATACAAAACCTTTTATGTTATAACCTTATATCTCCAAATTTTGAATATTTTGATCAACTTTGATTCAATTTACCAACTTCTAAATTTTGAGTTGAATTTGAGTATATGATCAAATACTAACTTTCAATTATTCAAATATTGTAGTATACTTTGTATTTCCTAATTTTTGGATAATGACCAAACAATAGTTTTGAAATAGGTTTAAATTCTACAAAATTCTAAGTGGAAATTCTTTTATCTCCCAAATTTCAAAAAATATAAATTTCAAGATTCTAAATTTCACAAACCTATGTTGATGCTGAATTTCTTATAACTCCAAATTCAGAAATTTAGAAATCTAGTAAAAAGGTATTTACAAATTCTATATTCCTAATTTGATGTAGGAAACCTTATTTCTCCACAATTCAAAATATTTGCAAATATTAAAAATGCTTCACAAAATTCAATAATTTAATTTATTAAACTTCTCAAAATTTGAAATTGAATTCCCAATAATATTCCAAAAACTATTTCAATACTTCTCTAGATTTTTCCAAAAATGACTAATAATGTTTCTTAGGTTTTAAATTTTAATTTTACATCTTATCTCTCCAATAATCAAGAAAATGGATTAATTTCTATTCAACCTTAGAAAAATAATAACATTATCCAACCTTATAACTCCTAAATGTTGAGCAAATAATCAAATTGTAAATGAATTGCTTTACCTCTCACTGAGGTGTGAAGATAATGAGACAAAACTGTCTAACCTACCCTAAAATGGTGTTGTTCAATGAAATTACTCTACTTCGTTGCACGTATGTCAATTGTATCTACTTTGTTGCTCTTAGATCTGAGATTTGATGAAGGTGTGTAGTTCTCTCTTTTTATTGTTTGACTCACCCATGCATTTAATGGATGCTAAAAAATGTCTTATATTCCTTCAATACTTGTTGGTGCTCTCTGTGCATGATGCAAAATGACATGCAACGTATTTTGGCACTCCAAAAATTTTCTATGTTCTTCTCCCTACGTAACACTTGGCAGTGATGAATTTGAAATGTTATTCTATCTTGGTTGATGAGTTATTGCTTCCTAGCATTACTCTTCATTGCTTGATGGTATTAAGGTATTATTTTTTGATAGGTTAGGAAATTTCATTAATATCCGGGTTTTAGAAAGGATCCCAAAACCTATTTACAAAAATAGCAAGGACCTACTGAAAGATGTCAAAAACTAGAAAACAAATGCAAAAAAAAAAGGGATGTAGTCCCAATTACAGTCAAGACATCCTAGAAACAAAAGGGGGGATACAGTCCCATCAAGAATCCAAAAGACAAATGGTAAACAGGCTCCACATAGGGTAGCCTAAGAAACATAAGTGAACATATGAGGAAGCTAATCCTCAGTGGCATCCTCGTCACCCTCCTTGTCCTCATATTTCATCTCTTCCTTGACCTCTTCCTTGGCCTCATCTTCGAAATTGACCTCATCCTCCTTGGAGTCCTCTTGACCTAGAAATTGCTCATTGTAGAATAACAAATTTAGGGCTTACCTGCATTCAGTAATGGAATTCATCATGTTTATGGTTGTTGAAATGATGAATCTCTTCAATTTTTTGGTAGCAACATTGTCTTCCTTGTCATAATCCTTTATGTCAATAATATTTTGTTTGCCCTAGGTGAGTTGTTCCTTCAGATGGGATGATTTCCTAGTGGGACCTTCAAATTTTTCAAATTTGATATTCTTCTTTGTTCTCAGCTCAGAGATCACCTCTATCACCTTTCTTTTCTTAGCAACCAAGGATGAGAAAATAGGAAAAGGAGCACACAATTTTCCAAGAGGGTTGGGTTTGCTTTTAGAAGGGCTGGGATTGACTTGAGGGCTATGAATTAGGATATGGTTATATATGATCTTGTAAAGCCCTTGGTGAGATGGGAGGTCATTACTTTTTTCTTTCTATAGGCCCCTATCGTATAACTAATGGAATTGAAAAGGAAATGGGGAATGCTAATGGGGTTAACATCCCTAAAGTGATTGAAAAAATAAAAATGAAAGCTATAGTTTACCTTATTTAGATAATCCACGGTAATATACTCTATCACATACTTCATTACATAATTCCAGAGGGTGGGAAGGTTTTTTGGTGCAATCCCTATTTTACCTCCTTGAAGATTTTGTCGTTGTACCTAAAGTGATCGACCTCCCTTTTGCCAGTTGCCTAGTAATAGTGGAGAGAATATGTATGTCAATTATAATTTCTCTCCCCTTAATAGAGATTTTACTATTCTCCTAGGTATATAGGACAACCATGGTGATATCGAGCTCATCACTGGAGAATTTCCTAAAAATAGGATAAACCCCCTCTCTTTCAGAATACGCTCAACAAGTGGATCCCAATATGCATGACTTGGCTCCATAAAACTCATCTTGGGCAATAATTCTAGGATGAGGAGAGTAAAAGACGCATTTAGAAAACATGCATAGGAAAAAATACTTATGTGTCCATTAGCAATGTTAGGACACTCGGGAGGTTTACCTATTTGAATTGGAGCCTGAATATTTTAGAAGTTTTTTTAAATGTTTCCCTTATCAATTTTGGGCTCCTCGCCTTTCTTCGGATTTTTCGTAGGGAATTTTTTATTTTCAAAGCACCGTTGCTCAAAAAACTCACATGAGAACACATCACTTATGAAATTATGGTATTATTCTTCCTTGCTGCTAGTTGGATTTTTAATGCTTGTCTTTCCTTTTGATCCTTCAACTCACCCTAACAATGCTTTGACTCCTTGATACTTGGATTTTTGATATCCATCGACTATCATTTGAAATTCTTATTCTTCCAATGTTTGTAGACTGTGCTTATGCTCCTTGGAATGGAGCTAATGGTGGCTATTACACTTGCTTCTCCTCCTCAACATAGTGGCTCCTCATTTTACTTTACATAGTTTCTCCTATCACTATGGTTCTCCACATTTCAATGTGGTGGTTCTTCCTTTAACCATGGTGGCTCCTCCTTTCTTGTAGGGTGGTTCATTATCAAAATTGATGGCTCTTGGATGTTTTCCCCCTATTTTACTATTGCAACTCTATCATGATAGTCTTATGTTGGGACTACTCCAAAATATATTGTTGTTCTTTGAATTCTAGCCTACTTGTCCTCCACTTTTCTCATTGTCTTCAAACTTTGTGGTTCCTCCACATGCTTGATGATTTCTTCTTATCTTCTCTTCTCCATTCAAGACTGAAACTTGGTTACTCTTGTTCCTTATACTATCTTGCTATCTTTTCAAGATAGTAACTATCTAATTATTTTCTTATTGAATTGCTATTATTTTTGCAGGTTTGAAGCAAGTTCAATGGTGATAGCAAGCTCTAAATTTTTGCTTCAACTAGAACTTTAGCTTCTCCTTTTGTTGTCCTTAATAATGATAATGGTGCTTATAATTCTTAACATAAAAACTCTCCTTGAATGCTACAACTATAAAAACTTATTTGTAAACTTTTCCTTGGATTATAATAAATAACATATAGATTTATTTTTCCTTCTCCTTATTATTCCTTTTCAAAAAATATTTAACATCACTTTTGTTGTTTGTATTTTATAGATTCTAGGATGATAATGATGCCTCCTTCCTTGGATTGGAGACACTTAGCTTAGACTATATTTTGTTGGATTTAATAACTCTAATATGGTGCTTTCAAAAAAATTTATTAGAAGCTAATTTGAGTGCTTGAATAATGAACCTTTATAGCACCAATATTACAAAACTCTTTGGCCTCCTTCTGAAGCTAATCTCCTTGGTGATTTGATTCACCTTCTTGCTATCTCGAATGCACAAATTTTGTATCTCCACTTCCTTTTACATTTCTACCCCAAAATCAGCTTCTACCTTCTTCGAAGTATGTTGTCCAAATTTTCTATTTCTCCTTGCCAAAAGGCTATTACAGAATGCTGAAATAGTAAACCTTTCTTACTCTTCAAATGCTGTTTAAAATAAGCCTTTTTAATCTTCAACTTCTCTGATTTTTACAGATCCAAATGCTGCCTTATTGCTTTCCAAAAAATTTATAATTTGTAGCTTTAATTTTTGCCAAATAATACTTTTCTTTGCTCTAAAATACCTCTCAAATATACCCCATAATTCTTCAAATAGTAGCTCTACTATCTACCTCAAATGCTATCTAATTTTGCATCCCAAATCTCTTAAATAGCTGCTCATAAAATCTGATTTCTTCTCCTATATATTGTTGTTCAAAACAGTATCTAACTCCTCCAATCCACTACCTTAGTTTACTGTCAAGCCTTAATTCAATTGGATGTTCAAAGGTACATCAAAATATGCTCAAATATTCTTAAATTTTTAGCTTTATGTCACCTTCAATTTTTTTTTGTGACCCTTCAACTTCTATAAAAAAATCAGCAATCTTCTCCTCGACAAATTAACCTTTAAATTATTAATGGTTGTCTTCAAATTTCTCAAATTTTTGATCTCTTAAATCTTCTTTCTTCTCCTTAGCTCTCGCTTAAATTTATCTTCAAATATGACCTCTTTCGCTAGCCTCTTCCTCAATAATATGAATGTCTTGAGGTCTTCAAAATATACCTTCTCAAAATTTGGCAAACTTCTTGCCAAATCTTCTTCCTTTTGGGGTTATTTTCGGATGGCAACAATCTTCCAAAATTTTTCTTTTTAGGAACTTATCCTACTTGCAATATTCTTTCTTCAAATCTTCTACAATGGTCACTTCTTTAACTTCTTCAATAGGGCTTCTCTAGCCTTCTTTCTGCTTCCAAATTTACTTCAGACCTCTTCTTTTGGATCTTCAAATTTTGCAACTCTTCAATTGAACCTTTTCTTAGTCCTCTATATTATTTCTCAAATATTCAATAGGGACCTCTTCCTTGGGTCTCCTTCAATCTTCAATATTCAATGAGACCTCTTTCTTGGACCTCCTTAATATTGAATGTCTACTCTTTTACTGCAACTCAAAAACTAATCCATGCATGAGGAAAGTACATAGAATTTCAAGCAATCGAAGGTGAAATTCTTCTCTATCTATTGTAGGAAGCTTCTCAACTTATGAGAAATAATGTTTTGCAACAAAAACTTAGACAGTAGCAGTCAAATACAACTAAATTTCCAAAATTCTAAAATCAATAAACTTCACTAGTTATTCTCAAAACTAGTGGAAAGAAATCTATGTTGAGTCCCAGTCTTCATGAGTTTTCCTCCAACCCTATGGAAAGACTCTAACCAAATAGAAATATAGAATATTCTTCTATCTATCAAAATTTTCAATAGGACCTCCTTCTTGGGTCTCTTAATCTTATCAATGTCAAGGTCTATCTTCAAGACTTGTAAATCTCCTATTCTTTCATTGGTTTTCCTTAAACACAGTGGAAAACTATATTTCTTAGTTTTCTTTTTCTAGAGGTAATTTATTCAAATTCTTTAGTTTCTCCATAACTAGTGGAAATATCCTTTGAAACTTAAAAAAAACTATGCAAGACAAAATCTTGTTGTAGCTTTGATACCACTATTAGCTTTTGAAGCTAAATACTTAAGGTAAAATAACCACAAGATCTAAAATAAATTTGCAATATGAAATATAAGATAATAAAAATATTATAAACATATAAAACTCATAAATAACTTGTCCAATAACTCATAAAAATACCATTAAAAAATGCTCATGAAAATTGTATTTGATACAGAATAAAGATCTCAGCTACACCATACATCCACACACTCTCACTACACATTCTCTCTTCACACATGTTGGAATATATTACATCATTTGGTACCTTTACTAATGTACCTTAATGGGCATATATTTATATTAGGAGATAAATAGTTTATTAGAGTAATATAATAAATGCACAAGGGTTAGAATGTGCAATGATGTAATTGGTATTTTCGATGATGGAATGGGAGTCATCTAAGGGATAAATGATGACAAAAGAGGGGGATCCATGTATGAATATGTAGAAGATTGACCTAAGGCATGAGATGTCTTGTAACCATAAGGCATGATATCTTTGGGAGGCAATATTCCTACATTGATTAGGATATTCTTAGCTTGCAAAACTGCATTGTAGAATTGAGGGAAGGTGTTAAATCTGGACTATTGTGTTTGTAACCCAAGATCTAACACTAAAGCTCTTATATAGTACATCAAAGCAAGAGGGGAGGCAGGACTAAATTTCGGTGGAATTATTTTCCAAGTTCTACAAAATCTCAGGTTGAAATCTAAAAAATATTCTTGCTGATTTTTTTGCATAGATGTAAACTGGTTAAGGAGGGAAAATTGATCAACTGACTAATTGAAATCTTCTGAATGAGTGCAAAATTTTCCCTCTAAAATATAGGGTCATGATTCTAACAATGACATCCTCATTCTTTACATTATAAATAGCTACCAAATTCAAGATATCTTGGTAGTGTTCATAGGCGGTTTTACCTAATCCATCATATGTAGGTATAGCTTTTAATACAACCTAAGAAATATCATGCATATGGGAAAATCTTAGGGGACCAATTGTATTCCAACTAGGGTATTTTTATAAGGGATAATTTTGAGCCACATTCTGAGCCATATTTATTTACGGTATTATAACTATAGGTGGCTTTAAAGGTACTATAGGGGTTAGTTCAGGGGGATTCTAGTCTAAATGGAATTCCTAGTTTAAATATCTTATGATGACAAATAATTTTAGAGGGAGCTCGTAATAAATGAACAAACCTAGATTATTCTTTGTAGTTGATCTAATATTCATGAAAAAACTACAAGCTGCTAGAATGGCTTTATGGATATTTGCACTCAAGGGAGTCACCAAGTGAATTTGAAAATCATTGCTTAATGAGGTCAATAAAAATCACTAAATGTTGATTCCTCTAAGAGGATTAAAGAAAAACAAATTTTATGAGTTATGTATGCTTCTTGTATATAGGTCCCACTAAGCGTGCTAGAACTGTTGGGGTCTAAATTGACATCAAGGGAACATTGAACTACAACTATGAATCTATGACTTTTGGTAGGCACATACCCGCTAATCACAACTCAAACCCTAATATTGGATGGATCAAAGATATACTTCAATCCAACCTCCAGAGTAGGCTGGTTCCTTATCAACTATTTTATATGTTGACTCAATTAAGCTCAATTAGAAAGTGTAAGTTTAGGGATAGAAATAGAGTAAGGGTTAGAAAATAATTGAGAATTTAGGCAGCCGAATAGAGCTAATAGCATTGAAAAATAGCAAGAATCCACTGATCAATCACATTTCCAATATGCCACACTTGAGACTAACAACAATCAAAACTCAACATCTTCACCATTAGAATAAGGAAATGCTTAGAAAACTATTTCAAACACCTAAATGCTAATAATCCAAATAGAAAAATTAGATCAACACTCAGGCTAATATAAATAGAAGTCTTCTACAACATTTATTCAAGCATGAACCATTCCAAGGTGTTCTAAATTAGCAATCCAATATCAACAGAATTGACTAATCATAAAATAGTAATAAAAATGTATTAACAGAATGAATCTACAATTGGTAAGGATGAAGAATTAGAGGCAACCATCCAATTTATGCTCCTTTTAAATATATTTTAGCAATTATAGTAATATATCAGGAAAATACTCCAGAGCTAACCCTTAATCATGGGGGTTCGATCTCCTTATATAGATTTTTTTAATGATTAACATGATGGAACGTTACAAGGATCTTCTTTGTCAAAATAGCAAAATGCTGAGGTGGCAACTTCTCATGAATCTTGAATAAGGGAACTGAGCTATCCTCCATTTATGCTACAACTACACACTCGGATCTTCAACTAACTTCCATATTTGGAGAGGTTACAAATCAATCTGGACCGCTCTTCATTCTTGCAAGAATCCTATGCTATTAATTTACAACTAAAAACACAACCAAATCTTGATTCCAATGATGTTTGGTCTTCCCACATCCTTTTCACTACCTTTGTTAGGTTCAGAATCTACAACTCTTAATTTTGTTGAGTAAGTTTTGACTGTGTTGACCACAAAACTGTATTTTATGGTTGCCAACAGTCTCCTGCAAACTCCACTACTTTGATTTTTTCTAGGTTGGGTTTGACCAGTTTGACTATGAAACTGGCTTCTACTTTTTCTTTTGGAAGATGTAAAAATTGTTTTCTAAAATCTGTGACTTTGTACTCTACCTTGTGTCGTTTGACTACGCTGACTACAAAATCTATCTTTCAGTAGATTTTAAACTCACACTTCTTCTGGCATGAAACATTTCCATACCCTGATGTTGCTTCTTCTATTTTCCACCATTTTGGATTTCGCTTGCTCAACTTTGACCTCACTGACTACAAAATTTATCTCCAGTGGAAATTCACATAGCCTTTTGCCAATTTTTTTGATTACTTAGAAAATTAATAATATAGCTAATTATATAGCCTTTTGGGGTCTATAGGTCCCATCACTTCTACTTTAAATGCACCAACTACTTACCTAGGTTTCCATGTATTTTATATGAGAAGAGGATATTTTATCTCAAAATAATTTACACCTTAGCACAATATGTAGGGTTTGGGGTTGTGACCCCAATTGGGAAGTATAGGGAACCAAAAACCTACCATGTAAAGGTTTAGGGGTAGGTTCCCCCAAAGTGAAATATAGTTTTCTAAAATTTTGGAGCATAGGTAGCCTCAACCTTTGGAATTTATCATCTAACTTTAGCATATTCACCATATTCCAACCTCATATATTTTTATTTATTTGAACTCAAAGCTACATCAAAAAAATTTTGTATTATGGTTAGGATTTTCATAACTTTCAATTATCAGACATTCTACTTAATTGCTTCTTTTAGGACCTTTTATACTTTGAATTTCAAACCTTTTGACTATGCTTTATCTGATGCTTTATCCTCTACCTCTGCTTGTTCCTCTCTCACTTATGATTTTACTCAAGGTAACTTTGGGGTGTAGTGAAAATTCACTATAGATACCTTTCCACTCAATTAAGATATTTAGAGAGCTTATGGAAATGTTTGTCAAGCAATTTTTGGTGTACATTGAAGAAAAGATCATCATTGGTGATATTTACCAACTTAAGCAAGGTAATGATGAAACGTTTGCTCATTTCTTAATGAAATGAAAAAATATTGTCAAGAGACTTCAATACATCCCCCACAAAATAAACTCCTACATACATTCCTATGAAATTTGTATTACCAATTGGCCTACCCCTTAGAGAAAACTAATATTTCCTCTTTTGAAGAGATTGTTTATTGATCTAAACATGTAGAAGGCACACTTATATGAAGGGACAAACTTAAACTCAAGTAGTAGGCAATGATGTTATCAATTCTTGCAAAGCCAACAATGTAAATATGATAGCCCCATGTCCCAAAAATGTGTCTTGATAAAATAAGAAAAACCCAAATATAAATTCATTAAGTTATATCAATCTCAATCCATAATTTTGAAATAACTTCTTGAAAAAAGGATGATAGAACTCCCATATACTAGACCCATAAATACTACCAAAGAGTTACCCCACTAGTATCAACACGATGAACATTATGATTTCCATCGTGTCAATGGCCATAAAACTAATAGGTGCAACACTTTAGGTAACATTATTAAAAACCTCAAAGATTATGGCCAAATTGTTGTCAATAACTTGAATAGCTAAACTTCCTCTAATCAAAATTTAGAAATTTTCCAAAACCCTTTGCTAGATCATTACTAAAGAGTGACTAATTATATCAAAGGTCAAAATATGGTATGCATAGTTTATTTTTCTACTTCCTATATCATAACATAACAATAGAATAAAAAATAATCTTTAGGTCAATCCTCATAGCATCCCTAGGTCCTTCATTAGAAAATAAATGTATCTTCATCTTGTAAACCTCCTTTGATTCTTTGACCCTTTGAAAATAACCAAGATACTTTCAACCTTCCTCATCAACTTGAGAATGTACATTCCAAGATCTTCCTTATAGAACTATTAAAGACTTCTCTCATTCACAAGGACATACTACTCAAACTTCTAAGTGAACAAGAAGCCCCTTAAGAACTTCCTCCTAATGATGTCACCAATGTGGTAGGGTCTATTAGGGTTAACAATGTAAACCTAGAATTCCATCAGAGCAATATCCCTTCATATTATATGTTATGGGATTTACCCCTTTACATCAAAGCATATATTGGTGCAAATATCATCAAACAAGTTTTTTTTATAATGGTTCAACACTCAAAATTTGTAATATATAATTTATTAGCCATTTTGGATTGACCAAACAAGATTTGCATAGATATGATCTCATCATCAGGTCCTTTGACAATAAGGAGCAAGAAGTTAGTGGTAGAATAACCTTTATCCTTAAATTAGGACCAAAAATACTTAACACTCTCTTCTACATCATCCATTGTGAGGCATATTACAAATATTTTCTTGGAAAACCTTGGATCCATGTCATAAGGGTTGTCCCTTCCACATTACACCAATATATTGAGTATGAATATCAAAGAAGGATGACACATTTCCCTACCAATTTGGAACTTTTTACATACTACCAAGTAGTTGAGGCAAATCAATCTCATCAAAACCTCTGTTCGTTCCTCCATACTTCCTTACCATATGCTCCTTCCCCTCTTCCATTAATGATGCATTAGGATCAATCACTTTAAATTATGAATCTAAGGAAATCAACAATCAATCTAAAGGTTCTCTCATTAATATAAATAATGATAATCAAAATGAATCTCAACATGATTGTCAAGAGAATTCTAATAATACTAATCAAAACTAGGACCCATTAATGGACCTAACTAGTCTCTTCATATCTCCTTGCACCTTGGGTTTACCTACTAGAAATGGGAAAGTCACGCAAATAGGGATTTGCTCTTTAATTTGTGTTGGCATTGTTGGTCATCAAATCCGCACAAGAAAGGACTTTCGATGGGTTTGCGTGCCCTGGACCTGCGACCAACATTGAAAGGCCGAAGGGAAGAGATGCCCCTCATGCCAATCTTCGGATAAGTCCAGCTCCTATACTAATCTACTTTTGGGGTTTGATATTAGAGTGCAGGAAAGAGATAAAAAGAGTTCAGGTTAGATAAAGAAATAAAAAGGAATCTACTTTGGACCAAGACTTCGATGAAGCGAGGTGAATATGTAGCAAAGCACTTTTCGGGCCCACGTTCCAAGGTGGGCAACTTCCCAAGGTGATCAAAGGCCCCTCATAAGTACCCCCTTTCTTGCCCGATAGGTCCGCTGACTATTCCTGGCAAATGAAAGGGACGTAACAGTCCTCGGAGTAAAACCCGACGAGCATAGCGATCACTCAAGCACAGCATCCAGAAGCCAGGGACACTCGGACGGTGCATTAAATGAATGTTTCCATGGTTGACCCGGTCCACAGTTGCTAGTTTCGGCAACCGATTTGAAAACTCAGTCGCAGCAGCCACGAGGAGCCGATTTTTTAGAGCCCGAGAGTGTACTCCATCATTTTTGTAATAATGATTCAGAGGGTCGGGTCCTCTATAAAAACCCAAGCTTTGCAATGTAAAAGGGGGGGGAAATTTTTGCTAGAAAGTTGGTGTAACTCAATGTCCTGCGTCTAATACTAAAGATTTTTGTGCTCCATTTCTCTCTTTTATGCTGCCTTCTATGCTTAATTCTTTTGTCTGTTTGCACTCGTATACTGAGACTCTGAATCCTGAATCCGATGTGCGATTGGGAACTGTACCCTAAAATTCGCCCTGAAGGATACATAGGAGAGGAAAAGCGCTTTGTCATTTTCTTTTATGCTGCCTAGTGGATCGAGGTTTCTGTTATTCCCTCTTCTTAATCGCTATTACTCTGAACTCTGAATTCTAGCGAGAGAGAGAGGAGAACCCTGCGAACCCGTCCAGAGGATACATAGGAAGTTCGGCACTTTGTTTCTTTCATCTGTTCTTGGTGTTTTTTGTTGCTATTTGAGTTATTAGTGAGTGATCGTGCTTCCTGTTCTTCCCCACCTTAAATCATCAATCTCTAACCCTTATCCTTTTTTATTTCTTTCTCTAACCCGAACTCCTTTTATTTCTTTCCTACACTCTTATCTCAAACCCCAAAAGTAGATTAGTATAGGAGCCGGACTTCTCTAGATATTGGCACGAGGGGCATCTCTTCCCCTCGGCCTTTCAATGTTGGTCGTAGGTCCAGGGCGCGCAAACCCATCGAAAGTCCTTTCCTATGTGGATTTGATGACCAACAGTTTCTGGCATGCCCGATGGGACTCAAGGTCCCATATTTGAGAAAATTCCTAGCCCGTCTTCATCGGAGCCAGTAGTTCTAACAAGTTTTCGATGAGACCCGGTCAGTCTCATCTTCTGAGTAGTAGTGAGAATCGATGCCCTCATTACCGAAAGACTCCTAGCATCTGGCGACTCTGTTTTACCCGAAGAATCTCTGAAGTCGTAAAGACCGATGCCTAAACCTGGTTCTCATAACCAGGAGCCCCTATGCCTTAAGAAGGTCCGAGTTCGATGAATCTCTGGCCTGTCTTCATCTGATAAAATCACCTGGCGACTCGATTGAGCTAAAGATCCAGATTTCTTGGTCGTAGGCGCCTTTCAAATCCGAAAGAAGATATCCCGGAGGAATTAAGGTTCGATGAGCAGCCTTGACCTCACAAGCGGAGAAAGAATGTTCACCTAACGACCCCGCCTCAACGGTGATAATCATGATTTCCATAGGCTGCTGTCGTAATGGCTGGGAGAAGCTTTCCTAGCTGGAACGATCTCGGGCCCCTAAATATCCAAAGCTACCACGAGATTCCCAAGAGCGCCTTGAAATCATTGACAAAATACAACGGCACCGTGGGAATGGCCCGAGAGCACCTTGAAGATGTTGTCGATCTAGCGACCCTCCATGACATTATCCATGAAGATGTCATGATTAGACTTCTTGTTCTCTCTTTGGAAGGGAGGGCACTGCGGTGGTACAGATTGCTCAGGCCTAAAAGCATCTGCTCATGGGATGACTTAGCGGGGGCATTGATCGAAACGTTCGATGGCTCTCAAGACCCCTTCCATCTCTTCGCATACCTCTCCACCATCAAGAGAGCACCTTCGAAGGGTATCACGGACTTCAATGTCCGATTCTACAGAAGTTGGAAGAGAATCCCATTGGAGATCCAACCGACGCCCGCCCAAGCCCATCTCTTCTATGTTCGGGCTTTCCACCCGGACTTAAGCCTCATTCTACTGCAATCAGGGGAACGAAGGTTCCCTCAAATATTCGAAGAGGCAATACGAGCGAAACAACTTCTGCTCCTATCGAGAAAGTGGCAGTGGAAAGAAGCTCCGTCGCTTCCCCCGATAATTACGGCTCCTGTTCGGCCAACGCAGTACCCTTCATGGGGTATTCCTCACCCTGAGCCGAGGCCCGAGATGCAATCATTTGGAGCTCAGGAGGCAAACCTCATACTTGCCCAACAATGGGGGTACGCAAGCACAGCCCACCTAATGAACAACATGGCTGCTCGCAATCTCCATCAAGAGGTGAACCGAGGAGAGAAGCAGACTCGAGTGGTAGAACCCGAGAACAAAGAGGGCACATTTTTGCACCCTTTTTGTGTCCCAAGAGATGGCATGCAAGAGTTCAGCCAAAGCTCATCATGCCTGTCCGATTCAGAGGATGAGCCCGAAGAGTTCTTGGAGGACTACTCTTCGTTGGAGGAACCTTGTTACCATGACAGTAGGATGGAAGAACCTGTACCCGACCTTCATTTGGAAGAATCTGCAAAATTTTGGCATTGGGTCTGGTACTGGTTTCGGCTATCCCTAAGACCGATGCCCCAAGAAGACTTTCGAGTGGCGAACTTCTTCGCCAACAATCTAAGCATGGGCAGAAATGAAAGTCGGCTGTGTTGCTTCCTGTTCGTAGCATGGACAACTTCGAGTAGAAATGATCCGAACTCCGAAGGTCAGCTAAAGTTCAACCTGATCTAGTCGGGCCACTGCAGGTTCATCGGATAATCACCCGAAGTTGAGTCCATGGTGGCGGCATGCCCATTATGCCGCAAGCTTGTGAATAGTGTAAATAGTTCAACTTAAAAAAAAAAAAAAAAATCCGAAGCAATTTTCGAAGGAGAATCAGCGAGCCACTTCTCAAATGGAAAACACTTCGGAAACCTTCTCCTACGAAGGAGGTCCCTTCGAGCCCGAAGCATAAAAGAAACAGCTCGCACCAAGGGTTCACCCCGAAGCACTTCAACTCTGACTTCGGCGTCACCAACCCGACGACGAAAAAGGCGAGGGCATTTAAAATGTGCCTAGGAGAACGTGTCGACAGCCACCTTCAAAAGCGTCCAAAGTGGGCGAGTTAAATGAAAATGTGGTGGGTACGTCCTCTAGGGATTCGGTTAGGAGAAAATTTCATGCTCGGGTACAAAGTGGCAGAGGGTCACGCTTCCAAAGCAAGCCGCAATCATCATATCACGCAACCCTGTGTACCACTCCACCATGCGGTGAATTGGATGAAGAGATGCGAAGTTAATTATGGTAAGTGCCATAAATAATGGTGGTTGTCATCTGTGGCTATATAATGCAGGCTCCAGCAGTAAGGAAGCTATTTTCTTGATAATTCATGTAGGCTTCGCTACCAGTTTTCAAACTCCCCTATCTCCCGCTTCAAAGCCTCCAATCCCGAAGCCCTCCATAGTGTTTTCGTCACCCCTAGCACCATGGGAAAGAAGAATTCCAAGGAAAATGGGAAGGAACCAAAAGTGGTGGCCTCCGAGCAGCCAAAAGCAAAGGGCCATGACAAAGGGCCAAAGAAAGTTGATGTTAGCCATCGCCCCAAGAAGCAAATCATGGGAGAAAGAGAGGATTCTGGGGATGAGCAGCCTAGAGAACCACTAGTCGACAGGTGGGATAGGATCAGAGACACCAAGCTATCAAGGAGCGTGGCTAAACTCAGGAGCACCATCGAGTTCATGAAGAGTAGGCTCTCGACAGACAACAAAAGAGCTGTCACTTATTACTCCCAGATATACTGGTATCTGATGCCCCCCACACATCACTGCCCTGAGATGATTGATGCCATCGCATAGAACTACCAGCCCTCCTCCAGGCAAGTGGTAGATGCCTCCGGGCACAATATTTTCTCCATTTTGAAGGAAGATGTCCAGGCAGCCTTTGCGCCACAGCAGGGCCCTCCTAAGGGGTATACGGTTCGCAATGTTATCCTTAGCGAACAGATGGAGAGGTTCACGTCCTCCAACTACATAATCAGTTTTTTGCAACAGAGCCTCAAGAGTGGGCTCCCTTCGGGAAAATTTCCCCAGATGCCCCTACCCTTGGAGGCCTTCAAAAATGCCGACATCTTCTCCATCATTGCATGGGTGGCAGGCCTGTCTACCGACGCTTCGGTGCACCCATGGCAGGTGTCTTTGGTTGAGTGTATTTCCAGAGGGGAATTTTATGCCCCTGATGCTTCGATGCCAAGCACCAACCCAGTATTTTTTGACTGGGCAGAATGGGTGGCCAGGACCCTACATACGTGGCTCACCAGCATGAAGAATCCTGGGACAAATAAGTACTTTTTGCCCTATTCTCTTCTTGTTTGGTTATTTTTCTTTCATGTACATAGAAGTTTCCCTTATGTTGCTATTACGGCAAACGACGAGGATGGAAATCCTCTGCCTGTATACCAGTGGACCCCTCTCCTATTGAAGACGAAGTCCTATTATTCTTTCAACCAACAATTTTTGGGACCCGCAATGCACATGCTAACAGGGTCTTCCCCTCGGGTTCCCCTCCTCTTAAGGGACAAAGTAGTACAAGAGAGAAGGGGAGACATTTTTTAGCTGACACAAGGGCTTGTAATTCGAATATTCGGCTTCACAGGGAAGCCTTTCCTTCTGCCAGTCTATCCCTCCGAATACCAGTTCGCATTGGAGGCCGCTCGATAGAGTGATGCAACAAACACCATTTATGGCCATGGACGGAAGTGGGCTCACACCTGCGATTTCCCTTTCAAAATGGGAGTTATCGAGGTGTTTGCCCTCAAACAAAATATTTTCTTGGAGGAGAAGCTCGCCAATTTTGGCCTAGTCCAGCTTCCTCAGCAATGGCTCTATGACCCCTTGGGGGTAATGAGGGACCATCTTCGATTTAAGAACTTCCACGCTTGCCCTCATCCAGAAATTGAAGAGCAAAGAAATAATCCCAATGGGAGGGATCTGGAGTGGCACTTGGAGAAAATGGAAACACTGCCTCCCTGGCATGAGTTTTACCCAATGGAGGTCGCGTACGACCCAGTTCGGCACCCTCTCTCGAGCCCCAACTCTACCTTCTGGAAGAAGGCAAAAGATGATTTGAAGGAAGCAACGAAAGATTGGGACGTGGCCCAATTAAGAGAGTGGTGGATAATGAGGGTCCATCACCGGAAGACAAGTTCTTACGATCTTTTGTCATCTGACAAAGACTTCATAGCGGTCTATGAGGCCAATGCCGGGACATGGAAGCCTCTGTCCTTCGTCGACCTCATTCCTCCAGCTATTCTAGGTTTGGGTGAAAGCCCAAAGAGAAAGGAAACTACTTCGGAGCCAAAGAAAGGAAAGAGGGCCAAAGCCACGCCACAAAGGCCACCTCCAGTACCTGTGGGAGGCCAAGAGATGAGTTTCGAAGAGTCTGAACAACCGCTGGTGAGGACAAAGAGAAAGAGGCCAGAATCAGTGCAAGTGCCTTCAGGCCATCCAAAGCGCCTTCGCACAGGGTTTCCGAGCCCTTCCACTAGGCAACCTACATTGGGTTCATCCAAAGCAATTATTGAGAGTGCCACGCCACCAAGCACCACAACCGTCCCGGATATCAATGTCATCAATGTGGAGGAACTCCTCCAATCCGAAGGGGACGTCGAGGCAAAAACCATGGAGGTTGGAGATGCCGAAGCAGAAGAAGAACAAGAGGCGGCTGCACCGGAAGCCACCACTGCCACAATGCTAGGAGGGCACTCAGGTATGCATTCTCCGCCCCTTGCTCGAGACTCACCCATACCCCCTATGGCCATGACTGAGAGTTCTCAGTAGTCTCCCTTACGTAGCCCATCGCCCCATCACACGTCACCCGTGACTAGTCCAAGCCCATCCCACGATTCCGGTCGGGATAAATCCATTGAAGTCACTTCGCCCACTCGCGCTGCCACCCCCTTGGTTTTTAGCAGAAGTGAAGGTATCGCTTCAACACCGAGCCTCACCATCCAATCCCTCATCTCGCATGATGTGGCCGCCAGTGCTGAGATACCCGCTACACCCATCGTCGGACCTTCTGGCGAGACATCCCCCATCCATTCCCTATATTTGTTCACTCCTTTGGCTGGTGACCTAGCCTTGTTTGAATCAGAGATGTCTCTGATCAAGGAACGCCCTCTTGTCGAGAAGCTGCTCCAAGCCCGACAGAACACCGACAAAATCTTGAAGGAGGCGAGAAGGAAAAGAGGGCGAGCGACGGCTCAAGTTGAAAAATGTGCCGTGTTTGATTTGAAAGCCGAAAAGATGCACAAGATCAAGAAGGTCCCTAAGGTGCAAAAACCCCTGGATGAAATGACTCCAGTGGACTATGATTACCAAGAAACACCTAAGGACCTGGTGCATCTAAATGTAGACAATGAATCGGCATCCATGCATGTCCGAATTGAGACCTTTAGGGCTCATGCAGTTATCGCCAACCAGCGCAGGATCGAGGCCGAGGCCACCAATGTTAAGATAGAAGAAGATCTGGTGAGGGTTCGCTCCAAGTTGGCGGAGGCCGAGGAGAAGTGCAAGGCCATGAAAAAGGAAACACGTACACTAAAATAGTAGGTTCAACAGCTCCAGTCTACAGCCGAGAGCCAAGCGCAAAAACAGATCGAGAGCGATCTAAAGGCCAAAGAGCTGGAAGATAGAATTACACAAATGCAAGCCCAGCTACACGAGAAGGAAGACCTGACGGTGTTCGATAGGAGCAGAATCAAGGAGATTCATGCCCACTTGCTCAAGAATTTTAGGTCTCGGTGTTCCAGTGCCCTCACAATACTAACCTTCATCATTGAAGCCCAGCAGGCCATCACCGAGGGAGGGCCGATCATTGATGAGGTCACACAGAAATCCAGGCGTCGACTCAAGTTAGCCTTCGACGTCCAGAGTGTGAAATATCAGGACTTGCAGGTCACTGCAATGACTCGGACGGCTAGGGATTGGTCCACGGCTCAGGCCATAGTTCGCGCCTTCTTTTCTAAGGTGCGAAAAGCTCAGGAGGCGAGAAGACTCCAAGACATTTTTGACAACGAGCAGCGCGCCTCGATGAATTATTTTTAGGACCTCTCCTCCTTGGGTTTCCCGAGTTTCACAGATGATGATGGGAACCTTTTGACTAAAGGTGACCTCAAGCCAGTATGGTTCCAGTTCGAGGGCGATGTCTCAGAGATAGATGGATGGGTGGAGCCGATCTCAGAGGGGCAGATAACCGACTTCATCTTGAGATACTGCAAGATGGTCGCATGCCTAAATGATTTATTTATCAGGGCCAAGCATGCTGACATCGGGAAGATTGATCGTTTTCATGTTTTGGTTAAGGCACTACAAGATCAAGAACCATTCCAAAAGAGTGCCTGGACTCATGTCCGAAAAACAATGAAGCGCATCCGTGATCGCCTCGAACCATCACCGCAGCCAGAAGCCGCACGGAAGAAGAAGAAGTAGAGGAGGAAGAAGAAGTAGAGGAGCAAGAAGAGGGACAGACCGCAGAAGCAGGATCTGGGGGAGATCAGTGACTCCATAGCCCAATGGATCAGGACTAAAGGGTTCTTTTGCCGAGGCGAGCTCGTCACCCCGTGAGCCACCAAGAATGTTGACACTTTTTGTCACATTATACAAGGGGTAGAAGATAGTAGAATTTTGTATAATATTTCCTTGTTAAAAGTTTTTCTTTTATTTTAAGTTACAACAATTTTGACTCTCCCTACCGCCCCTTTTATAAAGTGAAGAAGGAAGAGCTTCGCTACCAAATAGGCCAAGGAAAATTGCTTCGTCAAAGGAAAAGGAGGAGAATGTGAAAAGAGCTTCGGGCCCGAAGCACTTTAAATCACCACTTCGGGCGAAAACCTTGCGAAGTATTTTCTTCGAAGAAAATACAAAGATAACGCTTCGCACCCGAAGCATTTTCAGCAGCCGCTTCGGGCGGGAGTCTTGCGAAGCAGCATCCAAACAACTCCATCGAAGGAGAAGAGCATTATCCAAAATCAGCTAAGGTAAGGAAACTACTTCGGGCCCGAAGTATTTCCAACACCTACTTTGGCCAGTTTTCACCCGAAGCAGCGACGCTCGAAGCAAAATGACAATGTGTCGGAAACAGAGAAGTGCTTCGGGAGGATATGCCCCGAACCACAGTTTTGAGAGAGAATCGGGCCGAAACATTTTCTAGCCGAAGCAGTTTCGCCAGTGAAGGACAAAAGGCCCATTTCAAAGATGGAACCCGATCGGCAATCATCATCCCCGAAGAAGTTTATGCGAAGCATTATTCTGCGAAGAACAAATCAAAAGGAATCTACTTCGGCCCGAGGCTTTAGCGAGGCGAATATGTAGCGAAGCACTTTTTGGGCCCACGTTCCAAGGCGGGCAGCTTCCCAAGGTGATCAAAGGCCCCTCATAAGTACCCCCTTTCTTGCCCGATAAGTCCGTTGACTATTCCTGGCAAATGAAAGGGACGTAACAGTCCTCGGAGTAAAACCCGACAGGCATAGCGATCACTCAAGCACAGCATCCAGAAGCCAGGGACACTCGGGTGGCACATTAAATGAATGTTTCCACGGTTGACCCGGCCACAGTTGCTAGTTTCGACAACCGATTTGAAAGCTCAGTCGCAGCAGCCACGAGGAGCCAATTTTTTAGAGCCCGAGAGTGTACTCCGCCATTTTTGTAATAATGATTCAGAGGGTCGGGTCCTCTATAAAAACCCAAGCTTTGCAATGTAAAAGGGGGGGAACTTTTTGCTAGAAAGTTGTTGTAACTCAATGTCCTGCGTCTAATACTAAATATTTTTGTGCTCCATTTCTCTCTTTTATGTTGCCTTCTGTGCTTAATTCTTTTGTCTGTTTGCACTCGTATACTGAGACTCTGAATCCTGAATCCGATGTGCGATTGGGAACTGTACCCTAAAATTCGCCCTGAAGGATACATAGGAGAGGAAAAACGCTTTGTCATTTTCTTTTATGCTGCTCGGTGGATCGAGGTTTCTGTTATTCCCTCTTCTTAATCGTTGTTACTTTGAACCTCGAATTCCAGCGAGAGAGAGAGAGGAGAACCCTGCGAACCCATCCAAAGGATACATAGGAAGTTCGGCACTTCGTTTCTTTCATCTGTTCTTGGTGTTTTTTGTTGCTATTTGAGTTATTAGTGAGTGATCGTGCTTCTTTTTCTTCCCCACCTTAAATCATCAATCTCTAACCCTTATCCTTTTTTATTTCTTTCTCTAACCCGAACTCCTTTTATTTCTTTCCTGCACTCTTATCTCAAACCCCAAAAGTAGATTAGTATAGGAGCCGGCCTTTCTCCGGAGATTGGCATGAGGGGCATCTCTTCCTCTCGGCCTTTCAATGTTGGTCACAGGTCTAGGGCGCGCAAACCCACCGAAAGTCCTTTCCTGTGCGGATTTGATGACCAACAGGCACTACTCATGAAGAAAAAATTTATGGTAGTAACATCCTTCTAGATAAATAATTATATACTTCATGTTATTTGTCCCTCTCATGTCCCATTCCCAACCAAATTTTTCTAACATGGGATATAAATAAAATATTTAGGTCATCATGAATAGGGTATTATAGAATATGATATGATATATTCCTAGTAAGAGTGAACCCATTCCTAGTTCATTATCATCTAAGATGATAATGAAGCCAATTGTTTCTTTAGGGAACCCCATAATTATACCATGTCCTTGCATGGTTCACATTGGGGTGAGGAAGATGAAAAGGATCTTTGGTCTCTCATTTTTGGTCTTTGTTGATTCACACACTTAATTAGTGTCAACCTCTTTACCATGGTTCATCCCAAATTAATAACTGATGAGAATGAATGTGAGGAGGAAGAAATTCTCTATAGTCCTTCTAACCAATATTTTTATTGTGTTGGGGGATACCTTTCCCAAATATTTAATCTTACCTCATCACAATCACCTTGTCTATAATAACTATCTCTAAGTCTAGTTAATATAAAAAACTTAAGGGTCTTACTCACTCCTCCCCAATTTGAGGATGAATCACATATCCTCATCAATGAGACAATAGATGTTAATATTGGTACTAATGATAATCATAAAATCTTGACTAGATGAGCATGAGTAATACACTTACATTTAAAAGGATTTTAGTGATATTTTTGCCCTATCCTATGTCAACATGCCAAAGTTTTACCCCTCTCTTGTTGTCCATCACTTTGTTGTATGACCATACATGAAATATATTAAAAGAAAATAAGAAAGATGCATCATAAGGTCACTCTCCTTATAAAATATAAGCTTCAAAATCTCCTAGACATTAGTTTTAACAAAGCTATTGACTATTTTGACTAGATCTCTAACATTATTCATATCACTAAGAATAAAGGCACAATTTGAGTTTGTACTTACTTTCAATACATAGACATGGGTTATCCCAAGGATGATTTTCCCCTACCTAACATTGATATGGTTACTATTGGCTCAATAATATTATCAATCATGGATGGATTTTTTGAAGACAACAAAATTAGGATTTCTCCTAAAGACCAATAAAAGATAGCCTTCACCATACCTTTGAGGACATTCTATTATCAGGTCATGCTCTTCAGTATAGAAAATTCCAGGGCAACATATCAAAGAGCCATGACCTATATTTTCCATGAAATGATATACAATATTTTGGAATATTATGTTAATGACCTTCTAGGATATTCCCTAAATTATGAAGGTCGCATCCATGATTTGTGTCACATATTTGAGTGAATAAGGGGATATAAAGTGTGTCTAAATCCCTAAAAGTACATATTTGGGGTAACATGAGGCTAATTGCTAAGATTTATCATGTCTCATCAAGGAATTGAAGTAGATCCCACCAAGATATTAACCATTGTCAATATGCCACCTCCTCAAAATTTAATAGACCTCCATAGTATTTAAGGTAAATTATAAGCTATTCAAAGGTTTATCTCATAACTTACAATTAAATTTCATCCCTTCTCTAAACTTATAATAAAAGATATTTATTTTAAGTGGGACATTGAGTTTCAAGCTATATTTGATGCTCTAAAGATATATATTTTGTGCCCACCTATCCTCATACCTTTTAAAGCATCCAAACCCTTATTTTTATATGTTGCATCCATAGTACATGTCCTTGGAGCCATGTTAGTTCAGTATGATAATTAGCATCATGAATGATCCATCTATTATATCAGTAGAACAATGGTAATCTATGAGACTTATTATATTCTATTAGAGAAATTATACCTGGTAGTGTTATTTGCTTCTCAAAAGTTAAGACATTATAAGCATAGTCAAAAAACCTTTGTTATCACAAGAGTCGATCCTTTGCATTACCTCATGTCAAAATTCTACCTTTTTGATAAAACCATTGTGGGTCATTTTCCTTAGTGAATTTAACCTTGAATTCATTAGTCAAAATTCATTGAAAGGAAAGGTAATTGTTGATCAATTACTTGCAGAACCTTTAGAATTTAAATATCCTTTAGTAATAGACTTCCTAGATAAATCTATCTTCACTACAAGCATAGATGAATCAAAGTCTTAGATCCTCTATTTTGACAATGCATGATGCATCAAATGAGTAAGAAAAATAATTTTCATAGTTACCCCACAATGACAACTTATTCCTTTGTTGTTTAAACTTCAATTATCATGCACCAACAACACAATTAATTATGAGGCCGTTATTTTGGTACTTCAAACCACATTAGATTTAAAGGTGAAGATCCTCTCCATATGTGATGATTTCCAATTTATAGTTAATAAAATCAATGGGGTCTACCAAAAAAAGGATGAGAAATTATGACCATATAAAGATAAAAAATTGATGGCTTCTTTCTACAAAATCATGATTGAAACCATCTTACAATCAAGCATTCACCACATAGATTTCATGGTTATCATTACGTCCCTCATTCCTCTAGAATTAGAATATGAACAAACCATAATCATTTTACATCTGATCAAAGAGCTTGTAACTTTGGAATCTAGTCAATCACCCCTAGACATATTCATTGTGAAATCCTATCCTACTCAAGAGCCCTAGTATCAAGATATTTTTACCTTTTCGAAAGATGACATGTTGCCTAAAGTATTGAAATTAATGAGCATAAAAACTTAAAGCAATGTGTTTCTTGATATGCCATCATTTGATATATCTTGTATCACCACTCCTTTGATGACATACTCCTTATATTCCTAAATATATATAAAGCACAAATGGTTATCAAAGAGGTCAATGATAGGTCATGTGGTGGACACTTTAGTGGTATAGAATTCACTAGAAAAATCCTCAGGATGGGATACTATTGGTTGTTCATGGAAAGAGACTCTTGCAATTTATGTCAAGAAATGTGACTAGTGTCAAAAAGCATGATAACCGCATTGATTCTCCTTCCCAAGAGCTACAACTGATCACTTCACCATTACCATTTTCCATATAGGGCCTCAATATTATTAGTAAAATCAAATCACAATTATCCAATGGGCATAATTTTATTATCATAGCCATTGAGTATTTCATTGAGTGTGTTAAAGTTATGCCTTTATATTTTTCCATCGAAGTCCAAATATCAAAATTCATCCTTAACTAGATACTCTATCACTATGGCATATCATCCATCTTAGTATTAGAAAATGACATACCTTTTAAAAATAAAAAAATCTAGAAGATATGTGCCAAATACAAAATTCAACACAAATGGTCGATGCCTTACTACCCTCAAGGCAATGGCTAAGTAGAAGCATATAATAAAATATTATTCAAAATATTTAATAAATTGGTCAGTAATACTAGTTATGACTAGTATTTACAACTCTATCTCATTTTGTGGGTATGCCACACTAGTTTCTAAACTCCCACCAAAGAGATGCCCTATACCTTAGTTTGTGTAACCAAGGCCATTTTCCCCTTGGAACTCAAGGTTCCTTCTTTGTGAGTCCTACTACAAGACTACTCTATTCAGGATGAATATTGTCTTAATCATATCAAGAGCTTTTAGATAAAAAAAATGAATCCATACCCTAAAACACATATAGACCTATCATGATAGAATCACATGTGCCTATAACAAGAAGGTGCCAACCCAATATTTTGAAATAAATAATATCATTCTCAAAGAGAATCACAAGAACACTAATGCCAACATAAAACTCAAGGGTAAGTTTGAACCTCACTAGTTAATTCCTTTAATAACCACTAATAAATTTAGGTCATGAGCTTACCACATAGACACACTTGATGGTGAAGAACTAAAGGAATCAATGAATATAATGCATCTTAAATGATATTATTCTTGAGTCTACACAATTTGTATGTGTATGTACTAGATTATTTATTTGCTTGTCTACATGGCTAACTCATATTATTCCTACCTACATGTAAATATTTGGTTATGCATAGATTATGTGTTTCATATATCAAGTTAGGATATCCATAGTGATGTGATGATGATCAAGCTAGCAATAGATTCTATTGCATTACATGTCATACTAGGTAATTGATGCTAGCAAATTCTATTATAAATAGATTATATTCCATCATTTGGGTTATGTAAATGTATCTTCCAAGGTACATACTTAGGACATTAGATTACTTTAGGGGGAAGTTATCTAGTTACTTCATGCAATGTAATAAATGCACAAGTGTCAATGTGCAAGTTGTAAATGTGCAAGGTATCACTTGTACAACTAGATAGAGTGTTGGCCAAGTATCCTATTTTACCTATATAAGGAAGACCTCATTTTTAGATAGATAGAACAGGGAGATTCAATGACATAGTAGCTTAGAGATCTTAGTAGGTAGTACAGTTTTGTGTGGATCACCATCTAGTGGTGATGGGTGCAATGTAGTCTAGTAGCTTTATTGATGGAGTGTTCATTTCCTCCATAGCTACATTGTATTCATTTATATATCATTTATGTTTATTGCATATCTCAATCATCTAGAATATTTAATTTCTTTCATATTATTCTGCATCTCATGATTGTTATCTCCCTTGGCATATTATATCAAAAGCTAATAATGGTATCAGAGCTATGGTAGATCTAGTCTATGTAGGTCTACAGGAAAATCACCATCATTATTGAGCCTGAGTGTTTTTTCAACTTGATGCGCCATTGGACCAGTCACTATCAAAAGATCTCAGAAGAATCTAGGTGATAGAATCAGGGAGAGTCACAAGTGAGGACTAAAATAAATCTTAGTTCCAAAAAATACTGAGATTGCATTTGACTAGAGTCTTTCCACATAGTTATAGGAAAACTCATGAAGACCAGGACTCAACATTCAATCCACTATATTGATAGATCATCTAGTGAAGATCCAAGATATCTGGAATTTTCTAACTGTTACCCAAATTTTATTTTGTTGTAGATAATTAATTCTTAGAGGATTGGTACTCCTCCTATGATAGAAATCTAGGAGACTCCAACTTCATTGCCCAAAGGTCGGTGTGCCCTCATAGTGCAGATATTAGTTCCTTGTGTAGGAGAAGAACACTATGGAAGAAGACTTCTGAAGAAAAGGTATGGTGAAGCTAGGAGACTAAAGATCTCCATTGCAGATTGAAGAATAGGCCATAGAAGCCTTGATACAAAAAGGCCATAGTAGCCTTGAAGAATGAAAAAGCCATAGGAGCCTTGATACTAAAAATGCCACAGAAGCCTTGATACTGAAATAGGCCATAGAAGCCTTGATCCTGAAGAAGAATTCAAAAGGAATATCTGATTCAGAAGCAGATTAAGATTTTGGTATTAACATTTTTGTTGTAGGAAAAGAAGATTCAGTGAGTTGGAAAACTTCCTACAAGAAATTTAGGAAGGGTATCTTCTTCAGAATCAATTCAGCACCTAAAGAAAAATAGATAAGGAGAATATCTCATTGAAGGACTTCTAGACTTGGAAGAAGGACTAGGAGAGTCCTGCTCAAATCTAGAAGCAATAGAATCAGATATCCAGGAGCATATCACATCGCCAACACTTCTAGGAGCAGAAGGTTGAAGAGGTCTCAAGGGAAGACTAGTAGAAGCTACAAGATCAAAGACCTTGGGAAGGTCTCATCGAGCATCCAAAAAAATGCTAGGAAAGCCTTACTAAAGAAATCATCAAAGGAGATCTCATTGGAGAAATCCACTACCAAGGAGAAGCCCCTGATAGTGAAGGACTTGGGACAATTATCGCCATCCAACAACAAGCCCAAGAGAAGGAGAATTTGGCAAGGAGTGCCAAATTGCAGAAGAAGAATCCAATGAAAGACCTCAAGACATTTAGAATCTTGAGAAGAAGATCCTACTTGAAGTCAAAATTCAACAAGAAGACTTGAAGATAGAAGAAGCTCATCAAATCTAGGAGATTTGAAGATTACCTCTCATAGCAAGAAGGCACCGCTTCAGAGATAGAGACTTCTCCAAATCTATAGTAGAAGGAGGATATTACAAGAGGAGAACAAGCCATCAAATCTTAGGCTCGTGAAAGAAAGTTTGAGACCATCATTTGGTGAAGAAGGAGCTGTTCAAAACAGTCTACAAAGAGCTGCAAAATCCTACTCTAAGAAGCAACTTGGTGATCTTAGACACCAAGATCCACATCCTCTATAGAAGTGACAAAAGGAGCTACAAAATATTATAAAAAGGTATGCAACTACTGGTGCTAACTAACTCATTAATTAGACTTCTTATCAGATTCATTAGAGCACCTTATCTAGATTAAAGTTGCATGAAGAAAAAGTAGATTACAGTCTTCAAAAGTGCAAAAAGGAAAAGGTTCTTTTTAAGGTTCATTTGCACATTAATTAGGAGTTGATTAGATTTCAGAATTATATCTATCAACTACCTATCATCTACTTTGGAAATAGAAAAGAAGACTAAGTCCTACAATATTAGTTGTAGTGAATTTGCAGAATAACTTTTAAAGATTCATTTTAGGTTATTCTTGATTAGTTGCAGTAGATTGATTAAAGTGCATTATCTTGAGAGTTAATTGGAGTGATAAGGTGAAATTGTTAGTGCATTAAAAATAAAGTCTATTAGATTTATTTTGCACTATTATACTACTCTCAAAAGAAATTAGTTTTGTGTTCTTGAAGGGCACAAAATCTGATTTGTATCAAGTGTCTAAAGACACTATTGAAGCACAAAAATCTGCAACTTGTAGTGGCTGAAAGAAGCCACCCAAAAAGGTTAGAATCCTCCAAAACTTGGAGAAGAACACAACTAACCAAAAATAGAAATAGAAGCTTCAAGATTGAGACTTGGTGAGTCTCAAATCCAAAGCATTACAAGATTGGATGCAAGAAAAGAAAATGCAAAAAATTGCATAAACTAAAAAGCTTCTATCTACTATTATCTAAGCTTGGATTTATTATAAAAGTGTCCAAGCAAAAAGGGGAAGGTGTCTACTCATAAAAGACAACCTCAAAACCCTTGTATTGTAGGAAGAAAAATCTGCCATAAAACCAGAATTTCAGATCTGAAATAAGAGTGCAAAAGAAGGAGGTTTATGTACAATCTATAGTACATTTTATTGCACCATTTTAATATGGTTTTTTACAGCCCAAGAGAAGATTTGGATGTGTCCCCAAAAGGCACAATATCAATAGGAAAAATCAGCCAAGAAAGGCTGAACGTAAGCACTCTTCTTCCCAAGCAATATGAGCCACTCAAAGGGCTCATATTGGATGGATGAACCTGCAAAACAAAGCCCACAAGAGGCTATCATCAAAGCTACATCTACGTAGAGAAAAGAGTGCACATATACCAATGTAAGACAAACATCAATGTGAGACGGATAACAACATAAGACAGAAAAAAACGTGGGATGAACAACATCTAAAAGGCATCTATTTCTACCAAAGTGAAACGAACAACATCTACACTACAAATATGCACAGGTATTAATATGTTGGAGGCATAGAAGATAAAGAACAAAGGAGCTACATTCAAAACTTGGTGAAGATCATCCACCAAATGAAGCATCAAAATCGCTATTCAAGCTCCATAGCGCCTCATCAATCCACCTACAGAAGATAAGTTTACTTGCTGCTCAAGAAACATAGAAAAGCAAAGGAATGGTAGACGAAAATACCTAAGGAGTTATAATAATCTCCTTGGAAGGTGTTACAGTGAAGGACTACATGCAGAGAGCATGAATGCCACTTGGCATCAATCTTCTAAGGAGCATACGTTACAAGAACATCATCTCTCAATGCTCAAGCATATATTACAAGAACTTCACTCAAGCATACGTTACATGAACTTCATCTCTCAATGCTCAAGCATATGTGGTGACACTTGTTATTCTCCTCAAGTCCCACATGAGTGAGCAGGCATTACAAAGTGACCAGCAACGTTGAACAAGAAAGAGTTACGAAGAAGGAGCACCCATACGTAACGGATGTGACATGTGTCACAAGGCTTGAGTTTACTCCTCCAATAAAATGCACCCAAAGTCCAAATATCACAGCAAGAAGAGAGAGAGAGAAATACAATCAAAGCTAGTCAAGCACAACATGGAAGGAAGGTAGAAGGAGCATTTAAGTCTCCAGGTCTTGAAGGTCAAATCTTCCAAATTCAGTAGCGTATACGTTCCAACATTAAATATGAGCATCTCCATTGATTCCAATGCCCAAGGGAACCTTATCATCACTGTTATATTCAGCCAAAGGGAGCACCAAACAGTGAGGAGACTAGCATAAAAAAGGTAAGGTTTAAATCCCACTTTATTATTGCTTTCAACTTTGGAGATATAAGGGTTATAAACTAAGGTAGAAAATTTAGTTTAGTGAAAGCAAAAGCTATAAGGGATAACTTACCAAATTAAAATAATATTTGCATCTCAACCTAGGAGAAATAAGGAATTCAACTTGGATTAATTTCTTTGATATTTTGCAAATATTATTAATTTTCTAATTTTCCAAATTTGGGAGTGATAAGGGTTACAACATCAAACTAGGTCTTTGGAAATTAGAAATTAAAACCTAAGGGTTATAAAAAGAGGTTATTAAATATTTATTGTTAAAGTTGGAAATTTATATTTTCTTGTCTCTAAATTTCTCAAAAGGGACAAAAGGAATCCAACATTAAAACCTCTTCAAAATTGGAAAAGTGCTTAGTTCAATTAGGAGAAATAAGGTGTTAGAAAATTTGATTTTTGACTGTACAAAATCAATCATAAAATTGAACTTTATTTTTACAAAAGCACTATATCATACTCCAAAAATATTAGGGAGTCATAAGGCATTCTACAAAACTTGATCAAAGGTTGTCAAGTTGGGAAGATATAAGCTTTCTTCAAAATCTAAAATTAGGTGTTCATACTCTCATTACTAGGGAGACATAAGGAAGCCTACAAATTTAAAATATTACTAAAGGTTTCATCAAATCAAGCTTATATACTTCAATCAGGGTTTGCATATCCTAATATAGGGAGCTATAAAGTAGACTACTCTATTTCAAAAATTTAGGTTATACAAATGGCTACTAGCATGATAAATGGAATAAGGAAAATACCAATATGGATTAAAAACCTGATGGATTACAATGATGTAAAGGGAAAAGAAAAGGAAGAACCAATACAATGCAAAATAAGTTCTGAAATTAATAGCTATGATGATTCATCTAATGAATCTAATGATAAAAAACTAGAAAAGAATGATCATCAAGTCTTTATACAAAAATGGAAATATGGAATAGCTTCAATCATGCACATGTGGTTAGAAGGTCTTATCAAGGAGATAGAAAAACATGATATTCCTAAGATAAACTACAAAATTGCCAGATCATCCTTATTGTGCACTCATTGCAATCAATATGGTCATGAAAAAATCAATTGTTGGAGTTTTCATCCATGCAAATATTGTGATGGGATAAATCACTCATATTTATCCTGTCACTTCAAACACAGATACTATAAAGACTATGAAAGAATATTACTTCAAAGAATAAAATGTTATCTTCAAGAACTTATTCCAGATGGATCTACTAACATTGAACTCAAGGTTGATACTTATAGAAACAAGTCTTACAAAGGTACAAAGGAAGGCGAGAAGGGTCAATTCAGATCCACTTAAGGCTTGCACTATCATGAGAGCAATGGTCCATCAAAGACGTCTAACATCAAGGAAAAAATAATGGAAAGAGACAAGGAGCCATGACATGAAGACTGAAGCAACAGGAAAAGAACCAGATCAAGACTGCACCGAACAAGCCAAAACCCAAGAAGAAGATGAAGATCCATATTGAAGATTAAAAGTCTTCAATACCCAAATAATGTAATACAAGGGGGATCTGCTTGTTGTGGTGCAATGGTAAATGCCTTGGGTGCTGGTAGAGGTCGACCCAGGTTCCATTCCCCTTGTCTCCATCCTGCAGATATATGGTATAGTTAGGAATATCCTATGTACTGGTAGAGGCCGACAAGGCTCCATTCCTCCTATGCCCAACCTGTTGAAAGTGGCACCTCGAAAGGGGTATTTTCCACTATAAATTAGTTTTTACCCAGGTTTTTTAGGTGATTTGGAGAGGAGAGGGTAATCCTCCAAGGGAGGTCCTAGGTTCAAATATCCACCCTACCAAAAATTTGAATTGGGTATCCAAAATCCAATTGATAATGTTGGTGCGGGGGGTCGGGTGCGACCCCCGGTGACTTTGATGGTGTAGAACCCCCTGTTCATGGTATCTTAGACCAAGGTGGATCCGCAAGGGGTTTTTCGCTTAAAAAAAAAAAGTAATGCAAGGGGGAGTTAAAAATAGATTATATTATATAATTTAGATTATGTAAATGTATCTTCCAACGTACATACTTAGGATATTATATTACTTTAAGAGGAAGTTATATAGTTACTTCATGTAATATAAAAAATGTAGAAGTGTCAATGTGCAATGTGTCACGTGTACAACTAGATGGAGTGTTGGCCAAGTATCCTATTTTACCTATATAAGGAAGGCCTCATTGTTAGATAGATAGAACAAGGAGAGTCAATGATGCAGTAGCTTAGAGATCTTAGTAGGTAGTACAGTTCTATGTTGATCACCATACAATGGTGATGGGTGCAATGTAGGCCAATAGCTTTATTGATGGAGTGTTTATTTCCTCTATATCTATATTGTATTCATTTATATATCATTTATGTTTATTGCATATCTCAATCACCGAGTAGATTTAATTTATTTCATATTATTCTGCATCTTATGATTATTATATCCCTTGGTATATTATATCAAAATCTAACAAATTCTCCTAGTTCCCTCCTCTTAAAACATCACTTATAATCTTCTATTTAATTCAGTTTGTCTAGGGTACCCTTGGGGATCTCAAATTTGTTAGACCATTACCTCACAGGTGTGTGCATATACTTATAAAATTATCAAGAACTAGTCTCAAGGACATATCAAGGGTTCTCTAAGCATATCAATAAGAACTTATCTCCTTTCATTCCTCAAGAATCATACTTTCTTCACTTCCTAAAAATAAATTTTGTCTATGTTGTCTAATAGATGAATGAGGAGCTTGGACCCCTTGGTACACTATCTTGTAGGGGTGTAAATACTTATGGATATACCAACTAATGGATCTATGATTTTGAACCCCCAAAGACAACCAATAGAAACCTATTCACCATCTAACCCTATTCATCTATCTAATTACCTAGTAGACCACCTAGGGGCTTGGATCCCTCAATCCACTACCTAATATGTGTGGATTTACTTATAGGTCCACTAGATAATGGATGAGGGTTCCAAACACCCTAGATGATATACTAGGGAACCAAGAACATCCTTACAAGCCAAATCATTACTTCCTATGACCTTCCTTCTTGTTCAATTTAGTTTTTCCAGGTTGTCTCATACACCATCATAGGGCCCAAGCATTTTGAACCACTACCTCACAACTATGTAAGTCCTTATAGATCTACCATGCAATGGTACACAAGGGTTGTATCTCATGAGGGTATGTTAGATAACCAAGTATATATTTACTACTTATTTTCATCTCTCTTCACCACAACCTCTCCTCTATATTCACCTATTTATAGGCCATCGAGAGGGTGGTTGCACTCAATCAATATTTTGTGATTGCATAATGACATATGTAATCACCAAGAAATATATCAATGTGGTAACCATATATCACTATAATATTAATTAGGCTATGATGTATTACCTTCATCACAACTTCATATCAATAATATCTTCAGCACCACCTCTTCTTCTTTTCATCACCACCTACTTGTTGAAAACTACAACCACCTATGGTCCTGATAGCCCAATCAAATTATTTTATTTTGTTTCATCGATCAACTACATGATAAAAACCATAATAATCCATGGTATTGATATCCAAAATCATTTTTCTTTTATTTTGTGACATGTAAACTTCACCAACTACCTTATAGACCCTTAAGAAAAATTTATACTTCTAACCACTATTTTATGGATATATAATATCTTATGCATAGGCCAATCAATGGTTAGATATATCCTCTCTTCTTTATGACCTAAAAGGTAGCCAAAATAGACCTCATTAGCACATCATTCCCTCATCAAACATATATCCTTCTTCCCCCTCATCGACTACATTCTTTGGGGCAATTTCTCAAGTATAGCACAACCTCCCAACTCGAGATGTGCAATTGCTTCAATTAAACTCAAATGAGAAATTTCTATATCTTAAATTAGTTATTTATTCCTACATATTTTACACTAAGTCACATCATGACATTTAATTCATCTTTGTATAGAATGTTCCCATGGATATAATATCAAATTTTTTACATAGCACAATTTTCATTCACATCTCTTTCTTGGGAATAAACATTTGAAAGTATCTCTTGGACATAGACATTTTAAAGTCACTTGATAATAGATATTTGAAAGTTTCTCTTGGGTGTATACATTTTAAAGTTTCTATTGGACATAGATATTTTAAAGTACCCCTTAAACATAGAAATTTGAAAGTCCCTCTTGGGCATAGATATTTATAAGCCCCCCTTGGGCATAAACATTTAAAAGTCCTAATTGGGAATACACTTTTAAAATACCCCCTTGGGAATATATATTTGAAAGTCCTTCTTGGTCATAGACATTTAAAAGTCCCTCTTGTGCAGAAATCCTTCCTTGGGCATAGATATTTAAATTTCTTATTGGTCATAGACATTTGAAAGTCCCTCTTGGGCAAAGATATTTATAAGTACCTATTAGGAAAAGATATTTGAAATTCCCCTTAGGAATTTACTAATAAATATCCCCATCAAGTATTTTATAACCAAAATCCCACTTGGATATTTACTAACTGAAGTTTTACATACCTCTTGTATCATGTTAAAATTAGTAAATCTCTTATGTACATTTTAAAATATCACTTATACATTCTTGTATCTCCTAAGCGCTTGTCCATTAATTAGTACCTAAGGTCACTACTTAGAAAATTAAAATTAGTAATTTATACATACCTTTTGATATATTCCTTTATTTTCTAAGCACTTTCCCATTAATCAGGCTACTAGACCATTTCTTAGGGATGAAATAGTAATTTGTACATACTCTTGGACAACCTCCTTCATCATCCAAGTTATTGTTCATTATCAATATCATAGGCCATTGCTTAGGGATGAAGTCTAATTTTTGTACATATTCTTGTCCTCCTAGATGTTTATTTCCTCACTTAAACTCTTGACTACTAGGTCATAACTTAGGGATACAACAATATCTTGTACATATTTCAATTGTATCAAT
The DNA here is from genome assembly GCA_028583015.1 of Wollemia nobilis. Taxonomy (NCBI): domain Eukaryota; kingdom Viridiplantae; phylum Streptophyta; class Pinopsida; order Araucariales; family Araucariaceae; genus Wollemia; species Wollemia nobilis. The sequence continues at coordinate 1,855,465 of JAQPPZ010002203.1, read as the reverse complement.
TCCCTCTTAAATACCTAGTTTTTATCATATTTTTTCCTCACATTATGTGGTACTAACCTTTTGAAAAAGTTTGGAATCCCCTTTCCTTCTATCATTCCTTCATCGTTCACCATTTAATTAATCCTTTGCCTCCCCTTTTGATTCAATATTAGTCATCTCTCATATTCAATTATGAAGAAAATTTTATAGATGTCTTATTATGAGTTAAAAACATTAGATGATGATGATTTTATCAATTTAAATTGATTTTTAAAAATTAACTACTCTCCAAAATTTATCAATTATATCCATTAAACCTATCAAACCACTATTCACCCCATCATACATATTAATTGATAACATATGGTGTCAAATTTATCAATTTTGTGAGTTTTTTGTGTGCATATCAATTGCAAATATGTCATTAAATTAAATTATTAAACAACTACCATGCCAAATAACTATGCAACTACCAATTCCATTTATCAAATATAATACATTAGTCAACAAATATCCATACTTTACAAAACCATTAATTTATTGTTAAATTGTTCCAAAGATAAATTAACCACACCATACTTTGGTCAATCCAATAAAATATGTATCAGTTACATCTTTAACATTCAAATCACCTAAAAAATTCATTAATTAGCCAACCTATACTTTTAGAAAACATAATTAAGTTATTATTTAATTTGAAATTGGATCATACAAATTTTAATTAATTTTTTCACTTCACATTTCACATAAATTTTCTTCACTAAAACTAATTCATTATATATACTTCCACTTAATCAACTCACATCTCACTAGTTTAATAATGTTCCCTCATGCATTACTTAATTCATTATATTCATATAATGATTTGTACATGCATTACTTAAGAAATTTAGATTTTATAAAATTTCATTTTCCAGTGAAATCATATAACGATCATGGTTTCACTAAATCCACCTAATCAACCAAAAAACATCCAATCATTACAAACTATCATAACAAGCAAATATTAACATGTCTAATTTAATTTCCACATTGATATGAAAATTCATCAACCGTGAGCCACCTTGTGACCAGATACAAATCACATTATATTTCCCATGTGAAATAAATTTATTAAAATTACTAATCATGTGAACTATACCACTACTAATTTCATTCATTATATACAATGCATCGGTCCAAATAAAATAAGGTTTTACAAAGCTATTAATTTATTATTTTTTCTTAAATAGATTACTTAACATCACAACACAAAATTAATACATCATAAATACTGTAAACAACATAAACATAAACAATCACATCATAATACATGAGGTAAGAAAATCATAAATATATATACCAATAAATAAAATCAATATACATCATCATGAGACTAATGAACCATAGTGCCAAAACTGATACACTCAGACTAATCAATTGGTTGGTGCACTAGGTCTCATCAATATATACAAATCATATACATAACTCCTCATATTGGTAGCCTCTCAACTGGTGGACCTAGTGGCTCCCCCATTGGTGGTGGTAATGGTGGTGGCCACATATGGATAGAATTTTGGGAATATTTGCTCACAAAATGCAACCTTGATTATGTCCTCAATTATGTGGGAAAAGGAATTCTCTGGTCTACTAGCACTACTCCATAGTAGGCAATACTATAGTGGGTAGACCACTCTATATCTATTGGAAGATCTCACTTATCATCCTATAGCTTTTTCCATGCATTGTCTAATTTTCCCTCTAGTTGCGTGACCTATCCTTGAACCTATAATAATTGGATTAGTAGGACATAAATCATATTATCTCATCCTAATCCTACTATTGGAATCTATCCTAATATTGCATAATACTTTATGGTAAGATGTTACACCTATGGCACTACATGATCTCTCTATAGCTTAAACATCAAAACTTGGGCCATTGTCTGATATCTTCTATTTAAGGGTGGGTATCTCCTATTATGTCCTAGCTAGCTCAGCTTATCTATAATCCTTCTCTACTCTACACGTTATCTCTAAGCTCACTATTTGTGACCTCACATCTACCAGTTGTATTCTTAATGAATGTACACTCCATAAAATAGCTACCCTCTTCACTATTCTAACCTCCTCCATTATCTTGCTTGGTCCTACCCTTATTTTCACCATCTATAGTAGTGGCAGGGCTAATAATAGTACCACATCCAATGGAAAATATATGCTATATCTTGGTTCCCTGCTCTTATCATACTTTCTCTTCTTTCTCCTCTAACACTTGATATTCTTTAGAAAATATGAGATCTTCTTAGTTGCCCTTATCCTTTGAGGATGTAGCTTTAGCCCAGTCACCTACCTCAAGCAAAATCCTACATATCAATGCCCATATTTAGTTATGACCCCAAGATTATTTGTGATAGAATGTGGAAACTTTGCAACATCTACATAAATGTCTAGGAAGTTTTCAATATTGGAAGGCCAACCAAAATCTATCTCCTATGTAAACATCTTGAACCAAAGTGGTCCTATAGTATAAAGACCCTACACACCTCCAAATTGATGGATGATATGTTCAAAATGATGGATTTATCACTCCCCTTAATGGCATACCAACCATAAAACTCTCCTTACTTAGGCCAAATATAATTGGTCCTCCTTCCACCTTCAATGATATCTCTAGGGCTACCATATCACCTACCTTACTCTTAATTCATATATGGACCATTGTGCAACTGAAAGTGCTCCTCTAGATCACCTCCCCCTCTACCCTTAAAATGTACATATAATTGGCAAGTTGTTGATACCTCAGGGTCATCCACTTGACTTGGAATTCTAGGCGACCTCCTAATAGTTATATTCTCCTATACCCACACATATAACAACACGCAACAAATTATGCTCTTTCCATCTGGGTACACAACTCTATGGAAGGCTTGATAGAGTCACTCCAAAATGGAGGACCCCTAGAAAAACACTATTATCTCATATATCATAAATGCCACCACCTCTTTCCATCCTTTTTTCATCACTTTCCTACTCATGTCCCCCAATAATATCCCATATAACAAAGAGCACAAAACCTGTTGGAAATTTTGAGTATATTGTGTTGTCATTGATGTCAAAGGATTGATGTCATTGGTTGATGTCAAAAGAGAAGATGTCATTGGTTGTCATTGACATCAAGGAAAATAATTCTCAAGGCACAATTATTATTCTAAGTAAGGAAGGCACATGTTTATCTTAGAGAAAGAAAATTTGTTGAGAAAAGCATTATAATATTTATTTTTGAATATTATAATGAAGGAAAAAATGCTTAAGAGTTCTTTGGAACAATGGTTTAAAAATTAAGGCAAGATATTAATATTATTGAAGGTAATAATATTAATTGTGAAGGCAAGGTTCAAAAGAATTAATATTATTAATATTATTGAAGGCAATAATATTAATTGTGAAGGCAAGGTTCAAAAGGATTAATATTATAATATATTATTGAAGGCAATAATATTATTTGTGAAGGCAAGGTTCAAAAGGATTAATATTATAATATATTTATTATAATATAAATATTTCAAATTATAATATTATTTGAGTGCCAAGAAATTGAAGGTAATTCGAATTAATTTCGAATGAAGGTGGTCGACGTCATATGAAATAAAAAAGACAAGATGAAACTGACGTTGGACGAAGACAAAATTAAAATATATTAATACTTGTGCCTAAAGTCATTTGAAAAGATGTTCAAAATTCATGCAAGAAATACTCTCGAAATTCAATTTTTTGCAAGCAATAGAGAAGGAAATGGAAGGAGAGTGTAGTATTTTACAACGAACGATGGAGATTCATGTTTGGATTGGTGCACATTAAAATCCATCTAGCCAACTAGACCAGTTGGTGGTTGAGACGACACGAAGGTGTTGTGAGGAGGAGGTTTCAGGTTCAAAACCAATCGCAGACCATTTTTTTTCTTGGCAGGGTTCACAACAGGAGGAAGTAAAAGGTAATTGGCACCTTTGTGTTCTCACGAGCTGCGTTGGTGTAATCGGTCATGGTTCCTTGGTTGGGTATCTTACTCTCACAAGGTGAGAGGTTTGAATCACATTGAGGGCAGAATAAAAAGGTATTTATTTTTTAATTGAAATTTGATTTTTGTGGGAGTTATAAGGTTGAGGTGTCATTTATTTTTGCTATTTGACTTAGGGAGTCATAAGGGCAATAAGTGTTTTTATTTTGGCAAATATTTTAGAAGAAAATAAAAAGGGAAATTGCAGTCTTTAAAAGTATTATTTTTAATATGCAAAAGTGAGGAGTTATAAGGTGTTAAATGGTTTAATAATTGTGTGTATTTATGCATGGTGAAAGAAAGTTTAAAGGTGTTTTTCTTTGATTAAAAAACCTTGTTTTGAGAAAGTAAAAGGAGTATAGAGCAATATTTTTGTGCACAATTTTTGAGGAAAGGTTTTTGTGATTGTTTTGAAAAGAAGATTGGCTAACCTCTTGAGGTGGCAAAAAGGAAATAATACTTAAGACAAGTTTTGAGAGCACATCTTCATCAAAGAAATTTAAGAGGTATGTTGACATTATTCCTTCTCTAAGGTGGTTGGTTGAACAAATATTTCAGAATTATAAGGTGGAGATAAAAGGGTTGATTAGTGTGTATTGTTAGAAATATTTGAGCTAGGGTTTGAGAACAAATTGTGCATCATTGATTAGTGAAATTGGAAACACTTGAGTTAAGGTTTTTGAGAATAAATTGTGCATTCTTGTTGAAAAAAATTGTGCATTGATGTGAGTGACATTGAATGTGAATGGGCAAGTGTTAGAGACAATAATTTTGTGAAGTGAAGTTATACACTAGTTTGATTTGATTTGAAAGGGATTTGCAAGAGGTAGAGATTGGATTGGATGAATGCAAGATTTGTGAATGTGAAGAACATATTGGGTATTTGATAATATCATTCTCTATATTTTCAAGAGGTTAAACAAATTCTAGGTAGAATATGTCTGAATTGCCTAGTTGAAGAAAGCATTTATGAAAGAGATATAAGCATTGTTTGTATGCAATATTTGGGAATATTTGAGCAGGTTCTATGAGCAACATTGAGGTATATTTGAGCAAGTATTATGAGAAGACTTGAAGCAACATTGAGGTAGATTTGAGCAAGTCTTATGATAAGACTTGAAGTAGCATTTTGGTAGATTTGAGCGAGTCTTGTGAGAATACTTGGAGCAACATTGAGGCAGATTTGAGCAAGTCTTGTGAGAAGACTTGAATCAGCATTGAAGAATATTCGAGTAAGTCTTGTGAGAAGACTTGAATCAGCATTGAGGAAGATTTGAGCATGTCTTGTGAGAATACTTAAAGAATATTTGGGTAGTAATAGAGAGTAGGTTTGAGATAGATTTGTTCTAACCTTGTAACGAGGTTTGGTGAAGTTTGAGCAGAGATAGAGAGTAGGTTTGAGGTAGATTTTTCCATGTAATGTGTGAATATTTGGATAAATTTGTGAGTAGAGTTAGAGAAAATTTGTGCTAGCCTTGTAACGAGGTTTGGTACAAATTTGGTGTAGATTTGAGGTAGATGTTGTGAGCAGAGTTGAAGAAGATTTTTGCTAGTCTTGTGATGAGGTTTAGTACAAATTTGAGACAAAGTTAAAAGTAGGCTTTGGAGTAAACTAGAGCATAGGGGATAACGTTATCCTATGAAGAGAGATCCACAAACCAGATCAAAGGGAATAGAGTTCTCCTATGGGGAGATATCCACAAACTACAGCAAAGAAGATAGAGTTATGATATGGAGAGAGATCCATAAACTAGATCAAAGGGAAGAGAGTTCTCTTATGGAGAGATATCCACAAAATATAACAAATGAGATAGAGTTCTCATATGGAGAGATATCCACAAACAAGAGCAAAGAGGATAGAGTTCTCATGTGAAGAGATATCCATAAACCAGAGCAAAGGGGTAGAGTTTTCCTATGAAGAGAGATCCAGAAACCAGAGTAGATTGAGATCTCCTTTGGATAGAGGTCCACAAATATTGTAATAGGGAATTGATTCCTACGAGATTTTTTGAGAAAATTTATAAGAAATATTTTATCCATGGATGTAACCCACATTGGGTGAACCACGTTAAATTTGTGTCTCTCATGTGTGTGATGATTTATGCATTATTTTATTATTGCTATTGATATTGCAATTGATAACATTGAATAAAATTATTTGGGAAAGAAAAGTAAAATTTTACCTTATATTGTTCACCCCCCTCTCAGTATAAGCTTGTGTTCTTCAATTGGTATCAGAGCAAGTTCCTTTAGGGAAGCCTAACAACTTGAAGGAAGATCTACAAGAACACACATGGCAAGGAAAGGTAAAAGAAGAACCATGAGACCTAATAAGAAAAGAACACACATGGCCATGAAAGAAAAGGAAGAAGAATTTGATCTTAAGACTAAAAGAAAGGAAGAGGAATACTTTGGGAGATGTATGGAATGTGTTCAAATTGATCACATGGCACTTTATTTTCCATGAAATGGGTATAGTAGCATTAGAGAGGAAAATAAATTTAATTTTGCTCACAAAGAGATTGTTACTCAAAAGGGGGAACTAAAAATAAATTTAGTGATGAATCAAGCAGTGAAGAAGAAGAAGAATATTTTAATTGTGGTATCCTTGGTCATAATGCAACTCATTGTAATGGGTTTAGTAGTAGTGAAGAGAATGAAGATGCTCTTGTTGTCAAAGATCTACAAAAAGAGAGTTTCAAAAAGGGAAGTCATAGTTGATATAAAAAAGGAACTTGTTGAGTTGAAAAGGAAGAACTTATAATTGAAGGTTCAAATACAAGAGGATGAGAAAACAAAGACAAAGCTTCTACAAGATCTCTCTAACTTGAAATTTAAGGTCAAAAAGGCAAGGAGAGTTGAAGGTATGGATGAGCAGTTAAAGGTAAAATAACTAGAATGTGAAAGACTTGTTGATTTTGAAGAGAACTCAAGATTGAAAGCCCAAGTACAATAGGATGAGGAAACAAAGGTAAATTTTCTACAAGATCTCACTAACTTTAAGGTTAAGGTTTAAGAGGTAAGGAAAATTGAAGAAGGTATGGCTAAAAAATTAAAGGCAAAATAACTAGAGTGTGAAATATTAGAACATGAAGTAGTTTCTCTAAGAATGGAAGTGAAATATGCCAATGATAAGCTACACAGGTTTGGGAAAATTTCAAAATATTTGGATAACATTACCAAAGCACAAAGATCATCATTTATCAAGACTAGAATTGGTTTTGAAGAAGAACCAAGGACTTACGCTGATATGTTGAGAAGTGATGGTACCAATGAGGTAGTAAACAATGCACCATAAAGGGACAAATATCATCAAAGGACAAGAAAAGAAATAATAATGGGATTAAGGCAAGATGAATATTTCTTCTAGGGTTATTGCTACTCATGTAATCAGTTTGGTCACAAAGCTATGCATTGCAGGAATCATGGAAAGAATAATTATGGATTCACCAAGAGAAACTTCAATTCATTTGAAGATGAATATTACTTTCAAGGATATCGCTACTCATCATTTTGGTCACAAAGCTATACATTATAGGTTTCATGGTAGAAATAATTTTATATTTATCAAGAAGAACTACAATTCATTTGCACAATAAAGAACTACAATTTCATATGTTTTAATTGTAATAAGGTTGGGCATAAGGCCAAGTGGTGTAGAATAGAGTTTTCGGAACTTCTAGAATCAAGAAAGAACATGGACACTTAAAAGGATCAAAACAATATGATTACAAAGGTATTGAAAATAAGGTTGAAAAAGGAGAAGAGCATTGTATGTTGGGAGTAGATTTACTCCTACCCCAAAATTAATCACCTCAACACGAGGAGATGGTGAGGGGGCTAAGCTAAGAGTCTTATTTTTTAGCCCCAAAGGAGCCCTTTGCCATTGATATCAAAGGAGGAGAGATTTGAGTAAGGGGGAGAGCATTTAGTCAGGGGGAGCAGTTTCTTAGGAGGAGGAGATTTGGAATCTAGTGTGGAAAAGAAATTTTTAGTAAGGGTTGACATCAATGACAAATGGCAAGATTGTTGGAAATTTTGAGTATATTTTATCGTCATTGATGTCAAAGGATTGATTTCATAGGTTGATGTCAAAAGAGAAGATGTCATTGGTTGTCATTGACATCAAGGAAAATAATTCTCAAGGCACAATTATTATTCTAAGTAAGGAAGGCACAAGTTTATCTCAGAGAAAGGAAATTTGTTGAGAAAAGCATTCTAATATTTATTTTTGAATATTATAATGAAGGCCAAAAGGCTTAAGAGTTATTTGGAAAAATGGTTTCAAAATGAAGGCAAGATATTATTTTTATTGAAGGCAATAATATTAATTGTGAGGGCAAGGTTAAAAAAAAATAATATTATTAATATTATTGAAGGTAATAATATTAATTGTGAAGGTAAAGGTTCAAAAGGATTAATATTATAATATATTATTGAAGGCAATAATATTATTTGTGAAGGCAAGGTTCAAAAGGATTAATATTATAATATCTTTATTATAATATAAATATTTCAAATTATAATATTATTTGAGCACCAAGAAATTGAAGGTAATTCGAATTAATTTTGAATGAAGGTGGCCGACATCATATGGGGTAAAAAATACAAGGTGGCATCGACGTTGGACGAAGACTAAATTAAATCATATTAATACACGTACCTAAAGTTATTTGAAAAGGTGCTTGGAATTCATGCAAGAAATACTCTCAACATTCGATTCGTTGCACGCGGTAGAGAAGGAAAGGGAAGGAGAGTGTAGTTTTTTACAGTGAGCGATGGAGATTCATGTTTGGATTGGTGCACATTAAAACCTGTCTAGCCAGCTAGACCATTTGGTGGCTGAGTTGGTAGAAGGTGTTGTGAAGAGGAGGTCAAGTTCAAAATACATTGTGGACCATTTTGTTTATGCTTGGTAGAGTTCACGGTAGGAGGAAGTAAAATATGATTGGTGCCTTTGTGTTCTCATGAGCTGCATTGGTGTAGCCAATCGTGGCCCCTTGGTTGGGTGCCTTGCTCTCACGAGGTGAGAGGTTCGAATCACATTGAGGGCAGAATAAAGAGGTATTTATTTTTTATTTTTATTTTTTTTTGGAGTTATAAGGTTGAGGTGTCATTTATTTTTGCTATTTGACACAGGGAATCATAAGGAAAATAAGTGTTTTTATTTTGGAAAATATTTTAGAAGAAAAAAAATGGAAATTGCAGTCTTTAAAAGTCTTATTTCAATATGTAAAAGTGAGGAGTTATAAGGTGTTAAATGGTTTAATAATTGTGTGTATTTCTATATGGTGAAAGAAATTTTAAAGGTGTTTTTCATTTATTAAAAAAGCCTTGTCTTGAGAAAGTAAAAGGAGTATAGAGTAATATTTTTGTGCATATTTTTTGAGGAAAGGTTTTTGTGATTGTTTTGAAAAGAATATTAGCTAACCTCTTAATGTGGTAAAAAGGAAATTATACTTAATATAGGTTTTGAGAGCACATCTTCATCAAAGCAAGTTAAGAGGTATGTTGAAATTATTCCTTGGTTGGTTGAACAAATATTTCAAAATTATAAGGTGGAGATAAAAGGGTTGATTAGTGTATATTGTTGAAAATATTTGAGCTAGGTTTTAAGAACAAATTGTGCATCATTGATTAGTGAAATTGGAAACAATTGAGTTAGGTTTTTTGAGAATAAATTGTGCATTCTTTTTGAAAGAATTTGTGAAGAATTTGTGCATTGATGTGAGTGACATTGAATGTGAATGGGCAAGTGTTAGAGACCAGTTTTGTGAAGCGAAGTTATACACTAGTTTGATTTGATTTGAAAGGGATTTGCAAGAGGTAGATATTGGATTGGATGAATGCAATATTTGTGAATGTGAAGAACATATTGGGTATTTGATAATATCATTCTCTATATGTTCAAGAGGTTAAATGAATTCTAGGTAGAATATGTCTAAACTGCCTAGTTGAAGAAAGCATTTATGAAAGAGATATAAGCATTATTTGTATGCAATATTTAGGAATGTTTGAGCAGGTTCTATGAGTAGCATTGAGGCAGATTTGAGCAAGTATTGTAAGAAGACTTGAAGCAACATTGAGGTAGATTTGAGAAAGTCTTATGAGAAGACTTGAAGCAGGATTGAGGCAGATTTGAGCAAGTCTTGTGAGAAGACTTGAAGCAACATTGAGGTAGATTTGAGCAAGTCTTGTGAGAAGACTTGAAGCAGAATTGAGGTATATTTGAGTAAGTATTGTGAGAAGACTTGAAGTAGATTTGGGTAGTAATAGAGAGCAGGTTTGAGATAAATTTTTTCTAACCTTATAACGACATTTTGTGTAAGTTTGGGCAGAGATATTGAGCAGGTTTGAAGTAGATTTGTGCATATAATGTGTGTAGATTTGGACAAATTTGAGTAGAGTTGGAGTATATTTGTGCTAGTCTTGTAATGAGGTTTGGTGCATATTTGAGGTAGAGGTTGTGAGTACAGTTGGAGCAAATTTGTGATAGTCTTGTGATGAGGTTTAGTGTAGATTTGAGATAAAGTTGAAAGTAGGATTTGGAGCAAACCATAGCATAGGGGATAGATTTATCCTGTGGAGAGAGATCCACAAACTAGAGCAAAGGGGATAGAGTTCTCCTATGAAGAGATATCCACAAACTAGAGCAAAGGAGATAGAGTTATCCTATAGAGAGAGATCCATAAACTAGAGCAAAGGGGATAGAGTTATCCTATGGAGAGAGATCCAAAAACCAAAGCAAAGGGGATAAAGTTATCCTATGGAGAGAGATACACAAACTAGAGCAAAGGGGATAAAGTTCTCCTATGGAGAGATACATAAACCAGAGTATTGGGGATTGATATCTCCTTTGGATAGATATCCACAAACATTGTAATATGGAATTGATTCCCAAGAGATTTTTTGAGAAACGTTATAAGAAATATTTTCTTCATGGATGTAACCCATATTGGGTGAACCATGCTAAATTTATGTCTCTCATGTGTGTGATGATTTGTGCATTATTTTATTATTACTATTGATATTGCAATTGATAACATTGGATAAAATTGTTTGGGAAATAAAAGTAAAAGTTTACCTTATACTGTTCACCCCCCTCTCAGTATAAGCTTGTGTTCTTCAATTGGTATTAGAGTAGGTTCCTTCAGGGAAGCCTAACAACTTGAAGGAATATCTACAAGAACACACATGGAAAGGAAAGGCAAAAGAAGAACCATGAGACCTAAGAAGGAAGGAACACACATGGCCATGAAAGAAAATGAAGAAGAATTTGATCTTGAGACTAAAAGGAGGGAAGAGGAAAACTTTGTGAGATGTGTGGAATGTGGTAAACTTGGTCACATGGCACTTTATTGTCCACAAAATGGGTATAGTAGCAGTAGAGAGGAAAATGAATTTAATTTTGTTCACAAAGATATTGTTACTCAAAAGGGGGAAGCAAAAATAGATTCAAGTGATAAATCAAGCAGTGAAGAAGAAGAAGAATATTTTGATTATGGTATCCTTGGTCACAATGCAGCTCATTATAATGGGTTCAGTAGCCTTGAAGAGAATGAAGATGCTCCTGTTATCAAAGATCTATAAAAATAGAAAGTTTTAGAAAGGGAAGTCATAGTTGATATGAAAAAGGAACTTGTTGAGTTGAAAAGGGAGAACTTAGAATTGAAGGTTCAAATACAAGAGGATGAGAAAACTAAGACAAAGCTTCTACAAGATCTCTCTGACTTGAAAGTTAAGGTTGAAAAGGCAAGGAGAGTTGAAGAAGGTATGGATGAGCAGTTAAAGGTAAAATAACTAGAATGTGAAAGACTTGTTGATTTTGAAGAAAAATCAAGATTGAAAGCCCAAGTACAAGAGGATGAGGAAACAAAGGTAAATTTTCTATAAGATCTCACTAATTTTAACGTTAAGGGTTAAGAGGTAAGGAAAATTGAAGAAGGTATACCTAAAAAATTAAAGGTAAAAGAGATAGAGTGCGAAATATTAGAACATGAAGTAGTTTCTCTAAGGATGGAAGTGAAAGATGCTAATGATAAGCTACACAAGTCTGGAAAAATTTCAAAATATTTGGATAACATTAACAAAGCACAAATATATCCATTTATCAAGACTAAAATTGGTTTTGAAGAAGAAACAAGGACTTATATGTTGAGAAGTGATGGCACCAATGAGGTAGCAAAAAATGCACCATCAAGGGACAAATATCATCATAGGACAAGTAAAGAAAGAATAATGGGATCAAGGCAATATGAATATTTATTCTAGGGTTATTGCTACTCATGTAATCAATTTGGTCACAAAGCTATGCATTGCAGGAATCATGGAAAGAATAATTATGGCTTTGTTAGTCAAAAAGTGACTAACTACAGAAAAATAGCTGATGCACCTTTTTGCATATTTTCCAAGAAGACCGAAGTGGCCCATATGCTAAAGATCAAAGAAAAAGCAAAACACCGCAAGAAGGAAAAAGTGTCGCGATATCGCGACATGTTGCATTTTCGCGGTCCAAAGCAAAGAGAAAGAGCAAGGAGGAAAAGTGTTCCTTTTTTCGGTCCAAAGCAAAGAGAAAGAGCAAGGAGGAAAAAGTGTCGCGATATCGCGACATGTTGCATTTTCGCGGTCCAAAGCGAAGAGAAAGAGCGAGGAGGAAAAGTGTCGCGATATCGCGACATGTTGCATTTTCACGAGCAAAAGCAAAGAGAAAGAGCAAGGAGGAAAAAGTGTCGCGATATCGCGACATGTTACATTGTCACGGCCAAAAGGGAAAAAGTGTCGCGATATCGCGACATGTTGCATTGTCACGGCCAAAAGGGAAAAAGTGTCGCGATATCGCGACATGTTGCTTTGTCGCGGCCAAAAGGGAAAAAGTGTCACGATATCGCGACATGTTGCATTGTCGAGGCCAAAAGGGAAAAAGTGTCACGATATCGCGACATGTTGCATTGTCGCGGCCAAAAGAGAAAAAGTGTCGCGATATCGCGACATGTTGCTTTGTCGCGGCCAAAAGGGAAAAAGTGTCGCGATATCGCGACATGTTGTATTTTCGCGGCTAAGAGCAACAAAAAGGAGCAAGGAGGCAAAAGTGTCGCGATATCGCGACATGTTGCATTTTCGCGGCTAAGAGCAACAAAAGGGAGCAAGGAGGCAAAAGTGTCGCGATATCGCGACATGTTGCATTTTCGTGGCCAAAAGCGACAAAAGAGAACAAAGAGGCAGAAGTGTCACGATTTCGTGACATGTCGCATTTTCACGATGCAAGAAGCAGAATCAAGCTGAAGACATAGAAATGTCACGATTTCGTGACATGTCTCATTTTCGCGACGGGAGGCAGCAAAAGAACAAAGTAAGAGACGAATGTCACGATTTCGCGACATGTCTCATTTTTACGACGGGAGGCAGCAAAAGAGCAAAGTAAGAGACGAATGTCACGATTTCGTGACATGTCTCATTTTCGTGGCTGGAAGCGGCAGAAGAGCAAAGCAAGAGACGAATGTCACGATTTCGTGACATGTCTCATTTTCATGGCTGGAAGCGACAGAGGAGCAAAACAAGAGACGAATGTCACGATTTCGTGACATGTCTCATTTTCGTAGCTGGAGGCGACAGAAGAGCAAAGCAAGGAAAGAATGTCGCGATTTCGTGACATGTCTCATTTTCGTGGCTGGAAGCGGCAGAAGAGCAAAGCAAGGAAAGAATGTCACGATTTCGTGACATGTCTCATTTTCATGGCTGGAGGCGGCAAAAGAGCAAAGCAAGGAAAGAATGTCACGATTTCGTGACACGCCAGCTGTAAAGGAATAAAATGTATTTTTGGCAATCAAAGGCATGCACTGACACCAAGAAGTGATTTCTGACATGATTATCAAAAATCTAGGATAGAACAAGCTTGCCAGATGATTGAAAATGTGACAGGCTCGTCTAGAATTTAATTAGCAGAGGAGATATCTAATTCATAGAAGACTTGTTGTGTATCATTAGAAACTGTAGATGATTGCTTGTAAAATAGTAAGATGTACTTAGAAAAAGATACTCTTTTAGGGTATATATAGGGGTGAGCGACTCCAAAAAAAGGTCGGCTCTTGGACGTTTACAAGATTGAATGTACATGTACTTCGAATACAAGCAATAAAATCACATCTCCCATTGGCTTCTTGTTCATATCGTGCAAGTGTATGTATTAATGTTCTTTATTTCTACTCACAATATTGAATTGTAAATTGAATCTATTCTTATATCTGAACTTTGCACTACATAAATCATATTGCTGGAATAAGAATCTAATATATACGACATGTTAAACGAAATATTAGAAATCATATATGGAATTATATATAATTTCTGCATGGAAATGTGTTTAAATGCTTTGGATAGAAGTAAGTAAATCTATCTTTGTTGTTGTCTAATCTGCACCATATAAAAGTTCTAGCTTAGGCTATATTTCCCTTATCTCTTGTTCCCCTTTTCTCTAAAAAACTCAAAGGAACCAGCCTTCTCTGGAGACTAGACAGATGATCTCAAGCAAGATCTGTCTATTCAATGTTGGCAAAGTCTAAGGTGCAACACTATTAACCGAAGGCAAATTTTGTTCCAATAGTTTTTGGCATGCCCGGTGGGACCAACAATCCCACAGTATTGTATAAGTTTTGGTGTTTTACCTTAAGAGCCTTTTTTTTTAAATCTCAAGAAAAACCACCTGGCGACTCCGTTGCAATTTAGACCATAAAAGAAAGACCTTGTCTAAAAACCTTCTGGTTATATAGCCATATGATAACCAGATCCCGAGCTAGAAACTCTGAAGAACCTATCGAGTTCTTTGAACTACATCTCGAAAGCCTAAAAGCACACCCTGTGCTAGCCGCACGATCAAATCCGCCCGACACCATTAGCACCTCTTTAACACCCATTGTAGGAGCATCTGCAAGCAATCCCATAGCGGTTGTAACTCCTTTAGCAATCATGGCAGCTGCCCCTGCCCCAGCGCATCTTGTGTGGAATCAGACTGGCCCTTTGAACTTGGGAACACACCACCAAATTCCACAAGCTGCACTAAAAGCATTACCGACCTTTGACGAAATAGGAAAAACAGTAGATGAGCACTGTTTAGATGTATCATTGCTAGCATCTATTTACAACATCACTCAGGAAGATGTAATGGTCAGATTGTTGATTATATCTTTGAAAGGAAAGATGCTCTATTGGTACAGAGCGCTTCCCATTGGATCCATTACTTCTTGGGCAGTACTTGTCGACCGTCTGGTCGATGAATTTAATATACATGCGGATCCTTTCACATTGCTGAATCAATTCACTGTCATTGAGAGGCATCCACAAGAAGAAATCCAAGATTTCAACATCAGATTTACCAAAACTCGTGATAGAGTACCGCAAGGCCTAAAGCCCATGGAAGAACAAGCTATATGCTATTATTTAAGGGCTTTTGATTCAGATCTCAGTATGATAATAAGGCAATCCCGTGTAACCACTTTTCTTGGGATCTATGTAGAGGCAGCAAAGGGCGAAGCTGATCTCATCGCTACAAAAAGATATCCATCAAAAAGTCTATTGCCAATTTTACCAGAGCTTTCCCAAGCATCAATTTCTAAACTGCCTGTACTCCCATCAACGCAGGCCCTCCCAGCTATAGCCGCACCTCCTACATTCCTTGCATTACCAGCTACACCCCTTGCATCAGCTCCCCTAGTGATCAATACACGACCATAATTGATACAATGAAGACATTGTCAAATGAAATGGCATCCATGAAAAAGAGAGAGGCTGAAAGGAATTTTCTGCCAAGGAGGTTCCCTCAGGTAACGAGAGATGCAACACAATCAAGCAATAGGGGACAAGAGAGACCGAGCATGGTATATACAAATGAGACAATGGAGGCCGAGGAGCCTCCCACTGATTCTAACTTTTGGTGCACTACATGTAACGATCCACATGGGGAAAGTTCGTGTATGATACACCAACATTATGTACAAAGTATAGCAGTTGAAAAGAGTAAAGAAAAAATGAAAGGCCATGTAAATATAATTAGAGAGGATGACCACAACTTCATGATGCCTACAGTAGAACAGGTTTCAGTTTTGACAAGATCAGCTAAGAAACCACTGCAAGTAGACCCTAAAGAGCTTCAGCCATTGAATGTTTCCCCTGCTCCCAAGGAAGTTCCCAAAGAAACTCCTAAGGGAAGTCTCCCTCAGGAAAGAAAATATCAGTTTCCAGCCAAAATTCAAGGGCAAGAAACACACAAAGAATTTATTCCTCGGGGGAAAATGAAACCCAAGAACAGGCTAGGGAAAGGTTGAGATTCCCCTCGCTGACAAAAAGGCAAAGAACTGAAGCTACCCAGGGATACAAAAATAAATGTGAAACTTTTGCCAAAGAAAGAGAAAGAATAGTTGATTCACCTACATTAAGTATAGTAGAGGAAATGAAAAAGACTCCTTCTAAGGCAAGTATGTATGATGCTCTTCAAATCCCAGGTCAAATCGATCTCCTACAGGAATCCCTAAGAACAATGAAAAATGGAGGTGGGACCGCATCATCTTCAAAAATGGTTCTAACGAACTTGACGTCCGCCACTGGTAAGAACAAGCCACCACCCTTTTATTTGTCCCTTCAAATGGAAGGATGGGTTGTCCACAACTGCATGATAGATTCAGGCGTTGCTACCACTGTGATACCCAAAGCAATATGTGATATTATGGGAATGGAGTACACTAGGAGCAGCAGTAGGCATCCTACAGTTAGATGGTACTCCAGTAAAAACTGTAGGAGTGATAAAGGATATTCCCATACGGCTGCATAAAATGCCTCAGATGACAATCATACAAGAGGTAGTAGTCGTAGACTTGGAGCCCTATTTTGGTATGTGTCTATCCAGAGAGTTCACAACAAAGATAGGAGGATACTTATCCTTAGATTATTCTCATTTGGAGATACCTTTCAAAGGTAGAAGGGTCAAGATTTTTAATGAGAAACCATCGACGTTTCATGTAGAAAATATTGGTGAAACTGACCGTGTAAATATGATGACTGAAGAAACAATAGAAGAAGATCTAATGGAAGAAACATTAGAAGAGCTCCAAGCTGAGGACGAGTTTTCTCTATAGAATTTTAATGCCATGATAGAAACAGAAATAGGAAACTATTCTATTGAGAAACCAAAAAGAAAATTGATACCCTCCCTAGAAGAGGATGGTTCTGTGAATCAATTGTGGAAGCTTTTCTTTGATGGGGCTAGGTGCAAGAATGGAGCTGGTGCCGGAATAGTTTTGATTTCTCCCATCGGAGAGGAAAAGGTTTTCTCTTACAGGTTGACTTGGAGTTGCTCCAATAACGCAGCAGAATATGAGGCCCTGTGCTTAGGGTTAAGAAAGGCTGAGAAATTGGGAATCAAACAGTTACTCATCTATGGAGATTCAAAACTTATTGTGAATCAAGTCACCAAAAAGGGTATAAGTAAACAAGATTATTTGAAGGCTTACAGGAACAAAGTGTGGGATCTCTTAGAGGCCTTTGAGGCCCTAAATATAAAGTTTATCCCTAGAGAACAGAATACCCACGCAGATTTGTTAGCTTCAGTGGGAGCTAATTTTTGTCCCGTAAGTAATGTTATTCAGAAGTCTAAAATCGTTAGACTTATATACAGGCCTTCAGTACCTGATAAAAATATTTTCTGGCAAGTTTTTGAAAATGATGAACAGATACTGGATTTCTTAATCCATGAAATGAATTGCTCAGCCAACCGGGATCTGCAGGATGAAGAAGAAGAGGATATTATTCAGTTAAAAAACAATCATATTCGTAAGGGTCTCATCACCCTTGAAGGCCTGTTTGATAACAATGATAGAGCAGTTGGCCGAAAAATCAAGGTCGATAAAAGAAGATACAAAGATGTAGAGTTGGAGCCAGGCAAAATGATTAAGGTTGGAATCAGTTGTACAAAAGAGGAAGTGAACCAGATCAGAGAATTGTGTAAAAAATTCCCTGACATCATAGCTTGGGTGTATAGTGATCTAAAAGTGTACAATAAAGATGTTATTCAACATACCATAGAATCAGAAGAAGGAGCTAAGCCTTTTAGGCAAAAGCAAAGACCAGTGAATCCGAAGATAGAATCTTTGATGAAACAAGAACTGCTAAAACTCCTTCAAGCTAAAATAGTATATCCTGTTAAACACTCCACCTGGGTGGCAAACTTGGTACCAATCAAGAAGAAAAATGGAGATATCAGATTGTGTGTAGATTTCAGAAATCTGAACAGAGCATCACTCAAAGATCATTACCCGCTACCTCAGATTGACCAAATGCTACACACAGTTGCAGGAGTTATGCAGCTCTTACAGTTAGAAGAACAAAGAGAGCAATCATACAATCACAATCAAAGCATATGGCAGATACTGAAGGATGGTTCAACAAAAAGACAACTGCCAAAAAATTTAGAGTGGGAGACTTGGTTTTGAAATGGAATGTAAAGAAAGCTAAGACAGGTAACCATGATAAATTCGATGCTTTCTAGGAGGGACCATTTGAAATTGTTTCAGAGAAATAGTTCAATGCTTTCGAGTTGAAAGATCAAGATGGATTGGTTCTTCCCATCACGGTGAATGCATTTCACCTAAAGTTATATTTCTGTTGAGAAAGCAGAAAAGGAATTATATGTACAGTATAATATAAGTATATTCAGACAATATTTGTAAATATTACCATTTTTCGGCCTTAACAAAAAAAATTCAATCGCAGCAATCAGAAGTCGACATTTTTTTTGAATAGAGATACTAAGGTATAAAGGGAGTTTTGACGAGGTAATGTTCACGTTTCATCTAAGTGCATTTTCCTGTGTTCTTTGTCTTTCTCTGAAAGATTCTTTTTACAACTGCGTTGTTGACTCCGTTTCCCAATGGATAAAGGCCTGGTTCAAAATTTTTGCAAGCAAAAAATCCCCTGGAAGGCGCCAAGAATGTTAGTCAAAAAGTGACTAACTACAGAAAAACAGCTGATGCACCTTTTTGCATATTTTCCAAGAAGACCGAAGTGGCCCATATGCTAAAGATCAAAGAAAAAGCAAAACACCGCAAGAAGGAAAAAGTGTCGCGATATCGCGACATGTTGCATTTTCGCGGTCCAAAGCAAAGAGAAAGAGCAAGGAGGAAAAAGTGTCGCGATATCGCGACATGTTGCATTTTCACGGTCCAAAGCAAAGAGAAAGAGCAAGGAGGAAAAAGTGTCGCGATATCGCGACATGTTGCATTTTCGCGGCCAAAAGAAAAGTGTCGCGATATCGCGACATGTTGCATTTTCGCGAGCAAAAGCAAAGAGAAAGAGCAAGGAGGAAAAAGTGTCGCGATATCGCGACATGTTACATTGTCACGGCCAAAAGGGAAAAAGTGTCACGATATCGCGACATGTTGCATTGTCGCGGCCAAAAGGGAAAAAGTGTCGCGATATCGCGACATGTTGCTTTGTCACGGCCAAAAGGGAAAAAGTGTCACGATATCGCGACATGTTGCATTGTCGAGGCCAAAAGAGAAAAAGTGTCGCGATATCGCGACATGTTGCATTGTCACGGCCAAAAGAGAAAAAGTGTCGCGATATCGCGACATGTTGCTTTGTCGCGGCCAAAAGGGAAAAAGTGTCACGATATCGCGACATGTTGTATTTTTGTAGCACAAAAGGGGAGGAAAAGTGTCGCGATATCGTGACATGTTGTATTTTTAAGAGCAACAAAAGGGAGCAAGGAGGCAAAAGTGTCGCGATATCGCGACATGTTGCATTTTCATGGCCAAAAGCGACAAAAGAGAACAAAGAGGCAGAAGTGTCACGATTTCGTGACATGTCGCATTTTCGCGATGCAAGAAGCAGAATCAAGCTGAAGACATAGAAATGTCATGATTTCATGACATGTCTCATTTTCGGTGGGAGGCAGCAAAAGAACAAAGTAAGAGACGAATGTCCGCGATTTCTGGACATGTCTCATTTTCCGATGGAAGCGACAAAAGAGCAAAGTAAGAGACGAATGTCACGATTTTGTGACATGTCTCATTTTCTGGAAGCGAAAAGAGCAAAGCAAGAGACGAATGTCACGATTTCGTGACATGTCTCATTTTCGCGGCTGGAAGCGGCAGAGGAGCAAAGCAAGAGACGAATGTCATGATTTCGTGACATGTCTCATTTTCAGCTGGAGGCGGCAGAAGAGCAAAGCAAGGAAAGAATGTCACGATTTCGTGACATGTCTCATTTTCACGGCTGGAAGCGGCAGAAGAGCAAAGCAAGGAAAGAATGTCACGATTTCGTGACATGTCTCATTTTCACGGTTGGAGGCGGCAAAAGAGCAAAGCAAGGAAAGAATGTCACGATTTCGCGACATGCCAACTGTAAAGGAATAAAATGTATTTTTGGCAATCAAAGGCATGCACTGACACCAAGAAGTGATTTCTGACATGATTATCAAAAATCTAGGATAGAACAGGCTTGCCAGATGATTGAAAATGTGACAGGCTCGTCTAGAATTTAATTAGCAGAGGAGATATCTAATTCATAGAAGACTTGTTGTGTATCATTAGAAACTGCAGATGATTGCTTGTAAAATAGTAAGATGTACTTAGAAAAAGATACTCTTTTAGGGTATATATAGGGGTGAGCGACTCCAAAAAAAAGGTCGGCTCTTGGACGTTTACAAGCCTGAATGTACATGTACTTCGAATACAAGCAATAAAATCACATCTCCCATTGGCTTCTCGATTCATATCGTGCAAGTGTATGTATTAATGTTCTTTATTTTTACCTACACAATGATTGAATTGTAAATTGAGTCTGTTCTTATATCTGAACTTTCGCAATACATAAATCATATTGCTGGAATAAGAATCTAATATATACGTACATGTTAAACGAAATATCTAGAAATCATATCTGGAATTATATAATTTCTGCATGGAAATGTGTTTAAATGCTTTGGATAGAAGTAAGTAAATCTGTCTTTGTTGTTGTCTAATCTGCACCATATAAAAGTTCTAGCTTAGGCTATATTTCCCTTATCTCTTGTTCCCCTTTTCTCTAAAAAACTCAAAGGAACCAGCCTTCTCTGGAGACTAGACAGATGATCTCAAGCAAGATCTGTCTATTCAATGTTGGCAAAGTCTAAGGCGCAACACTATTAACCGAAGGCAGATTTTGTTCCAACAGAGCTTTACCAAGAGAAACTTCAATTCATTTGAATATGAATATTACTGTCAAGGATATTGCTACTCATGTAATCATTTTGGTCACAAAACTATAAATTGCAAGGTTCATGATAGAAATAATTTTATCTTTACCAAGAATAACTAAAACTCATTTACACCATCCAGAAACTATAATTTTAGATGTTACAATTGCAATAAGGTTGGGCATAAGTCCAAGTGGTGCTAAACAAAGTTTTCGAAACTTCCAGTGTCAAGCAAGAATAAGGACACTCAAAAGGATAAAAAGGGTATGATTACAAAGGTGTTGAAAAAGAAGGTTGAAAAAGGAGAAGAGCATTTTATGTTGGGAGTAGATTTACTCCCACCCTAAAATTAGTCACCTCAAGGAGAGGAGGTGGTGAGGGGACTGAGTTAAAAGTCTTATTTTTAGCCCCAAAGGAGCCCTTTTCCATTGATGTCAAAGCGAGAGATATTTGAGTAAGGGGGAGAACATTCAGTCAGGGGGAGCAGTTTGTTATGGGGAGTAGATTTGGAATCCAGTGGTTGGAAAAGGAATTTTTAGTAAGGGTTGCCATCAATGACAAAGGGGGAGATTGTTAAAAATTTTGAGTATATTGTGTTGTCATTTATGTCAAAGGATTGATGTCATAGGTTGATGTCAAAAGAGAAGATGTCATTGGTTGTCATTGACATCAAGGAAAATAATTCTCAAGGCACAATTATTATTCTATGTAAGGAAGGCATATGTTTATCTCAGAGAAAGAAAATTTGTTGAGAAAAACATTATAATACTAATTTTTTAATATTATAATGAAGGACAAAAGGCTTAAGAGTTCTTTGGAAAAATGGTTTAAAAATGAAGGCAAAATATTAATATTATTGAAGGCAATAATATTAATTGTGAAGGCAAGGTTCAAAAGAATTAATATTATTAATATTATTGAAGGCAATAATATTAATTGTGAAGGCAAGGTTCAAAAGGATTAATATTATAATATATTATTGAAGGCAATAATATTATTTGTGAAGGCAAGGTTCAAAAGGATTAATATTATAATATCTTTATTATAATATAAATATTTCAAATTATAATATTATTTGAGTGCCAAGAAATTGAAGGTATTTTGAATTAATTTCAAATTAAGGTGGCGGACGTCATATGGGGTAAAAAAGACAAGGTGGCACCGACATTGGACGAAGATCAAATTAAAACATATTAATATCTGTTAGTCAAAAAGTGACTAACTACAGAAAAACATCTGATGCTCCTTTTTGCATATTTTCCAAGAGGACCGAAGTGGCCCATATGCTAAATATCAAAGAAAATGCAAAACACCGCAAGGAGGAAAAAGTGTCGCGATATCGCGACATGTTGCATTTTCACGGTTCAAAGCAAAAAGAAAAGCAAAAGGGAAAAAGTGTCGCGATATCGCGACATGTTGCTTTGTCACGGCCAAAAGGGAAAAAGTGTCGCGATATCGCGACATGTTGCTTTGTCAGCCGAATGGAGAAAAAGTGTCGCGATATCGCGACATGTTGCTTTGTCGCGACCAAAAGAGAAAAAGTGTCGCGATATCACGACATGTCTGCTTTGTCAGGCCAAAAGAGAAAAAGTGTCGCGATATCGCGACATGTCTCTTGTCAAGCGAAAAAGAGAAAGGAAAAAGTGTCGCGATATCGCGACATGTTCTGGGAGAAAGAGCAAAGGGAAAAGTGTCGCGATATCGCGACATGTTGCATTTTCGCGGCTAAAGAGCAAGAGAAAGAGCCAAGAGGGAAAAGTGTCACGATATCGCGACATGTTGCTTTTTCGCGGTCCAAAGCAAAGAGAAAGAGCCAAGAGGAAAAAGTGTCGCGATATCGCGACATGTCTCATTTTCATGGCTGGAAGCGGCAGAAAAGCAAAGCAAGAAAGAATGTCACGATTTCGTGACATGTCTCATTTTCTGGTGAGAAAGAGCAAAGGAAGAGACGAATGTCATGATTTCGATGACATGTCTCATTTTGCTGAAGCGCAGAAGAGCAAAGGAAGGAAAGAATGTCATGATTTCGTGACATGTCTCATTTTCGTGGTGAAAAGCAGCAAAGGAGCGAAGGAAGAAATGAATGTCGTGATTTCGTGACATGTCTCATTTTCATGGTAGAAGTGGCAGAAGAGCAAATCAAGGAAAGAATGTCGGAATGTTTGTGACATGTCTCATTTTCATGGTGGGAGGCAGCAGAAGAGCAAAGGAAGAGACGAATGTCATGATTTCGTGACATGTCTCATTTTGATGGGAAGCAACAAAGGAGCAAAGGAAGAGAAGAATGTCACGATTTCATGACATGTCTCATTTTTGGTGGAAGGGAGAGGAGCAAAGGAAGAGACGAATGTCATGATTTCGTGACATGTCTCATTTTCATGGAAGCGAAAAAAGAGCAAAGGAAGAGATGAATGTCACGATTTTGTGACATGTCTCATTTTCACGGCGGGAGGCAGCAAAAGAGCAAAGGAAGAGACGAATGTCATGATTTCATGACATGTCTCATTTTCGTGGCTGGAAGCAGTAGAAGAGCAAAGCAAGGAAAGAATGTCATGATTTCGCGACATGCCAGCTGTAAAGGAATAAAGTATATTTTTGGCAATTGGAGATGAGCACTGACATCAGGTGCTGATTTTTGAAGAATGGTCTATTGATTATAACCTGGCAGGTCCGTTGGATGATTGCCAATCTATCCAATCTATGGGAAATCCATTGTGTATTGTTAGAAACTGTAGATGATTGCTTGTAAAATAAGTAAGATGTACTTAGGAAGATACTCTTTTAGGGTATATATAGGGGTGAGCGACTCCAAAAAAGGGTCGGCTCTTGGACGTTTACAAGACTGTGTGTACGTACTTCGAATACAAGCAATAAAATCACATCTCCCATTGGCTTTCGGTTCATATCGTGCAAGTGTATGTATTAATGTTCTTTATTTCTGCTCACAATATTGAATTGTAGATTGAGTCTGTTCTTGTATCTGAACTTTCGCAATACATAAATCATATTGCTGGAATAAGAATCTAATATATACGCATGCTAAACGAAACATCAAAAATCATATCTGGAATTATATAATTTCTGCTTTGGAATGTGTTTTTAAATGCTTTGGATAGAAGTAAGTAAATCTGTCTTTGATGTTGTCTAACCTGCACCATATAAAAGTTCTAGCTTAGGCTATATTTCCCTTATCTCTTGTTTCCCCTTTTCTCTAAAAAACTTCAAAGGAACCAGCCTTCTCTGGAGACTAGACAGATGATCTCAAGCAAGATCTGTCTATTCAATGTTGGCAAAGTCTAAGGCGCATCACTATTAATCGAAGGCAGATTTTGTTCCAACAGTTTTTGGCATGCTCGATGGGACCAGCAATCCCACAGTATTGTATAAGTTTTGGTGTTTTACCTTCAGAGCCTTTTGTTTGCAAAATCTCAAGAAAAAATCACCTGGCGACTCCGTTGCATTTAGACCATAAAAGAAAGACCTTGTCTAGAAAGCCTTCTGGTTATATAGCCATATGATAACCAGATCCCGAGCTAGAAACTCTGAAGAACCTATCAAGTTTTTTGAACTACATCTCGAAAGCCTAAAAGCACACCCTGTGCTAGCCGCAAGATCAAATCCTCCCGACACCATTAGCACCTCTTTACAACCCACTGTAGGAGCATCTGCAAGCAATCCCATAGCAGTTGTAACTCCTTTAGCAATCATGGCAGCCGCCCCTGCCCCAACACATCTTGTATGGAATCAAACTGGCCCTTTGAACTTGGGAACACACCACCAAATTCCACAAGCTGCATTAAAAGCCTTACCGACCTTTGATGGAATAGGCAAAATAGCAGATGAGCACTGTTTAGATGTATCAGCGCTAGCATCTATTTATAACATCACTCAGGAAGATGTAATGGTCAGATTGTTGATTATATCTTTGAAAGGAAAGATGCTCTATTGGTACAGAGCGCTTCCCACTGGATCCATTACTTCTTGGGCAGTACTAGCCGATCGTCTGGTCGATGAATTCAATATACATGCGGATCCTTTCACATTGCTGAATCAATTCACTATCATTGAGAGGCATCCACAAGAAGAAATCCAAGATTTCAACATCAGGTTTACCAGAACTCGTGATAGAGTACCGCAAGGCCTAAAGCCCATGGAAGAACAAGCTATATGCTATTATCTAAGGGCTTTTGATTCAGAGCTCAGTATGATAATAAGGCAATCCCGTGTAACCACTTTTCTTGGGATCTATGTAGAGGCAGCAAAGGGTGAAGCTGATCTCATCGCTACAAAAAGATATCCATCAAAAACTCTATTGCCAATTTTACCAGAGTTTTCCCAAGCATCAATCTCTAAACTGCCTGTACTCCCATCAACGCAGGCCCTCCCAGCTATAGCTGCACCTCCTGCATTCCGTGCATTACCAGCCACACCCCTTGCATCAGCTCCCCCCAGTGATCAATACACGACCATAATTGATACAATGAAGGCATTGTCAAATGAAATGGCATCCATGAAAAAGAGAGAGGCTGAAAGGAGTTTTCCGCCAAGAAGGTTCCCTCAGGTAACAGGAGATGCAACACAATCAAGCAATAGGGGACATGTAAGACCGAGCACGGTATATACAAATGAGACAGTGGAGGCCGATGAGCCTCCCACTGATTCTAACTCTTGGTGTACTACATGTAACGATCCACATGGGGAAAGTTCGTGTATAATACACCAGCATTATGTACAAAGTATAGCGAGTTGAAAAGAGTAAAGAAAAAATGAAAGGCCATGTAAATATAATTAGAGAGGAGGACCACAACTTCATGATGCCTACAGTAGAACAGGTTTCAGTTTTGACAAGATCAGGTAAGAAACCACTGCAAGCAGACCCTAAAGAGCTTCAGCCATTGGATGTTTCCCCTGCTCCCAAGGAAGTTCCCAAAGAAAATCCTAAAGGAAGTCTCCCTCAGGAAAGAGAATATCAGTTTCCAGCCAAAATTCAAGGGCAAGAAACACACAAAGAATTTTTTCCTCAGGGGGAAAATGAAACCCAAGAACAGGCTAGGGAAAGGTTGAGTTTCCCCTCGCTGACAAAAAGGCAAAGAACTGAAGCTACCCAGGGATACAAAAATAAATGTGAAACTTTTGCCAAAGAAAGAGAAAGGATAGTTGATTCACCTATATTCAGTATAGTGGAGGAAATGAAAAAGACTCCTTCTAAGGCAAGTATGTATGATGCTTTTCAAATCCCGAGGTCAAATCAATCTCCTACAGGAATCCCTAAGGACAATGAAAAATGGAGGTGGGACTGCATCATCTTCAAAAATGGTTCTAACGAACTTGACATCTGCCACTGGTAAGAACAGCCCCCCACCCTTTTATTTATCCCTTCAAATGAAAGGATGGGTTGTCCACAACTGCATGATAGATTCAAGCGCTGCTACCACTGTGATACCCAAAGCAGTATGTGATATTATGGGAATGGAGTACACTAGGAGCAGCGCAGGCGTCCTACAGTTAGATGGTACTCCAGTAAAAATTGTAGGAGTGATAAAGGATATTCCCATACGGCTGCATAATTTGCCTCAGATGACAGTCATACAAGAGGTAGTAGTCGTAGACTTGGAGCCCTATTTTGGTATGTGTCTATCCAGAGAGTTCACAACAAATATAGGAGGATACTTATCCTTAGATTATTCTCATTTGGAGATACCTTTCAAAGGTAGAAGGGTCAAGATTTTTAATGAGAAACCATCGACGTTTCATGTAGAAAGGATTGGTGAAACTGATCGTGTAAATATGATGACTGAAGAAACAATAGAAGAAGACCTGATGGAAGAAACATTAGAAGAGCTCCAAGCTGAGGACGAGTTTTCTCTACAGAACTTTAATGCCATGATAGAAACAGAAATAGGAAACTATTCTATTGAGAAACCAAAAAGAAAATTGGTACCCTCCCTAGAAGAGGATGGTTCTGTGAATCATTTGTGGAAGCTTTTCTTTGATGGGGCTAGGTGCAAGAATGGAGCTGGTGCCGAAATAGTTTTGATTTCTCCCACTGGAGAGGAAAAGGTTTTCTCTTACAGGTTGACTTGGAGTTGCTCCAACAACGCAGCAGAATATGAGGCCCTGTGCTTAGGGTTAAGAAAGGCTGAGAAATTGAGAATCAAACAGTTACTCATCTATGGAGATTCAGAACTTATTGTGAATCAAGTCACCAAAAAAGGTATAAGTAAACAGGATTATTTGAAGGCTTACAGGAACAAAGTGTGGGATCTCTTAGAGGCCTTTGAGGCCCTAAATATAAAGTTTATCCCTAGAGAACAGAATACCCATGCAGATTTGTTAGCTTCAGTGGGAGCTAATTTTTGTCCTGTAAGTAATGTTATTCAGAAGTCTAAAACTGTTAGACTTATATACAGGCCTTCAGTACCTGATAAAAATATTTTCTGGCAAGTTTTTGAAAATGATGAACAGGTACTGGATTTCTTAATCCCTGAAATGAATTGCTCAGCCAGCCGGGATCTGCAGGATGAAGAGGAAGGGAACCAGATCAGAGAAGTGCATAAAAAAGGAGCTAAGCCTTTTAGGCAAAAGCAAAAAAGGAATTATATGTACAGTATAATATAAGCATATTCAGACAATATTTGTAAATATTACCATTTTTTCGGCCTTAACACAAAAAAAATATTTTCAGTCGCAGCCAATCAGAAGTCGACATTTTTTTTGAATAGAGATACTAAGGTATAAAGGGAGTTTTGGCGAGGTAATGTTCACGTTTGATCTAAGTGCATTTTCCTGTGTTCTTTGTCTTTCTCTGAAAGATTCTTTTTACAACTGCGTTGTTGACTCCGATACCCAATGGATAAAGGCCTGGTTCAAAATTTTTGCAAGCAAAAAATCCCCCGGAAGGCGCCAAGAATGTTAGTCAAAAAGTGACTAACTACAAAAAAAAAACATCTGATGCTCCTTTTTGCATATTTTCCAAGAGGACCGAAGTGGCCCATATGCTAAATATCAAAGAAAATGCAAAACACCGCAAGGAGGAAAAAGTGTCGCGATATCGCGACATGTTGCATTTTCACGGTTCAAAGCAAAAGGGAAAAAGTGTCGCGATATCGCGACATGTTGCTTTGTCACGGCCAAAAGGGAAAAGTGTCGCGATATCGCGACATGTTGCTTTGTCGCGGCAAAGGAGAAAAAGTGTCGCGATATCGCGACATGTTGCATTTGTCGTAGCCAAAAGAGAAAAAGTGTCACGATATCGCGACATGTTGCTTTGTCGCGGCCAAAAGAGAAAAAGTGTCGCGATATCGCGACATGTCTGCATTTGTCAGACAAAAGAGAGAAAAAGTGTCGCGATATCGCGACATGTCTCAGTTTCACGGTTCATAGCGAGGAGAAAGAGCAAAGGGAAAAAGTGTCGCGATATCGCGACATGTTGCATTTTCGTGGCTAAAGAGCAAGAGAAAGAGCCAAGAGGGAAAAGTGTCGCGATATCGCGACATGTTGCTTTTTTGTGGTCCAAAGCAAAGAGAAAGAGCCAAGAGGAAAAAGTGTCGCGATATCGCGACATGTCTCATTTTCGTGGTGAAGGAAAAAGAAAGCAAGAAAGAATGTCACGATTTCGCGACATGTCTCATTTTCATGGGAGGAGGCAGCAAAGAGCAAAGGAAGAGACGAATGTCATGATTTCGCGACATGTCTCATTTTCGGGGGAGCGGAAGAGCAAAGCAAGGAAAGAATGTCACGATTTCGTGACATGTCTCATTTTATGGGGAAGCGAAAAGAGCAAAGGAAGAAAGAATGTCACGATTTCATGACATGTCTCATTTTTGGGGAAGCGGAGAAGAGCAAAGCAAGGAAAGAATGTCACGATTTCGTGACATGTCTCATTTTAAGAAAGAGCAAAGGAAGAAAGAATGTCATGGATTTCGTGACATGTCTCATTTTCACGGTGGGAGCAAAAAAGGAGCAAAGGAAGAGACGAATGTCACGATTTCGTGACATGTCTCATTTTCATGGCTGGAAGCGACAGAAGAGCAAAGCAAGGAAAGAATGTCACGATTTCGTGACATGTCTCATTTTATGGGGAAGCAAAAGGAGCAAAGGAAGAGACGAATGTCACGATTTCGTGACATGTCTCATTTTCATGGTGGGAAGCAGCAAAAGAGCAAAGGAAGAGACGAATGTCACGATTTCGTGACATGTCTCATTTTCACGGCTGGAAGCGACAGAAGACCAAAGCAAGGAAAGAATGTCACGATTTCGCGACATGCCAGTTGTAAAGGAATAAAGTATATTTTTGGCAACTGGAGACGAGCACTGACATCAGGTGCCGATTTTTGAAGAATGGTCTATTGATTATAACCTGGCAGGTCCGCTGGATGATTGCCAATCTATCCAATCTACGGGAAATCCGTTGTGTATTGTTAGAAACTGCAGATGATTGCTTGTAAAATAAGTAAGATGTACTTAGGAAGATACTCTTTTAGGGTATATATAGGGGTGAGCGACTCCAAAAAAAGGGTCGGCTCTTGGACGTTTACAAGACTGTGTGTACGTACTTCGAATACAAGCAATAAAATCACATCTCCCATTGGCTTCTGGTTCATATCGTGCAAGTGTATGTATTAATGTTCTTTATTTCTGCTCACAATATTGAATTGTAGATTGAGTCTGTTCTTGTATCTGAACTTTCGCAATACATAAATCATATTGCTGGAATAAGAATCTAATATATACGCATGCTAAACGAAACATCAGAAATCATATCTGGAATTATATAATTTCTGCTTTGGAATGTGTTTTTAAATGCTTTGGATAGAAGTAAGTAAATCTGTCTTTGATGTTGTCTAACCTGCACCATATAAAAGTTCTAGCTTAGGCTATATTTCCCTTATCTCTTGTTTCCCCTTTTCTCTAAAAAACTTCAAAGGAACCAACCTTCTCTGGAGACTAGACAGATGATCTCAAGCAAGATCTGTCTATTCAATGTTGGCAAAGTCTAAGGCGCATCACTATTAATCGAAGGCAGATTTTGTTCCAACAATACCCATGCCTAAATTCATTTGAAAAGGTGTTCAGAATTCATGCAAGCAATACTCTTGACATTCAATTCATTGCATGCAGTAGAGAAGGAAAGGGAAGGAGAGCGCAATCTTTTATAGTGAATGGTGGAGATTCATGCTTGGATTGGTGCATATTAAAACCCGTCTAGCCAGCTAGACCAATTGGTGGCTGAGATGGCATGAAGGTGTTATGTGGAGGAGGTTTTGGATTCAAAACCCATTGTGGACCATTTTATTTTGCTTGGCAGATTTCATGATAGGAGAAAGTAAAAGGTGATTGGCACCTTTGTGTTCTCACGAGCTACATTGGTGCAATCGGTCGTGGTCCCTTGGTTGGGCGTCTTGCTCTCACGAGGTGAGAGGTTCAAATCACATTAAGGGCAGAATAAAGAGGTATTTATTTTTTAATTAAAATTTGATTTTTGTGGGAGTTATAAGGTTGAGGTGTCATTTATTTTTGCTATTTGACTTAGGGAGTCATAAGGGCAATAAGTGTTTTTATTTTGGTAAATATTTTAGAAGAAAATAAAAAGGAAAATTATAGTATGTAAAAGTATTATTTTTAATATGCAAAAATGAAGAGTTATAAGATGTTAAATGGTTTAATAATTGTGTGTATTTATGCATGGTGAAAGAAATTTTAAAGGTGTTGTTCTTTTATTTATAAAATCCATGTCTTGAGAAACTAAAAGGAGTATAGAGCACTATTTTTGTGTACAATTTTTGAGGAAAGGTTTTTATGATTGTTTTGAAAAGAAGATTGGCTAACCTCTTGAGGTGGCAAAAAGGGAATTATACTTGAGACAATTTTTGAGAGCACATCTTCATCAAAGCAAGTTAAGAGGTATGTTGATATTATTCCTTCTCTAAGGTGGTTGGTTGAACAAATATTTTAGAATTATAAGGTGGAGATAAAAGGGTTGATTAGTGTGTATTGTTGAAAATATTTGAGCTAGGGTTTGAGAACAAATTGTGCATGTGTAAAACATATTGGGTATTTGATAATATCATTCTCTATATGTTCAAGAGGTTAAATGAATTCTAGGTAGAATATATCTGAATTGCCTAGTTGAAGAAAACATTTCTAAAAGAGATATAAGCATTGTTTGTATGCAAGATTTGGGAATGTTTGAGCAGGTTCTATGAGTAGTATTGAGGCATATTTGAGCAAGTCTTATGAGAAGACTTGAAGCAACATTGAGGTAGATTTGAAAAAGTCTTGTGATAATAATTGAAGCAAAATTGAGGCAGATTTGAGCAAGTCTTGTGAGAAGACTTGAAGCAACATTGAGGTAAATTTGAGCAAGTCTTATGAGAAGAATTGAAGCAACATTAAGGTAGATTTGAGAAAGTCTTGTGATAAGACTTGAAGCATATTTGGGAAGTAATAGAGAGCAAGTTTGAGATAAATTTTTTCTAACCTTATAATGAGGTTTGGTGTAAATTTGGGCAGAGATAGAGAGTAGGTTTGAGGTAGATTTGTGCATGTAATGTGTGCAAATTTGGATAGATTTGTGAGCAGATTTGGAGTAGATTTGTTCTAGACTTGTAACGAGGTTTGGTGCAGATTTGAGGTAGAGGTTGTGAGCAGAGTTGGAGTAGATTTGTGCTAGTCTTGTGATGAGGTTTAGTGTAGATTTGAGACAAATTTGAAAGTAGCCTTTGGAGAAAACCAGAACAAAGGGGATAGAGGTCTCCTATGGATATATATCCACAAACCAGAGCAAAGGGGATAGAGTTCTCCTATGGAGAGATCCAAAAACCAAAGGAAAGGAGATAGAGTTATCATGTAGAGAGAGATCAAAAAACCAGAGCAAAGGGGATAGAGTTATCCTATGGATTGAGATCCACAAACCAATGTAAAGAGGATAGAGTTCTCCTATGGATAGAGATACACAAACCAGAGCAATGGGGATAGAGTTCTCCTATGGAGAGAGATCCACACACCAAAGCAAATGGGTAGAGTTCTCTTGTGGAGAGAGATCCACAAACTAGAGTATTGGAAATTGAGATCTCATTTGGACAGAGGTCCACAAACATTGTAATAGGGAATTGATTCCCAAGAAATATGTTGAGAAAATTTGTAAGAAATTTTTTCTTCGTGGACGTAACCCACATTGGTTGAACCACATTAATTTTTTGTCTCTCATGTGTGTGATGATTTGTGCGTTGTTTTTTTATTACTATTGATATTGCAATTGGTAACATTGGATAAAATTATTTGGGAGAGAAAAGAAAAATTTTACCTTATACTTTTCACCCCCCCTCTCAGTATAAGCTTGTGTTCTTCAAAAAAATTATCAATTGATCCAAGTGCCTCCCCTAATACATGATATTGATGTAATTTCTAGATTGGATGATAAGGAAATCACAATCACCTATTAGAAATTATAAAAATTACCCTCAACCATGTGCTACATACATGGGCATCCCTCTAATTGATACTCAAAGGATACACCATACATCCTCCAAAGTAATAGTCATCTCTCAAATTGGTAGCTAGAAGGTATTTATCTTTGAATACCAATGCTTTGCGATGAGTAAATCCCTGTAGAATTCGACCTCGGGCATATATGCAACATAGTATAGGCCCATAATTTATAAGGTCACAACATCCTCTACATCTAAAAATTCAACAATTTCTTCTAAGATATGTGGTTGCCTCTCTTGATAATTGATGAGCACCTGATATGCTCATATTTTTGTATATGTACTAACGGTTTTTGCATGACACTATATAAGGAGTTGTATATTTTTATGAAATATTATGTATGTATTTAATGAATTCATGTGTATTATCTAATCCAAGTGTGAAGTGTGTTTTATGTAGTTATTTCCCATATTTTGTCATCTTTTACTCAATCGAGGTCCTACATGGACCTGGCATGGTTCCGTTCAATCAGACGAAGGCATACGAAGGTAAGCACCTTACTGAAGTAGGCACCTTACTGAAGTAGGCGCCTTACTGAAGTAGGTGCCTTACTCAAGTAGGCCTTACTCAAGTAGGCGCCTTACTCAAGTAGGCGCCTTACTGAAGTAGGCGCCTTACTCAAGAAGGCGCCTTACTGAGTTAGGCGCCCTACTCAAACGAATACCCAGATTACGCGTGTTGACCAAAGACTAGAAGGAGACCCCGTTGACCACCATTCCATGTCATCTATGGGAAACCATTGATGCATGAGTTGTCCCAACCAGAGTAGGTGAACACGTAACCATTTGCGAAGTAGAACCATACGAAATGGAAATCACCCGATTGCAAGTAAATGACGAGGAAGCTGATCATAGCGCACCGGCTACAGTAACTGAACTATCCCAGTTTAGACTGTAATCGGGATGCCTATTGTAACAGAACTACAATAGGAAGTTTTGTGTGTAGTATATAAACACACAGACTTCTCTGTAGCAGGGGAGGCATTTTTTTTTCAATACTATCACATGTAATATTTTTGCATTATTAATAAAGCTTGAGCATTTCTTACCTGCGTGTTGTCTTCGTGATTTGTTGGGTAGAATCTACTGGAGCTCGGGCCCACTCCAAGCCAGTATTCTTCCCCTATTCTTAGTTAGTCTTTTCATATATTTAATTATGTGTGGTAGTATGTTTTGAGTTCCTAGATTAAATCTAATCATTTTATAGTTGTATTCTTTTTATGGTAGACGTATTACTGCTTTCAGTGTGGTGTGTTTACGTTTATGCATTTCATTTATATTTAAGTTTTCTTGGCATGGACAATTCAACTGATATTTCATGAACACCCCCAATGGTAGTTAGTGGATTCATCTCAAAGGTGGTAGTGTTAGTAGTTTCAATCGTGGCACTTCTAAAGTCTATGAGCTCCTGGGTTGACAATTTAAATGCGAGTGTTGTGACAATTATAGGAGAAAATTAACTAGTGTTTGGCACCCAATATTTTGGCACCATTGTCGAGGAAGCATCACTAGTAAACTAATTCCATTACCCCTTAAAACCTTCTGCTTGACCTTGTATGAGTCCACCAAGAAGAAGAGGACCCGACGATCATTTTATAAGATAGAGCCAATCAAAAAAATTTGAGTCAATCGATGACCTAGAATTTGAGCTAGATTCTCCCGACTCATCACCAACAGTTCACTGGAGTGAGAGTCATCACTTTGTCCAGAGTGCCTCCTCATCTCATCGACCTAGGAAAGAATAGATCATTCTAAACCCATTGTTTAAAATAACACCCTCGAAGGAGGCTTTATTGTGGAAAGTCATAGAGGATCAGACAATTACACCAGCTGACTTAGAGGCTCTAACACAAAAAGTCTTGAGCGACCGAAGGGCCATAAAAGCTGTAGAAGAGACCACATTTCCTGAAAAAATGGCTGAAGAAATCTCATCTGGGTTTAGCTTCCCAATAGAGGAAGGAGCAGGGGAAACCAAGATGAAAAACATATCCCCTACCCATCTTCCTACCTTCAGGGGATACCCGACCGAAGACCCTGACCTATTTTTGTTTAAATTTGATGTGTTGTGCAGGTCCATCGATTACAAATTAGATGCTCAAAAGTTGAAGCTCTTTTCATCAATGTTAGATGACTCAACCCTATGATGGTTTATTGGGTTGGGGAACAAGCAGATCACTACATGGGAAGAGATGAAGAAGCTCTTTACAGAATAGTACCAGGACTTTGGTAGAGCATGGGATTCTAGGGAAGAAGTCCTCAACATGACATAGAAGGAGGATGAGTCCCTGGAAGAATACTGGGAGAGGTTTAATTTCAACCTCCAATGATCTCCTCACACCAAGCTAGGAGATAAGTCTCTCAAAAGCATATTTTTGAGAGGACTTAACAATGAGTCACTAGAAGCGCTAAACATGATTTTAGGAGGAGACGTTTACCAACATGCCATGGAAGATATCTGACAGCTATGTCAAAATTACTCATGGAGGAGAGGTAAACCAGCTCCCAGGGCCATGAAGGTGACTACATCGGTGACAAATATGGAGATAGGCAACATGTTGGAAGATCTCAAAAGTGAAATGCTATCTTCTCTAGAATTACAGTTGGATACACTTTTGCTGGAGAAGAAGAAATAGGAGAACAATGCAACATTGACCTACTTTTATCCAAAATGTAGGGGGAAG
Organism: Wollemia nobilis; assembly: GCA_028583015.1. Taxonomy (NCBI): domain Eukaryota; kingdom Viridiplantae; phylum Streptophyta; class Pinopsida; order Araucariales; family Araucariaceae; genus Wollemia; species Wollemia nobilis. The sequence goes on along the minus strand of JAQPPZ010002203.1, from coordinate 1,820,060 downwards.
CATGCTAGGAATGCGTGCCCAAAGAACAAGGTCAGAGTATGCATAGTTTTCTAGTAGAACCATAAAACTCGACTATGCCCATAGCTACCCAATTCCAAGGAGGAGGCTGACGTAACTGAAGCCTATTTCATGGGCAATCAAAGAAATTGGTAGCAAACCCCTATGGGGAATATGCCCATGGGAATGCCACCCTATGGAGGAGGATCATATATGCCATAAGGGTAGCCACAACCACCCAATATGGGATGGTGGGGGCCACCACCTTGGATGAACGTACCTCTAGGGGTGGCATTTCAAAACCAGCCACCATGGATGCAATATCAACACCCCGAGCAATAGTGGAGGAACCACATTCTATGGAACTCTACTCCACAAAATATAGCATAGGTTCCACCTCAGCAAGGCTTACCGACCCTACCTATGGTGAGACCTACACAATTACCAACACAGCCGATGGTGAACCCAAACAATAAGGTAAACCAACCAACATACCAGGTAGAAGGAGAGATGTATCCAATGTATAATGTTAGTTGTAATCCTATTCAACTTAGATCAGGCAAGCAACTAGGAGTAGAGGCACCTCCCCTGGTAGAAGAGGAGGAAAATATAGAAGATTCCCCTCTGATAGAAGAGGTGGAAGAAGAGAAAGTTGTTGAGAAAATAGAGGCTCTATTTCCCAAATGGTTGTAAGAATAGAGGAAGTCGATGCAACTAAAATTTGATATCCTCTCGAGCTTGAGGAACCTGATAGTCATGATCCCTCTATTTCAAGCCATCCGAGATGTGCCCATATACACCAAGGCAATAAAGGAGCTATGTCTAAGAAAACCAGGATGCAAGGTGGCACAAACCATCAACATCAAAGGAAAATTGGCTGATTTGATGATGGGGAATGCATATCATCCCAAATATGTAGACCTAGGTAGCCTGATGTTGATGGTAAAAATAGGAGGGCACTCACTAGTGAACACCCTAGTTGACCTAGGTGCAGCCATCAACGTGATGTCGTAGGAGACCATGCAGAAGTTGAAGCTTACAAACCTGAAACCCACTAAGACGGTGTTACAATTGGCAGACCGATCAACCATAGCACCAGAGGGGATGCTTGAAGACATCATCATAATAGTTGATGCATGGGAATACCTAACTGATTTCTTGGTGCTACAATCAAAAATAGGGTTGGGTGGATACCCACTCATATTGGGTCGGCCATGGTTAGCTATGGTTGATGCCTACATTAGCTACCGTGATGGGTTGATGATAATTTCTAATGGGTAGAACATCAAGAAATTGATGATCTCCCCTCCCACTCAATCTATGGATACGCTGGGTGAACCCATGCTGATCGAATAGAATGAGGATTCACCATCCATGCTTCAGCTAGTGATGGCAGTCATAGAATTGGAGGAGGACGATGATGAAGATGGTGCTATAATAAGATTCCTTCAAGGGGAATCCTCCCTCACCATTCTCGAGTCACCATTGGTCGGCGCCTAGGACCACCATACTAGGCAGATTGATATTGAGCCTGGTAGGATATTGAACATCAGTAGTGGGTTGACCCCCATGCAACTGATAGAGTTAAAAGAGCTCCTAGCTAGACACCAACAAGCATTTTCCTAGGATTATTCAGATATGAAAGGAATCAGCCTAGATATTTGCACTCATCGGATATACCTCGAGGAGCAGGCGACCCCAGTCAGATAGCCATAGAGAAGGATGAACCCGACCATGAAAGAAATAGTTAAGGCCGAGTTACAAAAGCTTTTGTCGGTAGGATTCATTTACCCGATCTTCGATAGTGAATGGGTATCACCACTCGTGGTGGTCCCCAAGAAAAATGGGAAATGGTGAATCTGTGTTGATTATAGATCACTAAACAAAGTGACAAAGAAGGATCACTTCCCACTCCCCTTCATTGACCAAGTATTGGACACACTGTCTAGAAGGAAATATTTCTCCTTTCTGGATGGATTTAGCGGATACAACCAAATCCAGATCGGGGAGGAGGACCAGGACAAGACAACGTTCACCTGCCCATGGGGAACGTTTGCCTATAGAGTGCTACCCTTCGGGTTGTGCAACGCACCAACCACTTTCCAGAGGGTGGTGCTGAGCATATTTTTGGATATGATGGGGGAGGTAGTGGAAGTATATATGGATGACTTCACCATTTATGGAGAGACATTCGAGGAAGCAACAACAAACCTGGAATGTGTGCTCCAGAGATGCAAGGAGAACAACTTATCCCTCAGCAATGAGAAGTGTTTTATGATGATGCATGAAGGCATAGTGTTGGGGCATCATCTCTCGATAGAAGGAATTAAGGTAGACCAAAAGAAGATAGAGGTAATCAAAGATCTACCTAGTCTAAAAATACAAATGGAAGTGAGAATTTTTCTCAATTTTTCCAGGTACTATAGGTGATTTATTTCCAACTTCAGCAAGATTACTAAACTGTTGCACAACTTGCTAGTGAAGGATGTAGAATTTGATTGGATGGAATACTGTGAACAAGTATTTCATACGCTAAAGGAGAAGCTAATTTTTGCCCCAATATTATGGGGTCCAAATTGGGCTATTATGTTTCACATATACTATGACGTTTCCAATAGTGCAATTGGAGCGGTCCTTGGGTAGAAGGATGGTGAAGAATTCTATGCCATTTATTATATTAGTAAAAATCTAGTAGGGGTTGAGCTCAACTACATGGTAATGGAGAAGGAGTTTCTCATAGTAGTACATGCCATCAACAAATTCTACCACTATATCACTAGGTACAAAGTGTTCGTGCACATGGACCATGCGACCATTAGATATCTAATGAGTAAATCGATGATTAGTGGTAGGATAATTAGGTGGCTCTTGTTATTATAGGAATTTGACATCACCATAGTTGATAAGCTCGAGAAGGATAACGTAGTCATAGACTTCCTGTCCAGACTAATCCCAGTAGATCATGCAGTGGTAGAGGACCAGTTCTTGGATGAACATCTGTTCATCATCAGCGAACAGACATCATGGTATGCGGACATTACTAATTATCTAGCCATAGGTAGAACATCCCCTACTCTTTCGTATAGGGAGAAATAGGGGGTGATCGAGAAGAGCACTGCCTTTCAATGGATTGATGACCTCCTATTCAAAATAGGGCCCGACCAGATAGTGAGGAGATGCGTAACAGAGCAAGAGTTCTTAGAGATACTCAAAGCCTATCACAATGAGCCATGTGGTGGGCATTTTTTAGGAAGGAGGACTACGTACAAGGTGTTACAAATAGGGTATTTTTGGCCCACCCTATTTAAATATGTAGCCGCATATGCCAGTAGGTGTGACGAATGCCAAAGAATGGGTAGGCCAACCCACAAGGATGAAATGCCCCTTCAACCTCATGTACATATTGAGCCCTTCGATAAATGGGGCATGGATTTTGTGGGACCCATCAACCCACCTTCAACTAGGAAGGAGGTATATTCTAGTCTGCACAGACTATGTCACCAAGTGGGTCGAAGTCTAGGCATTGAGAGATTCTAAGGAGAGGATGGTGGCTGAATTCTTGTTCACCCATATTTTCACAAGGTTTGGAGTACCCAAGGAAATTACAATGGATCAAGGACCCCAATTCACCTCTCGGTTGATCGAAGAATTGATGGAACAATATAGGGTACGGCATAATAGAACTACCCCCTACCATCCATAGGTGAATGGGTAGGTGGAGGTGACCAACAGGGAGTTAGAAAACATCTTGATAAAAATTGTGCAGCAACACAAGAAGGATTGGGCTGCCAGATTACCGAAAGTGGTCTGGGCATATAATACAATATGGAAATCAACCACTGGCTTCACACCTTTCCAATTGGTATATGGGAAGGATGTGATGATGCCTATAGAATTTGAGGTCAAGATGCTCAGAATGGTAGTTGAACTGGACCTGAACCTGGATGAAGCATAGAGGGAATGAATTTGATAGCTGAACTAGTTGGATGAATTTTGAATGGATGCCCTCCAAAGGACAAAAATCATGTAGAAGCAAAGGAAATGGTGGCATGACCACCACATTAAAATAAAATAGTTCAAAGAGGGAGACTGGGTTCTATTGTATGACTCTAGATTCTAGGAATGGAAAGGAAAGTTGATGCAAATATGGATGGGACCGTACGAGGTGGTGGAAATCATTAAAAATGGTGTTGTGCGTGTCAAGACAATTGATGGTAGCAACACCATCTTAACAACCAATGGCCACCGGTTACGCCCATACCATAGGTCTGAAAGCTTATTGGTAGAATCTAGAATAGGCATGGGGGAGACCCCATCCGAGTAAAATTCTCTAAAATTCTCAACAACATGGTGGGCGCAGAGGTGTCCACCAAAAATAAGTTAGATTAGTTTCCTTTGTTTTTTTAGCTTACGATGTGTTTTGTAGGGATAACGCCCGCATGCAAGCTGTAGGCATCCTGAGAGCTAAGGCCTAATAGGCATGGATTACATTTAAAACTACATTTTTCTTTTTTTTTTCATTTTTTTTGTAGGGGAATGGCCTGATTTCTTGAATAATAGGCATCTCTAGAAATAGGGCCTAAGACCGGCTCAACATCCATGAACCTACATAATAGGAGGATAGCACCGATCCAGGCATAAGGTGGGCACCAATTAACTACAAAGAAAAATTATGCACCCCTGTGCCTAGATGTAGTGGATGCTGACGTAGCATGAGCAAAAATTCATGAGGCTTGATCAACCCCACAATAATAGGCATGTCAGCCATCGCTGAATTTTCAAATGATGGAAGAGCAGTATGAGGAGAAGTCACTTTATAGTCGAAGGGAGTTTGGGCCTTACTCTAGAGGAGAAGTGCCTTACTCAGGTGCCTTACTCTAGAGGAGAGATGCCTTACTCAGCCAAGGTGGCACCACCCTAGGAGCGTTCTTAATAGTATGAGGGGAAGCACCTGGTATGGTGCCTTACTTGGAGAAGTAGTGCACTTACTAGGAGGCTACTGCCCCCTTACTGAGGTAGGTGCCTTATAAGTAGGTACCTTACTAAAGTAGGTGCCTTACTAAGTAGGTGCCTTATTGAAGTAGGCACCTTACTCAGGTAGGCACTTCACTCTACCAAAAAGGCACCACCACCCAAGATTAAAAAAATATATATATATATATATATATTCATAGGGGCCTTACTCAGGAGGCCTTACTCTGGTGCCTTACTAGGAGGTGCCTTACTCAAGGAGGCACCACCTCGAAGCATTCTTCATAGTCATGCGATGCCTTACTAAGGTAGGTGCCTTACCTTGGTGCCTTACTCAAGCAGGTGCCTCGATCAATTCAAAACACATGCACAACTTGGTAGTATGAGGAGTAGCCAAAGCCAACACCATCATGTCATGTGATGGAAATCTAGAAGCACCCAAAAATATTTTGAAATCATTGGGTAGGATTTTTGCACGTCCCAAGGCCAACCATCGAGGAGATATGCATCCCAACCTGAACCAATAGGATCCACCATGTTTTTAGTAGTAGGACCTCGAGTGAACTAGGAATGTAGTACCCAAGGTGACGTAATCAACACATGGGAAAAATATCATCGAATAGCAATTTGGCATACTCCACGCAGCACAAAATGACCAATCAGGTATGCACATGATTTTAATTAGATATATACGTAATTTTTCATATGATATGCCTCTCTAAAAATAATGTCGATGCAAGATTTGAATTCACCCCACATGCCTAATATGTCATGCCAGATGTTAATTCGGGTGGTGTACCCTACCAATCCCAATAAGGAAATAATTTTTAGAGTAAGGCACTAGGTTTATAAAAAGGTGCCTTACTGAGGGAGGGCATCAAACCAGTTAAAACTAGTAGAGAATTCACCATGGGTGGATGATCAAAGAATCATGCACTCAAGAAGAATGAGCCCATCGACATTGAGGGGATCAGGGGAGATGTTGTGCATCGGTTCAAAGTAGTCAGGTGGATGGATTACTATCACCTGGTCAGCCAAGACTAGGATGTAGAGGTAACAAAGGAGTTTGCTACCTCTATGAACAAAGGAGTCACCCGAATGTGCAGACTAGAAATTCTAGTCACTCTAGAGCACATCACTCATGTCACCAGTATCCCCTTACTAGGGAATGCATGTATAAATATGGCATGGTAAAGAAATATGTAGAAGTCCTACTCGGATGGGGGAGCACCTCATGCGACCCACATGGGCTTCCAAAGTAGAAGCTCTCGATGCACCTAGAAAGCTCTTCGAGTAGGTGGTGAGATACTTTACCTGTACCAGGAAGTATTCACACCTGAATGTGAATCATATGTAGTTTCTGAGCCACCTGGTGCATAGGTAAGAAATTAACATCCCGTTCTACCTAGAGAATGCCCTACAGGATGAGGCATCATGATACCAGAGAGGGGCATCCTCTACCCTAGCCCACCATGGGCTAATTATAGCCCTGATCCACCATGCAGAGGAGCATAGGGGAAGCTCATCGATGGTAGGGGCTGAACACTCTAGGGTGTAAGAGCAGATAGTGGTCAAACCAGAGTAAGAGGTCAAATTATGAGGAATGACCAAGGAAATTAGGGCTGAGCCTTCTGATGCATCGGAGTAGGCTAATAGAGGTAGAGGATGATGTTGAATTGGGGGGAATGTCTAAAGAGGAGCACCCCCGATTCTCACCAAATGTTATGGAGGAAGGGTAGAGCTCTCTGCCCAATTATATGGAGGAAAGGTTGGAACCTTCTAGCCCCAAACCCTTAGCATGATGGATAGAGCATGTACGAGGTTGGAGATGATTATGGTGCCTGATCCTCATGAGTGAGGAAGAGGAGGAAGATGTAGAGCTTAGCTTCATGGCCCAAACCTTATAGAATTTGGTTGCTCAAAGCTTGTAAGAACCGTAGTCTTCAATGGGCATGCAACTATAGCCCGAGGTTCGAATGGAAGAGGACCACATCGAATAGAGCGAGAAATCTATGATGTAGGCATTGTTCGATGAATACAAGGAGATGACTATGAGAAGAATTTAGAGGTAAGAGGCCACCATCACCCAATTCTAGCAATTGATCCAACAACTTAGGTAGAGAACCAACAGCTGCAAGTCCAGGTGATCAAAAGGTGGGATGCCTCTACCCAAACTGATTGGGCAATTGAGGTGCCCATGAATTCTTTGACCTCTCTAGAGTGAATAGTCTCATCTAGGGTAGTTAGGTCTGATGCTCAAAATGAGGAATTGGAGGTAGGAGAAGAATCATGCACCTCTGATAGAGGAATTCTAGAGGAATAGGGGAATTCTATTTTTCAAATAGAGACCCCTGTTATCAATATTGATGACGATGAGCCTTCGAGGTAGAGCCAAGGGAAAAACCCTAAACTCAAGGCCAAGAAGGATTCTCTAGGGTTCTAGGCACCTAAAATTGAGGAGCTACTACCTAGGAACCATGAGAAGCAGAGTGAACTAGGGGGAGAAACAACCATAGGGGACCTAAGACCAGAAGGACAAAGCCCTGGATCATCTAATAGGGGGAAACCTCTATGGGAAAGGAAGACCTCCCCACATAGGCCACTACAGTAGTAGATAGGATAAAAGGAAAGGCACCTCAAATGACTTATAAGAGGGCCAAAATGAAGGCTAGGGTGACATTTGTTGAACCGAACCCTCATTCGGATGAAGAATGGGAAGAAGGTGTGCAGGCCTTCGTTGAGCGGAAGGTAAAATTTGAATAGCTCCATAAGGAGTTTGAGGAGGCAAAGGTAGCTAGGAAAGCTACCAAAAAGGAAGTAAGAGGGCTAGGCATTTGTGTGAACCCTATTGATGATGATCAATTTTGGGATATCTATGGTTCATCATCGGGTCGGCCCTCTAAAATGAAGAAGTGGCTAGAAATATGGGGAGTATATGGACCAGAGGTAGAGGCAGCAATAATCATGGTAGAAAATGTTGGCCTCACCCCTGAGGAACTTTGGCTATACAAGGCCAATGTGGTTATGTGAAAGAGGGATGACTCCGACATTCCCTTTGGAGAGTTACGCCCTCAACATGCTGACCTATGGCAGGAAGCAAAAGCAGCCTTCCAAAATGGGGCAATGACTATGGTAGCCAGGCCCAGTATAGGTGTTGGGCCAAGTAGGAGATAGAGCCAATGCAATAAGAGGCTAGTGTAGAATGAAGGTCAACCCAACATAGCCAGACATCAATGTAGCTAGAGGGCAGCATAACCTAGGGATGCCCTACAACAAGCTAGGGCCCCTCAGTAGAAATGGAAGCCTCAAGGAGGAGAGCAAGCCAAGGCCACCAACAAGAAAAGGAAATGAAAAGTAGTGGCCTACAGAGAGGAGGTAATTACCGATTTTAGGTGCCACGAGGGCGTGGCACATATTAGGCATGGGGGGATGATGAGCACCTGATATGCTCATATTTTTGTATATGTACTAATGGTTTTTGCATGGCACTATATAAGGAGTTGTATATTTTTATGAAATATTATGTATGTATTTAATGAAATTATGTGTATTATCTAATCCAAGTGTGAAGTGTGTTTTGTGTAGTTATTTCCCAGATTTTGTCATCTTTTACTCAGTCGAGGTCCTACATGGACCTGGCACGGTTTCGTTCAATCAGACGAAGGCATACGAAGGTAAGCGCCTTACTGAAGTAGGCGCCTTACTCAAGTAGGCACCTTACTCAAGTAGGTGCCTTACTCAAGTAGGCACCTTACTGAAGTAGGCACCTTACTCAAGTAGGTGCCTTACTGAAGTAGGCGCCTTACTCAAGTAGGCACCTTACTGAGTTAGGCGCCCTACTCAAACGAATACCCAGATTACGCGTGTTGACCAAAGACTGGAGGGGGACCCCGTTGACCACCATTCCATGTCATCTATGGGAAACCATTGATGCATGAGTTGTCCCAACCAGAGTAGGTGAACACGTAACCATTTGTGAAGCCAAACCATACAAAATGAAAATCGCCCGATTGCAAGTAAACGATGAGGAAGTTGATCATAGCGCGTCGGCTACAGTAACTGAACTATCCCAGTTTAGACTATAATCGGGATGCTTGTTGTAACAGAACTACAACAGGAAGTTCTGTGTGTAGTATATAAACACACGGACTTCTCTGTAGCAGGGGAAGCATTTTATTTTCAATACTATCGCATGTAATATTTCTGCATTATTAATAAAGCTTGAGCGTTTCTTACCTGTGCGTTGTCTTCGTGATTTGTTGGGCGGAATCTACTGGAGCTCGGGCCCACTCCAAGCCAGTATTCTTCCCCTATTCTTAGTTAGTCTTTTCATATATTTAATTACGTGTGGTAGTATGTTTTGAAGTTCCTAGATTAAATCTAGTCATTTTATAATTGCATTCTTTTTATGGTAGACGTATTACTGCTTTCAGTGTGGTGTGTTTACGTTTATGCATTTCATTTATATTTAAGTTTTCTTGGCGTGGACAATTCAACTGATATTTCATGAACACCCCCAAATGGTAGTTAGTGGATTCATCTCAAAGGTGGTAGTGTTAGTAGTTTCAATCGTGGCACTTCTAAAGTCTACGAGCTCCCGGGTTGACAATTTAAATGCGAGTGTTGTGACAATTATAGGAGAAAATTAACCAGTGTTTGGCACCCAAAAATAATATAATATATGTACCCACTACAGTCACAAAAAAATTTCAATCTAATGATGTACCCAACCTTGTAATTGTATCACTACCTTAACAAACTCTACTCTACCAAAAATGCCACATTGACACAAAAGTGTCACTTTCATAAAAAACCACATAATGATAGCACTACATCAACACAAAAGTGCCACATGTGAAAGCATAACACTTAGGCAAAAATGTTGCAGCACATTCTTTCAAAAACACCACATAAAATTTTAAATCCATTTTTAAGCATAATTAAACAACAAAAAATAACTTTTCTCTTTCTTATCTATCCATAAGCACCCAAGGTAGACATTGGATTTCAAACCATGTCCACACAATATATGGATCATCTGTCATGAGCCATCAAAAAATTATCTAAAATCTACCTCCCATAACTATGAATTTTGAATTGTGAATGGTAAAAATAATTTTTTTTACCCCCAAGCTCATTTAGCCCCCTTCAGCCAATTTGTTTCCCTTTCCACCATGTTTGCTCCTTATCTCTCCAACACATTATCAAACTAATCAAGTTTTCTCAAGATAATTAGTTTTCCCTCTAAAACTTAAGGGGGCACCCTCGAGGCATATGTGCATTAATAATTACCCATTAATGATGTCCCAAAAATGCAATATTTAGCAATATATATTTTTGAATCATTGCATCAAGCTTGCAACCTTAAGCAACAAGAATTGTCCTTGCCATAAAATTTGGGTACCAATGTCAAATTTTGACATATTTATTATGCAATAAATGCATCACAAAGGGGAAAAATGTAGATATCCAATTTTTTATGCTAGAACAATTTTATCACTCATAAATTAATCCTATAGCTAACCCGACTATCTTAATCAATATTTTACCCAAATTTTGTGCATTCAATGGCCCAAAGTAAAAGTTTCAAATTAGATCGTAAGTGTTGCATAGAAATTTACTTGGCTTGTAGCACTTATACATTTTGACCAATTTTTATATAATTTAACCTCAAAAAGGTTAATTTACAAAAGCACTATGTAGCACTTTTGCCATGATGCAACGCTATTATTAGCATGAGTGGAATCTCTTAGGTACATTTTGTCAATATGTATATTCTCTCCATATATCTCAAGCATGATCATGCATTCTAGTTCACATCTCCCGAGCCTCCATATTATAACTTTATTCCTCATTCCAAAGACATCTTTGAATACCCATTTCTCTCTAAGAAACCCTCCTTAAAAATCTATAATTTAATCCCTTAAGAAGGGAATTCAACAAGAAGTTTTCAAGCATTCAAACTTTGCTAAAATTTCATTAGAGGTATTGGTTCTTTGGCATTCCTCTCTCTCTTGTATTCATTACTCTTTCATTGTTTTCCCTCCCTCTTGCATTCTCAAGCATCTTCCACTAACATTTTGGGGTATACAAGGCAAGACATAGTGGCATCCAATCCATGCAAGCTTCTTGATCTTCCCTTAAGAACTAAGGGGATATTTGGTTGTGGATGGGACACTCAAATTGATTTTTTTGTAATACCTCACTCTTGCTTTGTTTCTTAGATATATTTTTTTAAATTACCCTACCCATTTATCTTGTGGTTGCTAGAAAATATTACTCTTTAATTTTCTATATTTTTTAATTTGCTAATAGAATTTTTGATCTCTTGTTTCACTATATTTTATATTCTCTAACAACATTTTGATCCTCTCTTTTTATTGTATTTTCCTTTGCTAACAACTCATTTGCATTGTTATGTACCACTTTTTCTAACATTATTTCTAGGTCATAATAATGGTTATCTTATTCATATTTCTTGCTATGCTTTTCACTTTCCAGTAGCTACTTAGTTCATCTAATTTTCTATTTTTTGCATTCCCCAATAGCATTATTGGCATACTTTATTTTCTCTCATACATTTACATACTAGTTTGATATTCAATCTAGTTATTATCACTTAATCATGCACCATTGCACTATTCAGTAATATTTATACACTCTTAAGATCATACTCTGCTATTAGAAATATTTCATCAAGATTTTATTTATTGTAACTCTCTGATTTCTATTTACAGGGTTGAAAGCACTACATAGCTATATAAGGTGTATCATTATTGCTCTCTATTTTCCACAAAACAAAAGTTTCAAATAGTTATGAAAGAATTATGTAGCACTTTTTCTTTGGCTATAACAATTTCACTTGGATTGTACATTTTTTATGAATTTTAGTATTTATTTATTTTTTCATATCAAAATGGAGGTTTGATTATCTTGAAAAGGAAGCTTTCTACCTCCTCTTGATAAAATAGACCCCCTTTCCATAAAACTAGTTGTTGTTTTGTTTGTTTTATAGGTTACTCAGTGAAAGCATTGGGTAGAAGGAAAAAGCATTGGGAATTGCTTCTAACTATGTGCAAGGATTATACTAAGAGAGTAAAGTTAGGTACTTATATTCCTCTACGCCCTCTCTTTGATTCCTATAGTCTAATATTTATTATTTGATCTTTGTATTCTTGTTTTGTTTTCTAGATTTTATAATAAATTGCATTAAAAGGAAAAGAGTATTAAATTTTATTTTACCAGTTCATCATATGAAAGAATTCAAAAGAGAATTTAGTTTCATTTAGGATAATCTTGTATGATTGCATAATCCATTGTATACCTTGAAAGAGAAAAACCCCTTTCATTTTCCTTGTAATCATTTGAATCATAAGAGCACATATTCTAGGCTTTGTTTGTTGTATTATTGCATCATTTAAATCCCTATTATATATTATTATTTAAAGGCTTAGATATAGGACTTGAATCCCTACGTATTTTCCAACCAACACATTCAACATAATATAGGATTTATAATGTACACATATTGAAGTAATATCACATTGTCAAGACCCCCATTCAAAAACAGTATCTTAGGACCACCAACATAGATTTGGTATTATAGCATGATGGTGATGGGGATCTTAAATAAATATACATATGCATATATCTATGTATATATACATATATATGTGCATATGTATACATATACATATATATGTAAATCTATATATGTAAATGTATATATGTATATATATACATATATATATATATATATATACATATATATATATACATATATATATATATATATATATATATATATATATTATATTTCAATTGGTATCGAATCCAAGGTTACAAACCCCTAGGCAAAAAAAAAAATAGAAACCAGTGTCTAACATAGTGTATGTTATCGAATTGAACATCTAAACCAAATATTGGTAAGGCTTCTTTGTGAACAGGCAATGGCATCTGGACTAAAAGATAGTTCTTCCAAGAGACCTACGATGGTACAATGGGAAGGACTGACCAAAAATCCTAAGAAGATTCTTAAAAGAGTTGTGAGAACCGGAGCTACAGAAGAGACCCCATAACCTCCTCAAGTAATTAGGAGGGAAAAAGAACCAAATCTAGTTCTTCAAAGAGACCTACGATGGTATAACAGGAAGGGTTGACCAAAGATCCTAAGAGGGTTCTCAGAAGGGTTGTGAGGACCGAAACTATAGAGGAAATCGTAGAACCTCCTCGAGTGATTAGGAGGGAAAAGAACCAGATCCTAGAGAGAACAAAATGGTTTGAATGATGTAATTAATACAGGAGCAAATGAGCCAACAAAATGAGCAAATGGAATAGTAGAGAGCTCAAATGACTGAGCACATGGCTCAATAAAAGGCTCAAATGTTAGAGCAAATGGATCAACAAAAATCTCAATTGTATTAGCAACAAGAGATGATCTTACAACAACAAAAAATAATAGAAAATCTATCCAAAGGAAAGGAACCGATAATAACCAAGGAAGAAACATCCGTTGATCTTGGAAGGAAACAAGTAGGATCTGAATTAGATAGAGATATGCAAAAAATTAATATAGCCAAATTCAATGGAAAAGGTGGTGAAGAAGAGGAAAATTATAGGGCCAAGAAAACCTACTATCAAAAATACTCTGATAGAGAAGAACCGTAGAAGAAGAAAAATGCTAGCCTAGCTAAATGGGATAAGAAATGGAGCAAAAAGTATCGAAACAAAAAAAACAAATATGACAATAACAAGAGTAGGTGCCAAGGAAACAAAGGAAATCAGAACAACTGGAGTGACCCTAACAAGAGAAATTTTAGGGATAGGTATGATCAAAGTACTAATGCCCCAAGAACTTGTACTTAGGAGGATAATGATGGAAATAATAAAGAAAGAGCACCTTGAGCTGGTTGTTGGATCTTCCAAGAACCTCATTATGCAGATAAATGTTCTTTGAGAACTGATAAGAGAAATGAACCTACGGAGCCAACTCATAAGATATATGCAGTTGTAGACACCTAAATCATGTCATGCTTAGGGGAGCTGCTCACATAGACACATTCATAAGATCATAAGACATAATATTGGACTTTCCAAGCATCAACAGTGGTTCTCACCACTCATTTGGGGCCTTTTCAAGCCATCCAAGCCTAGCCGCTCAAGCCAAGAGTGGCCAGATCCTAGCCGCTCAAGCCTAGAGCGGCCAGACCTTAGCCACTGTAGATGATAGCGACCAGATCTTAGCCACTGTAGATGATAATGGCTAAGCCATAAGAAGTAGTTTTGCCAACAAACAGGCCTAATCACAGGTGGAAGTGGCAGTCTGCATGCAATAAAGGTGAGCGGGAGTAACTTTGCATTCCTTTTCATGACCAGTTCACATAGGAGACTTGAGTTTGCATTTAAACTTTAGTTAACTGACCTCCAAGCATAAACAAAGGACAAAAGCTTCTCATGCTAACGACCAGTTCGCATAGGAGACTCAAGTGGGTAGTTAGATTTTAGTTAACTGGCCTTCAAACATAGACAAAGGACAAAATATTCTCATGCTAACTTACACTACGCATGAGAAATTCATTCCTAGGGCTTGGACATAGACCTAGGGTTTCACACTATAAAAGGTGCAAGCCTAAGAGACATATATCAGAGACATATTTTATTGAGGAGAGCTTTCGAGACTTGGAGAGTTCCCTTGGAGATCACGTGTATGGTGAAGCCCTGATGGATTGAAGAGCATAACACCTATTATTTCAACATCAGATATAGGCTTTGACCCATAGCTTTGGGGCAAAGAGAGCAAGGTTTACCTTAGCGGTCGTTGTCTTGGATAGTGGCCCATAGGCTTAGCTTAGGTTTTAGACATAGCTTCTTTATTATTGTTTCATATCATTAGCATAGATTTACATGATTTCATGGCATAGTTTCATCATATTTCCATTACATTATTTTATTACTAACAACCTCATCCGGGGAGGCAATCTCGGACATCTAAGCGTGTGTTGTTGTTTCATTGCTTACAGGGCCACAGGTTCATCGGATAAAATCTGCAACATACGAGAGCAAAAGGGATCCCTCTAGGAAATAGACCTAGAGAAGGAGGCATCTGTAAGCCCTCATACATTTCCATGTGCGAAACCGAGGAAGCTTTTATAAGCGCACCACCTCTTCATGAAAGGGGCACTCTTTACCTATTTGTAACCTTATTGTATCGAAATGGGTATCCCTAAGAGGGACCGACATGTAACCAAGTTTCAATACGAATAAAGAGATCCATATTTGTTATTTCATGTTATATGCTTTTTCATTGTCTTCCATTTCATCTTGGGTTTTTAATAACATTGCAAGTAGAGTTAAAAGGGTGGTGCGTGCATCCCGGGGTCGCTACAGATGGCGATCATGGTGGGACCTCCACTAATTTTTCATTTTCTACTGGAATACTAACTTAATTTTATGTGTAGGTCTAGCCGCTCTGAGCTACAATGGCAAAAATTAGCCGCTCTGAGCTACAAGGCCAATAGAGCTTAGCCACTCTGAGCTACAATGGCCAAGAACCAGCCACTCTGGTCAACAACGGCTAGAACTAGAGTGAGAGGTCAAAACATCGACTCTCTGAGCTGGATCAAAGGTTGGTATAGCTTCTCTGATATTTTACAACTTTCTGTCTACTTCTGTGTGTCTAAAATAGAGAACTTAAAGCACATTTATGTTTGGAAATTGAAAGAATAAAAGGAGAAAGAATTAAGCATTTCGCATATCTTAGATCTTCTTTTAAATTTTCCACTAGGCGTTGCTAGGAACAATGGCTTATGCCTAAAAATTTCACCCTAGAATCCAATGTGCTAGACATTGTATGTTGTTTGCTTGCTTTGAGGCCCTGCTAGAGGCCATAGCTGCACAAAATAAAGTGCGCTCATACAAATCATAGTAGTTCATGCATCTTTCTGAATATTGAAATGTATTTTTGCACTTAGGCATATAGGAAAGATTCATTGCTGCTATATGATGCACTTTATGTTACGCAAGCTTAAAATGAACACCACACACACACATCTCATTTAAACATTGGGGAGTTGGATTTCATCACCAACCTTCAATTCAGTCTAGTGACATTGGAATTCATCTCCTTCCACTGGTTTACCCCCTAGAGCTTCCTAGAAATGGATTGAGAAACTTACTTATAGTGACACTAAGTTACTTGTGCTCAAACTATCTCCCACTATTGGAACAATCATTGGTTCAGAGTGGAAGAGCTAGGCGAACCCTCCATTGGGTCTTCAATGGTGTACCCTAGCTTCTTTTGAGAAAATCATGTTTGGCATGGGTGTACTTGATTGTCACTATGGATGAGTCTTCTCATTCTTAATCCAAGAACAAGAGCAAAGAAATCGAAATAACAACACATCAAAACACACCAAATAGTTTAGGGCACACTTAAATCGGTAATCAAGATAAACATTTGTTTGGTATTGTGTGGTTATTCCTAAATTGCAACTCAAAAGATCAATTCATAGACAACATGGTCAAAACAAGAAGTAAGCACCCTCGGTCTGATATCGAGGGAGAGACTGAAGCAACTCATACCCATAGGTGGAGTCGTAGTAACATTGAATGACCTACCCGTAAGACCGTGAGACGTAGCTCCATGAGCCTAAGGGGTGATAATTCAACCCTTGGGGGATCTCCTCGAGAAACCCCAAGTAAGGAACCACATCATGGAACAAATTCACATAAACAAAAAGAGGCTTCATAGCCATCCTCATCAAGGAGACATGAGGAGACCTCAAGGGCCTCCTCTAAACACATAGAAACATCTCAAAGATGTGAGGAAGCTTCAAGGGCTTCCTCCTCACATGGACATAAAGAAGGTTCTAAGACTCATTCTTCACATAGGGATGATGAGACTACTACATCTCCATCCACATGGAGAAAACATGTTACCACAAAGCCCTCTTCATCAAGAAGGCAAACAAGAATTGCAACACCTCAAGACTCACAAGAAACATATGAAATAGGTCTGCCTACTGAAGGGCAGGAAACTAGAGCTACATCTAGTCATGGGAATCATATAGAAGAAACCCTTCACACAAAAGGAAATATTCTCATAGACTATGACCTCATAGGAGTGAATGGCACCCCATGGGACCAGCCATGGAAAACAAGATAACTAGATGGGTTGGATCGGTTTCCTACATGACCAACTCAAAGAACTGTAGCTACTGAGAACTCTGCATCTGGAAGCTCATGAACTGTGACTTCTAAACACATCTCTCAGTCTGGGGGTACCTCAGAGTGACCCTATAGTAGATGCATGGAGTCTGATCATAGGGATACTCAATAGTACACTGAACAAGTCACATTAGCTAGCAAGAGTATAGATACAATAGAAACCTCCTCGAGGAATCTGCGAGTCAAGACAACAAGAATAGAGTCAGATAAACATGAGTCTTCTATAACAACACAAACTGACCGAATGAGGTGGTTAGAAAATGCATTACGTAAGGAGCGAGAGCTAGTGGAAGCTCTCGAACAAGATAAACAAAGAGAAAGACTCTTGCGCCAACATGAGCAATGTTTAAGAGAGCAAGCTGAGTGGCTAGCTCTTAACAATTTATAGACAAATGGTGGTGACCACCAAAGAACTAGATGCACTGACTCACCTAAGGAGAGGCGCACTAGACAAGATAGCCCACAATGAAATCCCCCACCAAATCATGAATGAAATCCAACTAATGGGGGAAGGGCAAACACAACAAACCAGGATCACAATCCTGAGTCCCCTCGTAGGAGGGAGGAAAATGGAACAAATCAAATGGATAGAGAGTTACCTCCATTGCCACTATGAATAGGCTTACAAGAGGAGGAAATCCATGCATCAAAGGCATTTCAAGAGCTTGCTAAAAAGATGAAAACCTTTGAGAAACAAGAGGCAGTTGGGAACTCACCAACATTGAGCAAAATACACAACCAACCATTGTGCCCATCAATCCCTAGCCCTCCATATCCTAAGCACTTTGAGATGCCTAGGTTAGAAAATTTTAAGGGTGAAGAGGATGCACAAGAGCATGTCACCAATTTTATCAATGCCTATTTTCATCTTGAAGACAATGATGCTCTCATGCTAAGAACATTCATAATGACATTTTTAGGTGCTGCCACTCAATGGTTCAACCAACTACCTAAGCATAGCATAACCAACTTTGAACAACTAGTAAATGCATTCTTAAAGCATTTCTCCTTTGGTGCTAAGAAGAAGGTGAACCTTTCAGACCTGGCCAACTTGAAATAGTATGATGATGAGCCAGTAATGGATTATGGGAATAGATGGAGAAAATTCATGGTAAAATTATCATTCTCCATTCCCATAGAAGAGATCATTCACATGTTCACCAAAATTTGCTCTAAACACATCTCCCTCTTGCTACAACTTCAGTAGTATCCTTCATTTGAGGAAGCTTTGGCATAGGCCAAGCTCATCGAAGAAATAAAAGTAGATGAGGGAACCATTAAACTCCAAAACAAAAAGGAGTGGAACAAGAATGGTAAGAATGACAAGTATAAGTAGAAGCAAGGCAACCCTGCTCTAGTCAATCAAGTCGTATTGGCTACACCCAAGGATGGGGGTGCACAACAACCCTAGAACTATCAAGCACATCCCCCGCCAGCCAATTATGACCAAAAGAACAATCAGGGAAGAAATCGAGAATGCAAGCCACCTCGTTATTTCATGCCTCTGACAGAATCAATGCAATCAATATTTAATCAGTTGAGCGAGGCTAGGAGGATCAGATTTCTTGATATACCTCTTATAGATCCCAACCATCCTAAGCCAAAAGGATATAGGGAAGATCAATTTTACCCTTATCATAGGATACCAGGGCATGACATTGAGGCTTGCATTGGGTTTAAGCATCAAGTGCAAAACATGATTGAGGTAGGAGAACTCAAAGTTGACAACCCACTGGCTCTCGATAATAGAGACATGGGCATATACAGAAACCCATTGCCCAATCATGAGGCCCCTCGAGAGCAAGGGGCCCAAGTCAATCAGGTTCGAGCTGATATACCTACCCATGGATGCATTGGGATGGTTGAGATTGTTAACATAGCAACAAGGACTAGGTGGTATGGTCAACCACAACCACCTGTAGCTCCCATGAACATCCCAGCCACTCCTAGGCAAAGGTAAGACAACCTTCCAGGTCCACCAACGTGACCTATGGTAACTATTCGGAGTAGATTGGAGCAAAACCTATAGATGACTCCAGCTAAGTTATCCATCTATGAGCTCATACAATAGTCCCCAAAGCATAGGGAGACTCTAATGGAGATTTTAAGGACAATTGAGCTCCAACCACAAGATGCGAATGCATTCACTCACTTTGTGGGACAAGTACAAGAATGCCAGGAACCTGTAATCCGATTCTATGATCATGAGATTAAGATAGTTCCTGCTGCCTTACCAGACCCTCCGCTAAACATTGTAGTAACAATCAACAACTTACCTTTCAAGAGGGTCTTGGTCGATACAGGTTCATCGATAAACATCATTACAACAACTACAATAGAGCACCTCAAGATCCCCAAGTCCAATATCATTCCAGGAGCTTACACATTGAGAGCTTTTAATGATGCTTTATGCAATACTATGGGAATGATAGTCCTACCCATCAAGGTGGGGCACAAGACCATCCCTATGATGTGTCATGTCTTGGAAGGAGCTATGCAGTACAACATCCTCTTAGGGCACCCTTGGATAAGGGCCATGAAGTGTGTGCCTTCGATCTTGCACCAGTGTGTCAAGTATGTGCACGAGAACAAAGTCTATGTGGTTCTGGCCGATGAAGAGCCTTTTAAATACATCAATCAAGTGGACATTCTAGGAGAATTTGTAATCCCTTCTACTCACCTATACGTAGCACCTTCATCCCCAACCACACAAGTGGATAACGAAGACAAAGGGGTAAGAAAAGACCCATGCACTTCAACACCTCCTGGTGCACTCAAAATAGTCAATGCTTCTAAAGTACCATCAACATCAAAACCAAAAGATAATCAGAAGCTAAAGGCACCCTTAGTTAAGGAAGAAAGGCCCAAGGAAGTGCCAACTATAGCCATTGCTAAAATGCCAAGTCCTATGGAAGAGGAAGATCTTCAAGATCAAGATGAAGATAGTGATTATCACCCTACTTCACCAGTGTCATCCGTAGGGTCATCCACATCGCATGCATCAATACACTTGGCAAGCATAGGCATAGGGGAGTACCTTGTGTAGAACATCACCTTTACACCTATCATTGAGTCTACACAAGACATGGGAAGGCCTAAGGACTTGAGGCCACTAGTGGGAATAGTGGTTCCACTTGGAATCCCTCCCAACCAAACCAATTTTGTCTATGCCGACCTGGACTGCGCCCATAAGTCTTCAGATATAGAAGAGGATAGTGACGAATTATTCATGGTCAATGTTCATTACCTCTCTAACCCCGAGTTTTCTCTAAGCTACTTTGAGCATTGCCATTGGCATGGCTATGGCCTTGGCATATATGAGCAAGGGTGCAGGCGGCCATACGAGCCACAATATCAGCTTCCCTCCGATAGATTTGGCTTAGGCTATTATATCAGAGGTCGAGATGACTCTCTTGTAGTAGCATTGGAAAGATTAAGCTTAGGGTTAGGAGAAGACATTGATTTCATTCCTTATCACCCCCTAAGAATAGGAAATTTGAGCAACAGACAAGTGGCCATGGTAAACATACCACCACCAAAAATTTATCATCCAAACATCTCAATTGATTCCACCCCAATAGGGTACAACTCATGGGATGAGGAGAATGGATATGAAGCAAGTGATGATGAGGCACAACTTGGCTTAGCCTACCAGGGGCCTCACTATTTACAAAGATTCACATGGTCCATCCATGATGAGAGTGGGTATACATCAGATGAAAGTGACTATGAATCAGAAGACTCAATAGAAAGAGCCTACTTAGGCCTAAGCCATCAACCCCTGACTTTGGGGCAAGAGACAAATGCAAATGGATTCTTCATAAGTGATGAAGAATATGAAGATGAAACAGAGATGGCCTACTTAGGGCCAAGACATGAGCCCCTTGTCTTAGGGCCGCATACCAATGCTAACAGTTTTTGGATAAGTGATGATGACTTTGAGGATGAGACCGAGATGGCTTATCTTGGACCTCACCACTTGCGACAAGTCAATGAGCTAGTAGAGAGAGAGGTGGCACTCCATGCCATAGACCCTCATCTATGATTTTTGGGGAGACCTATTGACCTAGCTGCCATTCATCGGATGGTCAATCCCCCTCCACCTACATTCAGAGAGTGATTAGAGCCCAATGATCCTATTGTCCACCCTGCTCATGGGCCAGATCCAAAAATTCCCATTCCTCTAGAACCTCATCGTGAGTATGGAAGGGAAACCCCTGAGACAAGATTGCACCCATGTGGTCTTGGAGACTTCATCCCATCCATCAACATGATCTCCATTGATTTGACCACTCCACTTCATAATCCAGTAGATCCTACCAAATCATTGCATCTTGATATAGAGGCTATTGATTGGGATCATGCTAATTCACCCATAGAGCCTGAAGACCTCTTCCCCAATGAAGAGATGTTACAACCATTCCATTTTGCATCAAGTTGTGCGTATGACATCTTCCATGTTGGTTTGGAACCTGAGTCACTAGGTCCTATAAATCCTATCGATGACATTCATTTGATACCCATGCCTCATCAGCTAGAGGATGGGTCACATATGGCTATAGAAGTGACTTTCGAGGTGGACATCAGTGATGATCCTACCCAACCAAGAAAATTCAAGTTTGGAGAAAGTCTATCTCCAGAGGAACAAGCCATCCTAATTCCTCTCCTCAAAGAGAGGCCAAATATTTTTCTTGGACTTACAAAGACATGCTAGGGATAGATCCAAAGTTAGTCATTCACAACCTTTCATTGGATCCC
Source organism: Wollemia nobilis (assembly GCA_028583015.1). Taxonomy (NCBI): domain Eukaryota; kingdom Viridiplantae; phylum Streptophyta; class Pinopsida; order Araucariales; family Araucariaceae; genus Wollemia; species Wollemia nobilis. The sequence goes on along the minus strand of JAQPPZ010002203.1, from coordinate 1,798,109 downwards.
ATGAAGAAGCCAGTCAAGCAAAATCTGAGGAAAATGCATCCAACCATCGCTTTGATGGTGAAGAATGAATTGCAAAAACTATTGGATGCAGTATTCATAGTTCCTATTGACTACCCTGAGTGGGTGTCAAACATGGTACCCATGGGGAAACTTGATGGAAGAGTCCGTATCTGCATAGATTTTAGAGATTTAAATAGGGCAACACCAAAGGATTCATTCTCATTGCCAAACATAGATGCTCTTGTAGATGCAACCGTAGGTCATGAAATGCTCTCCCTAATGGATGGTTTTTTGGATACAACCAGATCCAGATTAAGCTCGAAGATCAACATAAAACTACTTTCATTACTCCATGGGGAACATTCTATTACAAAGTGATGCCATTCGGTCTCAAAAATGTTGGTGCCACATATCAGTGGGCCATGACATACATATTCCATGACTATATGCATAAGATCTTAGAAGGATTACATGGATGACTTACTCGCCAAGTCCCTATTGCGGCAAGAGCATGCTGAAGTCCTTAGACAAGTCTTTGATCACCTCATAGAACACAATGTCCGATTGAATCCTAAGAAGTGCGTATTTGGCATAACTTCTAGCAAGCTTTTGGGATTCATCGTATCCAAGAGAGGCATTGAAGTCGATCCTACAAAGGTAAAGGCTATACTAGAAATGGCCGCCCCTACCAACATTAGGGAGTTGAGGAGCCTACAAGGCAAGATAGCATCCATCAAAAGATTCATCATACAATTATCAGACAAATGTCGACCTATGAATCGGTTGCTATGCAAGGAAGTCCCCTTTCATTGGGATGAAGAATGCCATCAAGCCTTTGTAGAGATCAAAACTTATCTAGCAACACCACTAGTATTGGCTCCACCAAGGCCAGACATACCATTTTTACTATATATATCAGCTAATGATTTTGCATTGGGCACCATGTTAGCCCAAAAGAATGCACAAGATAAAGAGCAAGCCATATATTACATTAGTCACACCTTGGTGAGTTATGAGCTAGGATATGCGTATGTCAAAAATTTGTGTTTAGCAGTGGTCTTTGCAACTCGAAAGTTGTGACACTACATGTTGAGCCATACGACCTACGTCATATCAAAACAAAATCCTTTGTAGTACATGATGAGCAAGACATATCACAATACATGTACCACAAAGTGGATCATGCTATTGATAGAATTTGATCTAGAGTTCATAAGCCAAAATTCCATCAAGGGACAAGTCATAGCAGATCAATTAGCAGAGGCGCCTCTTCAGGATAACAAGCCTCTCACCATAGAATTGCTTGATGATGCGGTCTTTGCATTATCAGATCCACTAGAACTCAAAGAACCTAAGAAAGAAAGAGACATGTCATTGTTCTTCGATGGTTCAAAGTGTGAACAAGGAGGTAGAGCAGGGATTGTCTTTATCACACCATAGGGTGCTCCATTGCCCTTATCATTCAAACTAGACTTCCCATGCACAAACAACAATACAAAATATGAAGCATTGATCCTAGGACTCCAAATAACCATAGCAATGGGCATTAAAAGATTGAATATCTTTGGTGACTCCTTGCTCATAGTAAACTAGGTCAAAGGACTATTCCAATGTAGGTGCCCACTCCTGAAGACTTACAAGGAACTTGTTGACACCTACCTAGCCCGGCTGGAATGGTATGACATCGAGGCAATCCCTCGTACATCGAATAGATTTGTAGACACTATGGCCTCTTTGGGATCCTTAATCCCTCAGAATCCATCTTCTGATTTTACAACCATTCATGTGAAAGTGCTTTCACACTCAACAATATACCGTGAAGCTTTTGACAATCAAGAATCAGTCAACATGATCAACATCGAGCCAAATCAGGATTGGTCCTTCGTAGCTAGAGATTTCTTACAAATGACACCTTGGGGGTCTTTGATCTCCCAAGGACCTATGGAGTGTGGTGCAACCATACACCATAGAGTTGTTCCTCAATCCATGTTCACTAGCTCAAAAATACAAGAAGAGCAAGCCATATTTTCTATAGAAGTCATGGCTTATCAGGATTGGCTTTCCCAACTATGGGACTTCCTGAAGCTTGGAATAGTACCTCAAGGTTTATCACATACTGAAAGGTGAACATTCAAATAGAGAGCAACAAGATACATCTTTCTAGGAGAAATCCTCTATAGACGAGGATATGATGGAGTATTACTCCATTGTCTTGAGCCCTAGGAAGCATCTTGGGCAATTTTGCAAGCTCACGATGACACATGTGGAGGGCATTTCAATGGCATGGCCATCATTAAGCGCATCTTGAGAATGGGTTACTATTGGCCCACCATGGAAAAGGACTACTATGAGTATGTCAAGAAATGTAGTAAGTGCCAACATCATGCAAATCTAACGCACTTACCATCGCAAGCTTTGCAACCCATCCAGGCAGCATGGCCATTCTCGTAATGGGGACTAGACTTGATTGGGAAGATCTCACCCCCATCCTCAGGCTGACACACATTCATCATAATAACCATAGAATACTTCACTAAATGGGTAGAAGTGATCCCCTTAACATCAACAACTGGACCAAGGATTGCGGAGTTTATACTCCACAATATCATAAGTCATTTTGGGGTCCCTTCTAAGATAATATCGGATAATGGGCCATATTTCAAGAACAAAAATGTGCATGCTTTAATGAAAAATACCATATTCAACATAGTTTTTCAATGCCTTATTATCCACAAGCAAACGGGCAAGCAGAAGCCTCAAACAAAATAATAGTCTCCATTTTGAGGAAGATGGTGCAAGACAATCACAAGGATTGGCACATGCAGTTGCCTCTTGCACTATGGGCATACAGGACTAGTATACGGATGCCCACTTGGGCAACACCATTTTCACTAGTATATGGCATTGAGGCCATCATGCCACTAGAGTTAGAAATTTTGACTCTATGCATAGCATTAAAGGACTTCATAGATGATGATGTTGCGTAGCAAGGCCACCTTGATCAGTTGATGCTTCTTGATGAATGTCGAGTCAATGCTTTAGAGCATCTTCATGTTTACCAAGATCACCTTGCGTGAGCTTACAATAGTAAAGTCCATTTAAGGGAATTCAAGGTTGGAGATCTAGTGCTCAAAGAAAACTAGTAGAATTCGAATCTATCGTCGCATCTGAGATAAGTTCATGGTAAACTGGATAGGCCCATACATGATTTCATAGAGAGTTGGGCCTGGAGCATATCACCTTATATCATTAGATGGTGTTGAGGAGCCTGAACCTCTCAATATCATTCACTTAAAGGCATTTTACACATAAAATACAAAAACATTCAAATATGTCAAAAACACAAAAACATTCAAATATGTCAAAAACACAAAACAAATCATAAAAACATAAAATTTCAAAAATACAATCAAAGGCTCCAAGGGTAATTCATACCGCTTGGTCAAAATCAATTCAAAAGCTCCAAGGGTAATTCAAACCGCTTGGTCAAAATCAAAGGCTCCAAGGGTAATTCAAACCGCTTGGTCAAAATCAATTCAAAGGCTCCAAGGGTATTCAAGCCGCTTGGTCAAAATCAATTCAAAAGGCTCCAAGGGTATTCAAACTGCTTGGTCAACTTCAATCAAAAAGCTCCAAGGGTACTTCATGCTACTTGGTCAAAAATAAAAATCCCCAAAGGCATAATAAGCCCTTTGGTCAAATTAATCAAAAATACAAAAACAACATAAAATCAAAAATACAAAAACAATTGCATCTCACATCTTGCATCCACATCATTGCATTGCATTTTCATATCCACTACAATTGCATATGTCATGAGAGCCTTAAAAGTGATACCATAGTTTGTCGCACAAATCATTCAAATCCATACCTCCATCAACACTGTGTAATTGTGTTTTTCAACACAACCATTATTTGTTGCTATACATAATATACTAAGGTTTTTTGGTTAATCAACCACACCTAGTGATCTTATCAACTTTTGAGGAAAACAACTTTGATTAGTAGAAGGTAAGGTCTAGCTATGATAATGCCTTGGATATTCAAGATCCCATCACTAATTGAAACACTAAAATCCTAGCTGGTACAAGGAAAAGATGAAAGCTGCAAAGTGTGTTGAGCAAGGTGCAGCAAAAGTATTGTCATTATTGTCAACACAGACAGATAGATCAGTTGATGCTGATGCAAGGACAAGAGTTCGAGGTCAGTCAAAACATGTATAGTGAATTTCTAAGAAGACAGAAGTGGCCCAGATTTAGAAAATCAAAGAAAAAGACAAGTAAGAAAACTATCGCGATATCGCGACATGTTTTCTGTCGCGATTTCGTGACATCTTGGAGGAGAGAGAAAATGCTGGCAAAATTGTCATGATTTCACGACATCTCGGAGGAGAGAGAAAATGTGGTCAAAATTATCATGATTTTGCGACATCTCGAAGGAGAGAGAAAATGTTGGCAAAATTGTCATGATTTCACGACATATCGGAGGAGAGAGAAAATGCTGGCAAAATTGTCGCGATTTCGTGACATGTTGGAGGCAAAGAAGCCAAGTGGAAAAACTATCATGATTTCGTGACATGTTGTCAGAGAAGAAGGCAAGTAGAAAAACTGTCACGATTTCATGACATGTTGGAAGCAAAGAAGGCAAGTAAGAAAACTATCATGATTTCATGACATGTTTGGAAAGAAGGCGCAAGCAAAGAAAACTATCGCGATTTCATGACATGTTCGGAGAGAAGGCACAAGCAGAGAAAACTATCATGATTTCGTGACATGTTTGAAGAGAAAGCGCCAAGGAGAGAAAGTGTCATGATTTCGTGACAAGATCGAAGAGAAAGCGCCAAGGAGAGAAAGTGTCACGATTTCGTGACATGTTCAAAGAGAAAGCACCAAGGAGAGAAAGTGTCACGATTTCATGATAGGTTCGAAGAGAAAGCGCCAAGGAGAGAAAGTGTCACGATTTCGTGATAGGTTTGAAGAGAAAGCTCCAAGGAGAAAAAGTGTTGTGATTTCGTGACAGGTTTGAAGAGAAAGCGCTAAGGAGGAAAAGTGTCACGATTTCGTGACATGTTGTGTTTTCACGGGCCAAAGATAGAAAAGGCGCAAGGTAGAGAAAGTGTCACGATTTCGCGACATGTGTTTTTGCGGGCTAAAGACAGAAAAAGCACAAGGTAGCAAATGTGTCACGATTTTGTGACATGTGTTTTCGCGGGCCAAAGACAGAAAAGGCACAAGGCAGCGAATGTGTCACGATTTCGTGACATGTGTTTTCATGGGCCAAAGACAGAAAAGGCGCAAGGCAACGAATGTGTCGTGATTTCGTGACATGTGTTTTCGTGAGCCAAAGACAGAAAAGGCACAAGGTAGAGAAAGATGTCACGATTTCACGACATGTTCTATTTTCATGGGCCAAAGACAAAAAAGGCACAAGGCAGAGAAAGATGTCGCGATTTCGCGACATGTTCTGTTTTCACGGGTGAAAGGCAGAGAAGTGCAAGGAAGCGAAAAGTGTCACGATTTCGTGACATGTCTGGTTTTCACAGGTGCAAGACAAGAAGTGAACAAGGAGGCAAAAAACATCACGATTTCGTGACATGTTGAGTTTTTGTGGGTAAAAGGCGAGAAGAGCATAAAGAGATAGAAGTGTCACGATTTCATGATAGGTCGCAACAGCACGATCACTGATAGTCAACTAAAGTAGAACAACAGTTAAAGGGGCAGTTGTAGAGGAAAAGCATGCAGCCAAAATAAGAAGAGTTAACTAGAGTCAATGTGGCAGTTACAGGAGAAATTACAAAAGAAAATCATGCATCTATTTTAAGAACAATCGAAGAAGAAGAAATCAAACAGTCACATAAATAGAATCAAAAAATTCATGCATGCACAGAAAAGAAGACGAATAGTCATGGTAGAGGTATATGTTGCATGTAACATGTTTAACGAAATGCCCACTCTATAAATACAAAAGGAGTTACATAAAGAAGTTACAGTTGACAAGTGGTAGAAGAGAATATTAAAGGAACAGTTACGGGTTGCATGCGTAAATATGGAAGTTAAAAATAGAGACTAATATGTTATAAAAGCAGGTCTGCGTGAAGAATAAGGCTGTTGCTGTATGTGAGAAATTGCTGTGTAAAGAGGGTTAGAAGAGGGCTAAGAGAGAGATAAGCAGATTCGTGAGAGAGTGCAAAGTTTGATTAATTGTAGACCAGCCAAGGTCGTGTAAACAGCGAAGGCATTTTTATGTCATTAAGATAATTCAAAATTGTAGTCCAAGTTGGTGCTTGGCATTAGGGTTTGGTGCTCCTATTTGTTGCAGCAGAAAAATAAGGGGTTGGTGCTCCTTCCAGTGGGTGCTAGTAAAGTGTTTGTAAAATTGGTGTTTTGCAAAGGCTGGATTTGGATAGGAGTCCAAGCAGTCATTTTTGAGGAGTAGCCAAATTGGTGAACCTCGTTACATTGTGTGTTGTGGTGTGCTCTCTTGTGAAAATTGCTTTATCTATTTTTAAGTTCTCTTTGTTTCAGTTTTAAGAGTTGTATATCTGAATTTTAATATCTACACTGATTCACCCCCCTCTCAGTGTCATTGTGAGAATATCAATTGGTATCGAGCAAGGTTCCTGAACAAGCTTAATCAGCTAAGGTGATCTTGGAAGGAACACAATGGCAGGTAATGAAGGATTTTCATCAAACAAAGCTCCTTTGTTCAATGGAACTAATTACTCATTCTGGAGACTCAGGATGCAGACATATCTGAGTGCGTTAGGATATGACATTTGGGAGTCAATAGAAAGTGGATACATAGTACCCGCTACTCCTCCAATAGCTATAGCTAAGAAGAAGTTTGAGAATAACTCCAAAGCACAGAATGCTATAATGTGTGGGCTAGTAGACAGTGAACTGATAAGGATCATGAGCCATAAATCAGCAAAAGACATGTGGGACAAACTGAAGAGCATCCATGAAGGAGACAGCAAGATCAAGGAAGCCAAACTGCAAACTCATCGAGCTCAATTCAAAGCATTACAAATGAATGACGATGAGAACATAGAGGCCTATATGCTGAGAGTCAATGGAATCATTAATGCAATCAAAGGACTCGATGAAGAAATCGAAGATGCGGTTGTCATGAAAAAGGTACTTAGAACTCTTCACAAAATATTTAATTCTAAAGTTTCTGCAATAGAAGAGGCTAAAGATCTAAATAATTTTAGCATGGATGAGATGCATGGTTCTTTGACTACATACAAAATGAGAATAGGACAAACTAAGCCCATAGATAGAGAAGCTACTTTTAAAGCACACAAGAATACAAAAGCTAAACAAGAATCTGAGGATGAAGAGACATCGGATGAAACGGAAGCCAACTTTGTTCGAAAACTTACAAAGGGAAAAGGAAAGTATAGAGGAAAGTTATCGTTTAAGTGTTTCAATTGTGGAGGGGTCGGTCACTTTGCAGCTAAGTGTCCAATGAATGAGAAAACCAAAAGTGATGAAGGGTCACACCAAGAAAGAAGTGACTAGAAGAAGAAACCAAATTTTAGGAAAAGCAACTTCAAAAAGAAAAGTTTCATATCCAAGAATGTCAGCTCTTTTGAAGATAGCTCAGGTGAAGATTCTGAAGAAGAAACAGGTGAAGCTCTGTTCATGGCATTTGAAGAAGCAAAAATAGAAGAAAAACAGGAAGGTGATACAAAAATTAAGGATGAGGTTGAAGTATATCTAGAAGGAGAGTTGGTTGCTGCACTTAAAGAGTTGAGGACAGAAAGGAAAAAGAATAAAAAGGTCTCAAGAAATCTAGAGGATGCAAATGACATAATAAACAGTTTGAAAGTACAGACAAAAGAATTTAAAAAAATGTCTAAAGAACTCGAAGTACAATTAACCATGAAAATAGATGAGTGCAGCAAACTAGAAGAAGAGATTGTTGTCTTAAGAATGCGACTAGAAGAAAAGAATCAAAAATTGAGTTGCTATCACAAAATTGAAGGAAGTTCTGCAAAGCTTGAAAAGATTATAAATAGTCAGAGGACTACGGGCATCAAATTTGGCTTGGGCTTTGTCGAAGGAGAATCATCAAGTGGATCAAAGGCCATAACTGTAGAACAAGTAAAGAAAGAAGATAAGATCAAGGTTGATCAAGGAAAAATGAATCATGCAAAAGAAAGCAACAATGCCAGGCATGAGAAGAGTGTTGATAATGAGGGATTCACAAAAGTCACACATCAAAGGAGAAGAAAATTTGTGGCTCCTACTACAAAATGGCAAAGACCAATTCCCAGGTTTAATAATTCCTTTTCTTGGTTATTGTTTTAAATGCAATGCTTATGGTCATAAGATTTATGACTGCATTTATAATATAGGACAAAGGAATTTCACCGAAGAGAAATGTCTTTTCACCCTTGATGGATTATGCAAGAGAATGTTATAACTGTCATAACTTTGGACACATTGCAAGAAACTCGTAGAAGCACATATGCAAGAAATAAATATCGGGGAAGAAGATCTCAACCAAATAGTTTAAGGCAAAACAAAAAATTCCCAAAAAACATGCACAAAGCTACTGACAAAGAAAAGTCTAAACAAGTGACCAAAACTGTAGCCAAACCAGAGTGGAAAGAAAAGGAGCGACCCAAGGAAGAAAATGAATCCTTGATTGTTCAGATAGCTTTCAAAGCACAGAACAAATCTACACCATGGATATTGGATAGTGGATGCTCCAGTCACATGACAGGAGATAAACAAAAATTTGAAAAATTATAGAAATATGAAGGGGGCTCTGTAAAGTTTGGAAATAATGATGGAGCCAAGATAGTTGGCAAAGGATCAATCAAGATAAGTGATGGAAAGATCAATTCCAAAGAAGTTCTTGTTTGTGATTGGTTTGAAGCACAACTTACTGAGCGTAAGTCAAATTTGTGATAGAGGTCATGAAGTCATCTTTAAGAAGCAGGGTTGTGAAGTCAAAAAAGCACATAGTGGGAAGTTGATAGCTACTGGATCAAGGACTTCTAGAAATCTATATACTCTCTCAGAAAATTTAGAAGGAGCATGCTTGATTGGACAGGAAGATGAAAATTGGCTGTGGCACAAGAGGCTCGGTCATATTAGCTTTGACAATCTGGTAAAAATAAGTTCAAAAATGGCAGTAAGAGATATACCCACCATTGGCAAACCAGTAAATAGCATCTGTGCTTCATGCCAAAAAGGGAAGCAAACTAGAGCCACATTTAAATCAAAGGAATACTTCACCAGTAAGCCTTTAGATCTAATACATACTAATTTATGTGGACCCATGAGAACACAAAGCATAAATGGTGACAAATACTTTATGTTGTTCATAGATGACTACTCCAGGATGACATGGGTACTATTTTTAAAACTTAAATCAGATGCCTTTGAGATGTTCAAGATTTTTAAAAACAAAGTTGAGAATTAAACTAGAAAAGAGAATTAAATGCCTAAGATCAGACAGAGGAGGAGAGTTTATCTTAGAGGAGTTTGTAGAATACTATCAAAAATATGGGATCGAAGATAGTTTTTAGCAATAGCAAGGACACCTCAACGAGAATGGTGTTGTAGAAAGGAAGAACAAGACGAGTGCAGAAAATGGCACGGACAATGTTGGATGAGAACAAAATAGTTGACAAATTTTGGAAAGAGGCAATCCATACTACGGTTTACATCCAAAATAGGTGCATGCTAAGGATGCATGAAAGCAAAACACCTTATGAGCTATGGTTCGGCAAGAAAGGCAACAAGAAGATACTTCAAAGTGTTCGGCAAGAAGTGTTACATCAAACGAACCGAAGATAATCTTGGTAAATTTGAAGATAGAGCTGACGAAGGTATTTTTCTTGGTTACTCAACAAAAAACAAAGCTTACACATGTTACAACAAGAGGCTAAAGAAAATTGTGGAGAGTGCAGATGTTAAATTTGATGAAGGTAGATATCGAGAAACTACTTATCAAGAAAACTACCCTATTTATGAAGAAGTCATTGAAGGAGATGAAAAAATGGAAATAGAAGAGAAACAAAAAATTGACCCAAATTGATTTAAGAATTGATTCAGAAGAAGAAGAAAACAAGAAATTCAAAATAGGTAGCTGGTAGAAAAATCATCCCAGAGAACAGATTATTGGGGACCCAACGGTTGGTATTCAGACAAGAAGAGAAGTAGTACGGAACTACTCTCTATTATCCAAAGATTGAGCCCAAAAATGTTGCTGAAGAAAGCACAGATGAAATTTGGATGAAGGCAATTAATGAAGAACTAGATCAAATTGAGAAAAACAAAACCTGGGAGTTAGTACCAAGGTCGGCAAATAAAAATGTAATCGGTACTAAATGGATTTTTTGAAATAAATTGAATGAAGATGGACAAGTTGTAAGGAATAAAGCAAGACTGGTCTGTAAAGGCTATGCACAGGTTGAAGGTATTGATTTTGAGGAAACCTTTGCACCAGTAGCTAGACTAGAGGCAATCAGAATGTTTCTGGCCATAGCATTTCATAAAAATTTCAAAGTATATCAAATGGACGTAAAATTAGCATTTCTAAATGGAAAACTGAAAGAAGAGGTTTACATTGAGCAGCCATATGGGTTCCAACTCGATGATAATCCCAAATTTGTTTGCAATTTGAAGAAAGCTTTGTATGGCTTAAAACATGAACCCAGAGCATGGTATGTAAGGCTAGATAACTATCTGATTCAATAGGGGTTCAAGAAAGGTATGGTGGATAGCAATTTGTATGTCAAAACAGAGAATGGCCATCTTATTGTCCTTGTTGTTTATGTAGATGATATAATTTTTGGTAGCAAGAATGATAAGTCATGTAGAGACATAGCAAATAAAATGAAGAAAGAATTTGAGATGTCTATGATTGGTGAAATTTCTTATTTTCTCGAATCGCAAGTCAATCAAAGTGAAAAGGGCATTTTTATTTCTCAAGTTAAATATGTGAAAGAAATGCTGAAAAAGTTCACAACGGAGGATAGTAAACCTGTTAGCACTCCCATGACAAAATATTGCAAGTTGAGCAAGGATGACAAATCTCTAGATGTAGATCAAACCATGTACAAGTCTATGATTGGAAGCCTACGTTGTATTTGATAGCCTACTGGACCCAGATATCTTACAAGCAATATGCATGGTGGCAAGATTTTAGGCTAGTCCCAAAGAGACTCATGTGACAATCATGAAGAGGATTTTTAGGTACCTCAAGGGTACTATGGAGTATGGGTTATGGTACCCAAAAGGTAAGGACTTCACTCTTATTGCATATTCTGATGCATATTGGGCAGGATGTATTGATGACAGAAAGAGTACCAGTGGAGGAGCATTTTATCTTAGAGACAAGCTGGTAGCATGGCACAACAAGAAACAAGAATCAGTCTCTCTATCCACAGCAGAGGTAGAATACATTACAACAACAACATGTTGTACACAGATATTATGGATGAGACAAACCCTGAAAGATCTTGGTATTCACTTCAAAGAGCCAATTTCAGTTAAATGTGATAACACTAGTGCTATTAACATATCAAAGAATCCGGTTATGCATTCTCAAACCAAACATATTGCAATCCGGTATCACTTCTTGAAGGATAAAGTTGTAGAAGGTGAGGTCAAATTGGATTTTGTTCCAACTACAGAGCAAGTAGTAGATATATTCACCAAACCATTGCCCAAGGAAGTTTTTGAGTACCTTCAGAGTAATTTGGGAGTGGTCACATTTCCCAAGAATTGACTATCAATTGGGATCACATTCTCAGGGGGAGCATTTATGCCTATGTTTATATTTTTGCTCATATTCATGATTTTTGCTAACTATAACAATGTGTGTCTCGAGAATGTTGTGCATAGACTCGTGGGGAGTCTCGTAGTAGCCCTTTGGTATTATTGTCAAAGGGGGAGAAGGATTACAAGAGAGTGCATGAGTGTTGCCAACAATTCCAAAGGGGGAGATTGTTGAGCAAGGTGCAAGAAAAGTATTATCATTGTTGTCAACACGGACGGATATATCGCTTGATGCAATTGATTCAGTGGACAGGAGTTCAGAGGTCAGTCAGAACATGTATAGTGAATTTCCAAGAAGACAAAAGTGGCCTAGATTCAAAAAATCAAAGAAAAAGACAAGAAAATTGTCACGATATCGCGACATGTTTTCTGTCGCGATATTGTGACATCTCGAAGGAGAGAGAAAATACTGTCAAAATTGTCACGATTTCACGACATATCAAAGGAGAGAGAAAATGCTGTCAAAATTGTCATGATTTCATGACATCTCGAAGGAGAGAAAATGCTGTCAAAATTGTCTCGATTTTGCGACATATCAGAGGAGAGAGAAAATGCTGGCAAAACTGTCGTGATTTCACGACATGTTGGAGGCAAATAAGCCAAGTGGAAAAACTGTCACGATTTTGCGACATGTTGTCAAAGAAGAAGGCAAGTAGAAAAACTATCATGATTTTGTGACATGTTGGAAGTAAAGAAGGCAAGTAAGAAAATTGTCGCGATTTCACGACATGTTTGGAAAGAAGGCGCAAGCAAAGAAAACTATCGCGATTTCATGACATGTTTGGAGAGAAGGCACAGGCAAAGAAAACTATCATGATTTCATGACAGGTTCGAATAGAAAGCGCCAAGGAGAGAAAGTGTCACGATTTTGTGACAAGATCGAAGAGAAAATGCCGAGAGAAAGTGTCACGATTTCATGACAAGTTCGAAGAGAAAACGCCAAGGAAAGAAAGTGTCACGATTTCACGACAAGTTCGAAGAGAAAGCTCCAAGGAGATAAAGTGTCATGATTTCGTGACAGGTTCGAAGAGAAAGCTCCAAGGAGAAAAAGTGTCATGATTTTGTGACAGGTTCGAAGAGAAAGCGCCAAGGAGGAAAAGTTTCACGATTTTGTGACATGTGTTTTCACGGGCCAAAGACAGAAAAGGTGCAAGGCAGCGAAAAGTGTCGCGATTTCACGACATGTTATGTTTTTGCAGGCCAAAGACAAAAAAGGCACAAGGCAACGAAAGTGTCACGATTTCGCGACATGTGTTTTCACGAGCCAAAGACAAAAAATGCACAAGGCAGTGAATGTGTCGCGATTTCGTGACATGTGTTTTCGCGGGCCAAAGATAGAAAAGGTGCAAGGCAGCGAATGTGTCATGATTTCATGACATGTTGTGTTTTCGTGGGCCAAAGACACAAAAGGTACAAGGCAGTGAATGTGTCATGATTTTGCGACATGTGTTTTCGTGAGCCAAAGACAGAAAAGGCACAAGGCAGCAAAAGTGTCACGATTTCATGACATGTTCTGTTTTCACGGGCGAAAGGTAGAGAAGTGCAAGGAAGCAAAAAGTGTCACGATTTCGTGACATGTCTGGTTTTCGTGGGTGCAAGACAAGAGGTGAACAAGGAGGCAAAAATGTCATGATTTTGTGACATGCTGAGTTTTTGCGGATAAAGGGCGAGAAGAGCATAAAGAGACAGAAGTGTCATGATTTTGCGACAGGTCGCAACAGCACGATCACTGACAGTTAACTAAAGCAGAACAACAGTTAAAGGGGTAGTTGTAGAGGAAAAGCATGCAACCGAAATAAGAAGAGTTAACTAGAGTCAATGCGATAGTTACAGGAGCAATTACAAAAGAAAAGCATGTAGCTATTTTAAGAACAATCGAAGAAGAAGAAATTGAACAGTTGCATAAATAGAATTGAAAAATGCATGCATGCATAAAAAAGAAGACGAATAGTCATGGTAGAGGTATATGTTGCATGTAATGTGTTTAATGAAATGCCCACTCTATAAATACAAAAGGAGTTACATAAAGAAGAAGTTACAGTTGAAAAGTGGCAGAAGAGAATATTAAAGGAATAGTTACGGGTTGCATGAATAAATATGGAAGTTAAAAATAGAGACTAATATGTTATAAAAGCAGGTATGCATGAAGAATAAGGCTGCTACTGTATGTGAGAAATTGCTGCGTAAAGAGGGTTAGAAGAGGGTCGAGAGAGAGATAAGTAGAGCCGTGAGAGAGTGCAGAGTTTGATTAATTGCAGACCAGTCAAGGTCGTGTAAACAACGAAGGCATTTTTATGTCATTAAGATAATTTAGAATTGCAGTCCAAGTTGGTGCTTGGCATTAGGGGTTGGTGCTCCTATCTGTTGCAGCAAAAAATAAGGGGTTGGTGCTCCTTCCAGTGGGTGTTGGTAAAGTGTTTGTAAAATTGGTGTTTTGCAAAGGCTGGATTTGGATTGGAGTCCAAGCAGTCATTTTTGAGGAGTAGCCAAATTGGTGAACCTCATTACATTGTGTGTTGTGGTGTGCTCTCTTGTGAAAATTGCTTTATCTATTTTTAAGTTCTCTTTGCTTCAACATTAAGGGTTGTAGATCTGAATTTTAATAGCTACACCGATTCACCCCCCTCTCGGTGTCATTGTGAGAATATCAAAAAAAAAAAAAAAAAAATATTTAAAAAAAAAAAAAAAAAAAAAAAAAAAAAAAAAAAAAAAAAAAAAAATTCTCCTTTTTTTTTTTATTTTTTTTTTTTTTTTTTTTTTTTTTTTTTTTTTTTTTTTTTTTTTTTTTATTTTTTATGTTAGTTTAAAATAAAAAAAAAAAAAAAAAAAAACAAAAGTGGTCTAGGTTACCTTAAGTGAAAATGATATTCCTTGCTTATCCCCCTGTGCAACCGGTTTAAAGGTGCTGAGAATTGGCAAAAGGACAAGCTTTACCCTATCCAAATCCCTTGCTTAAATAAAAATAAGTAAAATCCCAAAGCAAAAGTACATATTCAAAAGGCCAAGCATAGAGTCAAGATTTCAAAGCAATAATCCGATACACAAATCATAAATTCAAAAAAAAAAAATCATAGCTCAAAGAAAAATCAATTAAAAATAAACAGTGATTTTCATCACTACATATGAGCAAAATAAACAATGATTATCATCACTACAAAAATCCTAGCTAAAAGGAAAATCAAGCAAAAATAAACAGTGATTTTCATCACTACATATGAGCAAATATCCAAAGCCAAAAATAAGGGAATAAATCTTGAATCCCTGGAATTCTCAACATTGTACAAAACTAGAAGGAGAAATCCTTACGCATGACGATATGTCTATTACAATTGCTTCATGCATTTGTGTAGACCAATGTTTGAATGTGGATGAGCTAGCTTAGGTAACCCAATATTGCCTAGTGGTATAGTCCAACTAAGTCCAACATAAGGATGAGATGAACACTTGAGGATCCCTGATCTTAGCAATGGGCTGAAATAATCCCACCTGACATCGAAGGAAATGCTTGAGTTCTATCTCAAAATATACAATCACTTGCACACACAGAGATCATGAAAAACTAGGTCCATGGTAAAAGCCTTACTTTTCAAAAGTCTAAGTGGTTAGTAGACAACTATTGATAGGGTAACTAGAGTGTTTGAATCTTCGAAAAATCCCAAAAAAAAACTTACATAGCAACAAATCATAACATCATTCACACCATCATTTTCTTTATAAGATTCTATAAATTAGGGGGTATCAACATAGTAGGACAGATACCGCATATATATTAGAAATAGTATATAGATGACCACTGACTACTTTATATATTTTAATTTATAGAAACTTATTAAGAAAATACATTACACACCATTACATCTCATATATGAATACTTAATAAATTCTTATGATAAGAGTGATTATTTAAATTCATGATTATTTTTTTACTTTCTGTGGTATCACCCATTAAAATTGTCAATGTCATATGCATTTCGTATGTTTTAAGTGATTAGAGCATACAATTTCATTTATACCATTCCATCACATAAGTTAGATGCATACAATTAAAGCAAAGTTAAAATATGCATTTAGCAATAACATCATATCCACAAACACAATTCATTAATTATTCATCATCATCCATAAACCACATCATAAAACATATAGGCAATATCCATTTACATACAATCATGAATTCATCATTCATCATCAAAATACATCATGTCATATCATCAAATCATATAAGCATTTACACATCCATCTAAGCATCTTCAATATCATCTATCATCTAACATATTCATCAAATCATCATAATACCATCATCACATCATATCATAAAACAAAATAATAACAAAAACATGAGCAATAAATGATACACATAATAAGTCATAATGCAAAGATATCATAAAAGTATGTGTGTCAAGTCCAATGGATGTACAAAAATGCCCATGGGCTATAGTCATATAGGTCAATCAACCTCAAAAATGAATCAAGGACCAAGTAAAGCATCAATCAAATATCGGGCCTGAGCCCCCTACATCACCTCCTCTAGTGCCACCTCCTCCTTGTGGTGGTGTCATGAGTCGAATGATGTGAGCCTATTGGTCTCTCTGTCCGAGTCTGGATCCTATGGCTAGGATGGTTGGAAGACTACCCCAAGGTAGAGCACCCATTGACCTGCAAGCCACCCACACCGGGTGGCTCCTTAGGGATAATCCCATGCCTCTTGAGCTGCATTTGAATAATGGTGACGTGATCCAAAAGTCCCCGGATCCGCTCCTCATGCTCATCCAACAAAGATTGAAGTTGTCCCACATATACTCTTGAACCTGCCACTGGAACCTCCTATGGTGTAGAATGAGGAACAAAAAACTGCATCCTAGCATCACCACCCCCAATAGTAGCCTACAGAGTATGTATCTGTGTTGTGAGCTGCTCAATGATAGCATATTGTTGTTGTACCTAGATCTTAGTTACTTGAAGCTCAGCCTCGACCTCATGCAACTGTGCTCTCAAAGGAGAGTCTCTCTCCTCAGGCTCTAACTCCTCCTCCTCCTTAGGAACATTAGGATCCTCCACTACCACCTACTCTACTGGCTGGCCCCATACCTCGGTCTTGGCTCAGACTCTACGTCTTGTCGGATCTGCACCATCACCCCCGCCATCATCCTCGCACCCTAGGCTATCGACACCATGCCACATCTGATCACCCCACCACTGAGTGTATGCCTCTGTAACTCCCCCAGCCACTCTAGGGTCAACAACTAGGGCATCCTCCTTGTCTAAAAGCTCTATAATCTACCATGGAGGTAGGTCCTTCTCTGCTATGAGGTGCTTGTACAAGAATGGTACCAAGGGCACATCCTATTGCAACCCATACTGATGAAGAACCCATGAGTAGAAGAAATACTCCCAAATGGTAATCTTATGGCCAATGAGCCATCGCTCATGCCATGTCCTAGCAGTAAAGCTAGCTGGATCATCCCAAGCAAGACACTCATGGTAAGGGCATCCATAGGACATCTCCAACCAAAAGTCTAGTAAAAGCATCAGTGTAATGGGATAGCTCCCCTGTAAAAGTGTGGCTCTTGCGCTCCTCGTGCTCTTGAACCCATCTAGCAGTATATTACTATGTCCGAGCATCGATCACTATAATCTCGACTGGGAGCCCCTTAGGGCGATCTACCTTAATATGCTCCCATCCCCAAACTTGTAGGAGCAAGCTACAGGCAATGCTGACACGTCCTCATCGGTGGATGTGGTACAACTCATCATAGCACTGAGCCAATAGTGATCTACCCCATGCATAGATGATAGGCTCCTCACTATCCAATAGATCCTGCACCATCACCAAAAGGTTCCACGGGAACCTCAAACCCGAGTAGTCTGGGATAAGAACATTGCTGATAACCATTAGCAATATGGCATGCCTCACCGTAAAGAAACCCTCCATGTGCCAGTGGTTGATGGACACTCCTATGTACTTGGTGTCCTTGAGAGCATCCACAAAGTGCCCTCTAAACACTCGAGTGAAGATAGCCACCTGATCAGTAGTGGTCGAAGAGACAATGGCCACCCCATCAAATGGAATATGAAAGATCCTATATACATCCTCCGGTGTAATGGTCATCTCATCGATCGGGAGGTGGAAGGTATTAGTCCATGGGTCCCAACGATGGGCCAAAGTCATAAGGTAAGCTTGATCTACCATGATGTAAGGTAGCCTAATGACATACTATAACCCACGGGCTTTGAACCATGCCTAGTCCGTATCATCAAAGCTAGGAAGTAGGTCAAGTAGGAGCTTTGGGTCCTGAGCCCGAGTAGTAAGGATCTAAGCAAAGCAAAAGAAATACGAAACATAACTACAATGCATCTAAGGCATAATTCACAATAAACATGAAAATGGTGCAAAAGAGTATGGGTTATTCTAAGTCTAAGAAAAAGGACAAGATTGCACCTAATCAAACAAATCAAAAATTTAAAAATTAAAAAAAAAAATCAAATATGTCATAAAAATCCAATAACTAGCAAAAAAATGCAAAAAAATATAGCTAAGGGTTTAGTCGTTGTCACCTACAGCAGCCGAAACCTGGCCGCTAGAGACAATAATGGCCAAGACCCAACGGTCAAATTTTTGACCATTGAGGTTCAAACTTGGCCACTCTGAGCGACAACGGCTCATAACCGGCCGCTCTGAGCGATAGCAGCCAAGGGGTGACACGGAAAACTTGTGAACCCTCGACCAGAAAAAACATAAAAAACATAAAAGGGAGAGAAAAAAAATAGAAAGCAAATTCCCACTCAGGCATCAAAAAACTAAGCTAAGTTCAAAAATGGTTAGCATGGCAGTAGAAGGTAAACAACAGAAAATTTGGGAACCCTTGGCTAGAAACTACCAAGGTAAAGTAATGAGAACAAAAATGGGGACTAACCCACCATAGAAAAAGGTAATCTAAGACTAACTATGGGGTTTATTCATTACCAAAAGGTTTAGTGAGGTTCATTTTACCCATTACTTAGTGAGGTTCAATTTTACTCAGATAAGAGAAAAGAGGGCTAGGGTTTTGAAAATGAGAAATACCCGAGAAGCTCCAGCTCCTCCAGTAGCTGATATCTCACCCTATGCATCCATGTCCTCAATACCAATAAACTCCAAAGTTGCAACCATCGCTATCACACTAGAGCTCCCAAAATGAATCTTCAATAGTGAAAATGAAAGGTCAAACCCTAGAAAATGCAAATTTTATGTTTCTCTAATTACACCTTGGCCATTGCTAATGTCAATGGCCCAAACTTCTTGGCCGCTCAAGGTGACAGCGGCCATAAACAAAAACTTAGAGGCCGCTGGACCTGATAGCGGCCAGATCCACAGATCAAAATAAGGGATTTCCTCCTTGAGGGATCCCACAAAAACAACAAATAAACACACTTTGGTGGTTTAAGATCATTAGAATATTCAAAATAACAAAAAAATCATATAAGAGCACAATCTCAAGTAGGCCTCGTATCCAGTTACTTACTCTATCAACTCGATGATTGCAGGGATTCACGCTCCATGTATTTCGATGAGATGAGTAGATAACCATAAGGCCACTTGGGGCAAAAACCAACTCATTTTGGAATTATGATGTGCCACCCTTCAATATCGAAGAAGACCAAGATGGTTGGACTACTCCACGGGTGCGAAAGGATCATCCTAATTCCCCTATGACATCAAAAATATTAAGTCAAAGTGATACAATCTAAACATAAATAGAATCACTCATCCTAACTCCCTAAGAAGGCTATTGATAGTCGGACCGCTCCTCGGGATAAGGATGGATGATCATCATGAACAATTGGAATCACACTTGGATGTGGGATTGCCCATTAAAAGCAAAAAATTCTAGAAAGGAACCAGATTAGTCATATTGGTCAAGCGACTTGTCACTTCATTCATTGTCATTTATTCACCAATTCATTGTGTGAGGAAGTAGTTCAAAACTTCAACATAATCATAATAAAAATTAGCAAAAGATCACTCAATCATAGCAAAATCGTGTTCGTCCTACGAATCATTGCATACAACAATCATAAATTTCCCTTATTTTTTGGGAACGTAAGCAGACATGACATCTTCAATTGTAGCTCTCCTATCAGTCGAAATTATTGTAGTAGCTAAAGCTACCCGATTGAGTTTGAGGAATGAGTGCAATTTAACATGCAAAAGCCATTGAGCTAAGTCCTCCGAATGTTGAGGCAATGATTCAAGGGATGCACGCCATCTTGCATGATTGGGCCATCCGACGTTGATTAGACCATTGATCACCATACACCCTACAAACAGATCAGTCTACATTTTTGCTCAGCGTTGTGTTTTCCACACAACGCATCACAAAAAGGGGCATCTATAGAGACCTAAATTATGTCATGCTTAGGGGAGCTACTCACATAGACACATTCATAAGATCATAAGACATAATATTGGACTTTCCAAGCATCAATAGTGGTTCTCACCACTCATTTGGGGCATTTTCAAGCCATCCAAGCCTAGCCGCTCAAGCCAAGAGTAGCTAGATCCTAGTCGCTCAAGCCTAGAGCGGCCAGACATTAGCCACTATAGATGACAATGGCCAGATATTAGCCATTGTAGATGACAAAAGCTAAGCCATAAGAAGTAGTTTTGCTAAAAAATATGCCTAATCACGGGTGGAAGTGGCAGTCTACATGCAATAAAGGTGAGTGGGAGTAACTTTGCATTCCTTTTCATGACCAGTTCACATAGGAGGCTTGAGTTTGCATTTAAACTTTAGTTAACTGACCTCAAAGCATAAACAAAGGACAAAATATTCTCATGCTAATGACATAGGAGACTCAAGTGGGCAGTTAGATTTCAGTTAACTAGCCTTCAAACATAGACAAAGGACAAAAGCTTCTCATTCTAACTTGCACTACGCATGAGAAATTCATTCCTAGGGCTTGGACATAGACCTAGGGTTTCACACTATAAAAGGTGCAAACCTAAGAGCACCAAGAGAGATATTTTTACACACATAGATCGAGACATCTTTTATTGAGGAGATCTTTCGAGACTTGGAGAGTTCCCTTGGAGATCACGTGTATGACGAAGCCCTGACGGATTGAAGAGCATAACACCTATTATTTCAACATCAGATATAGACTTTGACCCATAGCTTTGGGGCAAAGAGAGCAAGGTTTACCTTAGTGGTCGCTGTATTGGATAGTGGCATGTAGGCTTAGCTTCTTTTATTTTGGTTCTTCATGTTTTCATATCATTAGCATAGATTTACATGATTTCATGGCATTGTTTCATCATATTTCTGTTAAATTCTTTTATTACTAACAACCTCATCCAGGGAGGCAATCTCGGACATCTAAGTGTGTGTTGTTGTTTCATTACTTACAGGGCCACAGGTTCATCGGACGAAGTTTGCAAGATATGAGAGCAAAAGGGATCCCTCTAGGAAATAGACCTAGAGAAGGAGGCATTTGTAATCCCTCATACATTTTCATGTGTAGAACCGGGAAGCCTTTATAAGCGCACCACCTCTTCGTGAAAGGAGCACTCTTTTTCTATTTGTAACCTTATTGTATCGAAATGGGTATCCCTAAGAGGGAACAACATGTAACCAAGTTTTAATACGAATAAAGAGATCCATATTTGTTATTTTTGTGTTATATACTTTTTCATTGTCTTCCATTTCATATTGTGTTTTTAATAACATTGCAAGTAGAGTAAAAGGCTGGTGCATGCGTCTCGGGGTCACTACAGTAGCCACAAGTAATCTTAAGCTCAACGGATAAGCTACACCTTTTCTATTAAATGGTAAAATTTATAATAGAAACATATGTATTTTGATTGTGATTTTACTGCTACTATTCTATGAATTTATTTTGATCATAACAATATTTTTTGTGCACGTTGTAAAACATAGGGACTATGTTTAATATTAGAGGGGGAGTATGTAACAACCCTTCAAAATCTAGTTTTATTTTATCTATTTTTCGGTAAGAATGAGGTACTGCTAATTCATCTGTGGATGCAGGGATAGATGTCATCATTGGTGGAAGCGATCCAAGGCATAGGTGTCTTCTCTAGTGGTCAGAAAAGGTTAACCGACGGAAGGTAAGTCAAGGGAAATGATGAGCAACGGAGTATTCGCCAAAAGTAAGGTCAAATAATCCTTACTGACAGTACAACCGCCAATGGTCCATATAGTTGCATCTCATGTAGTTGCATAAATAGGGTTGTTTCGTATGTCTTGATATTTATTTTAAATATATATATATGGTTAAATAAATAAATAAAATAATAATAATAATAATTAAATAATAATTATAAATGAACAATAATATAAAATCATATATATATATAAGTATTGGGGTATTACATTAAACAAATTAAATAAATAAGAAATGAAATTACTTTATTAAATTAATTAAATTTAAATTAACTAATGCCTTGTCGTTGCTCATGGCATTCCACTTGGCAAGATTCGAGGACCCACATATGTTTTACATGGGTAAAGTTTGTCTTTCTATAAATTCAAAAGAAGGGGTAAAACAAAGGGGATCAACACCTTACCTTTCATTTGGTGGGGAGAAGAGGGTGAAAAGCGAAGAGGCTACTACCCATATGTAGAGAGGAAAAGCGTGTTTCAGTAATAATACCTATATTTAAAACTCATAAAAATCCCATATTGTTGCAGTGTAAGAATTTGAAATGAAAAATTGGGTATGTTTGTGTAACATAGGGTAAACCTCATACTATTGTAGTGTGTGAATTCAAAATGAAAAATTGGGTATGTTTGTATAACATAGGGTAAACCTCATACTGTTGTAGTGTGTGAATTCAAAATGAAAAATTGGGTATGTTTGTATAACATAGGGTAAACCTCATACTGTTGCAGTGTGTGAATTCAAAATAAAAATTGGGTATGTGTGTATAATTTAGGGTAAACCCTATACTGTTGCAGTGTAAGTACTCAGAATGAAAAATTGGGTGTGTGTATAATTTAGGGTAAATTTCATACTATTGTAGTGTAAGAATTTGGAATGAAAAATTGGGTATGTTTGTATAACATAGGGTAAACCTCATACTGTTGCAGTGTGTGAATTCAAAATGAAAATTGGGTATGTGTGTATAATTTAGGGTAAACCCCATACTGTTGTAGTGTAAGTACTCAGAAGGAAAAATTGGGTATGTGTATAATTTAGGGTAAATTTCATACTATTGCAGTGTAAGAATTTGAAATGAAAAATTGGGTATGTTTGTATAACATAGGGTAAACCTCATACTATTGCAGTGTGTGAATTCGGAATGAAAATTGGGTATGTGTGTAGGGTAAACCCCATATTGTTGTAGTGTAAGTACTCAGAAGGAAAAATTGGGTATGTGTGTATAATTTAGGGTAAATTTCATACTGTTGTAGTGTAATAATTCGAAATGAAAAATTGGGTATGTTTGTATAACATAGGGTAAACTTCATATTGTTGAAGTGTGTGAATTCATAATGAAAATTGGGTATGTGTGTATAATTTAGGGTAAACCCCATATTGTTGCAGTGTAAGTACTCAGAAGGAAAAATTGGGTATGTGTGTATAATTTAGGGTAAATTTCATACTGTTGCAGTGTAAGAACTCGGAATGAAAATTTTGAAATAATCATCATAATCTTACAAGTGTTAGGTATGGTGTATAACATAGAGTAATTATCATGTCACAGTGTTAATTTGGAATGGAAATTGGGACTGTGTGTGTTACATAGAATTTCCTTCCTCTGTGTATGCTTAATTTTGAATTGAAATATAATTAGATTATAGTGTGAAGGTTGTAATCAGTGTTGGTTTAATGGCTAGATGCATCATTTTAATTTCTACTACGTGTTGGCTTAATGGTTGGATGCATCATTTTAATTTCTACTGTGTTGGTTTAATGACTGGATGCATCATTTTAATTTCTACTGGTATTTAGTAGACTGCATGAAATAGAAACTAGGTGTTGTGTGATTGTATGCATGTAAGGATATGTAGTTGCATTGCAATTAGTCTTGGCCACTCTGACCCTTGAAACCACCAGCCCTACTCTGACCTTGGAACCGCAAGCCCTGCTTGGTACAAAGCTTTGGAGGCGCTAATGAAAACGCAATGCAGTTTTAAGATTCCAAGATTGGTGGAAACTTAGTGTGCGTGCTTGGAACAAGGTTCATTCGGTCCTTTGTAATAGAGATAAATAACATGTCGCATTTGCACCATTTTTTGTCTGTGAAAAATGAGTGCAGGGTATGCACATGAGAGAGTTGTGTTGTTTTAATATGTCTATTTGCACCATTTTTGGTCTGTGAAAAATGAGTGTAGGGTATGCACATGAGAGAGCTGTGTTGTTTTAATATGTCTATTTGCACCATTATGGTCTATGAAAAATGAGTGCAGGGTATGCACATGAGAGAGTTGTGTTGTTTTAATATGTCTATTTGCACCATTATGGTCTGTGAAAAATGAGTGCAGGGTATGCACATGAGAGAGTTGTGTTGTTTTAATATGTCTATTTGCACCATTTTTTGTCTATGAAAAATGAGTGCAAGGTATGCACATGAGAGAGATGTGTTGTTTTAATATGTCTAAATGTTGCATTGGGATTTTAGAATGGAGCTCAAACTATTTATAATAGATGTATACAGACTTTAAAACCACATGGTATATATTTAATATTGTATTTTTTTCCAAATGATGAGTTCAAATGAAGCCTGGTATAAACACCTTCATAATAGTTGCAAGTAATGCTCTTGAAATAGTATATATTTCTCTTGTATGTTTTAATTTTATTAAAATTTAACAAAGCCATTCAAAACCAGGAAATGTGCATAGTGGTATTAGGGTTAAGTAATTTGAGATAGAAAACCATAGGTTTTTCCCCACCTGCTGAAAGGTGTATAGTGTTTAAGACTGGAGAATTTCGTGTAGAGGAATTAAATGGCTGGAAAGATACTTGATGTTTGGTTACACATAGGGATTATTGACATGGTAAACCATGTTCCATCCTTGATATAGGTAGTGAACTCGATATTTGGTTCCTCTAGTTTAATGATGAAATAATGATGTCGAAAGGTGTGGCAGTCTCTAACCTTTAAAGTCTTAAGTGTTTCATGTCAGACAAAAACAAGTTAGGTCAGATTCATCATTGGAGTCAGGTCAAATTATTATTTCCTCCTATATAAGACAAGAATTTATTTTTAAGTCCTTTGAGGAAGAGATTTGAATATAGTGGATGTTTATATGATAAATGTATTACTAAAACTCCTTATTTGAAATACAACCCTTGCACATTTCACCCTTGTACTCGCAAGTTATAAACATAGTAATCTGTTGTAGCTAAGTGACCATAGCTTAGTCTTGTGCGTCTTCACCAAAACCGCTAGCCTATTAATACAATCATGGTCTATGGTTTGCGTCAGGATGGACGCAGCGGATAGACTATGTATGGGAGTTTTTGGTTAACCTATGCTTGCATCTTTCTGTTGTTACATTCAATAAGGAAATTAATTTTTAAATATTCTTTTGGTAGCAGTGAATTATATTTTATATAATGAAATTTAGATAAGTTTCTTGTATGATTATTGGAATGGTTTGCATACGAATACTTTGGCTTACCCATTGAATGTTTTATTTAAATACTTATAAATAATATGGGCAATTAAAAATAAAATATCAAGCCATAGACACCTTCGATTAATAAGAGTGTTTTTACGGAATGTTGAATATGCTCATGGAATATATGGGAATTATTTTAATAGATGTTTAATTGTAATTTTAAAAAGATGTGCCCTGCTCTAAGTGTAAGTTAGATTATCAATGTTAAAAATGATATGATGTTGTAGCTTAGTATTGCTTCAAGGAATTTAATTAATAAATGGAAGGAAGTAGGATGTGGCTTAATCACTTTGGTTTATAATAAAATAATTTGAACTCTTTGGATTCATTTTCGAAATTGAGTGGACGATTATTTATATCCTCTTAAGCAAAATTTTAAAGAGTTATAGATTATTAATTCAATTACATTCCACCTTAGGGAATGATAGATTCTTTTAAAAACTCTTCCAAAAACTCTTTAGCTTAGAAAAACCCATAGTATAGGATATAATAAAAACCCTTGATTGAGTCTTCAAAGATAACACAAGGTTGCAGGAAGGACAACCTTACTTTTGAAGATTGTGGGTAGGACAATCTTGTGGGTCAACTATTAATGGTGCTTGTAGGAAGGCAATCATCATAATCCAGGGCTCTAACCGTACTTCTGATGGGAAAGGTCAGGATGGGAGGTAATGAAGGGATGATATGGGCATCACTTCTAGGTTAACCCTACTAGTAATGAGTGGTGAATCTTGTACTTGAATTGCTGGATGAATCCAATCAACATAATGGTATGGGACATTATGTTGTTAAACAAGACAAGACATTGGGTAGTTACCAGGGTATTGGTAAACCCTAGATGAACTCTAGGGAAGATGGTTGTTCGTCTAGCTCGGGCATGCATACGCTAGTTCTTACATGACCTAAAGTCATGATAAGATATGGGGAAAATATGCGTCCAACCTCTAGGTGAAATGGGCCCTAGAGAGAGAAACCCCTGCCTAAACTTAGGAATATCATGTGGAGAGAGAAGTTCAATAGAGGTAACCATAACGAGATTTGGCCAATCTTGATCTCATGAGTATTTTGATTGCAGTGGAATGACACTCATGAAGATGTTTTTAGCATGCTCATACTAGAAAATAAATGGGAAATGATTGAAATTTTTTCTCATGGTGACCCCTTATGTAGGACAACCAAGTGGTAGGGGCTTGGGTTGTTACAATTTACAACCCAAGCCTCTACCACTTGGTTGTCTTGCATTAGGGTTCACCGTGAGAATTTTTTTGAATCATTTCCCATTTAATTTCGAGTATGAGCATGCTAAAATCATCTTCATGAGTGTCATTTTGTTGAAGTCGAAATACTCATGAGATCGAGATTGGCCAAATCCCATTATGGTTACCTCTATTGAACTTCTCTCTCCACCCAAGATTCCCAAGTTTAGGTAGGGGTTTCTCTCTCTAGGGCCCATTTCACCTAGAGGTTGGACGTATATTTTTCCCATATATTATCATGATTTCATGTCATGTGAGAACTAGTGTATGCATACCTGAGCAAGACAAACAACCATATTCCTTGGAGTTCATCTAGGGTTTACCAATACCTTGGTAACTACCCGATGTCTTGTCTTGTTTAACAACATAATATCCCATACCATTATGTTGACTGGATTCATCTAGTGATTCAAGCACAAGATTCACCACTCATTACTAGCAGGGTTAACCTAGAAGTGATGCCCATATCATCCCTTTGTTACCTCTCATCCTAACCTTTCTCGATAGAAGTACAATTAGAGCCCTGTATTATGATGATTGCCTTCCCGCAAGCACCATTAATAGTTGACCCACAATATTGTCCTACCCACAATATTTAGAAGCAAGGTTGTCCTTCCCACAACCTTGTGTTATCTTTGAAGACTCAATCAAGGGTTTTTTTATATCCTATACTATGGGTTTTGCTAAGCTAAAGGGTTTTTGGAAGAGTTTTTAAAATAATCTATC
The DNA here is from genome assembly GCA_028583015.1 of Wollemia nobilis. NCBI lineage: Eukaryota > Viridiplantae > Streptophyta > Pinopsida > Araucariales > Araucariaceae > Wollemia > Wollemia nobilis. The sequence continues at coordinate 1,770,695 of JAQPPZ010002203.1, read as the reverse complement.
ATTCCCTAAGGTGGAATGTAATTGAATTAATAATCTATAACTCTTTAAAAATTTTCTTAAGAGGATATAAATAATCGTCCACTCAATTTCGAAAATGAATCCAAAGAGTTCAAATTATTTTATTATAAACCAAAGTGATTAAGCCACATCCTACCCCTTTCCATTTATTTATTAATTAAATTACTTGAAGCAATACTAAGCTACAACATCATATCATTTTTAATATTGATAATCTAACTTATACTTAAAGCAGGGCACATCTTTTCAAAATTACAATAAAACATCTATTAAAGTAATTCCCATATATTCCATGAACATATTCAACATTTCATAAAAACACTCTATTTAATCAAAGGTGTCTATGGCTTGATATTTTTATTTTTAATTGCCCATATTATTTATAAGTATTTAAAGAAAATATTCAATAGGTAAGCCAAAGTATTCGTATGCAAACCATTCCGATAATCATACAAGAATAAAAATTTCATTATATAAAATATAATTCACTGCTACCAAAAGAATATTTAAAAATTAATTTCCTTATTAAAAGTAATAGTAGAAAGATGCAAACATAGGTTAACCAGAAACTCCCATACGTAGTCTACCCACTGCATCCATCCTGACGCAAACCATAGACCATGATTATATTAACAGGCTGGCGGTTTTGGTGAAGATGCACAAGACTAAGCTATGGTCACTTAGCTACAACATATTACTATGTTTATGGTTTGTGAGTAGAAGGATGAAATATGCAAAGGTTGTATTTTAAATAAGGATTTTCAGTAATATATTTATTATAGAAACATCTATTGTTTTCAGAACTCTTCCTCGAAGAACCTAAAAAGCAATTCTTGTTTTATATAGAAGGAAATAATAATTTGACCTGACTCCAATGATGAATCTGACCTAACTTGTTTTTGCCTAACATGAAACACTTAAGACTTTAAAGGTTAGAGACTGCCACACCTTTCGACATCATTATTTTATCATTAAACTGGAGGAACCAAATCTCGAGTTCACTACCTAAATCAAGGATGGAACATGGTTTACCACATCAATAATCCCTATGTGTAACCAGATGTCAAGTCTCTTTCTAGCCATTTAATTCCTCTACCTGGAATTCTCCAGTCTTAAATAGTATACACCTTTTAGAAGGCAAGGAAAAACTATGGTTTTCTATCTCAAATTAATTAACCCTAATACCATTATGCACATTTCCTGGTTTTGAATGGGTTTGTTAATTTTTAATAAAATAAAAACATACAAATGAAATATATACTATTTAAAGAGCATTACTTGCAACTGTTATGAAGGCATTTATACTAGGATTCATTTGAACTCATCATTTGGAAGAAAAATACAATATTAGACCTGAATCATATACCATTTGGTTTTAAAATCTATGTACATATGTTATAATTAGTTTGAACTCCCTTCTAAATTCACAATGCAACACTTAGACATATTAAAACAACAAAACTCTCTCATGTGCATATCCTGCACTCATTTTTCAAAGACCATAATGGTGCAAATAGACATATTAAAATAACACAACTCTCTCATGTGCATACCCTGCACTCACTTTTCACAGACAAAAAATGGTGTAAATAGAAATATTAAAACAACACAGCTCTCTCATGTGCATACCTTGCACTCATGTTCACAGACCAAAAATGGTGCAAATGTGGTATGTTATTTCTCTCTATTACAAAGGACCGGATGAACCTTGTGCCAAGCATGCACACTAAGTTTCCACCAATCTTGGAATCTTAAAACTGCATTGTGTTTTCATTAGTGCCTCCAAAGCTTTGTACCAAGCAAGGCCGGTGGTTCCAAGGTCAGATTAGGGCCTATGGTTTCAAGGGTCATAGAGGCCAAGAGTAATTGCAATGCAACTACATATCCCTACATGCATACAATCACACAACACCTAGTTTATATTTCATGCAATCTACTAAATACCAGTAGAAATTAAAATGATGCATCCAGTCATTAAACCAACATAGTAGAAATTAAAATGATGCATCCAACCATTAATCCAACACTGATTACAGCCTTCACACTATAATATAATTATATTTCAATTGGTATCATTTACATCTGCTAGCGGTCCATATATTTACATATATATGTATATATATGTATATATATACATATACATACATATATATACATATATGTATATACACACACACACACACATATATATATACATATATACTATGTATATATATGTATATATATACATAATAAAGGTCTATGGATATATATATATATATATATATATATATATATGTATATATGTATATATATATACATATATACATATATGTATATATGTATATATATATACATATATACATATATGTATAATGATGTATATATATATACATATATACATATATGTATATATGTATATATATATATATATATATATACATATATATATATATATATATATAATGTATATATATATATAGGATAGCAATTACATAGAGCTATACTATAGTATTTAAATCACCAAAAGAAAAATAGGAAAACATGGTTGGTGTTAAAATCTAGTTGATATGTTATAAAAATAGAAGTATAAAGGGATAAGCATCTATAAATATAAGGATGTAGTATGGAAAGAAAGAAAATTATATATTTCATAAGAATGAGATAGAGGTATGCACTCATTAATTGATGAATAATTCACATTAAATGTAGGAATGGAGTAAATAAATCTAGAAGAGGCATAAGCACATCTATAAAAGGTTGGAGTGGATGCACCTAAGAGAAGTGAATATGATCTAAGGGAAGGTGGAATGGATAAAAAAATGGTGGAAATAACTATCTACTAGGAACACAATTCAATCTTAAGAAAAGGTGGTGATAAATAATTATTTATAGGAGATAATGAGATGGAAATGATGGCACCAAGAAGGAAAATTGATAAAGTAAAATTTAGTAGCATTCCCAAGTTACCTTAGGAAGAGGTAATGTCTTATGTTGGGAAGAGAAAAAGGAGTAATAAAATGGGTCAATAATGAAAAGAAGTTTCCATGTGGAAAAACTAAATGAGTAGTGTTATGAGGTGGTGTCATAGAAAGATAGAAAACTTAACGCCAAGGTTTTTGATGCCATAGAAGGAATGTGGAAGAATTTGTACCAACAGTTGGTGCTAGAGAAAAGGTTAATGCTTAGTACCAAATAAAGAAAATAATAATACGTCAATTATTATGGTTAGATGAATTCAAACAATAATTATTTGTTAAGATTCTCCATCCTAACACAATTCTATTAATTAATTAATTATTTATTTATTTATTTATTATAATTCACATATGAAAGGTTACATCCTTCCACAATAGACTTAGAATAGATATAAAGGTTAAGGTAGATAGTTTTAGGAGATCATGAAAGAAGAATAAAATTAACATTTGATATTTAAAGGAGGGAGCCCCATATAGCGGTAAAACGATTACAAGGGAGCCCTATTTGAGTGGCTTATGATTACATTTACATTAATTTATTAATAAAATTTCCAGTAAGACCTTGGGGTCTTACCATTTGGTATTAGAGCTAGAATTCTCTAGTTGCGCAAGTAGCTTACTTTTTCGTCATCATCTAATGCATTAAGTCTCACTCCTTATGCATTTTGTTCTAAATAGCAAGAGCAAACAAGTTGCAAAACTTTGTTCTGAATAGCCTTCAAACATGTAAACAACCAAAATTAGTAGCATGTATGGTTGCAGAATTAAACATATTTGAAGTGTCATCCATTTATCCTCCTTCAAGGCTAAAGTTGACTAATAAATTTATTCATATGCTATTCAAAACCCCATTCGGTTGTAGAAAAACAAAATTGTTTTGGGAGTAATACCCCACATTGGATGTGCAAGGGCCAATGAGGAGTTTTAAAGTAATTTTGCACAAATAAAGACTTGACCACTCATGGTGGTCATAGTTACCCCAAATTCCTTCACATGCCCATCACTCTAAAACCTTTGTTGCTCCTCTTGATCCATGTGTAGCTTCGTCTCATCCATCATGTTCCACTTGGCCACTAATTTCTCACTCCTACGCCAGTCACTATCCACCTATCTCATGTACGTGTCACCCTATCTATGTCACATCCAGCCCACTTGTGCTCTATTACTTTCATGCTAGTCACTGTCCACCTATCCCTTATCCAGTTCTAGCTCACCAATCACTGTCCACCTGTCCCCTATCCAGTTCTAGCTCACCGTTGTTTTGATTTTGTGACCGTTGAACCATTGGGGAATTCAAACACAATTTGTGATAGTTGCAAAACAAATTTTTTACCACCCACTTCCACAAAAATTCAACTTCCTACAAGTAAAATCAACCATTTTTAAGGGGATTCAAATTTATTGCTAGTTACTGTTGGCATTTTTGCCACATTGTTTTTGTTGTTGCTATTCAAAGTAAAAGAATGCTTAGATTGTAAAAAAAAATCCTCATCCCTCTGTTTATAAGTGAAAAAGAAAAGGTGTCGCGATTTTGTGACGTCGCGAAATCGTGACTTGTCGCATTTTCGTGACGTCCGTATCATAAAAAATCTAAGCCCAAAAGTTCTCGCGATATCGCGACATGTCGCGTTTTCGTGACCTACCGCGTTTTCACGGAGTCCAAAACCAAAATGTGCAAGCATGGAAATACGTCGCAATATTGCGACATGTCGCATTTTCGCGACCTGTCATGTTATCACGGTCAAAGCAATCAACGAAAGCAAAGGAGTAAAACTATCGCGATATCGTGACATGTTGGAGTTTCACGGTCAACGCAGTCAACGGAAGCACTAAAATGAAAACGTCGCAATATCGCGACATGTCGCATTTTCATGACTTGCAAAGGCAACAAAGCAACATGATGAGAAAATGTCGCGATATCGCAACAAAAATTAGTAAAGAAGAGCAATGGAGAAACCGTCGCGATATCGCGACAGAAAAGTGAACAAGGAGCAAAATGTAGAAAATGTCACGATATCGCGATAGGAAGCGGCAACAATAGAGAAAGCAAGAAAATGTCGCAATTTCACGACATATTGGGTAGGAAGGGCAAAGTGCGGAGAATTGTCGCAATTTCACGACATGTCGCATTTTCGCGAGGTGCAAGCAAGGAGGCGCCAGATTGTACGGAATGTCGCGATTTCGTGACATGTCAAATTTTTGTGGCCTAAAAGCATCAAAGTGCAAGAAGATAGAAAGTGTCACGATTTCGTGACATATTGTGGAGAAAAGGCCAAATGGAAAAACATGTCACGATTTCACGACATGTTCCATTTTTGTGAGGCAAAGGCGGAAATAAGGAGAACATAGAAACCTATCACGATTTCGCGACATATTGAAGATGAAAGAACCAAATGAAAAAACGTCGCGATATCGCGACATGTCTCATTTTCGCGACCTATCACGTTTTCGCGGGTAAGAAGGAGGAAAAGACAGCGCAAGAGAAAGATGTCGCGATTTTGTGACATGTTTCATTTTTGTGATAAGGAGCAGCAAAGAAGCCAAAGCAGAGGCGAATGTCATGATTTCGTGACATGTCATGTTTTCGCAACTGGTGGCGGAGAGAGAAGGCAACAAGGTAAAAGTGTCGTGATATCACGACATGTCGCATTTTCATGACCTGTCTCTTTTTTGCGATCGAAGCAACAACAAAGGGCCGATACAGTTCAGTTTGCATTTTTCTTCAGGATTGCATAGGAGAACATGTAGAGCAGATAAGAATCAAGTAAAAGCTCTCCAACTATTTTTGAGATCGTGGTCAAAGAAGTGGTTCCAAGATTAAATGCTGCTGATTACCGATGTGCGCAAGATGGAAGAACCTGAGGCAGTTTTTGATGCCGCCAAAATTAAAGATGCCTCCAATATTAAAAGCTCCTATTCATGATCTCTTAACAACTTTCGGATCACCCCGATAACTATCATTTCTTCGAGGTAGATTAAGGGGATCATTTTTTCAAAATCTATTTCATGTATTAAATGTTGTAATACGAAAGGAATAAGGCACCAATGTAAAACTCAACCAAAGGAGGAGGATCTTGTTGTAGAAATTGAAATAGAAATCCTAGATGCAATTGCTTCCATTCTTAGTTTCTTTTGGAGTTGGTGATCTAATTTGTTGTGTATGTTTGGCTTTCTATGTGATTTACTTCTGTGTAGTCCAGTGTAATATCAGTTGAATTCTACTGTGTTGAATTTGGTTGTATTGGCATTTGAATGTTTGAAGTTTATTTGGAAGCGAACTCATGGCTAAAGCATGATCCAGTTTCTGTATACATATTCTAAGAGTCAGTTGATGCTTAGCTTTAGGATCTAGTTGAAGTTATTACTGTTTGATGTTGTTCTCCCCATCAACGATCAGCTTTGGCCATATTTACATCCCTTTCTATTATTTTCCATTTCTTTCTGCATTATTTCCCATTTCTTTCCTACATCTCTAGTCTTGAAACCAGTTTAGATTAGTGTGGGAACCAACCCTCTTTGGAGATTGGCCCGGGAGACATCTCTTTTTCTCGGCCTTTCAATGTTGGCCAAGTCTAGGGCGCATATACATATAAAATCCTTTCCTATGGCAGATTTGTGACCAACAATTTTTGGCACGCCCGGTGGGACAGACTATTTCTGTCTCCGAAAGATCCATAATCGGTGGGACAAGTATTATTCCAAGTTGACAAACCCACCTGTGCCAATAGTTTTTGGCACGCCCGGTGGGACACTGAAAGTTTCACTTCCAATAGTATTAAGGTTTAATGTTTGCCTTCATGCTATATAATTATAACATTTGGTGACTCAACATTACCCAGAAGCCTCCGAATGTGGATACAATGAAAGTTATACTTCATGATCACAAGATCGAAGGCCAAAAAATCTAAAAATCCCATTGAGTTTTTTGAACTTGACAACCAAAAATTAAGCAAACATCCTAAGTTGGTCTCCCCACCACTTTTATCCTCTACAACATCCTCACAAATAGCTGGTGTGTTTTCTATTCCTTCAAATTCATCTAGTACTGCTACTAGTTTTCCACCTCTACAGCCATACGTACCATTCCAAATGGCCCAGCAGCCTCCACCAAGGAATTTCTCAGCATGGAATGATTTGGGAGCCTTAAATTTACCAGCACAGAATCAAGTCCCTCAAGCTGCTTTGAAAGCTTTACCGACCTATGATGGTACTGGTAAAACTACCTATGAGCATATCAATGATGTAGCCTCTTTGGCAGCTATCCATGACATAACGAATGAGGATGTGATGGTAAAGTTGTTGGTGTTGTCACTAAGAGGCAAATTTTTGTATTGGTATCGAACATTGCAACCAAGCACCATTGCATAATGGGATAAATTAGGAGAGCTACTAGTAAAAAATTTCCATGAACAAGTTGATCCATACTCCTTGTTGCATCAATTTAATGCGATCCAAAGGCACCCATAGGAGGAGATAGCTTATTTCAATGTCCTATTTACCAAAAGCTAGAAGAGAATTCATAATGGTCTTCGGCCTGCTCATGAAATAACTGCATTCTACTATCTTAGAGCTTTCAACACAGACATCGGCTTGGTTGTCCGGCAATCCAACGTGACTACATTTCCAAAACTGTTCGAACAAGCACAAAAGGTGAAAGCTGACTTGATTGCCATAGGTAGGATTCCACCAAAGGTAACAATGCCCATCTTACCTGATCTTCCTAAGCATTTGTACTCTGGTTCATTTTCATAGCCTATGCCTTCCATGTATCCTATTCCCTCATGGAGCTCAAGTGTGCCTCAGATCGCACCCATTCCAGTTCCCCAGCTCCTTGCTCCAACTATTCCATAGTTGCCTGCATCGAGCATTCTGTAATTACCAACTCCCACTTCATTCCTAGCATTGCCTACACCATTAGCACCTCTACCTCTACCAGCACCTCCTACGCCCTCAAATCCTGATCCTTTTGCAATCCTATTACAAGAGGTACAATCTTCTAATTCAGCTATAAGAGCGATGGGAAATAAGATTACAATCATTGAAAGAAAGCAGGCCGAGAGAGATTTCCAACCCAAGAGATTTCAACCTCCGTCGATCATGAGAGAACAAGCGGCTTCAATAAGCAAGGTGCCAGAAAAGAACCTAACTGTGCTGACAAATGAGGAAGCTGGCCCTACAAAAAGAACATATTGGTGCTCTACATGTAATGATCCACACGGAGAAGACACTTGTATGGTTCATCTGAACTATGTGCAAACATTGGCTACGAGCTCTTCTAGAGGAAAAGTTAATATGATTACTGAGGTGGATCATAATTTTATGGTTCCATCTGAAGAACAAGTCTCAGTTCTCACCAGAACCGAGAAGCCAGTCACTATAGATCTGGTAGAGATGGAACCTTTGAGGGTACCAGTTGATCCTAAGATGTAGAATGAGAAGAAATAAGTACAAATGAAAGCTCTTGTTTCAGTACCGAAGCCAAATCTACCTGTTCTATTAAAAGATCTTTTGCCACCATGAGCAAAGGAAAGATTGCAAGAAAAAGCCTCAGCTTCATAGGCAAGAGCTGAAATAGAGGACAGAGCCAGAGAAAAGCTCAAGTACCCATATTTGACTAAGAGGCTGAGGGTAGAAGCCACTCAGCAATATCGGAGTAAATATGAAGACATTAATGAAAAGAGGGAGTCTGGTGCATCTGCATACAATATTGTTGAAGAGTTGAAGAAGATTCCAGCCAAGGTTAGTCTCTATGATGCATTGCACTTACCTGGTCAAGTTGATCTATTGCAAGAATCATTGAAGTCTATGAAATATAGTGAGAAGAATCCTACATAGATGATTTTTGCTCAAAAATTAACTACTTCAGCCATTGGAAAAAATAGACCACCCCCATTTTATTTGTCACTCAGGATGGAGGGTTGGATAGTGCACAACTGCATGATTGATTCTGGTGTTACGACAACTGTCATGCCAAAGGCAGTTTGTGAAGTTATGGGTATGGAATATACAAGAAGCAACCCTGGTGTCTTGCAGTTGGACGAGACTCTCGTGAAAACAATGGGTGTAATCAAGGATGTTCCTATTGCTCTACATAGTCTGCCTCAGATTACAATAATTCAGGAGATAGTTGTGGTTGATTTGGAACCATATTTTAGTATGTGTTTGTCAAGAGAATTCATTGCCAAGCTGGGAGGCTACCTTTCTCTAGACTATTATCACTTGGAGGTTCCTTTCAAAGGAAGAAGAGTCTAGATCTACAATAAGAAGCCTTCTACTTTTCATATAGAGAATATGGGAGAAGAAGAAAGATCCAAACATTTCGTTCATATGATAAATGAGGAATTGGAAGATCCTGATTTGATGGGTAAAGTCTTGGATGAGCTTTGCTTGGAGGATGAGTTTTCAATGCTTGATTTTAATGCCATGGTGGAAACTGAGATTGGTTGTTATTCTATTCTCAAGACTGAAAAGGCTCAAGAACATAATGATGGAAGTCAAGATCAGCTCTATTTCGATGGGGCACAATGCAAAAATGGCACTGGCATTGGGACTGTTCTAATGTCACCTTCTGGAATTCAATGTTCTTCTTCAGACCAGTTAACCTAGAGCTACACAGATAATACTACAGATGATGAGGCTTTGTGCTTAGGTTTCAAGATGGCTGAGACACTTGGAATGCGACGGTTGCAAATATTTGGTGACTCCGAGCGGATTATCAATCAGGAGACCACTGAGTTTCTATCCAAAGTCTGGTATCCAGGAGATCATAGAGCCATGTTTGGGTACGTGCCTCTCTCGAGAGTTCACAACTAATTCGGGAGTTACCTTCAAAAAAAAAAAATCTTTCTTTTTTCCCTTTTCCTTCCCAACAGTTAGTGGCTTTCTTCTACTTATTTTTCCACTTCCTCATATGCATTCCCTTCCTCTCTTGTTCCTTCTTCTTCTACAATTCTTACTCCTTGTTCTTCTATACATAATCAAGTCACTGTTGTTGTTTCTATTTCCCTTCTCTGATGTTCCCATTTCTACTTTCCCTTTCTTCTAGTCCTTTGTCTTGTGAAGATCCTTTCCCAGCCACAGTTCCTACTACCATCTTCATTTCATCCGCTTCCATTTCATTATCTGTTTCACAGCAGCTGGTAGCATGGTAGCACCCTATTTTTGTATCTACCACTTTTGCTCTGCCATCTTCCATCATTCCATCATTCACCACCCCATTCCATGGCCTGCACCTCTACTGGTCATCACTCCATTCATTTTTTTTTTTGTAGTTAAGGTGCTTTTCACTACTGCCATGAAGATCCTTTCATAGCACTTGGTGATTACCCGGATCAACCGAGCTAGGCAAAGTGCAGTAGTTCTAAAGAAATAAGGGAGTTCTGCTCTTCCATAATTTTTGTTGCAGGTCCTGTTTCCTGACTCTGTTGCCCAATGGATAAAGGACTGATATTCGTGCATACAGCAGAACTGTATACCCCGCGAGCCACCAAGAATATTTGTATTTTTGCCATATTGTTTTTGTTGTTGCTATTCAAATTAAAAGAATGCTCAGATTGTAAAAAAAAATCCTCATCCCTCTGTTTATAAGTGAAAAAGCAAAGGTATCGCGATTTCGTGACATGTCGCGAAATCGCAACCTGTCGCGTTTTCGCAACGTTCATACCATAAAAAAGCTAAGCCCAAAAGTTGTCACGATATTGCGACATGTCACATTTTCATGACCTACTGTATTGTTGTGGAGTCCAAAACCAAAATGTGCAAGCATGGAAATACGTCATGATATCGCGACATGTCGCATTTTCATGACCTATCACGTTATCGCGGTCAAAGCAGTCAACAGAAGCAAAGTAGTAAAACTGTCATGATATCGTGACATGTTGGAGTTTTGCGGTCAACATAGTCAATGGAAGCACTAAAATGAAAACGTCGCGATATCGCGACAAAAATTAGTAAAGAAGAGCAATGGAGAAACTATCGCGATATCGCGACAGAAAAGTGAACAAGGAGCAAAATGTAGAAAATGTTGCGACATCACAACAGGAAGCGACAACAATAGAGAAAGCAAGAAAATGTCACAATTTCGTGACATATTGGGCAAGAAGGGCAAAGTGCGGAGAATTGTCACGATTTCATGACATGTCATGTTTTCGCGAGGTGCAAGCAAGGAGGCGTCCAGATTGTATGGAATGTCACGATTTCGTGACATGTCAAATTTTCACGGCCTAAAATCATCAAAGTGCAAGAAGACAGAAAGTGTCACGATTTCGTGACATATTGTGAAGAAAAGGCCAAATGGAAAAACATGTCACGATTTTGCGACATGTTCCGTTTTCGCGAGGCAAAGGCAGAAATAAGGAGAACATAGAAACTTGTCACAATTTTGCGACATATTGAAGATGAAAGAACCAAATGAAAAAATGTCGCAATATCGCGACATGTCTCATTTTCGTGACCTGTCACGTTTTCACGAGTAAGAAGGAAAATACAGCGCAAGAGAAAGATGTCATGATTTCGTGACATGTTTCATTTTCACGATAAGGAGTAGCGAAGAAGCCAAAGCAGAGGCGAATGTCATGATTTTGTGACATGTCATGTTTTCACGACTGGTGGCGGAGAGAGAAGGCAACAAGGTAAAAGTGTCGCGATATCGCGACATGTCACATTTTCGTGACCTGTCTCGTTTTCATGACTGAAGCAACAACAAAGGCCTGATACAATTCAGTTTGCATTTTTCTTCAGGATTGCATAGGAGAATGTGTAGAGCAGATAAGAATCAAGTAAAAGCTCTCCAACTATTTTTGAGATCATGGTCAAAGAAGTGGTTCCAAGATTAAATGCTACTGATTATCGATGTGCGCAAGATGGAAGAACCTAAGGCAGTTTTCGATGCCGCCAGAATTAAAGATGCCTCCAATATTCAAAGCTCTTGTTTGTGATCTCTTAACAACTTCTGGCTCACCCCGATAACTATCATTTCTTCGAGGCAGATTAAGGGGATCATTTTTTCAAAATTTGTTTCATGTATTAAATGTTGTAATACGAAAGGAAGAGGGTGGACCTCTATAAATACCAATGTAAAACTCAAGCAAAAGGAGGAGGATCTTGTTGCAGAAATTGAAATAGAAATCCTAGATGCAATTGCTTCCATTCTTAGTGTCTTTTGGAGTTGGTGATCTAATTTATTGTGTATGTTTGGCTTTCTGTGTGATTTACTTCTGTGTAGTCCAGTGTAATATTAGTTGAATTCTATTGTGTTGAATTTGGCTGTATTGGCATTTGAATGTTTGAAGTTTATTTGGAAGCGAACTCATGGCTAATGCGTGATCCAGTTTCTGTATATGTATTCTAAGAGTCAGTTGCTACTTAGCTTTAGGATCTAGTTGAAGTTATTACTGTTCGAGGTTGTACTCCCCATAAATGATCAGCTTCGGCCATATTTACATCCCTTTCTATTATTTCCCATTTCTTTTCGCATTATTTCCCATTTCTTTCCTGCATCTCTAGTCTTGAAACCAGTTTAGATTAGTGTGGGAACCAGCCCTCTCTGGAGATTGGCCCGGGAGACATCTCTTTTTCTCAACCTTTCAATGTTGGCCAAGTCTAGGGCACATATACATATAAAATCCTTTCCTATGGCAGATTTGTGACCAACAGTTACCCAGGTGTTGTAGGTGAGTTGGAGAGGAGAGGGCAATCCTCCAAGGGAGGTCCTAGGTTCAAATCTCCACCCTACCAAAAAGTTAAATTGGGTATCAAAAATCCAATTAATAATGTTGGTGCGGGCAGGGTCGGGTGCGACTTCTGGGTGACTTTGATGATGTAGAACCTCCTATTCACAGTCTCTCAGACCAATGCAGCCCCGCAAGGGGTTTTTCACTTTAAAAAAAAATTACTGCCAGTTAAAAATTTTGAATAGCAATTTCAGCAAAGGTGAATAATCTTTGACAAGAAATTGATGAAAACTTACTAACAAAAATTGACAATGATTTTTTCTACAACATTCAAATACAAAATTTTAAACAACAAATTTGTGACGACAAAAAAAATCTTGCAACAATTATTGGTGAAAATATGTGCAAAATTTAATGACAACAAATTCTTGACTATTTTTATTGCAAAAAAATTGATGACAACTTTTTGATGATTTTTGTTGCAAAATTCACGACAAGTTTTTGATGACTTTTTGCACAAATTTTGTCAACGACTTTTTGTTGCAAAATTTGATGGATTTTTAGCAACTTCTGTTGATAAATTTTTGTGACGGAATTTGTGATAATTTTCAACACTTTTTGTGACACCTTTTTGCCAAATGACTATGCAAATGATCGACGAAAGAATATCTCAAGACCCCAACCTACTTTTGCCACTTAATATCACCAACCTACGTCAAATCACATTAATGCATGCATATAAAACTCAGTTCAAGGATATCACCAGTCACATATCAGGGTTGGATGAATAATTTCTCATAAATTGCTTCATCAGTAGATTATAAGAAGAAATTAGAGTGAAGGTGTAGATTTTCAATCCATGCACCTTGATGCAGACCTTTGGATTATCTTTGTTAATCAAAGATAAATTCAATGCTCAATGTCGATTAAGAAAAAAACCTATTAGGAAATCATAATCTTCTTACGCTATCCCAAATTCTAAACCACCCTTATCGATTAAGTACCTCAGTCTGGAAGAAATGGAGGCACAACGAGTGAAATATCTCTATGATAATTATGATGAGCAATTTGGGTCCCACCATAAATGTGCTACACAAACATTGTATTTATTGAATATAGTTGATCCTTGTCATTCCATAAAGGGATAAAATGAGGTAGATGTGCAAGAAGTGACCAAAATACCTGATCATAGCCATGAAGACAATGAGGTCAATGTGCAAGAAGTGATTGAAGCACCTGATCACAACAATAAAGAAATCCTTGAAACTTCCTCCAATGCTCTCGTAATTTTTCCTCCTCCAAAAACTATGAAAGTTCAAGGGTCCTTCAAACATCAGAATATTATGGTGCTCCTTGACTCAGGAAGTACTCATAATTTCATTGACCCATGCATGGTGAAAAAGGCTAATTGTTATATACGACCTTGTCATAGTTTTAAGGTGGTGATTGGTACTAGAGAACAAATTACCTATCAAGGAAAGTGTCATAATATCAAGCTCACCATCGACAACTACCACATGAAAAGTGACATATATGTGCTTCCATTAAATGAAAGTGATGTTTTTTAGGGGCTCAATGGTTGTAAACACTCAAGGTAATACTCTAGGATTTTGAAAACTTATGGATGCAATTCACAGTTGGTGACCAAACATACACTCTAAATGGACTACCCGCAAATTCCTCACAAATAGTGCATTCTCACCACATGGAAAAACCTATTCAACAACAAGGTGGAAAAGTGAACACACACTTATTTTCCATTCAATCTCCAAGGAAACAACAGGAAGAGTTACCATCACTTTTGACACATCACACTGGAGTATTTATAAAATCCCAAGGATTTCCCCATCACCATCATCATGATCCTACTATTCTTTCTGGAAATCCACCCCTAACTATTCAACCTTCAAGATATCCATGCCTATAGAGTATTGACATTAAACTTGTGCAAATGCTACTTGGAAAATGCTTCATCAATTTCAACAACAATTTCCTCAGTCTTATATTTGAGGATAAAGCTTCTTTTAGGGAGGATGGCATGTTAGGATTCTCCATCCTAACACAATTCTATTATTTAATTAATTAATTATTTATTTATTATAATTCACATATGAAAGGTTATGTCCTTCCACAGTAGCCTTAGAATAGATATAAAGATTAGGGTAGATAGTTTTAGGAGATCATGGAAGAAGAATTAAAATAATATTTGATATTTAAAGGAGGGAGCCCACTATAGTGGCAAAGCGATTACAAGGGAGTCCCCTTTGAGTGGCCTACGATTACATTTACATTTATTTATTAATACAATTTCCAATAAGACCTTGAGGTCTTATCATTATTTCTAAGAAGAAAAATTCAAAGGATATTTATTCCAAGCAAGAAGTTATGATAGACTAGATAGCATCAATCATGATTATCAAGAAAATGAAAAGATCAAAAATTTAAATGAGAAAAAGGGAAGAAAATTATATCATACAATAAAACCTAATTATGCAATTAAGAATGAATTCAAGTAAAGACTTGATAATATTTTTGCCAATGGTTTTAGTAGTACCATTTAAAGTTACCATGAAAGAAGTAGCATCTGAGAAATTATGTATGTAGGAAAATGCATGTGGCATTAATAAAAGGGAAGTCATGAAAATTTTATTTAAAATTCCAAGAACATCAAAGGTGAATATTTTATTTAAGCTTAAAAACACTTATATAATCTAGAAAACCTTTCTCTATATCAATATTGAATGAGTGATAGAAAAAGTAATTATAGTAGTAAAAAGAGCAATGGTTACCAGGGATAATACAAAGCAAAATATTACAAGTGTACCATAAGTTCTATGGTCACAATAGTAGAGTGGCATAGATTTTAGATTATCAGTTAACATGGATCCTCTTGATATATGTTTCAATAGGTATTCTTAAGAATGATGGGTGCCATTAACATAGAGAAGGTGAAAGATACATATATACATCATATCAATAAATTATCATATGATATATTGTACTCTAAGGCATAAGAGCTAAAGTAATCAAACAAAGTATGGAATAAAAACAAGGTGTGATTTACAACATAAATAGGATTTGTAGATTGGGTAGAAATCCTAGACTCACAACTTTAAGAATATAAGTATTATGTTTTTTATCTATTAACACAAAAATGGGCTATGGTTGGAGAAATTTTATCATATCAATGAAGAAGTATTAAATAGGATACCAAACCTCTACATGGAGGGGAGAACCCTAAGAAATATGAGAAAAATAAAATTATCAATACAAAGGAAGTATATGATGAATTGAATATAATTATGAATATGAGGACTATCACTTGTTGGCATGAAATTATCTAGGGTAAATTTATAGTAGAAGTTCTAGATTGAAAGGTTTATATGAAGTGCCATAAATATGTAATAATAACTAGCATTAAGGTGGTATATGAGAGGGTGGTATAGGGCAAGAAGCACAAAATTTCTCATATATTCTTGAATAATTTAAATGATATTGTTAAATAGTTGGACATAATATGTAGAATAAGTATTTCACCTTTTTAATTCCTTATGCCATGTAGTTTATAAACACTATTTTAGGAAATTCAGCATAGTCATATATGGGTGCTTAGGTAAAATGGAATTTTATGATTTATGGAAGAGAATCATCACCAAATGAATGGGTAGTCTATGTATAAGGATAAAATACATGGTGTCTAGATGAGAGTGAATTCCCCTAATTGGTGTCTAATATTTTATTAATAGATAAAATTTCTTATAGACTCATTAAAACATGGATAATTATTATATGTACAAATATTATAACCTAAATAAATTACACATTGAAGGACTATGATACAAAATTGTCTATACAACAATAAAGGTTTTTATGGAAATGGTGAATCCAAAAGGTAAATCAAGAGGACCTAGAGGAAAAATATTGGCTAAAGCAATTTAGGATGTACAAGAATGTTATTGATGTGCCAAAATAAATTTGATAAACAAGCAAAGCATATAAAAATGAGATAGAATAAGGTATGATCCTAGTAATATAGATTGTGGCATAAATAATAATAAGAACAATGGTGATATAGACTCATTTAAATATATTACCCACTAAATTTCTCCATTTTACAACTCCTCTACTTGGTGGTATAGAGAGAAAACTTTGTAAATTAAGAGAGGTAATACTAGAGTACCCTATGCTTAATCAGTATCAAGAGATAATATTGCAATAATTAAGTCACTAGCCTACAAATGAACCAAGTGGATAGGTATATACCTATCCATATCTTATATGAATAGTAAGTAACACTGGTGGAGGTAGCAATTGAAAGACAAAAAATTAGATTTAATGGAATTTAAGTAACTATTAGGGTTGATCAAAACTAAATATTTAATAATATATCAACTATTTAAGGGTTTGACTAAAAAGGAACTAGAGAATAAAAATAAAAAAAGGGGTTTGGTGGTCAAGACTACATTCATGCCCCCCATGAACTTTTTTAGAAATAGTTTCAATGCATGTGGGCCTAGGAGAGACAATAGAGGTCATTGGTACTTTGGTGCTAGTAATAAAGTGTCTTACTCCCATTTCTACCTTGGAATGTAAAATGGATTCTAGAGTGATATGAGGTCATATTGCTATAAAAAATGTATGATATTCTAGATAACCCTTAATTGGTTTACAAGGAGGAAAATAGTGGTAGTGTTATTGCAATGGACTTATGATAAATGATGGAATAGGAGAAGATCCTAATCATCTAAGTAATGCAAGATAACACACAATATGAATTTAATAAGGAAGCAATAATATTTATGATAATGGAGTATCAAATTAATCAAAAGGTCAATGTCATTTAGCAAGGAATAATCCTATACTATAAGTTAGGCTATTTAGTACCATTATTGACCTACTTCAAGAATATTGTAACTTGTTATAGAAAAAAAATACCTAGAGAAGGAAGCAGGTGGAGGAAAAAAGGTAAATGCCATAGCAATATCATCAATAGTTGGTCATAATATTGGACACATAGAGGAATATAAGATGGATAATAAAGGTTTAGTCAAAGTAAAATACCAATCAAGAAATTTTACTTAGGAGGTTAACATTTAGATTTATTTCTTAAAGGAATAGGAAAAAGGAAAGTTGGTGGCTATAGACTAAGTTTATCCTTCTATAAAATATGTATAGTAGAAGGTCATATGTCTAATGGATAGAATCAAGCAATAAATAAAGTCTAAGGAGTGGAGCATGAATAGCATAAAGGCCTTTGTAGAGACAATGAAACCATGTGTTCATACTTTAAAAATATATTTAGTAGCACCAACCAAGCCACACACAATCTCTTGGTGTAGGATCTAGATGATATCATGGCAGCCATTAAGAATAGGATGAGTTCTAACTAATTATGCATAAATATTATTGAGATGAGAATATAGTGAATAAAGGAACATATAGGTATTACCATTCAGTACCTAACTTTGAGTTGGTCATACTTACCCAAGTCTCTACAAAAATACCAACCTAAGCATTCATGAAATTCATTGTCATTTTTGTTACCAAAAATTGGAATAAATTTTGGGTGAAGTAGGATGATCTAATAATGAGGATATTTAACTAGGCCAAATATTATGTAGGTTTCTTTTTACACTTATGTGTACCACATGATATTCCAAATCACATAGAATTTTAGATAGGTTGGTAAGTTGATCTAAATTTGATGGTTATTTATTAGTAGTTAGAAGCTTAGAGTTATTTGTTTGTTTTAGAATTATTTATTTGTTCTATTTAAAACTTAGTCACTTAGAA
The DNA here is from genome assembly GCA_028583015.1 of Wollemia nobilis. NCBI lineage: Eukaryota > Viridiplantae > Streptophyta > Pinopsida > Araucariales > Araucariaceae > Wollemia > Wollemia nobilis. The sequence goes on along the minus strand of JAQPPZ010002203.1, from coordinate 1,752,256 downwards.
GATAGTTTGTTATATAATTTGTGTTATTTAAGCACTAGTTTGAATGAATATTGCAATTTTATGTGTGATCCACATCAGGGGTATTAGAGCCTTGTTCTAATCTAAGGACTTGGGTTATTTTTTTGGTATACCGACATAGGTTTTTTTAGAATATCTCTCCACATGCCTACTCTTGTTTGTATTATTCCTCTCAAAATTTGAAGAGGAACCTATGAAAATTACCAGACTACAACATGTTTGAACTTGTGAGATTGTTCTTAATATCTTCATCAATTGATTGGTAAAGTTGAATTGGCCTTTATTTTCCTGATATATTCTTCTTAATAAGTATGGGATTTGACTATCAACACACAATTTTTGACTCCTTCAGATCTTGATGATGTCTTGTGCATATATATTTTTTATTACAAGTCTATGACCAATGAATGAATCTAACTTCTTGAAGAAAAAAAACACATGCACTCTTGCAACCTTGGCCTATGCTTAGATCACCCCAGAATATCATCTAAGTCCAAAGTATTCTACTTGATTGAGAGTGGATTCTTCTAGCATTGTTAGAATTTTACCTTGAGCTACCCCCCTTGAATTTCATTCCATTATGGTTATAGTAAAAAAAATTATTTCCTCTATATAAAAATATTCAAAGAGGATGGCAGATGATGGTAGATAGTATATTGACTGCACTTCACAAATTCTAGACTTTGTAAGTTTGGATAAGCTTGTTGATGTCATTGGCAAATACCCATAATGTTTAAAAATTTGCATTCTCCTCAATTATTTTTTACCACTCTACAAAATGTCAACCTAATGATAAAATCACTTTTGCTTATGCCTAGCAAGAGGAAATTAGTAACTTCATATAAGTTTCTATAAACTGATAATTCTGGTGGTGTTGCCATCACCTCAGTGACATGTCACATGCATTTTTCTAATGGACCTACTAACTTGTATGTATTTTCAATTTAAAACCCTCAACAATTAAAATTTTATATGTAATTGCCTAGTTTACTCCTCCCTTTTACATTCTATATTTCAATGTCATCTACATGAAGGTTCTCTAGTTTGAAGCAAGGTTTTTTAATACTACAATTGCTCTTATGTCATGTTATTTCAAATTCTTCCATAACATGTATAGCATTGACATGTGCTAGCCATGATGTAACACACAATATTAGATGACTCATTCAATAGCATGGAGGTCCTATGAATAATCAACATAGTTCATTGGCACATGGACAACTATTGTCAAATTTTAGCATCAAACAAGAGGGATACAATGTTTACCTTTGAATTCAATCTATTTTTATCGATGGTTGACTCGTTCATATTGCAAAGAAAGATCCATATTATACACTCTTTTCCAAATGCTTCATTTTTAGTGTCTCCTTGGATACATTGATCAATGTGTTCTTTGCAAAGACTCCTACATAGCATAAATTAGATTTTTGGGTTACCAAATTAACTCCATAACCAACCCACTATTCAACCCAAAGTGGATGCTCTCTACATCATTAGACCATAAGTTCCACATAGGTGAGTAGGTTGACATACTCACATCTATTCAAAATTGGGTAAGATATCCATATTAATAAAGATGACATGTGGCATGATTAGACTATGTCCAAAAATTGATGGATGCAATTTTGGTAGGAAAGGCATTTGTGTAAGTTCCTAGGATTTCTTGTTGGAATACTTGACCATGGGATGTACAAATTCAAGGACTTAGAACATGTGATGCACAAATTCAACCTTGGCGTGCATGAGTCATAGGAGAAAATTGAGGCCACAAATATGAAAATTGATTTCCAAGTTTTATAGGTGTGAGATATGAAATTAAATTTTTATTAATTAATTATTACTTTATAAATTCAACTAATTTAATTTAGTTAATTTATTAATTAATTTATAATTGCATACCTTCATAATTTGTATACCAACTTTGTTATACAAGCTTAAAGAAATCTAAGTCATTGTAATCACTTAGAATAATATTTTATTTATCAATATTTTGTTCAATTTTGACTCATTTGTTTAATTGCATATGGCTTTCACACAATTAGCCATGGTTGAAAATTTGGCTAAAACTATAGCTGAGTTAGCCAATGTAGTAAGTGCTTTGGCTGATAAGGTCAATGATATAGTTGTCCAAAATGACCCAAGTGATGTAAAATTTTATAATAATAACCTTCACTCTAAGGATAAGTGTGAGGTAAAATTGTATGATGGATCCATAGATCCAAAAATCCTAAGTAGTCAGATACTTGATATGGAGACATGGTTCTCCTCTAATCAAAATCCTAATGAAGAGAGAGATTTATTTGCTAAACTTAAGCTTTCTAGATTAGCAAATATTTTGGTGATGGAATGTCAAGAGAGCCAAATCCCACTTCACACTTGGGAAGACATTATTAGGGCCGTAAAGGTAACTTTTATCCTTTCAATTATGAGCAAGGTCTCATTGTTAAATGGTTTTGATTGTGGTAAATTAATAACATGTTTGTGCAAGACTACATTTTTCAATTCAATAGGTTGTGAATTCTACTTGGTGTGGTAGATGTGGTCCTACGCTCATCATCAAGTTCAAGAGTGGATTATAGAAAAAAATTTATATGTAGTTGAATTACACTCATATTACTACCCTAGATGATACCTTCAATCATGCCCAACTTGCAAAATAGAAATTTATTGCTCAACAAAGGGGTTCACAATCTTCATTTTCTATAGGATCTTGCAACTCAAATTAGTAGTCATATAAGGTAAATAAGTCTTTTCCTTATTTCTCTTATTATTATTCTCATTATATTCTTATTTTTAATTTTCAAAAAAAAAACCTTCTTCATTTGATTGCAAAAAAAAATGTACTTATTGTAATAGGATAGGTCATTAAGAATCTATATGTTTTAGGAAGAAAAATAATATGATTGTAAAATGTCAAGATGAGGAACAACATCATGTTCCCATTGATAATAAATATGATGAGCTCAAAGGTAAACTTAATAATTTCATCTTGATATCTCATCAGTTGTTTGAAAGTGATCATGAAAATTTGTTCATCATTAGAACTCACCTCACTCATAATTTATCATTTGACTGTATAATTGACAATGGCTCATAGAAAAAACTAATTGTAATATCCATTATTTATAATTTTTAGCTACCACTAGAACCACATCCTTGTCCATACTCACTTGAATGGAAGTATAATGGTTCCAACTCAAAAATTACACATACTAGCATAATGTCCTTTGACTTAGGCCCACATTTTGTGGATTGAGTCACCCGTGATGTATCTCCAATGGACGGTTGTGGCTTACTCCTTGGAAAATCCTTATAATATGATAATAAGGATCAATATGCTTCTTATAACAATATATACACTTTGCATCATGATCATAAGATATTTCTCATATGCTACATCAAAAACACCATACTTCTTCTCCATACCAATCAACCATACAATTTTGCTATAATATTAAAATAGACCCCATGATCAAGAGACAACAATAATAGCTACACCTCCTCCTCACAAGGAAACTCTCACTACTCCACCTCCTACACTTATTTAGTTCCTCATGTTCATAGAACTACTTTATCTTCTCCTACAACCAAGTCCATTCTAGAAAAGCACACATAGGCACCTTCCTCTATCTAGAACTTGTCACCTCCTTCATCCTTAAAGGTTCTAGTTTTATAGAAGACTCAATGATAACAACAGTAGGCCATGGTTTTATCATCAACTACCTCCTTATTCCTAGGTTGGAAATATATCTTTAAACAAATGTTATCTTTCAAATATGACATCTTGTGGCATCCTTGAAATTATTTAGGCATATGATGGATTTATGAAACTTGTCCTAATAATACTTGAGTTTCATAATTAGATTAGTTCTAATATTTGTCCAACCAACAGGATATGTGACCCATTTTTATGTCTTGCCCTCCTAATTTTCATGTAAATAAATTGGATTCCAATGCTTGTATTGTGGGGAGGCATGATGAAGAAATATAGCTAGGCTTAGGATTATTTAGGTTTCTTTTTGCACTTATGTGTACCATGTGAGATTACATCTCACATTGGATTCTAGATAAGATGTTTTCTAGATAGATTGTTAAGTTGATCTTCTAAATTTGATAGCTATTTGTTAGTAGTTAGAAGCCTAGAGTTATGTGTTTGTTTTATAATTCTATTTTTGTTCTCTTCAAAACTTAGCCACCTAGAAGATAGTTTATTATGTAATATGTGTTATTTAAACATCGGTTTAAATGCAAATTGTAGTTTATCTATGATCCACATCACCCAATAGTTAAATTGGTGTAATGTTAGTAGGGGTCCTAAGTATAATTGGTGCCACTCCTTATGTTAGTGCCATTTAGAAAACAACACCCACTTTAATTGGCTCCATAAAATATTGATTATTACTAAGGATGATGCGATTATCTATAGTTAGCACCAAGTAGTTATGATTGGCACCATGTTAACCACCAATAGGTATAACCCTTTATGTAGGTAAACTATTAGGCTTATATATAATATCAATATTGATTGTACTAGAGAAGGGTATGGATATTTTATTCTCTATGATATTAAGTAACAATAGCATAATATTCAGTTGGTTATATTTTGGTGTACTCATATGTTGTATGTGTATGCGACTGAATGAAGATGCTTATCTTACTAACTCTAATACTAAGGAAATAACCCAAGAGGTATCCAAATTCCACCTATTAGTACTTATCTAAGGGCTAACAAAGACATTAGGAAAGAAGAAATCAATTTTATAAAATATATCCTATTAAAAGTTGGAATGACAAAGGAATCTTGTGATAAAATTATACAAGATATTCCATCAATTATCACATAAACATATAATTAAATCTTGATGAGAAAAATATTTATCAATGAGTTGTAGGAGGTAATTTTATCTTTCCACTACCAAGAAACCTAGCCTTAATGGATATCTTACAATCTTCTTTAAAAAAATGATATCTTGAAGAATGATATGTTGATTGTGGTTAAAGAGGTAAGAAAAATAAAGGTTATAATAAGTGAAATAAATCTACCTTTATTCCATTGGTTCTAATAAATATGAGATAAAATATGTTACTAATTTTCATCCAAATAGTCCTTTGTAACATGATATATAAGATTTTTTTAAAAATTGTGGCAAATATATTTGAAAAACATTTTAGAATCTATTATTTTGTAGGAATAAGGTATTTTTCCTCATGAAAAGCAACTCTTTGATGTTATAATTTTGAATAGGATGCCATACATTCTCTTTGGTCTATGACAAAAAGAAGGTTTATTATAAAAATAGATATAAAAAAAAGCATATGATGGGTCTCGGAAATTCTCAAATAATTGGTTTTGATCAAGGTTTTGATGAATGGATCCCTAGATGAAACTTAGAATCATCTATTGCCTTTGCTAGGATGACCACCTCTTCTTATATTTGTATCATTATTGCTAATGATTTGGGAATAAATATCTTAAATACAAAAGTGGACGATAAAATTAAAAGTAATTAGGTTGCAATAATTGTCACTTTGAATATCATTTTCAATTTGATGATAATTTTTTTCTTTTAGGCCCTTCTTTAATAAGTGAGGCCATGGAATCTAAATAAACAATATCATGTGATGAAATTTTTGATGAGTAGCTGGTTAATTTAACAAAAAACATGATATTTTTAACAACATTTACATTTATTTATAACAAATTATTATAAATATGTTAAATTCCAAAGTCAAAAATCACCATAAAAAAATCTAAGCATTCCCTTCCTAAGAGTGAAGGGGGGTTAGGATTCCGGTCTTCAATTAATAACAACAAAGCTTTAGCTACTAAATTATATTGGAGGATGTTGCATAACCCCAATGCTCTTTGGGCCAATAATCTCCGTGCTAAATATGCTCGAGAACAAAAGTCCTGAAGACCTTGTTCGCTATCAACTTCCTACCAAAGGTTCTCCCATTTTAGCAGTTCTTAAGACTGGTGAGGATTTTATAAAGAAAAAATTATTTTGGATAATTCATAATGGACAACATGCAAATTTTTGGACAGATTCTTGGGATGGTCACAAGCCTTTGATAACTCAGTTTCCTGATTGGAGGCCTTGGATGGAGGAGCTTCACTGAGCTAATTGGATAAAGGTGGCTAATTGCTGTCGGTACCATACTGGTAATTCAAAGGTTGGTAGATATTGGATCCCTATTGATGACTAGACTATTCAATCCCATAAATGCAAAGATAAGATATCCAAGGCATCCTTCATATGAGATCCCTCTCTTGGTCCCATGAAAAAGATTGTTTTGGATGGAACAACACTACTAAGGGTGAGTATTTAGTTTCTCAAGGTTATTTGACCTTATGCCATAATAATCCCAACCATTCTTCTAACATTTTTTCTCAATTGTGGGCTCAAAAGCTTTGGCCTAAGGTGAGGTTCTTTAATTGGCTTTTATTGCATCGTAGGGTGCTTACTGGTGAGCAACTTATGAAGTGTGGTTTTCATGGCCCTTTTAGATGTGAAATGTGTGAAGAGAATGTAGAAAATATCAACCATATTTTTATTGAGTGTACTTTAGCCTCTGAGCTATGGAGGAGAATGGCAACTTTACTTGGCTTACAATGGTCCAATTTTTTCACTTTTGAACAACTTTTGAGGGATTGGCCTAATCAAGAGGGTGTTGATCATTTTATTAGGCAATTAGTTTGGATGGGTTCTACCATTCTTCTTTGGAATATTTGGAATGAAAGGAACAGCCAAATTTTTAATCAAGATAGGAAGGATATTCACTATATTTGGCAAAAGACCATAGCCAACTTAGTTGAATCAGTCCATCAACTCCTTAATCACCCCCAAAACTCCCACCAAATATGGGATCAAGTGATGCAAATATTGAATATTAAACCTTCTAAGGGCAACCAACTTAAAGGGAATGTGAGTATTAGTAAGATGGATAGGACTAGAAATTGGCAACCTCCTCCTAAGGATTTTAGAAAATTCAATACCGATGGAGCCTCTAGAGGGAACCCTGGAAAAGCCAGTGTGGGAGGAATTGGTAGACTTTCAGATGGCTCCCTAGTTTTTACTTTTGTTGATAATTTGGGTATTCTTTCCAATAACCTTGCTGAGGGGTATGGTATCCTTAGAGGCCTTCAGGAGGCTACTAAGGTTGGATGGGAAAAGGTTTTAGTTGAGTCTGACTCTCAACTTATTATTAATCTCTTGAAGACTCCTTCTAAGAATCATAAGGTGGATTAGAGAATAAAAATAATTATTGAGAAGATTTAGTTAATCCAGATGGGATTTTTGAAAGTTGATTACAATCATGTGGTCAGAGATCAAAACAAGAGTGTTGATGCTTTAGCTAATTGGGCTTTGGACAAAGGTGATCTTACTTGTTATGGCCACCCTCCTATATGGTGGGCTTCTTAAATTAGGGAAGCTCTTCTTTCTATCATTTCTTTGGATGGCTCCAGTTCTGAAGGTACCTAGTTTCTTCTTGTTTTTTTTTTTTTTTTGTTTCTCTTTGGTTCATTCAATTTTTTTAGTTCTCTAGCTCATTCTTTTATTTATTTTGTTTCCTCTGTTGATTCTTGCATTAATAGTCTTTTGGTCTAGATAGGTCATTGTTTTGTTCATTTTTTTTTCTTTTGTATTCTTTGTTTTTTTGTTTAGTTTTTTAAGGTGGGTGGGTTCTTTTGTTTTGTTTTGTTTTTGTGTTCTTTGTGTTGTTTTTTTGTTGTTCTTGTGTTTTTGTTGTTTTTTTTTTTTTTTAATGTTTTTTTGTTATTGTTTTTGTGTTTTTTTCGTTCTTGGTCTTGGGTTTCTCTTTGTTTGTGTTATTTCATTTTTTTATGTGTGAGTGTTTTCTATGTTTTTTGTTTTTGTTTATTGTTTGTTGTTGGTTGTTTTTATTTTTATTTTATTTATTTTATTTTTTAGGTTTTGGTTGTGTTTATTTTTCATTTTTTTTTGGGTTATGTCTTTGTAGTGTTCTATTGTTTTTGTCTTGTTTGTGTTTTATTATGTGGTTCTTGTGTTTTTCTATGTGGTTTGTGTTGTGGTTTCTTTTATCTTATTGTGCGTGTTTGGTTGTGCTTTTGGTTTTGACACACTCAAGGAGCATGTTTTTTATTTTATTTTATTATTTTTGTTGTTATTTACTTTTTTTAATTTGGTTTTGTGTGTTTGTTTGCTCCTTGAGTATGTCAAAGGTGGTAGGCTAGGTCCGAGTCCTGGGCATTTTTGGCAGAATGGATACCCCTACCTCCTTTGGTCTTACCCGAAAGTGGCATCGCTTTTGGGATGTTTTCCACACAAAAAAAAAGAAGGAAGCATTCGACCAAATTTTGGATAAACAAAATATTTTCTAGTTGGTTGAAAAGGTAAGTTCCTAGCCATTAGTAGAAGGATTCAACTCTCAAAGGCTATGTTGTAATTTATCAACACATATGTGATGTCACTTCAAGATAACTAAGAGGTATAGTATTGAATTTTGACAAAATTTAAAGATATTTTCTTTGAAAAGGATGTGAGGAGAAATTTAGATTTTTTGTTTGTAAATCAAATAAATGTTAGAAATAGATTATATTCCATCATTTGGGTTATGTAAATGTATATTCCAAGATAAATACTTAGGGCATTATATTAATTTAGGGGAAATTTATCTAGTTACTTCATGCAATGTAATAAGTGCACAAGTGTCAATGTGTAGGTTGTAAATGTGCAAGGTGTCACTTGTACAACTAGATAGAGTGTTTGCCAAGTATCCTATTTTACCTATATAAGGAAGTCCTCATTGTTAGATAGATAGAACAAGGAGAGTCGATGACATAGTAGCTTAGAGATCTTAGTAGGTAGTACAATTTTGTATGGATCACCATCCAGTGGTGATGGATGCAATGTAGTCTAGTAGATTTATTGATGGAGTGTTCATTTCCTCCATAGCTACATTTTATTCATTTATATATCATTTATGTTTATTGCATATCTTAGTCATCTAGCAGATTTAATTTATTTCATATTATTCTACATCTCATGATTGTTATCTCCCTTGGCATATTATATCAAAAGCTAACAGTGGTATCAGAGCTACAATAGATCTAGTCTGTGTAGGTCTACAAAAAAATCACCATAATTATTGAGCTTGAGTGTTTTTTCAACCTGACGTGCCATTGGACCAGTAACTATCAAAAGATATTAGAATAATATAGGCAATAGAATTAGGAAGAGTCACAAGTGAGGACTAAAAGAAACATCAGTTCCAAAAAATATTGAGATTGCATTTTGACTAGAGTATTTACACATTGTTATAAGAAAAATCATGAAGTCTAGGACTCAACATTCAATCCACTAGATTGACAAATCATCTAGTGAATATCTAGGATATATAGAATTTTCTAACTATTTTCCAAAGTTTCTTTTGTTGTAGATAATTAATTCTTAGAGGATTGGTACTCCTATGATAGAAAGCTAGGAGATTTCAAATTTATTGCTTGAAGGTCGAGGTGCCCTCATAGTGCAGATATTAGTTCCTTGTGCAGGAGAAGAACACTACGAAAGAAGAATTCTAAAGAAAAGGTATGGTGAAGCTAAGAGACTAAAGATCTCCATTGCAGATTGAAGAAAAAGCCATAGAATCCATACAAAAATGCCATAGTAGCCTTGAATAAAAGGCCATAGAATCCTTGAAGCAGAAGCCACAAAAGTCATGATACTAAAAATGCCATTGAAGCTTTGATATAGAAAAGGCCATAGAAGCCTTGAATAAGAAGCCATAGAAGTATTGATACTAAAAATACCATAGAAGCCTTGATACTAAAAAGGCCACTGGAGCCTTGATACTAAAAATACCACAGAAGCCTTGATATTGAGATAGACCATAGAAGCATTAATGTTGAAGAAGAATTTGAAAGGAATATATGATTAAAAAGTAGATTAATATTTTATTATTAACTTTTTTTGTTGTAGGAAAAGAAGATTCAGTGAGTTGAAAAAATTCCTACAAGAAAGTTAGGAAGTGTATCTTCTTTAGAATCAATTCAGCACCTGAAGCAAAAGAGATCAATACAAGATCTCATTGAAGGACTTCTAGAATTGGAATAAGGACTAGGAGAGTCCTAATTGAATCCAAAAGTAGTAGAATCAGAGATCTGGGAGTAGATCACACCATCAACACTTCCAAAAGTAGAAGGTTAAATAGGTCTCAAGGGAATACCAACAAAATATACAAGATCAAAAGACCTTGGTAAGGTCTCATTAAGCATCTATAAAATGGCTAGGAAAGCCTTATTGAAGAAATACTCAAAGGAGATATCATTGGATAAATCCACTACCAAGGAGGAGCCCCTGATAGTGAAGTACTTGGGACTATTGTTGTCATCCAAAAACAAGCCCAAGAGAAGGAGAATTTAGCAAGGAGTGCCAAATTGTAGAAGAAGAATCCAGTGAAAGACCTCAAGATATTCAAAATCTTGAGAAGAAAATCCTACTTGAAGTCAGAATTCAATAAGAAGACTTGAAGATAGAAGAAGCTCATCAAATCTAAGAGATTTGAAGATTACCTCTCATACCAAGAAGGCACCATTTAATATATAGAGACTTATCCAAATATACATTAGAATGAGGATATTACAAGAGGAGAACAAGCCATCAAATAGTAGGCTCATGAAATAAATTTTAAGACCATCATTTGATGAAGAAGGAGTTGTTCAAACGGTCTACAAAGAGATGCAAAATCCTACTCTAAGTAGCAACTTGGTGATATTAGACACCAAGATCCACATCCTCTATAGAAGCAACAAAAGGAGTTACAAAATATTATAAAAATATATGCAACTACTGGTGCTAACTAACTCATTAATTAGACTTCTTATCAGATTCATTAGAGCACCTTATCTGGATTAAAGTTACATGAAGAAAATGTAGATTACAGTATTCAAAAGTGCAAAAATAAAAAGGTTCTTTTTAAGGTTCATTTGCACATTAATTAGGATTTGATTATATTTCAGAATTTTATCTATCAACTACCTACCATCTACTTTGGAAATATAAAATAAGACTAAGTCATACAATATTAGTTGTAGTGAATTTGCAGAATAAATTTTAAAGATTCATTTTAGGTTATTCTTGATTAGTTGTAGTAGATTGATCAAAGTGCATTATCTTGAGATTTAATTGAAGTGATAAGGTGAAAGTGTTAGTGTATTAAAAATAAAGTCTATTAGATTTATTTTGCACTATTATACTACTCTCAAAAGAAATTAGTTTTGTTTCTTGAAGGGCACAAAATCTGATTTGTTTTAAGTGTCTAAAGATACAATTGAAGCAAAAAAATCTGTAACTCATAATGGCCGAAAGAAGCCACCCAAGAAGGTTAAAATCCTCCAAAACTTCGATAAGAATACAACTAACCAAAAACAGAAATAGAAGCTTCAATATTGAGACTTTGTGAGTCTCAAATCCAAAGCATTACAAGATTGGATGCAAGAAAAGAAAATGTAGAAAATTGCATAAACTAAAATTTTTTTATTTACTATTATCTAAGCTTGGATTTATTATAAAAGTATCCAAGAAAAAATGGGAAGGTGTCTATTCATAAAATACAACCTCAAAACCCTTGTATTGCAGGAAGAAAAATCTACCATAAAACCAAAATTCTAGATCTGAAATAAGAGTGCAAAAGAAGGAGGTTTATGTACAATATATAGTACATTTTATCGCAGCATTTCAATATGGTATTTTATAGCCCAAGATCAGATTTAGATGTGTCCCCAAAAGGCACAATATCAATAGGAAAAAAACAGCCAAAAAAGGTCGAACATAAGCACTCTTCTTCCCAAGCAATAGGAGCCACTCAAAGGGCTCATCTTGGGCAGACGAACTTGAAAAACAAAGCCCACAAGAGGCTATCATCAAAGCTAATCTATGTAGAAAAAAGAGTGCACATCTACCAATGTAAGAAAAACAACAACGAGACAGACAACAATGTGGGACGAACATCTAAAAGGCATCAATCTTCTAAGGTGCATACATTACAAGAACATCATCTCTCAATGCCCAAGCATATATTACAAGAAATTCACTCAAGCATACATTACATGAAATTCATCTCTCAATGCTTAAGCATATGTGGTGACACTTATTATTCTCCTCAAGTCCCACATGAGTGAGCAGGCATTACAAAGTGACTAGCAACATTGAACAAGAAAGAGTTACAAAGGAGCACCCATGCGTAATGGATGTGACATGTGTCACAAGGCTTGAGCTTAATCCTTTAATAAAATACACTTGAACTCCAAATATCATAGTAGGTAGTGAGAGAGTGAAATGCAATCAAATCCAGTCAAGCACAACATGGAAGGAAGGTAGAAGGAGCATTTAAGTCTCCAGGTCTTGAAGGTCAAATATTCCAAATTTAACAGCGTATACATTCCAACATTAAAGATGAGAATATCCATTGATTCCAACATCCAAGGGAACCTTATCATTGTTGTTATATTCATCCAAAGGAAGCACTCAATAGTGAGGAGACTAGCATAAAAAAGGTAAGGTTTAAGTCCTACTTTATTATTGCTTTCAACTTTGGAGATATAAGGTTTATAAACTAAGGAAGAAAATTTAGTTTAGTGAAAGCAAAATCTATAAGGGATAACTTACCAAATTAAAATCATATTTGCATCTCAACCTAGGAGAAATAAGGAATTCTACTTGGATTAATTTCTTTGATATTTTGCAAATATTATTAATTTTCTAATTTTCTAAATTTGGGAGTAATAAGGGTTACAACTTCAAACTAGGTCTTTGGAAATTAGAAATTAAAACATAAGGGTTATAAAAAGAGGTTATTAAATATTTTTTTTTAAAGTTGGAAATTTATATTTTATTGTCTCTAAATTTCTCAAAAGGGACAAAAGGAATCCAACATTAAAAGCTCTTCAAAATTGGAAAAGTGCTTAGTTCAATTAGGAGAAATAAGGTGTTAGAAAAATTGATTTTTGACTATACAAAATTAATCATAAAATTGAAATTTATTTTTATAAAAGCACTATATCATACTCCAAAAAAACTAGGGAGATATAAGCTAGCCTAAAAATCTAAGGTTTGATATTAGGAATATCTAAATGGCATCAAACAAATTCTTCCTAGTAGAATCTCAGCTACTTAAGGCTCCTAATTATTTCTCTTGGAAAAAAGAAGTTAAAGCAATCTTAGTGTATGAAAAACTTTGGGATGTTTTAAAAGGGAAAACATAGAGGCCTACCATAAGTGAAACTAAATTCCTAAAGTTTAAAGAAAATGATTCAAAAGCTCTAATGATAATAATGTTTGATATCACTGATGAGATTCAACCTTATATCGGTTCAACTAAAACGTCTTCAGATGCATGGACAAGCCTAGAGAAAATATTTGAAGGAAAGAATAAGGTAATTATTCTTCATCTCCAAACTCAACTCCACTCGTTGAAAATGAATAGTGGAGAAATCATAGAACTATTCCTAAGGAAGGTAGCAGATATTAAAAGAAAATTGTTGACCTTAGGAGAAACAGTAAAGGATGAACTTCTTACTCAAATAACCATGAGAGCACTTCTAGACATCTATAAGCATTTGGTCACATATTTACATGTCTTAAGTAAAGATACATCTTTTTATGACCTAGTAAATATACTTCAAGAATATGAAGTAGAAAACACCTTGAAAGTTGAGATGACTAACACCGCATTGGCATCAAAAGAGAATCCATAGGGAAATATTTCTACATTAACAAGAGGATGAAAAGTATGGTATTGTCAGATATGCAAAAAGAAATGCTATACTACTAGCTATTGTAGATAAAATTCCAAAAATAGGAACCAAGGAAATATGATGAATAATGGGAATCAATTTTGACCACAACAATACCACAGGAATCCTCGTTAGTAGCAATTTCAGCGACCAACCAATTATTCTCAACTAGAATATCAGAAGAGAAATCAGAGAGGTTACCTGGTTCAGTGGATAGAAGAAATTGAAGAATTGGAAGAACCTACAGAGGATTATGAGGTGAAATCTCTATCAGAAAATGTAAAATATTACAGAAATATTGACTATTTTCTTAAACAGGTTACAAAGAATGCAAAGGAAGAATACAAAGCTCAAGAAGAAGATGAAAAACCATATTGAAGACTAAAAGTATTTAATACCCAAATAATGTAATACAAGGGGTGTTAAAAATATATTATATTCCATCATTTGGGTTATGTAAATGTATCTTCCAAGGTACATATTTAGGGCATTAGATTACTTTAGGGAGAAGTTATCTAGTTACTTCATGCAATGTAATAAATGCACAAGTGTCAATGTGCAAGTTGTAAATGTGTAAGGTGTCACTTATACAACTAGATAGAGTGTTGGCCAAGTATCCTATTTTACCTATATAAGGAAGGCCTCATTGTTATATAGATAGAACAGGGAGAGTTGTTGACATAGTATATTAGAGATCTTAGTAGGTAGTACAGTTCTATGTGGATCACCATCCAGTGGTGATGGGTGCAATGTAGTCCAATAGCTTTATTGATGGAGTGTTCATTTCCTCCATAGCTACGTTGTATTCATTTATATATCATTTATGTTTATTGCATATCTCAGTCATCTAGCAAATTTACTTTCTTTCATATTATTATGCATCTTGTGATTGTTATCTCCCTTGGAATATTTTATCAAATGCTAACAATACAGTTTATAGAGGAAATAATATTGGATGGGGAGGCTTAAAAATTATAGATTTACAAGTTTAGAATTAGGGGAAAAACTTGGATGGAGATTATTTAAATATCAAATAAAGAGTTGGAAAAAATATTTTTTCAAGAATATATAGGTTCTAAAGGTGTAAAAAAATTGTTAAGGAAACAAACCTTACCTTGGGATTTAACAAAATAGAATTTCATAACTCAAACTATAAAATTAGAAAAAAATCTAGTAGTTGGTCGGTTGATGTATTGGAATTCTCAATAATTTCCAAAAATATCAAAAAATATACATTCACCATAATAATACATAGAAAAGGAAAAAAGAGTAAAATAAAATAGCATATAGATGAACAATAGATAAAGAGAAAAACCACAATAAATAAACTAAGGAATAAGGGATAGGAGCTCATAGGCACCCTAAAATTTTACATATCACAAAATAATACAATGGATCAATCATTGGGGGGTGTTTATAGTGATACAAATCCCTCTTAAACATTAACCTCAAGCCAATATGACTTAAATTAAAGGTTAAATTACAATATAATATATGCATTACACTCTTTAATCAAGGTTAACCATTGATGTGGATTAACCAACATTGATAAGGGTAAATACATCAAAATGCTTGTAGGCTTACATCAAGATGACCATAGGCTTACACATACATGCCTATATGATTAAAAATAATAATTTCCATAGGCTTACATTTATAATGTCCATAAGCTTACATAGAAAATTCTTGAAATATTACATAGCACTTGCCCATGGGCTATATCAAAAGAACCCATAGGTACCTCATCACTATTGGTCTTGTTAATTTGTTGTAGGTTGTATCTCTTCGAGATTTATTGGACAAATTAATAAATCCTGGTTATTTTCTCCATGTGTCTCTTGTGTGATTTATTTTCTGTGTTAATAATTTTGTATTTTTTATTGCTTACGATTTTATATTTCTAACAACTGGTATTAGAGTGAGGTTGACTTGATAGGAAGATATACTGATTCGAGTGGGAGCAATGGTTGAAGAAGGAAAGTTCAGGGTTGAGAAGTTTAACGGCTAAAATTTCTAGCTATGGAAGACACAAATGGAGAATTACCTATATCATAAGGATATTTACTTACCATTAGGTAAAAAAGCAAAGAAGTCAATGAAGACATCAAACAAAGAATGGGACATTCTTGACCAAAAGGCACTAGGAACAATATGATTGTGTTTGGCATCGTCGGTGGCCTTCAATATTTCAAAATAAAAGACAATAGAGGATTTAATAAATGTGTTAGCCAAATAGTATGAAAAATCCTTAGCTTTAAATAAGCTATTTCTTATGAAGTGTTTATTTAATATGTAAATGTCAGAAGGTGGGTCAAATACTGATCTTTTGAATGAGTTTAACATGGTTACAAATTAGTTAACCTCTATAGACATAAATTTTGATGATGAGGTTAGGGCCCTTTTGATATTATGCTCATTGCCAAAAAAATTAAAATGGCTTGGTCATGACTGTGATTAATTCTATCTCTAGTTCAAATACTTTAAATTTTTATGATGTTACACCTACTATCCTAAGTGGAAAAATGCGAAGGAAAAGAACTGGTGAGACATTAGGTAATGCTTTGAGTGTGGAAAATAGGAGATATAAGGAGAGAGAAAAGAACCTAGGGAAATATGGAAAATCAAAGAAGAGAAGATCCAAATCCAAAGGAAAGCAGTTGGAATGTTAGCACTATGGGAAGAAAGGACACCTAAAAAGAGATTTTTGGTCTCGAAAAGGAGATGAAAAATAGGATAATCAGGAAGTAAACATTGTAGGTGATATATTGCAAGATGCTTTAATACTTTCACTAGATAATTTTAATGATTATTGGGTTCTAGAATCAGGGGATTCATATCATGCCACACCCCATAAGAAATATTTTCTAGATTATGTTCAAGGTGATTTTGGATAGGTTTATTTGGGGGATGATCAACCATGTAAAATCATTGGAAAGGGTAAGATACAAATAAAATTACTGAATGGAAACCAATGGTTGTTGAAATAGTTAAGGCATATTCTTGATTTGAGAAGGAATCTAATTTCTAATAGGGCAGTTAGATAGTGAAGGATGTACATTTACATTCTCAATAAATTCATGTATGGTTGCTAAAGGATCACTAATATTAGCAAAATGAAATAAGTTAGGTACGTTGTATGTATGTACGGGTAATACTGATATTTATATTGATTTAGCCTCTATAGGAGCAGATATAGTTTTATGGCATCATAGGCTTGGGCACATAAGTGAGAAGAAGATGCAGATTTTCCACTCAAGAAATTGTTGCTAGGATTGAAGCAAATTGATATGGATTTTTGTGAGCACTGTGTTTATGGTAAACAAAAAAAAGTTAGATTTCTTAGATTTGGGAAGGAAAAGAAGAGTGAAAAGCTAGATCTTGTGCATATATATGTATAGGGACCAGCTCAAGTATCATCTCTTGGTGGCTCTAATTATTATGTTACTTTTATTGACGATGCAACTAGAAAACTTGGGTTTATTGTATTCAAAAGAAATCAGATGTCTTTGATACTTTTAAGAAATGGAAATATTTGGTTGAGAATAAAACAAGAAATAAGTTGAAGTGTCTTAGCTCAGATAATGGAGGTGAGTACTGCAGCAACGAATTTGATAGTTAATATTCATACCATGGGATTTGTTGAGTGAAGATAGTTCCAGGAACACCATAGGAAAATGATGTGTCAGAAAGGATGAGCAAGACAACCATGGAACATGCTAGGAATATGATATTACATGCAGGATTGCCCTTATAGTTTTGGGTAGATGATTTGGATACTATTATTTATTTAATAAACATAGGACCTTCAAGTTCATTGGATGGTGGTATTCCAAAAGAGGTATGGATAGTTAAAACTATTAATTTTTCATTTCTAAAGACTTTCGATTGTGAAGCTTTCATGCATATTGATAAAGAAAATAGAACAAAACTTAAGGCAAAATTCAAGAAGTGCACTTTCATTGGATATGGAGTTAATAATTTTGGTTATCGTTTTTGGAATTATGTAAATCACAAAAGCATTAGGAGTAGATATGTGGTATTTAATGAGAAGGTCATATATAAGGATCAGTTGCATGGAAAGAAACAAGAAAAAGTAAACATAGAATACACAGTGCTTGATGAAATTGAAACTCTAAAGGTGCTAGAAGAACAACAATAGTAAGCACCTCAGACTCCTAAAAATGTTGTTAGAAGATCTACCAGGATAAGTAGACACCTTGAACGTTACTCTCCTTCATTATATTATGTATTGTTATCTAACTCTGGTGAAATAGAAACATGTGAAGAAGTGATGTAGATAGAAATCAGGAAGAAGTGGGAATAAGGCATGAAAGAGGAGATGCAATCCTTGGTACATAACTAGACTTGGGATTTGGTTAGGTTATCTGCAAAAAAAAACATTGTAAAATAAATGGGTTTACAGGGTGAAAGAAGAAGATGGAGGTAAAAGGAGGTATAAGGCCAAAATGTTTGTAAAGGGGTTTGGAAAAAAGAAAGGTATTGATTATGATGAAATTTTTTCACTTGTTGTTAAAATGACTTCAATAAGAATTGTTTTAAGTCTAGTGGTTGTAGAGGATTTGCATCTTGAATAGTTAGATGTAAAAATAGTTTTTCTCCATGAGGATTTGGAGGAAGATATTTATATGTAGCAGCCATAGGGGTATGAGATCAAAGGGAAGGAGGAATTAGTGTGCATGTTGAAAAAGAGCTTGTATGGCCTGAAGCAAGCTCCAAGGTAGTGGTATATGAAATTTAACATAGATGTTATTCTGATCACTATGTTTATTTTAAGATATTGGATAATGGTCATTATATTATCCTATTACTATATGTAGATGACATGCTTTTTGTAGGGTCTAACATGCTGGATATAGATGTGATCAAAATAAAATTGGCATATTCATTTGCAATGAAGGATTTGGGTGCTGCAAAGCAAATCTTTGGTATGAGAATACCAAGAGATTGGAAAAAATATAAATTAGCTTTATCTCAGGGGGAGTACATTGAGAAGGTGTTGGAGAGATTTTAAATGTAGTATGGAAAACATTTTAGTACACCTTTGGCCAATCATTTCAAACTGACCAAAGAGATGTGTTCCAAGATACAAGAGGAGATTGACTATATGTCCAATGTTTCTTATTCATCAATAGTTAGCAGTTTGATGTATGTGATGGTGTGCACAAGACCAGATATTACACATGTAGTGGGAGTTGTGAGTAGATTTATGAACAATCTGAGGAAATAGTATTGGGAGGCAATGGAGTGGATTCTCAAGTATTTAAGAGGTACTATCACTCAGGTATTATGCTTTGGAGGTTCTAATACTATTTTACAGGGATATATTGATTCAGATATGGTAGGTGATATAAAAAATAGGAGTACCACAAGGTATATTTTTACTATAGGTGGAATTGCAATAAGTCGGATTTCAAAATTATAGAAGGTTGTTGCACTTTTAACAATGAAAGTAGAGTATGTTGTTGTTATAGAGGCTAGTAAGAAGATGATTTGGTTACAAAGTTTTATGGAAGAGTTAGGAAAGAAGTAGGAGAATAACATATTTATATAGTGACATTCATATCACCATTCATATTACAAATAATTCAGCCTTCCATTCTAGGACTAAACATATACAGACCAAGTACCATTTCATATGCTCAGTGTTGGAAGATGGACAGTTAAAACTGGAGAAGATACACACTAGCCATAATCCTACAGATATGTTCACAAAGGCAGTAACCATGGAGAAACTGAGTTCTTACTCAGTTTCAGTTTGTATTCAAACATGATAGTAAAAGGAGAAAATTTCCAGGTCTAAAGTTGAAGCATAGTCCAGTAGGTGCAATAGCGGTGGAGTTATTATGATCAGTCTCCAAGTGGAAGATTGTTGGTTGTGGAGCTTGATTCTAATTTGTAGGCCCTATTTTAGCCATTTTTGGACCCACTCTATGAAATTATATGGGTGTTATGTAGTTGTGTGTCAAATTGCATGTCAATCCGAGTTTTTTTTGTGAATTACTATTTTTAGAAATTTTTTAAAGAAAAATATTTTTCCAAAAATAGTAATTACTAAAAACGGAATTTTTTGATGAAAAATAATTTGCCAAAAATAGTAATTACTAAAAACAAAAAAAATTGATGAAAATAAATTTTTCGAAAATAGTAATTACTAAAAATGGTAAATTTAAATAGAAAAGATAATTTTTCGAAAATAGTATTTATTTTTTTATTTTTTGGGGGGCCTTAAAGATTTGCTTTAAAATTGTTACCCTCATTTTATAGGAGGATGTTGTACGACATCAGATATGTGAGAAGGAAGAGAGACTGTAATTATGAGATCGAAGGGGAAGTATAGTGGATTTGTTGTAGGTTGTATCTCTTCGAGATTTGTTGGATGGAATAATAAATTCTGGTTATTTTCTCCATGTGTCTCTTGTGTGATTTGGTTTCTGCATTAAAATTTCACGTTTTTTTATTGCTTGTGATTTTATATTCTTAACAAGTCAGACTATAAATATTTCAACACCCTCCTTAATCTAAATTGAGAGGCCAAGGAGTTAAGACATTAGAAGCTATACATATCCCCTCATTATGAATTCTCATATAGCCCAATGGATCCTTCTATCTTCTTTGGCTAAATATACATGAACTAAATTAACCTCTCCCCAAATATGCAGTTCTAACTCCACCTTTAAGATCAATATGTTGAGCTTCTAGTAAGAAGATATCAATACGCAATATGGTAACCATATATTATCCTCTAATATCAAGAAAAATATTTGAAGCATGACAATAGATAAGTCTTTGAATAATCGATCCTAATGGCTAGAAAAGGACCATAGGAATAAGGCATACCTTGTATTGATCATCTAAAACCTACTCATCTTATAATCCCAAAATATTACAAATCACCATATAAATGGGTAATTGAAGTCAAATCAAACATCCACTATGATAAAAGAGAAGGATAAACATAAAATTTAAAATCTCTTAAATATAGTATAGCTAACTAGCTACTACACCAATGAGTTTACTTGAAATTATATTTTTTGTGCTCCATGAAGACATCAAACATACTATGATAAAAGAAAAGAGAGAAAATGAGTTCTAAACCTATGACATTTTTGTTGAATAAATATTTTAAACCATATATGTATTGATATGAGTAAGTTTTCCAATTGTCTCGTTAATGGACTATTGGAATTAATAATGCACTACGGAGGAGAATGCAAACTAGGTATATTTTGCATAGAAAATATCCCATAGAAAATAGTAAGAAGTGTTTGAACCGATTTAACCAATATGTAGACCTCAAAAAACTATGCAATCTAAAAAAATAAGACCCAAAATGATTCTATACACAAATGTTATGACATCTAGAATTTTAAGCATATAAGAGCTAAAAAATATAAAAATAAATAAATTACAAACATAAAATGTCAACAACCAAAAACATCCACCTGTCACTTTTAGATACCATTTCTATTGACACCATTCACTAAAGTACTACTAATTTATAAGTTGATATTTTGTATAATATGATTGGCTAATCCATTTGTACATATAAAAATTATTGTTTCTCTAAAATTTGGGCTCCATGTTGGAAATATGATCAAGGTTTGTTGTCATTGATGTCAAAGAAGAAAGCAAGGTTTGTTGTCATTAATGTCATGAGGATGATGACCAAGTTTCAATATCATCCATGCATTTATGTCAAAAGGTTGATGTCCAAATTTTGGTGTTATAAATGTCCTCCAGTGGTCTTTCCAACAAGGCAAGAAGCAGGTTGATAAAAAATAATAATATTATAATATATAATATTATAATATTATAATATTTTTTTATTATAGTTTGATGTGAAGAGAAATAAAGGTTGTGGAGTGATACATTTATTATTTTCCAAAAGATCCATGTGAGAGTTTATAATGTCCTAAGTTTTAAATTATTTAAATTTAAATTTTACCTAAAGGTAAAATTTAAATTTAAATTAATTTAAAGGGCAATAATTCGAAAGAAATTTGAAATCGAATTATTTCATCCGTCGACAGCTTTGAAGATATTGCCATGCATATAAAAGGGGTAATAACCCACCTTGGTAAAAAACCCATCCATGTGATCAATTTGAAGGAAAAACGAATTCATGCACCAAAGGTCTGAAGGGAATCACATGTGTTAGAATATTTGAGGAAGACTCACACATAAGTTCTAGTGGAGCACACTTCTCAGATGCAATGCATTGATAGCACAGTTGGTAGCGAGGGCAGTGGTAAGTCGCTTGCAAGCGAAAAGTTTCAAGTTTGAATTCGTGCTACAGTATTTTGAGCAAGGTAGATTTGGTTTTCATTTTGTTCGTGTCATCAAAGGAAGCTTAAGAGGGAGGTATGATCCTCGTTCATTGTGTGTGGGTATGTAACCCACTTTGTGGATGCACGCTATGCAGAAGCACTTAGGAGAAGGGGATCATGAGGTTGAAACCCGTCAAAACCTTTTATGGCAATTAAAATGTATGCGCTCATTTTATAAGGTTTGACATTGGACATGAAATGCATAAATGTGGAAATTATTATTTTTTATTTCCTAAAGGTTTTTATTATTAATATTTTACATAGTTAAAAGGATTTATGAGTTATAAAAGGAGAGAAAAGGGGTATGCAAATTTTTAATTTGTGTGTTTGATTTTTAAGTGGTTAAAAGGAGTCATAAGGGTAACAAGGGTGTTAGATGTTTTGTTGAAATAAAGTTATATTATAAAAATTGATTTGAGAGGAGAAATAAGGCATAGTTGATTTTTGATATTTTGACTTGGTGAAATATTTTGAAATAAAATATTAAGGATAAATTTTTTCTATCTAACCTTTGAGATTGGCAAAAAGAATGAGTGTGATTGAGACAGGTTTTGAGATTCAAATATTCTTCAAAACAAAGGTATGGGCATATATTCCTTGTAAGTGAAATATTGTTGTATGTTGTGAATGCTAAGTTGGAGTGAAAAGGATTCTTTGATAAGCATTGTTGAGTTTGGTTTTGAGAAATCCAATGTTGATTGATGTAGGTTTTTTGGAATGAAAGTTGATACTAAAACCTTGTTTGATAAGCATTGTTGGAAATATTGAGTAAGATTTCATATGCTTGATTAGGGTTTGTGAAATATCATGAGTATCATTGTTATGTGAAGTTGAGAACTATCTTGAACTAAGGTTTATGAAATATCATGAGTATCATTGTTATGTGAGGTTTTTTTGATAAGCATTACTGACTAAGCATTCATTGACTAATTGGTTGAGTGGAGTTGTTTGGGCTTAGTTGATTGGAAGTGTTGGAGTGATAGTTCAAGTTATATGAAATAAGTTGTTATTTTTTCATAATTAATTTAAAGAGAGTTTGGAAGTAATTGAGTGTTTTGTGAGAGTGAAATATATTTATTCTATAACCATTCTCTATATGTTTATATGAGATTAAAACAAGATTCTGTGTGAAGCTTGTTTGTATGATTGAAGAGGGTTTTTGTAATATATTGAGTTGAGTAAGCTTTTATGGAAGCTTACAATCAGATTGGACAGAGTTGAGGTAAGTCTTGGTGAAGACTTTTTGGAAAAATTTGTGTGAGCTTTTGTGGAAGCTTACAAAGCAAAATTTGAGGTAAGTCTTGGTGAAGACTTGTTGAGTAGTTTGGAAAAGTTCTAGTGAGGACTTGTAGAGCACATTTGAGGTAAGTCTTGGTGAAGACTTATTAAGCATATTGGACAAGTTCTAGTGAGGACTTGTAGAGCAGATTTGAGGTAAGTCTTGGTGAAGAATTTTTGAGCATTTTGGACAAGTTCTAGTGAGGACTTGTAGAGCATATTTAAGGCAAGTCTTTGAGAAGACTTGTAAGTAGAGTTGATTGATTGATTTATTCAAACCTTGAGTTAATGTTTGGGGTAGATCTAGCAGAGTTGATTTGTGATTGATTCAAGCTTTGTGTTAAGGCTTGAGGACAGATTTGAGATAGATATTGAGCAGATTTGTGCTAGACCGAAGGACTGTGTTTAGTGCAGATTTGAGATAGAGATTGAGTAGATTTGTACTAGACCGAAGGATTGTATTTAGTGTAGATTTGAGATAAATATTGAGTATATTTGTGCTACACTAAAGTAATATATTTAGTGCAGACTTGACACATATATTGAGCATATTTATGCTAGACTGGAGGACTATGTTTAGTGCAGATTTGAGATAGAGCTGATAGCAAGCTTTGGAGGTGATAGAGCAGAGGACAGTAGTCTCTAGTGTATAGAGATCCATTATCCAGGGTAGAGAGGATAGAGGTCTTCAGTGGAGAGAGATCCACAACCCAGAGCAGTGGAGGTAGTATTCTTCTAGAATATCACCAGCCAGAGTAGAGGATAAGAATTTCTCCTATGGATAGAGATCCACAAACTAGCTAAGGGGATTGGTGTCTCCTATGGATAGAGATCCATGAAATTGAATAGATTATTGGTTTCTCCTTTGGATAGAGGTCCATAAATATTGTAATAGGGAAAGGTTTCCCAAGAGATTTTTTGAGAAAATTTTAGTGAAATATTTTCTCTATGGAGTAGCCCACATTGGATGAACCACGTTAAATTGATGTCTCTATTGTGTGTGGTGATTTATGCATTTATTTGATTATTTTTGTTGACATTGCATTGATATATTGGATTTTATAGCTTTAGTAAATAAAAGTAAAAATTGGTATATACTGTTCACCCCCTCTCAGTATAATCTTATGTTCTTCAATTGGTATCAGAGCGAGTTCCTTCAGAAGAGTTTAACAGCTTGAAGTAAAAGCTTACAAGAACACAGATGGATTCTAAGTATGGATCTTCAGGGAATTCAACACCATTATTCTATGGGAACAATTATGTACTTTGGAGTACGAGAATGAAGATTCACTTGATAACACTTGGAAATGAGGTATGGGAAGCAGTTGAGAATGGATACATACTGCTAGCTACTCCACCTATAGATAAAAATGGTAAGCTTCTACATTATTATAATTCAAGAAAAATGATTGGAATTTTGACAGGTTTATGTGAAATAGATTTTATAAAGGTTATGAAATGCAAATCAGCAAAGGAAATTTGGGATAAGTTTTAAGGTATATATGAATGAGATAAAAAGGTCAAAAGGGCAAAGTTGCAAAACTACAAGGAAATATTTGAAGACCTAAAAATGAAGGATGAAGAAAACATTACTGCATACCTAATTCATGTAGATGAGGTTGTTAAATCCATGCAAGGACTTGGGCTTGAAGTTCAATACTCTGATTTTTGTGATAAGATTTTAAGGTCACTCCTAAAAAGGTTTAGTGAAAAATTTTCATCTATAGAATAATAAAAAGATATTGATCTTTTGACAAGGGATGAATTATATGGTATTATCACAGCTTTTTATACGATAATAAAAGAGGAACCTATTTCTTAGAAGGAATCAACCTTCAAATCTACTAAGAAGACAAAGGGTAAGAATTTAGATTCAAGCAGTGAGTCATCCAGTGATGAAAAAGCAAATTATGGTAGAAGGAACAAGGAATCAAGAAAATATAAAGGTATGAAATCAGTTAGATGTTTCATTTGTGGAAAATATGGTCACTATGCATTTGATTGTTTAGAGGTTGGAAATAGCAATGATGAAGAAAAATAGGATCATAAGAATAGGGAAACAAGAAAACACAGGTACCAAAAGAAAAGTAGGGATGGACAAGGCAAGCAAGGAAATAAATTCTTCCAAAGGCATAATAAGAGTTTCTATGCAGACAAGGCAGGTAAGATCTCAAGTGATAGTGATGAAATTTCCTCAGATAATGATAAATATGAAGTACTATTTTTAGCAAAAGAAAAATAAGTGATTAGAAAAAGGTCACCAATGATTTTCAAGTGTTTTATATGTGGTAACTTTGGTCATCTTGAATATATTTTTACAAGGAATAGATTTAGTTTCAGTGATGATGAATATGAAGATACACTTGAAGGACCAGAAGATAATATACTCTTGGTATTAGAGGAAGAAGGAGGTGATCCTATAGAAGACAAGTTAGAATAGTATGAAGATGATCCCAAAGGTAAACAAATAGAGGAAGAATTAGAGAAAGGAGAAGTTGATCTTGAGGGTGAGTTTATTCATGCCTTTGATGCATTAAGGGAGGTAAGAAAGTAGAACTCAAAACTCAAGCTTAAATTTCTAGAATGTGATGAATAGAAAGGAAAGCTTATAGAGGATATAACTAACTCAATAGCTAAGACAAAGAGATTCAAAGAGAAGTTAGAAGCAAAGGTCTTAGAATGTGAGAAGTTAGAGCATGAGGAACCTTCACTAAGGAAGGAAGTAAAAGAGTCTAAGGATAAGTTACACAGGTTTGGGAGAAGCTCAAAGAAATTGGATAAGATTATCAAGGTACAGAGGCGTTCATCAAATAAAATAGGACTTGGATTTGAACAAGAACAAAGAAAACAAGGAGATGAGTCAATCTCAAGCTCTGAAGAAGAAGAAGCTTCATAAGAAGAGAGTGTAAGAGAAAGTGAGAATTTTGAGGATGAGTTGGACAGTAAAGAGTTCAACAGGAAAAGGAACAATGCACAAATGAGGAACATATGGAACAAAAATCAACACAGGGTAGAAGAGACTAAGAGACCAATGGGTTCAAGGAAAGGTAGTTTCAATGGATGATGTTTCTCATGTCACAGGTTTTGGCACAAAGCTTCACAATGCATGACATATGGAAGACAGGAATATGGGAATTTTAGAAATAAACATCATTTTTCAAGGGTATTGCTACTCTTGTAATCAATTTGGTCACAAGGCAGTAAATTGTCGGGTTCATGATAGGAATGGATATGGCTTCAATAGGAGAAACCTCAAGATATTTGCACCTTTAAGGAATAAAAATATTAAGTGTTATAAGTGAAATAATGATGGGCATACAACAAAGTGGTGTAGATCAAAAATTCCAGAGACAAGCAAGAACAGGAATAGTAAAAGGAATTAGAAGGATCAGTTGAGGAAGAAAGTGGACATAGGTAAAGATGAGTGCTTGCTGGGAGTAGAAATACTCCCACTCCAGAATTAACCACCTCAAGAGGAGGTGGAGGAGGGGCTAAGCTAAGAGTCTCATTCTTATCCTTGAGCCCCAAATGATACCCTTTGCCATTGATGTCAAAGAGGGATAGATTTGAGTTATGGGGAGAGCATTCAATCAAGGAGAGCAGAATAGAAAAGGTAAAGGAAATGGTAAAATAAAAATGGGTTGCCATCAATGACAAAGGGGGAGATTGTTGGAAATATGAGCAAGGTTCATTATCATTGATGTTAAAGAAGAAAGCAATGTTTGTCATCATTAATGTCATAAGGATGATGAAAAAATTTCAATGTCATCCATGCATTCATGTCAAAAGGTTAATGTCCAAATTCTGGTGTTATAAATGTCCTCTAGTGGTTTTTCCAGCAAGACAAGAAGCAGGTTGATTAAAATAATAATATTATAATATTTTTCGATTATAATTTGATGTGAAGAGAAACAAATGTTGTGAAGTGATACATTTATTATTTTCAAAAATACCCATGTGAGAGTTTATAATGCCCTAAGTTTTAAATTATTTAAATTTAAATTAATTTAAAGGGCCATAATTCAAAATAAATTTGAAATCAAATTATTTCATCCATCAATGTATTTGAAGATATTACCATGCATATAAAAGGGGGTCAGAACCCACCTTAGTAAAAAACCCATCCATGCGATCGATTTGAAGGAAAAACGAATTCATGCACCAAAGGTCTGAAGGGAATCACATGTTGGCAATTTTGGGTTTGAGATCCTAGCTTCGTGTCTATGAGTTGTCATTGATGTCAAAAGGAACTGGCATTAATGTCAAGAGGATTTATTGGCTTCAAAGGTTGAAGATTCCAAAGAATATTTTCTAGAAGATTTCGGAGAGATTCCATGTGGCAGATGAAAAGGTTTTTATCAAAACCATGGCAGGTTTAAGGGTTTTTATTAAAACCAGGTGGATGCATTAAGGGTTTTTCTCAAAACCACTCTCACATTAATGCAAAGGCCGGAGACACTTATTAATTAAATAACTTAATTAATAAAACCTTTTTAAGGTTTTTTAATTAATTATTTATTTGATTTAGTGATTAAATTATTTTAATAATTTAATGGGTTCTCCACCTAAGGTCTAAGATCTAAAAGACATTTGATTATTTTTTAAATAATTAAAAGGGTTTCATAAACCCTAAAGTTGTTTCGAAGGCGCAAAAATAATATTAATTCGAAAAGTTCGAATTATCCTCCCGCCGATGTCGTGCATAGCATGAAAGTTTGGCTATATAAGCCATAACATATAGTCCAAAGCAATGAGAGAAAAATAAATTTCAATTGCGCAAATTTTGGGAAGTAAAAGCTACGGCTATCATTTTTTCGCCACGTTTATCCGTCGCCAAAGGGTTAAGGAGAAGGAGACTCTTGCTAGCCTTCAAGCTAGTGTCATTGGCCTAGTGGCAACGACTGTTCTGCGAAGGTGCTTGAAGGGAGGTCAAGCATTCGACTTCCGTCGTGGAGTGTGAGAAGAGTTTTTGCGCTCCAATTTTTTTGGAGGTACTGTTGACCCACGATTTTTGAAAGCATTTTTTTGGTAAGTTTTTTTTTAAATAAAATCTGCATTTTGTTAAAGAAGAAGTGGTTGGGCAGATTTATTTAAAATTATTTTTTAGGTTAAATG
The DNA here is from genome assembly GCA_028583015.1 of Wollemia nobilis. Classification (NCBI taxonomy): domain Eukaryota; kingdom Viridiplantae; phylum Streptophyta; class Pinopsida; order Araucariales; family Araucariaceae; genus Wollemia; species Wollemia nobilis. Next base: position 1,723,720 of record JAQPPZ010002203.1, on the reverse strand, counting down.
CTTCTTTGGAGATATAAGGTTGATAGTGTGTGGTTGAGATTTTTGGCTTGATTGTTGAGTGAGATTTGCTTAGAAGCTATTATTCCTTGAGCATGGTTTAATTAATTTGAAGAAATAAGGTGTAAAATGATATATTGTTTGTATGCTTTATATTTTTGGTAGTTGACTTCTAAGGATTGGAGTCATAAGGTGTTTTATGGAATAAATATTTTTGTGGTTACTTTTATGATCTAACCCTAACTTGGTGGCAAAGTTGAGGGTGGTGTTGGTAACAGGTTGAAGAACTATTATCTTCTTCCTCAAACAAAGGTATGGGCAACTTCTTCCATGTATATTGTTGATGGTGTATTTTATGAAATTGAGTTTGGAGTAAAAAGGTTGTCTACTAGGTATTCTTGTTGGTGTAAATCCCATTTTCTGGATATTGAAGATTGTTTATGCATTAAAATCATTGATGATTTTTTTGGGTGAATGCATAATTCTGGTTGAGGAAGAGGAAGCATTTTTGCACTAGGGTTTATGTTAGTAAGTCTTGCTACTTGCTTTGAGTTGGTGAAACCCTTAGTTGGCTGTTTTGAGATTGATGGTTGAGTTGCTTCCATAGAGGTTGTTTTGATCAAGTTAATGCTTAACTTGATACATGATTTGGGCTTACTCCATTGAGATTGATTTGAGCAAGTTATTCTTTGCATTGGTGATTTATGTTGGTGGTTGTTTTGTTCAAATATCTTTGGAGGGAAAAGGATGTCTACTAGTTTCCTTTTCATGTATTGATTGGTTGAATGCTTCAAGGTTAATGTTGAGTTGAATTATGTTGGTTAAACATTGTCTATAAGCATTGTTGTTAAAGCCCTAATTGGTTGAGAAAAGATATTGGTTGTGGAAAGAACATGAGTATCATTGTTATATGAGATATTGCATGGTTGGCAATTGTTGGTTTGTGTTTCATGTTCTTGAGAAAAGCATACTACATCTATCTTATTCTTTTGATATTGAGATTGAGTTGAGATTGAGATTGGGAGTTAAGTATAGAATATATTGAGTCTCTAACAATTCTCTTTATGTTTATATGAGATTTGAGATTGAGATTGGGAGTTAAGTATAGAACATATTGAGTCTCTAACAATTCTCTTTATGCTTCTATGAGTTTGATGAATCACATTGGGTCTCTAAAAATTCTCTTTGTGAATTAATGCTAAGCAAGTTTTTCTTGATGAACTTGTGAGCTGATTTGGACAAGTTCTAGTGAAGACTTGTGAGCTGATTTGGACAGGTTCTAGTGAGGACTTGTGATCTGATTTGGACAAGTTCTAGTGAGGACTTGTGAGCTGATTTGGACAGGTTCTAGTGAGGACTTGTGAGCTGATTTGGATAGGTTCTAGTGAGGACTTGTGAGCTGATTTGGATAGGTTCTAGTGAGGACTTGTGAGCTGATTTGGACAAGTTCTAGGGAGGACTTGTGAGATGATTTGGACAGGTCCTAGCAGAGGACTTGAGGACAGAGTTGAAGTGGTTCTTTGAGAAGAACCTGAGGACAATTTTGACAAGTCTTTGAGAAGGCTTGTGTGCAGCAGAGATTGATTTGTTCAAGCTTTATGAGTTGATCTTGGGATAGATCTGACAGAGTGAGGAAGACTTGTGCTGGACCGACTGACTGTGTTTAGTACAGAGTTGATGAGTTACTGTGGAGGTGATCGGTGAGGACGAGAGGTCTCTTGAGGCTGAGCATTGAGGACAGGAGGTCTTCTGTGGAAAGGAGTTCCACGTGCTAGCGAAATAAGAGGTAGGTGATCTTTTGAAGTATCATTTCCAGAGATGAGGGGAAGGATTCTCCTTTGGGCAGGAGGCTCATAAATTTGTGATGAAGGGAAGGATTCTCCTTTGGGCAGATGCTCATAAATACTTGAGTAGGGGAAGGTTTCTCCTTTGGGCCGAGGCTCATAAACATTGTAATTGGGAAGGATTCCCAAAGAACTTTGAGAAAGCTTTTTAGAGAAAATTTTTGTGGATGTAGCCCATGTTGGGTGAACCACATTAAAATTGGTGTCTCATTGTGTGTTGCTTTATGCATTGCTTTGATATTGCTATTGGTTCATTGCTTTGCGAAGTTGAAGTTAAATAGAGAAAGTAAAAATAGGTCTTATACTGTTCACCCCCCTCCGAGTATAAGCTTGTGTTCTTCATCACATGTGTTAGAATATTTAAGGAGGAAGACTTACGCATAAGTTCTAGTGGAGAACACTTCTTAGATGCAAGGTACTAGTAGCGTAATTAGCAGCGAGGGAAATGGTAATTCCCTCGCAAACAACATATCACGGGTTTGACTCCACACGATAGTGTTTTGAGCAAGGTAGAGTTGGTTTTTGTTTTGTTCGCATCATCGGAGGAAGCTTAAGAGGGAGGTGTGAGCCTCGTTCATTGTGTGTGGGCACGCAACCCACTTGGTGGGCATGCACTATGCGAAGGCACTTGGGAGAAGGGGATCATGAGGTCGAAACCTTTTTTGTTGCAATTAAAAGGTATGCACTCATTTTTTAAGGTTTGAAATTGGACGTGAAATGCATAAAGGTGGAAATTAAATTATTAATTTCCTAAAGGTTTTTAATATTAAAATTTTGCATAGTTAAAAGGGTTTATGAGTTATCAAAGGAGAGAAAAGGGGTATGCAATGTTTTAATTTGTGTGTTTGATTTTTAAGTGGTTAAAAGGAGTTATAAGGGTAAAAAGGGTGTTAGATGTTTTATTTAAATAAAGTTATATTATTAAAATTTATTTGAGAGGAGAAATAAGGTATAGTTGATTTTTGATATTTTGACTTGGTGAAATATTTTGAAATAAAATATTAAGGATAATTTTTTTCTATTTAACTTTTGAGATTGACAAAAAGAGTGAGTGTGATTGAGACAGGTTTTGAGATTCAAATCTTCTTCAAAACAAAGGTATGGACATATCTTCTTTGTGAGTGAAATATTGTTGGATGTTGTGAATCCTAAGTTAGAGTGAAAAGGATTGTTTGATAAGCATTGTTGAGTTTGGTTTTGAGAAATTCAATGTTGATTGATGTAGGTTTTTTGGAATGAAAGTTGATACTAAAACCTTGTTTGATTAGCATTGTTGGAAATATTGAGTAAGCTTTCATAATCTTGATTAGGTTTTGTGAAAGATCATGAGTATCATTGTTATGTGAAGTTGAGAACTATATTGAACTAAGATTTGTAAAATATCATGAGTATCATTGTTATGTGAGGTTTTTTTGATAAGCATTGTTGACTAAGCATTCATTAAGTGATTAGTTGAGTGGAGTTGTTTGGGCTTATTTGATTGGAAGTGTTGGAGTGATAGATCAAGTTCTATGAAACAAATTATTCTTTATTTGTAATTGATTTGAAGAGAGTTTGGAAGTAACTGAGTTTTGTATGAGATTAAAACATATTGGGTCTCTAACCATTCTCTATATGTTTTTGTGATGTTAAAATAATATTTTGTGTGAAGCTTATTTATGTGATTGAATAGGTTTTCTATAATAGAGTGATTTGAGTTGAGTAAGCTTTTATGGAAGCTTACGATCATATTGGATATAGTTGAGGTAAGTCTTGGTGAAGACTTATTGGATAGATTTGTGTGATATTTTGTGGAAGCTTACAAAGTATATTTGAGGTAAGTCTTGGTGAAGACTCGTTGAGTAGTTTGGACGAGTTCTAGTGAGAACTTGTAGAGCACATTTGAAGTAAGTCTTGGTGAAGACTTGTTGAGCAGATTGGATAAGTTCTAGTGAGGACTTGTAGAGTATATTTGAGGTAAGTCTTGGTGAAGACTTGTTGAGAAGTTTGGACAAGTTCTAGTGAGGACTTGTAGAGTATATTTAAGGCAAGTCTTTGAGAAGACTTGTAAGTAGAGTTGATTGATTGATTTGTTCAAACCTTGAGTTAATATTTGGGGTAGATCTAGTAGATTTTATTTCTGATTGAGTCAAGCTTTGTGTTAAGGCTTGAGGACTAGTTTGAGATAGAGATTGAGCAGATTTGTGCTAGACCGAAGGATTGTGTTTAGTGCAAATTTGAGACAGAGACTGAGTAGAATTGTGCTAGACCAAAGGATTATTTTTAGTGCATATTTGAGATAGAGATTGAGCACATTTATGCTAGATCGAAGGACTAAGTTTAGTGAAGATTTGAGATAGAGTTGAGAGTAAGATTTGGAAGTGATAGAGCAGAGGATAGTAGTCTCCAATGGATAGAGATACATTAGCCAAGGTATAGAGGATAGAGGTATTCAGTGGAGAGAGATCCATAACCCAAATTAGTGGATGTAGTAGTCTTCTAGAATATCACCAGCCAGAGCAAAGGACAAGTTCTCCTATGGATAGATATCCATGAACTACCTAAGGGGATTGGTGTCTCTTATGGATAGAGATCCATGAAATTGATTAGGGTATTGTTGTCTCCTTTGGACAGAGGTCCATAAACATTATAATATGGAAAGTTTTCCCAAGATATTTGTTGAGAAAATTTTAGTGAAATATTTTCTCCGTGGAGTAGCCCACATTGGGTGAACCACGTTAAATTGGTGTCTCTATTGTGTATGGTTATTTATGAATTGCTTTGATTATTTTTGTTGATGTTGCATTGATATATTGTATTATATAGCTTGAGTAAAGAAAAGTAAAAAGTGGTCTTATACTGTTCACCCCCCTCTTAGTATAAGTTTGTGTTCTTCACTCCATAGGCTAGGAAGAAAAAAATATTTGTTGTGACTTGAATACAAGACCTCCTAGTTAGGATCCAATATTATTATTGTTACCCTATAGCATTTCCTTTAACCAAAATACTACTTTAATCTTTAGTAAACATTGAAAAATCATGAGAGAAAGAATCCCAAAAGAAATAACCCCTAGTAGGAACTAGACACAAGATCTCCTACTAGCAACAAATATGCACTACCACTATGCCATTAATAGAGATGGAAACAAAACCTCTCCTTCACTTTCATAAAATTGTTTAAGATACCAAATCATAGAGATGAAAGATAAAAAATATGGGCAAGTTGTGATTCAACCCCAAAAACTCATTCTATCAAATGCATATATGAAGCATTGTGCTAGTGAGGACAACTAAAATATCCTTGATGAGGAAATAAAATATTTTGTACCGAAGTAGTGACAACAAAAAATGAGGATGGTGTATATATCTTGGTTATTATAAGAACTTTGGACATGAAACTTTATTTTGATATTATTTTTTCTCTTGTTAAAACTTATATCATCTTTCAAATTTGAAAATTTTGAAGAGAAAATAGGTTTTTTTTAGACACAAAAGTAGGCATTAAAATGGAAAAATATCCTAAGTGTTGAACTAGAACCCTCTTTTAAATTTGTAAGGAATACAATGATAGTTCATCCATATATTCTATAGTTTTTCCTATACAAATATTGTGTGACTAAGCAAAGTATATTTGTTTTGGATTTGATACCATGTTGGAATTTATAATATTTTCCAAAAAAATCCAAAAACATACATTCACCACAACCACATGTAAAAAAAGAAGAGTGAAATAAAATTGTACATATAAAAAATAAATAAAGAAATGAATGATATAAAATTAAATAAGGAATAGGTAGTGGGAGCCTGTAGGAACCCTAATATTTCACATATAAAAATTTGATATAATGGATCAGTCATTGGGGGTATCTATAGTGATATCAAATCCTCAAACACCAAAAACATAACTTGACTTAAAGGATAAATTACAATATAATAAATATATTACACCCTTTAATAAAGGTTAACCAAAGAGGTGGATTAACCAATACCACTAAGGGTGAATACATCAAAATTTTCCAAAGGCTTACATCAAGATGCTTGTAGGCTTACATAGATGTCCCTAGGCTTACATAGAATAATGTTTATATGATTTCATAGAGAATACCTATAATATTACATAGATAATGCTTGAAGGTTTACATAGAATTTTCCCATATGCTACATCAAGAACACCCATAGGTACTTCAAAAGTAAAAAATCATACTGATGTGATCAACAATTATATAAATTGTATTTCTATTAGCAATTTAGTTGATAGTATTGAAATCAAGCAAGTGATAAATAAAATCTTATTTGTGCTTCAAGAGTTATATTTTTCCTTTTTATGAAAGGATAAGTTTATTCCAAGTCTATCAAAAAATAGTGTATACTTAATTAAATGTATCTATAAACCTTTAGATCAATTTGAATTCCCTAGTCCCAAATATTTTCTTTGGAAGAATATTTGGTCACTTGAAGCCCTACCTAAGGCCTCAACATTCCTTTAGTTAGTAATCCAAAACAAAATTATTATGGGTGGTAATTTACAAAGAAAAGAATTTCATGGACCTTTCTCATATGCCTTGTATAAGAAGTTGCTAGAAACAACAAATTGTCTACTTCTTCATTGTTCCTTTCTTTCTATAATTTAGGAATAATATTTTTAAAATAATAATATATTAGGTCGTATCAACATTATTAACACTAAAGCAGTAATTATGGAGGAATTACCCTATGACTATTTGTTAGAATTTATGGCTTGAAAGGAACAATAGAATTTTTTTAAATAAACTTTAAAATCACAACATAATTTTGGATTTGTATTATTGTTTGTTAGAATTTATGGCTTGAAAGGAACAATAGAATGTTTTAAATAAACCTTAAAATCACAACATAATTTTGGATTTGTATTATTGTCTCTCTTGCATAATGTTTACAATCATGGTTCTCATTGTTGGAAGTATCAAATATGAAATAATTTATTCTATCTACTTGGTTACAAGATTTAAATATATATATTGGGATGATCTACAATAATGCAGTTAATGCAAATTATCTACATTGAATCATGTTAAAGTGAAAATGTCTAGGATTTGGATTCATTAAACTCAATTTTCATGGTGCTTTCAAATAAAATATTGAAAAATCTAAAAAATATGGTACTGTTTTGGATAATAAAGGCAAAAATATTCTTATCTACTCATAATCATACAAAAATTTAACAAATAATCATATAGATGGTATTTTTTATGCTAGGGTTTTGATAAAATGGTAACATGGTGATGCAACATTGTTATGGAGATAAGGTTTAGAGATAATGGAAACATGGTGGATTTGGCATTATTATAGAGCTAGGTTTTTGAGAGAATGACAACATGGTGGACATGGCATCACTACAAATCTTGATTTTTGAAAGAGATAAGTTTTCAATTTATGAATTAATTGATAATAAAACATTTTTTTTAGTTGGCAACATGGTGGATGTGGTGTCATGGTGGAGCTAGGATTTTGAGATAATGACAACATGGTGGATGAAAATTCATTGTAAATATAGGGTTTTTTAAAGAATGATATCATGGTATATGTGACATTACTATAAAACTAGGGCTTTGATAGAATATCAAGATGGTGGATGCATCATTGATATGGAACTAGGGTTTTGAAAGAGGTAAGTTTTTAATTAATGGATTAATTGAAAATTAAAGTTTTTTTAGTTGGCAAAATGATGGATATGATATTTCTACAGAGATAGGGTTTTGATAGAATGATAACATGGTGTATATGGCATCACTATGGATCTAGGGTTTTGAAAGAGGTAGGTTTCTAATTTACAAATTAATTGATAACAAAAATAATTAGTTGGAAACATGGTGGATGTGGTGTCATTGGAGAGTTAGTGTTTTTAGAGAACAACAACATGCTAGATGCAATGTCACTACAGATCCAATATTTTGAAAGATGTGAGTTTTCAATTTATGGACTAGTTGATAACAAAACAACTTTTTTAGTTGGCAATATGGTGGATGCAATATTATAGCGAAGATAGGATTTTGAGAGAATGGAAGCATGGTAGACATGGCATCACTATATATCTAGGGTTTTGAGATAATGGAAACATGGTAGGTGTGACATCACTATAAATCTAGGGTTCAAGATAATGAAAACATGATGAATGTGGAATCACTCTAGAGCTAGGTTTTTGAAAGAGATGGGTTTTCAATATATGAATTAATTGATAAGAAAAAATAGTTGGAAATATAATGGATGTGGTGTCATTATAGAGTTAGGGTTTTGAGAGAACAACAACATGTTGGATGCAATGTCACTATGTAGCTAGGGTTTTGAAAGAGGTGGGTTTTTAATTTATGAACTAGTTGATAACAAAATAATTTTTTTAGTTGGTAATATGGTGGATGCAATATTTTAGCAAAGCTAGTATTTTGAGAGAATGGAAGCATGGTGGATGTGGCATCACTACAAAGCTAGGGTTTTGAGAGAATGGAAATATGATAGATGCAACTTCACTATAGAGCTAGGGTTTTGAGAGAATGACAACATGGTAGATGTGACATCACTATGGGGCTAGGGTTTTAAAAGAGGTGGGTTTTCAATTTATGAACTAATTGAAAATAAAATAATTTTTTAATTTTGCAAAATGGTGGATGTGGCATCACTATAGAGCTAGGGTTTTAAGATAGTGGTAACATGGTGGATGCAACATTTCTACAAAGCTAGGGTTTTTAGAGAACACCATGGTGGATGTGTTGTCACTATAGAGCTAGAGTTTTGAGAGAATGAAAACATGGTTGATGTAGGATCGCTATGGAGCTAGGGTTTTGAAAGAGGTAAGTTTTAAATTTATGAACTAATTGATAACAAAAAAAATAGTTAGAAACATAGTAAATATGGTTTCATTGTAGAGCTAGGATTTTTGAAGATCAACAACATGGTGGATGTGGTGTCATTATAAAGCTAGGGTTTTGAGAGAATGACAACATGGTAGATGTGACATCGCTATGGAGCTAGGATTCTAAGAAAATGATAACATGGTGGATTTAGCATCACTATGGAGCTAGGGTTTTGAAAAAGGTGGATTTTGAATTTATGAATTAATTGATAACAAAATAAGTTTTTTAGTTGGAACTATATCAAATATGGCATCATTGTAGAGCTAAGGTTTTGAGGGAATGGAAACATGGTGGATGTGGCATCACTATAGAGCTAGGTTTTTGAGAGAATAGCAATATTGTGGATGCAACATTGATGTGGAGTTAGGTTTTTGAGATAATGGCAACATGGTGGATATGACATCATTGTGGAGTTATAGTTTCAAAAGAGACAAATTTCCAATTTATGCCATTGAATACAATGAGGGATTCAAACTGTGTATTGATCCATACATGTGGATCTCTATAACATAGCATGATTTTTTATACATATTGATATTGTTAAAAATATTGTTTGTTTTTTGTTCTCATGGAGGTAAAGTGTTTAGAGTGTTAGGGTTTGATCTGTAAAACCTGGTTGTGAAGAGGGTAAGAATCATAATTTAGGGGATAGTTTCTTAGTGTTGCTAACACATATATGTTCTTCATATTCAGTGTAGGCATTCCCTTTAAATGATCAAAATAATGAGAATGGCAACATGGTGTATGTAGTGTCACTACTTCCTATGTCTATGATGTTGAAGAACACAAGCTTATACTGAGAGGGGGGTGAACAGTATAAGACCACTTTTTACTTTTCTTTCCAAATCAATATTATGCAATGTATAGATAGCAATATCAACAACAGTAATCAAAGCAATGCACAAATCACCACACACAATAGAGACACCACAATTTACGTGGTTCACCCAATGTGGGCTACTCCACGGAGAAAATATTTCACTAAAATTTTCTCAATCAATCTCTTGGGAATCCTTTCCCTATTACAATGTTTATGGACCTCTGTCCAAAGGAGACACCAATCCCCTAAATCAAGTTCGTGGATCTCTATCCATAGGAGAACTCCTTCTCCTCTGCTCTGGTTGGTGATCCTCTAGAAGACTACTGCCTCCACTACACTAGCTTGTGGATCTCTCTCCACTGAAGACTCTTATCCCCACTCGGAAGACCTATCCTCACTACCCTAGCTAATGGATCTCTATCCACTAGAGACTATTGTCCTCTTTGCTCTGTCACCTCCAAAGATCTATCTCAAATCTGCACTAAACATAGTCCTTCGATCTAGTACAACTCTGCTCAATATCTGTCTCTGGTCTGGCACAAACCTATCCTCAAATCTACACCAAAATCTACTCTCAAATCTGCACTAAACATAGTCCTTCGATCTAGCATAAATCTATCCTCGATCTCTGTCCTCAAGCCTTAACTCAAGGCTTGACTCAACTTTGTTGGATCTGCCCTAAACCTTAACTCAAGGTTTGAACAAATCAATCAACTCTGCTCTCAAGTCTTCTCAAAGACTTATCTCAAATCTGCCTTGTAAGCTTCCACAAAAGCTCACACTAATCTATCCACAAGTCCTCTCTAGAACTTGCTCAAATTTGCTCTACAAGTCCTCTCTAGAACTTGCTCAAATTCTCTACAAGTCCTCTCTAGAACTTGCTCAAATCTGCTCTACAAGTCCTCTCTAGAACTTGCTCAAATCTGCTCTACAAGTCCTCTCTAGAACTTGTTCAAATATGCTCTATAAGTCCTCTCAAGAACTTATCCAAATCTGTATTGTAAGCTTCCACAAAAGCTCACACAAAATCATTCCACAAGTCTCCTCAAAGACTTACCTCAAATCTGCTCAACAAGTCCACATAGAACTTGTCCAATCTCATAGAAACATAAAGAGAATTGTTAGAGACTCAATATGTTCTATACTAATCACAATGCTCAATCACTTTCAATCACTCTCTTAGAAACATAAGGAGAATTGTTAGAGACTCAATATGCTTCAAATTCAACTCAATGCTCAATCACTTTCTCAACTCAATTCAGAATATAGAATAGTTTGTTTTATGGAACTTGAACAATCACTTCACACATCCACTTGACTAGGCTCAACCAACTCTACTCAACCAATCACTCAATGAAATAATCCTTGCTCACAAACCCTAGTCCAAGCATATAAACATCAACTCAAAATATTTCCAACAATGCTCACATAACAATGATACTCATGTTCTTTTCAAACTATTATTTCTACAATAGCAATGATACTAAACCCTAGTTCAAGTTCTTTGCTCAACAACTCACTTCAACAACAATGCTTATAAAATAATCCTCACATAGCAATGATACTCAAACCCTAGTTCAAGTTCTTCTCTCAACCAATGGCTTCAACAACAATGCTTATAAAACAAGGTTCACATAACAACTCTTTAACCCAGAAAACCTTGAAGCATTAACTCAAACACACTCAATAAGGAAGCCCTAATCAAATCCTTTTCACTCCAAACTTATTTTCAGAAAATCAATCAATCAACTCAACTATGGAAGAATGTGCTCATACCTTTTTCTTGATGATTAAGGGATCTCATAAATCTGCCACAACCACAACCACTTCTATGCCAAACTCAAAGAGGTTAGAAGATAAATCTTTCTCACAATGTAATGCAAAAACTCAATTACACCTTATCACTCCATCTATAAAAACAACCATCAACATACATAAAATATTTTCCAATAACACCTTATAATCTCCCAATTAAAATAAATTTAACATCCACCAAAATTTAACTCAAAAACCTCTTTAATTAAATTTTAATAGCAAGAAGAACTTTGGAAAAAATCAAATCCACTTTCCTTATAACTCCAATAACATAAATCAATTACCAAACAAGCAAATTTTCATTCTACCCTTATAACTCCCTTTTTACCTTAGGAAAGACATTAGGCAAATAAAAATTTATTTAACAAAAAATACCTTTGCCACTTATGAGATTCGAACCCCCAATCTCTGCCTCCTCGTGCGCCCTAGCCATGGGCTAGACCACCACGTGCGCTAGACGCACACTTGGAATATTAAGAGCACCTTGTGCTCTTTCTTCTAAGCTTGGCGCTCAAATGAGCGCGTGCCAAAATATTTTCCTCCGTAGCGCTCAAGACAAACATGCCAACAACCTCCATGTGAATCGATCATGGTCACTTCCACTCCCAACGCTCTCACAAAATGTGCACTACCAATGGACCACCCTATCCAATGGGAGTGAGGCCTTAAGCCCTCCCATTTCGTCTTCTTCCTTGCGCTAAAAGACAACACAAAATTTGTCTTCTTCCTCAACGATTGCACGAATAACTCTTTTCTCTATCGCATGAATATTAATCGATGAAGGGTAAGTTTAATGCCCCTTTGGCATAGCTTTTATATATGAATTTCACCTTTTGACATAGACGTCGGTGCTCCACTAAATTGATGATGTCGACGCTTTTTTAAAACCTTTATAATTTATAAATTATTTAAATTCTAAAAGAATTTAAATTTTATAAATTATTTTTATAAACCTTTGACTTTAATAAAAATTAAAGCCTTCTTGAGATAAACTTTAAACCTTTCTTTGTACTCCACCGATTTGATGTAAATTATTCTGCCACCATGGTTTTAATAAAAACCTTAATTCTCCATCACAATGTTTAAGGAAGCCTTTATATCCTTATAATGATTTTAATAAAAACCTTTTAATTTTCCACCATGGTTTTAACACAAACCCTTATAAAACAATATTTTGACAACTTTTCTTCAACTCTTCGCATTGTTCCTGGTGGCAGTAATGGTGTACTCCATGGTATTAATGATAGCTTCATATGTTCACTTTGGCATCAATGACAACTTCTCATCTTGACATCAATGACAACTAAATGAGCTCAAAATGTCCAACAATCTCCCCCTTTGTCATTGATGGCAACCCAAATTATTTTTACCAAAAACTTGACCTTTCCTTTGTTCTGCTCCCCTGGGACAATGCTCCCCCTAGCTCAATGCTCTCTCAAATACCAAATCTCTCCCCCTTACTCAAATATCTCCCCCTTTGACATCAATGGCAAAGGGTCACCTTTGGGGCTCGAGGCTAAGAATGAGCCTCTTAGCTTAGCCCCTCCCCCACCTCCTCTTGAGGTGGTTAATTTTGGGGTGGGAGTATTTCTACTCCCAGAAAGCACTATTCTTTACCTTTATCCTCTCTTCTTCTTATCTGATCCTTCTGATTCCTCTGACTATTTCTTTCCATATCCATGTTCCTATCCATGTCTACATTCCTATTCATATCCATGTCCTGTTCCTGTTCATATCCATGTTCCTGTTCCTGTTCATATCCATGTTCTTGTTCCTATTCATATCCATGTTCTTGTTCCTATTCCTATTCTGCTTGATTCTGGAATGTCTGCTCTACACCACTTTGTTGTGTGACCATCATTATTGCACTTATAACACTTAATGTTATTATTCCTTGGAGGTGCAAATGTCTTAGGATTTCTCCTAGTGAAGCCATACCTTCTTCTATCATGAACCCTACAATTCATTGCCTTGTGACCAAACTGATTACATGAGTAGCAATACCCATGGAAAAGTTATATGTTCCCATATTCCTGTCTTTCATGTGTCCTGCACTGTGAAGCCATGTGCCCAAACTTGTGACATGAAAAACATCTTCCATTGAAGTTTCCTTGTCTTGACCTCATTGGTCTCTTAGTCTCTCTTGACCTATTCTGATTGTTGTTCCATCTGTATCTTCTTTGTGCATTGTTCTTATCCTTGTTGAACTCTCTATTGTCCAACTCATCCTCAGATGTCTCACTCTCTTTTACACTATCTTCTTCTGAAGTATCTTCATCTGAAGTTTCTTCTCCTCCAAAACTTGAGGTTGACTTTCCTTCCCATTTCTTTTGAACTTGTTCAAATCCAAGACCTATTTTGCTTGATGTAGGCTTTTGTATCTTGATGAACTTATCCAAGTTATTTGAGCTATTTTTGAACCCTTTTAGCTTGACTTTGGAGTCTTCTAAATCTTCTCTTAGTAGTGCCACTTCTTGTGCTAACTTTTCACATTCTAAGATCTTTGCTTCTAACTTATCCTTGAACCTTTTTGCCTTAGCCTTTGATTTTTCTAAATCCTCTATAAGCAATCTTCTCTCTTCATCACATTCTTGAAACTGAATTTCAAGTTTAGAGTTTTGCTTTCTTACCTTCTTTACCATTTCAAGAGCATAAATAAGTTCTCCCTTGAGATCATATCCATCCTTTTCTGAATATTCCTCTATTTGTTTACCTTTGTCCACATCTTTATTTTCTATTGGCTTGTCTTCTGTAGGATCATATTTTCCTTCTTCTAGTGCCATTAGAATATTCTCTTCTGGTCCTTCAAGTGTATCTTCATATTCATCATCACTGAAACTATAACCATCCCTTGTACAACTATCTTCAAGATGTCCAAAGTTACCACATCTAAAACACTTGAGAATTATTGGAGTCCTTTTCTTAACTTGTTCTTTTTCTTCAATCATAAAAAGGACTTCATCTCTATCATTGTCTCGAAAAACTAGCATCACTATCACTTGAGTACTTACTTGCCTTATCCGCATAGTAGCTCCTCTTTTGTCTTTGAAAGAAATTCTTTCCTTGTCTGCTTTCTCCATCCTTGCTTTTCTTTTGGTGCCTGTATCTTTCTGATTCCCTGTTCCTGTGATCCTATTTTTCTTCACCATTGTTATTCTTAGCTTCTTGACAATCTGTTGCAAAATATCCATACTTTCCACAATTGAAACATTTAATAGATTTTAGATCTCTGGATCTTCTATAATCCTTATCTCTTCTACCATAATTAGCTTCTTCATCACTGGATGACTCATTGCTTGATTCTGACTTCTTACCCTTTGTCTTTTTGATTGCTTTGAAGGTTGCTTCCTTCTGGGGAATAGGATATTTTGTTCTTATCTCAAATGTTGTGAGCATACCAAGCAACATATCTCTTGTCAAAGTATCACCATCCATTGACACTTCTATAGCAGAAACCTTTTCACTAAATCTTTTTGGAAGAGTTCTTAAGACTTTATCACAAACATCCGATTCATCAATCTTCATTCCAAGTCCTTGCATAGCATTAACAACCTCATCAATTCGAAGTAGATAAGTACTAATGTTTTCCTCATCCTTCATTCTTAATTCTTCAAATTGTCCTTTGAGATTTTGCATCTTTGCTTTCTTGACACATTTATCTCCTTCATATATATTTTGCAGTTTATCCCACATTTCTTTTGCAGTTTGACAATGCATAACTTTCATAGACTCTGTTCTATGCAAACCTCTCAAAAGTGCATTCATTGATTTTGAATTGTAATGTTGTAGGAGCTTACCTTCCTTATCTGTAGGAGGATTAATTAAGGGATCATATCCAATTTCAACTGCTTCCCAAATTTCATTGCCAAGTGCCATCAGGTAGATCTTCATTCTCATACTCCAATATATATAGTCACTTCCATCAAATATTGGTGCTGAATTATCTGAGGACCCATTCTTAGAATCCATTGTGTTCTTGTTAGATTTTCCTTCAAGCTGTTAAACTCTTCTGAAGGAACCCGCTCTGATACCAATTGAAGAACACAAGCTTATACTGAGAGGGGGGTGAACAGTATAAGACCACTTTTTACTTTTCTTTCCAAATCAATATTATGCAATGTATAGATAGCAATATCAACAACAGTAATCAAAGCAATGCACAAATCACCACACACAATAGAGACACCACAATTTACGTGGTTCACCCAATGTGGGCTACTCCACGGAGAAAATATTTCACTAAAATTTTCTCAATCAATCTCTTGGGAATCCTTTCCCTATTACAATGTTTATGGACCTCTATCCAAAGGAGACACCAATCCCCTAAATCAAGTTCATGGATCTCTATCCATAGGAGAACTCCTTCTCCTCTACTCTAGCTGGTGATCCTCTAGAAGACTACTACCTCCACTGCACTGGCTTGTGGATCTCTCTCCACTAAAGACTCTTGTCCCCACTCAGAAGACCTATCCTCACTACCCTGGCTAATGGATCTCTATCCACTAGAGACTACTATCCTCTCTACTCTATCACCTCCAAATATCTATCTCAAATCTACACTAAACATAGTCCTTCGGTCTAGTACAACTCTGCTCAATCTCTATCTCTGGTCTGGCATAAACCTATCCTCAAATCTACACCAAACTCTGCTCTCAAATCTACACTAAACATAGTCCTTCGATCTAGCACAAATCTATCCTCGATCTCTATCCTCAAGCCTTAACTCAAGGCTTGACTCAACTCTATTGGATCTGCCCTAAACCTTAACTCAAGGTTTGAACAAATCAATCAACTCTACTCTCAAGTCTTCTCAAAGACTTATCTCAAATATGCCTTGTAAGCTTCCACAAAATCTCACACTAATCTATCCACAAGTCCTCTCTAGAACTTGCTCAAATCTTCTCTACAAGTCCTCTCTAGAACTTGCTCAATTACTCTACAAGTCCTCTCTAGAACTTGCTCAATTCTCTACAAGTCCTCTCTAGACTTCTGCTCTACAAGTCCTCTCTAGAACTTGTCCAAATATGCTCAATAAGTCCTCTCAAGAACTTATCCAAATCTGTATTGTAAGCTTCCACAAAAGCTCACACAAAATCAGTCCACAAGTCTCCTCAAAGACTTACCTCAAATCTGCTCAACAAGTCCACACAGAACTTGTCCAATCTCATAGAAACATAAAGAGAATTGTTAGAGACTCAATATGTTCTATACTAATCACAATGCTCAATCACTTTCAATCACTCTCTTAGAAACATAAGGAGAATTGTTAGAGACTCAATATGCTTCAAATTCAACTCAATGCTCAATCACTTTCTCAACTCAATTCAAAATATAGAATAGTTTGTTTTATGGAACTTGAACAATCACTTCACACATCCACTTGACTAGGCTCAACCAACTCTACTCAACCAATCACTCAATGAAATAATCCTTGCTCACAAACCCTAGTCCAAGCATATAAACATCAACTCAAAATATTTCCAACAATGCTCACATAACAATGATACTCATGTTCTTTTCAAACCCTAGTTCAAAGTTCTTCAACAACTCACTTCAACAACAATTCTTATAAAAAATCCTCACATAGCAATGATACTCAAACCCTAGTTCAAGTTCTTTGCTCAACAACTCACTTCAACAACAATGCTTATAAAATAATCCTCACATAGCAATGATACTCAAACCCTAGTTCAAGTTCTTCTCTCAACCAATGGCTTCAACAACAATGCTTATAAAACAAGGTTCACATAACAACTCTTTAACCCAAAAAACCTTGAAGCATTAACTCAAACACACTCAATAAGGAAGCCCTAATCAAATCCTTTTCACTCCAAACTTATTTTCAGAAAATCAATCAATCAACTCAACTATGGAAGAATGTGCTCATACCTTTTTCTTGATGATTAAGGGATCTCATAAATCTGCCACAACCACAACCACTTCTATGCCAAACTCAAAGAGGTTAGAAGATAAATATTTCTCACAATGTAATGCAAAAACTCAATTACACCTTATCACTCCATCTATAAAAACAACCATCAACATACATAAAATATTTTCCAATAACACCTTATAATCTCCCAATTAAAATAAATTTAACATCCACCAAAATTTAACTCAAAAACCTCTTTAATTAAATTTTAATAGCAAGAAGAACTTTGGCAAAAATCAAATCCACTTTCCTTATAACTCCAATAACATAAATCAATTACCAAACAAGCAACTTTTCATTCTACCCTTATAACTCCCTTTTTACCTTAGGAAAGACATTAGGCAAATAAAAATTTATTTAACAAAAAATACCTTTGCCACTTATGAGATTCGAACCCCCAATATCTGCCTCCTCATGCGCCCTAGCCATGGGCTAGACCACCACATGTGCTAGACGCACGCTTGGAATATTAAGAGCACCTTGTGCTCTTTCTTCTAAGCCTGGCACTCAAACGAGCATGTGCCAAAATGTTTTCCTCCGTAGCGCTCAAGACAAACACGCCAACAACCTCCATGCAAATCGATCATGGTCACTTCCACTCCCAACGCTCTCACAAAATGCATGCTGCCAATGGACCACCCTATCCAATGGGAGTGAGGCCTTAAGCCCTCCCATTTTGTCTTCTTCCTTGCACTAAAAGACAACATGAAATTTTTCTTCTTCCTCAATGATTGCATGAATAACTCTTTTCTCTGTCGCATGAATATTAATCGATGAAGGGTAAGTTTAATGCCCCTTTGGCATAGCTTTTATATATGAATTTCACCTTTTGACATAGACGTCGACGCTCCACTAAATTGATGACGTCGACGCTTTTTTAAAACCTTTATAATTTATAAATTATTTAAATTCTAAAAGAATTTAAATTTTATAAATTATTTTTATAAACCTTTGACTTTAATAAAAATTAAAGCCTTCTTGAGATAAACTTTAAACCTTTCTTTGTACTCCACTGATTTGATGTAAATTATTCTGCCACCATGGTTTTAATAAAAACCTTAATTCTGCCATCACAATGTTTAAGGAAGCCTTTATATCCTTATAATGATTTTAATAAAAACCTTTTAATTTTCCACCATGGTTTTAACACAAACCCTTATAAAACAATATTTTGACAACTTTTCTTCAACTCTTCGCATTGTTCCTGGTGGCAGTAATGGTGTACTCCATGGTATTAATGACAGCTTCATATGTTCACTTTGGCATCAATGACAACTTCTCATCTTGACATCAATGACAACTAAATGAGCTCAAAATGTCCAACAGATGTGCAATATAGAAAATAGGCTCTACAAAAATAGGAAGAATGTGGATTTGGAGCTTGAAAGAGTTACCAAAAAATTGACTATTTTTGGTGACCATGAAAGTATATGCTTGATGAGCATATGAAAATTTATAAAGAAGAGAAGGTGTTAGCCCAATGGAAGTATGATCTAGATAAAAGAATGTATATATGGATTGATCAAAGTAATGAGTATGAACGTCAACTTTAGGAAGTTCTTAAATAAGTTAATTGAAAGTCGAAGGTGCATGAAAAAAACTAAATCAAGATGTGGGTGTGCATGGTTTCTATTCTACTATGGAGCTAAGTTTTGGTTCAGAGGATTCAAAGGGAAAGGAGATCTATAAGACTATAAAATAATTTTTGTCTTTCATTGTTTGTAAGGTTTGGGATGATCCAAAAACCTTGCTTTTGTGGTTTATTTATAATTAGTTGTAATATTTTTTTGTAAGGTTTTGGGTGAGCTAGAACTCCCTGGGTGTGTGACCTATGAGGTATTACTAGACCTATGTTACCTTTAGTTATAAGGAGTTTCATAACTATAGATTTACTTTTGTAAAAGAGTTCAGGCCCTTTCAAAATCTTGTTTTTACCCTAATATATATATATATATATGCTACAACACTTGTCATAGGGTTGAATATAGACATAGAAGCTTGACATAAATATATTTTAATTAATATGAATTCATAAATAATTATTAATGATGTCTAAAAAGGATGGGAGATTTATATCAAGAATAAAATTATTTTGAATTTTCATAAATTACTTATAGAGGTAATATCTTGGAAATGTCAACATACATATAGGGAAATATCTAATCACAAGTTTGATATTCATCTTGGCAAAATTAAAATTTTAGAAGCCAATTGACCAAGGAAGATTATATCTCATAATGAAAATGATATCAAGAATTTTTTAGTAAAAAAATAGTGGTTTATAGAAAAAATATATTTGATAGAAATTCAAGCTAGATATGGTATAATTGACACAATAGTAGTTGTATCATGTTGATGTTTTAATGGGAGTGGCTCCTAATATAAAATTCATATAACTTATTAAATAAGTAAATAAATAAATTATGGTTTGAGATGACATTATAGAGGTCTTATATGTTATTATGCTAGGAAAATTTAAACACTTAAGGTGGTTGTACAACAAAATTATATAACACAATATTTAGAACGTAATTTAAAAATTCATGATCATTATGGAAGATAGGTTTATACTTATAAATCTCATTGCTATTTTTTGTATTTTTACCCTATGGGTGAAACCCTTTACAAGCAATATTTTATTATCTATTTTGTAGCTTATGTATAATGTAATTTTATTAAAGTAACATCACCAACTTGTTCCTATATAGATAGGTCTCCTTTGTTTATCATAATATTGAAACATTTTGAAATTGTATCCTACATTGTTATTTGTAAAGTATTTCATGTTTCCCATTTTTTAAAAATTTGAATATATATATATATATATATATATATATATATATATATATATATATATATATATTATTAACCTACTTTTGTTCATGATTGGTGGTATTAATATAATGCCAACTTATTTACCTCACAATTGCAAAGTAATTAATTTTTTTCTTTTTAAAGGAAATATGCATATCTTGAGCATAATGGAAAGTCTCTCATATTGTTTATAGATATATAACACTCACAAAAAATAAATTATTTAAATGAATTGTTTTGATTATTTTACTATTTCAACCTCTAGATTTAGGATTTAAGCTTCTATAATTTTATATAAAGTATGAGGCAAGTTTAACTAAAATTTTAAATATTTTATTAGATATGGGCTAGAAATTTTAATGTTTAATTTTATTTATTTCTTGTATAAGTGATTGGATATATTTGCTTGCTCGTGGAGTTTTATTCTTTGATAGAAGAAATCATAGGGTTTTTTATTGCATATTGTGTTCATAATCATTTTCTATTGGGATGAAGTACTAGAAAGTATTAGGATACCCAAACTTACCCTTTATGTATTTACACTATTCCTTTCTTTACCTAAACTTCTCAAACCAACTCTTTTCTCCCTATGTCTCTTATCCACCAATAAGGCCTATCACCTTCTACTTGTTCATATCTCTTAGAGCACATCTACTACATCAACATGGATTTCCATAGTATAATTGTACTCCTTACATGATTTTTTTTATTTATGGACCTATCTATTGTCATGTAACCCCTCCTCATGGTACTAATTACCTTTATTACACCTATGATCCTTCTTGATTGGTAAATTTATCAGTTTGATCCACCAAAATCAGGATAAGTGTTGAAATTTAAAATATGCACATGATAATTAATTCAAAAATGTTATACTTTGAATAAAATAATAGTCATCAATGAGAAAAATGGAAAAAAATAGCATTTGGATGGAAACATGCATATATAGATAGAGATTTCTATTTTAGACTAATAGAGAATTAAAATTGATATAAAAAATAGATTTCCAAGTTAGGAAGATCATGAAAGATTGCAATTCAAAAATAATAGAGTATAACAAATAAAAACACAAATATATACAAGTAAGATAATAGAAATATTTTATTGCTCAAAAAATAAGTACAATGCAAGAAATCTCTAAGAATATATGTGAGGCTATAACATTGCATCCATTACTAAATTTTTTTATAGTCATGGGTGCATCTCTCTTTATATAAGAATTGGTGTACTATAAATCCATTATATTGAATATGGAAGGTCAATAATATGGAAATGTGGTGGTTCACCTTTTGTGAGTTAAAAGATCACTCATATGGAAATGTGGTAATCCACCTTACATGATTTACAAAGTGCATATTAAATGCAAATTACATACATGTGACTTTTTCTTTTATGTTTTATATTCTACTAATGCGTCAACATATGTAGATATGCTTTTTAGCTACAAAAATATAAAAATATAATGATATTGCAAATATATCTTTTTGAATACATAAGCATACCTTATCTCCAACCTTGAATTGATATGAGGCCCAATACTAGTCATGGAATTGATTATATTTTTTGTCTTTTCCAAGAGGTCATGAACCAATTTCTAAATGTGTTGAAATTGCTCTATAAATTGTGCTACATTTTATTTTATTTTATCCATGAGGTGAGTACTCCATCTGTTGTACAAGAAGAGCTACATCAATTAGTGTTAAGAATTGGAACCTAAAATGGACATGAAATGGGCTATGTTTGGTAGAGCTATTTAGAGCTTGATTATAACCATAATAAAATAGAGGAGGCTCTCATGCCATGTGTGTGGATGCTTGGAATTGTACATCCAAAGATGTACAATTAGTTGATTTACAACTATTGTCTAGTTATCAGTCTAAGGAAGGAAGTTTGTGGACATGACCAACTTATTAGAGAATATTATATTATTTGGTACATGCTAATGTACCCCTATGGTACCTTTATGGTACAAATATAAATATGTAATAGATTAGGGTTTGTGTCTATAGTTTAGATGAGTGATTTATATTTTCCCTTTATGTAAGTGTCTATGTGCAAGATATGCACAAGTGTCATGTAAGAGTGTAATGTGTAGGAAATGCACAAGTGTCATGTATGTAAGTGTGAAAATATGTAATGTGAGGATGTGCACAAGTGTCTTGTATTAGGAGTACATGTAGGAGAGTAAGAGTCATGTAGAAGTGTGAAAGTGCTATAAAGTCAACTATGTATTTAAGAAGAGAGTGAAGAGTCTAGTATACAAATGGTAATATGATAAGCCAAAGTTCATGGGATTTAGCATAGAGATAGCAATAGTCAAGTACATGGAATCACATTTTATGTCTATATTATGTAGATAAAGCTCCATACAATGTAAGGTAAAATGATCTATAGCGATAACCATAAAGCAAGCATTGATAATAAAGCTTGTATACATATTTTTGAGCAATCTTTATTGTAAGGTTTTCTTCATGCATGTACATGAATGATTTTGGTCATTTTACATTCATATTAGATATTATAAGTGAATGTTATTTCATTATTATATTTGCCTATATATATTAGGTTGCTCACATATATAATTCTACTCTTGATTATTGATATGTTGACCTATATTATTGTGGCTTATTTATATTTGGACCTATGCTATTTTGAGATAGTAAGGCTTAAAATCCAATAGTGGTATTAGGGCTACTCCTTAACTCTATCCATTTTTATATACTTATATTAGCCACCTTAATATTGGAGTATTTCAACTTTGATAGCAGTGAAGACTTGAACTGCATTTTTAAAGTTCTGATTGAGTAGATATTGAGGGAACAAGTAAGAGTCACCCTAATTTGGATTCTAGAGTCTTTCCACTTGGTTGAAGAAAAACTAGTGAAGACTAGGACTCAAATTGAAGAAGTTAAGGGCAAACCTAGAATGAAGTTGGACATGTAGGGATATTCATAAGCACCATGATATTGATTTTGGGTTCTCTAGAAAAGAGGAGAATCATTTTGGTTCTTAGATTTAACCTCAAACATTGAGATTTAAAAAATTGGAGATTGATATCAAATATTGAGAAGCATCATAGCTTCCAAAATATTTAGGAGCATCATAACTTCTAGGATATAGAGGAGCATTTAAGCTTCCAGATATAGGGGGGCATCTAATATTCTAGAGAAGAGAAGCAATACAAAGCTTCTATAAAATAGAGAATAAGTAAAGCATAGAGAAGAAGGAAGCATTATAAGCTTTGTTAAGGAAAAATAAATTTTGGAGAACTAGGGTAACTAAAAGTATCTTCATATCAATTCAACCTAGCCATGAAGTTGTGTTCTTCAAGGAGATATTTAAATTTTAGAGATAAAAGTGCAACAATGAAGCACCATCAATTGTGCTACCCTATAGAGGTCAATACAGAGAAGGATATGCGAGCAGAAAGATAGCAATCTAAGAGCATAGTTATATGAACTATTTAATAGAAAAATATTTTTAATATGCAAGCACCAACAAGGTGCTAGCATTTAATATGGAATAGATAATCTCAGACACTAAAGAGATAATAAAATAGTGTTAACAGAGCATTGAAGGAAGAATATATCAGTGCTAACAAGGCTCTAGAGGAAGAATAGTAAATACTAAGAAGGTGTTAATATCCAAAGGAGATTATTGATAAAAAATATGAGCTATTAGAAGATGAGCTACAAAAAGGAAAAGCTACCTAGTTAGTCTAAAAAGACCACCTTGAAGGATAGAAAAAATTTTAAATTTTGAAACTATAGCTCTAAAATTCTTGCACTCATTTCCTCCAGGATAATGGATCCGTGCCTCGAAGGGGAATGGGAGAATAGTAGGTCTACACCTCAAAGAGAGACACTTGAATTTGTGTCTTCTTTGGTGATTTTTTGACGAATTGTTTAGGGTTCACCAGGAAACATTTCTTGGCAGTTTCCACACCTAGGTTTGGAGTTTGTTTGATGTGTTATTTTTTAAGTTCTCACAATCACCTAGTTTTGGAAAATTCAACTAAACTATGCTAAATACAATTCAATTTTCAATGAATACAACAGACAGTAGTAAATAGAGGAAAATCTAATGCAAATGTTTAATTATGAAGGAATTTGACACTCTTACTCGGTCTAGAAGTCTGATGAAGATTTTATTTCTTGCTACAAGCAAGATCGTATGTTGTAGGTCAAGATCGTATGTATGATCTATGATCGTACCATTATATCAGTGATTGATAGATCTGATCACTTATGAAACCTACAGTTTCATAAGTATAGTGCAGAAAACAAAAAATGCAATATGCTACAGACTCTATTGAACAAATATTAGAACATATAAAACTTATTGAATGTAGTACTAACAAAAATTAACATGCATATACCTTGAACTACGTGAAGTATGCAATTGAATGCAAAATTGGTGAATTCCAATGATAATTATATGCAAATACTATTCTATATGATATAAAAACTAATAAATGGGATTAAAAAAATGTAAATTGGAAGCCACAGGGAAGCAAACTAGAGCTTGGAGTTACCCCCAAGTGACCTGAATGCAAGATCATAATTCTAGAGCAAGATTGTATCTACGATCTCATGATCGTATGCTATCAGGACGAGATCGTATCCATGATCATTGATTTTATCCTCCAATCCTATAGAAAAATAAAAAAATAACAAGGGTTAATGCAAAAATTAAGTGGCTAATATGCGGATTTATATCAATGATTTAAGAGAATTCAAGGAGGGGGAATGCCTGATTAAATAGGCTAAACTAGCAGGTTAAATTAGGCTAAAAGAAAAATAGGTTGTAACTTCTTTCAAGCTGGGGTTGATTAACAGATCTGATCCTGTAACTGTCGCACAATTGGACAGGTAAGGACAAAAAGCATTATAGCTTGTTTTTCACTTTGTAAAATTGATAATTTCTATTTTAGAACAAGATCACATGTACGATATGAGAGATCGTAATATTATCTCGTCCATTTGAACCTGATATTGCTAGGAAAGCACAAAAATCATGGTAGCTAGTTAGGAAGTTATTTAATGTAATTTTTGAATGTTTTTATTTTAATGCAGATTTTTATGGGTCAATTTTAGGGTGTTACAGAAACCAGCATTTCAATTTTTGATACATAAGACGTAAAAATACTAAGGCATGAAAAGAGCCACGATTTATTAACATGACAAAGTTTCACAGGTTCAAAGAGTAGAGGAGAGCTGAAGTGCCTAAATTTTGCGATTTCATGACATGATAGATTTTCATGAGTAGGCAGCTAGAAGAAGCCAATGTACCAAGGAATGTCACAATTTCATGACATGATAGATTATATCGAGCATGCAACCATGAAAAGCCAAAGTACCAAGGATTGTCATGATTTCGCAACATGACAAATTTTTGTGAGCAAGTAGCCAGGATAAGACAAAGTACAAAGGAATGTAACAGTTTCGCAACATGTTAGATTTTTGCGAGCATGAAGTTTTTTGTAGGACAAATATATAAGTAGAAACAAATAAACATGCCTCAAAATAATGTGTCGACAACTGATGACAGATAGTTAAGAAAGCATCAAATCCTAGATTTTTTTTATCAAATATTTTGTTTACCATTAGATCAATAGGAAGCCATGCATAGTGTACTAAAACATTTTTATAGCTTGATTGTTTGTAACTGATTTCATGTCATAATATACTAGCTATAAAATATGCTCACCATATGGTATATATAATATTAAACACATCATGAATAGAGGTCAACTCTTAGATATTTAATAGACTATATGTATGTACTCTAAATGGAAGCAATAAAATACACTTCTATTAGCTTTTGGTTCATGGTGTGCAAGTGTATGTATTAAAATTTGATGCTTCTATTCACATTATTGAGTTGTATATTGTATCTTTTCTAGAATCTGGACTTATACATGACATGAATCATATTGCTAGAGTTAAAATTCAATACATGTACGTGTTATATAGATATCTAAATCACATTTAAAGACTATTATTTTTGCATGAAGATATGATAAATTCTTGAATAGAAAGGTTATATACCTTTATCTTAGTTTTTATTTAATATGTACTATGAGAAAAGTTGTAGCTATGGTTATATTTCCCTCTATTTTCCTTTTTCTCATAAAAACCATTAAGGAACTAGCCTCCTATGGAGATTAGATGGAAGCTCCCAACACCAAGTCCATTTATGCATTATTGACAAGGTCGTAGGTGAGAATAACAACCATAGGCTGATTTTGTTCCAATAGTTTTTGGCACGCTCGATGGGACCCTAAATCCCACAGTATTTTATAAGGTTTGGTGTTTGTCTTTGACCTATTCAAGATCTAAATCAAATCATTTGGCGACTCTGTATGAAGGTATAGACCTAAGAAATACCTTATCTATTTATCTAGTTAGAACTTATGATTGTTTACCTATATGATAACCAAATCTAAAGCAAGAAAATTTGAATAACCCATTGAGTTCTTTGAGTTACACCTTGGTAGCTTTAGGGTACATCTAATTTTATATGCTAGATCAAACCCACCTACTACCATTATTACCACCCTTGTACATGTTGTTTTGCCCAGCCCTATTTTCAATATATCTTCAAATATAACTACCAATAGTTCTATGATACAGGAAAGTACAGTAGCTACAATGGTCGCTCCACCAGCTTATCTTACATGGAATCACTCTAGTCCATTGAATTTGGTGGCTCAGAATTTGATTCTTGTTGCGGCTTTAAAAGCATTGCCTTCATACAATGAGAGGAAAAATGGTGTATACACATTGTTCGTATGTTGCCTATTTGGTAGCTATTTACAACATCACTCAAGAATATGTAATGATCAAATTGCTGGTCATTTTATTAAAAGTAAAAATGCTCTATTGGTACATAGCACTTCCTGCTCAATCCATCACAAGTTGGGTCGAACTCGCTGATAGGCTAGTAGATGAATTTAATCAGTATGCAGATCCTTTCTCCCTTCTTAGCAAGTTCAACATCATAAGAAAATATCCTCAAAAGAAAATTATTTATTTCAATATCTTATTTAGTCACTCTTTGGAAATGGTTCCCACCGAATTGAAATCGACCACCGAACAAGTGGTGTATTATTATCTAAGAGCCTTTGATTATGATATCATTATGATTATATAACAATATCAAATATTTACTATCCTTGCTATTTACTAAGAAGCATCTAAAGAAGAGATATATCTCATTACCATTGGAAGGTATCCACCAAAAGCGATAATGTCAATCTTTCCAGATATTCCCCAGGTATCAGGTGCTATTCTTCCAGTTCTTTCCAATTTCCAAACATAGAACTTCCAAAATGAAAAAAGAAACCATCCATTCCTACAATATAGATGCCTCAAATTCTCCCAATATTACCTCCTATTCTTGTTGTTCCTGCATCACCTGCTCATCTAGCCCAAGAAAATAAGCTTTCTATTATACTAGACACAGTAAAAACTTTGGAAAATGATATGATGTCAATGAAGAGAAGAGAGGTTGAGAGAAATTTTCAACCAATAATGTTTCCCCAAGTAACAAGGGATGCAACTCCATAAAGAAATAGAGGTCAAGAAAGATCAAATGTCATTTATGCAAACAAAGCCGAGGAAGCTGCATCTCCTCCCATAAATTCTGATTACTAGCGTACCACATGCAATGATCCACATGGAGAAAGTTCATATATGATTTATCAGCACTATGTGCAAAATGTGGCTATTGAGAAAGCAAATAAAAATATGAAGGGCCATGTAAGCATGATTAGAGAAATTGACCATAATTTTATGATGTCATTAGTTGAACAAGTTGTAGTCTTAACTAGATCAGGAAAAAACCTCTGCAAGTGGATCCTCAAGAGCTCCAACCTCTAAGTTTTTCCCCAGATCATAAAGCAACACCTAAAAAATATTCTTCCTATGAAAAGGGCCTCAGGTTATTGCCTAGATATTTGGGATAGAGATACGTAAATAGTTTACCCCATGGAAGAAAATAGAGACTCAAGATGAAGCTAAGGAGAGGTTAAGAATTCCTTCTCTAACTAAGATACAGAGAATAGAAGCGACTCAGGGATATAGAAATAGATATGACACCTTTATCAAGGAAAGAGAGAGGATTTTTGAACCATATTATTTTAACATAGTGGAAGAAATGAAGAAGACTCCCTCAAAGGCAAGCATGTATGATGTCCTTCAGTTTCCTAGTCAAATTGATCTCCTACAGGAATCTTTAAAGACAATGAAAAATAAAGTTAAGAACACATCTTACTCAAATACAGTCTAGGAAAATCTAACATCTACCACTAGAAAAATAGACCACTCCCTTCTATTTATCTCTTCAAATGGAAGGGTGGTTCGTACAAAACTGCATGATAGACTCAGGTGCTGCTACTACAGTGATACCAAAAGTAGTGCATGACATCATGGGAATGGAGTATACTAGAAGCAATCTAAGGGTTCTACAGTTGGACGACACTCTATTGAAAATGGTAGGAGTGATTAAAGACATACCCATACAACTTCATAGGATGTCTCAAATGGTGGTCATACAAGAAGTGGTAGTTGTTGATTTAGCATCATACTTCGACATGTGTTTATCCAGAGAGTTCACAACCAAGGTAGGAGGATATCTGTCTCTGGACTACTCACATTTAGAAATGCCTTTTAAAGGTAGAAGGATCAAGATATTTAATGAAAAACCATCTACTTTTCATGTAGAAAATATAGGGAAGGTCAGCACTATAAGTATGATGACCAAATAAATCAAATATCTAGATCTAATGGAGGAAACCTTAGAGGAACTTCAAATAGAAGATCAGTTCTCTCTAAATAATTTCAATTCCATGATAGAAATATATATAGGAAGTTATTCCATTAAAAAACCAAAAAGGTAATTGGCACCCACTCCCAAAGATGATGGCTCTACCAGTTAGCTTTGAAAGCTTTTCTTCGATTGAGCTAGGTGTATCGCCCAAATTTTTCACACCCTTACCTTCAGGCTAAAGGATCCATACCCGGAAGGGGGGTGAGAAAAGTATGGAACAATACCTTGGACGGAGAGGCCCTTTGAAGGTTGTGCCTCTCGAGGGAGGGGTATAAAGGTGAATTTTTTATGGATGGTGGGGTTCACCAGGAAAATTTGAGTGGCAGTTTCCACGCCTAGGTTGAGAATGGGTTTGATTTGTTCGTTCTATGTTCAATCATTCAGATTCCTAGGTTGGAAAAAATGAAGCTAAGCTATTCTATATGAAGATTATGATTTATATGAAGACAGAAGACATAAATGAATCCTAATGTGATTGAATACAGAGAATATATAAAATGGAGAAGAGTACACCTGATTTCTAATGTCTAATGAATATTATGAAGCTTGTAGGAGTCCAGATCATCCCGGATATGACAGGATCATCTGTAATTGTATAGAATCATCCCAAATCATAGGATATCATTCGATATCACCCAATATCATCAGTGACCTGACAAATTCATCAGGCGAATTCATTAGAAACCTGCAATCAAGAAAACAGACACCAAAAACCAAAAATACAATTGCAAGAATGATGCAAAATGATAGAAATAAGAGTATAGATGTTTGAATGATAAATCCAAATATCAAATTAAATGAGATGCACTGTTTTATAAACTTTGAATTTTATCATGCAATTATGCTAAATGAGGTGAACTCCAGATGCAAAACAGAAGTAAATTAATCTAATGCACTAATAAATAAGGAAAATGAGATAGAGAATGCAAACTCAGGGCTCTGATTGCCCCCAAGCTGAATTGCAGACCAGATCATCTGTAATTGTAAAAGATCATCGCCGATATTGACAAGATCATCTAGAATTTTAGTCGAATCACCTGCGACGATCCGAGCTACCTCCAACTAAAACACAGTGAAATATTGCAACAAAACTTGAAAATACAAGTGCAAATGATGGGAGATCACAGCAAAAACTAAAATTGTAGGGAAATAATCAGCCAGGCGGTCAGGTAGGGATTCAGGGGGATAAACTGAGAAAATCCTAGTTTATATAGGATTAGGGGGAGGTTAGGAGGTTGGGGATCATCCCAATCTTGGAGATCCCCAATGTGGGAATCTCCAACCGCGCAGACATGCTTCTACCCAAGTTGGAGAGGTTGTTGGAACAAAAGCTAATTGCAAAAATTTGGTTTTGGGACGAAATCATCTAGACATTCTGTTCCAGACGAATTCGTCCGATTTGGGACGATATCATCAGATCGATGACGATATCTTCAGATCAACGACGATATCGTCCAACGGTCACAACAACCTCTAAAAATGGTATGAAAAATGAGGTAAGTGGTTAACGGGCGGTTTCGGGGTTAAAATTCAAATTTCTAATTTTTACTGATGGTTTAACTGCGCCAATTTTAGGGTGCTACATTTTGCCCCCTCTTTAGCAAATTTTTTGAAATAAAATGCGTTAAAGATGAGTTCTTCATGCTTTATGAGAAAGCAAAAATTTATTCCATTTTTTAGACGACGATTCTAGGTCGAATCGTACGACTGTTTGCTATGGTGCCCCCTCCGAGTTTTTATCCAAATCAAACATTTGAGGTAAAAGCACAAAAAGGCAAAAATAAAAAAAAAATGTCGTTTTGAATAAAAATAAGAAAAATAGGGTAAAACCCTAATTCATTTTTACTGTTCACTTTCGCTGTTTCAGAGCTCTACAGGCGAAATGGTGGAAATGGCACATAGATCGATAGAGATCCGACGTGGGTTGTGGGTAAGGATCTAAACCTAGTTTACTATGTTTTTAACCTGATTTACTTGATTTTTGACTTGAATTTTAAGTGTTTTTTGGGCATCATGGCCATTTTTAGGTCGTCGATGAAATCGTCTCTATATTGTCGATTTTGTCTAGGGATGAAATCAGAGAAATAAGGGTGATCCTATCTAATAAGGGGCAATCCCCAAATTGAAGAACAGATACGATTTCATCCTATTAAGGATGATTTTATCTAAATTTAGTACGATATCGTCCAATAATGGGAGATATCAACTTTTATGGGATGATTTGAGTTTAATTAATTTTTTTTTTTAATGATTATGTACTAATTATTTTTGTTGTTTTATTGCTTATTTTACAGAGGGGATTGCTAAAGAGTCGGGAGTGGAAATACGGAGGTCTAAGAGACGATTTGGCCATGCTCGATCAGGCCGAGCGAGATAGATTGGCAGAGGTAGGACTGCAGCATGTGGCAGAGATGCCACAAATTCCTATAGACATGGGGCTACTGACAGCCCTAGCAGAGAGATGGTATCCGGAGTCGTCCTGCTTTCGACTACCGACAGGGGAGATGACTCCCACTCTAGAGGATGTATGGAGGATATTGAGGATCCCCATACATGGTCGATTCATGATGCCTTTAGCCAATCAGGGCCACGTTATGATGAGATTGTATGAGGACCCGAGCTTCATCCTGGAGAAGGGCAGAGTGAATATTTAGGCTTTGAGGTGGATGCCTAGGGCATCTCGGTTGACCCAAGTTTTGGCAAGGGTGGTGGGTGGCCTTCTTCTATGCCACCAGAGCGAATGCAAATTACCGTAGCTACTTTCAAATGTGGTCTGTGACATGAGAGACCATGGATACAGGTTTTCTTGGGGCAGCTTTGTATTGTGTCACTTGTATAGGATCCTTTACGGGGTCGTACACAAGAGGGGTCAATGTTTGGTGCTGACATCACTTCTACAGGTTTAGTATTAGGATCACATTGCGATGCAGAGACCGGTAGGGCTTCCATTGACAGGAGTTGACCAGGAGAGACCCTAGGTTTTCTATTGGTGGCCCTAGAGAGGGTCACAACAGCAGATAGATCTGTCGATGTCTCGAAGGTTGTTGGATGACCTCACCCCTGATCGAATTGCCTAGAGACCATGGAGAGAGCATCCAGGGTGGGTAGAGGATGGATAGGAGTTGGCTTGCATCAGGCGAGTCATATGGTTGATGACAAAATGGGGAGAGGTAGAGCTCCATCGCTACAACCAAGTTTTGAGATAGTTTGGTCTACAATAGGGGATCCCTACTCTTAGGTATTATGAGTACTCCCAAACTATGTGGGATAGTACCACACTGAGCGGGGCTCCAGACATGCAGCGGTTTTGGAGTCAGGATGCTGATGATGCCCCCATTCAGCTAGTGGATAGGGATTATGCAGGGATAGCAGACGGATATGATACCTGGTATGCAGGCATCTGCCCTCAAATGATGAGGGCACATGGTCTGATGCACGTTGTAGTGCAACAGATGGAGATGAGGTGCCAGGCTGCCATCAATGTAGCGAGGGGTCATGGAGGGAGGGATCAACGATGGCCTCTTTAGGAGACATCGAAGAGTACCACAGACTCTGGAGAGATAGCAACAGCCAGAGAGGAGGGAGGAGAGGAGAGAGGAGAGGAGAGAAAGACTCCCTCCTCAGCAAAGGGATAGGCCACCATCACCTGATAGGGGTAAGGGTGTTGAGGTGTGGGAGAGCAACGAGATGGCAGCTCTCTAGGTAGAGAATGTCCACCTATGAGCTCAGGTGCAAAATCTGCAAGATGAGGCTACACGACTCAGGGCTCAGAGTAGAGGGGTAAGTATTCTATAGTTGGTACAGTCGGTTGCTCAGACCACGTTCTATCAGGGAGTGTACTACTAGTTGGTTTGAGAGGGCTAGAGGATATAGTTTCCAGCTGGCATTACGAAGCCGATCAGGATGGGGTCATCGAAGACATCATCATGATTGACATCAAGGACCCATGATACAGGACAGGATTCAATGGGACCACCTCCTCCACCTCAAGGCAGGAGAGGAGATGAGGCTCAGAGCTCGAGGTCTTCTCGATACTAGATGCACATTGTACATAGACTATTTTTGAGATGATTGAGAATGTCAGGGTATAGATTGTGGCATACCAATCTATTTTGATATGATGTATATACTTCTTGATATATATATGATGTTTTTTTTGTGATATGACTTGTGCATATGTTTTATGATGCTTTAATATTTTAATTGTTGATTGACTATTCATGTAATTATGTCGTTGAAAATATTATAATTTTATTTCATTCTATAAAATTAAATGAAATAATCTGATGTAAACAAACTAGTTGTTGTGGTGTGTTTTGATGAAAATAAAGTGACTTCTAACAATAATTTCAAAGGACATTGTCGTTGTTACATGACCATTTCATGGAGTCGTCGCTCGCTAGGTCATCAAGCTAATCTCGATATGAGAGAAATATTGCTAAAAGTAAAAGGGTGCTTAAGAGACTTTCTTAAGAATTTGTGTTGTGATGATGAAAGTGATGATAGTGATGATTTATTTTCATATTTCCATGAAAATATTATGCATGAAATATTAAAAATATGATTTTTGCTAGGCATAAAATTCCTAAGTATGATATTTGAACAATTCCCTAGGAATTATACCATCGTTGCAAAAAAAATGAATGTTGACATAATGAAATGAAATAGGAAAGTTTTCGTTTCTTTTTTTAAAGCACAATTGTGTAACATAATGATTTAAGCCATATGCTTTTATGGATTAAATAAATGGGAAATAAAATTAGAATGATGGTTTGCGCTAGGCATAGAATTTTAGGTATAGACTTATACCATCATCGCGAAATCCAAAGAAGAAATTGATATAATAGTTTTATTGCATAGTTGATTTTTGATTTTGAGATAAAGATAAAATATAAAAATGAGGACTTGCACTAGGCATAAAATTCCAATTTAGATTTAGGAACTATACCATCATCGCGAAAGTCAAAAATATATAAATGTGACTTTATTGCTAGATTTTTTAACATGTTTTGCAAGAAAATTTTGGATTTTTGAAAAAAATGTATTTAATTGATTTTACGCTAAGCAAATATTCTCAAGTAAGAAAGTCAAATTATTCTAGAAGATTTGAATAAATATTTTAAATTATCTCAAAGACAAAATTGATATTTATAAGGAACCCCATGTGCATATGTGAGTTCATTGCCGATCTTGATCTATCATAATGATACAAAATCTCTCAAACACAAATGTGTGTGCAATTTGTAATGTTCATTTACCGATTTTGAGCAAGATAATTTGATACAAGTAATTTGAATTAACCAAATGAGTGTTCGTTGACCATGATTTATATGCATGTAATCATACCAGACTACTATGTAAGTCGGGTCATCAAGAGCTAGCTGATCCATAAGTGGACATAGGTCTGTAGAAAAGAAGGTCGCTAATGTGACAGACATATCACCATGCTAGGAGTTACCCGATGTCAAGCAAGTTGGGCATAAATCACCTGTTATGGGGTTTACCTCACAGTTTTCAAATAATTGAGAATTCCAAGGATTCAAGCTTCACACTTCCTTCTTTCAAAGGGGGGGGATTTATTGATTTTTGCTTTTTCTTTTCTTTTCTTTTTCTATTTTTTTTTTTTGCTTGAAACTGAGATAATGCTGAAATATTGCTGAGATGGTACAAAATGATACTGAAATAATGCTTCTAAATAATTTCTCTTTTTCTCATGATTTTTCTTGATTTTCTTTTTCTTTTTCTTTTTCTTCCTATACTAGGGATACTTGCTCGGATTGGTTGTAGAGCAAGGGATTTTTATTCTAGGCAGGAGTGAGCTTGTCCTTTTGTCAATTCTCAAAGATTCTAGACCATGTGCATGATAGGATAGCAGGGGAAACTTTTCGCTCAAGATACCAATTCTACTATGTAGCATCATTTTGAATTTGCAATGAAATCATTTTAATATGAAAAGGTGTACTTGGTTCAAGTAAATAACAAGATCAGTTCTCTATGCTCAAAAATTTATTTAATTCAACTGTGGACTTCGATATAAGAGAGATTAATAATCATACCAAATAAGATCAAGATATTTATTCATGTGAGTGTGAAAGTGAGGTATTCTAGATAAATGCTAATTTATCCAAAATAACTAAAAATATAACTGCAATACTTCAAGAATTGACAGGTGCAAAATAGATGTTTTTGAGGATTTTGATGATTTTGATTTTTTTATATTTTGATTTTAATTTATGAATTGAGAGAATACATAATATTACTGTTTTTGAAATTTTTATATGAATTACTAATATGAGACAATATGTATAATATATACAGTGACGAAATTACCATATTTATGCATAATAGCGCTTAAGATGCATAATGTTCATAGGTTCTTTAAGATCTTTACCATCTAAGGTAGCTAATTTGTATGCTCCCAATCTAAATTTAGCAGTGATAATATATGGCCCAAGCCAGTTAGGCTCGAATTTTCCTTTAAGGTCTTTAGTTGCATTAGTATTTTTTTATTTTATTTTAAGACGAGGTCTTCGATCTCAAAGGATCGATTATGAACTTTCTTGAGATATGCTCGTTTGAGCTTTTTCTGGTAGGAATGAAGATACTCCAAAGCATTAATGCGCTTCTCATATAGGATTTCTAGCTGACTAAATCTACCAGCATGATATTCATCTCCTACTTAAGTATCTTTAAGTAGCAGAGCCAAAGAAGAAACTTCTAGTTCAAAGGGAAAAACAACTTCAGTGCCATAAACCAAAACAAAAGGTGAAGTGCCCGTGGGAATACAAATGCTAGTTTGATAAGCCCACAAAGCAAGATATAATTGAATGTGCCAATCACGACCAGATTTATTGACCAATATCTTGAGGATTTTAATTAATGTTTTATTAGATGCTTCTGCTTGGCCATTACCCTGAGGATAATAGAGAGTGGACCAACAATGTTGAATTTTATATTTTTGACAGTTTCTTTACATCTTTGTTTTTGAAACAAGTTCCATTATCCGAGATGAGATTTGCAGGAATTCCAAACCTACAAATAATTTGATTAAGAATAAACTTGGAAACTTGCATTCCAATGCAAGAAGCTAAGGGCATAGCTTCGACCCACTTCGTAAAATACTCGGTGGTGGTTATGATGAATTTATGTCCATCAGATGACATAGGATTGATTTTTTTGATGATTTCTAAGCCCCATTTTGAAAAGGGCCAAGGAGATGAAATAGCTTGTAGTTCTTGTGCAGGCGCATGGACAAGGTCAACGTGTTTCTAGCACTTGTCACAATGGTGCACGTAATCATGTGCATAATTATCCATGGTAGGCCAAAAATATCCTATCCTAAGGAGCTTCTTAGCAATGGTGCTACCACTAAAGTGTCCCCCACAAGATCCATTATGGGATTCACTCAAAGCTGATCTAGACTCTTCTAGATTCAAACATCTCAATAGGATACCTTCAAAAGATCTCCTATACAACGTATTGCCAATTATTATGAAGTGACTTGCTTGTCTACATAATAACCGGTGCTGGTTTCTATTAAAACCTTCAGGGAAGGTCCCATTTTAAAGAAAATTGAGGATGTCAGTGTACCAAAATTTAGGAATAGTTTCATTGATTAGAAACACGTCCAAAGGTTCCAAGCATGATTTAGTTGAAGCGGGTTCCTGGAGTCGACAAATAATTATGGTAGCATATTCGTCATCTAACTCCAAGGGTAAAAGAGATGCAGCTGCGGCCATAGCGTCAGCCACACGATTGCTAGTTCTAGGAATAACTTCCAAGGTAACTTGATCAAATAAAAATATTAATTGTAATACATATGCTTTATATGGGCATAATTTATCATCTATGGTTTGATAAAAATCATTAATTTTATTTATAACAAGTTGAGAATCATTGAAAACTAATATATTTTTAATTTTCAGTGCCAAGGCAGCTCGTAATCCAAGGATTAGAGCCTCATATTTAGCAGTGTTATTAGTACAGGCAAACGTTAATTTAAAGGATAGAGGTATGAGATGTTTCTATGGAGATATCAAAATAATACCTGCACCAGCACCACTCATGCATCGTGCTTCATCAAAGTATAGGGACTATTGCTCTGAATGATTCGCCTCTAGGTTAAGGCATTCATCAGGAAACTCAATGACGAGGGGATGGGTGGACTCTAAGGGTGTAGTAGCTAATTGATCTACTATGATTTTACCCTTAACAGACTTCTGTCCTATAAACGTGAGTTCAAACTCGCTTAGAGCAAGAACCCACTTTGTTGTGCAACCAGATAAATAAGGTCGACTCATGAGATACTACAAGGGATCGGATTTAGCAATAACATATGTTTTCTAACTGAGCATATAATGGCGTAGTTTCTATGTAGAAAATATGACTGCTAGACATAACTTCTCTAATGTTGTGTAGTGGGTTTCATAACTAATTAATGTTCTGCTAATGTAATAATTAGCACGCTCTCTTTTCTCATCATCAAGTTGAGCTAACATAGCTCCTAAAGCAAAATCTAAAGCAAAAATATACAAGATAAATGGACGATCAAGTTTAGGTGACGAAAGTATAGGTGGCTTAAGAAGATTTTGTTTGAGGAGTTCAAATGCTTCCTTACATTTTTCATCCCAATGGAAAGAGACATCCTTCTTAAGAAGCTTAAGAAAGGGTCCAATTTTATCTGCCAGCTTATCGATGAAGCGACGGATAGCTTGAAGCTTACCTTGTAGACTCCGTAATTCAGATATATTTGTAGGTGCGGGCATATTAGTGATAGTCGTAATCTTGAGAGGTTCAATTTTGATTCCACGTAAAGAAACTATAACCCCCAATAATTTACCTGACTTAACTCCGAATATACATTTGGCTAGATTCAATCGGATAAGATATTCCCTTAACCGATCAAATACTTTTCTCAAGTCATCTAAATGGTCATCTTCTTTAGTAGAACGCGCTATAATGTTATCTACATAATCATGTAGTATATCATGCATCATATCATGAAATATATAAGTCATGGCTCATTGATAGGTTGCACCTACATTCTTCAAATCGAATGGCATCACTTTCCAACAGAAAGTCCCCCAAGGGGTAATAAAGGTTGTTTTAGCCTGATCTTTAGGAGCTATCTTGATCTGATTATAATTAGAAAATCCATACATTAAGGATATCATTCCACTCCCAGCAGTAAAATCAATGATCTGATCCATATTGGGAAGGGGGAAATCATCTTTAGGGCATGCAACATTAATATCTGTACATTCTATAAAAACCCTAATCTTAGTAGCTTTTTTCTTAGCTACTAGAACTACATTCAAGATCCATTCAGCATAATCAATGGCTTGTATAAAAATAACATTCAGGAGTTTTTCTAACTCCCCTTTGAATAGTAAGGCCACTTTAGTATGCATTTTTCTAAGCTTTTGCTTAATAGGTTTAGCATTCGGATGCACTACTAGGTGATGCATAACTATAGAAGGGTCTAAACTTGGCATATTTTCATATTTCCAAGCAAAAACATCTTCATATTCTTTAAGAAATGCAATGTATTTATCCTATTTTTCTTGACTCAATTCTGATCCAATTTTGATTATGTGAGGGTTATTGTTGGTTCCAATGTTTATTTTTATGACATTTTCTACTTTCATGTGTAGATCTCTCTCAAAATTAGGTGGGGCGGGTGAAACGCCCAATTCTTGTAATTCTTCCAAGGTTAGCTTGGATAATTCGTCTTGAGGAGTCGTGGCCTCAAGCTGGGCTATACTAGGTATAAAGCCATCAAAATAAAATCCATTATGTAATAATTCCTCAACGGAGACATCGTGAAAGATATCTCCCTCCAACTCATCGTCGGATTCAGCGATCATCTCAGGATAAGCTATAGATAGCATATTACATGTGAATGTCTTATTCATTAAACATAAAGCATCACGTTCATATAAATAATCTTGGTAACATATAATATGGTCATCATCCTCAAATGGGAATGGTTGACCCTTACTAGAAAATAGGCCCACACCACATCGGGCAAGCCACGCTTCTACCTCAAAAGGTTCTTTCATACCATTCTGGAAAGGTCCCAAACCTTTCCCTTTATATCCCAATTTAAGCATTATAGGTTTTGCTGTAATATACTCATTAGTAAAATAACATCAAGCATATCCATCATAATGAGTTCTGATTTTTTTGGGTATTCTACCCTAGTCATATCCCTTATAAATAAAGGCATGGCTCCCGACTTGGTAAATACTTCCCATAGGCTGTGGGAGGCCCAAGGTACGAGGATATGGTGGAAAATTATTTAAAATAAGGGAATCTTGCATAGAAGCATTCGTTTCTTCTGATATAATAATTTTAGATAGATCGGGTAAGAGCTCATCAGTAAGAGCATAAGAGGTAGAAGGAACATTTCCTACGTCTTCTGATGCAGAAAATATGAATTTGGTGGATGTAGACGATGTAGATGTGTCGATAGATGGGTCTATTATAGGTATGGAAGTTATAGGAGTAGA
Source organism: Wollemia nobilis (assembly GCA_028583015.1). NCBI lineage: Eukaryota > Viridiplantae > Streptophyta > Pinopsida > Araucariales > Araucariaceae > Wollemia > Wollemia nobilis. The sequence goes on along the minus strand of JAQPPZ010002203.1, from coordinate 1,684,289 downwards.
ACAAGAGACATTGGTTGTGGTATTAGGATCTTTCTTGGTTCCTAATGTGGTTTGTTCAGAATATGGTTGAGCTATATGTGGAGGTGGAACAGATGGATAAGAAGTAGATGACGTTGTGGGCATGAGTTTCACACATTTATATGGATAATAAGAATTAGGATGTGTGGATGACAGAGCGGGGTAAAATTGAACTCCAATAGGTTCTGCAAAATCACACATATCAAAGGGTCTTGGATCACCATGAATGGTAACCAACTGATTCTTAAATTCAAACTTAACACATTGATGTAAATTTGAGGGAACAGCTCGCATCACGTTGATCCAAGGATGACCCAAGAGTATATTGTATGATGTAGGGCAATGTACAATAAACACGATCGTATCCAAGGTTCTTGGACCAACCTACAATGGAATGGTAATAACTCCACATGTTTCTTGTGTTTTGTCATTGAAAGCTTTTATGATCATATCAGTTCTTTTCATTTTATCACTTCTAAACCCAAATCTTTGGTAGAAGTCAAAAGTGCAGATATTTAAAGATGAACCATTATCAATCAAAACTCGTTTGAATGCTACATCTCCAATTAAGGTAGTAATATATAAGGGGTTATCTTTATGTAAACTATGGTGCAGTATGTCTCTATCCCATAAGTCAATACAATCAACTTCACGAGTTATTATAGTATCGACCATGGCTTCAGGTTGAATGTCTTGTGGTACCATCATCTGACTTAATGTGAGCATTAATTCATCTCTATGTGTAGGAGAAGATCTTAAAAGGTCCAAGAGAGAAATTCTAGTTGTAATATTTGATAATTGTTCATTAATATTATAAGGAGGTTTAGGTTGAACATTAGGTGAATGATTCCCTTTATTAGGAACCTTCAAAAAAAATGGAGTTGATCCACCATTTTGAATTTGATCTTGTTGAGAATTTTGAGCTTGTTGTCTAGTAACAGCTCTAATGGTACCCACAATATTATTCTACGGATGATGAATGGGTCTTGGTCTAGTGTTTAAAGCTAGCTCATTAGAAAGTAATTGGTGAGACAATGGTCTAGTAGTGACTCTTCTTGGAAATGGCTCTTCTGGAACCATATAACTTGTGATAGGGTGAATAGGATCTGATTCATATTTAGAACTATTTGATTGATTTGATGTGATTTCCATATCACTCTTAGTCTCATATTCTGTATCACTAAGATTAGGTATCTGAATATTATATAGAGGCCTGCTTATAACCACGGATAAAGTTGTGTCAAATGTTTCTATATCATGCACAGGTAAATGCCCACTAATAGTTCCTACATATCGGGCAGGAGGAGGGACATTATGATTTTCAACTTGATTAGCCACCTCCTTACCATGTTTTGGTAAGGGATGTTGAAATATGTCCAATGACTGATTGGCATTCTGATTCTGGTTTTGTGGGGTGTTATTTTGAACATTATTAGGAGTATTTTTCTTAGGTTGAAAGGCTTGCACCTCCATCTCATTGTTATCAATCAAGTTCTGTATTTTATGTTTTAATATTTTACAAGAGTTGGTAGTGTGTCCAGGTCCTCTATGGAAGTCACAGTGTAAATCTGCTCTGTATTTGGGTATAGTTGGATCAGGTTCCTGAATATTTGGTAATTGAATAAAACCTCATTCTAATAATTGCAGTAGAATAGTTGATAAAGGTTGATTTAACCTAGTAAATTCTCGAGGAGGTCTATCAGGAGGTTTCAGTACAAACTTCTCCACTGTCTTCGTAGCATTAACATTAGCAGTATTTCTGCTATCGATGACTCCATCACCCACAACTTGTTTATTCTTATATTGATTTTTGGATGTTTTCTCATTGTATCTCTTTTTAATCTGGCCTCTCCTAATGAGAGCATCTTCCACTCTTTGGGCTAAGTATATAGCCTGATCGAAGGTGGTCAAGGTAGCAGTTGATAATTCATAAGATAGTTGCTCTTGCAAATTATTAATAAATATGTCCAACATCTCCCTATAAGGTAACACAAAGTGCAATTTTTATATCAACTGTCTCCACTTAGCTAGGAAATCAGCAAAGCATTCATCTTTGCCTTGTTTTAAGTTATACAAATCTTTAATGGTCACATATCTTTCGATGTAGGCACTAAATTGATGAAAAAAGACTTGGCAATTTCTTTGAAATTCCTCAAAGAATTAGTGGGTAATTGATAATACCACTCTAATGCCATTCCTCCCAAGCTTTTCGGGAACATTTTTAGTAATAACAAGTCATCATGTGATATATCATGACATGCTATCCTAAACATACGAAGATGCTCTATGGGATATTCGGTTCCTTTATATATGGGAAGAACAGGCATAGGAAAATGTTTAGGATACGGCTGTGCTACGACTATAGGATCTAAAGGCTAACTACACATCTCTCGATAATTGTATGAGGGACGGTAGGGATCTATCTGGTCCATGTAGGAAACTAACTATTTCACCACGACTTCAAGATTGCTAGTTTGTCCACCATATTGGTTCGGTGGCACATAGGTATGGGATCTATGAGTGTATGATGGTGTGACATAAGGATTAGATGTTACATTGCTATTATACAAAGTGTTGGTAGGAAGAGTATTATGAAGGGGATTTGTAATAGTATTATGTTGTACCTTAGATTGTTGGTAATTGGTGTTCGATTTTGTTTTGGGTTTTTGTTGATTTGAGGTATGTTGATCAAGATCTTGGCAAAATAGAGCAGTAAATGATGGTTTATTTTGTGCAATAATGACCCTAGTCTTTTTAACAGGTACTTTAGATCATTGGGTAACCTGCTGTTATTGCATGCTATGGATCGCAGCTACTATATCCAAATTGGATGGTCCAGCTTGATCAATCTCTTGTTCAATAAAGGACAAGGGATTAGTGTGTGTTTGAAATAATTCTTCTAGAGTTTCTTGAGTGTCACTAATTCGATCCTTGTCCATATGGGCTGCTCTATTAAAAACACCAATATTAGTGTTAATGAACTTCTAGAATTGTTCCATGTTCTCAAAAGTGATAGCTCCTCCCGAAGAAATTTTAGGGGATGAGGATCCTTCCTCTCTCATAATTTCTTCTTGTTCATTTCCTACAGCAAGCTCTTCTTCTTGATGGTCTAGGGTTTCTTCTTCCTGAACTTGGTCCTCAGGAGGGACATTTTGGTCAGTTAATGGTCTTCCTAACCAATATTCATCTTCTTCGGTTTGTTTTCCATTCCTAAGTCTAGGCATTGTGCTAAACTTAGGTTTTAGAAAATATATATACTTATATATATATATATATATATATATATATATATATATATATATATATATATATATATATATGCGATAGGGTTGAGAGGTATATATTTTAACTATATACCTACTATAATACTTTAAAAGGAAATGTTTTGTTGTTTTTTTTTTGTGATTTTATTATATTATTATTTTGCAAGAATAAAAATAACAAACAACATGCTAGTTGTAATAAAAAATAGTTGAAAGAATCACTTAGCTTTCTATGAATAGTTTATGGATATCATTGATAGGGTCAAGTTCATCAGGAGTCATGAAATGCTCCTCTTCAAATTGGAAGTTGTTTTTCAAGAACTTGACAAAGTGTGCTATGGTAATATGATCTATTTCAGACTTTGACATGTAAAAATAAAGTTCATGGCAATACTCTCGATACAACACAACTCTAGGAACTCTATTCCATCTCTTTCTATCTATAAGAATGACTTCTTGATCCTCTACACGAGATAGAAATTTATGTACTACAACTACGTTCTCAAGGTATTCCTCAAAGGTGTATAATTCAGAAGACACAAGTGCTCTTTTATCGGCTAACCACCTATGGCAAGGTCTCTGAAGTTCATGATACAAAGTCACCGATCGGGATCCAGGATTATATCTAGGACAAACCTCTTAATTTGCCTAAGTTATGCAGATCTAGATTCAATAATACCCAATCTTCTATCAAGTTCATCCCACAAAGGTTGGGCTCTATATGTTTGAGGTACTCTAAGCACAGAAGTAATCTCTATGGTCATTAATTGATTTTCAACATTTATGGAGATAACTCGTCTTTTATTATAATCTACCATCTAAGTATGATATGCAAATTTAACAGTTTTCTAATGATTCTAGATGTTCTTAATAATGTGTTTTTTTTTTATTGTTTTCAAAAGGTGTTTTTAGTTTCACGTTGGGTTCACCAAAATGTATCGCCCAAATTTTTTGCACCCTTACCTTCAGGCTAAAGGATCCGTACCCAAAATGGGGGGTGAGAAAAGGATGGAACAATACCTTGTAAGGAGAGGCCCTTTTAAGGTCATGCCTCTTGATGGAGGGGTATAAAGGTGAATTTTTGACGGATGGTGGGGTTCACCAGGAAAATTTGAGTGGCAGTTTCCACGCCTAGGTTGAGAATGGGTTTGATTTGTTCGTTTTATGTTCAATCATTCAGATTCCTAGGTTGGAAAAAATGAAGCTAAGATATTCTATATGAAGATTCTAATTTATATGAAGACAAAAGACATAAATTAATCCTAATGTGATTGAATACAGAGAATATATAAAATGGAAAAGAGTACACCTGATTTCTAATGTCTAATGAAGATTCTGAAGCTTGTAGGAGTCTAGATCATCTTGGATATGATAGGATCATCTGTAATTATATAGAATAGTCCCAAATCATAGGAGATCATCCAAGATCACCCAAGATCGTCAACGACCTGATGAATTCATTAGGAGAATTCATCAAAAACCTGCAATCAAGAAAACAGACACCAAAAACCAAAAATACAATTGCAAGAATGATGCAAAATGATAGAAATAAGAGTATAGATGTTTGAATGATAAATCCAGATATCAAATTAAATGAGATGCACTATTTTGGAAACTTACTTTGAATTTTATCATGCAATTATGCTAAATGAGGTGAACTCCAAGATGAAAAACAGAAATAAATTAATCTAATGCACCAATAAATAAGGAAAACAAGATAGAGAATGCAAACTCAGGGCTTTGATTGACCCCAAGCTAAATTGCAGACCAAATCATCTGTAATCGTACAAGATCATCTTCGATCTTGATAGGATCATCTAGAATTGTAGTCGAATCTCCTAGGACGATCCGAGCTACCTCTGACTAAAAAATAGTGAAATCCTACAACAAAACTTGAAAATACAAGTGCAAATTATGGGAGATCACAACAAAAACTAAAATTACAGGGAAATAATCAGCTAGGCAGCCAGGTAGGGAGTCAGGGGGATAAACTGGGAAAATCCCAGTTTATATAGGATTAGGGGGAGGTTAGGAGGTTGGGGATCATCCCAATATGGGAGATCCCCAACGTGGGAATCTCCAACCGCATAGACACACTTCTGCCCAAGTTGGAGAGGTCGTTGGAACAGAATCTAATTGCGAAAATTCAATTTTGGAACCAAATCATCTGGACGTTATGTTCTAGACAAATTCATCTGATTTGGGATGATATCGTCATATCAATGACGATATCATCCAACGGTCACAACAACCTCTAAAAATGGCAAGAAAAATGAGGTAAGTGGTTAACGGGAGGTTTCGGGGTTAAAATTCAAATTTCTACTTTTTACTGATGGTTTAACTACGCCAATTTTAGGGTGCTACACTAGGTGCAAGAATGGAGCTAGTACTGGAATAGTTTTGATTTCCCCTATAGGTAAAGAAAGAATTTTCTCGGTGGAGTTGCACCAATAATGCAATAGAGTATGAAGCACTTTGTTGAGGCCTAAGAAAGACCGAGAAACTAGGGGTTAAGAAATTGCTAATTTATGGATATTTGGAACTTATTGTGAATCAAGTCACGGGAAAACTTATCAGTAAAAAAAATTACCTAAAGACATACAAAAATAAAGTGTGGGACCTTTTAGAAGCCTTTGAGGCTCTAAATATGAAGTCTATTCCTAGAGAGCAGAATACCCATGCAGATTTTTTGGCATATGTGGGAGAGAATTTTTGCCCCATTAGCAATGTTATCTAGAAATCTAAGATGGTTAGACTCATATATAGACCCTCTGTGCCAAAAATATATATATTCTGGGAATTTTTTGAAAACTATGAGCTATGAGATGAACTACTCGAGCAGTAGAATGCTGTAAGATGATGAAGAAGAAGGATTGATCCAATTAAAGAATAATCATATTCCCAAGGGACTTATCACCCTTGAGAGTCTTTTTGATAATAATTATAGGGCAGTAGGCCATAAAATAAAATTTGATAAACACCGGTATAAGGAAGTTGAGCTAGAACCAAGAAAAATGATTAAAGTCAGAGTTAGTTGTATAGTAGAAGAGTTGAACCAAATCAGGGAATTTTACAAGAAATTTCTAGATATTATAGCTTGGGTGTATAGTGATCTAAAAGTATAAAGGAAATATATTATACAACACCATTGAATTAGAGGAAGGATCCAAACCTTTTAGGCAAAAGCAAAAACTTTTGAATCCAAATATAGAAGCCTTGATGAAGCAAGAATTGTTAAAACTCCTTCAAGCTAAGATAGTGTATCCTATTAAACATTCTACCTAGGTGGTAAACTTAGTTCCAGTCAAAAATAAAAATAGAGACAATAGAATGTGTGTCAATTTTAGAAACTTGAACGAAGTCTCACTCAAGGACCATTATCCTCTTTCACAGATAGACCAAATTTTACACATAGTTGTAGGAGCAGAGATATTTTCTTTGCTAGATGGTTTTTCTAGGTACAATCAAGTATGGGTCAGAGATGAATATCAATATAAAACTACCTTTACCACCAAATGGAGAATATTCACCTATTAAAGGATGCCTTTAGGGTTTTCCAACGTTAGATAAACCTTCCAAAGGGCAATGGATGTAGCCTTCGATGAGCTTGCTAACAAGATCATAGTCATTTATTTAGATGATATGATAATTTTTTCTCATCATAAATAAGATCATATACAACACCTCGAGAAGGTTTTTGAAAAATACAAGGAATTTGAAATATATTTGAACCCAAAGAAATCCATATTTGCTATGGAAGAAGGTATTCTACTTGGTCATGTCATCTCTAAAGCTAGATTAGCCATAGATCCTGATAGAGTGAAAGTAATATTTTAACTCCCCTTACTAGTAAACAAGAGAGGCTTACAATATTTTTTTGGACAAATAAATTTTGTGCATACATTTATTACAGATTTTTCATATATTGTTAAACCAATGATAGAATTATTAAATAAAAATGCACCTTTCAAATGGATAGATCCAAATAAGAATGCTTTTGAAAAAAGTCTAGAATAAATAGCTCAAGCACTTGTGCTGGTTAATCCTGACTACTCTCGAGGTTTCATACTATATATTGTTGGTGAGCAAGAAAGTTATATTCCAGTCCTCACATAGAAGGGAGCAGACAATAAAGAAAGACCCATAGCTTTTCTAAGTGCCACTATGCATGATCATGAGGAAAGATACAACTTTATTGAGAAACAAGTATATGTTGTGATGAAGTCTTTGAATAAATTTAAACATTTCCTATCATAGAGTAGGACAATTGTTTATGTGATCCATCCTGATATCATAAATTTTATAATACAAGGAGAACTTGGCAAAAAAAGAGCTAGTTGGGTGACTAAAATATAGGAATATGATGTATAAATACACCCAACAAAAATAGTAAGGGGTAGAGCCCTATGCCAATAATTATCCAAGCAGGTTGCAAATGGTCATGTGGATCACCAAAGTATAATGGTAAATACATAATCCGATCAAAATATGGAAAAGGCTGACTGGATTGATGATCTTGTGAAGTACCTTCATACTAGAATATGTCCTGATAATATAAATGCTTCACAAAGAAGGTATAGAGCACAAGAATTAAATTACACCCTTTAATAAGAAGGTTTGTATAGAAAAAAATATAGATGGTGTACCATTGAAATGCATAGGAGATGATAAAAAATAAAACATGTTGAAAGAGTTTCATGGAGGTCTCTCTGGGGGACATTATTCAGGAAGAACCATTGCTTTGAAGATACCCAGATTAGGTTGTTATTGGACTTCTATTTTTTCTGATGCTTACAAAATAATTCAGTTGTGACCAATTCCAGAGATACGTAGGGAGGAATAGAAATTCCCCTATGCTCTTAAAGTCTATTCAAGTTGAAAAACCTTTCCAACAGTGGAGGTTAGATTTTATTGGGATAATAGAGCCTAATTCATCAGCTGGCCATAAGTATATACTTACTGCCACAAACTATTTTACCAAGTGGACTAAAGCAATTGCCACTAAGAAAGTCAATGAGGAGGTCATAATTGAGTTTGTGGAAAGCTTTATTACAAGGTTTGGTATACCAAATTCATTGGTTATAGATAACAGATCAGCTTTCATCAAAGCTAAAATGATTGAGTTTACTAGAAAATATGGTATATATTTGAAGACCTCTTCCAATCCATAGGTAAATGGTATAGCTGAGTATATAAATAAAAACCTCCTCAAAATCCTAAAAATAATTTTAAAAGATAACAAGAGAATCTGGCACTCCTTGATCAACCAAGCACTATGGATCGATAGGATTTCAATTAAGAAATCTATTAATACATCACCCTATTATTTGGTCTATGGAAAAGAGGCTATTCTGCCTATACATATGGAAATACCAATGTTAAATTTAATTAATTAGATGGATGAAGAAGGAGATCAACCAATGGATGACTGGTTGATGCAAATTTTACAACTAGAAGAAAATAGAGAACATACCTATAATCACCATCAAAAGCATATGACAGACACAGAAGGGTGGTTCAATAAGAAAACCACTTTCAAAAAATTTAAGGTGGGGGACTTAGTTTTGAAATAGAATGTGAAAAAATCTAAGCTAGGCAACCACGAAAAATTTGATGCCTTTTGGTAGGGCCCTTTTGAAATAATTTTTGAAAATCAATTTAATTCATTTCAACTGAAAGATCATCAGGGTATGATTCTACCCATAACAGTGAATGCTTTTCACTTAAAGATCTACTTCAAGTAAAGAAAAAAGGAGAATTTTATGTATATTATATAAGGTTTGTAAATATTTCCCAAAGTTTTTTTGGCTTATAAAAAGGTTTATATCGTCATTTCACGACCAACTAGAGTTTTCCAGCAAGAAGAAGATAAAATTGGAAAGTGTTATATTGTCGGATATAACGGTTGAAAATTAAAATTGCCACGTAGCCATCTACCGATTGGTGGGAAAGAATCACTTTTGAGAATAAATGAAGCCTTGAGAAGTGTTATTTTCATTTAATGATATTGCTAGCCAGTCACCGAAATAAATTTAAAATTTGCCATGTGGCTTTCCGATGACTGGCAAACAAGAACCGCATTTGTAAATAAAAGAAGCTTTGGTAAGCATAATTTTTATTTTAATGTAGTTGATAACCATTGGCTGAATTTCTTAAATGGTGATGGAAACAAAGCGTAGGAAGATTCGAGAAAATCTAGCCCACCAACTGCAATTAATGCAACCATGCATGTCTTTTCTAATTAATGTAAAAACAATAATTTCACTTCTGAGTAAGTTTCGCTGCACCACTTTCTATTCTTGTTCTTGAATCCAAGCTCAGTTTATACAAACTCAGTGTGATATTTTCTTAATGGCAACTTCATCTTCTTTACCTTCATCAGTGAGACATGAAGAGGAAATGGGTGAGAAATTTTTTGACTGAGATGCTAGAATTAACAACATAGTAGTGACATGGAAATATCTAGGAAACATTTGAAGGGATATCAAAGACATGATGGTCATTGGTATCACTGCATCTTCTCCTGCTACTTTTTTTTTCCATTCATTACTCTACTAGTATGTTTACATTCTTGTACACCCTCGTATTGAATTGGTCAAAGCAATTGCAAATTTTTATGATGAAAATAAGAAAATTATTAGGGATTTTAGAGGAAGACTTATTTTTACTCTACGTACAGATGCATTTATTTTTGCTTTCATCATTGGTTATGTGCCTACCCTTGAACCCAAATCTTTTGAACCTATTGAACAAGCAAAATATTTTGTGCCCTCTGAGAAGATAATAAATTTCCTCACTACACAATTAAAAAATTGTCTACTAGAGCAAATATACCCGAAACCCCCATTCCCTTAACAGATTTTAAAAATCTGGAGCTTTTCTCCATATTGGCTATGGTGGCTGGACTGAAAACTGATGAGAAATTTTATGGGTGGTAGATTGCCTTAGTAAAATATCTATCAAACCTGAAGAACTATGAACATTTAGTCATGAATAAGAATGTTAGGCCTTTGTTTTTCAACTGGTCGAGGTATCTCTTTTGAGAAATTCATGAAGGTTTGTCTGCAATGAAAAAGAGGTCTCAATTTTCTTTCCATTTTTCTTTGTACTTAGTATGGATATTCTTCTATTTTATGGCTAAGGAGCTAGCTTTTATTTCTATAAAATATAAAGATAAAAAAGGAAGGATATTTCTAGTGTATGATTGGACCAATGTATTGCACGAAACATGATCATATTATGATTTTAATAGAGAATTTATGGGTCCATATCTAAAGATAATGTATGGGAAAATTAGAATTTTAACCCAAAAAGTTGAAAAAGTTATACAAAACAAACATGTATAAGAGAGCGATTGGTTCATCCTCACTCAAGGGGTTGTCATTAGGTTTTACGAGTTTACTGGAAAATATTTCTTACTTCCCCATTATGTTAGTGACTAGTTATTTGCTTTAGAATATGTAAGACAAACTAAACAAATAAATTTCAAATATGGTATAGGTATAGGTAAAAATGGTACATGTACTATGTCATTTCAATTTGAGGGTATTATTATTTATAATAAGGGTCAGCATGAACAAATTACCCAAGCTTTTAGAGAATAGGGTTTAATATAAATACCTCATATATGGAAATATGATCCTATAAACAAATTTGCAAAATGGTGAGCTATTTTGAACAAAACCTCAATTAAGAGCTATCATGTGTCCCTTAGACCAGACATTAAAGCTTGCAAAAATAATAACGAAGATGATGCACTAGAATGGCATGTAGAAAGGATGCAGTCGTTGCCCCCTTGGCATGATTTTTATGAATATGTAATGTATTATGATCCTAAGAATAATCCTAAGCATGTTTTGGGTGAAAATACCATTACTAGAATTTAGAAGAAATGGGCAGAATGGATGGTGCAAAAAGTTCATGAATGGTGGACCATGAGAGTATAGACTAATATGATTGACTCAAGGTATCCTATGAAAAATAATCTTGAATTATTAGTTCATTATGATTATTATCAATATTCTTGGTTAGGGGCCTTTCCTGTAAAAGTACCTCCTAGAATTGGTGGTAGCAAGGCAGCAAGTCCTAAAGCTATGAAAATATAGAATATCGACCAAAGTAAATGACAGAAGTTTGTGGTTGAGTAGTTATTATCCCAGGCACACACCAGGCTTAGAACTTCTAAGAAAATATTTGTTTAATATATCTTCATGAAAGAACAAGGAAAAGCATACGAAAAAGTTGATCAAATGATGTTGAAGATGGGATATGAAGGCAAAGGACTAGGAAAAGAAGGGCAAGGGATTACTGAATCTTTGCAGGAAAAAAGGAGAGGAAGACACCTAGAACTAGGTGTTGACTCATTGAAAGGTAGAACTGTAACCTCTAAAACTCTAAAAATTTCCCCCCTTCAAACTCAGCTATAGAATCTGATGAAGAACCTCTTGAAATTAAGAGGAGGAGGCTAAAGTATGTAGCAGAAACTCAACTAAAGAAAAAACAAGATGTTGAAAAGGTCCCAAATAATGAATAAGCTACTCAAGGTGATGATGATCAACACATAGAGGTTACTCAAGCTACTCAAGATGGTGATCTTGAAAATATTTAAACTACTCCAGAAGGTGGGAAAATTGTTTAGAATGATGAAAATAATATTCCATATACATATATTACTAAAAATCCTACTAAAAAGTAATATGTTCAAAGTGAAACAATTGATGACACAAATTACCTTGCTCAAGAAGATCAAAATGTAGCAATTTTTCAAGAAATTGTTGTAAATAAAGATAATGTTGAACATAAAACAAGACAACATGGGGAAATTCCCCTAAATATTGAAATAATAAATCTCGAGGAAGATACAAGCAATGAAGATAAAGCTGATGAAAGAGAAAATGTAGAAGAAATTTCTACACCAAATCAAGTTCAAAATTCTATTATGAATGAACTCAATGAAGATCGTGAAGAAGAATATGGAAATAAACATGTGCTTTAGACAAAAATAGGTATGGCTTCTCTATTCTCTCACTTTTTTCCTTCTACTCATTCCTGAACTAAATCTTCTTCCATTTCTAGTTCAAAGAAATATAATGTTTCCTTTGAAACCATGGTTTCCTTCCCTATAACTAGCATTATATCCATAACTCCAGTCTAATGCTAGTGTTGCATTGGTTCCAAACCCATTTCTTCCTAGTGCTTGCATTCCAGCTATTAAATCCATATCCACTACATATGTTGAAAATCATCCGACTCTTTCAAACTAAAGGATTTGAGAAAGGTAAACAAGAATACCTTAGACTGATGGACATCTCATTCTACTAGATATTCCAAGACTCCGGCCCACACTCAAGAAATGATAGCTCTTGATACCACTACTATGCAACAAAAAAGGTGAGATTGACACCAACATTAAAGAAACCTAAGGGAGAAATTATAATTGAACATTATCAAGCAGACGATACAACCGAAGACATTATCTAACTTCATATGCAAGACAATTTGGGAATGGCTCAGGCTCATCTAAGAGCTGTCTACTTGCATGGAGAGTACTTTAAAGAGAAATTCATCAAAGAGAAAGGGGCCAGAAATGAAATAGAGTCAGTCCTACAGGAACAAAAATTAGTAGAAAAAGCTCTGAAGCTAGAGGCCAAGAAATGGGAAGATAAGTTTGGTGAAGTTACCAATAATAAAAACTTTAAGAGGCATATGCACAGATTTAATTTTTGAATCTACAGGTTCAATAACTTCAACAAAAAATCCTAGAAAAGTAGAACACACCGTTGAAAGAAAAATCCAAAGCGATAAGAAAATAAATGTTCGAGGACATCTTATCACTAAACCTTAGAGCGAGGACTATGTTGTTATACCTAGCCAAAACAAAAGAAGTGATTGAAGTGGTCAACGATGAGTTAAAATCTCTAGTGAGCTTTCTATAGGAAAGATCATATGTAGCAACAAAAATTCAAGTATTGTCTAAGAAAATGCTAGAGAGTGTCACTGCTAAGATCTAAAGTGAAGCCTAGTCTTAGGCCAAGATTGTAGCTAGAAGTTTCTTTAGAATATTTAAACTTGTAACTCAAGGTGAAAAACTCCTTCAGGAGTTAGAAGCTGAAGCTAAAGGACTAGTGAAGCATTTATATTTGGAAAATAAATGTAGAATTCCATATTTTTGGGATGAAAATTCAAAAGGTTTAAGTGAAGATGCACTAACAATGTCCCTAAAATATTTTATGGAGGATGAATCTAAAATAGAGAGCTAGGAAGAACCTATAGAAGAAGCATGGATATTTTCTCTGGTGCAAAACCTCACACAGATTAAGTCCTATTTACAAGAGTTGATTCTAAGGTATAAAGTAATGTCTCATGACAAAGTGGAAGAATTACAATATGTATATTAGTTGTTCATGGACTCATCAGACCTCGAGGATGAAGCTTGGAAATAGGTTTACCTCACTTACAATGAAGTCATCACTATGATAGAAAAGCTGAAGAAATCCAAGGAGGTTGACCAAAGCTAGCTGATAGAAGGTGGGACCAGTAGTCGGTAGTGAAACAAGTTTGAAATTATTGAGGTGTTAATGTAATATTATAAAAGTATGCATAATTTGTATGAGGTATTTTGAAAGGTAATGTTTTACTTGTTTAATTGTATTTTTCTTGATTTTTCTTCCACAATATCCTCTTCCATATTGTTTTGACTCCATTTCCCAATGGATGAAGGTCCTGGATTCTAATATTTTTGCTAACAAAATTCCCTGAAAGATGCCAATACTATTAGTCTAAAAAGACCACCTTAAAGGATAGCAAATTTTTTGAAGTTTGAAACCAGCATTTCAATTTTTGAGACATAAGGCATAAAAAAACTAAGGCATGAAAATAGTCGCGATTTCTTGACATGACGAAGTTTCATGTGTTCAGAGAGTAGAGGAGAGCTAAAGTGCCTGAATGTCATGATTTTATGACATGACAGATTTTCACGAGCAAGCATCCAGAAGAAGCCAAAGTACCAAGGAATGTCATGATTTTACGACATGAAAAATTTTCAAGAGCATGTAGCCAGGATAAGCCAAAGTACCAAGGAATATCACAATTTTGTGACATAACATATTTTCATGAGCAGGTAGCTAGGATAAGCCAAAGTACAAAGGAATGTCGTGATTTTACGACATATCAAATTTTTGCGAGCAGGAAGTTTTTCGTAAGACAAAGATATAAGTAGAAACAAATAAACATACCTTCAAATGAATGTATCGGCAACTAATGATAGATAGTGAAGAAAGCATCAAATCCCATATTTCTATTATCAAATATTTTGTTTACCATTAGATCAATAGGAAGCCATGCAGAGCGTACTAACGCATTTTTATAACTCGATTGTTTGTAACTGATTTCATGTCAAAATCTACTAGTTGTAAAAGATGCTCGCCATAGGGTATATATAATAGTAAACACACCCTGAATAGAGGTCGGCTCTTAGATGTTTACAAGACTAGATGTATGTACTCTAAATGCAAGCAATAAAATACGCTTCTATTGGCTTCTAGTTCATGGTGTGCAAGTGTATGTATTTACATTTGTTGCTTCTATTCACATTATTGAGTTGTATATTGTATTTTTTCTAGAATATGGACTTATACATGACATAAATCATATTTTTGAAGTTAAAATTCAATACATGTACGAGTTATATAGATATATAAATCACATTTCAAGACTATGATTTTTGTATGAAGATATGATAAATGCTTGAACAGAAAGGTTATATATATTTATCTTAGTTTTTGTTTAATCTGTACTATGATAAAAGATCTAGCTACGGCTATATTTACCTCTCTTTCAGTAAATATATTTTCCCTTTTCTCATAAAAACCATTAAGTAACCAACCTCCTTTGGAGATTAGACAAAATCTCCCAACACCAAGTTTGTATATTCAATGTTGACAAGGTCGTAGGCATGAATAACAACCATAGGCTGATTTTGTTCCAACACTACCATATGATGAGCTACCAAAAGATGAGCTACCAGATGATGAGCTACCATAGGATGAGATACCAAAGGATAAGCTAATAGAAAATAAGCTACTAGAATATGAGCTACCAGAGGATAAGCTACTAGTAACCAAAATATGTAGAACACTAACAAGAAGAAATCCAAGTTTTTAGTCATCGATGTGATCATGATCAAATATTTTGATAAGTCGATATCTACTTGACTTATCATCAAATACAACAAGTAATACATAACATTCAAGAACCATACAACATCTACGAAAAAGTGAGGAGACGGAGAGCATCATTCAATGAGTTATTAAGTAGCACCTACGAATAAGTGAGGAGACAAATAATTTCATTCGATGAGCTACCAGGTAGCACTTGAGAATAGTGAGAGGATAAAAAAAGCAGTAAGATACCAAAAAACAACTTGAGAGAGAACACAAAAAGTTTTTCTTCACAATAGAGTAAATGGAAAAATCTAAGCATTAAGAAAATAGGAACATTGGAGGAACTAGGCACATTGACCAACACTTACCATACTATAGTAGCAATAAATTTGTCGATGCCATTCCATGTACATCTATACATTACATTCTATATTTGGTGAATAATTAAATATTTTTGAGGGAATAAATGAATTTGAATTGCTTTGAATAACATAAGGTGGAGTTATAAGGTTTATTGAAGTTTATGCACCTTGATTAATATTTTTCAAAAGTTTCTTTTTGAAATTTTTTGAAGTTATATTTTTAGATATGGAGTGATAAGGATTACAACAAGGTTTAATAATATTAGTTTCTTTTTAAATATTTGAAGATTTAAGATTTGAGTGTTTTTTATTTTTATTTCTAAGGTTTGAAGATTTAGTTTTTAGGATTAAGAGTTGAGGAGTTAAAAGGATTTAGAATTAAATGTTTTTAATTTTTCAAGAATTTTAAATTTGAATAAATAAATATATATTTTTTTGGTAGATAAGATACTATAGCATTAATACCGGGTTTTACAGGTTGACCCAAAACCTTTTACAAAAATTAGACCAGGGCTGTTGATGAGCATATCCTTACTAAGAATCCTATATATGTAAAATCTACATTCCGCCAAAGCCATTACATCCGGTAAGGCACATAGCCTGTTATCAAAAAGAAACTTCCCATACAACATTTTGGGTATACCCCGAGAAAACACACATGCATCATAATTACAAAAAATAAATAGACATGGATCCCTTCCTTGAGATAATGGAGAAACAAAAAGTTGTAGACACACATAGCAGAGTATTGAAAAAAACTCCCACAAGCTCTGTATTGATAGTTACTCTTAATAATTATTTGGTAATTGCTTTCTTCTATATATGACATGCTTTGGTACCACATACTATCTTGGCCAATAAACCTTGGAGAAGTGAACTTGCTGGCTAGATTTATGGCGATGGCTATCTGGTGGTCCACGTGGCTTTGGTTTGAAGTCTTATATTGTTGTTTCTTTCCTTCCCTATGATTATCAACCAACCTCAAATTACTAATATGACTAGGAGCCATGTTACTTGACATGTGACTATCCCCATTAGTCTTTGTGGTATTTCCAAGCAACATCAATGAAGACTGATAGCTCAAATAATTTTTATTGTGAGTCCAATTCAAAAAAGAGATGAGAATACTCCTAGACTTTGAACTTACAGTGCCTTCCCTTTTGGTAAATTCGACTATCATTCTTGGAATTCTTGTTGAATAAGCTCCTCTACTTCACTCAAGACACTGTGTTCCCATTTGAAAATTTCATCACCATCGACACCCAAATTGGCCAGCTTATCAACAATTTTTTTAGCTTCCCGAAAGACATGTTGGGATTTTTTGTCCTGTCTTCCCTAGAAAAGGATCCTAGCCTCTTCAACAATTGTTTTAATCCTCCAAGGAGGTGTTTTCCAATTATTGAGGAGATTTATAACATGCATAGAGTCTCCTTCTACGATCAAATTGCATTCTAAATCTTGAGTCATTTGAAGGCCTCTCCACATAGCTCTAGCTTCAGCTTCATTGTTCATCCTTGTTCCCAAATATTCAGAAAATGCAAGCATCATATTCCCATTATGATCTCATACAATACCACTAGCACCTACTCTGCCAGGATTGTCCTTAGTTGCTCCATCAAAATTAAGCTTAAACCAACCCGTAGGAGGTGGAGACCACTTAACATTAGCTCTGGGGTTGACTACCCTAGGCACAGACTCATCTAACAAGGTTAAGCCTAAATATTGAGCAATCGTGGTCTCCTGCAGATTAGGTTTACAACTATCAAAAGGGATAAGGTTCACATTCTTTGAAAATTTGAGGCTTAAAGATTGATTTTAAATTTGAATAAATATAGTTACAAGTTATTTTAATATTTTGAATATTTGAAAATTTAAAATCTTTGAAATTTCAAATTTTAAATTTTACAAATTTAATAGGGAGTTAAAAGGATTACTACATCAAAGGTTTAGAAACTTTAAAATTTGTAAATTTCTTATTTGAGTGTTTTTTAACTTGGGAGATATAAGCATTCCTAATTCAAAGGAATTAAATCATTGAATTGTAAACTTTGATTATCATGGAAGAAATTATAAATGCATTCAGTGAGGATAGTGAAGAAATAGTGAAAAAATTCAAGTTTTATTATCAAAACTTAATAGATGATTTTGATAAGATGAATAAAATACCAAAATGGCTTAAAGGACTCAAAGCTAGATTTTATTACTACAAAATCACAAACTAGTAGTTTAACAAGAAAAAATTCTATAACAAAATCTACAACTACTTAAAGTGCCATGGATTTCAAAAATGTGTATCTTATTTATAAAGGAAGAATGGCCTTAATAGTGCATCGATGGTTATGTTGTTTTCTTAAGAAAATAGATGAACACAAAGTATTAGCATGGAAGCATAGATCAAAGAAAGGACATTGTACTCAATTGAAGTGTAATTATTGCAATAGAATTGGGTATGAAGAAGCTAATTGCTAGAATCTTTATCCATTTTGAAGTTCATAATCAGAAAGAAAATATTAGAAGTTATAAAATCTAGCATTGGAAAATTGATTGAAAAATCTAAGGGTAAGCTAGATATGGCAATGCAATTCATCTATAGAGAAGCTATGAATAAAATACTTGAAACATTCGATTATTATTTACATTCAAATCTTGTTGAAGAAATTAATAATTCCAAGGATGACATTATGATAACTATAGATATAGGTAGTATAATGTATATGGAATTGCTTTCACTTGAACTTCATAAATATGAAAATCTAAAACAAAAGAGTTGATTGAAACTCTAAAAAAAAAAGTAGAGATTGATACAAGTGAATCATCTCTAAAAATAATGTTTCAATCTACATTCAATGTTGATATTCCAAGTTCATCTATTTAAAGAAATTATTATGATGCTCTAAGTGAATGTTCAGAATCTACAGAAAAATATCAACATTGTAGTAAAATAAAAAAAATAAATCACATGATCCAAAGGTATAAGATGAAAAAGAAGACATGCACAACAAGGATGTAGAACCATAGATCAAAGAAAAGTTTAAGCTATTTATGCACATGAATCAAAAGAACATGAACCAGAAAATAAAGAAAAAGCTCAAGTAGTCCATTAATAAGATAATGAAGAAGAAAACATTGAACAACTAAAGAATGGAGATAAAGGAGAACTCAAAGGGAAACTCAAGAATGAAGTTGAAGACGAATCTCAAATAGAGGTTCATGAACAATGAAAGGTCACATGAAGATTGAATATGAAGACAAATATTGAAGACTAAAATCTTCAATAACCATATAAGAAGGTTGTAAAAATATTTTATATCCCTTAATATGAGTCATACCATAAGATATTTCTTGATCATAAGCAGTATTAAATACTCTGATGGATCGACCACTTTAATTCAAGAAAATATTATCAAAAAAACTCTAGACGGACTGAATTGGGTTAGGATACCTCTGAGGTGAGCTTATAATATTTATTTATACACCCATGCTCATCCAGATAAACAAAATATAAAAGTTGATGTTCTTTTGACCAATATTTACAATAACTCTTTAATTATGCCTTAACACTGACCATGTCTTGCCCACTATTAATTGTAGCAAATTTTTTAAATCATTTTTGAGAAATAAAGAAGGGAAAATAAATAATTGGGTTAATTATATCTATTTAAACAATTTAATAAATATAATTAAGAGACAGAGTGAGATAAATTGATATTCATACATTCAAATGATGTAACATACAAATGTGACTACAAATACATAATTGAGCCAAAGAAATGTCCAAGAGGAAGCTAGATTTGTATTAATTTCTTGAAAAATATATTATAATTTAGAGTCTAGCAAAGTGCTTAGATATCTTTGAAAAAATACAAAGGATTATCTCTATTCAAATGATGTAATAGAGGAACTCCATTCTTCATCCTAATAATAGTGATAAAGAATCTCTAAACTTCCAATCCAATCATTGGAAATAATCTCAACTAACTGGTATATCCTAAAAAATACTTGCACAATCAAGGAGAGGAATGAGGGGTGGAAAACAAGACATGAAAGAAAATACAATTAACAAGGCAGGGGGACTCTTAGTATACCTTTGGAAAAATTGGCTATGAAAAAACTTGATACCTTTCTTGGCTACAACAATCCATCTTATAGTCTTTGGGTGCCCTGTTTCTATTACATTTATGCTTAGCATATTCCTCCACATGGCATCATCTCTGTCCTTGATTGATTGAGTGTGCTACAACAAAAATACCACCATTTTGAGCTATTTTACATTGTATTTCTTCAAAACCTTCTCGAATTTGTTTAGGTGGGACCAAGTTGTACTAGGATTTTAGGTCCCACATTGACCTTCCCTAATTTTATATTTGGTTTTCTTTGCCCTTTAAGTTGTGGGTCTTGTGCTACTTTTAAATTCTTCTAAGTGAATTTGGTTGATTATTTTAACTCTATCCTTTTCCACTTGAGTCATCCCAAGTAGGCCTTCCATTTGTAGCCAAGCCTTAATGTAAAAAGAGCCTGTGAATTTAATTTTATCAATTATCTTTAAACATCTATTCTTGTTATCTTTTATTTTAGACTCATTGTCTTTGAAAAAGTAACTATGGTTTGGATAACCTTTGATAAACTAGTAAATTGTTGAGGCAACTTACCTTCATTTGTGATATTACACTCAAAATATTGTATCTCTTTAGAAGTTAACTTATCAAAATTATCTATAGTAAGGGATTCTTTGAATACGACTTTAGCTTATATTTTCTTCTTACTTATTTGTTGTGCCCAATTTGCTAGTTCCTTAATTGAAATCCTCTAGTAGATTATTTTATTGATGTAAGTGGTCACTTTGAAGAATTCCTCTTGGTATTTAGCAATTTTACCATAAGATGTAGCTACTATTTGCCACTTTATCATAATTCTCTTTGCATGTGTCAAAAATGTGACCTATGGCTATTAATTCCTTATCTGCATCTTTTTATAGTGTTTTAATATTTTTAAATCTATTCATAATGTTAGTAAAATATTTGAGATCTCCAATTATTGTAGGTTATTCTTTTATTAATTCAAAAATTAATATTTCTTTGCACCTATTAATGAATATAGAATTATAAAATATTTTGGCTAACTACATCTAGGATACATGTTCTTTGAGCCTGCTCATTTTTTCTTGTAATTTCTCATTTTTAGTCTACATATAACCTACCCTAGCCCTCAAGGCTTGATTTATTTTATAGAGGCTCCCTACTATGGCCACATGAGTTTGGGCTTGCACCATTTCTAATACGAGAGGATTTTGCTGGTACTAAATTGTTGCTTCCCCTATCACCTTATCTATTTGAAGAGATGTAACCTATGCCATTGGTATCATTGCTTCAACTATAATAAGATACTTAGTTGAAATTTATGTGCTTTGGTCATTTGGTTCTTGTACTCTACATTGCATCTCATTCAGACCCTTCCTTCTATTATATATTCTATGTACATCTCTTCAATAGTATAGTTTCTTCTTCTACCTTTGTCAAGGTGAGGATTTTATGAGCTGTTGAAGAAGGGAGGACCTCAAACCTTGGATTTTTGCTTCTTGGAAATTTGGAGAAGAAGCAATTTTTATCTAATACTCCCTGAGTAGATTAAATAAACATCTTGCATATTGGATCCTCTAAAGCACTATTGAGGATATCTTTTGTTCTTCTATATCTATCACTATGCTGGTAGGGATCACTTGAGGGAGGTTAACTGTAAGCTCAATATTTCACTTTGGAGCCATCAAAGCTTTAGCAATCTCAATAGGAATGGCCTAAATATATGCAGAGGAAGAACTAACTATTTCCTTACCCCTCATTGTAACTAAGGTAGTGTCATGGGAAGACTGAGCAACTGAAGAGTCCTCTATTTTTACTTTTTCTATATTAGTTACTTCCATCAACACTTCTAATTGCTTGATTTATTGATTAATAATATCCAAGATATGGTCTATGTATTATTTAGGATGCATTATAGGGATCAAGGGGGTAGTTTTTGTTATAAATAGATTATATTCCATTATTTGGGTTATGTAAATGTATCTTCCAAGGTACATACTTAGGACATTAGATTACTTTAGGGGGAAGTTATCTAGTTACTTCATGCAATGTAATAAATGCACAAGTGTCAATGTGCAAGTTGTAAATATGCAAGGTGTCACTTGTACAACTAGATAGAGTGTTGGCCAAGTATCCTATTTTACCTATATAAGGAAGACCTCATTGTTAGATAGATATAATAAGGAGAGTCGATGACACAATAGCTTAGAGATCTTAGTAGGTAGTACAATTTTATGTGGATCACCATCCAATGGTGATGGGTGCAATGTAGTCCAATAGCTTTATTTATGGAGTGTTCATTTCCTCTATAGCTACATTGTATTCATTTATATATCATTTATTTTTATTACATATCTCACTCATCTAGCATATTTACTTTCTTTCATATTATTCTACATCTCGTGATTGTTATCTCCCTTGGCATATTATATCAAAATCTAATAGTGGTATCAAAGCTATGATAGATCTAGTCTATGTAGGTCTACAAGAAAATCACCATCATTATTGAGCCTAAGTGTTTTGTCAACCTAACGCACCATTGGACTAGTCACTATCAAAATATCTCAAAAGAATCTAGGTGATAGAATCAAGGAGAGTCACAAGTGAGGACTGAAAGAAATCTCAGTCCCATAAAATACTAAGATTGCATTTGACTAGAGTCTTTCCACAAAGTTATAGGAAAACTCGTGAAGACCAGGACTCAACATTCAATCCACTAGATTGACAGATCATCTAGTGAAGATCCAGGATATCTAGAATTTTCTAACTATTGCCCAAATTTTCTTTTTTTTGTAGATAATTAATTCTTAGAGTATTGGTACTCCTCCTATGATAGAAATCTAGGAGACTCCAACTTCATTTCTCGAAGGTCGATGTGCCCTCATAGTGCAGATATTAGTTCCTTGTGTAGGAGAAGAACACTATGGAAGAAGACTTCTAAATAAAATACATGGTGAAGCTAGGAGACTAAAGATCTCCATTACAGATTGAAGAATAGGCCATAGAAGCCTTGATACAAAAATGCCATAGTAGCCTTGAAGAAAATGCCATAGAAGCCTTGAAGTAGAAGCCATAGAAGTCATGATACTAAAAAGGCCATAAAAGCCTTGATATAGAAAAATCCATAGAAGCCTTGAAGAAGAAGCCACAAAAGTCTTGATATTAAAAAGGCCACAGAAGCCTTGATACTGAAAATGCCATAGGAGCCTTGATACTAAAAATGCCATAGAATCCTTGATACTAAAATAGGCCATAGAAGCCTTGATCCTGAAGAAGAATTCAAAAGGAATATCTGATTCAGAAGTAGATTAATATTTTGGTATTAACATTTTTGTTGTAGGGAAAGAAGATTCAGTGAGTTGGAAAACTTCCTACAAGAAATTTAGGAAGGGTATCTTCTTTAGAATAAATTCAGCACCTAAAGAAAAAGAGATCAGGAGAATATCTCATTGAAGGACTTCCAAACTTGGAAGAAGGACTAGGAGAGTCCTGCTTGAATCCAAAAGCAATAGAATCAAAGATCCAGGAGTAGATCACACCACCAACACTTCCAAGAGTAGAAGGTTGAAGAGGTCTCAAGTGAAGACCAACAGAAGTTGCAAGATCAAATACCTTGGGAAGGTCTCATTGAGCATCCATAAAAAGGATAGGAAAGCCTTACTGAAGAAATCATCAAAGGAGATCTCACTCGAGAAATCCACTACCAAGGAGAAGCCCCTGATAGTGAAGGACTTGGGACAATTGTCGCCATCTGAAAACAAGCCCAAGAGAAGGATAATTTGGCAAGGAGTGCCAAATTGTAGAAGAAGAATCCAGTGGAAGACCTCAAGATATTCAAAATATTGAGAAGAAGATCCTACTTGAAGTTAGAATTCGACAAGAAGACTTGAAGATAGAAGAAGCTCATCAAATCTAGGAGATTTAAAGATTACCTCTCACATCAAGAAGGCACCACTTTAGAGATAGATACTTCTCCAAATCTACAACATAAATAAGAGATTACAAGAGGAGAACAAGCCACCAAATCCTAGGCTCATGAAAGAAAGTTTGAGACCATCATTTGGTGAAGAAGGAGCTGTTCAAAAATAGTCTACAAAGAGCTGCAAAATCCTACTCTAAGTAGCAACTTGGTGATCTTAGACACCAAGATCCACATCCTCTATAGAAGAAGAAAAAGGAGCTACAGAATATTATAAAAAGGTATGCAACTACTGGTGCTAACTAACTCATTAATTAGACTTCTTATCAGATTTATTAGAGCACCTTATCTAGATTAAAGTTGCATGAAGAAAAGTAGATTACAATCTTCAAAAGTGCAAATAGGAAAAGGTTCTTTTTAAGGTTCATTTGCACATTAATTAGGAGTTGATTAGATTTTAGAATTATATCTATCAACTACCTATCATCTCTTTGGAAATGGAAAAAGAAGACTAAGTCCTACAATATTAGTTGTAGTGAATTTGTAGAATAACTTTTAAAGATTCATTTTAGGTTATTCTTGATTAGTTGTAGTAGATTGATTAAAGTGCATTATCTTGAGAGTTAATTGGAGTGATAAGGTGAAATTGTTAGTGCATTAAAAATAAATTCTATTAGATTTATTTTGCACTATTATACTACTCTCAAAAGAAATTAGTTTTGTGTTCTTGAAGGGCACAAAATCTGATTTGTATCAAGTGTCTAAAGACACTATTGAAGCATAGAAATCTACAACTCGTAGTGGCCAAAATAAGCCACCCAAAAATTTTAGAATCCTCAAAAACTTGGAGAAGAACACAACTAACCAAAAATAGAAATAGAAGCTTCAAGATTGAGACTTGGTGAGTCTCAGATCCAAAGCATTACAAGATTGGATGCAAGAAAAGAAAATGCAGAAAATTGCATAAACTAAAAAGCTTCTATCTACTATTATCTAAGCTTGGATTTATTATAAAAGTGTCCAAGCAAAAAGGAGAAGGTGTCTACTCATAAAAGACAACCTCAAAACCCTTGTATTTTAGGAAGAAAAATCTGCCATGAAACCAGAATTTTAGATCTGAAATAAGAGTGCAAAAGGAGGTTTATGTACAATCTATAGTACATTTTATTGCACCATTTTAATCTTGTTTTTTACAGCCCAAGAGCATATTTGGATGTGTCCCAAAAATACACAATATCAACAGGAAAAGCATCCAAGAAAGTCCGAACATAAGCACTCTTCTTCCCAAGCAATAGGAGCCACTCAAAGGGCTCATCTTGGATGGACGAACCTGCAAAACAAAGCCCACAAGAGGCTATCATCAAAGCTACATCTACATAGAGAAAAGAGTGCACATCTACCAATGTAATATGAACAACAACATGATATGGATAGCAACATGAGATGAATAACAATGTGGAACAAATATCATCTACACTACAAAGAGAAGGCATCTACTCCTACCAACATAAGACAGACAACAACATGGGATAGACAACATCTAAAAGGTGTCTATTTCTACCAAAGAGAAATGAAAAACATCTACACTACAAATATGCATAGGTATTAATACATTGGAGGTATAGAAGATAAATAACAAAGGAGCTACATTCAGAACTTGGTGAAGATCGTCCACCAAATGAAGCATCGAAATTGCTATTCAAGCTCCATAGCACCTCATCAATCCACCTACAGAAAACAAGGTTGCTTGCTACTCAAGAAATGTAGCAAAGCAAAGGAATGGTAGACTAAAAGACCTAAGGAGTTATAATAATCTCCTTGGAAGGTGTTACAGTGAAGGTCTACATGCAAAGAGCGTGAATGCCACTTGGCATCAATCTTCTAAAGAACATGCATTACAAGAACGTCATCTCTTAAATTCTCAAATATATGTTTCAAAGAACCTCACTCAAGCATACATTACTAGAAGCTTCATCTCTCAATGCACTAGCATATGTGGTGACACTTGTTATTCTCCTCAAGTCCCACATGAGTGAGCAGGCATTACAAAGTGACCAACAATGTTGAACAAGAAAGAGTTACGAAGGAGGAGCACCCATACGTAACAGATATGACACGTGTCACAAGGCTTGAGTTTACTCCTCCAATAAAAGCACCCGAAGTCCAAATATCATAGTAGATAGAGAGAGTGAAATGCAGTCAAAGCTAGTCAAGCACAACATGGAAGGAAGGTAGAAGGAGCATTTAAGTCTCCAGGTCTTTGAAGGTCAAATCTTCCAAATTCAGTAGCGTATACATCCCAGCATTAAAGACGAGCATCTCCATTGATTCTAGAATCCAAGGGAACCTTATCATCATTGTTATATACAGCCAAAGGGAGCACTAAAGAGTGGGGAGACTAGCATAAAAAAGGTAAGGGTGAAATCCCACTTTATTATTGCTTTCAACTTTGGAGATATAAGGGTTATAAACTAAGGTAGAAAATCTAGTTTAGTGAAAGCAAAAGCTATAAGGGATAACTTGCCAAATTAAAATAATATTTGCATCTCAACCTAGGAGAAATAAGGAATTCAACTTGGATTAATTTCTTTGATATTTTGTAAATATTATTGATTTTCTAATTCCCAAATTTGGGAGTGATAAGGGTTACAACGTCAAACTAGGTCTTTGGAAATTAGAAATTAAAACCTAAGGGTTATAAAAAGAGGTTATTAAATACTTATTGTTAAAGTTAGAAATTTATATTTTTCTTGTCTCTAAATTTCTCAAAAGGGACAAAAGGATTCCAACATTAAAACCTCTTCAAAATTGGAAAAGTGCTTAGTTCAATTAGGAGAAATAAGGTGTTAGAAAATTTGATTTTTGACTATACAAAATCAATCATAAAATTGAACTTTATTTTTACAAAAGCACTATATCATATTCCAAAAACACTAGGGAGATATAAGGCAGCCTACAAATCTAAGGTTTGATATTAGGAAGATCTAAATGGCATCTAACAAATTCTTCCTAGCAGAATCTCAACTACTCAAGGGTCCTAATTATTTCTCTTGGAAAAATAAAGTGAAAGCAATCTTAGTGTATGAAAAACTTTGGGATGTTGTAAAAGGGAAAACACAGAGGCCTACCACAGGTGAAATTGAAATCCTAAATTTTGAATAAAATGATTCAAAAGCTCTTATGATAATAACATTTGCTATCATTGATGAGATTCAACCTTATATCAGTTAAGCTAAAACATCTTGAGATGCATGGACAAGCCTAGAGAAAATATTTGAAGGAAATAATAAGGTAACTATTCTTCATCTCCAAACTCAACTTCACTCATTGAAAATGAATAGTGGAGAAAGCATAGAACTGTTCCTAAGGAAGGTAGCAGATATTAAAGGGAAATTGTTGACCTTAGGAGAAATATTCAAGGATGAACTTCTTACTCAAGTAACCATGAGAGCACTTCTAGACAACTATAAGAATTTGGTCACATATTTACATGTCTTAAGTAAAGATACGTCTTTTGATGACCTGGTCAATATACTTCAAGAATATGAAGTAGAAAACACCTTGAAAGATGAGATGACTAACATTGCATTGGCATCAAAAGATAATCCACAAGGAAATATTACTACATCAACAAGAGGATGAAAAGCATGGTATTGTCAGATATGTAGAAAGAAAGGCCATAGTACCAACTATTGTAGATACAATCCCAAAAATAGGAACCAAGGAAATCAGATGAATAATGGGAATCAATTTTGACCACAACAATACCAAAGGAACCCTCATCAGCAATAATTTTAGTGATCAACCAATTATCCTCAACTAGAATATCAGAAGAGAAATCAGAGAGGTCACCTAGTTCAGAGGATAGAAGAAATTGAAGAGCTGGAAGAACCTACAGAGGATTATGAAGTGAAAGCTCTATCAACAAATGTAACATACTACAAAAATACTGACTATTTGCTTGAACATGTTACAAAGAATGCAGAGGAAGAATACGAAGCTCAAGAAGAAGATGAAGATCCATATTGAAGACTAAAACTCTTCAATACCCAAATAATGTAATACAAGGGTGTTAGAAATAGATTATATTCCATCATTTGGGTTATGTAAATGTATCTTCCAAGGTACATACTTAGGACATTAGATTACTTTAGGGGGAATTTATCTAGTTACTTCATGCAATGTAATAAATGCACAAGTGTCAATGTGCAAGTTGTAAATGTGCAAGGTGTCACTTGTACATCTAGATAGAGTGTTGGCCAAGTAACATATTTTACCTATATAAGGAAGGTCTCATTGTTAGATAGATAATAAGGGAGATTCGGTGACATAGTAGCTTAGGGATCTTAGTAGGTAGTATAGTTCTGTGTGGATCACCATCCATTGGTGATGGGTGCAATGTAGTCCAGTAGATTTATTGATGGAGTGTTCATTTCCTCCATAGCTACATTGTATTCATTTATATATCATTTATGTTTATTGCATATCTCATTCATCTAGCATATTTAATTTCTTTCATATTATTTTGCATCTCGTGATTGTTATCTCCCTTGACATATTGTATCAAAAGCTAACAGTTGTTTTGACTGTAGTATTTCTCAATATGTTTAAATCAATAGGATGATTTCCCACCATATTTATTTAAGTGTGTGGTCTATCCTTTAAATAATTATTCTATATGAGTCCCAAAGATTCCCCTTTCCTTAAGGCAGCTTGTATTGTGTCTTCAAATAGATATCCTCCATGAGTTACCATCCAATTTACCATTTTCTCCATAACAGTATTATTATTATAGCCATGAGGATCATATGGACTCTAGGTTATTTCAATGAATCCATATGAATCTATTTTCTAAAAAGGTGCTAGTAGGATATGATACCCCTTATATACATAATCTCCCATTTTTCAAGGGATGTTTATCCAAGGAATTTCGGATTACTTCTTCATCACTCTTGTTTCAGTCTCTTCTACAATTTGTCTAATAATTTATAATGTTGCGATTGATATAGGATAAAATTTAGGTAAGGCCTTTGGGAGAATTTTAGATCCATATATCATTATGTAAGTGACATATTCTATTAAAAATTAATCCCCTAAATTATTCTCATGTAGGAATTTGGCCACACCTAAGACAATTCTATGAGGATTTTTATTATAGAGCTTGAGATAAAAAACAGAGAGAAATTTACCAAAATATTTAGTATAATTGGATCTATCCTCTTGTATCAATGGGAGTCTCTCTTGAATAATTTCTTCATTCACTCCTCCCAATTCTTCAATTGCTTTCTTATCTATATGTCCGACTATTAGATGTACAAGAAAGGAATAGTGTGAGAAAGGGGTATTATCTCCCTCTATTTTATAATGGCTTTTTGTAATTCTTGGAGTTCTCTATCTATCATGTTACTAATCATATTTTTCCAACTGTACATGGTTTGCTACTTGTTTCTATTACATTGAAATATCAAGTACATAAATTCCTTTTCCATCCAATTCAAATCATAGTCCCTCATAAGTATATTAATTATATCGACATAGTCCTTTGCCCATGGATGGAGTGCATACTTATGTATAGTAAAATATGTTGACACAAGTTCATTGTAATCAAATAGCTTAGTCTAAAAGGTAGTTTGAATCATATATTGGACTTTAAAATATAGTACCTTTTTATCTAGAATCATCATGGCTTCTTTGAGATGAAATAATTTACTGATCTCCTCTGGAGTAATTCTGAATAGAGCTCAATTTGCATGATCCTTAACCACCCTTATATTTAGGTCATATGCCACTACCAACTAGGATTAAAGGGTAGAAGAGTAATAGATCTTGGGACATATTAATCTTCCTAGGTTGCTGATAAGGATGACACATAATCAACCTTCTGTAATTTTTTTCATCGTAAATAGTTTCCTTTCTAGCATACATTCTATATTATGCATTGGATAATATTTTTGAACAACTACTATGCTTATCCAAAAATATGTGTAACTGGTTATAAATAATCAAAGCATTAAGTAGTTCTTTCAAGTGTAATATTCTCTATTTTTGGGTGTGAGTCTTCCTATGTATTATCCACATCAGTTGGTATTCAGATCCTATGATCAGGCCTGGGTATATGCCTCTCTCATTTTTGTCAAACCTGTGTAAGGTCTTGGGAGTGCATTTTTTTAATACAATGTAGTAGCATGTGAACCCATTTTTTTTTCTTTAATCTAAAGTAGCATTTTTGTATCATTAAATAGTAAGTGCAGCTACTGTGAACTCTAGGGATTGATTTCAGCCATTTAAAGGAATTGTGTGGAGTTTTCCATTTTAGGTGCACTTCACCTTGTAGCTTAGGGGACAATTCATCTACGTGGAGGAATTCATTCGGCATTCACTTCATCATGGTGGCCAATAATTTTCCCACCAAATATTTGTGGCACTGTTGTCACAAGAATTTTCACTATGACCAGCAATGTCTTCTACTTCTATTGTTCAATCTACACTTTGTTTGCTCCCGCCACATTGTCCATCGTTGTTGTGTTGTGTCAGCCCCCATGTCCCTTCTATCGTGCATCATTGTTGATATCGTGTGCCTTGCTGACCTCTATTTTATCTACTGCTACCACCTCACTACCAATGTGGCACTCTTTTACTGTTTCATTTTTCTCTACCTGTTATCTATGGTTCTTCCATGTACACGTCATCTTCTCTTAGTCACATTGATGTCATCACCACTTGACGTGTCACTACACTGCTTGCCACATCGTTGATGTTTTTCATGCATTGTCGTGCTGACCTGTGCATATTTGGGTGAGGTATATCATATTCAATGCTTGTAAATTTCTATTTTACGATGCTTTTCATCAAATACTTGTAAGGGCATGTATTTTAAATAAATACATTATTAAAAAAAAGTTTCTTTAAAAAAAAAAGAGAAGCTTAAAAAAAAAGATAAATTTTATTTTCTTGTATTTTTCAATATATATATATATATATATCTTCCATATATGTCCATATATATATTTATAATATTTCTAGCTTTTATTGTAAACCAGATTTTATTTAAAAAAAAAATCTTGTTATCTTTTAGGCATTATAATATTTCAATGGCTCCACCTAGACCTATGGCTGCCAATGTAGCAAAAATATTAGCTGAGGTTACTGCCTCAGTTCTTTCTTTGGCTAACATTGTTAGAGATATCCAATAACATTCTTCCTCCCCCTATCATACTCATTATCCTAAATGTGAAGTCAAAATCTACGAAGGCTCTAGGGATCCTAATGTCCTCAATACTTAGATCTTAGATATGGATACTTGGTTTGAATTCACTCAAACCTTAGATGATGAAAAAGTTCTATTTGCCAAGATCAAACTCTCTATCATGGATAAGGTTCTCATTACCGAATGCCAAGAAACTCAATACCCCATCTCCACTTGGGATGCTTTTATTATGGTCTTGAAAGCCGCTTTTTATCCATCCAACTATGATGATGATCTCCTCAACCATTGGCTTTGCCTTCGTCAAAGCAAGAATCAGTCCGTTCAGGACTATATCCATCAATTCAATAGATTACACATGTTGCTTCACATTTTAGATCCCACTACTTCCCTTATTTCCAAGTTCAAAAGTGGTCTTCTTGCACACTTTTATTGGGAAATCAAGTACACTTCTTGTACAACTCTTGATGATGTTTTCAAATAGGCACAACTTACGGAGGAGAAGTTTGCAGCATAGCATAAGGGGAACCACTACTCTTCAGGAGATTCTAAGCCATCAGCTCATCCTCAAAAATAGGTTCCACATAGCTCTTCCTGCTTTCCCCCTTATCATTCTTCTCCTACTCCCACTTCTCAGTCCTCTACTTCTAAGCATACATTTCATGCTTCTTCTTCCTATTTTAATGCTAAGTCTCAAAAATTTTGTAATTATTGTAAAAGAAAAGAGTATCTTAAATCTAAATGTAGATAGTTTTAGAAGAAGAAGACCTTATTTGTACAGCCTGATGAGGGCACCAATGATAACCCCATCAAGACTACTAGTGAAGAAAAGTTCTATGAGGATTTGAAAGAAAAAATCAATCTTGTAACGAATCATCATTCTGATGCTTGAGACCATGACAATCTATTCATCACACATGTTCATTTGATCCATGACTTTGCAGTTGATTGTATCATTGACAATGGCTCACAAAATAACTTGATCACGTAGTCCATTATCTATAAGCTCAAGCTTCCTACTTCTCCACATCCTCATCCTTACTCCCTTGGATGGAAGTATAGTGATACCTCTTCACAAATTACACACACATGCACTCTTGCATTTTCCTTTGGTCCAAATTTCAGAGACAATATCACTTGTGATGTGACCCCAATGGATTGTTGTGGTATTTAGCTTGGTAAGTCCTATCAATATGATAGGTGTGCTACATATGATGCTTACAAAAATACATACACATTGTAGCAATATAATAAGCATTATCTCATTCACTCAATTCAAGAACCTACCAAGCACTCCAATAATCTATTTCTAAGTTGTAGACAAGCACACAAAGCAGCCAATCAAGCATAGGCACTTGCTCTCATTTCCATTCATCCATAGCATAAGCACTTTTTAGCAACAACATCTAAATGCAATAGACCCAAAGCAATTGGTAACATATTGCACAAATATCAAAGTGTTTTTCAAGATCCCACTTGCTTACCTCCAGAAAAGGGCCATTAACCACACTATTGATATAGTTCCAACTACACCTCTTCCTAATGCCTCCATGTACATGCAATCACTTTTACAATATGATGAAATAAAGAAGCAAATTCAGGACCTTCTAGATAAAGGTTTCATTAAATCAAACATTTCTCCTTGTGCCTCTCATATTCTTCTCGTTCTCAAAAAATATGGCACTTGGCATATTTGTATTGATTTCTGGGCACTTAATAAAATCACAATAAAAAATAGATATTCACTCCCTCATATTGATGATCTCTTAGACCAACTTCAGGGAGCCAAGTTTTTCACTAAGATTTATCTCAAAAGTGGATATCATTAGTTCTGCATCCAGGCTGAAGATACATGGAAGGCAGATTTCAAAACAAAGATCGGTCTTTTTGAATGGCTTGTTATGCCCTTTGGCCTCACCAATGCTCCTGATACCTTCATGAGGCTCATGAATGAAGTTTTCTGATACTGTTTGGATAGATATGTAATCATATATCTTGATGATATTCTCATATTTTCTCCTACATGGGAGGCCCATTTACAGCATCTGGATCATGTTCTTTCCATACTTCAAAAACATTATTTGTACACCAATTTGTCTAAGTACTCTTTTGGGTAAAATTCTATTTCCTACCTTGGATTTATCATTGATGAGCAAGGTATTCAGGTGGATCCTAGAAAAGTAGAAGTCCTCCTTAATTGGCCTATTCCTACCACTGCCACTGAGTTATGGAGTTTCCTTGGCCTAGCCAACTTCTACCACAAGTTTATTCCAGGCTATTCCACCATTGTTACTCCTTTGCATAATTTGACTAAGGCAAAATCTATTTTCCATTAGACTCCTACCCATTCCCATGCATTTTTCACTTTGAAATATAAGCTTTGTTCTTCTCCTGTTCTTGTTATTCCTAAACTTAGACAACCTTTTGAGATTGAAACTGATGCTTCTCAATTTGCCCTTGGTGTTGTCCTAAAAAAAAATGGTTATCCTTTTGTCTATCATTCAGAGTCCTTTTCCATTGCCAAGCAAAATTATTCCACATATGACAAAGAGCTTTATGCCTTAGTCAAAGTTATCAAATATTAGTGTTATTACCTCTTAGGCAAAGAAACCATTGTTCATATAGATCATTTACCTTTTTAGTTCCTTCAATATCAAAATAAAATTCAAGAAGCCCACCATATGAAATGGGCTTCTTACCTTCAAAAATTCCACCTTTTCATAAAATACAAAAAGGGTAGTACAAATTTTATGGTTGATTTCCTAAGTTGTCCTCCTTCCTCCCATGCTTTGACTATTGTTACTACCTCACACTTGGGATTTCAGTCTTGGCCTTCTTTGTATCCTCATGAAAATGACTTTGCCATAGTTTTTAATCATTTACAACATCCTTCCTCTCCAAATTTGACCCCTTTTCAAGATTATCATATTAAGGATGGTTTGCTTTACTGCCTGGATAAACTTTGTGTACCCTCCGAGTCTCGATAATCCCTTATTAAGGAGGCACATTCTACCCTTTATGGTGGACATTTTGGTAAGCATAAAACTCTTCATCACTTGTAGAGATTCTTTTACTGGCCCCACATGTAGCGTGATGTTTTGAGATATTTGAGGTAGTGTGCTTCTTGTTGCAAATCCAAGCCATCCAACAGGAATCTCGGCCTCAAAATGCCTTTGCCCATTGCATCTCATCCATGGGAAAGTATTTCAATGGATCTAGTTAGTGGTTTTCCTAAGACAGTCCATCAGCATGACTATGTTTTTGTCATAGTTGATTAATTTTGTAAAATAGCTAAGTTCATCCCTTGTAAAAAAACTAGTTTCGCTGCCCACTTAGCCCAACTCTTCTTTGATACTGTTTGGCGTTCCTTTGGTCTACCCACTAGTATTGTTTCTTATCGTGATTCCCATTTTGTTGGTCATTTTTGGTGTTCCTTGTGGAAACTTTTAGGGGTGTCTCTTAACTTTTCCACAGCTTTTCAACCTCAATCTGATGGTCAAACTAAAGTAGTCAACCGTACTCTTGTCCAAAGTCTTCGTATTTTTCACCATTCATCTCTAACCAAATGGGATTTGAGTCTTATCCACATTGAGCATGCATATAATCGGGTTGTCCATTCCTCCACAACTCACTCACCCTTTGAAGTATGTCTAGGTTTTCAACCCTTAGCACCTTATGAGTTACCCTTGTCCCTTCCATCTCTTGTCATAGCCCATATGAAAAAAAAGCAATACAAAGCCCATTCCTTTGTCCACCATTTGTAGCACTTCACTCTAACATTGTTTCTATTTTCTAAAAAACCCAATAACAACTGAAGAAAGCCATGGACAAACACCATGTTCCACATTATTTCTAGGTGGGAGATAGAGTTTGGTTGCACATTGATCATCGTAGGTTCTAGGGGACGGTCCATAGCAAGATCAAACCCATTCGCTTGGGGCCATACAATATTATACAGTAGGTGTCTCAGAATGCTTTTTGGCTTGATATTCCAGCACACTTGGGCATCCATGATGTCATTAATGTTGACTTGCTCTAATCGTACCAGGAGTCTACATTGGAGACAAACCCTATTATTAGTCATCCTACTAATATTGTACCTGACTTCAAGTTTCCTTTGGAAAATGATCATATTTTTGACACAAGGACAAACCACACTCACAAGGGATCTTCAACTTCCTACCTTATGGCCAAACAAGGACAACTACCACACCAGACCCAATGTATCTCTCATAGCCAGATGGTTCATGACTTTCCTTCCCTTTTGACCACATTGGAACCCAATGCTCTTACGATGGGGAGGAATGATAAGGATGACACGTAATCAACCTTCTATAATTATTTTCATTGTAAATAGTTTCCTTTCTAGCATACTTTCTATATTATGCATCGGATAATATTTTTGAACAACTATTATGCTTATCCAAAAATATGTGTAATTGGTTATAAATAGTCCTTCAATCAAAGCATTAAGCAGTTCTTTCGAGTGCAATATTATTTGTTTTTGGGTGTGAGTCTTCCTATGGATTATCCACATCAATTGCATGTCCATCTATTATTGTATGGACTAGGACTATGTCGAGCCTTGTATGCTCTTTTGAGAAGAATTTTCAATAAGGTGGGATGGCATTGGTAATCTTCTTTAGTTAGATGGTAACTAAAAACCATAGTCTACTATACTTACCACTATTGGTCAACTATGTACTATTGATCCAATCCTGATAGACTAGAAAAATACGTTACTTCTCTATTGAAATCTTTGTCATGTAGCTTTTGAAATGGTGTTGCATCAATTAAATATTTAATTTTCACCATGGTGATGGGAAATTTGGGAGTAGTGCTTGATGAAGCCATTACACTCATCTTGATTTCTATATTTAGAATTATAATGGTCTTTATAATAATAGTGACTCTTCATAGCTCTATATATTCATGGTGTGACTATAAATGGTAATCCAAGCAAGAATTTATAGTGTTTTCAAGGTATTTCTCTACATGCTCTATAATTAAATATTCAACTTGCTTTCCATAATGACATTACCTGTAGTGAAACTATCCTTTTATGATTATTTTTTGTAATTGGCCATTAATTTGTATACTTTTTCAAATATGATCTTCCTACTAAATATTTATTGTTTTAAAGCACGTGCTCAATAATATTTGAGAAAAATATCTACTCATCATCGTACTTTGGCCTATGTGATTTCAATTTCTATTTTTCGGTATTTTTTGAGTCATCAATACTTATTTTAAAACATGTGCTAGTTAGTTATCTCTTTAATTCATCACCTAATTTGGAGACCCCTTAAATTTATGACTAGCTATGACTTCCAGGCTAAAATATTTTTGTCACTCATAAAAAATCCTTTTGGTACCGTGGTACAATTTGTTTTTTTGTATTTGAGAAAGAAATTGGATGGCATTAGTTAAAATAAATTTAAATAATGAACTTACAATCTTTTCATAGAGGTACAAGTCTTTTGGCCATTTCTTTCCACCAATCGAACATCGATGCCTAACCTTAGGCAAGTGAATTAGGGTCATTTACCTTTGTTTTGGTGATGCACTATGATTTATCCATCCTCAAACCAATCAGATGTTGATGCTCAACCTTGGGCAAGTGAATCTAGGCCATTCAACCCCTTTTGGGTGAAGCTCTCTATATTTTTCATCTTCTCAACCAGTCAGAGATCGGTGCTTAACCTCAAGCAAGCAAATCTGAGTCATCCACCTTTTTTTTGGTGATTGAATATGGGTTGTTCATTTTAGACCAATTGGATCTTAGCATTGTGGCTACGATGCTTGAATCTAGGTTGTCTACCCTTTTTGGCTATGTAATTTAAGCCACCCATTTCATGGCTAATCCCTTTGAGGCACCCTCCTTCTGACAATAGAATCTTATGGTGCTATGTGCTATGATTTTTATTTTAAAAATATAAGTGTGTATGGCCGAAGTACTTATTTTTTAACCAAATGGGGTGCATATACATGAGGGACTTTAAACCTTAGGATAGTATAATAATTTTCATGGGGGGTCTCTTAAACATTATAAATGGCAATAATTCCTTAAGGTGGACTGAATATTATGGCTATGTAATTTAAAGAATACAAAAAGGGGGGATTAAGGGTATGTGTATTTGACCCTTATAAAAAATAAACTTTAAGAATAAAGGCACATGATAATGTGTCCATGCTGGGGGGAACTTATACAAATGGATGATGATAAACCTTGGAACCTTGGAATTGGAAATTTGGCAACGAAAGATATTTTTATGAAATATTAAGGTTTATGGGGGCCTTAAGACTTAGAAATTTGGATATTATAACATGATCATTATGCCTTTGAATGAATAAATTTTTATCTAGCCTAAGACCTTAGGAGCTTTAGTGGTACAACTATTTTATATTTATCTCCTACAAATCAGATAGCGGTGTCTAATCTTCAATGGAAAAATCATAATTGTCTACTTCTCTTGTGATGACACACTATGAGCCATCTATTTTTGGCTAATCATGTTGAGGTTCCCAATCTCAGGTGAGTTAATTTGGTCTATTCATCTTTATAGTCAATCGAATTTGAGCACTACAATTGGGGCAACCAAATCTTAGTTGTTCATATCTTGGTTGATCACATGGTAATGCTCAACATATAGTAGGAAAATTAGAGTCATATAGCCTTTCTTTGGCAATCAAATCTAGGTTATTTATCTTTGAGCTAATTAGATATCATTCCCCGGTCTTCAATGGGTAAATCTAATCCATTTGCCCATGTCTCAATGAGCGAATTGAGCCATTAATTTTCTAGCCAATTGAATGTGAGCATTCAATCTCTGGTAGGTAAATCAAAGTCATCCATGCTTTCTTTGGTGAGTTATTTTAAGCCATTCATATATACCAAGAGGAATTTTTGTTAGGTTTTTAATTATTGAAAAATTCATCAGATTTGGCCACAACCTTGAAACTTGGTATAAGTATTTATCATTTGGATATGGGGCTAAGGTGAAAATTGGGAAAATGTGACCTTAGACCATAGTAACAAGAATTAATTTATGGATCTAAGGTGTGGACCTCTTATGCAAAAAATAAGCGAAAGGGAGAATTATGATTCTATGGGTTACCAATGACTTATGAATCATAGAGGATAGGAACTATTATTTTTTGGATTCTTTATGGTAGTATGAAATGTGAAAGGGGGAGAAGAGTGCATGAGTGGCCTAAGGTTTAGGACTTAGGAATAATATCTAATGAAGCTTATACCTAGGGTTTGATGAGAGGAAACATTGAATGGAGGCCAACGACTAGGGATTTTTCAAAAGTGACTTTAGGGACCAAAATTTTAACTTTGGAGGACCAAGACCTATGAACTTATGACTTCACAAAATAAAAATTTTGAGGGCGTTTTAAGAACAGGTATGCCTTAAAAAAATTCAAAGGACTACTAGACATGACTATAAAATGGGAAAAGTTTGAAGTATGTTGACCATCTTGAGGATTATTGCAAAAAATTGAAAGCCACCAAGTTTAAATGAAAAAAACCTGGACTCAACAAAATAACCTAGATCTAGGACTCTACGAGACTTATTAAAATTTGAAATTAGGGGTAACTCTTAAGTTGGATTTTGAGGATCCAACATAGACTCTGACCAGGAAAAGTGGTGAAAACTTGAATCACTTGAGAACCTTAGAATATTTGGTTATACTTTCCTAAAATCACCTAAAAATAAAATGAAAAATATATATTGAAAAATAGATATTCTTCTACCTAACCACTTAATGCTATAGAATGAAAAATGAAAGGAAAATTTGTTGTAATAGATGGCTTAAATACATAGGAATAAAAATAGACATTCCTTTACCTAGTCACTTAAAGAAATACTAAAGGAATTGAAACACACTTTCTTCTTTTTATTTTTTTCTTTTTTTGAGATAAGTACAACTTCATTCTCTTCTGATCCCAAAACAGGGTTGATATAGCTTTAGATGTTGGCCATTGATTGGAATATACATTTTTTCTCCTTCTAGAGTCTGTAGCCTATAAGTGTGTTGTCCAACAATCTAAATTATCTAATATGGCCCAAGTCATTTGGGCTCTAGTTTACCTTTTTCACTATGCTTATCATACTTGGGGTCCTAGTATATCACTATATCTCCTTCAAAAAATGGTTTACCTCTTACCTTCTTATTAAAAAGTTGCACTATTTTTTGTATTTGCTCTATCATTCTTGTCAGGGCTTCTCTTCTATCTTCCTGCAATTATGTAATTTGATCTAATCTTCTTTGTAGAAAATCTATATTTTCATGATCTTGGAGAAGTAGAGATAAGGTATTTTTTTTCTATCTAAGGAGATAACAAAGCATTCTCATCAAACACTAGCTCATATGGGGACTTCATTATGTTTATTTTCGTAGATAATCTATCTACCCATAAAGCATATTTTAACTCACTATCCCAACCTTTTTTATTATTTCCTAGTGATCTCTTGATCCTGGTAATCAAATTCATATTTGAGGACTCAGCCAATCCATTTCCCTAAGGATAATAATTTGCAACATGGAAAGTTCTATACTATACTTGGCATAGAATTCAATCATTTAAAGGAAGGTGAAGTAGTTTTGATTATCTATAACTATCTTTTTAAGGACCCCAAACCTAGTAAATATGTTTTGCTCAAGGAATTTGATTACAACCTCAGTGGTTGAATTTTTTAGGGGAGCTACTTCCACTCATTTATTAAATTAGTCAGTAGTTATTATGATCCACCTATGACCTCTAGAGGATTTTAGGATTAATTTCTCCAATCATATCAATTTCCCATTGTGTAAAGGAAGATTCAATAACAACTAGATTTAAAGGTGTGGTTGTTAAATGTTTCTTTCCAATAAAAACCTGATAACTATGATAGATTCCAACTAATTGATGAACATATTTAAATATGGTGGACCAATAGTAACCAACTCTCATTATCTTATTAGCAGTGGCTTTTGGTGCAAAATGACCACCACA
This sequence comes from Wollemia nobilis, assembly GCA_028583015.1. Taxonomy (NCBI): domain Eukaryota; kingdom Viridiplantae; phylum Streptophyta; class Pinopsida; order Araucariales; family Araucariaceae; genus Wollemia; species Wollemia nobilis. Next base: position 1,644,282 of record JAQPPZ010002203.1, on the reverse strand, counting down.
AAATATAGAATAGTACTATTGGAAAAATTTCCTGCACCCTTAATATATTTGTCACACTGCAAGACTTCCCTGATCCAAGAAACATTGTGGACTCTGGTGGATCCACCTCTCTAACTCAGGAAAATATTATTCTAAGACTCTATATAGACCGAGTATGGTAAGGAAACCCCAAATGTGAGCCTACAATATTTATTATATGCTCATGCTCATCCAGATTTGCAAAAATAAAATAAAACTACAATATAAAATTTGACCAAGTTTGAAAGTAACTCCTAGCTAGTGCTTCAAGTTGTAGACTGGTGCCTTATCCATTGGGCAATTATATCCAAACTTAAAATATGATGAATATAGAAGGGGAAGAAGATAAAACTGAACCAATCACATCTATTCAAATAATGTAATAGAAATGATTCAACATGCTAGTGAAATAATAGACCATCTACACATTCAAATGATGTAAAATGTAAATGGGAGAACACACAAAATTGCACATAGAACTACTAAAGGAGGAAACTGGGTTACATTAAACAACAAATCATTACAATGGGAGTCTGATCAGAATAAACATATCTCACTGAACCAGTACAAAAAAATTCTCCATTCAAATGATGCATTAGAGAACTGTAACTCTTTGTTCAAATGATGTAACACATAGTCTCCTAGCTTCCAACCTCAGCCACTAGAAATAATATCAGTAAACTGGGCACCTCCTCAGCAAAACCTCCACAATAATAGGGAAGAAATAGGGGTGACTAGACAAGACACACAAAGGAAATTACAACTGACAAGGATGAACACATTGGTATACCTCTTGCAAAATTACTATGTAAAAACTTGATGATTTTTTCTTTTATCGTAAATCTTTCATATAGCTTGCAAATAGGTTCTCATTCAAAGCTCGATTATGGTCCATAATTATGAAAAATGCAACTATTTCGATGATGGTCCATAGATGCAACTATATTCATGATGATCCATATTATTAATTGTGCTTGTAGTGGTTCTTATTTGTGGTGTGATAGTGGTCTCAGTTGGACAAAAATACCTGTTACATAAAACTTGATCATAATAATCTTTTATAACTACAATTACCAGATTTGAATGATGGCCTCTCACTATCTCTTAATTAGATCTCAAAAATGGCCCATAATAACCTATCTTTTGGAGGGCATAACTTTTGATCCAACCATTGGATCGGCTTGAATTTTTTCTTGGAGCTAGATAAAGAGGAGGAAAATGTCATGGCAAGGATTTTTCACAAGTCTTGAAGATTTTTCAATGTTTTATCGGGCCCTAATTCCTTCATCTAGTGCCCCAAAAATGAGATTTAGTATTTTTTTAGAAAAATTGAAAGAAAGAAAAATGGAATTTAATGACTTTTAATACATGGATAGGTGTTGAGATTTTTTAGAAGGCCTAATATGAGAAATTCAATAATATGTTTTAACTTTTGGGGCTATCCAAGATTTTTTTGGACTTACTAAAAATAGGGTGGCCAAAAATAACAAATTGCCCAAAAATAGTATTTTTTTTTAATAAAAGTGGTGCAAACTCAAGTTGGATTTTGAGAATTCAACATGTACTCTTTTAATACCTATGGGATTTCCTTTTTAAATAAACAGAGCAACAATACACCATATGGATGTCTCTAATATAGTTTACCTTCTTGGACATATTATATTTAGGCTTGCTACTTAATAAACCTCATCTTATTTTGGGATATTCCTCTTGGGAAGGATAATTTCTAAAGATACATTAAGATATCATCATACCATTTACACTCAATATTATTTATTCTTCTGATTTTATGTTGTTAATCAATTATAATGGTATTGTTCATATCTTCCCCTTCTCTATTAGCCATACACTCTATAGACCTTGTCCTCTAACAATATTAACTACTTTGAACTTTACATCATATTGTAGTAATTTATCTATCTTGTAGCACCCTAAAATTGGCACAGTGAAATTGTAATAATTACATTCATCCTAGTAAATAATTTAAATTCAAATTTTAACCTCCCAAACCGCCTGTTAACCGTCGGGTAATCCGTTTCCCCTTTTCTTGCACCATTTTTAGAGGTTGTTTTGACCGTTTGACGATATCGTCGCCGATCAGACGATATCGCCCCAGATCTGACGATTTCGTCTGGGCTAGGACGTCCAGACGATCTTGTCTCAAAACTAATTTTGCACAATTAGCTTCTGTTCCAACGGGTCTCTAATCCAGGCAGAAGCGTGTCTACATCGTTAGGGACCCTCCCCCGTTGGAGATCTCCCAAATAGGGATGATCTCCAACCTCCTAACCTCCCTCCTAAGCCTATTTAATCCTAAGCCCTTCCCTTAGCACCCCCCTGGCTGAAATTCCCTGTAACCCGACTGCATACATGTTAAAACATCCTAAGTTTCTATTTTGCATTAGTTCTATACAATTTTGTTGTAGGTACCATATTGTTTTTCAGTCGAAGCAAGCTTACATCGTCGTCGATGAACCTGTTCAGATCGGAGGCGATCCTGTCGAATCAGAGACGATTTCGTACCAATGCGAGATGATTTCGATTGTAGTCAACATTGAGGCAATCAGTGCTTGAAGTTTGCATTTCTCCATCTTTTCTCTGTTGTTTTATTCTGCAATTAGCTTAGTTTATTTAGTATTTTATACTATTCTGCATTTTGGAGTTCACCCATCTAGATTAAATGCATAATTAAATCATAATTATTATCTAATTAGCATAATTCATTCCTGTTTCTATTTTTAAGTTTCAGTTTGATATTATTGCTATCATTTTACACTATTTCCCTCTATTAGGATAGTTGTATTTTCTGTATTTTGCACCTATTTCTCTGATTGTAGGTCTCTGACGAATTCGTCTAACGAATTCGTCAGATCTCAGACGATCTTGTCTGATCTCAGATGATCCTGTCAAATCAGAGGCGATCCTGACTGCTTCAAGAATCAGAATCATCATCAGACATCCGAATCAGGTATTCCTCGTTTATATTTTTTAATTTCTTTGTTTTCTATACTCATTGAATTTGCATCTGCATATAGAATAGCTTAGACGCATTTTGGCCAAACCTAGGATATGAATGCTTAAGGATAAAATGAACACATAAAACACATTCCCAACCTAGGCGTGGAAACTGCCATTAAATGTTTCCTGGTGAACCCACCATCCATCGAAAAATCACCAATAATACACCTCCCTTGAGAGGCGGGACCTTCGCAAGTCCTCTCAGTCCGAGGTACCATGACATCCTTTTCACATCCCCCTTCCGGGCACGGATCCTATAGCCTGAAGGTAAGGGTGTGAAAAATTTGGAGCGATACATTTTGGTGAACCCGACGTGAATGCATTTTAAACCTTTTGAAAACAAAAAATAAATATATATATGTATACAAGAAAAACAAAAACAAAATCATCATTTCAAGTTTGTATGTTTTAGATTCAATTCTAAATAGTAGATGCTAAATATTACTTTTAGAAGTACTAAAGAAACCATGAGTTTTTACTCAAATCAATATGAGCCCATCAGTAATGTTGGAAGAATTCAGCCAAATACATTTGTTGATTATGACCAACCTCATCCCTATTCAACATCACCTCCATCACACTTTTCTCATTTTTCATCCATAACCCAACAAAACAATCCCTTTGCCAATCCTCTTCATAACGATATTATCTATTCTCCCATATATCCATATTATGTCTATCAATCCACATACAATCCTCCACCACCTTTTCAATATTCTTCTTTCAATACAACACATCCATTTCAACAAGAAAATACTTATTCTTCCAATTCTACCATGCACTCACCTCATGCTTCGCAATCTTCCTGTCATCATTCTACCCATAATAAAGAAAGTAGAGGTGAGAAACCATTAGGTCCTTTTATGATGAAATTCCTAAGGCATTTATCAAAAACCTCTCAAAAACCTTCATCACGTAAATTTACTAAGCTCAATCAACCAATGGATATAATTCTCAAGTATTTACTTGACACAAATAAGATTGAACTCCCTTCCATAAGACAACTTGATACCACAGCAGATTGGTTTAAACCTGAGCTACATTGTGAATATCATAGAGTAGATGGACATATGACACAAAATTGTAAAGATTTAAGATGTGCAATTCAAGATTTGATTGATAAGGGTCTTTTTAATATAAAGGAATTACAATCTACAACTGATTATAAATCTCCAATAAACAATCAAACTCCTACACAACAAATACCAATAATCAATCAAGACATGGGGATCTCCCAAGAACCCCTATTCAATTATCAACAACAAGAAACCAATCAAATATTGCATGTTAATGTGTCCCATCATGATGATATTATTAATATTGTAACAAAAACTACAAATGAGCAACCTCAAGTTCAATCAACTCAATCTGATATTCAAGATATGGATTCCTCATTTGACCAACCTTCAAAACTATCTTTGGCTCTAGAGAATGATCCAAAATGGAATGTAAGCATAGAAAGCTCATATTTAGAATCAAAATCTCAATCTGAAATCCACTTTGATAGCCAACAACAAGTGATTAATCCTCAAGCAAAGATATCCCTTTTAGAAGTATTACAAATTTATCACAAGGAAATTTTGTTCAAAATACCTAGCCAACAATTTGTTCCTCATCATATTTTCTCTAAGAACATAATTAATGGTGTAAACCCTCTTGAGGTTAACCATATTTCATTCTATGATGAGGATATTCCTTCCTCTACTCCACAAGAAGACTCCTATCTTTACATTATCGGATCTAGTAAAGAAACACTTGTTAGAACTATCATGGTAGATAATGGCTCCTCTCTTAATTTATGCACTTATCAATTATTCCAAAAACCCAAATCAAAGGAAGAAGATCTTAATGAATCAAATGTTATTATAAAATATTTTAACAATGAAATTCAAGAAGCTCAAGGTACTATAATTCTTCCCTTTAATATTGGATCCAAGATCCTGGATACTTTATTCTATGTAGCATATTGCCCTTCACCTTACAACCTACTTCTCAGAAGTCCTTGGATTCATACGATGAGGGTTTTCCCTTCCACTCTTCACCAATGTTTGAAGTTTGAACTTGCAAATAAAATTGTTACCATACATGGTGACCCAACACCATTTGAAGAATATTTAATGGTTGAAACATCAAGTTCTATACATTCTCTATTGTCACAATTATCTTCTATCCATCACTTTTCTTCATCCATATATGATCATCCTTGTTTACCAAATAACACCCATGCATATCTTTCACATATACTTTCTCCATCTTATCAAGACTTGGAATATAGTGATAAGAATGAAGAACTTTCTTATCCTTCTTACATTTTATTTTGTAACATGATCAATTTTACACATATAAAAGTCAAATCTTTTGCTACATTATTCTACATTATAACAAAGCTTTTGTTATCACTACCTTTTATTCATCACCTTCTATTCTTACCTTCACCTCAACCAGATTATCCTTCAAAACCTCCTTTGATTTTGAAGCAACCTTAGACATGCTATACTCAAATAACCTTGTATAGTGTATATAGATCATCTTGTATATACCACCAATTTCAATTCATAAATTAAAATCAAAATACAAAAAAATCAAAATCCTCAAAATCTTCAAAAAAAATACTAATGCAACTAAGGACCTTAAAGGTAAATTTGAGCCCAACCGGCTTGGACCATACATTATCACTGCTAAATTTGAATCAGGAGCATACAAATTATCTACCTTAGATGGTAAAGAACTTAAAGAACCCATGAATATTTTGCATCTTAAACGTTACTATGTATAAATTTGGTCATTTCATCCTTGTATATATTTGTTTAAAATATTTCAAAATCACTATCTTGTATTTCTTTCAAATTTATAAATTCAAAAACACCAAAAACATTCATAATCATCAAAATCTTCAAAACTATTTGTTGCATTTATTTATGGCACTTGTTAAATTTTTTGTTCAAAAACAAAAATAAAACCAAAAAACAAAATAATGATAAAAATATAAAAACAGCAATATGCTTGACTCTTTCGAAACCAAAACAATATAAAGAAGAAAGAGAGAGTCAATATTCTCAAAACTTCTCAAAAAGTATTTATATATATTTTCTTACAAATGTTGCAGTTATATGTTTCAAATTATTTTGGATAAATTAGCATTTATTTGGAATCCCTCACTTGCACACTCACAAAAATAAATATCTTGATTTTATCTGGCATGATTACTAATCTCTCTTATATCAAAGTCCACAAAATTCAATTAAATAAAGTTTGAGCATAGAGAATTGATCTTGTTATTTACTTAAACCAAGCACATCTTTTCACAATAAAATGATTATATTTGTAATTTCCATGTTTTGCTACATAGTAGACGTGATTTCTTGAGCGAAAAGTTTCCCCTGCTATCCTATCATGCACATGGTCTAGAATCTTTGAGAATTGGCAAAAGGACAAGCTCACCCCTACCCGAATAAAAATCCCTTGCTCTACAGCTAATCCGAGCAAGTATCCCTAGCAAAGAAAAAGAAAAGAAAAGTTCAAGAAAAAAGAGAAAAGAAAAATGTTATTTTATATCATTACAACAATATTTCAAGCACTATCTCAAAAATCAAGCAAAAAATACAAAAAGAAAAAGAAGCAAAGTTCAAAAGAAAAAAAAAAGAAAGCAGAAAGCAAGAAAGCAATAAAATCCCTTTCCCTACCCTTTGAAAAGAAAAGAAGGGTTGATGAGCTTGAATCCCTGGAATTCTCAATTATTCAAAAATCGTGAGGTAAGCCCCATAACAGGTGGTTTGTGCCCAACCCGCTTGGCCTTGGGTAACTCCTAGCGTGGTGATATGTCTGTCACATTAGCGACCTTCTTTTGTACAGACCTATGTCCGCTTATGGATTAGCTAGCTCTTGATAATCCGACCTACATAGTAGTCTAGTATGGTTATATGCATCTACATCATGGTTAATGAACACTTATTTGGTTTCTTCAAATCACTTGTATCATATTATCTTGCTCAAAACCGGTAAATGCACAAAGCAATTGCACACACATTTGTATTTGAGAGATTTTGTGTATCATTATGATAAATCAAGATCGGAAATGAATTCACATATGCACATGGGATTCCTTATAAATCTAACTTTTGTCTTCAAAATACTTTGAAATATTCTTTTTGCAACTTGTTTGGAATAATTCAAGTACAGTTGTTTAGCATAAAGACAACTATATAATAGAAAAATCAAAATTTTCTTTCAAAAATATACAATCAAAACATATATATCTGGTTGACTTTCGCGACGATGGTATAGTTCCAAAACCAAAATTGGAATTTTATGCCTAGCGCAAGTCCTCATCTTCATATTTTTTTGTTTATTAAAAATCAACCATGCAATAAAACTATCTCTTTTTTATTTTCGCGATGATGGTATAAGTCTATACCTACATATTCTATGCCTAGCGCAAATCATTGTAACAATTTTTATTCCCCATTTATTTAAAAATCATGAAAACCATATGACTTAAATCATTATGTTACACAAATTATGCTTTTAAGCATGCACATTTTCATTATTTCATGTCATTATGTCAACCTTCAAATTTTGCAAAGATGGTATAATTCCTAAGGAATTATCCAAAAATTATCACACTTAGGAATTTATGCCTAGCAAAAAACATTATTTCATGCATACTATTTTTATGAAAATCTGAAAAACAAACCATCATCACCATCATTTTCACCATTGCACCAAAGTCTTAAGACAGTCTCTTAAGCACTCTTTTACTTTTAACAATATTTTTATACTGGGATTAGCTTGACGACCGAGTGAGCAGTGACTCCATGAAATGGTCTATAATAGCGACAATGTCCTTTGAAATTATTGTTAGAAGTCTCTTTTATTTTTTTATTTTTATCACATTACATCACAAACAACCAATTTGTTACATCAGATTATTTCATTTAAAATATTACAGCATGACATCAAAATTATAAATTTTCAACATGACATAATTTCATGAATCCTCAATCCAATCATCAAATTAATCAATCAAACATAAAAGCATCATCAACATACACATAACACAAGTCATATGATCAAAAACATATCATATATATATCAACAGTATATATACATCATCAAAACTGGATTGGTATGCCACAATCTGTACCTCGGCATACTCAATCCTCTATCAACAAAAAAATAATAATACATGCTCTATGTCTCAATCTGTACAAAGCCGTGCAGTGCTCTAGCCTCGAGAACCCCTCGAGCTCTCAGCCTCATCTCCTCCCCCACCCTGAGGTGGACGAGGTGGCCCCATCGTAGTATGTGTAGTACTGCGAGTCCTAGTCATCGATCGGGACGAGGTCCTCGATGACCCGATCCTGATCGGATCTACGATGTTGGCTGGCAGGGGTAGTCTATCCTCCTCTGGCACCAGCTGATAGTACAAAGTCTGGTAGAAAGTAATTTGGGCAATAGCCCGTGTCAGCTCCCCAGTGCTCGCCCCTCCGCGCCCATGCCCTGAGGCGTGCAATCTCGTCTCGAAGCTGTGTAACCTCAGCTCGGTGTCGTGCAGCCTCCTCCTGTAGGGTCTGCACCTATGCCTAGAGACGGATCATCTTCGCTCGGAGAGTAGCTGTCTCACTACTCTCCCCTGTGTCGACACCCTTGCCCTTATCGGGCGATGGTGGCCTCTCTCTCTATGGAGAAGGGGGTCTCGCCTCCCTCCTCTCCCTCTGCCGTGGCCTCTCCTGTGCCTGTGGCCTCCTCAGCTCTCTCCCGCCATGACCCTGGGCCGCCTCCATAGCCTCCTAGCGTCGCCTCCCTATTCGACGCACAACTATGTGTATCGAACCCTAAGCCCTCGTCATTCGAGGAGGGCGGATGCCTGCGTACCAGGCATCGTAGCCATCTGCAACCCCTACGTCGTCCCCATCCACTGGCTGAATGGGGGCATCGTCCGAGTCCTGACTCCAGAAACGTTGCATGTCTGGAGCCCCGCTCACTGTAGTGTTATCCCGGATAGTCCGAGAAAACTCATAATCCCTGAGAGATGGGATCCCCTGCTGCAGACCGAACTATCGCAAAACTCGGTCATAGCGATGGAGCTCCACCTCTCCCCTCTCCATCCATAGCCAGCACACTCGCCTGACGCGAGCTAACTCCTGTCCATCCTCGGCCCACCCTGGATGCTCCCTCCAAGGCCTCCAGGTGATCTGATCCGGGACAAGGTCATCTAGCAGTCTCCGGGACATCGAAAGGTCGATCCGCCGCTGTGACCCTCTTCGGAGCCACCAGTAGAAAACTCGGGGCCTCTCCCCATCAATCCCTATCAGAGGAAGCCCTACCGGCCTCCGCACTGCAATGTGCTCCCAGCACCAAACCTGTAGGAGCGATGTCATCACCAGACATCGGCCGCCCTTGTACACGACCCCATGCAGGATCCTGTACGATCGGCATAGCACATAGCTACCCCAAGAAAACCTGTAGCCATGGTCCCGCATGTCGTAGATCACATCTTCTAGCATCCATGGCACCCTGCACCCGCTCTGGTGGCACAGCAAAAGTCCACCAACCACTCCAGCTAGAACCCGTGTGAGTCTAGATGCCCTAGGCATCTGACGCAGTGCCTCGATGTTAACTCCGCCCTTCTCCAGGGCGAAGCTCGGGTCACCACACAATCGCCCCATAGCATGGCCCTGATTGGCCATAGGAGTGATCAATCGTCCTTGTATGGGGATTCTTAGAATCCTCCATACATCCTCCAAAGTGGGAGTCATCTCCCCTGTAGGTAGCCGAAAATAGGAAGAACCCGGATACCATCTCTCTGCTAGGGCTATCAGTAGCCCCATATCTGTAGACACTTGTGGCATCTCTGCCACATGTTGTAAGCCGGCCTGTGCCAGCTGATCCCGCTCTGCCTGTGTAAGAGCGGCCAAGTCATCTCTTAAACCTCCATACTTCCATTCCCTGCTTTTTAGCAAACCTCTCTGCAACATAAACAACAAAACAACAAACAATCATTAATAACAAATTCAAGTATTTAAAAATGCAAGTAAAATAAGTTCAATTTTATGCAATTGATGATATCGTCCACTATTGGACGATATCGTCCCAAATTTGAGCATAATCGTTTCTGATTTCGTAGGTCGAAATCGTCCCTAATTTGACGAAATCGTCCCCCTTTCGCCGATTTCGCCCTTGGACGAAATTGGCGAAATTGAGACGATTTCGTCGAAATCGGGACGATTTTGTCGAAATCGGGACGATTTCGTCCTGACGACATCGACGGCCCAAAAATGGCCGCGATGCTCAAAAATTGATTAAAATTCACCTAAAAAGCATGTAAAATCAAATTAAAGCATTCTAAGTTAAGTCTAGACTCTTACCCGTAGCCCGCGTCGGACCTCTGTTGATCTGTGCGTCGTCTCCACCATTTTTGCTTCCAGAGCTCTAAAACCAATAAAAATGAACAGTAAAAATGAATTAGGGTTTTACCCTATTTTTCTTAATTTTATTCAAAAATAATTCAAAATTAATTTTGCTTTTCCGCGTTTTTACCTCAAACGTTCGATTTGGGTAAAAACACGGAGGGGGCACCATAGTAAGTCGTCGTACGATTCGACCAAGAATCGTCGCCTAAAAATGGGAATAATTTTTGCTTTCTCGTAGATCGAGAAGAACTCATCTTTAACGCATTTTCTTCGAAAAATTCGCTAAAGAGGGGGCAAAATGTAGCACCCTAAAATTGGCGCAGTGAAATTGTAATAATTACATTCATCCTAGTAAATAATTTAAATTCAAATTTTAACCTCCCAAACCGCCCGTTAACCGTCGGGTAATCCGTTTCCCCCTTTTCCCATGCCATTTTTAGAGGTTGTTTTGACCATTTGATGATATCGTCGCCGATCAGACGATATCGCCCCAGATCTGACGATTTCGTCTGGGCTAGGACGTCCAGACGATCTTGTCTCAAAACTAATTTTGCACAATTAGCTTCTGTTCCAACGGGTCTCTAATCTAGGCAGAAGCGTGTCTACGCCGTTAGGGACCCTCCCCCATTGGAGATCTCCCAAATAGGGATGATCTCCAACCTCCTAACCTCCCTCCTAAGCCTATTTAATCCTAAGCCCTTCCCTTAGCACCCCCTGGCTGAAATTCCCTATAACCCGACTGCATACATGTTAAAACATCCTAAGTTTCTATTTTGCATTAGTTCTATATCAATTTTGTTGCAGGTACCATATTGTTTTTCAGCCGAAGCAAGCTTACATCGTCGTCGATGAACCTGTTCAGATCGGAGGCGATCTTGTCGAATCAGAGACGATTTCGTACCAATGCGAGACGATTTCGACTGTAGTCAACATTGAGGCAATCAGTGCCTGAAGTTTGCATTTCTCCATCTTTTCTCTGTTGTTTTATTCTGCAATTAGCTTAGTTTATTCAGTATTTTATACTATTCTGCATTTTGGAGTTCACCCATCTAGATCAAATGCATGATTAAATCATAATTGTGATCTAATTAGCATAATTCATTCATGTTTCTATTTTTAAGTTTCAGTTTGATATTATTGCTATCATTTTATATTATTTCCCTCTATTATGATTGTTGTATTTTCTATATTTTGCACCTATTTCTCTGATTGCAGGTCTCTCGACTGAATTCGTCAGATCTCAGATGATCTTGTCCGATCTCAGACGATCTTGTCAAATCAGAGGCGATCCTGACTGCTTCAAGAATCAGAATCATCATCAAACATCCGGATCAGGTATTCCTCGTTTATATTCTTTAATTTCTATATTTTCTGTCTTTAAATTTGTTTTTTGTATTCATTGAATTTGCATCTGCATATAGAATAGCTTAGACGCATTTTGGCCAAACCTAGGATATGAATGCTTAAGGATAAAATGAACACATAAAACTCATTCCCAACCTAGGCATGGAAACTGCCATTAAATGTTTCCTGGTGAACCCACCATCCGTCGAAAAATCACCAATAATACACCTCCCTTGAGAGGCGGGACCTTCGCAAGTCCTCTCAGTCCGAGGTACCGCGACATCCTTTTCACATCCCCCCTTTCGGGCACGGATCCTATAGCCTGAAGGTAAGGGTGTGAAAAATTTGGAGCGATACACTATCCATCTAGTAGTATTTCTTGTTGGTTCAAACTGAGCAAGGACATATTTTATGGCTATGTAAGGAATGTAGACTATTAATTTGTTTGACCCAACTCTTAAAATACTCCAATGCTCTTATTAAAGCATAAGCATATTCCTCTATCATAGAATATTTTAACTGAGATCATTTTAGTCTTGTACTCATAAAAACTATGGGTATTTCATTATTCTCATCATCTTTTTGAGATAGAACTGTAGTGATTGTATGTTCAGATGCAAAGGAATATATTGAAGTCTTTAGAATAGTTAGGACAATTCAACATAGGGATTGTAGTAATGGTATATTTAATGCCTTGAAAAGCTTTGGTATTCTCTTATATCCATATTATGTTCCTATATTTCTTAATCATATCGTTGATAGGCTTCACAATTTCATTAAAGTTGGATATAAACCTCCCTACAAAGTTAATCTTGCCAAAGAAAGATCTAATTCCTTTCAAATTTTCAAGAGGGATTTTAGCTATAGCTTTCATCCTATGTTGATCAATATTTATGTATTCTTTAAAACATATCCTATCTTCCCTTGTATTTCTCCAAATATATATTTCTTAGAATTAAGAGATATCACAAATTCTTTGTGCTTGTTAAACATAATGGATAAGTGTTCAAAGTGGTCCTCTGGATCCTTAGAAAATATATGGCACCTTTGAAAGCAAAATCCATAGCTCTTTGAAATATGTAACCTATAATATTTAATCCAAATGGTATTCTAATATATTCAAAGGTTCTCCAAGGTGTAGTAATAGCAGTATTGTATCTATCTTTGGGATTAACCAATATCTAGTTGTACCCTAAAAAACCATCTAGTAGAGATATTCTTGCTAATCTATCTACTAATTGCAATAATTGATCCATGTTGGGGAGTGGATAGTTATATTTTAGTGAACTTATTTTCAAATTCCTAAAGTCAAAACATATCCTAATATCTCTATTTTTTCTTGATTGGTACTAAATTTGCTATTTAGGAAGAAAATACCATCTTTTTAATTATTTTAGCATCCAATAATGTTTTACTTCTTTTTGCATAATTGGATGTAATGTGGGGTTGAATTTTCTCTATTTTTTCCTGAAGGGTTTTGCATATTCTTGTAGAGGTATTATATGGGTCATGAAATCAATTTTGAATGTCCTCAAATCTTCATAGCTCTAGGCAAAAATATATTTGTCATTGTTTAGAAGCTAATGTTGTTTTTATTTTCCTGATAAAGCTTTATTTATTTTTACAAGCCTAGGCTTTTCCTTTGTCCCAATATTAACATCATAAACTTTGGACTCTTGAAAGAGTGGCTTATAAGAATTTTCAAAATCATCAAATAATATTTTTAAAGAAACAAACCCCCTTGGGATTCTATGTGTTTTTAGTTGGATAACTTCATGAAATATTTAACGTCTACATCATACTAAAACACTTGAAGATAGAAAATATTATCTGGTATAGATGGTTTATAAACAAAAATGGAATGAAATGTATCCATGTACTCTGTGTCAATTTTTGGACAGTCTACACCAGTTGCATTTATGGCCAATAGATCTGCAACATAATTATTCTCTCTTGGAATATATGACAAATTAAATGCTAAAAACTTATCTATTTTAGCTAGCACTGCTTGTTTATACTATTTCATCCTTGGATTCTTAGCCTGATATTTTCCTTTTACCTACTAAATGATTAGTTCTACATATCCACTAACAGTTAAGTAATTGATGCCTAATAATTTTTCTCTACTGAGCCCTAATAGTTGAAGAGTCTAGGATCCTTTTCCAGGGAAGACAGGATAGAAAATCCCAACATGTCTTTCGGGAAGCTAACAAAATTGTTGATAAGCTGGCCAATTTGGGTGTCGATGGTGATAGAGTTTTCAAATGGGAACATGGTGTCCTGAGTAAAGTAGAGGAGCTTATTCAAAAAGAATGCCAAGAATGATAGTTGAATTTACCAACAAGGAAGGCAATGTAAGTTAGAAGGCTAGGAGTATTCTCATCTCTTTTTTGAATTGGACTCACAATAAAAATAATCTGAGCTGTCAGTCTTCATGGATGCTGCTTGGAAATACCACAAAGACTAATGGGGATAGTCACATGTCAAAAAAAATGGCTCCTAGTCATCTTATTAATTTGAGGTTGGTTGATAATCACAAGGAAGGAAAGAAATGACAATATAAGACTTCGAACCAAAGCCACGTGGACCACCAAATAGCCACCGCCATAAATCTAGCCAACAAGTTCACTTCTCCAAGGCTAATTGGCCAAGATAGTATGTGGTACCAAAGCATGTCATATACGAAAGAAAGCAATTACCAAAGAATTATTAAGAGTAACTATCAATACAGAGCTTGTGGGAGTTTTTTCAGTACTCTGCTATGTGTGTCTGCAGCTTTTTGTTTCTCCATTGTCTCAAGGAAGGGATCCGTGTCTGTTTCTTTTTTTGTAATTATGATGCATGTGTGTTTTCTCGAGGTATACTCAAAATGTTATATGGGAAGTTTATTTTTGATAACAGGCTATGTGCCTTACCGGATGTAATGGCTTTGGCGGCATGTAGATTTTATATATATATGATCCTTAGTAAGGATATGTTCATCAACAACCCTAGGCTAATTTTTGTAAAAGGTTTTGGGTCAACCTGTAAAACTCGGTATTAATGCTATAGTATCTTATCTACCAAAAAAAAAATATTCATATTCAACCACATTATTAGTGCAAGATAATTCAATCCTATAAGGGATACCCAAATATTTACCTGTAATATTAGTCAAACTAATGCTTGCACTAGCCCTAGTCTATGATATTATCCCATCAAAAGTCATGGTCCACATTTTTGTAGTTATAATTGTAGTTTATTTTGCATCAACATTTGATCTAATTTCTAGATCCATATCTTTAGCATCAAGAACTTCTTTTAGAAATAGTGTATGCTAGACTGAGTATAGTCTCATTTTCTTTTCCTCAATAGAATTAACCAGATTTATCATAGTATCATCATATTTTATTAGTTCTATAAAATACTCGTTAAAAGGTTCTCTCTTGAGAGTAACTTTTTTTCTTGTTAGGGGGGATGGTAGCATAAGACCAATCTAACTGAGTAGAGTCACCTATTTTTTAGCCCAATGTCTACTCAGGAGCAAGGAAATCCATTACAATACCTCTCTTTGGATATTGATCTAGGAATACTAGCAAGCTAGTTATTACTCCCACACATGGTATTTGTCTACTATCCATTAATGAAATAGGAGGAGAATCTCTTGTGTAAATAAGTCCTAATTGATCTACTATTTTTTTAGGTATAATATTGTGTGAAGCACCACTATAAAGCATGCAATTATGAATAACATATTGGTCTCCTAATTTTTATTTATATCTGAGCAACACATAAAATGGTATAACTAAAGGTTATCTAGTTTTATGGCTTTATGGTCTTAGATCATTGCATGTCTGACCTCCTATCTATTATTTTAACCCAAATATATTATAGAATTTATCTCTATATTTGGGACTGTCATTAATTTTCCAAATTTAATATTAACCCTTTGTCTACTTATTATGAACCAACATCAAATTTGATTTTCTTGACATTCAATATCCTTAAATATTCCTCTCTTTTTTGCTTCTATAAATCTTCATCTACTTCAACTATGTTAGGAATGACCTTTTTATATTTTTTTTTTTATCATGTTTCCTTTATAGGTAGATTTATTCAAACCTATTTATCCTCTATTTTCACAAGTGGATGCCTTATCTGGAATTGTTCTATTTCTTAGATTTATGGCATGAATCCTTTCTAGTTCCTCTATCTCTTCAACTGTTGGTATCAACTTTCCTTGTTTCATTCTCTTGTATCTATAATCTTGTGATATTTGTATGATTTTTACATTATCAGTGACCAAGATCTTGAGATGATGGTTTGAAGCATTTAAATCCATATTTTATTAAAATATTTTTTCTCTAGACTCATCATATTGATCCCAACAAACATTAATCCTTATATCTTCCTCATATTCATCGTCAAGACCTAAATTACTATACATACTCAAATAAGTTCCATAGTTAGATAAATTGTGAGAAGCATCGCAAGCAAAACAATAAATAGGAAAATATGTTGTTATATTAATAGAAGGAATGGGGTTTGGAACAACAAATTATTAGATAATATTACATTATTGTGTACATGCCAATGTACTATCTTGGTACAATATTAGATTAGGTGTATGTCTTATATTAGAGTGTGAATTTATATTTCATGTAATTTAATAATGTGTAGGAAATGCACAAGTGTCATGTAATTAAGTGTGCAAGTGTTGTGAGTGTAAATGTGCACAAGTGTCCATTATGTAATAGTGCACATGTATCCTTAGAATAGGAAAGTGGAGAGTTACAAAAAATATTGAAAGTCAAGATTTCACCATATGAGGAGTCACATATTATTTTATATTTATGACTAAGCATTGTACTTGGTATTGAAAGTGCATTGTTTATTGCATACATTAATAAGCCTTTATTCTATATCATTTTCAATATTTTTATGAACATTTATATGTGATTATTCTATGATTTATTCTAAGTTATTTCTATTTTTATTCTTATCTTGATTGAGTTCATTATACTGCAACTTCATTTTTTATCCTATAATTATTTTCTTGTAAGATTTACATTAATTATTAGGCTTCAAAATTTATCGGTGGTATCAGAGCCATAGTAAGTTTACTTGCACAGGTTTTCAAAAGTTGCAAATATACTAAGGATATTTCCACTAGCTAAGGAAAGACCAATGAAGTTAAGGTATTTCCACTAGGTTGGAGGAAAACCAATGAAGCCAAGAATTAATACCACTAGTTGAAGGAAAACCAGTGAAGTTAAGGTATTACCACTAGGTTGAAGAACAACTAGTGAAGATTAAGGATACAAATTTTAGAGAACCAAATCAAGAAGAAAATTTGATCATTATTGAAAAGTTTTAGTTAAATTTAGTTTACCTATTCCAATAATATATTTGAAATAGAAGGTAATCTACAATATAGATTCAAGTCTCAAATATAGACATTGAAATTGATAAGAGTTTGAAAACTCTAGAAGAGAAGCCTCATTGAAGGTAGATTCAGAGACTTAAGAAGAAGTTCCTACTAAATATTAAATATATATATGAAGACCTATTACAAAATTTCCTTGATAAATATTTATTGGTCCTTAGAAAGAAAAAATACCATTAAGGAAAACTTGAAGGTAGCAAGAAGACTTCAAGATAGCAAAAATTCTTGAGGACAGACCTAGTTAAAGGAAAACACATATTACATAGAGGGTAGCATATTATAATTCCAAATTGGATAGCAAAGTTAGAGAATTTAGGATAGCAAAAGAGAAAGGTGCCATTTAAAATTCACAAGGGCAGTGTTAAAGAAAAGGAACAACAAGTTTAGAGAATGCAAGGAAATAATCATAGTATTGCCATAAGCAAGTGAAGCATCACAATAGCTTCACAACAAGAATACTTGAAGCTAGATAAGGTAGCATATTTAGTCAAGAAAAATATTAAAATATAGAAGAACAACATTGAATATAGAAAAAGAGATAGAGAAGAGTTTCAAGAAACAGAAAGGAGTTCCAAGAAAAATCTCACTATATTTAGGACAATCATCGTCATTCGATGACAAGCCCATAAGGTGTTGTGGATACCATTTGAAGGAGAATATTGTGAAAGCATATGGAAGGTAAGAATATTGTCAAATTTTGAGCAATAAAGACAAGAATTTTAAAGGTAAAATTAAATATTAATAGATGCCACCATTGAACAAAATTAAAGGGCAGCATTCATATTGTGAAAAAAAAAGAGAAGGCATCATAGTTTTCATTCAAGAGAAGACATCAAAGGAACTCTCCAAGAGAATGTATTTTATATAGTTCCATAGTCAAATAAGTTCTATCAAAGAAGCATACAAGTGTTAAAGAAAAATAGCAATAAACAGTATTGAGAAAGGTTAGGCAACAAGCTAGCATCAATAGAGAAGAAGGAAGCATATGAAAAGAGGATAGCTAGTTTGTATTTAAAAAGGTTTTAAGAATGCAGTCATAGAGGTTGAGTGAAATTTCCTTATATCCTAGAATAGATGCATCACCTATACCTAAATAACAAGGCAAAATTAAAGTCATATTAAAGAGCACCAAATTTGTATGCCAAAGGAAGAATGCTAAGCTAAGACAACAAGTTAAAGCAAGGTAGAAGATTAAGTAGAAGCAACATACTCTATTACAACTACATAGAGAAAGCAACATTAAATATTGCATGCACAAAGCCATTATAGAGAACCTAAGTCTCTCAAGAGTACCTAAGCCAAAGAATAATAGGAGTGAAGTAGTCTACACCAAGTTGCACCAGTCCAACCCAAGTAACATCAAACATAGGAGGAGCCAAGTTCATCTTGCAATAGAAGCAACCAAGCATTAGTGAGTGAAAGCACTAGTGGAAGGGAAATAAATTTACAAAGGCTTCGATAGGTGAAGAACAACATTATCGCTAATAAATTTAAGTGTAATCAATATTAGAATAAGCATCATTGACGAAGTGAAGTATCAATATGTTTGAGTTATGTTCAACAAGAGGAGCACAAATGTTAGAGAGCTATCAAAGGGGTTTTATTCAATTTTATTTGAACAAAGCCATGCTAAGGAGGAACTTATTTGATTGAGTCAAGTGACACAGTTAGGTAAAATATCTAGTAGAAAACTTGAACACCAAGCTAAGTGAAACTCTAATGCTCAAGCATTATGAAAATCCCATAGCTAGTGATGCACCAAGTGAAAGCAAGTTGAATAGTGATACAATGAAATGCCAAGGATAGAAAAAAAATTGGAACAATGCTATCATATTGAAATTCCCAAGCTAGAATAGACATAACTTAGAAAGGTAGACAACAAAGTCAATTCAATGTAGCCAACAAACCGATCTACACATTGTAGCATTGTAGGGAGATATAGAGTCATTCATTAGTCAACCAGAGAATATGAATTATAGAGCCAAAATTTTGGAATATCAATAGGCATGAATAATTTAGAGGAAGGAAATAGAAGTGTAGATTTTTTGTTATACTAGGTAATTTCAAGTGCATAGAACATGCATTAGAATATATATTAATGTTTTAAGATCTAATTACTAGAGCATGTGACATAAATACAAGGGTGCAATTCCAATATTCGTCAGACAAAGGATTCATTGCAAAATAGTTGTCCAACATAAAATGAAAAGAGCATCAATGCAAATTTTAAAGGATGTATAAATATTATTTGAAAATTAGGGTTTACGAGAAATAAGTTTTAAAGGTTATAAAGTTTTTATAAAATAAATAAGGTTCATTAATAAGGGAGTAATACATTTAAATCCTTACTACAAAAGTTAAAAATATTGGAGATATAAGGTGATTATAAGATTAATTATTAGATTAATGAAGATATAAGGATAATTAATATCTTAGCTATTTTAATTATATCTTTAAACTTTGTGGAGTGATAAGTAGATGTTTAATATTTGAAAAATATTATTGCTTTATTATTATTTGAATTTCAAGGCATATAGAATTTTTGCAAATTATTTAATTGTGGAGAGATAAGGAATTCTACATCAAACCTAGAAATATTATATTTGCAAAATTCTTAATTTTATAGTTTCTAATTAATTAGGGAGTCATAAGGTAGTCAACTACAAAGGTTTTTTAAAAATTTAGAAACTTAGAAATTGATATTCAAAACCTAGGGAGACATAAGGTGGTCCACATCAAAGGAAATTGATTAAAATGGATGAAATTGTTAAGAATACATTCAATAAAGATAGTGAAGAATTATTTCATGTACTTAAGAAATCAAAATGGTTTAGAAATATATTTGAGAACAAGTTAAAATTTTATTCTCAAAACTTGATATATAAAGCGAAGAAAAAATCAAAATGGCTTAGAGATACATTTGAGAACTCAAGAATGAATTCTATAACATCATCTTCTAACAATAAAGTAAAGTATTCAATTTTTGAAATACAAGAAGGAAATTTTTTTTATAATAAAATGTTTGAAAAATAAGGAAAATAAAAATGGATCAATTGTGATTCAAATTTATCTTCCAAAGTAGTCATGAGTCAAAAATCAAAGAAGAAGCTCAAGCAATTTGTGAACCAAATAATGAAGAACAAAAGAATGGAAGTGATAAATAACTTAGAGCATAAGTCTTCATACAGGAAAATAAAGGGTCATATGATTCTAAGGACAAAGGAAAAAGAAAGATATTTATGCAATAATCTAATGAGTATAAAAGAGTTTAAGAGATTTTTAATCTTAAAGCCACAAATACTGGAGTACACTAATAATTCATTTGATCAAAATATAGAAGGGTAGAAAACTAAAGAAAGCAAAAGGAAAGTAGAGACGTCTTAAGGTCCAAGATAATATAAGGGTGACTATTGAAGATGAAGATTGTATTGAAGACTAAAATTCTTCAATAACCAAATAATGTAATACAAGGGGGTGTTGGAGAATTTTGTATTTTTTGGTACATGCCAATGTATCATCTTGGTACAATATTAGATTAGGTGTATATCTTATATTAGAGTGTGAGTTTATATTTCATGTAGTGTAATAATGTGCAAGAAATACACAAGTGTCATGTAATTAAGTGTGCAAGTGTTGTGAGTGTAAATGTGCACAAGTATCCATTATGTAAGAGTGCACATGTCCTTAGAATAGAAAAGTGAAGAGTTACAAAGAAGAGTGAAGGTCAAAAGTGCACCATATGAGTAATCACATACTATTATATATTTTTGACTAAGCATTGTAATTGGTATCAAAATGCATTACTTATTTCATGCATTAGTAGACCTTTATTCTATATCATTTTCAGTATTTTTGTGAGCATTTCTATGTGATTATTCTATGAGTTATTCTGAGTTATTTCTATGTTTATTCTTATCTTGATTGAGTTCATTATATTGCAACTTTATATTTGATCCTATGGTTATTTTCTTGTAATATTTCCATTAAGTATTAGGCTTCAAATTTTATCACATATAGGTCTATTATATTTCTCCTTTTCTAATTATTTACATTGTTTCTATTTCTACCCTTTTTTTGAGTTATTATTATTCCAATTTCTGTTGAATTGTCTCCAGAATGAAGGTCTATTATCTCCATGTTTTTATCACCTTGAGACTATAAAGTTTTATAAATATTCTCTTTTTATCTTTTAGTTCTTGCTATTCTATTATCCATTGTATTAAACATCTCTATCATCTAATTAGCTAGCCTTTCCATAGGGTCTGGGTCTATTTTCTTTAATATATTGAAACCTGCCATATTTGGTTTCATTTCAATATGATTTATCTCTAAGGAGTAAGATTCCATTTGACCACTATCAATCATGTTTATTTAAATCTAAATTGCTTTATCCACACATGCATCAATAGTAGTTACTTGTTCCTATCTCAACTTGTAATTAAATTCTCTTGGAAATACATTCTTATAAAAATAGATCGACTAGATATCATTGGGTCTTAAACTAACAAGGATTTTGTTTCTAATATTGATATACCTCATGTTAAAGTCCTCAATTGATTCATTATCTTTCTTCTTCATTGTAGCTAATTTTGTTAAAAGAGACTGTTCATTTTTTCTTTCACCATATTTCTTGAGAAAACTTTCCTCCATTTCATGGAAATTTTAGATAGTACCAACTAAAATACTATTAAACCATTCTCTGGCATCTTTCTATAATATTTTTAAGAACAATATAAGAACTAAATATTCCTCATTCACTTCAAGACTATCCATAGCATATAGAAAATCTCTAATGTGATCTTCACCATAGATAACACTATTTCCTTGAAACTTGGGTAAATACTTATGAGCTTTTCCAGACAGAGGATGAAATACATGGAGTAAGACAAAAGGAAGGTACCTATTGGTTCTCAATTGGTGTAGATTAGGTTATGGATTGGCCATGTTAACTACAAGGGTAGTTTTAATAGGATTTAAAGTAACACTAACAGAAGGAATAATAGTGGAGCTATTATTAATAGTAGTAGAATTAAAATTATCTCTAGAAACAAAACTTTTAGATACAAGATTTTTGTTACAAGTCTTGGTAAGTACCTCTATATTTGATAGCTCTAGAAAAATATTTTGAGCACTCCTTATTTCTTTAATTCTTTATTTTTTGGTATTAACCAGTCAAAGTCACCAATACGGTATGTGTTGAAATAATAGGGATGTCCTGGTCAAGATTGCTTGACCTTGATACTATCGGCCTCACAAAATGGTATACACTTAAGGGATGTGGGTAATGTGGTAAAAGAAAAGATAAGAAAATTTTAAAACCAATAAAACCCATGACCATTGTATTTTGAATTTTTGAAAATAATATAGGGAAATAAAATGTTGAAAAAGACCATACACCTGAGAAATTGAAAATAAATTAAAATATATAGTGATAACGAAACCACAAAGATAAGAACAAGATAAATACAAATGAATGGTATCTTTTTATTAATGTTGAATCTATCCTTTAAGAATTGTTCCAATGAGATACCTCCAAGGGATCACTACCAATTTTGATACAATAAGTTACAAATAAATAAAATGAATCTGGGTGCACTCTGTAGGATCTTCCTTGCACTCACGAATTTATTTGGGATGTTTTTTCATGACTGTAATAATCGATAGTGATGTGAAGGTTTGGTGCTCCTCTTTGCTCATAGATATCTGTAACCTGCACACAAGGAAAACAAAGCAATTAGAAGCATGTGCAGAGCTCTTCGATATAGGGCTTGATATACTAATGATAAAAGATGAGATAAATAGATGATATGAAAATAGGTGCATGCATAAATAAGATTATAATTGATGTAAATGAAATAAATAAAATGTTGCTAAGATCTACTAAAATAAGATCAAACAAACATATATGTACCAAAGGTTATCTTCGTGCAATACGATCATGCCTAAGGGTCATCTCTGATAGAGATGACTGCTATCCTAGAACTATGTTTTTGAGGCCGATGCGGGATGACCCTAGGTTTGATCTATAGTATTATTGATGGATTGGGTGTACTGTTGTAGTAGCTTGGTGGGTTTGATCAATGACCAAATTTGGGGTGTTCAATTATGTGTGGAATGTAAGCGCAGTCTTCAACCCTTGGAGTAGTCTAGTGGCATAGGTTTTGATGGTGAAATCTTGAGAGCTCATGGTTGGGTTTTTATAGCACTTCATTGCTTGAAAATTTGAATATCCCTATTACCTTGAATGAGGGTGAATACCTATATATATTCCTTGAAATAAACCTAATAATGGCATAAACCCTTTGCATGAAAAAGTGGAGAGGCAATTCACATTAAGAAAAATGAATGCTTTTCTCTCAAAATATCATGCAATTGATTAATGCATATGTTTTTCTATTTTAGCTCATGCAAAAGTGCTAAATAGTGACATGGGATCATGCATGGGATTAACTGATAGTTTTGGTTACTAGTTAAGTCCTACCTTAATTTTGACCAAGATTTTTGGTGATTGTCTTGGGGTGAGACATCCCCTAATTTAGAGGTCATCTCAGGGTAAGATGACCCCAATTTGGAGGTCATATTAAGCTAGTACAACTCCAATTTGGAGGTCATATCAAGATAGGATGGCCCCAATTGCTTAAGAAAATATGCCTTGTTTAAGTGGTGAAAACCATTGTTTTAGTCCAGAGGCTTCCCAAAGTGGGTCATATGGTCTAGAAGAGTTCAATTAGGTAGTCTCTTCAATATGACATGATTTTAGTGTCTATAGATACCCATTTTTGGGATGCATTGTGTGAAAGCACAATGCAAAGCAAAAATAGAAGAACTAAAATGGTCAAATTGATTAAGGTTGTTCATTAACCTAATCAAAGTTTAGATGTCCCAATCATGGAAAGGGTATGCATTGTTGAATCATTGCTTCCAACTCATTTATGGACTTGATTTTAGTAAACTTGTCATCCATTGGTGCAGATTATGATATGAGTCCACACTTTAGGCTTTGAGTATACTAAGTGTTTGGTAATATTTTGGGCATTGGAAGATAAGCTTGAGTCTACCCTTTAGCCTTTGGAGCATTGGAAGACAAGTTTAAGTCTACACTTTAGCCTTTGGGGCATTATAATATAAGCTTAATTCTACACTTTAGCCTTCGTGGCATTGGAAGATAAGCTTAAGTCTACACTTTAGCCTTAGAGGCATTGGAAGATAAGCTTAAGTCTACACTTTAGCCTTTAGGGGTACCAATCAGGGAGTTTAGCTACCCAATTTGATAGAATTTTTTTTAACTTTTATTTTTGTTTGCCCTAAGCAAGGAGGGTGTATGATTGTATTTGGCATTGATTCTTGAATGAAAGAAATTCACATGATTGAGTGTTTTATTTTTGACTTGATTATAAATTTTTTAATTAATATGAATACCTCCTCAAGCGACAAGTCAATAGATGAGATGGAAAATGATGAAAGCGACGAGTTGCTTAACCAAGATGACTTAATTTTGGGTTTAATAATTTGATAACCATATTTTTAACGGTCTATATTCTAATGACCTCGATGACTATGACCCATTATTTTTTTTTTTATGAGTTACCTTATGGTAATGTATTCATCTTACTGGATTACATAAATAACCAATCACTACAACCACTAAGTGACTAGAGTAGATCACTAGATACAAGGTTCACTCCAGATTTTTGACTTTATGTGACCAAAGGGGTTAGGTGCCTTTAGATATTTTTGAGATTGGCCAAAGGATTTTGGGTTCCTTTGGAGCTTTTCAAAAATTGAAATTGACCAAAGGAATTTGGGTACCTTTGGAGATTTTTTAATTGATGTGACCAAAGGGGATTTGGGCACCTTTGGAGATTTTTGAATTGATGTGACCAAAGGATTTTGGGTACCTTTGGAGCCTATTTATTTCTTATGTTATTTTATGCATGGATGCACTTATGGATGCAATGATGGATGATGGATGTATGCCTAGATATTGATTATGTATGCATAGATATATGATGGATGAATATTTTGATATGGTAGATCTAGTATGTATGCCTAGGTGTATGCATGTATGTTATGTACTAATGACATGATGATGCAATTTTTAATTTTTATGTTTATATGCTAAAATATAATGAATGAATCTAAGATGCAAGACAACCTAAGTGTAAGAACCATAGAATGTATAGAAATCATGAATAAAAATGTTAACATTTTCAAAAAATGTCATACATTCAAAGGTGATTTTATGAGATGAAATATGATATGATAAGATGTAAATGATGTATGTGAAATAGTTATATGTTATGAGGGAAAAACAAGGATTTTCGTGAGATTCAAACACCCTTTATACTAGTCAAAAGTTGCATACTAGCTATACATGACTCTTAAAAGGTAACAATCTACTAGGAAGACCCAGATATTCAATATCCCTGTGTGTGCATAGTTTTGTTCATTATTGTGAGACTATCCCATTTCCAGGTAGGCTCTTAGAGCCTATTGTTGTAATGGAAATCACCCTATGGTCATCATTATCTTGATTTTGAATGTAGTTGGACTTGAATACTAGGTAATACAAGACACCAAAAGCTAGCTCATCTGCAAGCTAACATTGGTCTGTATAAAAGTTTGCCAATGTGACAAACATATCACCACACGTAAGACTACTTCATTGCCAAGCTGGCTCTTAGAGACCATTGTTGTAATGGATATTTTTCCATGGCTTGTAAATAACTGAGGATTCCATGGATTCAAGCTCATCACCCCCTTATTTTATTTTATTGATTTTATTCAAGATTCTTGCTCATTGTTTAAGAGGAGCAAGGAGATTTTGCTTAGTGGTGTAAACCACTATTTATTTATTTTTCTTTTTTTGAGGGATACCTACTTGTTTTTTAAGAGAGCAAGGGATTTTATTACTTTGGGTAGGAATAGCTTGTCTTTTTTTCAATTCTCAATATCCTAGACCATGCGCATAATAGGATGAGCAAGGGAAACATTTTGCTTAAGGGAGCAAGGACTATGTTGTAGTGTTGTCTTTCCTTGCTCAAAATTTGAATTATAAAATATGATTGTATTTAGGATTTTGAGATATGCAAGGTACTATCAAAGAAATACCCTACCTTATAAAAATTAAAATATCTTTCTACAAAATCTAAAAATAAAACTAGGAATGGCTAAATGACCAAAAACCCTAGTGAACACCTTATAGCAACTTACTAGGTGAGGTAAAAAACACAAACACCTAGGATGAGGAATGTGGATGTATATGATATATGGATGTGTGTGTTTTCCTTATGAGCTTTTGAAAACTAAGAGGTGTGTGTAAAATAGTTAGTGGTCATATAAACATAATTGTTGATGGTCATCCAATATCTACCCTATATTACGGGGACTCCTTAATAACCAAAAGATCACAAGAAAATGCAAATGATGACATGATAAAAGGTTTGATTAAGAAATATGATAAATATACAAGCATGGTGCCAGATCCTAGCATGTAAGAACAAAACTAGGCCTAATGCTAATGCAATGAAAGAAATTCCTAATGCAAGTAAGCAAATACAACGACATGAAATACATGGTGGAATGCAATGCAAATGGGAATGCAACATTTTTCTATTTTTTTATTTTTCAATGTTTTGTGGTTTTTTTTAATGTTTTGTTTTGTGGGGGAAGGTGTGATACCTTGAGCACACCCAAATTGCTTTATGTTTGTGATGCAATATATGGGCACGATATGATGCCATGAATATCCCTACTACAATTCTAATGGTAATCAATATTCTGATTGGATGGAGTGATCAAACCATCTATGGAAAAGGCCCCCTATCGATAAGATTTTGGACCATTTTTTTTTAAAGTGAAACAATCATTAATGTTATGAACCTTATATAATAATGATTTTCTCTATATGACTTGGATTTAGGTTTTCTGGGGTTGAGAGGACGTATGTCAATTAAAATAATTGTTTTTTCCTCCTACAACTTGTGAAAGATGGTTGGCATGGGCTCGATTAGAGAGGTCCAAGTACAGAGTTGGTGTTATGAATGAGGTGGATAAGGTGGATTAGTTTGATGAGGTGGTGGGACTATATGTATCTCATTCACCTACCTAGGTTGCTTTGTCTGGCTCCCAAGAAGAGGTAATAGGTTCTAGAATATACCAATATTTTTTTTGGTTGTAGCGAGAGTATTATAAATTTAAAGCTCACTTTGCTCTACCATAAATTGTAATATGTTTTTAAATGTGTAACATGACTAAATTTCATGACCATTTTGTTAGTGATAAAGACAGTATAGGTCCCCTTGAAGCCACTTAGTCTTTGGTCAATTAGGATTCAAGGGGTGAATCTCTAGCAGATTGATGGCCTTTTCCTCGCATAGCTGATTAAAAAGTGATGCCAAAAATTTAGGCAATGGTGTATAATGGTGAAACTGATAGCATGTTTTATTTCATGCCTAATTCTACTAAGGTTGGTGATGTTGCAATTGTAGCTCAATGTTTGTAAACCAAGTCAAGATTTATTGCAAAATTGGAGTGTGTTGGTAACTTGATTGTAGCTTGATTTTGACTATCCAGTCCAATATATATTGTAAGACTAGTGGTGGTGATGGCTGTATGGTTGTTGATGAAGTTGGATGGAAACTGGTAGGCGGTGGAGGTGGATTGGATGTAAGTTCTAGGATATAATTAAGCAGATGTGGATCAAAAACCCTCAACATCTAAGCAGATGTGGATGGTTCATGATGATATTATCTAGTGAGTATGTCCATGTGATCTTGTTATTGATTTAGCTTATGCTCTTATTCCAACTCGAAGTGGTTAGTTGTGGTAGCTTTATTATCCCCATTTTAGTGTAGTGGGTACACCTATTCTTGATTTTATAGATATATTGGGTGATATGGAGTAGGTGTGATTCGATTCAGTGGTGGTAGCACTTATGGTATGGAGGGAATGTTATATGGAGCTACAAGTTGTGTAGATCAATTTGGAGATCTTTGGTTCTCTATCACAACACTAATCATTCCCAAAAACTCTTGGGAAGGTGGATTGACATTCACATGATTCACCTACTTTGGTTGTTCTGCTTGATTGGTAGGTGTTGTGTTTGTTTCATGTTTTGGTAAGGGATCTTTGAAGACTCCTATTTGTTGGTTGTTTGGGGTAAGAGGATTGTCAATCTAAATCTCTTGCCTCTCAATCATATCTTGTACTATATTCTTAAAGGGGTAACATATATAGATGTCATGCCCTCTTTGGCAGTGATAATAACAATAGAGATCCTCCCTGTATCCCTTTGATTTAGGCTTATTGGAATCTATTAGATGGATCTTAAGAAGATGGATGGTCTTGCCTCACATAGTTGATTAAAATGTGACACCAAGTATTTAGGCAATGATGTATAATGGTAAGGCTAGCAGTGTGATTGAGTTCCTACCTAATTCTATTGAGGTTGGTTGTGATACTATGCAGGAGGGGGTTGGGCCTGATAATTGGTTTTTTGAGGTGGAGTTTGCTTTGTAGGCCCAGGAACACTCAAGACAACTTGATTAAGTAAAGATGGCTTCTGTTGTGTATGGTTGTCTTTGGGGTTCTTGTTCCAATCCTTATTATAAATTTTGATCTCCTCCTCCTAAATCTTGATCTCTTCCATGACCTTTGCCTGAGCTAGGGCTTCCTCAAATGTTTGATATTGTTGGAGTTATAATAGCAATGAAATATATTTTGAACAAATCCTTGTAAATAGATGAGTTAGCTCTATTATAGGTAAGGTAAATGGTAACTTTGAGATAACCACTCACCACCTATTACCATAATCCAAGACTAGTTCATCATCGAATTGTTGAATATTATATAGATCAGTCAAGGTTATTTTCTTTTTCATACTAAATGAGAAGTTTTCCAGGAATGCATTCACAAGTTGGTCAAAGTTATGGATTCTATGCCTTGGTAGATGGTTATACCACTCTAGGGCTAGGATAAAGAGTGTTATTAGGAAGTTTCTAAGTAACAAGGCATCATCATCCTGGAGTTGAAAGAAAAGGTTCATAAAGTTGGTGACATGCTCTTGCACATCATCATCTCCTTTGAACTTGTCTAGCTTGGGAATTTTAAAATGCTTAGGATATGGAGGAGATGGGATAGAAGGATGAAGTGGTTTATTACAAAGTTGGCTCAATGTGGGTTTCTGATAACCCATTCTTGAAGCTTACTTTTCCAATGATTTAATATGCTTGGTAAGCAACTTGTAAGCTTTAGATGATATAATCTCATCTTCTCACCTTTGTCCTCGAAGAGGGGGGTGAGAAATATTTTGATTGGGATGTGGTGGTTGAATGTGATCATCAACCATATCCTCATAAGGTATCCTAGGATACCCTTGCTCCTAGTACTCTGATTGCAAATCCTCATAGGTCTCATACCCTTGTTGTTGGTTGTAGGGTGGACATTGTATGGACCTATGGAGATGGATAGGTGCATGAGGTGGATGGTTTTGATTTATCTTAGGTGATAGGTTTTGATGATGCACAAGGTACCTTTGATGGGTTTTCTACCTATGGGTACTAGGTGTAGGAACCGTCTCATGCAAGGCTTTATGTAATCACTCTTGATATAGTTGTTGTTGGTGTAAACCTATGCTAGCTTAGCCTTTACTAATTTAGTTGGTATTTTTGATCTAAGCATTGTTTATCCAACCATAAATGGTCTAACTATGCTTATCTATCAATATTTTGCCTAAGTGCCTCATTTTTTTTATTAGTATTATAAGGTCTTTTGGCCTTTGTATTAATACGAAGGGACTTGGCTTGCTCTATGACCTAATAAGGGTTGTCTATCTATTTTCCATGATTAAAGGAAGATGTTTTGACCTTGTATTCAAGCTTAAATGTAAGCTCTACACACTTAGACATTGTAGAAGCACAACATGCTTGTACGGAATACTCTTCCTAAGGGGTAGGAGGATGATCTAGATCTTCCTCTTCCTCATTAACTAGAAATGCATGAGCCAACATGGTTGTCTGAGTAGGATGACAAGTGTCATACCTATCTAAATGGGCATACTACCAACTCATCCATGGATGGTCAAGCAGAGTGGCTTGATCATCGAGCCTTATCCATGGGGTATACTCTTGGTCATGTTCTAGTTGATGGATAGAGCAAGACAGAATGTGAACTCATGACACCAACCTACTAGGCCCCTTAGTGGGTGGATTATTCCTTTTATAAAAATCTATCAGGGTGTCCAAATTAAGAAGGTCTCCTAGAGGACCTATGGGTGCTTCCCTAATAGGGATGTCTTGAAGGTCAGATTTTCTATAGATGGTATTGGTGTCATGACTAACACCAGGATGCCATTTAGGAATGGCCATGTCCTCTGGATTGAATTGAAGATGTTCCATATCTCCTTGTAAATTTTTAGTAGTGCTAGCTCATGAGTGAGCTTGGTTATATGTTATTACCATGATGTGGATTAAACAAATAGTAAATAAATATACAAGCAAGAAATATGATTATCTCATTTAAATTTTGATTGTGAGTCCCTATAATTGTTTGAGTATGTTTTGATGTTATACCTTATGCCTATGAAAACTAAGGATGAAAAATATAAAACTACTAAAGGTAGTTCGAGCACACACCCTATCAAGGAATGTGACTCAAACAAAAAAAAGTGACTTCCTTTGGATGTGGCTCAAGGTAACCTTATGGGGAAAAAATGACCCCTGAAGGGACTACATTGTCTAATGTGTTGCTACCAACAAAGTCTTGATTGTGCTTAATCCACGTATTTAGGGCATGCATAAAAAAGACAATTGCATCCACTAATTATTTTAAAGAGCCCAATGGTAAAGGGGATCACTAATCCTTCCTACTTTGGGTGCACCCAAGAGTAGGGGACTTTCCGATGATGAAATCCAAAAATCCACTCACTTTTGGCCACTAAGGTTGCTATGGTGCAAGCCAACGGATGGAGATGAAGCCCACCATCACTGGTCTCGATCAATGGTTGGTGATGAAATCAAACTTGTTGATGTTTAAATAAGTTGTGGTGTGTGGGATTCTTTTTATTATGCAAAAAGTAAAATCAAGAAGCACTCAATGATATTTTTACTAATGCATAAATTAAAGTTTTACTTTCAAAAATCCTATAAAATAATAGAACTTCTAAAATGCATAACCCTACATGAAATCAGCCTTTGGTTAGGCAGCAATAGTTAAGCCAAACAATGATAGAAAGGCCCCCCGGGTGGGGTGCTTGACAAAGGTCTTTTTCTGATTGGCCTAGATGGAGGTGGCGGGCTGAGTATATAGAGACCCAAACCTTTATTTTTTGTTTTTACTCTCTAAATTTTAATTTTCTTGTGACCTTTATTTATGAAGAATAGAAAGAGAAGGATAGGATTTACTATGATAGCCTATGTTTTATGTAGATCTAGTTCACTGTTGCATTTGCTTTCTAACCAGAGGTGTGTGGTGGTGTAGTGTAGTACTTCTTCACGCACTGTTCGTATACGGTGGGTGTCCAGGAAGAGGGGTCACAAGGGGGGTTTCCCCCCTTATTTGTGGGTTCAGGAGTAGATCCCCCCAAAAAATAAGTTTCCATCTGTACGATCATCAACAACAACACATTTGATTAGTGACCATCTCAGGGTTAGATGACTTCAAAAATGGGTCATCTTTGGTTAATATGGTTACAAAATAGGGACCATAGTAGGTCAAGATGACTATAGAACAGCGCCATATTAGGCAAGGATGGTTGAAGAATAGGGGCTATCTCAGGCAGATATGGTTAAACCTACAACCTACAATAAAAAATAAATAGCAATTAGAAGTATAAATGGAAAACAAGGACTAGGTCCCACTATGATCACCACTAAAATGCTAAAAAATACCATACACCTGAGCAATTGAAAATAAATCAAAATATAAAGTGATAACGAAACCAAAAATATAAGAACAAGATAAATGTAAATGAATGGTACCCTTTTATTAATATTGAATTTGTCCTTTCAGAATGGTTTCAATGAGATCCCTCTGAGGGATCACTACCAATTTTGATACAATAAGTTACAAATAAATAAACTTAATCGAGATGCACTCTCAAGGATCTTCCTCACACTCAAAAACTAATTTGGGGTAGGTTTTTCATGACCACTACAAGGGATAGTTATGTGAAGGTTTGGCGCTCCTCTTCCCTCATAGATATTTGCAACTTGCCCACGAGGAAAGCAAAGTCATTAGTATCATGTGCAAATTCGTTCAAGATAGGATTTGATATAACAATGATAAAATATGTGATAAATAGATGAAATGTAAATAGGTTCATGCATAAATGATATTATAATTGATCTAAAATGCAATAAACAAAATCTTGCTAAGATCTACTAAAATAAAATTAAACAAAAAAATTTGTGCCAGAGGTCGTCTTCGTACAAGATAGTCATGCATGTGAGCCATCTCTGATAAAGATGGCTGCTATCCTGGAACTATATTTTTGAGGCTAATGCAGGGTGACTCTAGGTTTGATCTATGGTATTTTCGATGGATTGGGTGCATTGTTGCAATGGCATGGTGGGTCTGATCAATCATTGAAGTTGGGGTGTTCAATTATGTAGGGAATGTAAGCGTAGTCTTCAACCCTTGGAGTAGTACAATAGAATAGCTTTTGATGGTGAAAGCTTGAGAGCTCATGGTTGGGTTTTGATAGCACTTTGTTGCTTGAAAACTTGAATCTCCCTATCACTTTGAATGAGGGTGAATGCCAATATATAGATTCCTTGAAAGAAACCTAATAATGGCATAAATCCTTTGCATGAAAAAGTAGAGAGGTAATTCACATTAAGAAAAGTGAATGATTTTCTTTGAAATCTCATGTAATTGATTAATGCATACATTTTTCTATTTTGGATCATGCAAAAGCACTAAATCATGATGCAGGATCATGTGCGGGATTAACTGGTAGTTTTGACTTCTAGTTAAGTCCCACCTTAATTTTAACAAATATTTTTGGTGACCATCTTAGGGTGAGACGACCCCCAATTTGGAGATCATATCAGGGTAGGATGGCCCCAATTTGAGGTTCATCTTAGTCTAGGATGACCCTAGTTACTTAAGGAAATATGCCCTATTTAAGTGGTGAAAACCATTGTTTTAGCTTGAAGGTTGCCCAAAGTGGGTCACATGGTCTAGAAGAGTCCAATTAGGTAGTCTCTTCAATATGTTGTGATTTTAGTGTCTATAGAAAAACCATGAAATTTTTCAAAAAATAAAAAACTCAAGTTGTTCCTTGGCAACGACATCAAAATCCATTGTGGAAATATTTTGTGTCCCTTAATGAGTCATACCACAAGATATTTCTTTATCATAAGTAGTATTATATAATCTTGTGGATCTCCCACTTTAATTTAAGAAAATATTATCAAAACGACTCTAGACAGACTAAATTGGGTTAGGATAAGTCTGAGGTGAGCTTATAATGTTTCCTTATACATCCATGCTCATCCAGATAAAAAAAATGTAAAATTTAATGTTCTTTTGACCAAGATTTACAATAACTATTTAATTATTCCTTAACACTTGATCAGTGCCTTATCCATTATTAATTGTAGCAAAGTTTTTAAACCATTAATGAGAAAGAAAGAATGGGAAAGAAATAAATAGGTTAATTAGATTCGTTTAAATAATGGAACAAATGTAATTAAGACACATAGTGAAAGAAAACAACATTCATACATTCAAATTATGTAACATACAAATGTGACCATAGATACACAATTGAGCCAAAGAAATGTCCAGGAGGAAGTTGGATTTGTATTAATTTCTTGAAAAATATATTACAATTTAGAGTCTAGAAAAGTGCTCCAATATTTTTGAATAAATACAAAGGGTTCTCTCTATTCAAATGATGTAATAGAGGAACTTCATTCTTCATATTAATAATAGTGATAAATAATCTTTAAACTTCCAATCCAATTATTGGAAATGATCTCAGCTAATTGGTATATCCTGAACAAGACCTACACAATCAAGGGGAGGAATGAGGGGTGGAAAACAAGACACAAAAGAAAATACAATTAACAAGGCAAGGCACCCAGGTGTTGTAGGTGAGTTGGAGAGGAGAGGGCAATCCTCCAAGGTAGGTACCAGGTTCAAATCTCCATCCTACCAAAAAGCTGAATTGGGTATCCAAAATCCAATTGATAATGTTGGTGCAGGCAGAGTTGGGTGCGACTCCCGGGTGACTACAAACTTGTCTTAGAAAGAAGTGAGATCATATAAAGCTAAAGAAAATATTTTTTATGCAAGAATATGATGGCAATGAGAGAATTTGAGAAGTTTATAATCTCAAAAATACAAATACTAAAGAACATGAAGTCGAATCCAAATAAACTGAAGATGAACTCAAAATAGAAATCAAGCAAAAAGATGAACCTGATGAAGCTTAAGCAGAAGATCAAATGCATTGCAAGATCACTTGAAGATTAAATATGAATATGAAGACCATGATAATGTGATAAAGGAGGGTGTTGGAGTATACTACATTATTTGGTACATGCTAATGTATCCCCATGGTACCTTCATGGTACATTTATAAGTAATAGATTAGAGTTGAGTCACAGTTTAGGGTGTGAGTTATATTTATCTTTTATGTAAGTGTGAATGTGCAGGAAATGCACAAGTGTTATGTAAAGTTGTAATGTGCAAGAAATGCACAAATGTCATGTGAGTTATTTTTCAAGTGTAATTTGAGTCTATGTGCACAAGTGTCTTACATGAGGAGTGCAAATATATAATGTAAATATGTGCACAAGTGTCTTAGATTAGAGTGTGAAAGTAATGGAAGTATAAGAGTCATGTTTAAGTGTGCAATTACTATAGAGCCAAGTGTTCATCAAGTATGCAAGTGTCAAGCAGATAAGCCAAGAGTCATGAGACTTGGCATATAGAAATGAATAGTCAAATATCCAAAGAGTCACACTACTATGGCTATATTATGGAGATAATACTCCATAAGCAAGTATTATATACAATAACTATCATATTTGTAAGAGAAAGAGGAGCAAAAAGAAAAGCTAGTCATAATCCAAAATGTATTTAAGAGAAATTCATTGAAATCTCCCTGGGATAGAGTGGCCTTAGTCATAATGTAGTATTTTACTCTTGATAAAAATAAGGAAATTTTGAGAAGCTTCCATTTTATGTTTCTCAACCATCTTCACCACAAAAGACTTATGAACATCCCTTCCTTATTGTTCCAGTCCTTGGGTAGGTTGATTAGTAGGGTTAAGAAAAGAGTAGCCTTGGATCCCATTCATCAAGACCTCACAAAGATGTTGTTTGACCATGTGGTAAAATTTATATGTTTGGATGGGGAGAGAATTCTGAATTCCCTCAACAAGGCATCAACTCCCATTGTCGACTACCTTGATTCTTCCAATTCTAAGGATTCTAATTCTTTGAGTTGATATGTTGTTAATGCTACCCCTTTCTTGGGCTTTGAAGTCAGGGTGATGGAGTCTCCCTCGAAAGGATCAGGCGATAGTGAAGAGAGGATGAAGCAGTCTAAACGCTTGGTTGCTAAATTGGCCAATTCAAGGAAGGATCCTTTGAATATCAAGGATTCTGATTCTAAATATTTTATGCTTCATCCAAAGAAAAAATTCATTCATGGAGTTGAAAGATCAAAGAAGGTGCTAGACCCTAAGAACTAGGTGATGAGATTGGCTCCTAAACCGCATAAGTGAACACTACTAAAGTTATAGAGTTCTATGATCGATTTTATGCTAGCCACGATATCTTATGCGGAGGAAATTTTAATTCTCATGGGATGGGAGCAATGGAAGATGAAGGAGAACAAGGAGGATAATGGTGTTGGACCCAACGAAACTAAAGATTGATTTTTTTTGTTCCTGCATCTCTTCCCTTGTGTGGGATTATCGGTTGCCCTTTCTTTTTGTTCTCTTATCCTGCGTGGGATTCTTGGATTCCTTTTATTAGTTTATTTCTATTTCTCTTAGCCCCATTTTCTAGTCGGTGGTTTTTTGCATCCTAGGGCTAGTTTATCTCCAAGATCATCGATCTAATTTTGGTTTGCGCTATCACCTTCCTTGTTTCTCCAAGAAGATGACTAGATCCTTTTTGTATAAGGTTTGGAGGTCCTTTCAAAAATCCTTCGTACACCTTATAAAAAATAAATAGGATCAATAAATATTACATACATTTTAAGAAAATTAATATTGTAAGTTGTTCTTTATGCATAGTACATGAATGATTCAAACTATTTACATTTATATTGTAGCATATTATTGAGTGTTATTTGATTTATTATAAGCCTTGATAAACATATTAATTTTATCATATTATTCTACTCATAATTATCTTGACCTTAATATAGCGTGCCTACATTATATTCGATCCTATGATATATTTTTTTATTGGTAATGGGGTTTTGAAAGGGTCCCTAAACCTTGCACAAAAGGAATAGGGAGAGGGTATCCACAAATAAAACACTAAAAATGAGACACTCGACTTGTGGTAGCCCTGGACAAAGGATAAAAACTGCACAAAAGATTATCTCGAAAGAACCACCTCTACAACATTCAAATTGAAAAAATGGGATCATCCCGCACGGTACAAATTCTCACCCAGGAAGGCATGGGAAAGCTAAAATAACTAAAAAATTAAAAATTATTAACTATTAAATCCCACCTAGACTGGCCTAGGAAAGTTGAAATGGTAGTAAATTTAAAATCAAATAGCAATATTCTTTCTTGGGATGGGTCTAGAAAAGAAAGAACCAACAGTAGAAAACCAGGAAACTACCCAATCAAAAAGAAATAACCCTTTTTCCTTCCATGGAACTATCTGAAAATGAAAAACCTTGCTAGTAGGATCTCGAGAAAAAAATTAAAAAATAGAAAAGAATGGATTTCCCACCCCCTTGGTAAAACCCAAGGACCCAACTACAGCAAAAAAACCCACCTAAAAGGCCCAATAAGAACACAAACTTGCCCAAAATGGACCAAAAAAATATCCTAGAAATGAAAAAGCAACCAGGTGAGATCTCTTCAAGCACTAATGTCTTGTTGCAAAGGAGGCAAAGAACATAGTTTAAAGTAAAAAACCCTAAAAATTAAAACCATCGTGGCACTCCATGACTGGAAGGGATTAACTCACCAAATATTGTCATCAAGAGATCAACTTTAGCAGTAAACACGCATGCACAGGGCCCCCCAGATGAAAAAAATTGCAAAAAGGAAATCCATTAGATAGTCCACTGAGCAAGGACATGAACTAGCCCCACCAGTAGTCTATCTAAAGGTGATCTATGAACCCCAACACTTGCAGCAGCACAAGAAACCCAAAGCCCGTCCTTAGATACCAAAAATATGCAGTAGGGAAAGGAACCACAGAATGCCTAGGATAGACTAGAAACCCTACTTCAGAAGACCTACACTAGCTACAGCTAAGAGCCACTCAACTGCAAATGATAAAACTGTGGCTCATCCCCAAGACCAATAAAAAGTAGAGAGAAAATTCCAAGCTAAGATAGCATGGGTAAACAAAGTGGGAACCCTATTTTAGATGCCAAACCTAATAAAGGATCATCAAAACAAACTAACAAAAAGCAAAAATGCACAGGCCCCTTCCAAAACTAGAAAGCTCTACTAAGATAGTCTCTAAAACTCTAACTCCCAATTCGAGCCACCCAAAAACCAACCACTAATGAAGGCCACTATGGAAAAAAAATCATGGATGATCTAGCCAAGCATCTGCAGTCTCGCTAGGATGGGAAACACAACCTATAATATCCCAAGAGGATCCCGTAGAAGACCTGGAAGTATAGTAGGGGTGAGACGGGGTCATCCCAACTGGTAATCTACTGGAAGGGAGAGGGAAAGTAGGGAATTTGGGATGGGGTCCTCCCTCCCAGAGTGGGAGACCTCTGATCCTATGATATTTAATATGTGATATTTGTGGTAGTATTAAAGCTTAAAAATCCATCAGAATATTTATGCATAGAGAACTTTTGTATTCAAATGTGACTTCAAAATGAAAGATAAATCTAGATCCAAAAAAGAAATTTTTAATTTAATTATATGGGATTGAAACAAGCCCCACCCATATTACATCATGACCATGTATGGTATTATAATATCTTGGTCATTTTACATGTATCTCTTGGAAAGATTCAAATGTGGATCTCTTCCTTGAAAGTCAAGAAATTTAACCAATTAAGTTAATACCATTTAACTCCAAAATATAACATTTTAATTAAAATAAATTAGAACTTAAAATTTGCAATTTTACTTTAAAATAGAAAGTAGGTTTGAATAAAAAATAAAGGGAGTTTCAAAAACAAAAGGAATATCCAAATACTAAAAAAAAAATTATTATTAATAAAAAATTTATTAGGAGTGATAAGCTCAAGTTTAACTATGAGCACATGTTGAAATAAAATTTGCTTGACTTTTATTTTATAAAAGAGAGTGAATGAGCAAAATGGAAAAAGAATCTTATTATCATAATAACTTTAAAAATTGATTATTGACATATATTTTAATAAATAATAAAATTATAACTATCTAGATCCAATATAATGAACATAATCTTATCAAGTGTGTAGTGAATTTTCACTACATGTGAAATTCGATTGATATCAATGAAAGGGAGGAAAGCAACCAAGTTCACTTACAAGGTCAAAATGCCCTAAAAATAGCCCAAACTAGAATTCCAGAGAGAGATTGAACTGGTAAAGGAACAAAACAAGAACAATCAAACTCTCAAGGAAAATTATGAGTAAGAACTAATGCAAAGGTATGGTAGCCAAACCCTCAAAGACAAAAAAAACACAAAGCAGCAAAACTAGAGTTCTAATAAAATTCCAAGGCCGCATCATGTGCAAAATTGTGGTCACCAAGGTTATAAACAAAGAGTCGACAAGAAAAAGCTCTAACTAGATCCGATGAGAGATAACTTTACGAAAGCAAGGCAAAAAGTGAGATCCACAGGATCAGTACGAGCCTCATGATTAGCAAGAGACTTCTATAATAATATCTTCCTACACTATCATCATCAAAGTTCATATTTCTAGAGGGAAGGCTCATAAATGCAATGTTTGGAAGGAACTACCAATCTATAGAGCATTCAATATGAAAGGAATACAAACCAACCTTGAGCCTACCAAGAATAAATGCAAAATAGTACCTCGATCCAAGGAGCAATGGAAGTTGCAAGTTCTTACTTATCTCAAGGTGGAGGGAAATTTTAAATTTTGAATTTTGATTTGATTGTATAAATGCCTAGATTTGAGCTTGAGATGGGGGGAGAATTATATATTCATACCTAGTATCTATATTTGTATATAATTTTCACTCAGTTCTTTCATGTATTAGTTTAGACTTGAGCCTTGAGTCATTTTATGTATGGGCTCTAAACCTCTTTCTTTTTGGCATGCATGTATATACAAGGAGTTGAAACTACTCTTATTATGTCCTAGCCTTTGTGTATGTTGATTTGTATGGGAAGTTATGGCTAGTATTTTATTTCGTTCTTATATAAGTTTTATGGATGAATGGGTATGTTGGACTAAAACAGTATTCATTTTAATTATCATCAATTATGCATGTATTTATTGAGGAGCAATGGGAAGTAAACTAGGTGACTCCAAATATGCTATGGAGAACCTCCAATCAAGAACTAAGGTAACCCAAGTGAGATTCAAACAAAACAAAGAGGACTTACATGAAAATTGACCAAAGCTCTCAATCCCATAATTGAGATGTTGAGGCTGCAGTGGATACTAAGTAGTGTACCCAAGATCCAATATCCTAAATATTTTTATGTAGTAGAGCACTTGAAGAATTACATTATTCCCATGCCACTTTTGGACATCCTCGTCCTACCATAATAAATGAAACAACTAGAGGAAGCCCTAGAGAGACAATAGATTACCTTAAAGCAAAATGTATCAACCATACTTCAGGTATCTGGTCCTAGGTCAAGCACACCCAAGCCCCTACCCTTCTACTTGACACTCGTATGCAGATATAAATTTATTCATAACTACCTAGTTGATTTAGGATCAAGTACTTTAGTTATGCTAAGGTGGGTGGCAGATGTGTTGGAAATAGCTTATGAATTGATCAATCAAGGGGTTGTCCAACTTGATGAGACTCTAATTCCAATCTTTGATCTTATGAGATACCTCCCACTCACTCTCCATGCTTATCCTAATGTAACCGACTCCCAAGAAGTAGCAATTATTCAGCTACCAACTTCTTTAAATATTTACCTATTAAGGGACTTCACTGCCAATATTGGAGGCTACATATTATTGGATTGAATGCATATGATTCTAAGAACTTGTTATGGTACTAAGGTAAAGTTTCCCTCCAAGCTACTTCACATCCATCACATAGAATATATACCAATAATCAAATCCAAAGCAGAGAAGATATTCCTAACAAAAACGTTGGTCAAAAAATGAAGAGATAGTGGATGAATTTTGCACTTTTATGTTGGATGACCAAATGGATGAATGATCCTATGATATGTGGGTCTCATACCTACACAATATCCTCAAGTCAACCAAATTAGGTAAGTACTTGATCTAGGATGAAAGGTCATTCCTTTTGGAGGTCACCAAAACTTCAAAATATTTGACCAGGATTTGGAATATCGACTTTGATAGAGTTAATTCCATGATGGAAGTAAGAGTTGGTATCTATTTAGTATCACCCAAAGGAGAAAACTTTACATGCTTATAGGTTGTAATTTAATTACAACAATTTTACTAAATATGAGGTATTAGTGCACAATCTCCAGCTTTCAACCAAGGGGATTAATATCTTGTAAATATATGGTGATACCTGTAGGCCCAAAATGGTCACATCCTTAGAAAAATTTGAAAATATTTTCTAAGGCATGAAGATGCTCCCAACCGCTCAACATATAGTGTATTTTCTAGTGTCACAGTGACATGTTCCATGTTGTTGGTAGAGTAGCTAAATTTATATTTCTCACTTTGGTAGAGCGGTATACGATATATTTGCTAGGGTAAGAAGAGATTCTTCCAGTCGTTCCACACTTAGTATATTTCACAGTGGTCCAGTGACATGTTTCATGTCACTGTCAAATTGAGTCAAAGTTGATGTCGTTATTCTTAAATGAGCGACTTGGCAACATGCTCCATTTTGCTCAAAGCATAGTGTATTTTTAGATGTGCTCCACACCGCTGGTCAATCTAGTCAAAGCAAGTGATAAGTCTTTTAAAAGAGTGGCATGGTGACATGTTCTACATCACTCATCTTCAAAGCGTTGTTATGGTTAAATCGTAGCTATTCACGAATGAATCAATGGTCGAGATCATGCTGATATTTTCTTAGATATACAAAAGATAATTCTTGGAAAAAGAGAACTAGTTGGTTTGAGCAGGCAGACAAAGCATCCATGGAGCCAAGAACCAAGAACTCAGGTAGTTGTAGATCTACGGCCATGTGAAGTCCCCAAGAAATATGAATAGCTTAGATTTTGTTTCTAATAGCCTAGAGTCTAACTACCATTACAAAACAAGCAAGTTGTAGAGCTGAACTGCCATGGCGTGCGATATCGAGTAGATTTCCTAAACTTCAAAGGTAAATTAAATAATGCCATCATAGCATTATGTTGAGTTGTCATGGATCTATCCTTGTAATGTTTCATCCTCTTATTTCACTGTAAAAACTATATATAGAGGTTGAACCCTTGATTTTCAGTGTCAGCTCTAGAGTGTTTGCTTGTCCTACTATGTAACATCTTTTAAAAATTAATAAAAGGAGCATTACTTTGATTTTTGACTCAAAAATTATTGTCTTCAATATTTCTATTGAGAGATTCAAGTTGTGAATCACATTCTGCTAATGCTACTATGGTTAGTTCATTCCACTTATATTGGATTACTAGTTGTAAATCAATTGAAAGCTTTTCATGGTTAAATCCATGCTTACAAGAATTTTATTTCTATTAAATCTAAATATTGATCTATTCTATTAAATTGGATTGTTAGTATTGTGGATATTGAAATTACTTCTTGGAGTATATCTCTGTTTGTGTTTCTTGTATGAATATTACTCTGATTTTGGGTGTTGTTGATCTTGAGTGTGGGACACTAGAAATAATTTGCTGAAGGTTTTTCCCTATCGATGCCTATGCTATTAGCTCTATTCGACCACAAGTTAACTCATAATTCCTTAACCTTAACCCTATCTCTTAAACAATTACTGAGCTTAATTGAGTCAACACCCTATCAGTTGACAAGGAACCAACCTACTTTAGAGGTTGGTCTAGAGCAATCTTTAGTCCATACATTGTTGAGTTTTGAGTTGTGACTAGCGAGTGCAAGCCTAATTAGAAATCTGGAAGATATACAGTCGTAGTATCAAGTTTTGCTTGAAGTCAATTTGGATCCCAATAGTTTTAGCACGCCCGATGGCACCTGTTGTGACGTCCTTCACAATGATCCTAAAAAAAATTGGGGACCCACTTGAAATTTGAGAAATTGTTTGAGTGTTATCCTGATGGGGAAACAAGGTTATTCATTCATCTAATGATGAGCATGCATAAGCATTTTACATACTATTTTATAATTTTTTTGTCATCAAATTTTCGTCTCATTACGTAAGGGTTTCCTAATGTCCTTGTGTTGTGTTGATTAAATTCATCATATTTTATGTGGTTTATATTATGTTGTGTCATAATATAATGTGTTTTGTAGGTTTAATTATTTTTAGATTATTTTGTTAGTGTGTGGTGTTATGTATATGTTTGTTTGTATGTTATGTTTAGTTATGTCATGTTTTAAATTAATTAAATTATAAAGTTTTATAACTTTATAATTTAATATATTTAA
This sequence comes from Wollemia nobilis, assembly GCA_028583015.1. Taxonomy (NCBI): domain Eukaryota; kingdom Viridiplantae; phylum Streptophyta; class Pinopsida; order Araucariales; family Araucariaceae; genus Wollemia; species Wollemia nobilis. The sequence continues at coordinate 1,601,180 of JAQPPZ010002203.1, read as the reverse complement.
AATTGTTCATTGTTTTAAATTAATTAAATTATAAAGTTTTATAACTTTATAATTTAATTTATTTAAAACATAATCATTCTAACTATATTAAATTATAAAGTTTTATAACTTTATAATTTAATATAGTTAGAATGGTTATGTTATAAATATATTTTAAATTAATTAAATTATAAAGTTTTATAATTTGATAATTTAATTATATTTAAGAAGGTTATTTTATAAATGTTTAATATTCTAATTAATATTTTTCTAGTTGGCAGGATTATTAAAGTATATTGAAAAATGCGTTGATGATATTAGGGTTTCATTGACATGTTTTAATTTTTGAATGCCAATGAGGAGAAATATTAAATCCTTCGAAAATGCTTTATTGATATTAGGGTTTCAAGAATTTGTTTTTAAAATTGAAGGAACGGACAAGTTATAAAAGGAGAATTAGAAACCAAAGAGAGGTTCGGATCTTTGATGTGGGGAAGGAAGAAAATTTTGGATCATTTTGAATTTGGATATGTGCTAGGTTGTATTCGAAGATTGAAAAGATGATTCAATGTAATTATTTGTTTAAATAAATTCCATCTAAGATTGCCCTTATTACACCGAGAGGCATTCCTACAATGGCAGACAGGAGGGTGGGAGGCAAAGAGGTCATACATGTCACACCGTAAACAATTTTTTTTATTAAAAAATCCGACATTAACAAAAACATTTAAACTAGCTTAGATATAAAGGATATATATCTAAAAACGTCGAGATTTATCAATCTCGAGGCACCTATCTTGGAGATCACACTCCCAAGAAATGAGATAGGCGCCTCGATATTGATAACTCTCGACGTTTTTAGATATATATATTTTATATCTAAGCTAGTTTATTTTTTATTGTGTATTGTTTATTGTTTTACTGTATGCATTTGGTAGGCAATAAATTTGGTTTAGATATCTCTGTACTGTCATACTATAGTGATTAATTTGAGAAAATATTTATTTTCTGAACTTTAATCTTTTATAGTTTATTTTTATATTGAAATTTTCACATGTTCAGCCTAGTTAACTTTTTATAAAGTTAAAACTATACAACTAGGTTATGTATTAATTTATTATTCAAATATTAAGTTAATTAATATTTGAATTAATAAATTAATAAGGATAAATGACGGTTCTAGTTCCAACCTTAATCTTCATAAGGTTGAGATATTGGGATTGATATCTTTTCAGGAACTTAATTTGGATTCCACTTTGATATAGTTTTATTTATTTCAAAAGTCCAAATTGCATATAGGAGATCATATTTATTCTTTAAAATATTTAATTTAATAAATATTTTAAAAAGTAAATATTACAAGAAAGATTTTATTTGTGAACTTTATTTTATCATAAAATCAAAAGTTCATAAATTTAGTTTATATTAAGCCCTATATTTTATCACTACTAAGGTTTCAAGACCTTATGAATTGGGCTAGACATTGTTACATTTTGTTCACTGTTTCAGATATTTCAAATATGATTTCGTAAGTTGAGTGAACAAATATCTTTATCAAATAAGCCTTGATGTCGGAATATTATAAAGTCTAAATTTTATACTTAAAGGTTTATATTTGATTAATTTCATTTAAATTTCATTAACTTTGATTCTTTAAAGTTAGTTGAGATTTGATTAAAATGTTGGATTTTCTTTATTTCAAATTCATTTAAAAGCATTTTAATTGAGATATTATATCGAGATCATAAAGTAAATTTGCATACATAAACTTAAATCATAAAGCAAATTTATTTCATCATTTAGATAACTAAATTGGTATGAAATGCATGTTATACATGATGAATTGGAAATCATTTACCTAATTCCCAGGCCCCTTGTAAACAATAACTTGCAAACCTAAGGAGATTATTCAAGTACTTATTTATGCACATAGGCATGACACATTAAACATTAAGTAAGAACCTTGGAGAAATAGACTTTCTTTGCAAGAGAGAATTTTAAATTCTAAGTTGTCGAGTGGTTTTTGTGATTGGACAAAATCACACCTCAACAAATTGGCGCTAGAAGGAGGGCCTGAAAGGTAAATATTTGATTTTCATTTGAAATCATTCAAATCTCAATTTAAAAAAAAATTGCAAATTTGTTATTTAATGCCAAGGTTTAATTGAAGCATATATTTTTATCAATTGATTAGTCATTTCATGCTTAGTTGCAAGATATATTTCTTTGACTAATAAGATTGGCATTAAATTTTGTGTTCTTTGAAGTTCACTAATGGCATCGCTTACTTCAATAAAGAAAATAATGGCATCTTGGATAGGTGATTATTATAGCAGTTTAAACATGCCTATTCATCAAATTCCTGAAGGTGTAGAAGTTTGTTTACCCAGATTTAGGCATGATGTGGATCAAGCCAAGGAATATATTCAGAGATACAAGAGTGTGTTAAGTCATTTGCAACTTATGCAGGGAGATGTTCCTTGCAGATTATTTTCATATCCATTGGATGAGGTTGCGCTTAAGTGGTACATACAATTACCTGTAAGATATGCTACTTCTTGGGTTAAACTAGAGAAAGCATTTCTCAAACATTTTGGAAGGTTGGATGACCCAGTTATGATGTTAAATCAATTTGTCTCTATCCGAAAAAAATTTAATGAACCCATGAGATCATTTAATGATAAATTCCATAGGTTGTATACCAAGGTGGGGACACATTATATCATTTCAGAAGAAAGAGCTACTCAAATATACATGGGAGCCTTAGATCATGTTACTTCTATGTTTTTGGAAAGGGTCTTAAAATTACATCATTACCTAGATCTTACAATGAGGCAGTAACATTTGAACAACAATTGATTTCTCAAGGTGTTAATATGGAACAACTATACAGACTTAGACCTAAAGCTCATGATCAAAAATCACAAATGAGTCAGGTTGAGATTGATATTTTAGATGTCACAACTACCTTAGATGTTGAGAATGAGGTGCAGGTTTCAGATTCAATACCCATCAATGAACATTGTGATGATCAAGTTGATCAAAATATAGAAACTGACTTAGAGCCATTATTCACAAAAGAGGATTGGGATGTTCTTATAAAACAAAATACAGAAATTGATCCCATTGAAGAAACCCTTGTCTTACCAAAGGATGAATATGAGGAAGATGAATTCTTTGAAATTGAGGAGGATGAATTTGAAGAAAATGAATTCTTTGAAATTGAAGAAAATGAAGTTGAAAATGAATCTGAAGAATACATGATAGATTTTCATCATTTGTTTCAGGAGAATCATGAGTCTGATTTTCAAACAGGTAAAGCTACATAATTGAATGATCCTAGATGTGATTTTGTTGAAGACTACAATGGATTACAAGAAAATAATACCTCAATGATGATAATTCAAATGATTGATCATAAAAATTTATTGCTTGAGGAAAATGAATTGTCTGAAATTAAAGATGAATTTGAAAATGAATCTGAAGATGGCATGAAAGAAGAGATGAAATTTCACCAAGTGTTTCAAAAATATAATGATTCTAATATCCTAGACCAATAATGGGAATCATACACGTCTTTCACAATTCCTAATGAAATTCCTATTTTATTTGATGTGGATGTGCAGAATACTGAAAGTATTGTCTCATTTAAAAATTCTACAATGCCCATACAACAAGAAATTAGTAGGTCTTCATTGCAGGTGATTGATGAAAGGGAAGTTGAGAAGGAATTTATTGATATATTTGAAGTTTGCATAGAAGATATGGTTGAACCTCACCCTTTAGCTATAGAAGATAATTTTTATAATGGTTGGGGAAGATATGATGAATGTTTTTCTTTTATGCCTACTGATAAGAATTTTCTTCATCTGATATGCAAGATGCTAGAGTTGCTATTTTACATGAAGATCCTATAATTTTGGATGTTGAAACTTCTATCTCAAATGAAGATTTCACAATTCCTACACAATCAAAAAATGACATGCCAATTGCAGAAATAGAGAAGGTTCCAAAATTGAATCACTTTGAAGATGAATTTATTGAACACCTTGCTGAAATTGAAAATGAAGAAATGGTAAATGTTTCTTATGACTCGTTTGTTAATAATGAGGAAGAGGTAAAGTCATCTATTTTACCCGTGACTAATAAAAGTTTGAGTACAAATTCACATGAATGGTTTGGATTTAATGTTGGTGATGACCTAAAGGAAAATGTTGATCTATCTGAAGTAACTCAGGTGGTTGATCAAGAAAATTTATTATTTAACACATCTTGTGATCAGTCAGATTTGTGGTTTGAAAAGGATGGGCATACATTTAATTGGGTGCCTAATTTTGGTGTCTTTAATAAACAGGTATTTGATGAAGACGAAGAACTACAAGGTGATCATGATGGAGACCATGAAGAAAAGGAAAAAGTGACAAATGCTCATCAAATCTTGGTAAATGCTAATAATGATGTGTTGAGTATAGATGACGAGGTAAAATATTCACCTTTCTCATTGGTTACAAAATTTTCAGGTAATGGGTTGCATGATAAGTTTTTGGATGCTAATGCTATCAATGATGAAATGTCAAATGTTGCTAACAAGAAATTGGAGATAACTCCTAAAATTTTTGCCATAAATCAAATGAAGGAAAACATGTTTGAAATGCTTAATCAAATTCATGAGCAATCAACTAGTGAATCTAGGGCGCAAGCGCAAATTTTTAATGATCTTCTTATACCAAATGTCCTAGATGCTTGTCAATTCTTGAATGATTGTGATTGCTTTAAAAACTTTGAAAGTGACTTGAATTTGAAATTTTTAGAAATAGGTTCTTATTTGCAAGATCTCCTATTTGAAAAGGGGAGCCTAGTTCTAAATTTTGAATCAAATTTTGAAATTTACACCTTTTTGAATAAGCAAAGGATAATTGAAAATCATGTTTTCACTTTTAAGTTTAATAAATCAAATCTTAAATATGGAATCACTTATAATTTTGAATCGAATCAGTGGGATGAGATAGGCACAATGAGAATGGGTTCTATTTTTGGCCCAATCTTATTTTTATTGGATTCTTATAAAACTTGGCAGGCATATAATCATATATGTTTTCTAAAGTATGCTAATCGTATTTGGGATCCAGGGAAATGATGGTAGAAATTTTGAAGTGTCTTGTACATAATGTATATTTTTGTAAATAGTCTTTTGGATTTTGTTTTCTTGTTTTTTTGTTTTTTGTATAGTTTGTTGTTTTGTGAGTTTTGTTTTTGTGTGATGATTTTTTTGTGTTTTGTTGTTAAGTGTTGTCACATTTTGTTGTGTTTTGTTGAGTACAACGATAAATTGACTTTGCCATATTTTGGGAGCTTCATGATTTTGACATGTGATTCAAGTTGATATAATTTTCAAGGGGGTTTTCAAGGATTAAGATAGTGGTTACCGAGACACTGGTCATTTTATGGTTTTGTTTGGTGTTTGATCTTGGGTTGTATAGGATGAGATCACCTATTTTGAAAACCTGTGAAACTTGGAGAAAAAGAAAAATGAGATGTTAGTTTATGTCTTCATGAATGTGAACTAAGATAAGAAAATGTGAAACATTGGAATTGTATTACAAAAGCTCCATGAGTATCACAAACACATTAAAGAATATCGTTTGAAATTCTGGATGCATGAAGTTGTCGGTTTTACAAATTAGGGTGAAATATTTTATATACTCTTTCAACCTTACCTGATCTCTAACCCAAGTGGCAGGTGGATTTGTTGCAAAGTACCATTCTACCAGATATATAAAAAATAAATGATGAGAAATAAAAAATGAGAGATAAAATATGAGAAAAAAATGAGAGATAAAATAAAATAAAAAAATGAAATGATGAATACAATTGGAAATAAAGTCAAATCTATTACCAAGAACTAGATAATCTTCACTTGAGCTATAGACGCTCGATTGGCAGTGAAGCAATATATAGAATAAAGGAAATGCAACATCCAAAATTTACCTAATATTTGGGAGTTTCAAATAATATCTATCGAAGCTATAGATGCTCGGTTGGCAGTAGAGCAATGTCTAAAGGGAATCAGGTGGAGGTTTTCCTTCAAAGAGAAAGTATTCATAGCCTAAAATGTGAAATTGACAATGGAATGCTCAATGGTTTCAAAAGGTATATAATGAATCACTTTACACACACCGAGATTATGTTGATGATTTGGATGGTTCATGTTGAATTGATCTATTCTCATTCTCTGGATATCATTGATGCTTATAATTCTAATATTTGGATTTTTGTTGTTTTCAGAGTTTGGTTGTTTTGAGTTTGAAATGTCTAGGGATATTTACCAATAGAGTCACCATTTGTTGTGACATCTTTCACAATGACCCCAAAAAATTGGGGACCCACTTGAAATTTGAGAAATTGTTTGAGTGTTATCCTGATGGGGAATCAAGGTTATTCATCCATCTCATGATGAGCATGCATAAGCATTTTACATACTGTTTTATAAATGTTTTATCATCAAATTTTTATCTCATTACGTAAGGGTTTCCTAATGTCCTTGTGTTGTTGTGTTGATTAAATTCATCATGTTTTATGTGGTTTATATTATGTTGTGTCATAATATAATGTGTTTTGTAGGTTTAATTATTTTTAGATTATTTTGTTAGTGTGTGGTGTTATGTATATGTTTGTTTGTTTGTATGTTATGTTTAGTTATGTCATGTTTTAAATTAATTAAATTATAAAGTTTTATAACTTTATAATTTAATATATTTAAAATTGTTCATTGTTTTAAATTATAAAGTTTTATAATTTTATAATTTAATATAGTTAGAATGGTTATGTTATAAATTAATTAATTAAATTATAAGGTTTTATAACTTTATAATTTAATATAGTTAGAATGGCTATGTTATAAATATGTTTTAAATTAATTAAATTGTAAAGTTTTATAACTTTATAATTTAATTAGATTTAAGAAGGTTATTTTATAAATGTTTTATATTCTAATTAATATTTGTCTGGTTGGCAGGATTATTAAAGTATAATGAAAAAGGCGTTGGTGATATTAGGGTTTCATTGACATGTTTTAATTTTTGAATGCCAATGAGGAGAAATATTAAATCCTTTGAAAAGGCTTTATTGATATTAGGGTTTCAAGAATTTATTTTTAAAACTGACGGAATGGACAAGTTATAAATGGAGAATTAGAAACCAAAGAGAGGGTCGGATCTTTGGTGCAGGGAAGGAAGAAAAGTTTGAAGCCAAAGCAAAAGGAAGCTATAGTGGATGTGGGAATACACAGAGACCAGGAGCATTATTGTAAGATCATTAAATTATTTTGGATCATTTTGAATTTGGATGTGTTAGGCTGTATTCGAATATTGAAAAGATGATTCAATGTAATTATTTGTTTAAATAAATTTCATCAAAGATTGCCCTTATTTATTGTTTATTGTATGCACTTGGTAAGCAATAAATTTAGGTTTAGTAAATTTTTGTGTTGTCATACTATAGTGAATTATTCGTGACATCAGTTTAGTTTCTGAGCTTAAATATTTTTCTAATTTATTTTATTCTGAAAATTTTATATATAGTTAGCCTAGTATAATTTCATAAAGTAAAACTATACAACTAGGCTATGATTAAATTTATTATTTAAATATTACATTAGTTAATATTAGAATTAATAGTTTTAATAGAGATAAATGATCATTCCAATTTTAACCTTAATCCCATAAGGTTGAAATATTGGAATTGATATCTTTTCAAGAAATTAAGTTTGGGTTTCTTTTAATATAGTTTTATTCATTTCAGAAATCCAAAATTTTACATTGGAGATAACCTTTATTTTCTTAAAATATTTAATTTAATAAATATTTTGAGAAATGAACATTACAGGAACATACTGATTTATGAACTTTATTTTATCATAAAATCAAGAGTTCATAAATTCAGTTTTACATTAAACCCATGCTTTATCATTACTAAGATTTCCAGATTTTATGAGTTGGGCAAGACATTATTATATTAAGTTCACCTGTTAGATATTTCAAAGATAATTTAATAAGTTGGTGAACAAATATCAAATGAACCTTGAGTTGGAATATTGTAAAATTTATACTTTATACTTAAAGGTCAAATTTGATTAATTGAATTCTGATTGAAATGTTGAAGGTTTCTTAAATTCAAAGTTCAGTCAAAGCATTTTAATTAGGATATTAAGTTGAGATCATGAAATAAATTTGCACTTATAAATTCAAATCATAAAGCAAATTTATTTATCCATTTATAACAAAATTGGTATGAAAGGCATGTTTTACATGATGAACTTGAAATCATTTACCTAATTTCCAGGCCCCTTGTTAACAGTAATATGCAAACCACAGAGAGTTTTCAAGCACTTATTTACACGATACCTAAAATATTATGTGAGAACCTTAGAGAAATAGACTTTCTTTGCAAGAGAGGATTTTAAATCCTAAGTTGTCAAGTGTTTTTTTTTATTGGACAAAATCACACCTCAATGGGACCTATTTACAAGAAACACTAGAACCCATCCTTTTCTTTATTTGTATATTTTCCCGAAGGAATCAAGATTTGGTGAATTGTCTTGACCTTGTTAAGTGGTGAGCAAAAAATTCACCTGGTGACTCCCTGGTCTACGAAACCATAAAGTTATCCCTGTAGCTTGTAGTTTTTTCATGAATACTAGGTCATCCGCAAGGAATAACCTAGGATCCTTTTTCTACTATGAGCTCCCCTTTAGAGGGTCTACTATCATAAGATATTTAAATCAAGATTTTCATTCAGATGAAACTCCTCTTGAGGTACATCCTATAGTACCCCCAAGGCCACCTCCAACAGGAACTACACCTAGAAACATGGCCCAAAATCAAAATCAAAATGCAAATGCAGCTCCAAATCAGCCCTTGCAAAAGTATCCTAGTTGGAATACAATTGGTCCCCTTAGACTGGCCCATATGCATGATATCCCTCAGGCTGTGTCTAAGGCCATTCCCACATATGATGGATCTGGTAAAACTACATATGAACATTGCCAAGATATTCTAAATCTGGCAGCGATCCACAACATAAAGAATGAGGATGTTATTGTCAGAATCCTAGCCCTATCCTTTAGAGGAAAAATTCTACATTGGTTCAGGACCCTAGAAGACAATACCATTACCTCATGGGTAGCATTAGTAGAACCCTTTGTGGAAGAGTTCAATGAGTTTTCTGATCCTTTTTCCCTCCTCAATCAATTCACATCCATACAAAAGCATCAACAAGAAACCATTTCAGACTTCAACTTGAGGTTTAGTAGGACTTGGAAGAGGATTCCTCCTGAAGCTAGACCAGCTTCAACCCTCACTTTCATGTATTATATCAGAGCCCTTGGATCAGAGTTAGGTCTGCAAACCCAACAAGCTGGAGTATATACCTTTCCATAGGTCTACAATGCAGTTGTCCATGCTGAAAATATCCTCATCAATGTGGGAAGATTACCCCCTAAAGTTGTGTTGCCCTACTATTTGGAAACTCCCAATGTCCAAGGTCAGACAACTACATCATCTTATATGGATCCTCCTCCTTTGTCATCTCCACTTCCATAGATGACCCCTATTCCTCATTCGAAAGTATCACCTACTGTAGTTCCTTTTCCACCACTTCCTTCTCAGATACCCCAAGAGTCCTCCATGCTTCTTGATATTCAGAATACTTTGAAAACTCTCAGTAACAAGATGAACTCAATGGAAAAAAGAGAGATAGAGATATTTCAACAAATAATATTTCCTTATGTCAACAAATATCAAAGACCTGGTCCCAGCAATAGCACTAGGGTTAGAGTAAATATGATGCAAGAAGATCCAGAGTGTTCCTCTAAAACTAGTCTGGTGAATGTATGGTGTCTGGTATGCAATGATCCCCATGATTCAGAATCATGTGTTATGTACCAACACCATGTACAATAGGCTATGGAGAAGGTAGAGAGAAATTAGAAAGGAAGAGTGAATATGCTCTGGAAACCAGATCAGATCATGGTTGGAAAATATCTTGATGAAGATGGACCCATTTCTATCATGATGAGGTCAGGCAAGAAAACACTATAGGTTGATCCATAGAATATGGGTCAATTTCAGGTCCCCTCTCAAAAGAAGAAAGACCCACCTACTCAAAGTAGTGATACATTTCCTATCCCCCAGGCCAATGAAAAGAGGGACATGGTCCCTAAAGGCCAAGAAAAGGAGGTCAGTTTTCCCAAGAGGTTTGACAAAGAAAATGAGGGAGAAAGGATGAGATCCAAGAATGAAGCTCAAGAGAGGCTTAGATTTCCCTCCATAACCAAGAGGTAGAGAATTGAAGCCACACAATAGTATAAGAGAAAGTATGGTGAGCTAGAGAGAAGGTCTGAGAGACCCACCTCTACCAAGTCAGAGTATAACATTATGGAGGAAATGAAAATAATACCCTCCAAGGCTAGCCTATATGATACTCTCTTTATTCTTGGCCAAATAGACCTACTGAAAGCTTCTCTAAACAAATATCTGCAAGAAAAGTAGGCCACTACAATCCTCAGCATGCCCTCTGGGAAAGACAAGATGTCTCCTACTACTTTAAAGAACAAGCCCCCTCCCTTTTACATTTCTTTGAGGATGGAGGGGTGGATTATCCGCAACTACATGATCGACTCAGGGGCTTCCACCATAGTTATGCCCAAGGCAGTCTATGAGGAGATGGGAATGGAATATACCAGATCCTACCCTAGAGTTTTATAGTTAGATGGGACACTAGTGAAGATAGTGGGGGTAATAAAATATGTTCTGATGAGGTTGCATAGAGCTCTAGAGGTAACCATCATGCAAGAAATAGTGGTGGTGGATCTAGAGCCTTATTTTGGCTTGTGCCTTTCAAGAGAATTCACTACCAAATTGGGAGGATGCATGTACATGGATTATTCTAGCATGGTGATCCCCTTCAAAGGGAAGAGGATAAGAATAACACCAGAGAAGCCTGTGTCTTATCATATTGAAAAAATCAAAGAAGACATGTGTAATCTCACTCCTCTAGATGAATTTGAACTAGTGGATAGTTTTGAAGAGCTAGAGATTGAAGATGAGCTACCTTTCAGAGAGGATTATAGTCAATTTGGGATAGGTATGGGTACATATAGCATTTCCATAGAAATAGAGAAAATAATCCTTGCTATATCTAATCAGTCCCTGAGAGAAATAGAAACCTGGACCATGCACTTTGATGGTGCAAGATGCAGAAATGGTGTTGGTGTTGGTGTACTATTGCAGTCTCAGTTAGAAGGTGCAAAGAGTTTTGTGTATAGGCTAACATGGTCATGCACTAACAATGCTGTAGAATACGAGGCTTTATACCTCGGGCTAATGTAGGCTAAGAGCATGGGCATCAAGATATTGAATATATACGATGATTCTGAACTAATTGTCAATCAGGTAAGAGAGAGGTGTAGTAGCAAACACCATTACCTGAAGGTATACAGGAATAGGGTATGGGATTTGATGGAATCCTTTGATGCCCTAAATATTAATTTTATTCCCAGAAGATAGAACACCTTGGCTGATTCCTTGGTAGTGAGGGGAGCTAATTTCAACCCTTCTATAGATATAGGAGTCACAAAAGACAAAGGGATCAAAATGATTTTTAGGCCTGCAATACTAGACAAGCAGATTTTTTGGCAGGTGTTTGAAAGTGATGAATATATCATTGATTTCCTAGTAAGAGAAGCCTATCTATCTACCATTCAAGAGGAAAATCTAGAAGATATAGACCAACAAGATGTCATCCAACTAAAGAACAATCATATACCTAGAGGGTTGGTCACTCTAGAAAGCTTGTTTGACAATGAAGATAGGAAAAGGATCAAATCCATGGAAATCAATGAAAATATCTACAAGGAAATTGAGATCAAAAAGGAAAAGAAGCTCAAAGTTGGAGTTCGATGTTCTCTAGAAGAAGAGGAGGATATCAAAGTTCTATGCCTAAAATACCAAGACATTGTAGCTTGGTCATATGAAGATCTTAAAGTATATGACAAGAAGGTCATCCAACATACAATTGAGCTAGAACCAAATGCAAAACCCTTCAAGAAGAAATAGAGGCCTGTGAACCCTAGAATCGAAGCCATAATGAGGGAAGAACTATTAAAGCTATTGAAGGCTAAGATCATATATCCAATCAAGCATTCAACTTGGGTAGCTAACTTGGTCCTAGTAAGGAAGAAGAATGGTGACATCCGCTTGTGTGTGGATTTTAGGAACCTCAATCAAGCATCATTAAAAGACCACTATCCACTCCCTCAGATCGATCAAATATTGTATATTGTAGTGGGAGTAGAGAGGTTCTCACTATTAGATGACTTCTCTAGCTACAACCAAATTTGGGTGAAAGATGAAGATCAGTTCAAAACAACATTCACCACCAAATGGGGCACTTTTGCCTATCATAGAATACCTTTTGGTCTATCCAATGCAGGAGCCACATTCCAAAGAGCAATGGATTATGCCTTTGGAGAGCTGATCAACAAAGTCATTCTAATCTACTTGGATGACATGATTGTATTCTCCCATGATAAGCAAGACCACCTGGCACATCTAGAGCAAGTATTTTAGAAGTGTAGGGAATTTGGCATCTCTCTTAATCTGAAGAAGTCATTTTTTGTAGTTCATGAGGGAAATTTGTTAGGCCATGTGGTCTCTAAAGAAGGTATGGCCATTGATCTAGATAGAATCAAATCCATTCTTGCTCTTCCATTACCCATGAACAAGAAAGCTTTGTAGTCCTTCTTTGGTCAGATAAATTTTATCAAAAAATTCATCTCTGATTTTGCTCAAAAGGTGAAACCTATCTTAGAACTACTGAAGAAGAATGCAGATTTCAAATGGACTGAAGTGAGAAAACAAGCTTTTGAGATCATCAAGCAATCCATTGCTACAGCTCTAGTTCTAGTGAATCTAGACTTCAACAAATATTTCATTATGTATGCTTATGGAGCTGAAGAGAGCTATGCATCAGTACTCACCTAGAAGAATGATGAAGGAGAAGAGCACCCCATATTATTTTGGAGCTAGACTCTCCATGAATATCAGGTCAAGTATAATTTTATTGAGAAACAAGTATTTGTAGTGATGAAGTCATTGAAAAAATTTAGGCAATACTTGGTTCAAAGTAAAACCCTGGTTTATGTGGTTCACCCAGATGTTAGAAGTTTCATTTTACAAGGTGAACTAGGGGACAAAAGAGTTGGTTGGATTACTAAAATCTAGGAATATGATATAGAAATTCATCCTACCAAGTTGGTCAGAGGTAGAGCATTATGCCAAGGTTTGATAGAAGTAACATTTATAGCAGAAGTGATAGCCTATCAGTTAGTAGTAGAAGATCAGATTGAAGAACTATAGTCAGGAGAATCAGACTGGGTTGATCAGATGACCAAATATTTTTAGACTGGAGTGTGTCCTTCTAATATTAATCCATCATAGAGGAGGAGATATAGGCTTCAAGCTTTGAAATATGTCCTATTACCATAAGGTCTATACAAGAGAAACCTTGATGGAGTCCTCTTAAGATGCTTGAGAGATGATCAGAAACAAAAGGTCATAGAGGAGTTCCATGGAGGATTATCTAGAGGGCATTTCTCAGGAAGGGTTACAACTTTAAAGATAATTAGGGTAGGTTATTACTGGCCTACCATTTTTTCTGACACCTTCAAAGTTACAAGAGCCTGTGATGAATGCCAATGGTATGTGGGAAGAACTAGGAATGCATCATTCCCCCTCAAGCCAATTCAGGTTGAAGAACCTTTTCAGCAGTGGGGGTTAGACTTCATAGGGGTTATTAATCCAAATTCCTCAGTAGGACACAAGTACATTCTGACTACCATAGACTACCTCACCATATGGGTAGAGGTCATCCCCACAAAGAAATCAGACCAAGAGGTGGTAATAGACTTCATGGAAAGCTTAATCACAAGGTTTGGTGTCCTAGAAGCTTTAGTGAGTGATAATGGACCAACTTTCATAGGAGCTAAATACATTGAGTTTTCTAGCAAGTATGGCATCACTATAAAAAATACCTCTAACTACTACCCCTAAGGGAATGGATTAGCAGAATCAACTAACAAAAATCTGCTAAGAATCTTGAGAAGATCATTAGAGGGTAACAAGAGAAGTTGGCACCTATTTTTGGAACAAGCTCTATGGGTAGATAGGATCACCATCAAAAAATCCATTAAAACCTCCCCTTATGCCTTGGTATATGGTAAAGAAGTAATATTACCTATTCACTTGGAAATTCTAGCTCTCAAGTTGATAGATATAGAGGAAGAGTCTGAACAGAATCCAGTTGAAACCAGGTTAACACATTTGCTGCAGCTAGAAGAGAAAAGGACTCAGGCATATGAGGACTTCCAAAAGCACTCATTTGATATCAAGGTATGGTTTGACAAGAAATCCAGGTTCAGAGAGTTCAAAGTTGGAGATTCTATCCTCAGGTGGAATGTGGAAAGAGCCAAGCCAAGGCACCATCAGAAGTTTGATTCCTTCTAGGATGGTCCTTTCAAAGTAGCAGAGGTTAAAGAGAGCAATGTTTTCCAGCTTGAAGACCTAGAAGGAAACATACAACCGATCCTGATCAATGGTTTTCATCTAAAACTCTACTTTGATTGAAATACAAGTTCATTGTAACATATGTACATATTTTTGTATCATATCATTTTTTCCCCTTTACTGAAAGTTTTCATTTTGTAAAGTGTTATAAAAAGGAAGAGAAATTTTTGCTTCAAAAAAACTATTTCAAAATTGCAAAATAAACTAAGGGTGGTAGTGGAATACAACATGTGTTCCATGCCACTCTCCAATAAGCTAAGGTGGTAGTGGAATACAACATGTGTTCCATACCACTGAAGTTCACATCCATTCTAGAGCGGACTAGGACATATGCGCTACGCCGCTCTCCGATGAATAAAAGATCTATGAGCTATGATGTGTGCTCCATGCCACTCCAAGAGAAGGAAATATGATGAAAAGCACTGTAGGTTCAGTGAAGTGCTTCGTGCTACAACCAATCAATGATTGACATGATGTTTCTAGCCACCAAGATGCATACCTTTGAATTAAAAAGTATGCAATGGATAGTTTCTCATCGATGCATTAATGGTAGAAGGTATACATGCGATAACATTTAAAAGTGGTTCAAAGTGCAAAGCTCGTTCATTTTGCAAATGACACTTACCTAGCATAAATAGCAAAGGAGTAGTCAAGCATTGTTCATGAATACTAGTGAAGAAGAACACTCTATGAATTTCCACTAAAAATGGCCTTCGAAGAGACCTAGGAAATAGAGTCATCGATGAATGAGGGGTTGGGAAATTACATTGATAAAGCAGAAGTGGTGGATGACACTATATTGGTTCTCATAGAGAGAACTAAGCTTAGAAGGAGCATCAATGATAAATATCGAAGAGGCAAAACCTTAATAGTCCAAGGTACTTGTGTTGTCCACTCTTTCTTATCTTTTTATATCTGTGATTCGGTTCATCCTTATCCCGAGTTGATATCGACCATTGTAAGTTTTATGACCCTAGGGCAAAAGTAGTAAAAATAGCTAATGGCAAAATCTTATTTAGCATCACAGCCAAAGCTTGTCATGACCTTTTTGCTCTAGGAGTAGACCCACCTATAAGGTCTAAGCTTTTCAATGTAACCGAGCAAGCTGGATATTATTCCCTGCAAAAGCATACCCATGAAGGAGAGCCTTTTAGGAAGTGGGTGTATGGTCAATTCAAAACTATTAAGCTCAGGAAAGGACTTCCAATACCCCAATTCCAATTGAGCAGTTTGCTAACCTAGAGCTTTTCTCTATGTTAGCTTGTTTAGAGGGTTTAGATTCTGACCAGTTTGTAAGGGATTGGAAAATAGCTACTACTTATTGCATTTTAAATGAGAGGATGTATAAACCTAAAGCAGAGAAGGAAGGTATTAAGGTGATTTACTTTGATTGGCCAACCTTTCTTGCCAAATGAATGCATGAGCAGTTGGTAAGGATGAAAAGGGATTTAGAAGCTCCTTCTTTTTGGCACTATTTGAATTTGGTCTGGATGTTCTATGCCATTGTAAGGCACATGATGCCCTAGATTCTAGTGAAAGAAAATAATGACAAAGGAGACCCTATCCTTGTGTATTATTGGACCTCTCATTTGAGGAGCACAAAGTCTTTTTATAGGTTTAATCTAGAGTTCCTAGGGCCATATTTGAAAATTATGTATGGGAAATGCCCTAGGTTACCATCTCTGACCAAGAAATTGTTAAGAGTACTAGGCATCGAAGGAGATTGGTATATTCTCATAGAGGGCACTATCATCAGACTTTATGGCTTCACTGGTAAGCCTTTTCTGCTACCCCATTTTGTGACTAATAGATTGTTGGCCCTAGAATACTTGAGCTAAGCAGATTTTATCAACATGAATTATGACTCTAGAAAAGGAAGGAAATGTTTATTAACTTACTCCTATAATTTTGATGATATAACAATTGTTATAAGGGGTCAAGGTGAACAAATCACCCAATATTTGGAGAGGCTCGACCTATTTTATATCCCATAGAGGTGGAGGTATGACCTTGATGATAAATTCATGAAGAGGAATATCAAGCTTAATGGAGAAAAAGCCCTCAAGTTTGAGAAGACTTCAAGGCCTATTTTTGAATAGGGGAGGAATAACAAAGAAAATGCCCCATTGGATTGGAATGTCACTAAAATGGAACAACTACCCTATGGCTAGACTTCTATGAGTAGGTAGTTGATTTTGATTCTACTAACAATGAAAGCCATCAGTTAAAGGAGTCTAAGATTAAGGAGATTGAAAAGAAAAAGAAGTGGGATGAAGGTAAAATTATAGATTGGTGGAGAATGAGAGTAGAAACTGGTACAGATAAATCTATATTTGGTCGAGTAATAGATGATGAGTTTTTTGAGCGATATGACAAGCATATTAAAACCTGGAAAGCTAAGGACCCTAAGAATCTGGTATTGATTTATAAGAAGACTCAAGTAGGAATAGATTCTCCTTCCCCACCTTCACAAGAGGAAGCTTAGGAGGTAGGGACTAACACTCCAATAGTTACTGTAGAAGCTCCTAAAATATTTGAGCCCTCATCAGAGCAACTAGAGAAGTATCCTGTAGGGGCCCAAATTATAAGTAAAATGTATTACTCTGATGATAGGGTAGTAAACATAGAAGTCATTCAGATAGCTAGTAGGCCCAAATACCTAGCCTTGGGTGGAGAGCCTCCTGAGGCTGAGATATATTGGAATAAAAAGGATAAAGACTTTGTGTTCACACCTATGAGTTTCACTATCATAGCTACAGTTGAGTCAAACCCTACTGCTGAAGATGTATTGTAGGAGGGGCCATCTGAAGAGGATACAGAGAGTGATAAGTTGGTAGTGTTTTGAGTTATCAAGAGAAAGGCTAAAGATGCATCGAAAGGGACCTAGAAGGAGGTTTGTAAGAAACTAAAAGTGGATAAGGGGAAGAGTGTTGAAAAAACCCCTATTTTAGTTGTAGAGAAGTCGGTACAACAAGTGCAACACCAAAGTGTAGAGGTGATTCTAGAACATCCTACATATGTAGGTGAAGGTACGATTACTATCCCTTCTTCTCCTTCTCCTCCTCTTTCCCTAGAGAAATCTCCTTCCCCTTCTCAAGAAAATGTCAAAACAAAGGTGCCCTCTCCCCCTCATAACTCACCACCTATCTCATCAGCTAATACAGAGGGCCAAACCAATCCATCTCCTCCACATTCATCCAAAATCCTAGTCACACCATCTTCGATCATTCCACCTTCACCATCACAACCCCTAGTATCATCTGAAGCACAAGTTGTTTCATCCACACCTACTCATTCTTCCTTGAGTTTTGTTTTAGTTCCCATGTCTTTCCCTATTGCAACCACAATAATAACCATAGATTCAACTATGGTCACTACTACTCCGCTATCATCAGCTTCTGAGTCTACCCTTCCATATCTCATAGCTTCTCCTCCTCCTACAAGTTATCCCATGTTGGCTTCCTTGTGAAAGGAAAATGATGTTTCTCAGAAGATTTAGGATTTTTGGGTAGAGAAGCTATCCAAGCCTTCAAAAATAATGGCTATGAAGAGGAGCACAATGTCTGTTGATCCAGTCACAAGGCAAAGAGCATCCAGATCTATTATCCCTTTGGTGAGCAAGCTTGAAGTAGAGATGACTGTACAAGATTATCATCTAGAGGAGTATACTGAAGATATTGAGAAACTACCAGTTGAAGATGAGTTGGTCATAGCAAAATCTCACCTAGAGACTTTCTATGTCAAAATTGATATCTACAAGGAGAAAGTTGGGAAGTTAGAGCAAAAAATAGAGAAGTTGGAGAAGACTATCAACAATCAAAAATAGGTAGAAAAGGTTGTCAGGAATGAAGTTAAAAGTTGGAAAAGCAAATATCAGGAGGCCATTAAGCTTAAAGACCAAGTTGAGGAGCAAAAAAATAAAAATGAAGAACATGCCAAGGAAATACAAGACTTGAAGCATCAACTTCATATTGAGAAGGCCAAGTCCTCAGGCTTCTCAAAAGTAGGAGTGAAGAAGGTAAGAAAAGAGCTTTGGTCCGAAGTCTTGGAGAAATGCTCTAAACTACAACCCATAATAGATTATATGGATGATGCTAGCCATTTTCTCCAAAATACTAAAGAAGACCTGGATAAGTTCACTCAGGAGCTACAACCCATGGTCATTCTAGTAGAACAAATCTATAAACTATCTGATAGCAGGTTTAATGAGGTTGCTAAACCGATCCCCAACAAGGAATGGAATATTTCTAGATTGGCCACTAGAGTTGTGGTCAAGAAGAATAGATTGCTCCAGAAGGCTTGGTTGTTATATGATAAAGTGGAAAACACAATTCGAGATGTGGTAGATATCAACCAAGAAATGACTCAATATGGCTTTGGAGGACTCTAGCTTGAGAATAATACTCTATTATCAGAAGAGGAGATCAAGAAGAATGTAGCTTCAAGCATCCAGGATGAATCTGAGGTTGATGCCTAGAAGGAGCCAATTGATCAAGAATAGGTCTCTCAGATGATAATTGATTTAACCAGGCTTAGAGATTTTATGGAGGACCTGGTGAACAAGGGAAGATCTATAAACTATGAGGATACCTTTGAGTTGGATTTTATTCATAAATAGCTTAAGGAGACTTCTAACCCTTCTAAGGTAGTTTGGAGCCAAGCTTTGCAGACTCTTAAACTGATGATTCAACTGTTTGGGACCGATGTTGAGCAAAAATATAAGCAACAAGACTCACCAGAAGAAGAGGAGGTTGACCAAGAGTAGGAAGGCAATGGTGAGGAAGAAGCTCATTAGGAGGGGGAAGAATCAGATAGAGTTGTCGAAGACCCTCAAGAGGCACAAGTGTAGAGTTTCCTATTTTGAACATTTTTGTATTCATGTAAAAGTGTTGTATATTTGTTTTTGATCCTAACACTGTCAGAGGACAATAATAAAAGCATGAAGCCAAAGAGTAGAAAATGAAGGTTTCATGAAGATATTTTGATCATTTTTATTGGGCTTATAAGGGAGAGCATAGCTCTATTTTTGCTTGACATGGAGCAATTTTTTCAGTCGAAAGGAGTGGTGAATATCATTGTTTCTAGTATGATCTCCATGTGAACCATTATCCTCTGGGTGGCTTCACAAAGTTTCCAGAGGGTAATGGTCATATAGAAATTATTCTATGAAGCATTGCTCAAAGATTTGTATTTTTTGACTCTTGATGCCCAATGGATAAGACTCTGAGTTCGTTGGCTTTGCAAGCAAATCCACCCAGGAGGCGCCAAAATGTAGGCCCAAAATGGCCACATCCTTAGAAAAATTTTGAAAATATTTTCTAAGGCATGAAGATGCTCCCAACCACTCAACATATAGTGTATTTTCCAATGGCACAGCGCAGGATGTTCCACGCCACTGGTAGAGTAGCTAAATTTACATTGCTATCACTTCGATAGAGTGGCATATGACATATTTGCTAAGGTAAGAAGGGATGCTCCTAGCCACTCCACACTTAGTGTATTTTGTAGCGACACAATGATATGTTCCATGCCACTATCAAACTGAGTCAAAGCTGATGTCATCATTCTTCGATGAGCGGCCCAGTGCACATTGTCCCAATCCACACAAATAAGTGACTAAGTTTTGATGTGTTCCACACCATTGAGGTCCACATTCATTTTAGAGTGGATCAGAACACATGCTCCACGCCACTGGTTGAAGAGGTCAAAATGTCTAAAATGTAGCACAAGGTAGTGACATAGTGCAAAGTTCCTCAAAATATTATTTTACATTGTTTCTTGAGTGGCTTAGAGCATGGCTCTATCCCATCGTCAACCTTGGTCAAAATTTGATGGAGTATATTTTAAGGAGTGGGCTACGAACAACATGTTCTACACCATGGATGTGAAAGCAAATTAAATAGTTTTGAGAAACAAAGTGAGCGACCTGGTGACATGCTCCATTCCACTCAAAGCATAGTGTATTTTCAGATGTGCTCCACACCATTGGTCAAAATAGTCAAAGTAAGTGATAAGTCTTTTAAAAGAGTGGCCTAGTGACATGTTCTACATCACTCATCTTTAGAGCATTGCTAAGGTTTAATCATATCCATGAATGAATCAATGGTCGAGATCATGCTGATATTTTCTTAGATATACAAAAGTGAATTCTTGGAAAATGAGAACTAGTTGGTTCGAGTAGGTAGGTAAAGCATCCATGGAGCCAAGAACCAAGAACTTAGGTAGTTGTAGATCTATGGCTAGATGAAGTCCCCAAGAAATATGAATGGCTTAGATTTTGTTTCTAATGGCCTAGAGTCTAACTGCCATTACAGAACAAGCAAGTTGCAGAGCTGAGCTACCATGGCATGCGGTATCGAGCGGATTTCCTAGACTTCAAAGGTGAATGAAATAATGCCACCATAGCATTCTGCTGATCTGTCATGGCTCTATCCTTGTAATGTTCCATCCCCTTCTTTCATTGTAAAAACTATATATAGAGGTCGAACCCTCGATTTTCAGGGTCGGCTCTAGAGTGTTTGCTTGCCCTACTATGTAACATCTTTTGCAAATTAATAGAAGGAGCATTACTTGGATTTTTGACTCAAGAACTATTATCTTCAATATTTCTATTGAGAGATTCAAGTTGTGAATCACATTTCTGCTAATGCTGCTATGGTTAGTTCATTCCACTGATATTGGATTACTAGTTGTAAAGCAATTGAAATATTTTCATAGTTAAATCTATGCTTACAAGAAGTTTGTTTCTGTTAAATCTAGATACTGATCTATTCTACTAAATTGGATTGTTAGTATTGTGGATATTGAAATTACTTCTTGGAGTATATCTCTGTTTGTGTTTCTTGTATGAAGATTACTCTGTTTTTGGGTGTTGTTGATCTTGAGTGTGGGACACTGGAAATGATTTGCTGAAAGGTTTTCCCTATGGATGCCTATGTTGTTAGCTCTATCCGACCACTATTTTACTCATAATTCCTTAACCCTAACCCCTTTTCTAACCCTATCTCTTAAACAATTACTGAGCTTAATTGAGTCAACACCCTATCAGTTGACAAGGAACCAACCTACTCTGGAGGTTGGGCTAGAGCAATCTTTAGTCCATCCAATGTTGAGTTCTGAGTTGTGACTAGCGGGTGCAAGCCTAATCAGAAATCTGGAAGATAGACAGTCATAGTATCAAGTTTTGCTTGATGTCAATTTGGATCCCAACAATACCAAGCTCGTTTTTAGGTAGGTGAGATCCTAGTGCCTAGAAAAAAATAGGCTTATGAAATCATATAGGCATATAGTTTGGGACCTACTGGAATCATTTGAGGTAGTCAACCTACTGATTATTTTCTAGACTCAAAATATCAATGTCGACCACATGGTAGTCATCAATACCTAGTTCGATCCAATAGAGGATCTATTACACAACCACTGATATGTCAAGGTCATTATCAGGCTAATGGTATCGAACAATGAAACACACTAGCAAGTCTTCAACATAAATAAGCACATCATTCACTTTATTTAATAAGAGGCTAAATTTGTAGAGGAATTGGTTCCAAAAGTACAAGAATCTTATGGAGATCAAATTATTCAACTCAAGGGCAATAAGCTTCCCAAAGGACAGGTCACACTAGAGTCCTTGTTTAACCCAAATGATCCATTCAAAGGCAAAAGGGCATCATAGTAGATAAATATGAATACTGAGAAGTGGAGATAGAAACTAGGTGAACACTATAGATAAGGAAGGTATCTACCCCAAAGGAAAATATATCCCTCATCAACCTATGCCAAAAGTATGTTGGGGTAATAGCTTGGATCTATGAGAACCTAAAAGTATATGATAAGGATATCATCCACCATACAATAAAGCTAGATATGGGTTCTAATCCCATAAGGCAAAAATAGAGTTCAATCAACATAAATATTGAGGCTTTTATGAGGAAGAAGCTAATCAAGATAATATAATTAAAGATCATAAGCTTACTCAAATGTACTACCTAGGTGTCCAATATTTTTTCTATCAAAAATAATAATGGAGATATCCAATTATGTGTAGATTTTAGAAACATCAATTGGACATCGATAAATGACCACTAACCACTGCCTTACATGGACCGAATTTATAAAATATGACGATCATCACAAGATGGCATTCACCACCAAGTAGGGAACCTTCACTTATCAATGCATGTGTTTTGGTTTGTCTAGTGCTAGAGCAACTTTCCATAGGGCTAAGGATTTTGTGTTTAGTGGTCTCCTCAACAAGATAATCCTTGTCTATTTGTATGAGCTCACGATTTTGTCAAAAATAAAGGAGGAACATTTGGCACACTTGGATAAGGTGTTTCAATATTTTTAATAGTTTGGATTGTGCCTAAATCTAAAAAAATGTATCTTGTGTGTTGCAAGGCAAGATACTAGGGCACATTATGTCCAAGGAGGGGATAGCGATAGACTCAAAATAGGTTAAAGCTATTATCAACTTATCACTTCCACAAAATGAGAAAGCTCTCCAATAATTCTTGGGTCAAATCAAGTTTATTTATAAATTCATATTAGACTTTTCCACCATTGTCCATCTGATAACCCAAATGCTAAAGAAGGGACAATATTTCAAATGGACCAAGGAAGGTAAGGAAGCCTTTTGGGAGATCAAGCAAACAATGACAGAAGCTCTAATGCTAGTCAACCCCATCTTTGAAAAATACTTCATTCTCTACAACTATGGGGATTATCTCATCATAGTTACCATTCTTACTCAAAAGGATGATGAAAACAATGAACACCCCATAGCCTTCTTCAATCATAATCTACATGGTTGTGAGGAGCGATACAACTTTGTTGAAAAATAGGTATATGCCTTGATCCAAAGTCTAAAGAATTTTAAACACTTGATTTCAAACAATAAAATTATTGCTAATGTCATTCATCCAAGCATAAAATATTACATCATGAATGGAGAAATTAGTGAGAAAAGAGCAAGGTGGATCACAAGAATCCTTGAATATGACATTGAAATCAAGCCAATCAAATTTATCAAAGGTAGAGTATTATGCCAAAATTTTATCCAAGATGTTGTTGACATAGCAAAAGAAGAGAAAACATGATTCTTCACTACCAAATAAGCCTAGGATTGGGTACAAGATAGAATTGATTACATGTAGTAGGGCTGATACTCACCAAACCTGAGCCAAAAATAGAGGAGAGCCTATAGGTTACAAAATTCTCATTTTTACCTCATTAAAGGAGTCTTGTTTATGAGGAGATTTGATGGCATTCTCTTGAGTTGTGTTAGGATCAAATAAATCACCTCATTGCTCTAGAAATTCCACCAATAATTTGTTTAATAAAAACTACTCAACTCACACCATTGTCGTAAAAATCATGTGGACCAAGTATTATTGGCTAACCATGTTTAGTTACACACATCAATGGGTAAGAGGATATGGAGAGTACAAATTCTTCATCGAAATAAACTAAAATACCTCTTTGCCCTTGAAACCCATTGTTGTTGATAAACTATTCTCCTAGTGGGGTCTTGACTTCATCAACATGATCAATCCACCCTTTAGTAAAGGCCATTAGTGGATCCTCATAGCTATTTATTACTTCATGAGGTGGACAAAGGTGGTTCTAACAAAATAAGCCATAGGGAAAGTCATTGTCAATTTATTGGAGGAAATTATCACATGGTTTGGTGTGCCCAACATCGTCATCATAGAAAACACCCCAAAGTTCATCATATGTGAGGTAACCCAATTTGCATTTTAATATGGTATCTACTTGAAGGTCTCATCCAAATAATATCCTCAAGGTAATGGTTTGGCAAAGTCCTCAAACAAAAATCTGCTTCACATATTGAAGGATATTGGCTCTAACAACTAGTGATAGTGGCATTTACACATTAGGAGAGCCCTATGGGTAGATAGGATCACCCCAAAGAAAGGTTTAGGTTGCTCTCCATACTCCTTAGTTTATGGCTAGGACTCCAAGCTTCCCATGTTCATAAAGCTAACTGCACTACAATTGTTGTGTCAATTAAATCTCCAAAAGCATGATTCCATGTCATTGACACTAGGAGAGCTATTGAGACTTGAAGAACAGAAAGAAACATCTAAAAAGTACTTAACAAATCATCAAAAGGTGGTTTGAAAAAAAGGCCACAATGCAAAAGTTATGAGTAGGTGACCAAGTTTTCAAATAAAATGAATACCACAAATAATCAAGCTAACTCACCATATTCAAAGCCATTTAGAGCAGACCCTATATTATCACTGGCATTAATACAAAAAATGCATTTGAACTATCCATGGCAGAAGGGTAGTAGCTCTTGATCATGATAAATAGGTTTTACCTGAAGAGGTACCTATAAAACCTCATTACTCAAAATGAGATCGAGAGAGGAAAAGAGCAATAGGTCTAGATATCAAGCCTCAACAAAGCTTTCCTCAAATTACATCAGCTTCTACCTCATCTAGGTACAACTAAACAAGGTACAGAGCTTATGAACAACAAGGAAAGGTTCAAACAAGGGTCAACCAATCCAATTGAAGTTTTCCATTATGCATAAAGGCCTTCAAGGTAAAATTAGAATTTAGTCCTAAATGTTGGACTTTAATTGAATTATCCTTGATAGCACTAGTTACCACCTTGCTCAAACACAACTAAATGAGATACAGGACTCTAGCTATTAAGGAACGATTCAACTAGAGTTTTACCAACCCAACTCATACCCACCTTCTCAAATAAATAACCCCACCTACCAATTTATCTGAGGGGACAACTGGGTGCAACCCCTCATAACTTGCTCGTTGAAAAAGTGATGAGGTTGTAGCATATAGTTGATATTCCCTAGAAATCCTCAACAAAGATATTGAACCATCTCTAAACTCTAAGGGCTCATCTAAATCAACCTGTAAAAGCAACTAGGCACCCGTACACAAGAAGAAGCACTTAATATTTCCAATAATATCCCATGAGCCTAGCCACCTTTCTTATAGAAACACCAAGATATATCCACATGTTATGGGAAAGTTCTGAGGTGGAATTAATATAAGTTTTATCAATAACATATATGGGATAGAATACCAATGTACCAAAAATCTCTCACGAAGACTAAAATCCATGAGAAAATCTAGTTCCAATAAGTTCCTAACAAAATGGGATCATTCCAACCTCATAGTAAATGCTAGAGCCATGTGACCAGTATGACATTAGGTAGCATAAAATTAAGTATCCATATTCAATGTTCTATCATAGACACACACCTAGAGAAAAGCTCTTCAAAACCATAATTTTAGGAAGAAAATGGCTTAGGAAGGTTTTCATGCACTCCAGTCCATTTGAGATCAAGGAAGTAACACTTAGGAAGAAATCACCAACCTCTATCCCCATGCAAACTATCAAAGCAAGCATCCTAAGGGGAACACCTAGTGCCCTAAATGTCTCATCAAAAGAATCTAATAGGTAATGCAAATGCAAATCATCTTATTAAATCCTCAATTGATTAAATTGAAGGCTTTCCCATCATGACAAACTTGTAATAAATACCAATCAAATATTGGTGGCAAAAATAAAAAATTGGCCAAACACAAAAAAGGGGAACACATTCCAAGGAGCCCTGAGAACCTAGAAGAAATATTTGACTTCCCTAGCCAACCATATCAAAGGAGGATTGCACATGTGAGGATTTACAATAATTGAAAAGTGACTATTAATACCTTACCTCCTCCTCAATATTCCTTAGTATGTCATTAATAGTTAAAACCACCAAGAGCTCCTAAGCATAGAATACCATTAAGTAGCTATGAAAGGAGAAATTCATAGTGTAGCTTTCAATAGTCATGAATCCATAAAGAATAGTTCATCCTCTAAGGAAATGTGTTCTCGTTCTAAGAAAAGCACCCATGTGGAGCCTGAGTAGATAAAAACTCCATGCATTTTCATCAATTTAGTCAAAAGAGTGGTAGACCCCAAGCAGACAAAAAGGACTAATAGCCTTAAAGAGGGTACCTACTAGAAGAGCTAGGAAAAATATGTTGAATTCTTAGCTTCAAATATTTTGATGAGCTATCTAACTCAATATATGGCACCTTAAGTGAATAATTGCTATGAGTTGGTAGTACAATGCACCTCCCACTATGACTCATAGCATAGGGAAGTAAAGGGTCATGACAACTTCATTAAAATAATCATCTCATCCAAGGCCATGTAGTAAATATTAATGGTACCTAAGCGGCTCATAGTAAATCTAGAAATGGCTAACTTTGATTACTCTTAGCTCTCAAATCAATTGGGCTACTTGAACTTCGAGCTCCAAAAGGTGGACACCTCCCTGCCAAAATTTCCCTTAATCTGAACGACCTTCAAAAATGATGTTCATGGCATTCTAAGCATGGAAATGTTTTTCTTCAACATAGATTATGATAAGAGGGTATTTCAAGAACTGGGCATATTACTTATGTTGAAGTGCACCCCCAAGGACATTGGTTTTTTATTTTTGTATTTTATAGTTGATCGAATCCATAAAGAGCTACTAAATTTTAATGACATCCTAGCATTTAGATATGGTTCATTCCTTACACATTTGGCGTTCTCTCAAAACACTTGGTTATATGAGCATTTAGGTTTAAATATGAGATATAATGATGGCTAAAAGTATCTCTCCTCTTCTTAGATGGGATCCTTTATCAGACTTTCTCCTATTAGACTTTTGTGGATTATTTTTTGAAACCAAATCTAAGCATAATTGAGGGAATTAAACCACAATGCATTTTGGAGGCTAATGCCAAACAACTACATAACCAATTCATAAGAGACTAGTTTCTCCTCAAAGATGCTACTATCATCTACATGCACAGGTTTTCCAAAATATTCTATTTGTTGCCATAATATGTGAGTGTGAGGATAGTCTCTCTTGAAATGTTAAAACAACTAGACTTGATTGATTTTGCCTATGGGAGAAGGTAGAGAAAAGCAAGTTTCTACAAGTTGTCAATGAATTTAAAGGGGATATTTCTACTAAAGAGGAAGGCAAACCCCATATTGGAAGAAAAATTTAAAGAGCTAGGTCTCATAAATTTGGAATATTCCTTGCATTATGACCTAAAGGACAAGGTCTCATATTGGCTATCAGGTATAAAAATGCCAAGAAATTTAAACACTATCCAAGGTCTCATATAGAATCCTATTGAAGTGAAAAGGAGGGAACTTGTCTACTACTCCAAAGGGTGATTTTCTTATCCTTTGAGTAGCAATGATAACCCTATTTTTATTTCCATGATGCATGTGGCAAGATGAACCTCAAGATCTAAATTTCCAAAAACAAGAAATAAAGATTATAAAAGTTGGGTTGGAAGGATGAAAAGATAAAGGCCTAGTGGAAGTTTTGTCAAGAACTCCCTAATATAGAATCAAAACCTAGGGACATAGAAAAATATGAAGAATTTGTAGACACCAAAACAGCACCAATCCGATTATGTGACTGCAAACACTGATCGCATTGACACACACAGCCCCAGGGCAGCCCCCAGAGGTTAAACAGTGGTCCTAACCACTCACACAACAGTTTTGGAAGGTCAGAGGTCAATTTGGCACCTTTCAGGCACTCTGCTCTCTACTCGTTCCACCCAGGGATGATTACAAACTGGTATTCGTTCCACCCGGGGACGATTAGCAGTATTCGCTCCAGGGTGGGGCGAATAGCAGGTTTGACGGGCAAAAAGTCAAATCTTGACAAATGGCAGCTCAGATCCACCACTTAACTCTTCCTTCATTGCATGGGAGTGTGAGTGAGCATTTTTGAGCATTAGAGGCAATTACAGGGGCAGTCATGGAGCCCCTAATCAGGGAGGAATCTTCTCCCCCCTAGGAAGGCATGATTGCCAAGTGGCGCCTCTGCATGCTCATCCAAAGAGACCGTCAGGTCTATAAAATGGTGAGTCTTCTCACCCCAAAAAATAATAGAGAAGGAGAATTTTGAGCAATGAAGTGCTACCATTTTACATCCTCACACCTTTTGATTTGTGCCTTTCACATCCTTGATCTCTTTTGGAAGGGAGGTCATAGGGTGGTTATTGGAAGCACAAATCCGGAACCAAAACCCGACATTTGGCCATAACATCCTACCAAATTTGCCGAAAACACCCCACAAGAGGTTTTGGACCCATCCCAAGTGGATTGGTGCCAAAATCGGGCCCCAAACGATGGGCGTCCTGGCCCCGGGCGCCCCCCACACTGCTGCAGTCCTAATCGCCCCGCCCGGAGCGATTAGAAATCTGTAGCAGATTTCCTTTCTATTATTTTTGCATCTGATTCTATGTTTCTTAGATAGGTTGTCATTCAAATTTCACATCATTTTGAGCTGTTTTGATCATGTTTTTGTCATTTCCCGCTTTTGCTAACATGCAGGTAGCATCATCAAATTCCCGGTGATAGAGGCCGAATTGGAAAAATCTGACCTTCTGGGTCTTTCCAAAATACCCCATTTTACCTAACCCCCAACTTTGTAGGTGATTTGGAGCCTCCCGGATGTGACATTTGGGACTGTGCTTTTTGACGCTTTGTTGCAGGTCTAATCGTCCCACCCCGGAGCGATTAGAAATCCGTGGTGAATTTTCTGACTGTTCCATTTGTAGTGCCCTCCTGGTAATTTCCTCATGCCTCTGTTAAATTTTTAGATCATTCTGATGTTATTTAGTTATCATTTTATTCATTTTTTGCATGCACTAATCGTAGGCTTGGGGATTGCATGTTTCATTTTATCTACAGGTGCTACTGACTATTTTCTATTTCCTTGAACGTAGGGTCTCGACATTAGAGGAGCAGCAAGGATTCAAGACTCATCAACGCAAGCGGCGGCGATGTTTGGTCCGCCCATTCTACATGTGGGCACGCGGAAGAAGGAATACCATCTGTTGATGTGACAAGAACATATTTAACGCTCCTAGCCCCTGAAAATGGAGGAGACAGATTGTAACTGGGTTCTAAAGCATATTAATAAAAAGGGTTGTACTCCATATTCACTTTTATACCTTGTTTCAATGCGTTTATGTTTCTCTCCTTTCATGCATTTCAGTTCGTAGGATTTAGCGTTAAGTTTAGTTTCGTTTGCATCGCACCTTGGCATTTCCTTTTTGTTTCCGTATCCTCGTGCTTTCAGTGGCGATCACGGTGGGACCTTGTCCTCTATTTTTGAGATCAGAAGTCTGATCAAAAATTGCTTGTTTTTGCTTGCAGGTACCAAGTTTTCAAACGTTGGACTATTGTTCGTTCCAGTCTGTGACGAATACAGAGCTGGAATTCGTCTTACCCAGGGACGAATGGGCATTCGCCCCACCCTGTGATGAATACAGTTCTATTATTCATCCCACCCAGGGATGAATAGCTCTCTATGCAGTTTTAGGGCAGAAACTCAGAGCCATCCGATTTGGGCAGAGAAGAGGTAGGGGTCCTAAACACCTTCTGTCATTTTTTGCTTTCTGTTTTCTATTTTCTGGTTATTTGCTTGCTTAGGGAAAGTTTTACTGCATGTTTGCTTTCTTTTATGCAAAATAAAAAGAACCCCACACATCACATGGCAATTTAAACACCAAGGAGCTGGTCGTAAAACCCCAGCCCTTGATCAAGACCAACGGTGGATTTCATCACCACCTTGGCTTGAATTTTTGCATCCATAACCCCGATCGCTACTGTTGCTAGACGTAAATCCTGACGAAAGCTGACCAAGTGTAGCTGGGGTGATTCCCAGCGCATGAGGATAAGTCTTCTATGGTAGGTGTCAAAAATAGGGTGATCCCCCTTCCGTACCGCCTATGTTCCACGTACCATTCTGCTCTCACGTACCAATAGTTTCCCTCACGTAAGGGCGGGTATATAGAGAGGTTTGGTATAATGGCCTGGCAATGGTATATCGAAGGGGCGACCATTTTTGGGAGTCATAAGAGCCATCATATTGCATTTGCTACAAAACGTTCTTTACAAAACTATCAAAACAAAAATCAAAACACACTAAACCAGGTTTAGGGCACACCTTTAATATTTAAATGAGATAATCATTGCTTTGTGTGTGTGTGATATTTTCTATTTAGTGTAGCATAAAAATCATAAAAAGAAATAAAAATCTACGCATCTTGTAGGGAAACACCACCATGGTGTACACCCGTAGCCAAGCCCAATCACGGGCAGGAGCTACGGAGAGTGTACAAGGGGGCACAAGTCACCTCCGCTATAGCCCCAAGGACTTGGTCATACCACCTTGGCGGCCCGACCCACAAGATAGTCCACATCGTGCCATTTCAGAATGGGACTATAGAGGCACCCCTTCGAGGGGCACTCCCGTCCAACATAGACCCTTTCAGGAGGAGTCCCTACACGTGGCACTCAATATAAATGGGAAGGCTCCCTTAGAAGCTCGGTATGAGTGGCCACCATGCGATGAAGTGCTAGAACAGCATAGGGTCCATGAGGAGAGGCCACATGATTATGTCATCCCTCCTTTACCCCCCATCACTATTAGGAATAATAAGCCAAATCCAGAGCACAAGGCTCTTCAAACAGGGTGAGCCAACTCTGCCCACCCCTTTCACATATACGAAAGGGAGCATGAGGAAGACCATTACATTCCTCAAGAGCAATACACAGCATGGGAGCAATGCGCCTCCGCACCTGCTATCTACCAGAATCACCTACTGAGGCCAGAGCCTCGAGTGAATGCCGCCAACCTCGATAGAGGGAAGCGACCTATAGAGATCTCGGATCATCATGACCGAGATAAATGCGTAGGAGAGGCATCTAGGCCTCCTAGACTCAATATGGTAGAACAAATCGACCTGGCAGTCGCCAGACATGCCACCCACCAAGCGCAGATCATGCAGCTTGAGCAAGACCAACAATAGCTAGAGCATCTATATCACCTTAGCAAAGAGCGCATTCGGTGCCAAATAGATGAGCTGCTCCATAACACTATGCCTGAGAGGGTTCCAACCCCTCGCACCCAAAGAGCAGAACCGTATGAGAGGCACAACCCCTTGGTACGAGATAGGTCTCCACGACCTTACCAAGTGCTACCTCTGAGACCTCCTAGACCTGAGCGGGAGGCCACTCCTAGGAACAATGATGGGCACCCTCCGTGGGGACCCACCCATGGTTATAGGTCTCATCCAGAAACTCCTCAAGAAGCCTATGAGGAGTATGAGCAAGAAGAAGAGCGGGCCGAAATGCCCTACCAAGGCAGAGGGGGTGCTATCCGGCCACCCCTCCATAGGCCTCAAGTTCCCCACAACCCACAACGGGAACTAACCAAAGAGGAAGAGATCAAATCTTTCGATGCATATAAAGCGCTGCTAGAGCGCTTGGAGTCTATGGAGACCAAGACTTCTGGGCCCCAAAAGCCCACTTTACGCCAACTCCGTAGTCATCCTGTGCATCCGTCAGTGCCGGCACCCCCTTACCCTGAACACTTTAAACTGCCTCAGTTGGCAATCTTTAGAGGTGAGGAGGATGCCCAAGAGCATGTGACTAGATTCTTGAGCCAATGCTTTGGCATTCAAGACAATGATGCTTTGCTGCTAAGAACATTCATCACCACGTTTGTAGGCCCTACCTCGGATTGGTTCACTCAATTGCCAAAGCACAACATTAGTAACTTAGATCAGCTAGTGGATGCATTCCTCGAATGCTTCACCTTCAACACCAAGAAGAAGGCATCACTAAGCGACCTAGCCAGCCTCAGGCAGTATGAGGAAGAAACCATGGCGGCCTATGGGAACCGATGGAGGACTTTGCTTTCAAAGCTGCCCTACCTCCCTCCTATGTCCGACCTCACCCAAATGTTCTCAAAGAGCTATTTGAGATCGATCTCCATGCTATTGCAGCTGCAACAATATGCCACTTTAGAGGAAGCTCTAGCGCAAGCTAGAATCATTGAGGAGATCAAGATTCAGGATGGCGAGATAGCCAAGCCAAAGAAGAAAGAATGGTCTAAGAACACCAAAATAGGGACCATGCAATAGAAACCCGTTGCGGTCAATCAGGTTGCTATAAATGTCCCTAAGCCTGCACAAGCAACACAACCCCAAAAGGCTAACTATCAGGCGGTGCCTCTTAACAGTTATGATAGAGAAAATCAGAGGCAAGAACAAAATCAGCAGCGTCACCCTAGGCGATAATTCACACCTTACACAGAGTCCAGAGACTCCCTGTTTGACCGTTTGTCAATGGCAAACTTGATCAACCTGCCCGAGATTCAACCCATAGACCCCAATGCACCAAAACCTAAGGGCTATAGGGAAGACTTGTACTATAGGTTCCACAGATGGAAGGGACATGACCTTAATGCATGTTGGAAGTTTAAAGGCTTGGTGCAAGACCTAATAGATAACAAGACATTAGCGGTGGATAATCCCGTGGCACCAAGCAACCAACAAATGGAGGTCTTTAAGGACCCCTTGCCTGCCCATGATGCATGAGGCAAAGACCCTACAAGTCAATGAGGTAACACAGAACTGCCCCATGCAGGGGTATGTAGGGATGATCAGTATAGTGACTCGAAACAAGAGGTACCCGAGCACAACTGCCCCCACGATAGCTACAGGAGAGGTGCCAACAATGTCACAACCACAACAGCACCTTACGCAACCTCCTCCACCTAGACCAGTGGCCACGATTCGAACCAAACTCACCCAGAGTTTGAGGACCACATCGGCTAGGCTCTCCATCTACGAGCTCATACAACAATCATCACCCCATCGGGAGGCTCTAATGGAGATACTAAAAGCCATCGAGTTGCAGCCCCATGAAGCAAACTCCTTCAACAACTTCGTGGGACATGTCAAATGATGCACTGAGCCAGTCATCACCTTTCGAGAGGACGAATTGAAATCAGTGGCCGGTGACATGGCGGATCCACCCTTGCACGTCATCGCGTGGGTCAACGGGATTCCGTACAAGAGGGTATTGGTGGACACTGGCTCATCCAGTAATATCATTACAACAATGGCCTTGAAGCACCTAAAGTTGCCCGCATCTCACATAGTGGCCTCCACCTATACACTACGAGCATTCAATGATGCAATATGCTCGATAGTTGGCACAATTGTCCTACCCATCCAAGTGGGACAAAAGACTATACCTACATTGTGCCACATCTTGGAGGGTGAGATGGCCTATAACATCTTGTTGGGTCGGCCATGGATCAGGGACATGAAGTGTGTCCCTTCGATAGCTCATTAGTGCTTAAAGTATACATTTGAAGGGCAAGTGCATGTAGTCCCGGCAGACTTGGAGCCCTTCAAGTATTGCAATTCGGTGCAGCTAATGCCGCAATCGACCCTTCCATCAATGCATTTGGATTTTTAGTTGAATCCATCTAAACAGGGTCCGATTCCGTAGGCATCCCCGTTGACAAGTCCATCAAATCCCCAGTCGGGTCCATCTTCATCGTCTGGTCCTTCACCAACGATGCCACCTACGGTGGCCACACCGAAGGACAAAGGGAAGAAACCCCTGGAAGAGGCACCGCCATCAGTCTCAACCATCTCTACTGAGGAGATGCCTAGCAGAATGGAAGTCGAGGCTCCTAGTTCACCCGACATGGAGTGGACTCAGGAAGAACTTCCGTTCCCTCCCCCTCAACCGCCAACAATCATCGTTGAGATGGCCAATACGGGCCTGGGGGAGTACCTGGTGTGGAATATTGTAGCAACACCCACACTTGAGTCCATGCAGGACATGGGGAGACCTCGCCTCCCCATAGGCACTATTGTTCCTCTAGGCTACCCACCAAACCAGACAAACTTTGTGTATGGGGGCCTTGATCATGGTATTGAACCTTACATGCAAGAGGACGAAGATGAAGAGCCCTTTGTAGAAGATGTCAACTATTTGTCCAACCCAGATTTCGCTTTGAGATATCTTGGCCAATGCAATTGGCATGGATATGGGTTAGGCAGATATGAGCAAGGAGTGCGCGTTCTCTGCCAACCAAGGTATCAGATGCCATACGACAAATCAGGGGTAGGGTTCAACCACCCTCTACCCTTGGACATCTTGGTAGAGAACATGCAAGGCCTAGGGATAGGCAACAAGGGTGGATTGGCATTAGATCCATATGCCAATCCTAACACGACATATACATTGGGGGATTATCTCCCATCGTTGACAACCAACCTTGTTGACCTCAACAACCCTTTCCCTTTACTCGAGAGAGGAGAAAGTTTGAAAACTCACCTACAAGAGGGGTATAGACAAGGTCAAGAAGGATCTTCAGAAGATGAGTCAGAATATGAGGTAGCACCATGGGACCCCTTCGAATCGGATAGCAATCACTCACAAGTGACCCCCATGGATGATTATCAAGAAAGCCTCTTGGCAATGTTCCCTTTGGATGCTCCAATCGAGCAAGTGCCACCTCAAGAAAATCAGGTCCCCCCATAGAGAGCGGAACAACCCCGATGGGGCCAGATCAATTTGCTCGAGCAAGATGAGCCTCTAATGTCACAAACAGTTGTTGGAACCAACGAAGGCCTTTGGATCTCTGACAGTGATTATGAAGATGAAACTGAGATGGCATATCTCAATCACATGCGGCAGATGCAACAACAATACCCCCTGGATATTGATGACATATTTGAACAACTAAACATAAGGCCAGGGCATGAGTGGCACCTAAACCCAACGCAGTGGGACCAAGTGTTGAATCCACCACTTTGGGCATATAGAGAACACCTACCACCCAGAGACCCTATAGAGATATCAGTGCCGAGGGCAGACCCTGTCCTCCTCCCCACACATAGGGCTGATCCATTCATGCCAATACCTCCAGAGCCAGATCCGGAGCACAAAAATCATTCAGGATGTCCGAGTAACCACACCCATGGTAATGGAGACCAAAATCATTTCATCAACATGATCTCCATTGACTTAACCACCCCCATCCACAATCCGACCGATCCAACACAGTCATTGTATCTAGACATAGATGCCATAGACTGGGATCACGTCAATTCACCACCATCCCCATCAGAGTACTGGCCTTTCGGTGAGATGCTTCATTTCACCCCAGGGCCAACTCAGGATATCTTCCATGCTTGAAGAGGAACCCGAGGTTCCCAACGTAGATCTAAACTCAGCAAATGATATCCACTTGATCCCAACTCCACACCAGTTGGAGGACGGATCCCACATGTCGGTCGAGGAGACGACTGACGTAGACATCGGCTCTGATCCAATGAATCCACAGATTATCAAGTTGGGGTTAAGTTTTATCCCCCGAAGAGCAAGCCGACTACATTGCCCTTCTCAAAGAGAAGAAGGAGGTTTTTGCATGGTCCTACAAAGACATGTCGGGGCTAGATCCGTAGCTAGTCATGCATAATCTAACGCTTGATCCGACAGTCAAGCCAGTTAAGCAAAAACTATGTAAGATGCACCCAACAGTGGCCTTAATGGTCAAAGATGAATTACAAAAGTTGTTGGATGCATAGTTTGTCATCTGCATGGATTACCCACCATGGCTGTCCAACATGGTGCCCATCAAAAATCTGGATGGGAGGATTCACATATGCACTAATTTTTGAGATCTAAACAAAGCGAGTCCTAAGGATGATTTTCCCTTGCCTAGTATCGACGCATTGGTAGATGCTACAGCGGGCCATGAAATGCTTTCCCTCATGGATGGTTTCTCGGGATACAATCAGATTCGTATCAATCTCGAGGACCAACTAAAAATGGCATTCACAATGCCTTGGGGGACATTTTGTTATAAGGTCATGCCCTTTGGCCTTAAAAATGTTGGCGCCACCTACCAACGTGCCATGACATACATCTTCCATGATCACATGCATAAAACTTTGGAAGATTACATGGATGATTTGTTGGCCAAATCTCTTTTGCGCCCAGATCATCTCGATGACTTAAGCAAGATCCTCGATCGCCTCATGGAACATAAAGTCAGACTGAATCCCAAGAAGTGCGTATTTGGCATCACATCTGGAAAACTCTTGGGTTTCATAGTCTCAAAGTGAGGCATCGAGGTGGACCCAAACAAAGTCAAGGCAATCCTTGAAATGCTTCCCCCAACTACCATCAAGCAGCTCAGAAGCCTATAGGGAAAGGTCGCGTCAATCAAGCGCTTCATAGCGCAGCTATCTGACAAGTGCCGACCCATGAATAAATTATTGCACAAAGGGGTAGCATTTCACTGGGATGACGAGTGCCAGTCAGCCTTCGATGATATTAAACAATACTTGGCTTCACCGCCAGTATTGGCACCACCTAGACCAGGAGTGTCATTCTACTTATACATCTCAGCTACTGAGGTGGCACTGGGCGCCATGCTAGCCCAGAAAAATGAACTACACAAAGAACAGGCTACTTACTATCTTAGCCGCACCCTGGTCAGTTATGAACTTAACTATGCATACGTTGAGAAGCTCTGCTTGGCAGTGGTGTTTGCTACCAAAAAGCTATGCCATTACATGCTTGAGCAACACGACGTATGTTGTGTCTAAGGAGAATCCATTGCGGTACATGATGAGTCATACTTATCATAGTAGCCGCACGGCGAAATGGATCATGTTGTTGATGGAGTTTGACATCGAGTTCATTGGACAGAAATCCATCAAAGGTCAAGTCATCGCCGATCAACTAGCAGAGGCTCCTCTCGAAGATGATCAGCCTCTGACCATAGAACTACCCGATGATGGGGTCTTCCATGTCTCAGAATCGCCATATTCTGATGAGCCTGAGTCACAGGCCGACATAACCCTATTTTTTGATGGTTCTAAATGTGAGCAAGGGGGTGGCATGGGAATTGTATTCTTCACACCGCAAGGGGCTCCAATGCCTCTATCATTTAAATTAGATTTCCCGTGCACCAACAACAATGCCGAATACGAAGCCTTGCTCATAGGTCTTCAGACAACAATCACCATGAACATCAAATGATTGAACATCTTTGGTGATTCGCTGTTAATTGTCAACCAAGTCAAAGGGGTATTCCAATGTAAATGCCCGGTTCTGCAGGCCTACAAAGCCCTTGTGGACAAATTCTTGGCAAATCTTGAATGGTACGACATCGAGGCACTCCCTCGGTCATCGAATCATTTTGCGGACACTATGGCCTCCTTGGGGTCACTAATCCCGCAAGACATTTCTGGTGATATGACAACCATTCAAGTCAAAACACTATCGCAATCCATGATGGAGCGTGCAAGCTCTGACTTAACGCCAGGAATCCACCTGATCCAGATTGAACCATCCCCGAACAAGTTCTCTCGAATCCATGATTGTCTGAATCATGCCAACTGGGGGTCCTTGTTCTCCCCTACTCCCCTTAATAGCAACACAACGCTATTCTTACAAGTTCTTTCCCGCTCAGCTTTTGCTAGGGATGACCTTCAAGAGGGATTGGTTGTTCATACTATCGAGGTTTTCGATCAGCAGGATTGGTACACACCCATACGAGATTACCTCAAGTTAGGTAACCTCCCACTTGGATTGACGCACGCCACAAAATGATCATTCAAGCAGAAAGCGGCAAAACATGTCTTGCTAGGAGACATTTTGTACCATCGTAGCTACGAAGGAATCCTCCTTCGTTGCTTGGACCAACAGGAGTCCACTTGGGCGATCACCCAAGCGCACGATGGTACATGCGGTGGCCACTTCAGTGGTATGGCCATCGCAAAGCGCATTCTCCGCATGGGCTATTATTGGCCATCTTTAGAGCGAGATTGTTGCACGTATGTAAGGAAGTGCATGAAGTGTCAACACCATGCTAATTTGACACATGTACCTTCTCAGGCCTTATAGCCGATCCAATCGGCTTGGCCATTTTCATAGTGGGGCTTAGATCTAATCGAAAAGATCTCCCCTACATCGTCGGGTCATCACACGTTCATCATAACGGCCACAGAGTACTTCACCAAGTGGGTGGAAGCAATTCCGCTTACCTCTACGATTGGAACCCGCATTTTGGAGTTCATTTTACATAACATCATATGTCATTTTGGTATTCCATCCAAGATAATCTCGGATAATGGGACGTCATTCAAGAACAAAGACGTGCATGCTTTGACCACAAAGTACAAAATTCAGCATAGTTTTTTGACACCCTATTATCCGTAGGCAAATGGGCAAGCAGAGGCGTCAAACAAAATGCTAGTCACCATCCTCAAAAATATAGTCATAGATAGTCATAAGGATTGGCACATTCAAATCCCACTTGCCCTATGGGCTTATCGCACTAGCATTCGGACACCCACTAGGGCAACTCCATTTTCGCTCGTGTATGGCTCCGAGGTTGTCATGCCTCTCGAGTTGGAAATTCCTTCCCTGCGCATATCAATGCAAGAGTTCATCGATGATGACACTACGCGGCAGGCCCGGTTAGACCAGCTTACGTTGCTCGATGAACGACGCGTTAATGCTCTCGAGCATTTACGTATCTATCAAGAGCGACTTAAGAAAGCATACAACATGAAGGTTCACCTGAGGGACTTTCAGGTTGGTGACTTGGTCTTAAAAGAGAACCAACAAAATTCTAACTTGCCGCCCCATCTAAGGGACAAGTTCATGGCAAACTGGTTAGGTCCTTATGTCATCGATAGTAAAATAGGACCTGGAACATACCGGCTAGCCTCTCTTGATGGAATCAAGGAACTAGAACCCTTGAACATCAGTCATTTGCGGCCATTCCATATTTAAAAGAGCCATAGCCCAAACCAAAAGCTCCAAGGATTCCCATAATCGCTTGGTCAACCCAAAAGCTCCAAGGATTCTCATAATCGCTTGGTCAACCCAAAAGCTCCAAGGATTCTCATAATCGCTTGGTCAAACCAAAAGCTCCAAGGATTCTCATAATCGCTTGGTCAAACCAAAATGCTCCAAGGATTCTCATAGTCGCTTGGTCAACCCCAAAAGCTCCAAGGATTCTCATAA
This sequence comes from Wollemia nobilis, assembly GCA_028583015.1. NCBI lineage: Eukaryota > Viridiplantae > Streptophyta > Pinopsida > Araucariales > Araucariaceae > Wollemia > Wollemia nobilis. Next base: position 1,561,650 of record JAQPPZ010002203.1, on the reverse strand, counting down.
TCGCTTGGTCAACCCAAAAGCTCCAAGGATTCCCATAATCACTTGGTCAACCCAAAATGCCCCAAAGGTACCCATCATCCCTTTGGTCAAACCAAAAGCTCCAAGGGCTCCCACAATCGCTTGGTCAAAAATAATAAAATTCAAAAACAATAAAATCATCAAAAATAACAAAAATTTGCATCTCATTTCCATGCATACTCAAAATCATCACAACAATAAAGAACTCTTTTGCATCTCATCTTCATACTCACAAAAAAATCAATCAATCGAAAACACAAAAATAATAGTTGCATTAAGCATCACATCCATAAATTGCATATTTGTTGGTCATACAGGTCAAAGGCACCATAGACTGTAATTACTCGGCAAATCCATCATTTTCCACATTTTTCCACTCTATAAATAGTCCATCAAAAATAAATGCCATCCACAGTTTCACAATATCATGCATTAGTTGTCTTCTAATGTATCTAGAGTTTTCGTCATTCAGCTGTCTTTAGATTTCTAGCCAAATATTGTACAAAGTCAGACAGATTTTACAAAGGTAGAGTTCTACTTGGATCACACCTTGTTACGTAGCATCCCAACACAAGTTAAAACACACATAAAAATTCCCAAGTTGTGTGAATGAAATATGAAACACTGCAAAGCAATCCAGGATACCATCTAGTGAAAAGGTTATCTTGCTCATCCCCCTGTGCGAATGACCCCAAGAATGCTTGAGAGTTGGCAAAAGGACAAGCATCTTCCCTACCCAATTCCCCAAGAATCCCAAGTTCTCAAAAAGTTGCAAAACATCAAAATTTTGCAAAAGTCAAAACTCCAAAAAAATTGACATCACCACAAAAGTGCATACATCAAAAGGCACATACAATAGTGATTCTCATCACTCAATATTCAAATCCCTTGCTCAAAAGAAAAAACAAAAATAAATAGTGATTTTTATCACTATAGAAGAGCAAGTATCCCAATACAATTGAAGAAAAGAAGGGAGTCGAACTTGAATCCCTGGAACTCTCAGCATTCAGAAGGTCATGAGGTAAACCTCAGTACTAGTTTGGTGGATAACCTATCGGTCACTGGTGGCAAACCTCCCGCATGACGATATATCTGTCACATTAACTTGTGTGCAGATCAATGTTTGCATGTGGATGAGCTAGCTTATGGTATCCTAGATAGCACCACAGATTAATCTGACTAAATACAACAAAGGAGTTAGTGGAGCTAATTAGGTGATCCTCAGTACAGGTTTGGTTGACAACCTATCCCGCACTGGAGGTATCCTGACAAATACCACATAAATAAACTCAATTGCACACACAGGGATGTGAAATAACTTGGTCAAAGACAAGTCGGATTCATACCTTGTTCAAAAGTCTTGTAAGATAAAAGTATAGTCTTGGCTAGTTAGTTAAAACATCTGAGTCTCAGAAAACCTTAAATACATTATAAACCAACTGTGATATCTTTCATCCTTGCATCACCATCAGAAAATACAAAAAATAACATGTATACATAAAAAGGTCATTTACCACAACAATCGCCTAGGACAAAAAGCCATAAGCAGTCTATGGTGCCACCACCAAAAATCACAATTTCAATTCATCCATTCCATTTGCATATCATATAAATTAGAAACTTTAGCATTCATCGCAACATATCCATACATAATGTAAATTAACATGCATCCATCAAACATCAGTCACTATGCATAAAATCAAATCACAACACATGTATAAACAAAAGAAAGTCATCTGTATATATATATCATCAAAAATGCTCGTAGGCTACAATAAACCGGTCCTCTGACCTCGCAAAAAGGCAAAAGCTCAAAAACCCCCAAGCCTAGGGCATCGACCACCATGATCATGTAGGATCGGTGCGACGGGAACTACCCCCATGGTGTGGGTCCTATGGGACCCCTCAGGGTAGCTGCTGCTAGCCCCCGCATCATGCCTACTAGTACCTCCCTCATCCAGTCGCCTACATCGAGAGGATGTTGACTGCTCAGTATCGCTCCCTCTCATGCGACGTGATGATCCACCTCCACTAACCGTAGGGATCCACCCATCGAGGTGGATAATCTCTGCCTCCAGCTCAAACCGATGTCGAACCAAGTCCATCTCTCATTGATGAACTATCACCAAGTTCTCATCATGCGCCAATGCCTTCTCCCTCTCCGCTAGCTGCATCCAGGAGATCCATCTCCCATGCAGCATCTGTATCCCCATCCCATCGGTGGTACACCACAAATGCGTTCTCCCTCTCCGCCAGCTGTGTCCATAGGAGATCCCTCTCATGCAGCGCCTCCCCGAGCTCCTCATCCCATCTCTGGAGTAGCCCCTCCAATCGTGCTATCTCAGCGTGCAACCCTACCTCCGTATCCTTCGAGACTGCCTACGGCATCGACATCTCCGGAATGGCGACCTGCTCCGGCTCCCACTACTCTGGGATGTCCTACATATCTAGCTACTCGAACCCCAAAATCATCCCCCCAAGCTATCCACCTCTACCATGTCTGCATCCTCCAGTAGAAACCCCCAGCCCTCTCCTGATGCCTCTACATCCTCACCACTTGCTACTCGCCTCTGCACCCCCTAGAGGCCCCTCGCCTCACCACCATCACAAAGTCCACCACTGGTCATACTCCATGGTAGCCTCGATGTCGTCCACGTCCGGGATGTCAATCATTGTATCCGAATCCTCACCCAACGATGCAATGATCGGCCAGACCAGAGTCCTCTCGTCCCCCCGACGTCGATAGATCACAGGCTCACCAAGAAACCCCTGGTGCACCCCAAACTATCATGTCACTCGAATATACGAGAAGAACTCCTGCTCGGTCCCGTGCCGCCCAATCAGCCACCTCCCCCTATGAACCCATCGGAGCCACTCTCCAGCCTTAGGCCAGGCTGGACAGTCCCGGTATGGGCGCCAAAACACCTCCCCCGAAGCAAGCCGAGCGAAGGCATCGACATAGTGCCCTACGACACCTGCCCACCATCGACTCTGTCCCTGCTCCTCAGACCACCGCCATAGTGCCCCGTACCCGATCTCTCTGTCTACCATCTCTACCCGAGTCATCCATGGCAACCCCATCGGCCTCTCCATAGCTATGTGTTGCCAAGCCCAACACTGCAACAAGTAGCTACACCCAATACCCTTCCGCCTCTGGTAGCGGACCTCGTACAACTCATCGTAGAGCTGTGCCAGTAGTGTCTGACCCCATCTCATAATCAGGGGCTCTATGGTCGAACACTCCACCAACCTGAAGACCACCTCCAGCAGGTTCCACGGGAACCTCACACCCGAAGAGTCGGGTAGCAACATGTTGGAAATGAGGCCCATCAGTAATGCATGCCTCACTCCCAACATGCCCCTCTCTAGCCACCATCATACCAAAATCTCACCAATCTAGCAGTCGCCCTCTGCCCTCTCCACTGGGCTATCCACACCCAACTCCTCCCCATGCCCGAAGCATCATGTACAGTTGTTCGCTGATCACGCGATGTCGTCTTGATCGGTAGCCCGTCTATCGAAATCCGTAGAATTCGATAGACGTCCTCCAAGGTCACTGTCATCTCCCCTGTTGGGAGATGGAAGGTATTGGTCTAGGGATCCCACAAGTTGATAAGGGCCATCAGATAGGCCCGATCCCCGACCATAGGCTCTAGTCGAGTCACCTACTTGAGCCCAAGGGCATCAAGCCACTCCCAGTCAGCCAAAGTCAGTGCCTCCCACGCTTCAGAGAAAATCGTAGGCACACGGTATCGGCTCTTCACCACCTGCAAAAGAAAACAAAACAAAAACATTAAAAACATGATAAACTGTACAACAATAACATGAATCTACAACAATGCATAAAACAATGTACAGCTAAAAATAGACAAATAACGAGCAACAAAATTCAAAAATAATTCAAAAAATAGTTTGTCAGTACCTAGGGTTTTTAACTCTACGTTTAAACTGATAAACAAAATTCAAAAAAATTCAAAAATAGTTTGTTAGTACCTAGGGTTTTTAACTCTACGTTTAAACTGATAAATAAAAACAAAACAAACAAAATCAAAATAATAGTTTTCGTTAACCTCGGGTTTATAACTGAAGTTTACAAATGAAAAATCAGAATAAAAACAATTTTCTAAAGCTAGGGTTTTGCTGTCAGTTTAACCTAGGGTTTTAGTTTAAAAACAAAAATAATAATAAACAACGTATTTTTAAGCTAGGGTTTCTTGTAACCTTAACAAAAATACAAACAAAAAATAAAAAACATTTGTTTTTAGCCTAGGGTTTTACCTTAGCTTAAACGGAAAAACAAATTCAAAATAAATTGCGATTTTAAAACTGTAACATAAAACACAAGCTAACTAAACGAAGAGGAGCACTTACCGGTCTCGCTTCGGCTCCACCGCTCGATCCGGTTCATGAACTCATGGTGTCGGGAAAATTTGGCAGCGCTTCGCTTCGCAGAATCGACCTCCTCCTCAGAGCTCCAAATCACCAAAAAAATCGAACACAAATGAGCCCAAACCCTAGTTTTGGCCCTTAAATAGGCTTTTAGGCCGTAATCGTTCCTCCCTAGGATGAGCACTCTAGTTAGCACTCGTCCCACCCTGGGACGATTACTAAATTGGTATTCGCCCCACCCAGGGACGATTACAGAGCAAAAATTTCAAAAACAACAAAAACTACACCAAAATGCACAAAAACAAGCAATAAAATTGTCCAATAAGAGTGCTTTTGCACTTGACATTTGGGCATGCAAAATAGACGTCGGGGTCACAAATCCTCACTATCCTATTCCCTAAGAAGGCTACCATAACCGGACCGCTCCATGGGAGGACGGATTGTCGAGAATTTCATCCCCAAACGGTGTCCCAAAAAGGGTCCAAACCCACCCAAAAATAGCAATAACATTGCCGAACAAAGGCGCCTTTGCGCCCGCCATTCACTGGCATACAAAACCGATGTGGGGTCACAAATTGTCACTATCCTACTCCCTAAGAAGGCTACCATAGCCGGACCGCTCCACGGGAGGATGGATTTTTGACAATTTCATCCCCAAATGGCGTCACCAAAAGGGTTAAACACCCACCAAAAATAGGTCTAAATGTCGGGAAACTGCACACACATTCAAAGATAAACAACTGAAAGGCACCCTTACCTAAGTCATCTTGGGTCAAGCGACTCATCGCTTTTCTCATGTAGGTCATTCCCTCATCGATTCGTCGCTTGAGGGGGTAGTCACACTTAGTCACCAATCAACAAATACACACCCAATTAAGGAAATGGCATGCATTCAAAGAATCATTGACAAAGACAATCACGCTCCCGCTTGGGGCAGCAAACAAGCAATAATCACAAGCTGATCAAACACTTGGCATTCGTGAATCATGAACTCAAGGTTCCCATAGACAAAAGGTTGCGCCCTTTGCCTATTCATGACTGATCAATGTCCAAGCTCAAGTAACACCTCACCGAAAAAGGTTAACACTTGAATTAAGTTCCTTCGCTCGTCAGAAGCAAGGATTCAAGAATGCATGCCCTTTCCATACTTGGGGCATCAAAAGTTGGTTAGGTTACTTGAGAAACCCTAATCATTAGTGCTTTGGTTATCTATTTTTGCTCAACACTGCGCCACGCATAGTGCATCCCAAAAAGGGGCATCTGTAGACACCAAAACAACACCAATCCGATTATGTGACTGCAAACACTGATCGCATTGACACACACAACCCCCAGGGCAGCCCCCAGAGGTTAAACAGTGGTCCTAACCACTCACACAATAGTTTTGGAAGGTCAGAGGTCAATTTGGCACCTTTCAGGCACTCTGCTCTCTACTCGTTCCACCCAGGGACGATTACAAACTGGTATTCGTTCCACCCAGGGACGATTAGCGGTATTCGCTCCAGGGTGGGGCGAATAGCAGGTTTGACGGGCAAAAAGTCAAATCTTGACAAATGGCAGCTCAGATCCACCACTTAACTCTTCCTTCATTGCATGGGAGTGTGAGTGAGCATTTTTGAGCGCTAGAGGCAGTTATAGGGGCAGTCATGGAGCCCCTAATCAGGGAGGAATCTTCTCCCCCCTAGGAAGGCATGATTGCCAAGTGGCGCCTCTGCATGCTCATCCAAAGAGACCGTCAGGTCTATAAAATGGTGAGTCTTCTCACCCCAAAAAGGAAAAGAGAAGGAGCATTTTGAGCAATGAAGTGCTGCCATTTTACATCCTCACACCTTTTGATTTGTGCCTTTCACATCCTTGATCTCTTTTGGAAGGGAGGTCATAGGGTGGTTATTGGAAGCGCAAATCCGGAACCAAAACCCGACATTTGGCCATAACATCCTACCAAATTTGTCGACAACACCCCACAAGAGGTTTTGGACCCATCCCAAGTGGATTGGTGCCAAAATCGGGCCCCAAACGATGGGCGTCCTGCCCTCGGGCGCCCCCACACTGTTGCAGTCCTAATCGCCCCACCCCGGAGTGATTAGAAATCTGTAGCAGATTTCCTTTCTGTTATTTTTGCATCTGATTCTATGTTGCTTAGATAGGTTGTCATTCAAATTTCACATCATTTTGAGCTGTTTTGATCATGTTTTTGTCATTTCCCGCTTTTGCTAACATGCGGTAGCATCATCAAATTCCCGGTGATAGAGGCCGAATTGGAAAAATCTGACCTTCTGGGTCTTTCCAAAATACCCCATTTTACCTAACCCCCAACTTTGCAGGTGATTTGGAGCCTCCCGGATGTGACATTTGGGACAGTGCTTTTTGACGCTTTGTTGTAGGTCTAATCGTCCCGCCCTGAGCGATTAGAAATCCGTGGTGAATTTTTTGATTGTTCCATTTGTAGTGCCCTCCTGGTAATGTCCTCATGCCTCTGTTAAATTTTTAGATCATTCTGATGTTATTTAGTTATCATTTTATTCATTTTTTGCATGCACTAATCGTAGGCTTGGGGATTGCATGTTTCATTTTATCTACAGGTGCTACTGACTATTTTCTGTTTCCTTGAACGTAGGGTCTCGACATTAGAGGAGCAGCAAGGAGTCAAGACTCATCAATGCAAGCGGCGGCGACGTTTGGTCCGCCCATTCTACATGTGGGCACGCGAAAGAAGGAATACCATCTGTTGATGTGACAAGAACATATTTAACGCTCCTAGCCCCTGAAAAGGGAGGAGACGGATTGTAACCGGGTTCTAAAGCATATTAATAAAAAGGGTTGTACTCCATATTCACTTTTATACCTTGTTTCAATGCGTTTATGTTTCTCTCCTTTCATGCATTTCAGTTCGTAGGATTTAGCGTTAAGTTTAGTTTCGTTTGCATCGCACCTTGGCATGAAGAAGAAGTTGAGGATTATTGGGAAGGAACCTAAGGAGCCCCAAATGAGCAGTCACATCGATCAATGAGAATAGGTAAATTTCATCATGTTGTCATCCAGGCTCTCCCAAATACACCACTAGAACCATAGGTGCACCTCATTGAGTATTCCATTCTAAAGCCCCCCAGTTTAATTGTCTTGACTCAACCAACATCACCACATGAAAGGAATGCATGAGAAGATCCAATTTAGGGCAAAGTGTCTAAAAGGAAGCATAATTCATACTCTAACAATGAGATACTCGTAAAGTAAAAGAGGAGTAATACCAAGCCTAAGGATATCCTCCTACCACCTCTAAAAGTAGTCCCTAAATTCATTCTATCAGTACTGAAAGAGGCCACCCTGTTGGTTGAAGGACTATCCACCTTACCATCTACCACTTCCATTCTAGTAGAATCCTCTTTGAATGCCCCTTGTTGCCTCCATATCAATCATTATTGCCACTCCACCACTTATCACATCTGAACCCATTCAATCCATAGTAACCTCTATCCCATCACAAAATATTTAATCTACCTTTGGGACCCTCTCCCTCACAAGTTAGTCAATATCTCTTTCCTTTCTAAAACCCTTAATCCTACCCCTAAAATACTAGTTATAGTTATTCGGTCCTCAAGCCATCACTTCTATATTAGAATTGTTGTCCCAATTCTAGCAAGTCAGGTAATAAACAAAATAGCATGTATAGCAAGAAGCAACAAGGCAAGCATAGCAATTTGCAACCACACATATATTAACCACCTATCATCCCTATAATGATGTGATATATATGGTCCATTTTATGCCCACTATCTCCAAGGTGGGAAGGGAGATGCAAGCTTAGGATTACCAGGTGGTTGCCACCAAACCCAATGTCAAGGATATCACACAGGAGGACAAATTCAAATTTGTTTAATAGGCACATAAAGTTGTAAGTCATGAGTAATTGACTCATGCAAATAAGTTGGCAAGGAAATAGGAGCAAGAGAAGACCAAATAAGCATTCAATACCTCCCAAGCCAATTTTCAAGCATTAGAGACTAAGATGGCCCAACTCATGTCTCAATTGGAGGAAGCAAAAATAGTAAAAGGATAATTAGAAGAGCAAAAGAAGAAAATATTTGAGCTAGAGAGAAGGGAAGGCAGAGCAAAGCAAATGTCCAAGATAGGTCAGGTATTCTGGAATGGAGTCGCTGAAGTAGCTAAGAACCTAGTCCTAATACTTGAGTGCATTCAAATAATTTTTGCATGGAATTTTGAGGTGAAAAAAGTACTCAACCATTTCCTGTTAACTACAAATAACTTATTTTCCAAAGCACAAGTGTTCAAAGCTTGGATAGCCCATTCAAGAGATCAACACTAGGTATTAGTTAGGATTACTAATTGAGAAGCAGTAACATGTAGAATTAATGAGGTCCTAGTGGCAGAGTAGACCACACACTATTACAAAGATATTTTTGATACTATGGCTTGGATAATGGGAGAATGTAGAAAATACATCACTTATTTGGTGCAAGAGGATCTTCATTCTCCTTGGACTTTAAATGGCAATCCCCTTTTGGAGCAAGAGCTTTGACAACCATTATAACAATCAACGAGCATCGATATGTTGTCAAACTCGTCCATCATTGACAAGGTAGCTTAGGTCGTTGAATTTGATATTGAGCTCAAAATGTGCCTCCAATAATTCATGGGCAAAATAACACACATCGATCTATACAATCAATGGAAGATTGAGAAAATTTACCCTTAGCTTATCAAAATGGGACTACCATCACAAAGATAATAGTGAGAGGTTATAATAGCAATGAATAAACTTTAGTAACCTCTCCCAATTATTATTAGGTTCCCCATCATGACTTTGCACCCAAGGAATAAGCCTATCAATATTTAAGTCCATCACTAGTAGGCTAGAGATCCCTCGTGATCCACCATAACTGTAGTGAAGTTTTACCACATGTGAGATTCTATTGATATCAAAAAAGGGAATAAAGTGTCCAACTTCACCCGCAAGGCTCAAATACCCTTTAAATAGCCCAAATTGGATTTCTAGAGAGAGACTGAAGTGGTAAAGGCACAAAACAAGGAAACAATACTCTCAAGGAAAAGTTTGAGTAAGAACTGATACAAAGGTGTGATAGCCAAACTCTCAAAGACAAGCAACCATAAAGTGGCAAAATCCAAAGTACTAGTAGAATTCCAAGGCCACATCGCATGCAAAACAGTGGTCACCAAGATTATGACTAAATGGTCTACAAGAACAAGTGTTAACCATATTCAATGGGAGATAACATTTTGGAAGTAGGGGAGGCAAAAAATAGGATTGACATGATCAACATGGGCCTTGGAATTAGTAAGAGAAGCCATAAAAATAAGAGTTGCCTCAGTGATCATCATTAAAGTCCATATTTCCAAAGTAGGAAAGGCTCATAAATGCAAGAATTGAAAGGAACTAAAAATCTACAAAGAATTCAATATGAAAGGATTCCAAACTAGCCTCGAGCCTACCAAGCGTAAATGCATGATGGCACCTCAAGCCAAGGAGCAATGGAAGTTGCAAGTTCCCACCTATCTCAAAGTAGAGAAAAATTTTGAATTTTGGTTTGATTGTATAAATGCCTATATTTGAGCTTGGGGGAAGGAGATAATTATATATATGTGCCTAGTATTTGACCTTGTGTATAATTTTCACTCAGTTTTATGTATTAGTCTGGACTCAAGCCTTGAGTGATTTATTTTTAGGCATTAATCCTCTTTCCTTTTGGTATGCATGTATAAAAGGTTATATAGATATATATACGAGTTGTGACTACTCTCATTTTGTCCTATTCTTTATGTGTATGTTGATTTGTATGGGAAGTTGTGGCTAGTATTTGCCTTGGTTCTTATATAATTTTTATGGATGAATGGGTATGTTATACTGAAACAATGTTCATTTTAATTGTCATGAATGATGCATGTGTTTATTTGTCTCACCAATATACATAATGTTTTATGATCTTAGCGCATTGCCACCCATAGATTAGTATTGTTTTTTTTACGTTTTCTCTTTTTCCCTTTTTTTGGTAAGATCCGGTAGAGTAGGCTAGTTTAGGAGAAGTGGGTGTCAAAGTGCATTGCCACCCATAGATTAGTATTGTTTGTTTTATGTTTTCTCTTTTTCCCTTTTCCTGGTAAGATCCAGTAGAGTAGACTAGTTTAGGAGAAGTGGGTGTCAAAGACCACATCTAATAAGGGACCAACCTTAGAATAAAACCCAAAGTTTTTTCTTTGAGCCACATCACACACTCTCATGACTTATGGACTGTGTGCTCTTCACGTGATGTAGGCATTGGGTGCATCCGACTATTACAACAAATGACCATGATGTCCTAAGTGAACAACAAAATGGCATTAGCTCAACCACTGCAATTCCTCACCTTTCAAGGAGACCCATGTTCAACCTTGTCAAGCAATACGTGCATAATAATCAAGTTGTTATAATACCACTATGTGGTGATGATGTAATATGGATGAGGCTCATTTCAATCCCATATATCTAATTATAAAAATGACCATAATATTTGTTCTAGATATTTTCCCTTTAGATAAATTTTCACACATTCCTTTACATGAAAACTATAAATTTGGTATAGTTTCCATGTCCAAAACTTATTGTCTACAATTCTATAGTCAATTTATAGGTTTTTGACCCCTCTAGACTCATAAGTGAAATTTCCAATGTCCATAGATAAAGGCATGATATCTTTGAGACATTTAACCCTATTTACAAAGGATTTTTTTTAGTACTTAACATTATCATATGTGATGCATTGTTTGTAAATTTCTATTCAATTTATAGGGTTTTAAATACTTTAAATCTCATAGTATAGTTCTAGTCCAAAGTGAACCAAACACCTATTCGGAGAAATGACCCATTCTTAGCATAATATTTTAAGACTTAATTAATGTTTATATGTTAAGGTACAAACAAGCACTAAAACCATTGCATAATATAATTTTAATTGGTTATATTGTATTGAAATGGACCCCACCCATATTACAATTAGCAATTATGCATATATCACTTGACAAGATTTGAACATGGATATCTATATTGCAATTCTATTTTTAACCACTTGAAGTCATATCATTTGGTGAAATGTTAACGGTGGATAAAATGCATAGAGGACATGAGGGTGGGCTTTGAATCTATAATACGAATACAAACAACCCAAAGTCTATGGCCACTCGACTTGGATCCATGCATAGTCGTAATTTTGACCACTACCTCCAAGTGTCCTCATGGATTTACAAGGTGCATAGCCATAAGTTCAACCGCTACCTCTAAATATTCTCATGGCTTTACAAGGTGCTTGTCTATGGGATTGAAACTAGGGCTCACAATCAAACTCCTTGCTCCCCAATGGATGCCCTAAACTTTGGCCTTAAATGCTACGGTTCACCTATGGAATTATAATATTGTTTTATGTTGCAAAACTATTCACACTTCACTACTTACTCCAAATCCAATGGGCATAATTCATATTTATTTAATCAATTTCAAAATATTAATGCTTTAAGGTTTTATAAATATCAATTTAATCACATAAAGGAGGGTGTGCTATAGTGTTTTTCATATCTTTGTTTTTGTTTGAATGCTTTGTATAATAGAATGTATGGATTCTCTCACATGTATCAAAATGCATAAGTTGACACACCTTAGGACCTATAGTTTATTATTTTTCCAAGCAATAGTAAGATCTTAATGCATAATACAAGATTTGTGAATGCTTAAAAGGTCATCACATCAATGGTAGATCACTTAAAATGCTTAGTTCAGTAGCTTAGCAATAAAGCACTTGGAGTGCCTACAAGGAGGTCATGTTTTCATTTGCAAAAATTTCAAAGTTAGGTGACATGTTCTTAGGTCAATTAAAATTTAGATGTGGCTTATGTGTATGTTTGGATTGGGAGTGTTGGAAACCAATCTACACTCTAGAAAACAATCAATCTAGAAAAGTTTTGTAGCTTGGTGCTAAAGTACTGAAGAACACAAGCTTATACTAAGAGGGGGGTGAACAGTATAAGATAAAACTTTTACTTTTCTTTCTAGAGCAGTATTATCAAATATTATCAATTGCAATAATGAAACAATGCATAGATCATAGCACACATAAGACACACAAATTTAGCGTGGTTCACCCAATGTGGGCAACGTCGACGGAGAAAATATTTCTTATAAATTTTCTCAACAAATCTCTTGGCAACCAATTCCCTATTACAATGTTTATGGGCACCAACCCAAAGGAGACACCAATTCCCTATTACAATGTTTATGGGCACCAACCCAAAGGAGACACCAATCCCCTATGCTCAAGTTCGTGGACCTCTATCCACAAGAGACACCAATTCCCTCTTGCTCTAGTTCGTGGACCTTTATCCACAGGAGACACCAATCCCCTCTACTTTGGTCTACTCCAAAGCCTGCTCTCAACTCTACTCAAATTTGCTCCAAGCCTTCACACAAGGATTGCTCAAATATGCTCTCAACTCTGCTCAAATCTACCTCAAACCTGCTCACAGATCTTGCTCAAATCTACCTCAATCTTGCTTACATATTTTGCTCAAATCTGCCTCAAACCTGCTTATAGATTCTGCTCAAATCTACCTCAAACCTGCTTAATATTGCTCACAAAACCTACTCAACTCTGCCTCAAACTTGCTCACAAAATTTGCTCAAATATTTCTCAAATCTTGCATACACACAATGCTAAAAAATAATGCTTATATCTTTTTCAAAAGTGTTTTCTTTGGTTAAAGTAATTCAGACATATTCTACCCATAATTATTTTTCTTCATGAACATATAGAGAATGATATGCAATTACAAATACTCAATATGTTATTTCACATTCATTAAGTTTATCGCTTTCACATGTCCCACTTTTATTGCTTTCAAAAGATATTTCTAGTATAGCACTTGATAATTGACCTTCTTATGCACTTCCCAAAATCAATCAAATCCAATGCACAAATTTGCTTCACAAAACTGATCTATAACTCTTGCACTTTCATTCCCAATGTCACTCAAAACCAATGCACAAATTACTTCACAAAACTGCTCTATAACCCTTGCAAATTTATTCCCAATATCAATCAAAGTTAATGCACAAACTTGCTCTCAAACCCTTGCTCTTATATTTTCAATTTATTTCAACAATAATGCTCAACTTTGTTCTCATACCCTAGCACATATGTTTCAGAAATAATGCACAAATTTGTTCTCAAACCCTAGCACATATATTTCTAACAATGCACATAAACTTAATCCTTATATCTCCAACTCTATGACATCAAAATATTTTATTCAAACAAACATCACCCTTTGGAAAGGAATCAAATCACCATACCTCTAAAACTACTTTGATGAAGATGTGTCCTCAAAACCTGTCTCAAAAATAATTTTCCTTTCTTGTGCCACTTCAAAAACTGGTTAGTAAATCTCTTTTTCTCTTCTTAATTAGATATTGAAATATTCTCATTAAAATATTTTATCAAAATGTGCTCAAATATAATACCTTATATTTCTCTCACAAGATAAAGCTTCATTAATAACACAAACCCTTTTTATTCCCTTTCTATGATATGCCAAAATTACAAGTAACAATAATCATAAATACACCTTATTTCTCCTTTCTAAGATATTCAAAAATACAAATAACAATAATCTTAAATACACCTTATTTCTCCTTTCTAAGATATTCAAAAATTACAAATAACAAAAACCTTTACTACACCTTATTTCTCCTTTACTTTCAAAAATTATAATCTGAAAACAATACACCAACACCTTATTTTTCTTCAACCTTAATCCAAAAATTTTAATCAAAATTTTAGTACCTTTGGCACTGTTGCAAATCGAACCTCCAACCTCACGACAAGCAACTTTCTCTCAAGTGCCTTGACCAGCTGTGCTACCACGGTGGCTGAGACCAAATGAGGGGTGCCTTTTACTTAAACCACGTTCTACGCACTTTCCAACACAAAAACCACAAAACCAGCGACGACGAGAATCGACACAGTGACCTCCGACGAAACAGTATTCCGCTCACAATCCACAACCGGTTGGGCTACCCCGACGAACGAGACGTCAAATGTAAGCAATAGTATTTATTTTGTTCTCCTCTCTTCTCCACAACAAAACACAACCGACATCCACGGGGTTCGACCCCTTGACCTTCTGCCCAACAAACCTCCACGCAGATCCACACTGCCAGCTGGATTATCTAGCGAACGAACTTACAAGCGCGCAAGATAAACTTTGTATGTCCTTGCCTTGTTTTTTGTTGTCTTATCCTCTTATATTTTTGTCGTTCGCATTCACAGAGAAAACAATGTATTCGATTTTATTTGCATGTTGTTAGTCGTGAATTTCAAAGGTAAATAAATCACCATATTTATATGCTTCCAAATGGCTTACGAAATTGTCACGTCGACTTCAAAAATAAACTCAAATTTCTTCCATACGTTGGCACCAAAAACTTTGGGTTATAATATTTAAATTAAATATTATAACTTTAACTTTTAAGCCCTTGTAATAATTAAATCCTTTGATTTAATATTGCACATTTATGTCCCTGCCTTGGTCCTTGGATTTTATAAACTTTTGTCCTCATGCCATTTAAACCTTTATTTAAATCCTTTGTCCTAATCCTTGAACCTTTATAATATATTTAAATCTTTTGTCCAAGCATCCTTAAACCTTTGTCTTTTCCTTTATAATATTTAAATATGAAATTTAAATATTATAAACCTTTATTTAATAAATATTTTCCTTGCCTTGTTCCATCCGAAATATATGCTTACCTTGAATAATTTTCCAACCTTTTCAACTACACATCCTTGAAGAATATTTTTGCCTTGAATAATATTCACCCTTTGACATCAATGACAACTCAATATACTTAATATTTCCAACGAGTACCTCAAACACTTTTTAAATAGTCCTACATTCAAGTCTTAGCTAACCCCAGTTTTTAACAAGATTTGGACATGATTTTATCAATATGAGAATCTTCATATTTATAGAATTTATGGTAGTTGTAGTTATTCTTTTAAACCATTATTATTTACGCAAGCAACATCAACCTAATAACAAATTAATTTGAATTTATAATAACTCATATTTGTGATGGAGATTTAAAGTCTTATTCAATCAAAAGTAACTTATTTTAAATCAACTTTCAAGACAAATAACCCAAGGCAAACCTAGAAATTACAACAAGTTTTAAGTTCGATTTATAAATACAAACTGTAAATATTTGAAGAGAGATTAAACGTAGGTAATTGTTATTCTTCTATTGATCTTGCATTAGAATTTGATTTTTAATATTTCAAACCATACACAATAATTTCTTACATAATGGTTTTTGAAACAATAAGTGGGTAGCCCTTGACGTATTGTTAACCTTAAAACATCATAGGTGTGTCATGTAAGAGCTTTAATTATTGATTCCTATTAGCCATAAATACCTAGAGGAGTACCCTAAAAACTAAATGGATATCTAAAAGTCCTATAATTTGTTGGAAAAATCAAGAAAAAATCAAAATATAGTTTTTTCATTATAGATCCTATAAATATAAAACCATTCTCAAACTTCTATACATTATTATAAACTTAACTAAATATTGTCATTTCTAATTTAATTTTAAATAAAGGCATACTCTATAAGAATGTCATCCCATTTTGCCAGTATGATCCATTTCAACAACTTTTGGAAGAAATCAAATACCATTAGCTCAACTAGTTATTTTTCTCAATTTTCAAGGAGGAGACCTAGGTTCAAATCTTATCAAGAGACATGCATTATTGTCAAATTATCATAAGACCATACTATGATCATGATGTAATACAAGTCACACTCATTTTTATCCCATATAACCAATTAAATTATATATAACTTTTGCAAGAACACCTCCAACATTTAGAAAGAATTCCTCCTCACTTTAATGACATTCTTGCTTAGAACAAGGAAAAGATCTAGATTTTCTTTATTTTTAGCCCATTAGAGCATTATATCATAGTGTTGTGATTCTTATCCACAGATAATATAATGATTATCTATGGTGCCTATGGGCTTCCTACAATTTATGTGTCTCCCTTTTCCTTCTCCTGTCTTGTTACACATTCTATATAAGATTTGAGTGGATGGATTGCATCTATTCGTTTTTGAAAAATATTGTGAATTTCAACAATCTTGGTATCTAAAACTAAAGTATTATAAAAACAAAAATAAATATGTATTATATTTGTAATCTTCTTGAAGCATTAGGGTTTTTTTTCTAAAAAAATATCTCATCTTTTAGGAGTCATATCTTCGCGAAGGATTATCTGATTCAGTTGATTCTTGGACCATCTTGTGTAGAATTTGAATAGTTTTAAAATGAGTGGTCATGTACAAGATGTTATAATGCAAATGATACGGAGACAAAATAATCAAAATAATATCATTGAACATTAGTCTTAGCAAGAAAATGCTAAGCAATATTTAACATGAAATATAAACTAACTAATCACATAACTCGCTAACCAACTAAGGTAGGAGAGACATGTAGCTAACCACTAACCTAGGTAGAGAGTTCTAACTAAACCACTAACCTAAATATCTGACTTAGGATATTTAGGTATTTACCTAGATTAACCAGTAGACAAAATATCTCATGGTAACTAGTAGAAAAGTAAATGTAATAATCCTATGTAGTGTAATGCAATACACTACCTTATTTTACCCTAACATCCCCCCTTTATTACATTACTTTGATATACAAAGTTTGCTCCGGAACAGTTGAAATTTGACACGTCCAAGTGCCTTTGTAAAAATATCAGCAACTTGTTCATCGGTGGGAATGTGTTGGAGCTTGATTTTGTGCTTAGGAACTTCATCACGAATAAAATGACAATCTGTGTCAATATGCTTTGTTCGTTCATGATGTATTGGATTCTTGACCAAGTTCAAAACACCTGAATTGTCGCAAAACATGTGAATAGGAAGTTTCTTTGGTAGGCCCATGGTAGCCAAGATGCGACTTAGCCATATCGCTTCACACACAGCTCCACGTGCAGCGCGATATTCTGCCTCAGTTGAAGATAAAGCAACCACCTGTTGCTTTTTACTATGCCATGAGACAGGACTAGATCCAAGATGAAACACATAGCTTGATGTTGATTTTCTGTCATCTATGGATCCAACGTAATCGAGTCAGTGTAACTCTGTAAGAAGAATGAGTTATTCTTCTTATACTCTAGACCATAATCTGCACTACCCTGAATGTAGTGAAGAACCCTCTTAGCTGCTTTCCAATGAGAGACCTTTGGTTCTTGCATGAACCGTGAAAGATAGTTTACAGCATAAGTAATATCTGGTCTAGTATTAGTCAGATAGATGAGGCTTCCAATCATCTGTCTATAAAGTGTGCCATCTACCTGTGGTGAGTCATCATATCGTGATAACTGAAGCCCTGATTCCATCGGTGTTGCTTTGGGCTTACAATCAGTCATACGATATTTTTCTACTAAAGTCTTGGCATACTTTTTCTGAGTCACCCTAAGATGATTCTTCTTATGTTCTATCTCAAGACCAAGACAGTAGTGGAGAAGTCCTAGATCTGTCATATCAAATGACTCTTTCAAGTCATCTTTCACGGCGTTAATCAAGTTCTCTGAATTGCCAGTGATGATCAGATCATCTACATATAACACAAGAATCACTATCTCAGAACTTGTGTTCTTGATATAGAGATTTGCGTCTAGATGGACTTCTCTTAAATCCATGTTGCAGTAGGTGACTATCCATTTTTATGTACCATGCTCTTGGGGCTTGTTTTAGCCCGTATAATGATTTGACCAACTTGCAAACTTGTTGCTCATGGCCTACCTCTGCAAATCCAGGAGGTTGAGTCATGTACACCTCTTCTTTTAAGTCACCATTTAGAAAGGCGCTTTTTACATCCATCTGATGTAATTTCCATCCGAACTGTGTTGCCATAGCACAAAGCACTCGAATGGTGGTCATCCTTGTTGTAGGAGCAAAGGTTTCCTCATAGTCAAGCCCTTCCTTTTGAGCATAGCCCTTCGCCACAAGACGGGCCTTATGCTTATCTATGGTGCCATCTGCCTTATATTTTACTTTGTAAACCCATTTGCAGCCTATGGGTTTCTTTCCTTTAGGCAAATCCACCAGCTTCCATGTTTTATTCTTTATGAGGGAGTTATGTTCTGCATCCATAGTTGCCTTCCACTGAGGTAGTCTAAGTGCTTCATCAACTGTAGAAGGTTCATTCTCATCATATGCTGACAAGTAAACCCTCTCCTCATCTATTTCCATATCATCTTCCCTTGGTAACTCTCTATCAACAGAAAGATCTTGAAAATCTGCACAAAGATCATCAACTGAAGTGGATGCTTCATTCTTTTCTTTCTGAGTCATGCTTCGTGTCTTTGGACGATTGAGAGTAAGATCAGGTGGGGAAGTGAGTTTGGAATCTTTCATTGTGCTTGTATACCATTTGGGAGGCTTTTTCTGTTGTGGAGGAGGAAGTGGTTGTTGCTCCTCATCATCTAGGTATATTGATGTAGTGTTGGGTGTGAAAGCTTCATCAAACACTACATCTCTATTGACATGTATTTTCTTGGTAAGTGGGTCTATCAACCGATAGCCTTTTGAGAATTCATCATATCCAAGAAATACACAAGGTAGGGACTTCTCATCTAATTTCTTTCTTTTCTCCTTGGGTATATGCATAAATGCCTTACACCCAAATACCCGTAGATGAGATATGGAGGGTTTCCTTCCACTCCATGCTTCCTGAGGAGTCATACCTTCAAGAGCCCTTGTGGGAGCCCTATTCAGAAGATATACTGCAGTTTGAACAACTTCAGCCCAGTAAGTTTGCTCAAGGTTGGCCCCCTTAAGCATACATCGAACCATTTCCATAATGGACCGATTTCTTCTCTCAGCAACCCCATTTGACTGAGGAGAATAGGTTGTTGTTAACTGTCTCTTTATCCCATGTGTTTGTAAAAATGAGGAAAATTCCTTTGATGTGTATTCCCCCCTCGATCTGAATGGAGGGTCTTAATAAAGCATCCTGATTCTTTCTCAACAAGCTTTTTGAACTGTTGAAAATAGGAAAATGCTTCAGACTTCAACTATAAGAAGAAGACCCACATTTTTCGTGAGTGATCGTCGACAAACAATTGAAAATACCTTTTTCCTCCACAACTTGTAGACATGGGACCACACAAATCTGTGTGAACCAACTCCAAAGGTACCTTAGCTCGAAAGGAGCTAGGTTCAAAGGGTACTCTATGTTGCTTTCTGACAAGCAATCAGAGCACACTGGCAAAGTAGATGAAAGAGTAGGCAGCCCTTTCACCATTTGATATTTACTCAACTCTAGTAAATATCCTGAACTTAAATGCCCAAATCTCTTATGCCAAAGAGAAGTGGCCTCCTTTGTGGTTACTGCCAGTGCAGTATGTGTTGAGGTAATTGCATCTAAGACAAACAAACCATGTTTGTATGAACCTGTTGCTATCTGTTTTCCCTTCTTAGTGATAAAGCAACGTTTCTTTTCTTTGTCCACCTTGAAATTGACATTCATGTTATTGTCCAGGATTTGTGGAACTGACAAGAGATTATTTTTCAATCCTGGTACATAAAGAACTTTTTGAATATTACATTCTCCATCTGGAAGGGAGACTGAAACACTTCCTTCTCCCTGAACTCGATAGGTTTGATCATCAGCAATGGTGACCGGTCTACCTTCTCGAGCCTCAAATGTTGCAAACCAGGATTTATCGCCAGTCATATGCTTACTAGCGCCTGAGTCTATGTACCACACAGAGTCCTTATGAGGGGAATCGGTATGTGTCATGAGCACCTTGTGTGCTCTCTCAGAATCTGAACTAGAATCTTCAGCTGCAATGTGTCCCTGTTGCTATTTTTTCTTGTTCTTTGGTTTGCCTTGGCCCTTCTTGTTTCCTTGTTCATTGGGCGGTTTGTTCTTAAACCAACATCTTTTGGTTTCATGAGTGTCTTTGTCGCAAATCTTACAATACTGCATCTTCTTCGGAACCTCTTTGGCTTTACCCTTGTCTTTGTTCGAAGAAGAACCTTTCTGTTGATTCCACTTTTTCTTACCACCTTGTCTGTTTGAGAAAAGTGCATTGTTGGATGCCTCATCTCTTTGGAGTTGATTAGCTTCTTCTGTTTGAAGCAAATTTACCAACTCGACAAAAGTCACTACCCTTCCAGGAGACTTGTAGTGAAGTGATCAACATTCTGTAGGAGTCTGGAAGAGCCCTCAAAATGATAGAGGTCAAGACTTGGTCTTCCACTTTTTCTCCTAAGGATTGCAGTTTTGTTTTCAATTCTGCGACTCTGCAGAGGAATAGCTCTATTGTTTCTCCAGATTTCATATGAAGAGTATGAAGCTGTGTTTGGAGGTTAAGAATCGTTGATTGATTCTTCCCCTCAAAGATGGTTTTTAAGGCATCCCATGCCTCCTTACCATTCTTAGCTTCACTGATATGAGGTTGGATATCATCGATAATAGCTAGCAAGATCATTAAGGATAGTTTCTTATCCTTTTTATCAAATTTTGTTTGATCTGCTCCAGCTGATTGAGGTCTAGTTACACTTCCATCCACTATTGACCACAAATCCTCTACAGTTAAGATAGCTTTCATCTTAGTCTTCCAAGCTGAATAATTTGAACCTTTGAGCAGTTGGCTCTCGGTGAGATACTTGTGTATCATGGCCATGGTTAAGGTTTCAAATTGATAGGACTAAGATGGTTGTATCTTGCACTATACCCTCAAAAGAGTATATGGAAGATGTTTTCAATTTGCCTCTATAAGATATTTAATGGCACCTGCCTTAACACCCTTAACAAGGGATGAGAAGTTTGAGGAAATTAAGCCAAACAAGATAGAGCAAATTAAAAAAGGGATTGGTTGACAAAACTTTGATTGTGCTCTCTAGGATATTTAATGGCACCTGCCTTAACACCCTTCAAGAAGGATGAGAAGTTGGAGGAAATTAAGCCAAACAAAGAGAGGTAATCAAGGTGTGTTTGAATTTTGACCTTTGGAGGGGGTAAAAAAAATTGACTGATGTTCAACTTGTGCAAAGTGTAGCACGTTTTGGAGTGAAATATGGGTTTTGTGAAATGCTTCTGCCAATGTTGTATCTGAATGTTTAAGTGCACATAAGAAACATGAGTGTTAGTGCAAATAATCAAAACATGAGAGCAACCCACATTATTATCACTCTAGGTGTCGGGTTCAACCGAAAATGCACCTAGTATAAGTCAATTTTTGAGAAAGGTGTCAAGTACAATCGAGATTGCACCTTTCTTAATTTTGAAAAATCCCCCCTTGTTCTTTACAATTTTGCAAATAATAGAATCAACAAAATGATTTCTATCCCCCCTTAATGTTTTACAAAATTGAAAAAATTTTGAGCACTCCTTTCAAGACAAGTCGACACACGACCCGCGTTTGAAAGGCTTCCAGACCAGTCGACACACGACTTTGGTTTTGTCTTCAACAATTTATCATGAAGGAGCAAAAAAATGGTTTTGATCTCAAGTTTTGACAACAAAAAAAAGTTGCTATTTTATGTTTTTATGTCCCCTTTCTTGAAGGAGAGAACAAAAGCAATAATTTGTTGTTTTGAGAAAAATGCGATGACCTTTGATGCTCCCTAAATCATGGCATGATAAGTATTTTGCAATAGAAAGTTTGAGTTCAATGTCTTATATCTCCAAAAAAAATGAAGAAAACTGAAGAACTGCTGATGAATTTATTGCAACAAAAAAATTGTTGAAGCAGGTTTTGTGTAAAAATTTGCCAAAAAGAGGTTCCTATTTGCCTTGTGTTTTCAGTTGAGAAAAAAAACAGCAATGGTTTTAGGAACTTTAAGGGCTAAATTATTTGCGAATTTTCAGGTTTCTAGGTTTGAGAAAGCAAAAAAATACTAGTTTCAGATGAAAATTCTATAATTTTAGAAAAAATTGGAAAAAAAATCGTCCAATTTGGTTAAAAATTGAACGTTTTAGGCCAATTTAAAGAAAAATTATAAAAATAATCAAAAAAAATATTTAATTATGCTTTAAACCATAGAAAATTTGAAAAAATAAAGTTTTTATTCGCAAAAACCTGTTTTTAGGCGCGCGGGGGTTCGATCCGTGGTCTCGGCTATGCTAGTTGGTCGCCCGAGCCAACCGCGCCACCGGGCGGTTTGGAAACTCTCCGACTCCGTTGAATCTTATCACCTCGTGGCCGATCGCTTCAAAAAAAATTCGAAGAAAAAAAAATTGCCTTTCCTTCGTGCTCCGCGAGGATTCGATCCGTGGTCGGGCCGGAGCTAGCGGGCCGCCCTAGCCAACCGAGCCACCGGGCCGGTTGAGTGTTGGCGGGGCGCGGCTTGTACTTAGCCCGTCCGCTGTTCTCGAAGAGGACTGTGGGGATTTATCCCACATGCATCCCAGTGTGGGATGCAATGGGGTTTATAAGCCCCAGTCCGCACTTCTTCGGTCGATTGCCTACGGGCAATCAACAAGTGTTGCCCGTCCTTTTGGACGCCGCCACGTGGCGCCAGGGGGTGGGCTAGTCGGTCGAGTTGAGTCAGCGTCCTCTGTCCAGTGGTTGTCCGCCACGTGTCCGCGTCAGTCTGGTCCAGTCAGCGTCCAGGTGGCGCGTGGCCTGTGTGCCACGTGTCGCCTAGTCAGCGTTGAGGTGGCGCGTGGCCTGTGTGCCACGTGGCGCCTCGCGATTGGTCCAGGTGGCACCTCGGGGTGCGTGCAATCAAGAGTAGCGGTCCAGGGCAGCAGATTGTGCCACATGTTGTCGATCGAGCGGTGTAGTCTGGTCGTGGATCGGAGGGCCTCCTGCCCTCGCAGATCCCGATGTGGGGTCCAGTTGGGAGGGGAGGGCGCGCCTGCCCTCTCTGCTCTCCCAGCCTTGGTGGGCCACGTGGCTCCCTGGCCCGAGGTCGAGCGAGCGGGAGCTGAGTCCTCGGCTCCTGCGCTCCTCGGTCTTCGAGGGGGGCGGTCGACCGCGTTGGTCGATCGCGCGGCCCTTGTGGTCGATCGTGCGAGATCGCGCGGCCTGGTCGACCGTCTGGTCGGTCGATCATGTGGCCTGCGTGGTCGATCCGCGCTCCTCTGTGGGTTGGGGTCGTGTGGGCCCTTGTCAATACAGGGCCTGCTCCAGCCTGCGAGCTCGCCTGTTGAGGTGGGTTGGGTGTTGCCAATTGGCACCAGCTCGTCCTTCGGGCGAGCCAAAAAATGGCTCTGATGCCAATGTTATAATGCAAATGATACGGAGACAAAATAATCAAAATAATATCATTGAACATTAGTCTTAGCAAGAAAATGCTAAGCAATATTTAACATGAAATATAAACTAACTAATCACATAACTCGCTAACCAACTAAGGTAGGAGAGACGTGTAGCTAACCACTAACCTAGGTAGAGAGTTCTAACTAAACCACTAACCTAAATATCTGACTTAGGATATTTAGGTATTTACCTAGATTAACCAGTAGACAAAATATCTCATGGTAACTAGTAGAAAAGTAAATGTAATAATCCTATGTAGTGTAATGCAATACACTACCTTATTTTACCCTAACACAAGAATCTAAGCAATATTGAGGAAGATACAACCCTATGAAGTCAACCATCCAGACAAGGGCAGTGACGAATTTTCAAGTCACAAAAAAATGAAATTGGAAATATTTGTCAACTAGGGTTCAGATGATGGGAAGAGCAATGAAGACCTAGGAATTCAGTAAGGCAAGACATTCTATCTAGACAGAATTTTTTAGCTAAGGTTTTTTTCCTTTCTTTATCTTAGAAATTGTGCATGTAAATTGTTATAAAGTTTTTATCAAATATTATATTTGTTATAGGACATCTAGATAAATTTCAATAGATATTGAGTTGTAGTTTCCTTTCCATGGACCGATTTATAGTTAAATCCTTAGAATCATCTCTAGTGAAAGAGGTTAGTGAGTGCACATCAAAGAGATCCTCGTTGCTCCAAGATAGGCAAGTTTTTGGTAAATTTAATGGGTATTGGCCAGGCGATTCAACCTTGAAAAAATAGATTGATAGGAGTTGGAAGTCTCCAAGAGTGATTCTATCCTTTCTTCCCAAAGGTTTATTTCTAACTATTTTTTGTTCTAGGGAAGAAAGACAAAAAAAACTAAAAGGGGCTCCTTGGTTTATGGGAAGAGCGGGACTCTTCCTTACCCACTAGTATGAAGACTTTTCACCTGGAAATGTAAATTTATCCCTAGTACCAATCTAGGTTAGAATATTTGGGTTGCCCATTGAATTTTAGGAAATATATACCTTCAAGGCAATAGGAAACACTCTAAAAGAATTCCTTGAGATTTCATATACAACAAAACATGGATTCTTGGCTATTTATGTTTGGATATTGGTCATGATTGATATAAGTAAAGCTTTACCAAAATCAATCATTCTTAAGTATGGGGATAATATGTGGATCCAAACCATAGATTATGAAAACATATATTTTAGATATAAAAGATGTCATGAGATGTGGCATATTGAAAGAGCATGCCCTAAGAAGATCCCAGTAGAATCATATGTAGAAAACTGCAAGAGAAACTTACAAATGGTTATGGATGAAGATGGTTTTCAACTTCCAAAAAATAGATCTAGAAAAATGAAAGAAAATAAATAGTGGAGACCAGTAAGGAAGGATATTGGAAGAAATACCAACTCTTTTGAGGCTTTAGCCTATGAAGAAAAAGTAGATCAAATCTTAGAGGACACGGTACAACAGTTTCAACATATTAACAAGGAATCGTCTATTCAGTACAATCCTGATTTAAGGAAGAACATTATCTATGAACCTAAGGAATATGTCTCATCATATTTGAAGACTCTCTTGAAGTACCATGCGCCATTCAAGAAAAAATTGGTAAAAAAAATGCAGTTTTAGAAGTTAATACCTATGCCATTAATAAGGAAATACTAGAAAATGAGCAGGACAATTCAAAAGCTTCTATAATAGAGCCAGAAGAGAATAAATATCATGAAAAACAAAATTGTGAAAGAATATTGAGGAATAGAATAATAAGACCTACTCCTGATAAAGGCAAGGAAAAAGAGGAAACTTCTCAAATTATCAAGCAAGATCTAGGGAAGCAAGAGTAAACTAAGTTGGTTGAACTTCTCTTTACCAAACAAAAAAATGATATTAGTAATACGTAGGCAAGGCCAAAAGCCCCTAATGAGACACGATTATCATCTCATGGAATATAAGGGATGTTAATATCCCCTCAAAGCAGAGGTGTATTAGGGACCTATGTTTAAGTAATAAGCTTGATATTATTTGTATCCGAGAAACTAAAATGACAAAAGCAGAAGTTTCAAAAACTATGAAAGCAGTATGGGCAATATGTGAATGGAATGCTATGGATTCTGAAGGAGCGCTAGGGGGAATTCTAACTTGTTGGAATCCTTCTATAACCTCCTGTGTAACCATTCATAAAACTAGCCATTGCTTAGCCTCTTTACTCACCTGCTACTTTGCATATATTCATTTTATATTTATCAATGTCTATGGACCTACAACTTTGTTAGGTATATTATAAGTCTAGAGTGGGATTGAATCCTTTATGAGAAGTAAAGACCAAGAAACACGATTCATGATCATAGGATATTTTAATGCCATAACTAAACTGGATGAAAATTTTGGGGGAATTAGGAAATCAACCCAAAGTATGAAATATTTCTCAACTTTTATTCAAAACAATAATCTGTGGGAGGTTGAGTTTGAAGAAGAATACTATACTTGGACCAACAACAAGAGAGGCCAAAACTTAATAGTAGAAAAATTAGATAGATGCATTCTCTCAGATCATTGGCTAGATGAAGGAACTTGTGCTAAAACTAATACCTTAACAAGGATTGTTCATATCACTGGCCAATAAGAGTTAAAATGGTGATTAGTGGATTTAAAAAAGATCATATTTTAAAAATGAGTAGATGTGGGAAGGCCATCCTCAATTTGCTAATACGATAGCTCAAACGTGGAATTCTTCAGGCAATGGTGGGTTGTATGCTCTTCCAAATCAAATTAAATCTATGACATCTAGATCAAAATAATGGAACAAGAACACTTTTGAATACATTTTTTAGAAGAAAGAACTAAAAGATAAAATTCCAAAATTCTAAAAATTTTAACATAATAATCCAAACTCGGAGGAAAGGGAGTTGCTTAGTGAATATCATAATATTTTGAGTATGAAAGAGAATTTCTGGAGATTAAATTCAAGATAAACTTGGTTAAAAGGAGATAAAAATATAATTTTTTTTCATAGGATGGTTATGGTACAGAGATCAGCATCTAAAATTAGTAGAATTGAATCAATAGAAGGGATTTGGATTGAAGACCATAGTGAAATTAGAAAAGAGCTTGTATTTTTATCAAAATATTCTAGGATCATAGGAGACTGAAGTTATTAATGATAAACTTTTTCAAGATGTTCCTTCAGTTATAACAAATGAAGGCAATAGAAAACTGATGGAGCCTATTTGAAAAAACATGAACCACCATTTGCATTTGAGGTGTTAATTAAATATACAATGTAAGGTAGGTGAATAACTACCATGCAATTGCCTACCCAACCTCCTATTAACCAATTTGGAATTAGCGTCTATCAACATAGCGTATAACCAATGGTGTAATAATGTAATGACTTATGCATATAATGTAATATGCTAACATCCCCCCCTTATTACATTATTTTGAAATACAAAGAGCATTGTAAAACAATTCAAATTTGACACGTGCAAGTGCCTTAGTGAAAATGTCTGCAACCTGCTCATCGGTGGGAATGTACTGGAGTTGTATGTGGTGCCTTGGAACTTCGTCGCAAATAAAATGACAGCGAGTGTCAATATGCTTGATACGTTCATGAAAAACTGGATTTTTGACAAGAATAAAAACACCTTGATTGTCGCAAAACAAATGAAGTGAAATATTCTTTGGAAGACCCATGTTTATAAGAATGCGACTTAACCACATTATCTCGCAGACTGCTCCACTTGTCGCACGATACTCTACCTCTGTAGAAAATAAAGCAACCACCTACTGCTTCTTACTGTGCCAAGAGACAGGTCCAGATCCAAGATGGAAAATGTATCCATAATTCAACTTGCAATCATGAATGGATCCGGCATAGTCTGTGTTCATGTATCCCTGTAAGAAGAAATTGTCATTCTTATTCTACTCCAGGCCATAGTCTGTACTACCACGGACATAATTAAGAACTCTCTTTGTTGCTTTCCAATGACTCACCTTAGGTTCCTGCATGAACCTTGAAATATAACCCACAACAAAACTGAGATCTGGCCTGGTATTTGTTAGATATATGAGGCTCCCAATAAGCTGGCGATAGAGAGTACCATCTACCTGTGGTGATTTATCATATCGCGATAACTTAAGTCCTTGCTCCATTGGAGTCGCTTTTGACTTGCAATGAGTCATATGATATTTTCGACCAATGTCTCGGCATATTTCTTTTGTGTTACTCTGATATGATTCTTTTTCTGAGTCACTTCTAAACCAAGACAGTAGTGAAGAAGACCTAGATCTATAATTTCAAAAGATTGTTTCAAATCATCTTTCACTGCATCAATCATGTTCTCTGAACTTCCAGTTATGATCAGATCATCCACATAGAGTACCAAAATCACTATGTCAAAACCATTGTTCTTGATATAGAGATTTGCATCTGAAGGACTTCTTTTGAATCCATGTTGCAATAGGTGACTGTCTATTTTAATGTACCAAGCTCGTGGAGCTTGTTTTAGCCCATACAAGTATTTGACCAACTTGCAAACTTTATATTCTTGTCCTTCAACCACAAATCCTTCTGGTTGGGTCATGTACACTTTGCAAGTCACCATTCAAGAAAGCACTTTTTACATCCATCTGATGTAACTTCCACCCAAACTAAGCTACCATGGCATAAAGTACTCGAATGGTAGTCATTTTTGCAGTAGGGATAAAAGTATCTTCATAATATATGCCTTATTTCTTAGCATATCCCTTTACAACAAGACGGGCCTTATGCTTATCAATAGTACCATCTGCCTTATACTTCACTTTGAACACCCATTTGCAGCCAATGGGCTTCTTTCCTAAAGGCAGATGAACTAGCTTCCATGTATTATTTTTCATGAGAGATGCATGTTCAACATCCATAGCAACCTTCCACTGAGGCTCACTAAGTGCATCTTGAACTGTTGTGGGTTCATTTTCATCCAATGCTGACATATAAACCCTTTCATCATCATCCATATATGATTATTTGTCTTCCTCTGCATCTACATATAGTTCATAAAACTATTGGCAAATCTCGTCAACCTCTGAAGTTGATGTCTCTGCTCTCATATACTAAGTCAAGTTGCGAGTACAAGGTCGATCTAGAGTTAGATCTGGAAGTGAAGTCAACTTTGAATCTCATGTGCTAGTATACCATTTTGGAACCTTGTTCTGTGGGGTTGGAGTCTCTTTCTTAGGCTCCTCTTCCTCCAGGTATACCATTGTAGATGTGTTATCTGATGTGAAAGCTTAATAAAATACCACGTCTCTACTAGTGTGTGTTTTCTTGGTCATAGGATCTATCAACCGATATCCCTTTGAATGCTCATCGTAACCAAGAAAAACACATTGCAAGGTTTTCTCATCTAACTTCTTCCTCTTCTGTTTTGGTATGTGCATGAATGTCTTACATCCAAAAACCCTTAGATGAGAAATGGAGGGTTTCCTACCATTCCATGCTTCTTGTGGAGTCATGCCCTGTAGAGCTTTTATGGGTGCTCTATTAAGGAGATACAATATTGTACTTACTACTTCTACCCAACACTCATGCTCAAGATGTGCCCTCTTAAGCATACATGGAACCATTTCCACAATGAAACGATTCCTCCTTTCAGCAACTCCATTTTTTTGCATAGTATAGGCGGTTGTCAGCTATCTCTTAATCCCATGTGTATTCAAAAATGATGAAAATTCCTTGGAGGTATATTCCTCCCCCCGATCTGAGCAAAGGATTTTGATGGAACATCCTGACTCCTCAACAAGCTTCTTGAACTGTTGAAAGTACAGAAGTGTCTCAAATTTTAATTTTAGAAAGAAAACCCACATCTTCCATGAGTAATCATCAACAAGCAACTGAAAATACCTCTTTACACCATAGTTGTTTGGCATAGGACCGAACATATTAGTGTGTACCAACTCCAAAGATTTCTTAGCTCTTGAAGAGCTAACCTCAAATGGTACCCGATGTTGCTTCCCTACTAAGCAATCCGAGCATACTGGCAATGTGGATGAAAGATTGGGAAGGCCTTTCACCATCTCATATTATCCTGAACTCATATGCCCATATCTCTTGTGCCAAAGAGAAGTGGCATCCTTTGTGTTTACCACCATGGCAACATGATGCGTAGAAACGACATCTAAGATGAACAAGACATGCTTTTATGATCCTATTGCTACATGCTTTCCCTTTCTAGTGATGAAACATATCTTTCTACCATTCTCAACACTGAAAACAACATCCATGTCTCTATCCAAGATCTGAGGGACGGACAACAAATTGTTGGCCAAGCCGAAAATATAGAGAACCTTCTCAATCTGATATTTGCCATCCGAAAGAGTGACGGAAACATCACCTTCACCCTGGACTCGGTAGGTCTTATCATCAGCTGGTTTCACTGGCTTGCCTTCCTTTGCCTCAAATATCTCAAACCACGATCTATCTCCAATCATGTGTTTACTGGCACCGGAATCAATTACCACACTGCATCCTTCTACTGAGAAGATATGTGAGTCATGAGCACCTTGTGTGCTCGCTAAGAATCTGAGTCCGAGTCTAATTCGACATAAGCAACATTCCCCTTTGGTTGCTTATTCTTCTTCTATGGTTTGGATTTCCCCTTTCCCTTTTTCTTGTAATTTTGGTCATTGTGTTGTTTATTCTTAAACCAACACTTGTTGGTGTCATGGTTATTCATATCACAGATTTTGCAATATTGCTTGTCTTTTTTTTTAGGTTGTTTCCATTTTCCTTTTGATGAAGATCCTCCCTTCTGAAAATTACCTTGCTTCCTACCCTCTTTTTTGGAGTAGAGGGCATTATTTGGCACTTCATATTTTTGAAACTGATTTGCCTCCTCAGTTTGAAGCAAATTTACCAATTCCACAAAGGTAACTTGTCTACCAGACACATTGAGAGAGGTAATCAACACCTTGTAGGATTTTGGCAAAGCTCTCAAGATGATTGAGGTCAAGAGAGTATCTGCCACTGTCTCTCCCATAGCATTCAATTTGGCTTTCAATTCCGCCACTCTGCATAGGAACAGGTCAATTATCTCACCAAATTTCATATTGAGTGTGTGTAGTTGAGTTTGAAGGTTTAGAATAGTGGACTAATTCTTCCCTTCATAAATGGTAATCAAAGCATCCCAAGCTTATTTACCATATTTGACATCACAAATATGAGGTTGGACCTCATCTGTAGTAGAAAGCAAAATAAACATGAGACACCTTCTATCCTTCTTATCAAATACCTCCTAATATGGTCATGTTGTTGTAGGACGTTTTGCAGTGCCAGTCACTACATCCCTCAAATCTTCAACCTGAAGGATAGCTC
The DNA here is from genome assembly GCA_028583015.1 of Wollemia nobilis. Lineage (NCBI taxonomy): Eukaryota > Viridiplantae > Streptophyta > Pinopsida > Araucariales > Araucariaceae > Wollemia > Wollemia nobilis. The sequence continues at coordinate 1,530,532 of JAQPPZ010002203.1, read as the reverse complement.
TCATCTTTGTCTTCCATGGTGCAAAATTAGAACCTTTGAGCAACTATGAATCTGACAGATATTTGTGAACATTGGCCATTGTGAAGGTTCCTTATAACACCAAATGGTCCCCTTTTCTTTATACTTGCAAAGAGTACGTGAAAGGGAATTCAATCAAATTGATAGCACCTACCTCAAAACCCTTCTGAATAAGGTTGATGAGTTGGAGGATTTTAAGCCAAACAACCAGAAAGAATTAGGGTATTAAATGGAGTGAATATCAAAACTGGTTTTCCTTATTTCTCCTCGACGATTTATAGAGAACAATAGCTCAAATGTCGTTGTTGCAGTTATATTAGGCATTAGATACAGTAGTCCAAGCACGACAACATCACTTGTAAGTGTGGACCAGAGGTACCGTATATAACGAACGCTATTGTGCAATAAATTGCACAAATATGTGTAAAATTTGGGGTCTTTTCTTTGCTTTGTATATTTTACTTTATGATTGAAATTCAAGAAAACAGGAAATTTAAATGCAAAAACAATCACAAGTGCCCACAAATTTAAACACTTAGGTGTCGATTTCCACCGAAAATGCACCTATTACAATACCAATTTGTTACAATGATTTTGCAAAATATTTGAGGTTTTGGTTTGCAAAAAAATGATATTCAATTCCACAATTTTCTCCCCCCTTTGTCTTAGAATTTTGCAAAAGAAAATGCTTTTGATAAACCCTTTTGTGTTGCAAAATAAACAAGGACTGAGAAAAAAAAATGGACTCGTTCAAAGGATGACGAAGTGCAAATAATGACTTATCCCTCCTATTGTTTTGCTTGTAGGTTTTAGGGGCAATAAACAAAACAAAAAACATGTTTCCTTATCCCTCCAAACAAAGAACTTGGGTCATTTTTGTTTTAAAAAAATATGCCACTAACTTTTGATGTCTTGTATCAATGATTGTAATTGCAACAATAAAAAATTGTAAATATTGCAAAAAAAATCAAATAATACCTTTCTTGATCTCCCATCGTGCAAAAAGAATGTAGGAGGAGTCGGTGGGGTTGGAACCCTCAACGTTTGCCGCTCGAGCGCCTAGCGCTTATTGCCCGACCAACTTCGTTGTCGGGGCGGATGGAAACAAGAAGGCACAATGTGCCTTTTATGTTGTAGAGAAAGTCGGTGAAAGATTAAAAAAAAAATTGAGGTTACCCGGTGAGAGTCGAACCCTCGACATCCGGGCAACAAACTTAGCGGTTGGCCTGCACGCCAGTCCAACTAGTCGTCCGAACAGGAACGAAATCGTTTCGCTTTCGTATTATCTCCTTTGAACACCTTTTGTGGTCGTCGCGGACGAACACAGCTCAACGCCAAATGTGACTGCCCTGGTTTTATGTCCACGTCAGAGCTGACAGGGGTTACCGTTGCTAATTCGCTAAAGTTTTGATTAAATTTTTGTTTAAATAAAAACTTTAGAAATTATTGTAATTTGCAATAGCGTCTGTTGTATTCACAATAGTAAAAGTCAATACCATAATACAAATACAAACAACGATACCTTCGTGGGGCTATTCCAAGTGCTAAAATAAACGGCAGAAGCAACAATCTGAAAAAAAAATGACATTGTCTACAATCTATCAGAAATCAATCACGTGTTCATTTTAATGGTTGTCCACCATATCTAGTTGCTTCGTAAGTCTCCAATGGTCCATCGTCACCCATGAACCTCCACGCAATAACGGCTGGCATCAAATTATTTGATTCACCAATCACCGCGCAATATCTTCACATGCCTGTGCACGTGGAATTTTTCGTGCATGGATTGTTTGGAGTGATACCTGCAGATGCAGGATCTAGAGGTGATGGAATGGTTAAATAATTAAACCATATTACCCACCAACCAACCGTATCACATTATCCAAAACGTCATTGCTCTGATACCATGTAAAAATGCGAACCACAATTTGTATTTGAGGTGTTAATTAAATATACAATGTAAGGTAGGTGAATAACTACCATGCAGTTTTAGAACCTACCCAACCTCCTATTAACCAATTTGGAATTAGCACCTATCAACATAGCGTATAACCAATTGTGTAATAATGTAACGACTTATGCATATAATGTAATATGCTAACATTATTACTCTAGAAGAAGTTCATTTAGCTCTTTTCTTTTTTAATAAGGATAAATCCCCATGTCCAGATGAGCTCTCTACAACTTTTTACCAACATAATTAGGATATACTGAAGGATTTTTTATTTATGGCGGTGGAACAGTCTAGGGTAAAACAATACATACCTTGTAAAATAAATGCAACATATTTTACCCTAATTCCAAAAAAGAAGGATGCCAAATTGTTTGATTCTTTTAGACCCATAAGCCTATATAATATGGCATATAAGATTATCTCCAAAATGATGGCAAATCGATTAAGACCATTGTTAGACAAAATTATTTTAGAAGAGCAAGGAGGATTTGTGAAAGGAAGACAAATTCTGGACAAGATCATAGTAGCTCATGAAGTTATACATTTAGCAACTTCAAGAAAAGAGAAAGCAATGATCTTAAAACTTGATATGAATAAGGGTTAAATGAGATTTAATTTTTGCAATTTTAGAAATGTTTAGATTTGGGAATAAATGGGCTAGATAAATTAAAGCTTGTGTCTCTACAATTTCTTATTCAGTGTTGGGCAATGGGTTAGTAACAGAATATTTAAAAGCCAAGAGAGGCCTTAGACAAGGAGATCCTCTATCTCCTTATTTTTTCATTATTATGGAAGAAGTTTTGAGTAAGAACTTAAAGAAGGCTTACAAAGATGGGTTTATAAGTGGACTTAAGGTTAGTAATAACATCGACAACATCACCCATCAATAGTTTGTAGATGATACAACCCTTTTTGGAAGGGTAAGGATTAATGAGGCCAAAGCTTTGAATAACTTTTTAAAGGAATATGAAAGAGCATCAGGGCAAAAAGTTAATAGGACAAAATCCAAAATTTACTTCCTTAACACTCCTGCTAATATCAAAGCAAGAATTTCTAGGTTGCTTCAAATGGAGGAGGAAAATTTACCTGCAACTTATCTAGGGATGTCTTTATTGGAGGGGAGAATGAGGAGAGAATTATGGAATATAGTTATTAGTAAAGTTCAGAATAAACTTCCAGCTTGGAAACGTATATGGTTATCGTTAGCAAGAAGAGTGTAGTTAATTAAGTCAGTTTTTCAGGCCATCCCAATATATTATATGTCATTGTATTCCATGCCAGATCAGTTGAAAAAAGTTTAATCTATATTATGCAATATTTTTTGTGGCCAGGTTTACATGATAAAAGGAAATATCCGTTGGTGAAATGGAGCAAGGTGTGTGATGATAACACTAGGGAAGGTCTTGGTTTAAGAGTTCTTACAAATGCAAATTTAGCTCTTAGGGGAAAATTTATCTAGAGATTGTACAAAGAGATTCAAAGACAACGGGCAATAATTCTTCTAAGTATGTTGATCTCAATGACAAGTTTAATATTTATTGTTTTCTCTCTACAAAATGGTTCTGCTCTTTGGAATGGTTTAAAAAAATCTATTGATCTTATTATTAAAGGTTTAAGATGGGTGGTGGAAACTGGAGAAAAATTTTCTATTTGGATGGATACTTGGTGTGATAAAAAACCACTCAATTTATATCCAATTTTGAAACCTTGGATGAGATCGCTTCAAGACAAATATGGTGATAAGGTTTCAAACATTTTGTACAAAGATCAAGAAAGAAGATACAAATGGAAAGAAGATTTTTTACAAGTATACAAGACATTGATGCTATAGGAGACATTTGAGTAGAAAGATAACAACTGTGATTATTCCAAGGGGAACCAGGGATAAATTGATTTGGGATTTGAATAGCTCAAGAGAATACACAACAAGAAGTGGATATAACATACAACACCAACAAAATAATAATATTACTAGAATATGGAGAGATATTTGGGATAGCCCAAGCATTCCTAAAGTCAAAATGTTTGTTTGGCTAGTAGGTCATAGAAGAATTTTATCCTAGGATAACCTTATGAAAAGGGGTTTTCATGGCCCTTCTCAATGTATTTTTTGTAAAAAGGAGAGTATAGATCATCTCTTAGGACATTTCTCAATAGTCTAGAATCTATGGTAATGAATTCTTAATATGTTTGGTAAATGCATGGTGATGAATAGCAGAATTGAAGATTGGTTAAAGCAATGGCAAAGCACTTATAAAAGTGAGGCTTTACAGACTATATGGGATATATCAAAAGATACAATACTTTGGATTGTATGGCTAGAAAGGAATAGAAGAATATTTAAAGGAAAGGAAAGCAGTTTAGACGTAATGAAAAGGAAGATATGTTTAACCATGCAGGAGTCTAAACCAACCCTATCAACTCACCTAGTCCCTAATCTGGAAGTAGAGAGCCTTGATACACGGAGTCAAGTCATTAAATGAAATTATGATGTTGAGTATAAAAGAAGCAAAAAGAAGGCAAAGAATATAAAGTGGAAACCACCAAATGTGGAGTGGGTTAAATTTGAATTTTGGAGTATCTAAAGGAAATCCAGGACAAGCAGGAGGTGGAGGAACAATTAGAAATAATAGAGGAGAGATTTTGTCTCATTATGCTTTCAATAGTGGATTTAAGAAAAATAATGAAGTTGAAGCTTGGGTGGCTTTAGAAGGGTTAAAAAATTGAAAACAAATGAAATGGAATAGAGTATGGATGGAAGGTGATTCTCTCATAGTAATAAATGCAATATTGAGGAAAGCAAAGGCTCCATGGAACATACAAGAGATATTATGGAAATCCAAGATCTTGCTAAAAAGTTTGAATAAATCAGGCTTACACATACATTAAGGGAAGGTAACAAATGTGCAGATAGGCTAGCCAATAAAGGGGTTTTGATTGAGGATCATGAAGTTAAATTCTCCTTTCTATGGTTAGAGGAAGTAGTAAGTTTAGTTGAAGCTAACAAGAAAATTTTGATTGCCTGAATCAATAAATGATTAAGTTTTACATCAATGTTTTCCATTGGTAATATTTGCTTTATTTTGTAATAGTAATGTGTTTTCATATAGACTATTTATTAAAAAATTTGTGGTTGCACTTGTGTTTCAGGAAGGAAACTAACAATCCATATTTGGTAAAGCGGACTATGATAATGCAATGTTTTGGAAATATTATTGTACTAAGATGCAAGGCATAGATAGTAGAGGTGAATTTTTGGTATTGTGAAGACTGCTATAGGAAAATGTCAAGAAGGATGCTAAATTCTCGAATATTTGTATTCATATAGAAAATTGAAAATCTAGAATTCAAACATTTTATGTAAAAATATGTAGGTTTCTAGCTATAACATCTCAATTGAGATCATAAGTGTATCTATTTGTAAACTCTCAATATCTAAAGAAGAGAGTTGTAATTTTTCAAGAGTAGGGGACCCGAGTACAACCCCTTATTATCCAGCAAAAATATATATATAAATATTTATTTGTTCTAAATATCCACCATTTCATTCCCAACTACCATCACCAATCTACTCTAACCTCCTATTGTTAGTTCTTCGCATTTTGCTTTTCATATCCACTTATAAAAATATTAATTGTTATCTTCTCCACCTACAAATTTATGCTACAAACATAACCTTGTGTGCTTGAAAACAATATAGAATTCCACTCAACATGTAAATAAGATAATATATAATAATACCAAAGAACATCACTATAACCACATATTAGACATAGAGATCTGACATGTAAAGTCTACTACCAAGAACATCATGAGAAAATGGAGGAATATTATGCACAAAATAATCCAATTGCATAGAGGTATATGGGTAAATATTTGTATATGATACAAAGTTAAATAAGCTTAATATAATATGCTAGGGTGTTCAACCTAGGAATGCCTTAGGTTTACCCCATTTAAACAAAATTTGTTGAGATTTAGGTGCAAATTAGTTAGTTAAGAAGATAAGTCTATTAGCAAACATAATTTACCAAACATTTTAATTTTAGTTTGTTTTTTGAGTGGAAGTGGTAATTGAACTGTATAAATTCTATGCTTTATACAATAAAATGCATAATCTAGTTTTAATCATTTAGTATTATATCTATAGATAATTTGTTTTGTGTGTCGTGTGAAGCTTGCAAAACAATGTTAAGAACTAAAGGTTTAAATTTGCTAGCTATAACACACCCAAAAAGGGACAAGTATAACCCACCTAGAGAAGGGAAGCAAATGTGTATTTGAATGATAAATATTTAAGAGATGTAGGTTACCAAACATTTCTAATTAGAGATCATAGTAGCTATGGTTCATGATAAAGGGAGATAGTTTAATAATCCCCTATTGATGAGATCAAGGTAATTGAAGATGTGGGTGACTTAGGATATTGAGACCATTGTCTAAAATTATCAAGAGCTATGAAATCTTATTTCAATTGTTTGATGATAATTTCCTATTAAACTTAGGTGATCTTATTGTTGAATTTTACACATATTTCCAATAACAAACAAAAGTAAACCATTCACTCAAATCTTATACAAAAAGCATAAAAAGGACAAAAGAGAAAGTGAGAGACACAAAATTGATGGGTATTCTTAGGCACCATAAATATCCAATGTATTATTTGTGGACAAGGATCACAACACTCAAGTTAACAATACCAATACAAAAAAAAAAAAAACAATTACATAATCAAGTTAACCTAAGTTGACATAACAAGTGGGCTTGAGGTTAATTAGAAATTATAAAATGGGTTTAACCATAACAAGGTTAATAGTGACCCATAGGAATTACATAAATAAATAATTGAATACATTGTACAATGAATGCATATAGGCCTATATAAAAGTACATAAAATGTTGGCCTTGACCATAAGTTAGATTACACTTTCAACACCCCTTCATAATCTAAAGTGAGGGACCAAGGAGAGAAGACGTTAGTGACAATTATCATCTAGTTCACCTCTGCATTTGAATTAGACTCATCTAAGTCCCCCTTAGCTAGAAGATGACCACCCATTTTAATAAATTCAACTTTAAACCTTTGTAGCTTTAGTAGATAATTTTTAGTTCAATTTCCTTCCTTACAATATCCACAAATGGTCTTTGATTTCTTTGAAGACTTAGACTGGTCATTGGACCCCGAGGTCTTTGTCTCCTCAGGTTTGAGCTCCTTTGTATAATGTTGTATTTGAGAAATACCACCAAAATTCCTCATTACTACCTAAAAGTGAACTAGGAGAGGAAAAGTTATTCAAAAATTAGAGTTTGTTGTGTTTCCAAGTATATAGGAACTACATGAACCATGAGGTTAAACATTTGAAAGGAAGGAGAGAGATTAGAAAGAATTATTTTGACACATTCTACAACATCTTTCTTTTTACCTCCAAAAGATGCAATATTTGCTCTTAATGCCTTAAATCTCAAAATATAGTCCTCATCGTTATTAAACACATTTTGAGAGAAGAAAGCTCTAGTTCCAAGCAATTAACATCAATTGTACTTTTTCAAACAACTTTGCAATTTCAACCATACCTTAATACGTTTGTTCTCATCCTTGATATGGAAAAGCAATGTTGGTTAAATCAACAAGGAGAATTGGTTAAGAGCTTCTTCTTGCCTATGTCGATGAGTTTCACCATCAAGGGTGGTTGCATTCTCTACTAAAAACACAAGTTCTTACTACACAATAAACCAGTCATCTGAATCAACCATATGCTATAATTGCGACCATTGAGGAGACTTGAGGATCCATCCTACACAAATCAGCTCACAACACTATAATAGATCCTTGAACTAATGTTATCTATGTGAAAAGCTCAAAACACTTCCCTATGCAAAAGTTGTGGCCTCCAAAAGCTTTTCCCTAATTGACCTCAACAATCAGAATAATAGCCCTTCAAACCTTGGAAATACTAAATCCAACCACAATTTACCACTTGGCATCCTCTAATTCACTAATGACTACCATTAATTCTACACCACCTATTCACCACTGGACTGTTGAAGTGCTATAAGCCTAACAATGGTTAAATCAGATTGGATGAAGAGATATAAGTATGAAAAATGTGGTGTTTGATGGCGTGAAACATGGCCACAACGACCAAAGATCCAATCCGCCTTTCTTAGCAAGTGAAAATATTTGGAGAGATTCAAACTTGAGTCTCTCATGTGCTAAGAACCTTTAAATATTCAGTCCACCAAGACGTTGGTTGAGGCAAGAAAGCAGCATCCCTTTAGACGACTTATTGTCAACTGCAACCAAAGAACAAAAGTGTCAGCAATGTATTGACATAAATTGAATGCATGACCTATGCCTCCCAAAACACTTCACTTGACTAGCCTGCTAATATGCACAATGATGATAGAATCACTAACACTCCCATAGATGGACCACAATCAATCATGATCGTCTTCTAAAAGGTGAGGCAAGCATGATTTTAAACCGTGGCCTCCTTTACAACACAAAAAGACCAAGTTGCCATGTCATATTGCTAGTCGAAATCTAGGCAATGCATTCATAAGATATATTGCACAAGGTTTCTCCGAAAGATGCAAACCAAGATTTAAACCTCAACCTTGATTGAGTAAAGTGCTTCATTCACACCCACTTGACCATGTTGGCCACTCTTCTTGATCAGAGGTGTGAATCACCTCCTTGAAGAAAGATGTTTGTGCTCTTCGTATGGAAAGGGCACTATGCAAAAATTTTGAACACAATGGCTATGGGCATCAATATTTTTTAAAATAGGTGTACCCAAATTTTGAACAAATTATAGCAACACAAAACATTGATTTCTCTAGAAAAACTCTCTTTTGGGGAAACATATTTTCTCCAAAACCTTTGAAAGGATGGATGATGAGAAATAGGGTAGAATATCCTCTTTGCCCCTCGTGTGGAAATAGCTTAGGAGACTTTGAGGACGAAATTGCCCTAGAATTTGATAGAAGAATCAAAGGCTTCAAAAAAAACTATGTGTTTGTTCTCCCTTCTCAATGCATCCCTCTAAAAGATCTTCCTTCTCAATGGAGTTTGTAGTTTCCCTTTTAGCTCTATACCCTCCCTAATACCATGTTGAATATCACATTGATTTCCAACAACAAACAAAAGTAAACCATTGACTCAAATATTATACAAAAAACATAAAAATGAAAAAAAATAAAGCAAGAGAATTGATGGGCACCCTTGGGCACCATAAATAATCATTATATTATCCATAGACAAGGATTAAAACACTCCAACGCAAGATGGAGTGGTTGGGGTGTTTATACCAATACCAAAAAAACCTAGTTACATAATCAAGATAACCTACACTGACATAACAGGTGGTCTTTAGGTTGATTACAAATTATAAGATGGGTATAACCATAACAAGGTTAACTATAGCCCATAAGGATTACATAAAAAATATATTTATATACATTGTACAATGAATGTTGGTAGGCATATACAAAGTAAATTATATAATGTTGGCCTTGGCCATAAGTCATTACATTTTCAACATTTAGGCCTTCCTAGATCCCCTTTGAGGCCAAAAACCTTCATCTATAGAAGTGGTGGAATCAAGCCATCATCATTAATGTTGAACATATTATTTTCTCTAGCCGTCTCCTAAGCCTTTCTCGTTCTTGCACATTGCACCTTGTCCTTTAGTGAATTAATCACTTTTCAATTCAACAACCTACTTCATGCACCAAGTCTCTTATTATAGACACCTTCAAACATTCTTATGGGGCTTCTTTGAATATGCATTTCAATAATGTCCTTGACACTTGCAAGCATAAATCCTATTCACATAATCTAGTTTGCAACAATCATGTGATATGCCCTCTAGTTTATCTTGCATAAAGTCAATAAGCGTTGTATATAGTTAGGACTTTACATTCCTTCCTTGAGAAGATCACTTTATAATTCAACATAAATCTTACTCCCACATCTTTCCTATTAAGCTAACAAGTTCATTAAAAATTAATAATAGTATCTAAAACATGTGGTTGCATAAAAGACATCAATAACAATATCCAATCTCCAACACAATGAAAAACAATGTCTAGTCCTCGAAGCATGTCTTTGACGAAGACATTAGTAGCAATATCCAATCTCTAAAGCATGTATTTCATCCTCAACTTTAATAACAATGTTTGGTCTCCTAGTTATTTGTCATCAATAGACTTTAGAACACAATCTAATCTCCTAAGAATCCATTGTTAATGAAAATTTTAATAATATACAATTCTTCGACTTATTAGAATTCATGGAAAAAGCTACTTTTAGCAACAAAAGATATATTAGAGACTCTAATACTTATTATGGTCTCTATAAAAATTCATCGAAGACATGAATAGCAAATTTAATCTCTAATGGTTCAACTTTATTAAATACGTGAATAAAAATGTATCATCGTTTGAGCATCCAGCTTCCTTAAAGACTATTTAGTCTTTAAAACATATTGATTTTCTCTTTAAGAATAAAATCATATCCATTGCAATTTAAAATTGCAGATGTCAGAATGAAATGGTTTCTTTATATAGAAACTCAAACCACATGCAACTTATCTCAATAGATCATGCAATTACTCTAGTCAGAAACTTAATAAAGCAACTAATCAACAAACACAAAATCAAGTTCCAATTGTGGCAAGAATATCCCCTAACTTCTTAAGATTTTGTACTAATGGTATTAAAGAGCAAAAATGCACACAAGCTTGGATAACTATGTTCAATATCAAAGGGGGATGTGCATCAAACACATGTCCAAACGATCTCATTGAGCTTATACTTATACTAATTGGAGGAAACAACCTAGCCCTACAATTTAAAAACCCAATAGTTTTACCTTTGGATACCCGACATTAGGGTTTTGTCCTACCCAATCAGGCATCATCTCAAATGTACTTAAGAACCTTAAAGCCCAAAGGTCCCTAGGCTTGTGATACAATCATTTGCCCTATTACCATTAACGGATTTGATGATGCAACGGTAGGCCACAAAAATAGGCTCACCACCAACCTAAGTTGCTCACTCTCCTCTCATGTAGACAATTAACATGTTTGTTGGTCAAACACTATAGAATCAAATGTCATTGAAATTTATGTTAATAGTGCACCAAAGCTCCCAAATAAGGCTTTTGGCATAGATCCTTCTACACAACTTACATAGGTGAGACAAGGGACTCCATATGATTAGAAGGACAAAACTATCATCTTAACCTTCATTGCACAAGAAACAACACTCACAAGCGAACACTCCTAACTCTAGTATTTAGTATCCCACACATGGCTTTTTTGGTGCCTAGTTCAAAGTGTCTATATATTGCATTTTATAATCTTTGTATACTTAGTTATTGACTACAAACACTAGTTATTCCATTTGTTTTTAACCTCTAGTCTAACTTAGTATTCTTGCATTTTTGCTTACAAATTATCTTAGAAATTGAATTATCTTAATATGCACCCATGTCCATCTCTCACCCAACCTAAATGCGGGAACGAAATTGACCAAAACAATACCCATAAGCCTCTCTTATACTCCCACAAGGCTTCAACACTTTGCTATATATTATATACAATGGCAAGGTAGATGTTCAATTCTCTGTGCATAATAGTTATACTCTAAGTTAGGATAGAAAATAACTCTATGAAAATCCACTTCAAACATTTTTCCTACTTTTATACCAAAAATGAACCCTTAAATCTAAAAGGGTTGCAACATATATAACGACAAGTTTGGTGCTTAATTCTCTACACATAATAGTTACTCCAAGTTAGAATAGAAAATGACTCTCTTAAGATCAAATTTCAAATATTCTCAACTTTTAAACCAAAAATAAGCTCTTCAATCCAAGCTCCATTTTTCACAATTTTGTACCATTACAAGTTCCACCTTATCTCTATTTATTTTTGTGCCATATTTGATCTTATATCTCTACTTATTTTTGTGTCGTATTCAATATTATTATATATGCTAAGCAAGCTCTTTAACCAATATTTTCTAGAGTGTCTAATGATCATATATCCAAAACAACAAGGCAATAAATAGATAAAAGCACGCTACAATAATAAATAAAGTATATTAAATCATTGAAGCACACTACAAAGTTACTTGTTAGTTGTTTCCATGTGCAAGCATATAAAAAATGAAAACTTTTTTTCCTTCTTGTTACTTGTAACTTTGTACCTTTTCATATTATAAGCAATACAATATGTGTTTTGTCACTTTCATGTGTACTTAAAGCTTGAGCCTTGTATGATGTCTTGACATGAATTATTTGCTTTTATTGCAATATTTGTTTTGCATAATTTTAATTCATTGTAACATGCAGGAAAAAAACTTTTTTCAATGAAAATTTTAATTTTCTCCGGTTTTCTTTTTTGCCAATTCCTGATTTTTGCATATTTTAAAAAATGTCGATTCTTTGCCGATTCCGATTTTCTCAACTATGAAGTGAACAGCCTAGAATTTTCTTAACTCATGGAACTTTGTAGGAACTATTCCCGCAGTAGGGGAGGAATCTGTAGGTATAAAACAAGGAAAAGTAGCAATGAGATAGGAGAGTTGATGGAGAAATTTGCTAACTTAAAGATTGATATCTTATTACATCTAAACACTACATTAGATGAACTACAAGCTAAGAACAAATCTACTGAACCCTTAGCAATGTATTGTCCTAGATCTAGACAAAAGCATGGTCTTCAAGAATTTCCCTTGAACAAAACCATTATATGTAGTATTTGCGAAAAAGGACATCCTACAAAAGGACATTCTACAGATCGTTATGATCTTCCCTTAACAAAACCATTATATGGGACAAAGGAACAAATTTTCCTATAACCAAAATCCCCTAAGGACCCCATGGATGCAAAACCCATGGAACACCCCTTGGTCCATGCCACCACCTCCACAACAATGGGGTCAATATCCTTGGCCTCCACCTCTAAAATGGTCTACTCCATGTTGATCCAACCAACAATGGAAGCCACAACCAACACCCAACCAACCTTGGATGGCCCCAAATCAGCAATTGGTTGGACAACCTCAATTAAACCAACCATATGTGAGGCAGCTTCTGTTCAAAATTAGCAACAATACTTGTTTCCAGGACCCCCAATGCCTTTACTCCAACTCAGCCACAACTTGAAAAACAACCTCTACTTCCTGCACAACCTGTGGCCAAACCCAATAACTCTAGACAAGCATCATCCCCTGTCAATGCAACAGATACCAATGACACAATCAAGATTTGACACAATTGATTGTGATAATGTACAATTACGCTCAAGCACAATACTTTCTAACCCAACTCCTCCAATAATAACAGAGCTGGGAGAAACAAGACAATCAATACCTTCAACCCCTAAGCCACCTAATGAGGAGGAAGAAGATCCTCAAGAAAATATTCCTCCAAGTGCTTCTAAAGCACCATACCCTAAATACTTAGAAGCCAGAGAAGAACTTCAAGAAGAACATGATTTACTAGTAGAACTCAACAAGTTGAACATAAAATTATCTTTACTCCAAGCAATAAGAGAAGTACATGTGTTAAACAAAACCATTAAAGAGTTATGTATTGAGAAACCAGGGAGGAAGAAAAAGCAATATCCCAAAACCATACAGGTAAATGGGAAATTACCTGACTTATTAGTCGGTAAATTAGTACCTTCTAAGTATGGCAATCCCAGAAGCCCCATCGTTACAGTCTCCATAAGTACAACAACAATACCCAATGTTTTAATTGATTTAGGTGCTACCATTAACATAATGACTATAAATACATTGGATAAATTACATTTAATAGACATACGTCCAACATCCACAATCCTACAAATGGATGACCAATCAATTGCTAAGCCTAAATATTTAGTAGAAGATTTCCCTTTGTCTATAGATTTGTGGGAGTGTCCTGTAGATTTTATGATATTGCAGCCTCGAGCTAAAATTAGTGGTTACCCATTAATTCTTGGACGGCCATGGCTTGCTACAACCGCTGCATTTATTAACTATAAATCAGGGACCATGACTATCTCAAATGGGGTGACTTCCAAAAAGATTTCTTTATACCCCCTACGAGACCTTCACTAAACTTTTCAAGAAACTTATGGGTAGATGATCTAGAAGAACAAGAGATTTTCTCCAACTTGGCCACTACCAACATCAAGGAACATGTGGAAGAATTAGAAAATGACTCTCCTTGACACAAGATGACCTCATATCAACAAGTGTCTCCACCCAAGGTCAAAGCCAAGTGGTACAAATCATTTGCATGTGAAGATGTAGAGCATTTGCCACCTATACCCTTACATAGTAGTCAAATTAACATGTTATAGGGTAGGCATAATCATGATCTTTCTCTTGCCAAATGTCCTTTGCAAGACATTATTCCTTCTAGAATCACCTATGATGAAAATTTTAGAATCTTTCATTGCTTGTTACCTCACCAATGTTCGTTAAACCCATTGTTGAGCAAATTTAAAGGAATTACATTTGTGCATCCAAGCACAAAGAAAATAGAAATCCAGCCAGGAAAAACACTCAATGTTAACAGTTGTCTACATGACGAAGAGGAATCAAAACTATTTTGTGTTAAGTAGACATACAAGCGCTTTTGCATGCGATTAATGCGATATGAAGAGGATACACTCCGATGTTTGCATACATCACAAATATATCAATATATAAAACCTTTCATCAACCACAACGGACAATAAATCTTGCCCTAAGGGACACAGTAAACACTGAAATCAAAAAATTGCTTGACGTAGGGTTCATTTATCCCATCTCTGACAGTCAGTGGGTTTCCCCACTGGTAATTGTTCTGAAAAAGAAATGAAAGTGACAAGTATGCATTGACTATCGTGAGCTAAATAAAGCTACATGAAAAGATCATTTCCAATTCCATTCATAGATCAAGTTCTCGATACACTTGTTGAAAAGAAAAACTTTTCTTTTCTTTCATGGTTTTAGAGGGTACAACCAAATACAGGTGGCGCTTGAGGACTAAGATAAAACTACCTTTACATGCCCTTGGGGGACATTTGTCTATCAAGTTTTACCATTTGGACTTTGTAATGCCCCCGCCATCTTTTAGCAAACAGTTCTTGCTATATTTGCTTATCTCACTAACAAGTGTGTAGAAGTGTATATGGATGACTTTACTGTATATGGATGACTTTGTTGTTTATGGAGAGACTTTTGATGAAGCTCTCCACAATCTTGATCGAGTGCTCAATCGATGTGAAACTTGTCCTTAAGCCACAAAAAGTGCTTAATGTTAATGGATGAAGGTATTGTTTAAGGATACCGTTCTCTTTTGAAGGAATAAAAGTAGATCTCAAGAAAATAGAGGTCAGAAAACAATTGCCTCTAGAAACCCAAACAAATGTTAGGAGCTTTTTAGGACATGCAAGCAACGCAACTATAGATGATTTATTGAAAAATTTAGTAAAATTGTTGCCCCTAATTTGGCCTAAATTCAAAAACGTATATGTTTGCATAACTGCATTTTTAGCAAATGTTTTTGGTTGGATTCTTCTTGAGGAATAGAACTTGATAGTGTTATTTTCTATATTTGGTTGAATCTCATATGTCCAAAATGAATTCTTCAAGATCTAGGTTTTCAATTTATACACAAATCCACAAGCAGAGGTTGCATGAGATGGAGCTATTGTTGAAGAGCAAAGGTTTATGGAGTGTACAAAGTACCTTTGTTGATCCTTCTAATCCCAAAGAACGGGAAAAAAATAAAAGCTCGCACAATTTTCAAATTATTCAACGACATTGCTTACATCATCAAGCTCCATATTCTAAATGAATATCCGGCACAAATGTTCAACAGGGAACATCTAAAAGGAATAACAATAAAATATCGAGGCAAGAAATGAAGATTATGTTAAACAAGGTATTTGAAGGATTTTACGAAGTACTTGTATTGAACCTTCTAATCCTTTTAGAAAATGCATAAACTAGAAGATCGCATGGACAAAGCATCTAGCTTCATTGGTTTGTGCATTGGTCTAGAACCTCACTTTCACCTCAACCCAATGTTCAAAAGCTCATAGATCAGATTTCACCTTTTGAATGAGGTTAGCTCCACTAACAATGATGGCAATATCATCCACATAACAAATAAGGATTACACTATCATCACGTGTAGCTTTAACATAAACATTAGAATAAGAGAAGCTCCTTTTAATTCTTGATAGTCAATTTTGATGTACTAGATGTTAGATGTCACATCTATTTCCAGAAATGAACAGAAGCAATACATCCACTCAAATATTATACAAAAACTGTAAAAAGGGATAAAAGAGAGAATGATTCGGGCTTGTGACCTTTTTGGGGCATGGCTTTTTGCCTGGAAATGCTCAAAAAAAAATTCTTTTAATTCTAACCACACTGTTAGGGGCATGACTTTGTGCTTAGGATTTTGTTTTGATCCATTCAAGAAGCTT
This sequence comes from Wollemia nobilis, assembly GCA_028583015.1. NCBI lineage: Eukaryota > Viridiplantae > Streptophyta > Pinopsida > Araucariales > Araucariaceae > Wollemia > Wollemia nobilis. The sequence goes on along the minus strand of JAQPPZ010002203.1, from coordinate 1,514,074 downwards.
TGGAAAGATTAGAGAGAGAAAAACAAATTCAGCAGGCAACTTTGTTGCCAACAATTTTGTGGAAAAAATTGCTCCAGGTTCCTTAAAATGCAAAACAAAATATTTACTAAAAATAGTAATTTTCTATTTTTAGATTTTCATAGCCAAAATGCATCTCTAGCCATGTTGACACATCAATAGAAGACAAAACACAAAAGAACAAGTCATATGTATGTAATTTTCAATTAAATGCACTTTGCAATTCATGGAAGCTTAATCACCACATTTTCATGTGTGACCTTCTAACTCATCAAAGGTGAATCGCCATGTGCATGACCTTCCATATTCAATACGATCGATTTCCAACACACCAAAATATTGTATAAAAAGAGATGCACCCCTGATTGTAAAAGGCATAAGTAATGGATGCAATGTTATAGCCTCACATCTCAAAGATTGCTTGCATTCTACTCAGTTTTCTAAGCTTTAAAATCATTATGTTATTTTGCTTATATGTTTTTGTGTTATGGTTTATTATACTTTGTAATTTCTAAATTGCATTTTTTCTTCATATTCCTTAACTTGAAATTTTGAGTTAAGAATCAAAGAATGATATAGTGGGCACTCATAGGCACCATAAACAATCACTATATTATTCGTAATTACGATACACAACACTCCAATACAATGGATCGAGTGGAGGGGGTATTTATACCAATACCAAAACCCCAATTACATAACCTAAGTCGACATAACAAGAGGGCTTTAGGTTAATTACAACTACAAGTTATCAAGGTTTATCCATAACAAGTTTAACCACAGCTCATAAGGGTTACATAATAAATAATACAATAAATTAAATACATTTACACAATGATTGCTCGTAGGCCTATACAATATTTGCATTATACAATGTTGGCCTTGGCCATAAGTCAAATTACAATTTCAACAACCCCCTCATACTCTGCACTAAGGGGCCAAGGAAAGAAGACATTAGTGACAATAATATCCTCTCTATATAATAGATGCTCTAGCGGGCCTCTGCACTTGAGAAAAACTCATCTGCATCCCCCTCATCATCTGGAAATCTATTGATGCAAAAATGTCTTTGCACACGAAACTCCTTATATTGGACTATAATAATCACTACCAATATCAAATACTCCAACACATATTCAAAGAACACCTCTCCCAAGTCTACATATGAGGAAGACAAGCCAAGAGTACTCCTAAAAGGTTGCTTCAATCTTCTATAGTCACATAAGGTAAGACTTGGAAGCATAGCTTTCCTTTTTACAGCATACATCACCTTGTTTGGAAACTTCAACTTACCCTTTAGCCTCCTGCTTTCTATCACCAATAGAGGCTTTCCATGGAAATATTTATGAAAAGTGCCATCACAAAATTCCAAGGGTACCTAGACAAAGACTAGAAGAAGGTGAAGATCATAAAAGATTAGATCTTCATGAATAAGTTGAATCAATAGCCCAAAGGAGGAAAAGGGATTGACTAAAGCATATTCTAAATCCTTTTCCTATATGCCTCTAGAAGACTCAAAACCTGTTGCAACTGTCACAAATCCAACTCTTATCTCCCATAAATGTAGACCAAAGATTTTGATTGCATATGTTAAATTTACCCTTTCAAGATAGGGCAAAAAAGTTTGAGGACTATCCTGCACAATTAGGCCTCTAACACTGTAACCGATCCGTGAACTAATGTCACCAATGCAAAGAGCTTAAAAAATCGTGCGATTTTAAAAAAATGGGCTCAAAACGCTTCTGTATGCAAAAGCTATGGCCTTTAGGAGATTTTTCCAAATAGTCCTCAAAAATGAAAGTATGAAAGCTCCAAGCCTTTGAAAAAAAGCGTCCAATCGTAGCAAGCTACGTGTCATATGCTCATTCGTTCGTTAATACCACATAATTTGTGTTGCCTATATGCCACTATGTTGTTGGGTTGACATGTGTTATCTTCTAATTGGTCGGGGATGCATATAAAGGTAAAAGAGGTAGCCATGTCAACCCATAGTCCACATCATCCGTTGAATGGTAAAAGACCACCCAAAGGAAACCTAAGACCTTCGTGCTAACCAAGCTGCCAACACATGCCTTAAGGCTTGAAAGTTGCCTCCACTCAAAATAACAAACCCCTTTGTCAAGCCAAATGGATGCTACAGCTTTTGCAAAAGGTATTCAAACTTGTGACCTCTCACTCCAAATGTGTTCGAGCTGACCAACATAGCAACCATCACTGTCATGTCGTGGGTGCCTATGCCTCCTTTAGAACACTATACATCCTAACAAAAGAGAGCATTCTTTGCAAAAAAAGGCAAGCGTAGGTTTCTAAATTGGAACATCTTCTCCCCATATGCACAAGCCAACACTCACCTGTCCAAGTCGCCACACCCTCCAAGACACAAAAAGGTTGAGTCATTCGTTATGTTTGCATCCGTTTAGCAAAGTAAAGAACAAAAGAAGGTACTACAAATCAAACCCAGGTCCATCCTAGGCAAAAATTCTTATCCACACCCGCCTAACCCTCTTGATGGCTTTTGCAATGTTTTAGAGGAAGTGTGCATCCTCTCCTTGGAGAGTGACAACATGCTCACAATGTGCGGTCAGTGCAACACATGCGCAAGAGATTCAACAATGGCAGATTTAAATTCAAAAATTAGCACTACCTAGTTTTATAAACGTCTTGTCGTGGCTTCCATATGAGGAACAACTAAAGTACAATAATGAACATAAATTTGCGAACGAACCTTGATAATGACGGAACAGGAAGAGGAGAAATGAAAAATTTCCTAATTGATGGAAAATGGATAAAGGAACAAGGAAAAAGATCTCTTTCTCGCCTCTTATGCTGAAAATGCTTATGAGGTTTTGAAGAGTAATTTAGTCTAAAAGTCAGATGAAGGAACAAAGGCTCTGAGATAACTTTCTATGTGACCAAGTGTTGGTCACAAATATGCCACAGGAAAAGGATTTTATATGTATATGCGCCCTAGACTTGGCCAACATTGAAAGGCCGAGAGAGAGAAAAGTCTCCCGGGCCAATCTCCAGAGAGGGCTGGCTCCCAAACTAATCTAAACTGGTTTTGAAGATAAAGATGCAGGAAAGAAATGGGAAATAACAGAAGGAAAGGGAAATAACAAGAAAGAGATAGACATATGACCACAGGCCAAAGTGTATAATTTGGGGCAGACTAACAGCAGGAATTCCACCAAGTTTTATAACAACATCTAAGAAAAGAAAGCAACAGAATTAAACTCACACCTTTGTAGAGATAACCCCCAGATCGCATTCCAAAATCTACTCACTAACTAGCAACGTTCGAATCCAAAATGCAGAATTCAGAACTTAACAGCAGGAACATGAGCATAAACAGAAATGACTTTAAAACAGAAGGAAATCATACACAGAAGAATGCTTGCGAATCTCAGAAGCCGAGTCTCTTCTATTGATGCAGAGAACTTAGAGAGTTTTCTTGCAAAATGTCTAACCTTCTTTGCTTTAGATATACATGAATATTTATAGAGGTCTTCCCTCTCTCTTTTGCATCACAGCATTTAAAACATACAACAGATTTCGAAGAGGTGATCCGCAAAATGTGCACTTGAAAAGACAAACAATCCCCCTTAATCTGCCTTAGAGAAATCACACATTAAATGACCATCATCAGAGTAAGCCGAAAATTGTCAGGAGATCATGAACAGAACTTTTAATGCTGGAGGCCTCTTCAATTTTGGTGGCGTCGAAAACTGCCTCAGGCTCTTCTATCTTGCGCACATCGGTAATCAGCAACATTTAATCTTTGAGCCTCTTTGACCACGATCTCACAATCCGTTGGAGAGCCTTTAATTGATCCTTATCTCCTCCGCACGTTCTCCTATGCAATCCTGAAGGAAAATGCAAACAGAACTGTATCGGGCCTTTGTTATTGCCTTGGTTGCGAAAATGCGACATGTCACGAAATCGCGACACTTTTATCTTGTTGCCTTATCTTTCCGCCATCGGTCGCGAAATCGCGACATCTTTTCTTAGTCTAGCTTTGTCTTCCTGACATGTCACGAAATCGCGACATTCTCCTTTGTTTAGGCTTTTTTCCTCAACATGTCGCGAAATCGCGACATTTTCCTTCGCCTGCCTTCTTCGCTACTCCAAGTCACGAAAACTTCACCATGTCGCGAAATCGCGACATCTCTTTCTGTGTCCTTTTCTTCCTGCAAGGAGCGAAAATAGGACATGTCGCGAAATCACAACAGTCCATACTTAGCATTGTCTTTCGGGCTCCTTCATCGCGAAAACGCGACATGTCGCGATATCGCGACAATTCTCCGCACTTGGTCTTTCCTGTCATACATGTAGCGAAATCGCGACATGGCTCTATCCTCTCCTTATGTTCGCCTTTGCCTCGCGAAAACGGAACATGTCGCGAAATCGCGACATGTTTCTCCATTTGGCTTTATCTCCACAATATGTCGCGAAATCGCAACATTTTCTGTCTTCCTTTACTTTGATGCTTTTAGGCCGCGAAAAATCAACATGTCGCGATGTCGCGACATTCCGTACAATTTGGCTGCCTCCTTGCTTCCTCCTCATGAAAATGCGACATGTCGCAAAATCGCGACATTTTCCTGCCTTCGCCTTCGTTGTCGCTTCCTGTCAGGATATCGCGACAAGTTCCTCCTGTTTGACTTCATCTTCAAAAATGTCGCGAAATCGCGACATCTTTCATGCCTTGTGTTTATCTTTCAGTTCTTCCACAATAACGCAACATGTCGCGAAATCGCTCCAATCCGTACCATTTGCGCCTTCCTCGTTTTTCTGTCGCGATATCATGACATTTTTCATTGACATTGCCCTTTGCTGCTTTATGTCGCGATATCGCAACATTTTCTCTTGTTCTGCTCTATGGCCACCGCAAGTCGCGAAAACACGACATGTCGCGATATCGCGACAGTTTTCATTTGAATTCTCCCAAACCGCAACAAGTCGCGAAACACCAACATGTCGCGATATCGCAACAGTTTGGCTTCTCTGCTTCCGTTGACTATTTTGACTGCGAATACGCGACAGGTCGCGAAAATGCGACATGTCGCGATATCGCGACACTTTCTTGACTTAGCTCTTTTCTGTATTTGGCGCCGCGAAACTGCGACAGGTCGCGATTTTGCGACATGTCGCGATATCGCGACAGCTTCACTTTTGCACAAACTTGGTTATTTTGCATGAACAGCAACAACAAAAACAATGTGGCAAAAATGCCAACACCAAGCAATGTTGCTCCATACCCCCTCTAATACCATGTTGGGTTTCACACCTATTTCCAAAAACAACAAAAGCAATCCATTCACTTAAATCTTATACAAAAAGCATAATAAATGACAAGAGAAAAAAAGATATAGCGGGCACCCATAGGTACCATAAATAATAAATATATTATCTGTATATAACATACACAATGCTCTAGGTTCGAGGTGTAGACCAATTGGTGCGGTGAAACCCCGTAAGGGGGACGAATGCCCAGGGTTCAAATCTCGGGCCTCATCGGACTAAACGCTTGTCCCTTTCCTGGTGCTTTCAGCAGCATAAAGGTTTAAAATGAATGCAGCATGACAGTTATAGGGGTGGATTGCGTAGAGTACCGTGTGGCAGCTTCTAGGACGGACTGCGCAGAATATCGTGGCAACCGTAAAGACAGATAGCGTGCCAAGATCATCGTGGCGGCTACCTATTCCACCATGTAAATAAAAAAAAAACATACACAACGCTCTGATACAATGGATGGAGTGATGGGGGGTATTTATACCGATACCAAAACCATATTTACATGAGTTAACCTAAATCAACATAATAAGAGGGCTTTAAGTTAATTACAAGTTATAAGGGGGGTTTAACTATAACAATGTTATTCGCAGCCCATAAAGCTTAAATAATAAAATAATACAATAAATTAAAGATACACGTACAATGATTGCCTGTAGTCCTATACAAGATTCGTATCCTACAAACCCGACCTTGGCCATATGTGAGATTACACTTAAAACAACAGGCTCTAGGAGATTGCTCAAGTCCATAAAGGACATGATCAACCTACAAATTGGACGTTCTTTTTTTGTCACATGAAATTCTTATGGTTGAACCATGTAGACCTCTTTTCCCAAGTCCCCATTCATTTTTATCATCCATATGATATACCTTCCATCCTAATTGTGCTACAATGGAGGGACCTAATCAAAATATCATCTTGGTAGTGGGGCCAAATCTCTTTTCATAATTCATCCTTTCTTATTGCACATAACCTTTGGTAATAAGGTGTGCATTAAACTTGTCAATCAATCTGTTTAATTTGCATTTCACTTTATAAACCCATTTACAACTAATGGGTTTCATTCTATGAAGTAACCCAAACAATTCCCACATTTTATTCTTCATCATAGAATCAAACTTTGCCTTCATAACATCTTACCATTTAGGTTTGCCTTTGGCCTCTTCATATGCACTCAATTCATAAGCTTGCCAAACCAAAGCAAAATTTGCTTGCTCAGAAACTTGCACAAAATCTTTTCCTACTCATCTAGTTCATCAAACTCAAAATTTCTCCTCTAACATCCTTCATAGTTTGTTCATAAAATTTTGGTCATTAACATGTTTGGTCATTAACATGCTTCACATGTACAAACCTTCATGCCACTCTACTAATGTTGGCATGCTTCACTTGGACAAACCTTTCTCTTGCTTTGTTCTTTAAGGTCAATCCAAAGTGGATTGGAAATACAAAAATATAGTTAAGCCTCTATCCCACTATGTTCTTCGTCAGTTTGTAATGTTTTTTCATCAATTTGACTTTAATATTTGAACCTCTGCCAACACTACCATTATTTCTAAACCACATAAAAATGTAAATTGGATTACCATCATCTTGGAAGAAAGGTGTCTTCTCATGAAGTATACCATATTTGCTACTAATAATCTCACTAGAAGAGATGTCAAGTAATCCGTATGTTTTAGATTTGTTACTACAGCCAACAAACATATATTTCTTGCTTTTGCATCTAATTTACTTCACTTAATTTTAGGCATTAATACAAAAGCAACTTTATCAAAAACACGAACGCAATTGACCGATGGTTTTCTTTAGACTAGGCTTCTTTAGGGGCAACCTCTTGCAAAACTTTACACAAATTTCTGTTAAAAATGTAGACAGTCGTATTTATTGTTTTTGATAAGTAAGAATGTCACACATTTCGTCTATGTACCATACACGTCAACATCTTCACGATTATCGTGTGGAATGATTGAACTTTTATACTATTTATGTATACCCTCATGCTTGTAAAAAATTTAGACTTTTTTTCAGGGAAACTCACCTCCAATGTCCAACCGCAAGGATTTGATGTTCTTACCAGCTTGTTTCTCCACCAAAGTTTCAAATGCTACAAACTACAAAAAAATTCAAACTTGTACTTCAAAAAAAATACCCACATCGTCTTGGAATAATCATCTACAAAAAGCATTTGGCACCAAAAACCAAGGGTGTGTTTATTGGACCGCACAAATCACCATGTTCTAGACCTACGACACTTTCCCATGCCAATGCTTTCCTCGTTTCAAAAGCTTATCAACTTTGCTTGCCTACTTGACAACCAGCACATGCATTCGGTTATTCTAGAAAGGTAATAGTCCTTGAACCATGTTAGACTTACCGAGAACTAGCAAATATCTATAATTGAGGTGTCCATACCTATCGCACCAAAGAATAGTATTGTTCTCTTTAGCTGCCAACACATATGAACTTGTTGATTTTGGGTCAACCAACCTGTAAAATCCCTTCTCACCAACACCTACAGCAATTACTTTGTTTTTGTGAACATTTGCCACCTCACATATATCCCTATGAAATTTTACCACAAGTCAAGGATTCTTAGTAATTTCATTAACTAATAAAATATTTTTGTTCATATGGGGAATATCTTAGATTTTTGAAGATACAAGTGAAGTCATTAGCTAATGTGATACTAACATCAGCAAGTCTAACAAAGTATATCCTACAATATTCTAAAGAAATAATTTCATCCCTACATACATAGCATTCCTTATGGCATGTGTAATGTTTGGATACACCTAAATCAAAGCACCGGACTGTGGATTAAGTTGATTCTTGCTAAGTTGTAACAAAACCAAACTTTTTTATTGGAACTTGTTTGTCTGTTGTAGTAACAATTGCCTGCTTTTAATCCTTCCTTGCTTGGTTTACACTTTTGCTTTTTAAAATCTTTTATGTAATGACCAGGGTTTCTTGCAGTAAAAACAAATTATTGTGCATTTGTTAAATGCATTACCTTGATTGCTACCACGTGATTGCTTGGAATTATGATTGTCTTTGCCTTTGGATTTGGTAGTGAATCCACTCTTTGTGCTCCCTGAGATTGACTCTTCCATATAAGCCCTTTGGATTTGGTAGCAAATCCACTCTCCGTGCTCCTTGAGATTGACTCTTCCATTTGTGTCCTTTGGATTTGGTAGTGAATCCATTCTCTGTGCTCCTTGAAATTGACTCTTCCATTTGAGTCGGTCTTCGCTCCTTTTGGAGAAGTGTAGAAATTTTCTAAAATTCATGAGTAAATTTTTGCAATCAAATACAAAAATTCGAGAAAAGATTTATAAGCTGGAGGTAAAACTTGCAATACCAAGGCAATTCTGATTTCGTCTTAGACTGTGTCTTAGATGGGTATCAATTTATCTTATAAATTCTTTGGATGCATACAATACTCTAAAATAGATCAGCCTTCTTAAAACCAAGGTTCTTCAAGTACAAAGCACATCAAGATTCTGAAGTCTAAACTTGTTCTTTAAATTCGTCCCAAGTGTTACAGACTGATTGACATTGTGGACTTTAGAAATTAATGCATCTCCAAAAAATATCTTAAGAAGCATTAGAAATTCATGTCTTTTAGCATAATCATCAGCATCAACAATTAATGCTCCCTCCTCTCAAGGACAATGTTGGCTAAATCACAATAATCACAAATAGTATCTTATGACTCCACAAACTATAATTTGTTTGATTAAATTTGAGAATTTGGGACAATTAGAATCTGAATATTTTCCACACTCCCTACAATGGCCTACTATGATTGGTACTGGAATACTTCCACTCTACAATGCTTTCAAATTTTGAATAGTGGACCTTTTACTTCGTCAAGCAGACTCCAATCCACCTTAATTTAAGAAATATAACTATGAGTCAAATGACTCTTTTACCTCGTCAAGCAGACTCCAATCCACCTTAATTTAAGAAATATAACTAGCAATAGCGAACCTCTATTCCTAGCAAATCCTCACCCCTGATTTGATTGGTTGAGCAACCCTCAACTCAGCTTGACTTACAATCAACTACAAAGCTATGTTCCAAAACGTTCTTGGACTAGGACAACAAGATGGCTTTTCAGGACTAAGGGACATGTTGTTGGGACAGCAAATCATGTTTTCAGGACATTGTGACGCATCTCCCACACTGTCCCCAAATCCCAAGAAGCACCCCCATGGAACATAGCTACAAAGTCTTCAAATGTGTACACCTTTTCTCAGTTTTGTCCTTTTGCTTGCTTTAGGAGATAGGACTTTTGATCCTTGGATCATAATTGGGCCTTCAATCCTCCATTCAGCTCCTTTGTGTTATGAGAAAGGCAGCAATATCAATCCCACCCCTGCTGCTCCAACTTGCGTGGATTGAAGCCTTCACTCAAGCAGACTTTTGCTCAATTAAAGTGTTGTTATTTTGAATCTTTTGCTTACAATCGACCTTACACTGGATGTTCGCTCCAACCAAGCCAACAAGGCTTTTGCTCCTATCTTGATTGGAGTTGGACTTCCACTCCGTTTAACCATGCAAACACACCTCTACTTCCAAATCAACCTTCACTTCTTCCATTAGACTTTTTATCAATGAGTGTCCATGCCAATTATACATGAAACATTAGAAATCTACCTTGCAATATTGGTGGTCCCATGATCAACTCTCTTCTATCAAAGTGGCTGACTATTCAATCCACTTTTTGTCATGAACCTACACCAGCACTTCAAAACAAAGATTCAACCCAAAGACCTTCAACAATCACTTCATACACCATACCACTAAGCTACCAGCCCTTTCAAGAATATATATTCTAGATTTTGTGTAAAACACTAACACTTCAAACACACAACATCATGTGCATCAAGCCAGTAAGAACGTGTTCAAAACCAGGAACAGAGGACTGGTAGGAATGCACAGTGGAGCACTTTTGTAGATGTGAACAGTACATAGCAAAAGTTTTGATACCATACAGGAGGAATTCATAGACCATACAAATGGCTTTGTATTCAGATGAATTTATAAGACAAATACATTTTTTTACGGATAACCATGAATCTAAAGATAACCCTTGCTTATGCTAACATTCTAAAGATAATCCCTGATTATGCTAACAGAATTTTGAAGAACTTACTAAAAGTGACAATACATGGTTAGTAGTATTCTAAGTAGGTCTAAGGCTGAGTCAAATTCCAAATATTCTAACAAACTTTATCCTTACAGCCTACATTCCTAAAAAGCTTGTGATTGTTGCAGTATTTTGCCTCCCAATCCTAAAAAAGGAAAAATAGAAAGTTTGCCTGGAGAAGCATCTACACTTATAATTCAGACATTGCTATAGCCTTCACGCTATGAAGGAAATCTCAGTTAAACTTGGCTCCATGTTCAACAAGCAAAATGTAAGAAGTGTTGGTTCTACTTTTCGGAACTACCATCAAAATTCCATAACTTCAAAGCAATCAATTCTGCATGGTATGAAATGTACAATAAACACCAAGATATGATCAGAATTCCATGAGTTCAAAGCAATCTATTCGACATTGCATTAAATGTACACTAAACAACAAGATATGAAATGGAAGCATCAATAGGCACCAAAATTAATGAAATCATAAACATCTCGCAATAATGATGAATGTAGTATATCCCAGCACTAATGATGATCTTCTCAACCGAGTTCTCTTAGATTCTCCTTTGAGATGATCTGAAATGAAGATGAGCCTCACCTACTTATGCATTCCTAGACACAATAAACTCTCCTCTTGACATTAGGCTCACTTGACTCAAGGCAAGGCCACTTACACAAGTTACGCATATACACATCCTAAGATGCCCAGTATCCCTAAAATACCAAAAGTCAATAACTAAAGGGGGCACAAGGTAACATTACACATGTCTCCCACGTGCCCTTTAAGCTTTAACTCATTGACTAATGACAAAATTATGCCTTAACAACATATGATGATGCATAATCAAAGTAGCCCATACAGACTAGAACTCTTTAGCGCCTTGGATGTCTTCCACTACAAGACTCGAACTCGCATCCTGCCTAAAACCTAAGTTGCATGAAACCTGGAAATGGGTAAAGTTTCTGAAACAGAAACACCTTAGGAAACGTGAGTCCTCAAACCCTTTGGAAACGTGGAAATGACAAAGGAAACACCTAATTAAAAGAACATGAAATATTTTTAAATTTTGTACACAAAATTGAATTGAGGAGAACGCAGATGAATGAAAACACATTTAATTATTAAACCTCATGTAGAATACAATTTTTAATGTCAAAGTTCAACCTACAAGTCATGCAGAACTGAACTACGTGGGATACACTATAAACTTTGTTCTTGATATTCCAAGTCATCAAAATCAGTACCAATACGAAAATAAGACCCAAAGTCATGTGCCCTTCAACAGCAGGCATATGAGGAAGGCTTTCATCATCCTCAAGATCAAGTGCAGCCATGGAATATCAAAGGTAGGATTTTTAGGATCCATAACCCAATCTTTTATTTGCCCTCTTGTGTACTGTCCTTCTTGCAATATTCAAGACAAAGATTAGAATTCCAATAAACTAGATCCTCTAACTTTTTTTGTTTCCCTTCACCAAGTGAATGAACCCATATGTGCTTTAATTCCTCACTATTACCGAAGAGCTTGCCACTTGTTCTAGATCCTCTCGCTTCATTGATCCCAACCTAATTATTATATCATTAATTCCTTTCCCTTTTTCCTCATCTACGAGCTTTTGTTTTTAAGTAACTCGATTTTTATTAAAAAGGGTATCGTATCGTATATAGGCCTGAAGCAATACCCATGAAACCTCTAAAAAGAGCTCAACTTTGGATTTTTTGTTTGGTTTTAAATGACAAGAAATGTTGGAAACACCATTGGAAACATTGAAAATGTCTCTTAGAAACGCCCTGAATCATGGGAAGTCAATATGACAAGTTTCCTGGAGTTTCTGAGCAGTTTTCAAGGATTTCTGAGTTTCTGGAACTGGGAAACAAGAACACCCAAGGAATTTCCTGCAACATAGCCTAAAATCCTTTGTCTAGAACCATTCAAGTTTGTTCTTCTAGAACCTGGAAATATCCCACAATGTTTTCAACCATGCTCAATAACTCAAAATTTTCAGCAAGCTCAAATCATAGAAGCCAAAATCACAACATAACGATCCATGACTCAAAGGATCACTTTATTAAGAGAAAGCCACAAAACCTATTATAAGGAGGGCACGTTCAATCATTTGGATCTCTCAAAGGAACTGCTGAAATCTAGAACATCACATCCAATGGCTTTTTAGAAGATGCCATAAACCATATGTTGGATATTGGAGCCCTGGTCATAACTCCCAAATAGTGAATTACTGTTAGATCACATAGTGTTTAGGTGGTGTTGGAACCCCAAATGGTATTCCCATCCCACGAGCCACCAAACATGATCCATAACACCGTGCCACAAAAGTGTCAAGAGGATTGAAACTTCGATTGGTATTCCCACATCAAGTGCCCCAAATTCCCAAAATTTGTATGATGCAATGATGTGGATCAGTCAATCACGGGATCCAATTTAAGCCATGAGTCATGCCATCAGACAAGTTAAGGTCATTCGAAACATGACCTACAAGTTTTTCAAAAACAAGGCAATTCTTGCCATAAAGTTAAAAACAACCAAAAGCTATCATAAATGTTGCATTGCACTATGTGTTGTCATTTTGTTGTTATCACACAACATATCACAGTATTAGAGTTACCCATGATGACCTACCAACTATCAACTATACTATGGGTTATCTCAATGACGTGAAAAGAATCAATGGATAGGGGACCCCAAGCTCCACCCTAGATGTAACCAACTCATAATGAAACATTGAGAATGACTAATAGGATCTTATAAACTCATCTTCCATGACTTTATTATCCAGCTTGATGACAAGCTACCACCATCCATAATCTACCTTGCCTACCATTGATACCTAACACCATTTGAGGAAGGCAAATGATCCCCTTGTTAAGAGACATATCTTTTGTAAAGGTCCTAAACTCTTTAACGTCTCAATTGGAAAGCAAAATATCTCCATTATCTCTAATTTTAGAGGCTTCTTACCCATGATCACACTGATTGGGAGATAAGGTTAGTTCTCATGATGTCCCTATGCATCTTCTCCAACACTATCCCTTTTTGTCGACAATGAAAACCAAAGATTTGTGCAGTAAAGAGACCACCATCACCATCTACCACCCTAAAAATAACAATTCAAGTTCTAATAATGCTCATGAAGGAAAAGGCTGCACTAAGCATGCTTCAACAACAAATTTTGAGAGAGCATAGAGAGTAACTCCTATAAACTCTCCTACCACCCATGGCCTATGGCCCTATATAAAAAAGAAAAAAAACAATAACAATACTTGTAAGTTCAAATCGCTACCCTATGGGTAGAGGGTGTTAATTGACACTAAACACCAAAAGAGCACTAGACCTATCACATCTCATTATAGACGAAGAGGTCGCATAACCCTCAGCAGTTGTTCATAGAGGAAGACATCGTCTCACTGATCTATCACCAACCTTGATAGAGGTAACATCCAGACGATACTTAGAACCTCCAATGACAAAAACGAGGAGGAATGGAGAAGGTGATTAAAAAGCAGTCCTCCAACCCTTTTGCAAGGACGGCCATCTATGGGGATCACTTTCCAAAGGTATAGAGCTAGGAACATCTACTCAGGATACTAAGAAAGGAAACCGTGAGTATCTTTTTGTCATGTCTAGAAGGAAGCAAATCACATAATTTGCTTGCACTATGGCAGATAACAAGAGCGACCAAGGAAGCATCCAATTGGTAAATGACTTAAATGAAAAAGGCTGGAATATAAAGCTTATGTTGAGTCCATCTTGATGGGAGATAATTGAATCATGTAGTCCAAGGGGCAAATGATGTGAGACTTGATCATGGCCCCTTCAGCTGCCATAATGAAGTCTCCAGCACCATTATCTTCTTGTTCCCTAATGTTTATCTCACAGGCTATTTTAGTTTTTGCCTCCTGGTTATTGTTTGTCTTTGTCTGGATTTTCAGTACTCCATTTTTTGGTCTGACCTCTCAACTAATATCAAACGGAATGTCATATTTCATGCAAATTCACAATTTTAACTCTGGACTGCCTTCTTTCATTTATGGACTATCATGCCCAGATGTTGTTGTAGTAAAATAGACATTTTTCTCAGCAAAAGAACGAAGAGTTGTTACTTCAAAGAATAAAAGAAATATCGATTAAAAATGCTCCTAGCATAAATGTGGATTAAAGCAAGACTAAGAGATTGGGAACAATGTGAGCAAAACAGAAGATAGCAACATTTTCATGGTTAAAGTCAGCTGAGCATATGCAGTGATCAGGTTTATCAACCATTATAAAACAATAATATTAACTATCATGCAATTTTGGATGCAATACGAAAATACATAGATAACACCAGTGCAAGGATGCATAGAAATTGTCCATGGGGTTGAACTCTGACTGGTGATAATGTTTGGTTGACAAAGAGCTCACCAGGGTTCAATTCCCATGGTTACCATGAAAATACAGATTGTTGTAATATCACAATATTGTAGTTCATTTAAAAACCCCACTATCGCAGTCATGATATAACCAATATCAATCACAAGTAAGCAATTAAAAAAAATTTATGTTGGTCACGAATCCGCCCTAGGAAAGGATTTGGTTTGCATACGCGCCCTAGACCCGGACCAACCTTGAAAGGCCGGAAGGAAGAGATGCCTTCCGTGCCAATCTCCGGAGAAGGCCGGCTCCTATACTACACTACTTGGGGTTTTAGATTAGGGAACTGGAAAGAAATTGGGAAATTGCAGAAAGAAATGTAAAGTGCATAGCAATAACAGTGGGGAAGAACAAGCAGCACAATTGCTAACTCCTACTTGAACAAGCAGCTATCAATACTATAAACATTATCAGAAACTAAAACTGAACACACACTGATATGTATCCTTTAGCAATTCCAGGGTTCGTTCTTAATCCACACACTTAAATCCAGATTTCAGAATTTACTGTATGCAAATGAAGAAACATAATTAACAGAAATCAGCATACACAGTGAGAAAGTCCAGAGTCAAAACCAGGAGTCTTTGTATTGATGCAATAAGTCCAAATTACAGCAGCTCTTTAGCAAAATGTTCCCCCCCTTTTACATTGAATTGGACTGCCTTTTATAGAAGAATTTTCCCCCATTACATTGATGCTCAGATCCCCAAAACTGCCAAAGCAGTTGAGATTTGACCTCTGTCAGCTGTCAGCGTACCTGAAATAAGGCTCACCCGTGTCTAGAACGGCTCCGGACTATTCTTGCAGTTGAGAAGACATGTCTCATCAATGCGGCAGGTGCAGTTTACCCCTTGGAGTGCTTTTGGGACCTGACAAGGTGTCTTGCCAGAAAGGGCTGAAAACGGAATTCGTATGTCATCAATGCACCTTTAAACACCCACCTACCCTGCTTCCTCGGCCTACTTGAAATTCTGCTGGCTTTGCCGAGAGTCGCTCATGCTTAGTCCGAAGCCGAGATTCGCCACTATCAGAGAGCGATGCTGAGAATCGCTCAGTGTGTGGGCGAACTTGAGAAACCTTGCTCCGAGCGAACCTGGGGGACTCTATGCCTTAGATTTTTCTTGGGATCTCCAAAGACTGGTGCTCGCTGCTAAAGGAGGGCGACACTGAGAATCGCCTGGTGCTGGAGCGAAGCTGGGAATCGCCCACGGGGAGGAGCGATTCCGGGAGTCGCCCGGAAAGGGAGCGAACTCGGGAACTGCAGCCCTAAACCATGTTCGTTCGAGGCAGTCGGGGGTCGCCGGCGGATGAGAGCGATACCGAGGATCGCCGGGGGATGGGGCGATGTTAGGAGAGTTCACGTGCCTTAGCCAATTTTTGATATCCTGCTGCCGATCGTTGGAAAACGGGACGAAGCCGGGGTTCGCTAGAGGAGCAGAGCGAGACCGGGAGTCGTTGGTGAGTGAGGGCGAACCTTGGGAGGACTTTAACTTAGCCATTTTCATGCTTTGTTGCGCCTCGCTGAAGGTCACTCTACCCAGAGCGAACTCGAGAAACACCCCCAGCCGAAGTTCGCTCGGGACCCCAAGCGAGAACGGGGTTCGCTCAACTTCGGAGCGAACTCAGGCCGAGCCACTTGTGCTGCTAGTTGCTTGAAAACCGGAGCGATTCCGTGAATCGCTGCCCCTGGGAGCAATACTGGGAGGAACCTTTACTTAGTCATTTTTTTGCCCCTTGGGCTGCCTTTCGCTTCGCTGATTGGCGAGGACAGGGTTCGCACACTGGGAGGGGCAAGTCTGAGAGTCGCTCAACAGCGGAGCAAACCAGAGGTTAGCCTTCCTTAGAAAAATTTTGTCATCCTTCTGCACCTCGCTATGTCCTTTGCCCAAAGTCGGGCATCGCTGATGATCCGAGCGAACCTGAGACTTGCTGCTCCTGAGTGCGACCCTGAGGACTGCCTTAACTGATTGCCGAGCGAGACTGGTTGTGGAGGACAGGAGGAAAGGAGAGGGTTTGAACATGAAAATAAGTGCAGCAATTTTTCAAAATTTTACCCCTTAGCAAAATGTAGCAACAGTTTATAAATAGGAATTGCCCCAAACCTTCTTTTACATGACAACTCATTTGCAAGAAATAGTCCAGCCACCTCTTATCTCACTTCAAACTCACAAATAAGGAAGGTTTATAACTGGGTATACACAGTAAAAATATGCCAAGAAGGATATTTTTAACAAGCAGTATCAGTTCCAAATACAATTGATTGGTATTTGGTTACCAAATTCTAGAGAAGTCCATAGTCATTTTAGAGGACTTTGCAGTCTTCCAAACGTCTGAGGCTGATTAATTGTAAGACTCAACTATTAAGTGAGGTGACACAAAACTGTTTTTTAAGCCTAAATTACTATTAATCACAAGCCTCGATTTATCAGCTCCTGCACAATCGTCTGCAGAGAAAGATTTCTTCAATGAAATTACAAAATCAGTTGAATGTAAAGACTATTCAGAAACCTTCCTTGCAGAAGGTCTGCAGAAGTTATCCTCTAGAGAAAATCACCTCTTAGTCAAACCATTTATTGGTTCAATTTCCACTAGAAGATTGAATCACCAAATTGCTCAATATACATGTAATTATATACATGATCCTTCCTTCACATGTAAACAAAAGTATCTAATGAATATTACCTTGCACAACTTAAAGACTGCAAAAAATTGAAGTAGGCATATTTAATATCAAACTGCATATCATACCCTGAAAAACAAGACAGTACTTTAGATTAAAGCTTTAAAAGTTACAAGTTCCAACAACGACATTCACAAGAAAATATAAACAACACTGAACTCTATGCAGCATTAGAAATAAAACTTATACTCACAGTAATTAATTGCAATTGTGCGTCCTTCACTGTCAGGAGTTTGCCTAACATGATGAAACCACAAGCTTGGCCTAGATTAACAGTTGACAATTCAAATAAATCAGACAAAACTTGAATCTTTTATAATAATTCTTAAACATCATTTTATACTGTCATGCTGCATTTTCACAGTAATTAATTGCTATTGTGCGTCCTTCACTGTCAGGAGTTTGCCTAATATGATGAAACCACAAGCTTGGCCTAGATTAACAGTTGACAATTTAAATAAATCAGACAAAATTTGAACCTTTAATAGTAATTCTTAAAGGTCACTTTATACTTTATACTGTCATGCTGCATTTTTTGCAGCAAAAATCTTCGTCCCTGTATGGAGATGAACTAAAAGCTGGCCAAATCATAAAATGATACATCTCACTATTTGATAGGGTCTTTTAAAATACATCTATAAATAATAACCATAATTTAATCATTGTGACCTAGATGCTAACAATTCTTGAAAATTATCGAATGGCATGAGCTCAACCAATAACATTCCTCGACTTTCACAGAGAAGACCCAGGTTCAAATCATGCCAAGTGATATATGCATATGTAAAACCACTATGTGATCACAATAAAATACGGAACCAATTTTAAAATAAAATAAATAAACAATTCTTGAAAATTATCACTCCGTCAAGACTGCATAATCTTTGAATTCAAATGTAGAGTGTCCCTAACCTTCTCTTGCTAGAAAATGTTGATAAAATAAATTAGGCGAATTCAGCTGTAATTAGAAAATTTAGTCATCACAAAATGCAAGGTTGTTCTTTTTGTTATATGGTCTGAAAAGCATAAACAGAATGAAAAGCATAAACAGCAATTAGACTGCAGACACTCACAGATAAAGCACCTCCCCTGCCTGTACTGTACATTCAAAAGGTTCCGGACCATTAAAAAACATAGGAAATGATGTCCTCCTGTGTTTAGCCTCTGAGGATGGTGGGTAAGGATCAACACTTGACCATGGGACATACTGCAGCGGTGTATCTAACTCTATGTTGAATTCCCCGGTTTCCTGCAATGCATTTCCGAAATCAATTGCCAAAAAAACAAAAAAACTCCTGTGGGCTAGTCTTTGCAAAGAAACCATCAATGATTAAATAAAATAATCTGTATAGATCATACCACGCTGGATTAAATGATTGGTCAATGGAAGACTAACAATAAAAGCTTGCTGCATGCAAGAGATGAATGATAAAGAAATGTGCTCTCAGGCTGGAGAATGTGCCAAAAGTTCTAGTTGAGGCCAAAAAAAGGATAAAATTGTATACAACTAGACAGTTCCAAACTCAGAAATTAATGTAATAGGCCTTCCAGATCATGAGTTAAGATGAGCATAAGAAGTCTTGAAACAGATTGAAATCCCAGAATATTCTAGATTGTAAGTTTTAAATTTAAAATAGACTAGAAGGTTCCCAAAGGCCAGGATCTATTGGCAAGATGGAGTAACTGCCATAATGACAACCCAGGTTCAAGCCTTATTGAACATGGATTTAATGTTAACTCACCAAAAGGAAGGTAACAAAATCCAGGTAAATCCGATGAAAATTATGGAATACAAAACCTTTGCAGATAGCTTTTAACCCTGAATGTAAGCTTGATAGTGCATTCCCTATATATTAAAATAATGGTGGATGAGTTTTACAATTTATCTACAATGAAATAAAAAT
The DNA here is from genome assembly GCA_028583015.1 of Wollemia nobilis. Lineage (NCBI taxonomy): Eukaryota > Viridiplantae > Streptophyta > Pinopsida > Araucariales > Araucariaceae > Wollemia > Wollemia nobilis. The sequence goes on along the minus strand of JAQPPZ010002203.1, from coordinate 1,494,591 downwards.
TAAAAATATAATAATAACAACAGAGCCCAGCTTCAAATAGCATTAGCTGGTTAAATATCTCAGATTGAAATCTTGCTAGGTGATGCATATCACTACGTGGTGATGAGCAATGTTTTAAAACTCGCCGGTTTCCCACAAGTACCAGCAAAACTCAAGGGTCAGTGGGACCTGCGAGTTTTTTTCTTAAAAAACTCGGGCTGAGTAGTTACCCGGCCATTACCAGCCGAGTACTCATCGACTAATCGTCAAGACTCGTACGGGTATGCAGGGGCAGGGCAGGGGCAGGTAAGTCATTTAATATGTTGTTTTTGGAGAAAAAACACACTTTTCCCTCTTCTTCCACAGCCATGAAAACCCTGAAGCCCAAAAACATTTATTCCATCTACTTCTGCAGCCAAGAAGACCCTGAAGTCCAAAAACATTATTTTCCCTCTTCTTCTGCAGCCGAGAAGACCCTGAAGCGTCAAACCACTACTGCAAACACCAAAATTTAGACCTCAGATTGAAGAGTAGACACCAGCACAAGAGATTTCACACGGTTTCTACAAAAAATTTCAGCTATTTTTCGAATCCCCCAATTTCAAACTAGGGTTTGCTTGGGTTTTTTTCTATTTTTTTTTCATACTTTAGTCTGGCTTTTCTTTTTGTAGAAGCTTGGCCAGCACGTGCAAAATGAAATTAGCGTACATTGAGTGTTCTTGATGCTAAATTGATGTGAGTTGTTAATTTCTTTTTTCACACAATCTGGCTGTGAACTGTGCAGATTTCTTAGCTTTAAATATGCAAATGTAGCTTTACAGTAAAATTTTTGCTGTTAAAACCTACTATTTATTGGTTTTGCTTATAGAATGGTTGGTTTCAGCAGAAATATGACGTTATATAATTCCATAACACGTATGCTATTGTTTTATTTTCATATTGCTTTTCAAATACAGAGACAAACGACAGTGTTCTAAAATCACTGCATTTTCTTGTATTGAGAGAGCCAGAGAATTGCCACCGATGACATAATATTAAGTAAATAAAAGTTGAGTGCTCTGCTTTACGCCGAAACGCGTTTATATATTTATTTATTTTTTACTTTTCTGATCATTCTGGAATGATATGAAAGTCTAGGATCTCTAGCAGAAGTACTGAATTTAAGAGATTAACAATGCTAAGAATAATATAGAAATGTTTATATTTTTCTATTTTACAATGTATAATTGATTAAGTGTTAGCTTCGCAGGATGATTTTTATGTCAAAGTGCCAAAAAGCATTGACTTTTAGTTTTATACAAACATGAATTCTATCAAATACAAAGGCAATTTTAGCTACCTTGGATTCCATTCAATCCTTTAGCTATCATCTGCGTATATTCAAAATAGGGGACACAATCCATTGTTATTCAAATTTAGTACGATAAGGCAATTTTTTTTTTTTAAAGCGAAAAATCCCTTACGGGGCCGCCTTGGTCTGAGAGACCACGAACAAGGGGTTCTACACCGTCAAAGTCACCCGGGGGTCTCACCCAGCCCTGCCCGCACCAACATTATCAATTGGATTTTGGATACCCAATTCAACTTTTTGGTAGGGTGGAGATTCGAACCTGGGACCTCCCTTGGAGGATTGCCCTCTCCTCTCCAACTCACCTACAACACCTGGGTACGATAAGGCAATTTTTAGAATGATGGATATACTAATTAAAAAAAAAAATCACATATCCGGAGAAGAATATTTTTAACCCACTTCCCAAAGGATCATGGGCTCATCGCTTTGTATATGGTGAAGAATTGGCCATGGGCTATCTATTTAAGGCAATGTATAGAGCCAACGAGTCCATTTGCCATTATTGCAGTAGGTTTGTGCAATATGAAGCAATTAGCCACATTTTTTAGAAGAGATGGACAGGGCAACTATGTCAACCAATTCATGCCGCAGGATGCTTCTTGAATCTCAAATTCTTTTACAGTAGTAGCCTATGTGGTAATGACAAGGTCCAAGAAGTGTTTTATACTTGTGCAGAGAGGATGATAGAATACCTCGAGAAACATCGCCTTATCCCTAATGAGTTGCAGATGTATAAGACTGCAGGAGGGAGCTTGTTTGCGTCCCCCCTTTGCTAGAAAAACAAGGTCAACCTTACGACCAAGCAATGAATTTTTTTTATTATGGTAAATCATAGGGTTTTTTGAAAGGGCCCCAACCCTTATATACAAGACTAACAAAAGATAAGCAATTAAGCTCAAAAAACTGGAACGAACAACAAACACACTCCTCAAGAGTTACAAAAACCTTACAACATATCTAAATCAAAACTGCAGCAACAAAAGATAACCAAAGAACAACAACAGCAACAAAGACAAGCTTGTTGTCTCTGTTTTTTTGAAAAATTGTAGTCAAACCCTTTGCTTTGTTGGGGCATTCATACCCCTAATGTTCCAAGAAAGTAAATTCATTTTTTTTATTTTGGTGGGTTCTTACCCCCACTTAATAAAGTCTTTTGAGAACCATCAGCCACTTGTTTAGCTGTCTCTCTAGATCTTACATCTCTTGTTTTTGGTCTTCCCCTTGGAGCTGACACACCAACATTAGCTTTCTTCTTCGAACGTCTAATCAATGCCTTAGAAGCTCATCTACCTCCGAATCAACTGGAGAATCCCATTCCACAACACCGTTCTCATTTTGCACCCTCACACCTATCATTTGTTGTCGATTCTCATCCTCAGACTATCATATTCTGTTTTCTATTTGTTGCACACCTCCTACACTCTGTTGTAATTTTTGGAGCATCTGCTTCGATGGTTACTACACTATTTCTTTTTTGAAGTTGCATCTCCTCCCAGGACTTTTGCAACTCTAATGACCTTTGAGTATTTGTATCCATATATTCCAAAGTTTTTTTAGGTCCCTCAATTTGTATTTTTGTTGTTAAAGGTAACAAACCATCTATCTTCATCCTTTTATCATCCATGGAGTTTTTTACAGCCAACTCCCTAATTCCTTTTTCACCAAAAATGAACCCTAGCTGGGTATTCTCTACAATTTCTGCTTCAGTGCTAACAATCCCTTTGGAGGCAAGGCATAGGGTTTCAGGCACAAATTCCTCTTCCAATCGTTTCAAAATTTGAAACTTATTGCTATTTTTGAAATTATTATCTATGTTTGCTTCTTGCCCTGACCCCTTATCTTCTTTTCCCAATTTCCTCCTCCAAACCTTAGTAATGGGTTTGCCTGCCTCAACCTCCCACTCCTTTTGAGGGCAGTTTCTAGCAAAATGCCCAGCTCGATTGCATACCCCACAAAGAGCAGGAGAATTTTCATATTCCACCTTTTGAACCCATTCTCGATAATCTGACATGATTTTCACTGATTGAGGTAAGGGTTTACTCAAGTCTGCATTAACACATATTCTAGCTGCTAGAAGCCTTGACTTCACTTTAGTTGAATGATCAAAAGCTAGGAGAGTTCCAATAGAGCTTGCAATTCCTGCTAAAATGTCTTCATGCCAAAAATCCATTGGCAAACTTGGTAAACTCACCCAGATAGGAGCAGCTTCCATATTATCTATTAATGGATTGAAACCCAAAAACCATTTCTTTAAACATAATCCCCTCGTACGAAAAAACCATGGTCCTCCCATCAAGACCCTAACCAAATCTTAATTGCAATTAAATTAAAAAATGATAAAAGTTAAAACCATGAGGGAGAGTTGCTCATCTTTTTGTCAAACAAATTAATGGATAATATCAATGTAAAGAGAGTTTTTTGAGCTCTGTCGATTTGGCGGGAAACTTTCTGAACCGTCGTCGGCCGAGGCTCTAGGGTTTCTGGTGGGAAGATTCTACCAGGGACTCAGGTGGTTTGTCGTTGTTTTTTGCTGACGGCTCTTTCGTTGCCCCGGGAGGGCCCAATGGGGTCTCCTCCAGGATTTCTCGATGGGAAGAAGACCTCTTATGCCGAGATATTAAGAGAAAACCCTGCGTCTTCCTCCGATGAAGCTCAACGGAGTGCTTACCATTCGCTATCCAGGAATGCGGGCAAGGGTTCTCCTGTGCATAGAGTCAATGGATGTCTCCCGCAATCCGCTTCCGCACCGAAGATTGTCATAGAACCAGAGCCGGTCGAGGACACGATCAACTACCGTGCTACTCATGATCTGATTTGCAAATTCATGGGCATCCGACCCACCCTGCACTTTCTCGCACTCCTGGGTGAGACAAAACTGGGAGCCTATCGGTGAGTACTCCTTATGGCCCATAAGCAATGGGTATTTTATTATTAGTTTTTCCTCCTTAGCGGATAGAAACAGAGCATTTGAATCATAAAAGAGGAGCCATGGCCCGGCAGGGTTATTTGTCCAACCGTGGAGAGCGGGCTTCGACCCTCGCATTGAGCCCACGGCTGTCCCGGTTTGGATCCGGCCGTATGCTCTCCCGATGGAGTTTTGGGGTGAGCAGATTCTTGAACTGATAGGTAACTCTCTAGGTAGATATTTGGGAGTTTCCAAAGATACCATAGAAGGAAACACTGTTGTTTATGCGAGAATTTGTGTAGAACTGGATATTAGCCAGCCGCTACCAGCTGAGATGGAACTGGAGTTAGCAGGACACTCCTGGATACAACAGTTAGACTATGAAGCCCTACCTTTCCGATGTAGAGTTTGCCATAAGCATGGCCATTTGGCAAGGTTCTGCCCAAATATCTTGAGCACCAAAGCGGATGCTCCACAGGGAATGCCAAATCGCCCCCGAGAGGGTAAGTCCACTCCGGTCAAGGAACCACCCATCATTCCCCCTGGTTCTGATGCCCATAAAGATGGCTTTGAACAGCAGAAGAGAAGAAGAAACAAAAAGAGAAATGGCAAGGAGCAAGCTCATCCCAAGCCAACCAACCGGTATGAAATCTTCAAATCTCTTGTGGATCAAGAAGACCAAATTATGGAAGGAGCAGATGGGAACCTTGAGGATAATATCATCCTTTCTCATGCTCCTCCCTCACCAACCCCTGTCCTAGAATAGGTGATTGACTCCTCTGAGATTTTGCAACTAGAAAACCCAGGGGCATTGGTAATCCACTCCCCAAAGACAACCAGCTATTAAAGATGTCACCATGGGAAATGCAGAAAAGTTCAGAGAAAGACCAGCTCTAGGGATTACCCAGGTGGAGAAGAGGTCGAAAAATAGTAATTCCCAAGGGGTGGGCAGAAAATCCAATAAGGATCTAATTGCAGTGCAAGGAGATAAGCTAATCAATGGAGGATTGGCGAGAACAATTGATTCGTATTGCTCCCAAGGTTTCCAATGATTATTCAATCTTGGAATGTGAGGGGTTTAAACAATAGAACCCATCAATCTGCTGTTCAAAGACTTTTAGAGAGAAGTAAAACAGACTTTTTGCTCATTCAGAGACAAAAATGTCTTTAGACCTTATGAGTAAAACTGTCAGCCGAATCTGGAGGGGTGCTGGCCATATGGCTGTGGCTGCTCTAGGTGCCTCGGGAGGGATTGCTACTCTTTGGAACCCTTTGGCGTGGATAGCAATAGAACATATAGCCTGGAGGGGTGTCCTCACATCTCTTTTTAGGAATATTGTTACAGCTGAACAAGTCTTAATTACAAATTTCTATGGGGCTCAGAACATCGATGGTCAGCGGTTTCAATGGAAAGCTGTTCAAAACATGAGGTCCTCCCGGGAAGATTTTGATTGGATTATTGCTGGGACTTCAATGCCAAATTATCTGCCAGGGATCAGGAAGGTGGCATCCCAGTTTTGGATACAGGGGACCGGCTTTTTATTGCCCAAGTCCAGGCCTTTAACCTTGTTGATATCAAAGGCCCTGGTACAAACTTTACCTGGACTAATAAGAGAAGAGAGCCATACAACAGGAGGGTTAAGCTTGACCGGTTTCTGGTCTCGGAGGAAGCTTATGTTAGATGGAATATCAAATTCCAGATTTTGGAGGGCCCAGTCTCAGATCACTCTCCCATTTTGCTGGAGGGAGGGACTATGTCAGGGCAGTATTACAAACCATTTAAATTTGAAAATTTTTGGTTGCAAAAAGAGGACCTCCGAAGGAAAATTCCACAGTGGTGGGAAGAAGGTCGTCTCCCTTTTGGGACAGCTATGTTCAAATTTCATAAACAACTTCTTTTTGTTAAGAGTAAACTAAAACAGAGGAGGCAAACTAACAAATCTGATTTCCAGCTCCAACGGGCTCCCTTGTTGGCCGGATGGAATGAGGTGCAAAAACAATTCAGGGAAGGAATCATTTCTGAGCATCTTAAATCCGAGGATGATGCTTTACGCAAAGCGGTTGAGGACATTGATAATCAAGAAGAGATCTACCTGGAAACAGAGAGCAAGAAACACATGGTTATTAGAAGGAGACAGAAATACAAAATTTTTCCATCGCTCTACCCGTGCTAGAAGACAATTGAATAACATGGAACTCCTTCAAGACGAGAATGGAAACTCTTTTGACACTCTCCCCGATATGCACTCCCACTCAATGGAGTATTTCTCAAACCTCTTTAAGGAAAGTATGGAGCATGATGTGGAAGCCCAAAATGAAGTCATTGATGGCATTCCCTCTATTATCTCTCATGAAGAGAATCAGGCCCTTCTTAAGCCCATTGATCGTGATGAACTCAAGAAGGTGGTCTTTGGGATGTGCACTGGAAAATCGCCTCGGTCCTGATGGCTTCCCTATTGAGTTTTTTCAGGCCTTCTGGGATATCCTGGAGGAGGATGTGCTGGCTGTCATTGAGGAGTCCCGAACTAACAAAAGAATGCTCAAGGCTCTAAATCACACCTTTATTACCTTAATTCCAAAAGGAGAGGGGGGGGCTCACATTTCTGATTTCAGACCTATTGCCTTATGCAATGTGATTTACAAAATAATCACTAAAATTATGGCTGAAAGACTAAAACCTCTTCTTCATAATATAATCTCCCCTGAGCAAGGGGGTTTTGTTGAAGGGAGACAGATCTTGGATGGAGTGATCTTGGCTCAGGAGGCTATCCATACTATGCACAATTCAGGTAACAAAGGAATGTTCATCAAACTGGATATGTCTAAGGCTTATGACAGAGTAGAGTGGGGCTTCTTGGTCAAGATGTTGGCAGCCTTTGGTTTTTCTCAGGACTGGATTGCCTGGGTCATGAGCTGTATCTCTACGCCTTCATACTCGTTTTAATTAAGGGGCTTCCCTCGCCACCTTTTGGAGCCTCTCGGGTCTCCGCCAAGGAGACCCTTGCTCTCCTTATCTCTTTCTCATCTTGGTCGAAGGATTAGGCGGACTCCTCCCCGAGAAGAAGACTTCAAGGACAGATAACAGGAATTAAAATCGGGGCTGAAGTTTTGACTCATTTACGTTTGTGGATGATACTGGATTGGTGGGAGTGGCCAGCCTCAGGGAAGCAAGAGGAATCAGAGATTCTCTTAACGTCTACCTCCGGGCCTCTAATCAAGTCATCAATGAAACAAAATCCAAAGTGGTCTTCTTTAATCTTGATCAAAGGTCACAAGACAGAGTTATTGAGATCTTGGGATTCACTAGGACCTCTCTTCCCGTTGTTTACCCTGGGGTTCCTCTCGCATTTCAAAAACCGAAAGCTGATTTCTGGAAGGACCTTTTGGATGGCATCAAAGAGAGAATGAATCACCGGTCTCATAGATGGTTAAGCTATGGGGGCCGACTGACTTTCCCGCAGTCTGTTATTCAGGCCATGCCAATTTATAAATTCTCTATTCTCGCTGCCCCTCCATCAATTTGGAAAGATCTGGACAAAGTGGCTAGAAGTTTTCTTTGGGAAGGTGCCAAAGGAGAGAGGAAATGGGCCTTGGTTGGATGGGATAAGGTCACCCAACCCAAGGAAAAAGGTGGGCTGGGATTAAGAAGCTCCAAGTTTAACAATCAGGGCTCGTCGGTAAACCGTATTGGAGGTGGATTTCCCACCAACGTCCCTCTTCGACTAGAATCCTCTCTAGTAAATACTTGGGTCTTGTTCACCCCAATGACTTGGGCCGCTTTCCTTTGGAGGGTAATGGATCATTAGTGTGGCAGGCGCTCAAGCTTGGATCTCGCATTATCAAAGATCAATTGTTCTGGAAAGTTGGGAGAGGGGAGAAGGCCCGGTTCTGGACTGATTCTTGGGATCAAAATCCTCCCATTCTTGCTGTGTTTCCTGAATTGCATCCGTTAAAATCAGCTCTAGAAGATAAGGGATGGATCCATATTGAGAGCTACTTCAATACCAACCAATTGGGGGAGTATAAGGTTCAAAAGTTCAAGCGGCTGGGTGAATGGCCTATTCCAATCCCTCCGGAGCAGGCTCCAACTCTGGAAAAACTCTTGTCATAACGGTTTCTTACTGGGAGAGATGAGGAGGATGAGCTTGCTTGGGGCTTTGGGAACCTTGGGGTTTATACTGTGAAGGAGGGCTATGATTCGATCCTTCCAGAGCCCCCCCCACACTCTTTTCCAGTTCAAGAATGGAGGAAGATTTGGCATCCCAAGGGCTGGCCGAAAGTGAACTTCTTTGCCTGGCAGCTGATGCACAATGGAATCCTGACCTTTGACAATCTCGTAATCAGAGGCATCATTGGTCCTTCCCAAAGGTGTTTTATGCTATAGGAATGAGGAAACTCGCGGATCATCTTCTCGTTTGATTGTCCTTTCACACAACAGATTTGGCATCGTTGGTTCTCCCATTTTAAACTTCAAGCTATTGGAGACTTGTCTCGGACCAATTTATGGGAAAGTCGGAAGAGAGGTAGATTTACATCTAAAGCTCTTCGAACTGGCTGGGAGCTTGGTTTCCTTTTTATTTGGTGGCAGGTGTGGTTGGAAAGAAATGCTCGTATTTTCCGTGAAACCTTCTCTTCGGTGGATGGGATATGGCAGGTCATCTGGAGCAAAGTTGTGGAAACCGTTGCCATCTATGCTGAGGAGGAAAATCAGCTCGCTTCTAAGCCTCCGGAAGAGAGAGCTGCTGATCTTGAGAGACAGTAAGAAGTTGTTGGAAACCTCCCCGTAAGGCTCGGATCAAAATCAACACCGATGGAGCCGCAAAAGGCAATCCGGGCAATGCCGGGAAGTGGAGTAATCTGCCGTGATCATGCTCGGGGTCGTGCTCTATTGGGAATTGCAAGGTCCGGGATATGCCACAAACAATGAAGCCGAGGCCTTTGCTATTAAATCGCTTCCATCTCGGCCGTCAAGGTGGTCATAGAAAGATAATCATTGAGTCCGATTCCCAAATCCCGGTTGGCGCTCTTGATTGCATGAGGAACTTTGCCTTAAAAGCTTGGGGGCTCGGATTCTCGGTCTCCCAAATTAAAGAGCTTTGGAAGGAATTAGAGGATGTGATACCTGTTTATGCTAGTAGATCTCTTAATAAAGCGGCTGATTTCCTTGCTAAGATGGGTGCTGAGAGAGAGGTTGGGATGCATCTGCATAGTAATATGCCTGTGGAGGATGCAGAGATTAGACAAGGCCTTGAACAAATTTTGAAATAATGTGCAGTGTTTTTTATGCTAAGGAAATTTTTTGTCGCGATATCGCGACATGTAGTGCTGTCGCGGCCTCTAGCTGGAAGTTGTCGCGATATCGCGACAGGTTGAGCCTCCGCGGCCTTTGGTGGGTTTTTGTCGCGATATCGCGACATGTCGCGCTATCGCGGTCCTTGTTGAGATCCTGTCGCGATTTCGCACCCCTTTTGAAGTTGAAAAGCAAAGTTGAAATTTCGTCGCGTTATCGTGACAAGTTGGAGAGTGGGAAGCTGCAAGGTAATCTTGTCGCGATATCGCGACACGTTTGGCACTTAAGCGGCTGGGAGGAAAATTGTCGCGATATCGCGACCTGTAGCGCCGTCGCGGCCTCGAGCTGGAAGTTGTCACGATTTCGCGACAAGTTGAGCCTTTGCGGCCTTTGGCGGGCTTCTGGCGCGATATCGCGACATGTCGCGCTATCGCGGCTCTTGTTGAGATTATGTCACGATTTCGCGCCTCTTTTGAAGATGAAGAGCAAAGTTGATAATTCGTCACGATATCGCGACAGTTTGGTAAACTGGAAGCTGCAAGGTATTTTTGTCGCGATATCGCGACACGTTTGGCACTTAAGCGGTTGGGAGGATAATTGTCGCGATATCGCGACCCTTTTGTGGCATGAGTGCCGTTTAGAAACTTCGTCACGATTTCATGACTCCTTTTGCGTGCGGCTGCCGAGGGCCCTTCCTGTCGCGATCTCGCGACATGTCGCGTTATCGCGACTGTTGGCGCCGACGCGGTCGAGACGGGGGTGACTGTCGCGATTTCGCGACATGTCGCCTTTTCGCGACATGTCGCCTTTCGTTGTTTTCTTTGCCCTGTGGTTGCTAGTGCTGCCTTTGTGCTTTGCCCTTGTTGTGTTGCTCTTTGCTCTGGGTCGGGATGTGTTCTCTCCCGTTTGTAATTGGTCTTTGTATTAATACAAGTTTTCATTTTTTTCAAAAAAAAAAAAAAAAACCATGAGGGAGAGCTACAACTTGCAAAGAACCCTTTAGATTCCATCTAAAAAGCATCCACTTTTGAATAGAATCCAAATTTGGGTGAACATTTCCAACAAATTTACCTACCAATGAATTCTCCCTCTCAACAATAATCTTATCTGCTAGGGCTTTTGGAACCTGAACCACAAAGTTATCATTCTCCAAAACTGCTGAAATCTTAAACTTCCTAGAGAACTCAGGATTTTTCCCTCAACAATCTTCTTCCAAGAAGTTTCCCCTAGATCAAAGGACCTTGAACGATCATTATTAGAAGCTTTTCCATCCGTTTCTGCAGAATTTTTCATTCTGATTATATTACCCTAATAATATTTACTGCCTACCATCAACAATATTTGAAGACATCCTGCTCAGCTCCTGCTCCTCTTCTCAGATCTCGCTCAGATCTACTCCATATTTGCTCCTCTAGTTGTAATATGCCCTGCCAGGTAATGATTTTAAACTTTTAAAGTTTAACATTTGTTTTTTAATTTATATAGTTAGCATTCTTGTAGTATAGAGTCGTAAATTGAGACTTTGAAAATTATCTTTTTTTGTAAATTTATGGTGGGAGGACTATGGCGGAAAAACACCTAACCTGCATAAGATGGTTGTTTGCATCCTGAGTCAACCTTGTAGTTCTTCTGGGTATGAGCGCAATTGGTCTCTATTTGAGGCCATTAACACCAAGAAATGCCACAAGTTGAGCCAAGAGCGTGTTAGGATCCTCAATCCTAACATTATTAGTTAGTATTAGTAAGTATTATTAATCATTTAATTATTATATTATTAACTTATAAAGTGAACCATCACAACCCTTCATAACGTGAACCATCACGTCTCTTCATACGTGAACCATCATGTCTCTTCACCAACGTAGCTTTAGGGTAGATATATATATTAGGTTGGCCATCCATATCAAATCATCCAAGAAGAATAATAAGCATAGATTCTAAGAAGGGAGCCCCCTATAGTGGCAAAGCGATTACAAGGGAGCCCCCTTTGAGTGGCCTGCGATTACATTTACATTAATTTGTTAATAATTTTATAATAAGACCTTGGGGTCTTACCATTTGGTATCAGAGCCATGTGGGACCTAGTCATGTGGGAATTGCTCAAAGATCTTCATCAAATCACTTTTGTGCGTGAGTATCAAACTCGGTTTGAGGATATCACCAAACACGACACAATATTGGATGAATCAATTCTCATCAATGGCTTCATTAGGGGATTAAAAGAGGAAATTAGAATGGAGGTCACAAGGTTCAATCCCTATACCATGATGCAGACCTATGGATTGGCAAAATTAGCTGAAGATAAAATCAATGCACAACAACGATTAGGGAAACCACTTATGGAAAAATCGTCGACCACTTACATCACTCCAAAACCTATGCATAATGGAAGGGCATAAAGCACTTACACAACCCCCAAATCTAATCGAACTTTACAAATTAAACATCTTAGCTTTGAGGAGATGAAGGAACGACGTGCAAAAGGACTCTGTGATAATTGTGATGAACAATTTGGACCCCACCATAAATGTGCTACACTAACATTGTATTTATTGAAGGAAGTTGATCCCTGTCTCTCCATAGAGCAAGCAGATGAGATAGTTGTGTCCGAAGCGACCAGTGCACCTACTCACTGCAATGAAGACAATGAGGTCAATGTGCAAGAAGTGATTGATGTACCAAGCAAGGATGAAGTAGACATACCCAAAGTGATCAATGCTAGCCAAACATGCACTCTACAAGACCTACACATACCTTCCTCACCAATAGTGAGTTCTTGCCATATGACCAAACCTATTCGAAACCAACGCAGAGTGACTACACACTCCTTCTCCGTTGGCTCTACCAAGGAACCAAAAAAGGATATGAAATCATTACCATCACTTTTGATGCATCATTCTAAAGTATTTGAGGAACCCCAAGGGTTGCCCTCCCATCGTCATCATGATTTTCCTAAGGGAGATTCTACTATTGTTCTTGGCAACCCCCCACTAATGCTTCATCCTTCTCGATATCCCTGCCTACGAAAGGATGCCATTAAAAGAGTCCAAGAACTTACACAAATCCTTATTGGAAAACAAAGGACAAAGCTTCTCACTTTGAGCTTTGAGGACAAAGCTCTTTTTAAGGAGGGTAGCATGTTAGGATCTTCAATCCTAACATTATTAGTTAGTATTAGTAAGTATTATTAATCATTTAATTATTATATTATTAACTTATAAAATGAACCATCACAACCCTTCATAACGTGAACCATCACGTCTCTTCATATGTGAACCATCATGTCTCTTCACCAACATAGCTTTAGGGTAGATATATATATTAGGTTGGCCATCCATATCAAATCATCCAAGAAGAATAATAAGCATAGATTCTAAGGAGGGAGCCCCCTATAGTGGCAAAGCGATTACAAGGGAGCCCCCTTTGAGTGGCCTGCGATTACATTTACATTAATTTGTTAATAATTTTATAGTAAGACCTTGGGGTCTTACCAGAGCGCCTCAATGACCTTGTCTTTGTTGCATTTTTATGTTTTGTTTGCCATTTGGGCTGAATTGTTGTTTCATAAACTATAATTGTAAAGAAGACTATATTGTCGTTTTCTGCCTCTAAAATTATCTTTTTATCTATTGCATCTGTGTTTTGCAAAAAAAAATTGTGTAGACACTGAAGGCTCTCCAATCGGTTTTCCAATTGTTTTTGGCCTTCACTCAACAAGAGTGTTGTGATGATCTGGTTTTTGAGATGAATTTGGCAAATTTCTTGAAGTTGTGATACTGACATTTCTTGGCCCTTCATCTCTTTGAACAAATGCCTACAAATATCTGGAATTGGTTTATCTAATATTGAGACTTACACATGCAAGTTTGTTTTATGTTCACCCTCACATATGTTTAGCTAACTGTGTATATATCTTTTTGTATGGAAGAGGGTGGGGATAATAGGTGAAACTTTACAACATCTACGAGATCTGTAATTTTAGTTGCATGTGTTGTATTACAATGTCTTTCAAATATGGTTTACATGTGGGTACTGTAATTTGGAACCATTACAGAAAGGAATTTGAACTAATCCTCCTTAACAATCCTAGCGAACTTCTTTGTTCTGCAGGATGTGATATTTGTTTCAAGAGCTCCTGGATGGTTAGATGTCATGGGTCGCATTGTGGATTATTCAAGAAGCCTTGTTTTACAGGTAATTTGTTTTTCAGTGGAAATAAATTTATCATAGATTTCAGAGTTATTTCTTAGTTATTACAAAAGACTATTAATACTTGGAAGAAACGTTGATATTGTATTTAAAATATAGGATGCCAAATTGCATATTTTGTGTGGTACATGCCACTATACTATCCTATCGCAAAAAATATTTTTTTACTAGAACAACTTGAACTGTATTAGTCTATTTGGTACTCTTACATTCTTGCAAAATTTGTGCATGATTGGAAGAATAGTTGTAATTTTCCATGTCTTGGAGTTTAATCAGATCCTCTTGTTGGATTTTATGGTCTTCATTACCTTTGTAATATCTTTTGTGTGGAGAGAGATTTTATCCACTAATTTTCTTCTGCAGATGCCAATAAGGGAGGCTTGCCATGTTGCTGTCCAAAGGAGTCATCCAAGCAAGCAAAGGCTTTGGAAACATGCTCTTGCTCGCCAGCATGAAAGAGGGGAAGGATTTTGGCCTGTTATGCAAATTGTATATTCTATACACCACATTTCCTTGTGTATTGCTTTTTGTTTTTGTATATTTTTAGAATTGAACAGGAAAGTATGAGGTTATTTCATTTTCATAATTAAATAAGATTTTGATATGGTAACTTATTTTAGAATAGTTACTATATTTTTAGAATAGTACTATCCTATCGCAAAACATATTTTTTTACTAGAACAACTTGGACTGTATTAGTCTATTTGGTACTCTTTAATTCTTGCAAAATTTGTGCATGATTGGAAGAATAGTTGTAATTTTTCATATGTCTTGGAGTATAATCAGATCCTCTTGTTCGATTTTATGGTCTTCATTACCTTTGTAGTATCTTTTGTGTGGAGAGAGATTTTATCCACTAATTTTCTTCTGCCGATGCCAATAAAAGAGGCTTGCCATGTTGCTGTCCAAAGGAGTCGTCCAAGCAAGCAAAGGCTTTGGAAACATGCTCTTGCTCGCCAGCATGAAAGAGCGGAAGGATTTTGGCCTGTTGTGCAAATTATATATTCTATACCCTTCATTTTTTTGTGTATTGCTTTTTGTTTTTGTATATTTTTAGAATTGAACAGGAAAGTATGAGGTTATTTCATTTTCATAATTAAATAAGATTTAGATATGGTAACTATTTTTAGAATAATTACCATATTTTTAGAATAGTACTATCCTATCGCAAAACATATTTTTTTACTAGAACAACTTGGACTGTATTAGTCTATTTGGTACTCTTACATTCTTGCAAAATTTGTGCATGATTGAAAAACAAAAAATGTAATATTTCATATGTCTTGGAGTTTAATCAGATCCTCTTGTTCGATTTTATGGTCTTCATTACCTTTGTAGTATCTTGGAGTTTAATCAGATCCTCTTGTTCGATTTTATGGTCTTGTTAGATTTTATCCACAAATTTTCTTCTGCAGATGCCAATAAGGGAGGCTTGCCATGTTGCTGTCCAAAGGAGTCGTCTAAGCAAGCAAAGGCTTTTGAAACATGCTCTTGCTCGCCAGCATGAAAGAGGGGAAGGATTTCGGCCTGTTGTGCAAATTATATATTCTATACCCCACATTTCCTTGTGTATCGCTTTTTGTTTTTGTATATTTTTTAATTGAACAGGAGAGTATGAGGTTATTTCATTTTCATAATTAAATAAAATTTAGATATGGTAACTTAAACAAGCTCATTTACTATGCACACAAATATGCTAAATATTGAAACAATAAGCTGGTTTTAGTAAATAGCAGTTGTGCATTAGATATGCCTGAATCTAGTAGTTCACTTGAAGTTATGTACCATTTTGCTTAATACAATCAACCACGTTATCTTCCAGACATAAATGAAAAGGAAAATTTGGCATGGACTTGTTATAGATTTGATATTCCATGTACTGGCTTGAAGAAGCTAAAGGCCTAGTGTTCCTGAATCCAGCTTAAGCCAGCAAATGTAGAACGGCAGTTTTATTTATTTAAAGTATCACATTTACGTTCTACTGGAAAACAAAGAAAATACCAAAAACTTCATTATATCTTAAAATGGAATTTTGGCTAGTTTAGCATTTGGTGTATAAGAAAATATTTGTTCATTCAGAGTGCACTATCATTTCTACTTGCCAATCTTATCAAGCTGAAAGTTCTTGACATCAGTTACAATCATATAAGCAGTTTTCCAGCAAATTTTCATCTTCCAAGTAGTCTCACTGAACTCCATCTCAAAGGTTGTAGTAATCTGCAGAAACTGCCCAGCATGTCTCCTATGAAAAAATTGGAGGTCCTTGATCTCTCTTGGTGCACAAGTCTCACAGAACTTCCGTCGTTGGACTCCATGCATTCTTTAAGAGACCTCAAACCAGGGGGGTCGTGAGGAGCTTCAGGCATTGCCTGCCCTTCCTGATAATTCATTGACGCAGGTAGATGTAATGCCTATTTAATGTCCTTCCTGTTCTCATGTAAGTTCATGTTCTCTAGATGGTAGAGTAAAATTTGTATTCATTGCAATGAATATCTAATACAAAATTGGCTCTCCAATTGTTGTTTCATTTTTTTTTGTTTATTGAAAAAAAAATTCAATTTTTTGTTTTTGCCAAGTTTTCCCAAGATGCCGAGTCGCCAAGTAACTCTCCAAACTTAGGCTGCCCGGTTTTTCTCTTATCCAAAAATATCTTCAGTTTCTTTTTTTTTTTTGCCGAGTTTTCCCGAGATGCCAAGTTGCCCAGTAACTCTCCAAAATTAGGCTGCGAGTTTTTCCTGAGTTGACAGTTTCAAAACACTGGTGATGACTTTGGCCGAATAAAACATCTCGAACATCTATCTTTGAAGCTTAATGATTTTCTAAGCTTGATTGTGCATCTTTCTGATGGATCAAATTGATACCATGTGAGGCTTACAATTTACGCAAAAACAATATAAACTGGCCTGAAGTATGGAATAATCAATTCACTTGTCCTATAACTATCTCAAGTCGAATTCAAAGTCCAAGTGAAATCGTCCAGTTCAGAAACCCTACATTGAAAGCTGAAATACAGAGTTAGGGGTTTAGGGTACCTGGGACATTGTATAATGCGCGGCAGGGTATTCCCGAATATACATTCTATGTACATCTGTGGGAGGCAAGAGAAGAAAATGCTTCTCTCCCGATACAACCGCATACAAATTTTCGTAGTGATCCTTGTGAAACGAAGTGGTGGCCCTCTCGTTGCCTATCCAGAGATTGACGGCGTCAGGTTTCAAACCCAGGGCCTCGGTGGCCCAAGGAATGTCTTCTTCCACGTCTGCCGCCAGCAATGCATACTCCGACGTGAAACAGCCGTTCTGTTCCTGCGCGTAGGCGACCCCTCTCTGACGGCTTTTCGAGCCCGCGATGTATTCCAAAGCCTTCGGGAACGGCATTCGTTCCACATGAGCAGACACGAACAGAAGCTCGTTATTATTTTCGACCAAGGAATCGGCGCGTCCGTTTGGGGTGAAATGAACGCTTACTGTCTGCTGTTCCAGGGCCGAACAAAGGTATTCGTTGGTCCATTTGGTAAGGGCCGCCCAATGTTGAAGTGCGTCTGTGATAATGCAGGGCTTGTTGGGCATCACATACTCCCTCAAAAATCGCAGAGGCGACAGAGGTCCGCGCACACGCTCCACCTGCGGGCCTTGCCCCAACGACACATCTCGAATTTCTTCCCATAAATTTCTTAAGCTAAAACAGCCGAATACTTTTTCTTCTCCTTCGGGAGCAACGTTTTTGTCCACACAACGGAGACTGCTATTTTGTTTGTCCTCGCGGTTGATGTCGTTCTGCGGATTCTTTAAATCTGCGGCCTCCTCCATTGCCAGGACAAGTTGGATATACTCTTCCTTAGGGGGAATGTTGGGAGGGTACACGTTAAGTGGACATAACGTTAAAACTTTAAAATTTAAATTAAAAAATTAGTTTTTGAATATGGGTTTTTATATAATAATTAACAAATATTTTTTTAATTATTATATAATTTATAAATTATAATATTTTTAATAATAAAAATTACTTTACTTTTTAGTTCTTAGTTTAATTTATAATCAAAGTATAAGTATTTATAGTCAACAGCTTATGTATATAAAATTTTGTTGGAAAATTGTTTTAAGATATCATATAACTTATAAATTATAATATTCTAGATATTAAAATTTATTTTATTTTTAAAAAATATGTTTTTTTTAATTTGAAATGAAAGATTTTAATTACTTGCGCGAGACCCAAATATGATCTATGGACCTCAAATATGGAAGTACAACTGCTCAAATTATATCATATGATCTTTAATATCTTTGAGAAGGTTGTTCCTTCTCCTGCTGATTTGGGTTAGCAATTCCCCAACTTTTTTTATTTTACTGTCTTCAAATAACTCTATCATAGACTCGTTTCCAAGTGTTTCTTTGTATTTACCACGGATGTCTGAAAAAATTGGGCACCTATAGATGAAGTGTTCCTCTGTCTCTACTGCCCTTGTGCTGCATAAAGTATATATTCTTTCTTCCCATTGTTCTTTGGGTGTTGTCCATCTCCCTGTTTCATATCTAAGCCTATGAGAGTTAGTCCTTATCTAAGGATTGAGGATTTTTCCCTTCCACTTGATTTCAACGCCTATATATGCTTTTTCCTTGTGATCATATGTTGGGTTAAACTTTGCAATATAATATTGTCTTTTCCTGCTTGCATTTTTCCACGTTCCACTTCTAAACTTTTCATTCACATAGCTTTTGATGTCTTTGTTGAAATTTGGGCATTCATTTATGTTGATTTCCCAACGTTTCATCCATTTTCGATTTTGTTTCATCCATGTTTTCTTCCGCCTATGCAACTCTTCGTCCTTAGCTGTCCTTGGCCATCTGTCGTTTTTTATGTTTTTTGATTTTTTCAAGTAACATAACAGCTTGGTCATAGCAATTGCTTCTAAAGGAAACATTCCAGTTTCAACTAGAATAATTTCATAAGAGGTTGTGGCCTTAATTTTGAGAAAATTTGTGATTAGATATTTTTGAATCCTTTTTATTTGCCTCCATTTTGCCTTTGTTGTACCACTAGCCCACACCTCGCAACCATACAACAAAACCGGTGTAACAAGTAGGCCAAATAAAACCCTAGTGGTCTTCCAGTCCCACAACTCGGCATTCCTACACCTATTTTGAAGTGCATACAGTGCTCTCCAACCGCTTTGAGTTATTTTCATCCTACATGTATTCCAATTGAGTTTGTCATGAAAGTCTATGCCCAGGTATTTGTATTCTACTACTACCTCAAGTGGTTCTCCTGCAAACTAAAATTTGAGTTGTTGTTTCTTCTTTTTTGCTAAAAAAATCATAATTTTTGTTTTGCTTGTGTTTACCTGCATCCTAACTTCCTTACAAAAGAGTTCTAGAGCTCGAAGGTGATCTCCTAGATCTTTGGCTATTTTGGCCACAAGAATTACATCGTTTGCATACATGAGGAGTTTTACCAAATATTTGGCTAAGTTCACACCCTCTCCTCCAAATTTGTTTATCCATTCTTCTAACTTGTCAATATACAACCCAAATAAGGTAGGAGATAGAGGGCAACCTTGTTTGACACCTATGTCACTACCAAAACATTCAGATAACCCTTTATGTGTTCTAATTTTAGCTTTTATATGCTCATATAATATGTGAACTGTTGCCCTGTAGTGAATTGGAACCTCTAGCTCTTCCATTCTGCTCCATAATTTTTTCCTTGGCACTGTGTCAAATACCTTTTTGAAGTCTACAAAACAACATAAAACCTCCTCTTTTTTGTCCCATATTTTTCCACTATGTGTCTGAGTGTGATACAATAATCAATAGTTGAGTGTTTTGGAAAACCTCATTATACCCTTTAGAAATATGACCTCTTATTATAATAACTTACTTAAAAACAAAAATTAAATATTTATAATATAGTAAATAAAAATTCTAAATAAAAAACAACTAAATTACATAATTGGATCAAGGTTGTTAACCATTATGCATAGGAGACACCATCATTGAAGGGACATTGTTTTTGGGTTACTCACTCAAGAATGTATGCATTCTACAATAATTGGATTATCAAGTATTTTAAAGGTTCTTAACCATTATACATATGAGACACCGTCATTGAAGTAAGCATTGTTCTTGGGCTACTTACTCAAGGGATATATACATTCTACCCCTTCAAACCTTTTACTTGCTATTTTATGAGGAAATTGTCTTTTGTAGGATAAATTAATTATCTTTTATTCTATTTTTAATAATTTTAATAAATATTTATACATATAAAATATATTTTTGTTTTTTTCATATAATTATCAATTTACACATGTATATATTATAAAATAATTTTTATATAAATTTTGTCTTTTTTATTTTTTTTAAAGGTTATCTTTTTTATTTTTTTATACAATGTTCAATTTAGACATGTATATATATTATAAAAGTTTTTATATAAATTTATTTTTTTATGTTTTTAAAGGGTTATATGGGATTGAAAGGGGATTCACTTGTCCAAGTAATGGTATTATAATCATTTGACAATTATGTATTTATTGTTTTTTTTTTTTTGGTATAAGGTAGAGGTGGTTATAAGGTCCACAAACCTTTTACATAGTCAAAATGGGTTGGTTCTAGCATCAAGCCCGTATAATCAAAATACAAAATGGATCTTTCTAAGACCCACATTAAGCCATACTTAGAGTCCAGAGTCCTATACTTGTCGCTTGACTATTCAGGATAAAACAAAAACCAAACAACACCTAGCACTTACTAATACCACTAGGTTGTTGTACTGTACACTTGTCACCTCCCAGGCCCCAGCAAATGGGATGCCTTTTCTGCCTAATTCCATCTGTCGGATTACTCATCATCAACCCCTCTGATCTCCTGATGCTCTAACAGGTTTGATCTTAGCTCTTCTCTAGAAGCCAACACCAATAGTTCTTGAGGGAAGTTATCCTTCCAAATTTGCATCTCCCCAACAAAAACTGCAATATTTGCCATTAGATCCACCGCTTGGTTCCCTTCTCTGAAGGTGTGTTGGATTCGGGCATTAACCAAATGAGATTTATGAATCTTTGCTTCTAGGATAAGCTCCAAGATGGTCCAGTTGGGGTCTTTATCCTCCTTAATTGCCTTGATTATATTAAGCGAATCCCCTTCAAAGATAACTTCCTTATAACCCTCAAGTCCGGCAATTCTCATTGCACGCATGCGAGCTCGGGCTTCTGCAAAATGATTTGTTTGAGTTCCCAAAGGCTCTGCAAAGGCAAGGACCACTTTTCCTTCCTCATTTCTCGAGAACTCCTCCTGCTCCTGCGGCCCCGGATTTCCTTTAGCTGCCCCGTCAAAATTAAACTTAACCCACTTTTGTGTGGGGGGTATCCACTTGACACCATCCCGTGGGTTGGTTGTAATGTCTAGGTCTGGAAGTTCCTCTCCCCAGTTCCGCAAAATCCTCCTTTCCCTTAGAGACATGGTCTCATTTTTGAAGAAGAAAGTTTTCCAGTTTTCTTTCAAAGCTCTGATTATTTTATTACCACATAACCTGGGATCTTTCTTACGTCCTTTAAATACTCTCTTATTTCTCTCATTCCATATCCCCCATAAAAAATGGGGTAAGCTGAGCTTCCAGAGCCAAGTCAAAAGTTTCGCCCGGAAGGGGGAAGCCCATTGTATGCAGAAGTCAGACATGCTATTTGGACAGACCCAATCTATATGAAATTTGGACAGGATCATTTGGAAGATTGTACAAGAAAATTCACAAGTTAGAAATATATGACTTACAGATTCTATCGCTTTCTCACACAAGATACATCGATTGATGAATTGGAAACCTCTCCTTTGCAGATTATCTGTTGTCAGAATCTTATTTTGAACTGCCAACCAAAAGAAGAAAGCTATTTTTGGGGTTAAATTATTTAACCAAATAATAGAAGTCAGAGTCCGACCATTGAATCCTGAGTGGATTAACTTATAGGCGATTTTCTTGAATAGATCCCACTTGTAGTTTTGCCCCAAATCGCCTTGTCTCTTCCTTCCCCGGGAATGATCGGGAACACCCTTAAAGCATCATTGAGTTTGGTTAGGGCCACCTTCTCTTGCTATGATAGATTATGAACTGTGATTTTCTTCCAAGAGTAAGTTTCCTGTGCTACGACAATAAAATCCCCTACTTTTCCTCCCATTTCCTCTGAAAGTTTATGTTGGAGGACACGAAGGTCTAAGTTATCTTTCGAGAGGGGCCTCTTCCAACCACGGGTCTTGCCAAAAGTCCACTTGTCTTCCATTACCAATTCTCCATCGATGCCTTTCCGACTACCTCCCGACATTCGAGCAAACAATTCCAGAAATAGGATCCTCTAGGGAGATTATCAGCTTTCAGGAAGTCCTGATTATTTTTGATATATTTTGCCTTAAGAAGTTTTACCCATCCCAATTGATCATTATTGATAAATCTCCATACCTGTTTGCCAATCAGAGCTTGATTCATTTCTTTCATTCTCTTTAGCCCCAGGCCCCCCCGATCCTTGCTTGCACACACCTGATTCCATGCTACCAACGAAATTCTCTTTCTCTCCTCTGAACTTGACCACAAGAAGTTGCGTTGAATTTGCTCCAATGTAGCTCGGACCTTTGCAGGCATTCTAAATAGAGACATGCAGTAAATTGGAATGCTCTGTAAAGTAGTTTGAACTAATAAGGCTTTTCCTGCGGAGCTGAGAAGGCTGCCCTTCCACCCTGCTAACTTTTTGGAGATCCTGTCAATGACTGAGTTCCACAATGTAGCCTTCATTCTTCCTTCGAACATAGGCATGCCTAGATAAGTTCTTTGGTAGAAGCTCCTTTCCACAACCGAAGAGGTTAGCTATTCTTTCCTCCCTCCCACCGGGCGTGTTAAAGAAATAGATGCTACTCTTCTTATAGTTTATGTCTTGTCCTGCTTCTGTCTCATACTTGGTTAGAATTCTCTTCAACTTCCTAGCCTGAGGCATCGAGGCTTTGGACACAATGATTGTATCATCCACAAACTGTTGGTGAGACACTGGCTCTGTTGTTGAGGCTGGTTTGAAACCTTCCAATCGACCATCTGCCATCGTTGTTGAAATGTTCCTACCCAATGCTTCCGCTAAAATAATAAACAAGTATGGAGACAAAGGATCTCCTTGTCGCAACCCCCTTTCACTCTTAAAGTAACCGGAGGGTGACCCATTCACCATGACAGAAAATCTTGTAGTATAGATACAACTAAAAATCAACTTAATCCACTGGGGAGAGAAACCAAACTTACCCAAAATCTTGGTGAGGAACCGCCATGAGACCCGGTCGTAGGCTTTATTCATATCAAGCTTTAGTAACATACCTGCTTCCTTACTAGCCACCATTGAATGAATAACCTCATGAATTGTGATGATACCATCCAGTATTTGTCGCCCTTTCACAAAGCCTCCTTGGTTCATATCAATGATGAAAGGAAGGATAACCTTCGACCTATTGGCGATTGTTTTTGTGAGAATCTTCATCGAGTGTTACATAAGTGATAGGGCAAAAACTGGAAAATTCCATTGCTCCCACTAGTTTAGGGATGAGGACTAAAAATGTAGCATTAACTCCTTCTGGGATTTCCATGTCCTTTTGAGCCTCAATTATAGCTTCCACTACATCATTGCCTAGGATATCCCAAAACTTCTGGAAGAAAGCTGCGGGGAAGCCATCCGGTCTGGGGAGGCTGTTACCATCCATGTCAAAAACCACCTTCTTGATTTCCTCCTTTGTGAAAGGACTAAGTAAGAATCCATTAAGATTCTCGATTACGAGGGGTGGAATGGCTGCCAACGAGAGAGTCCTCTTCTTCAATAGTCGGATTTACATCTTCTAGCAACGATTTAAAGTACTCAACCGCTTCCCTCCTTATGTCTTCCATATCTTTGGTGTTAGACCCATCGGCCATCTTGATCTCCTTAATTTTGTTAGTACTCCTATGGCGAAGAGTAGAGACATGGAAGAACTTTGTATTTCTGTCACCCTCCTTTAACCAACGCAGTCTGGATTTCTGCCTCCAAAAGGTTTCTTCAAATCCTAGCATCGTGTGGTATTCGGCTAACGACTCCCTCTCCTGGTTTCTCAGATCCTCGCATAGTTGCTCTGACTTCAGCTTCTCCTGTAGTTCATTGATCTTGTCTTTTAGTTATGCCTTTTTAACAAAAATATTGCCAAAGGAAGTTTTGTTCCACTCTCTAATGTTAGCCTTCACATTCCTTAGTTTACATGCCACTTGGGCCAGTTTCGAACCATTATACTTTTTGTCCCACCATTGGGCAACTAGATCCTTGAGATCCTGATGTTGGAACCACATAAGTTCGAATCGAAAGGGTCTGATGTATCTTTTCTTAGAGTCCTCCCCTGTTTCCCACAGAATTGGGTTGTGATCAGACCCGATTCTTGGGAGTGTCGTTAATGAAGAGTCCCCAAACCTCTCCAGGCATTCTTGAGAAAGAAGAAACCTATCTAATCTGATCTGAATTTGGTTTTCCTTCAATATTTTGTTAGACCATGTATAGGAGAATCTACGCAGGTCCACATCCATCAGCTCATGTTGCTCAACAAAATCTCTAAACTCGTAGATATCAACAGTTATTCTTTGAGAGCCCCCCAATTTATCTGCAGGATTAAGGTAGCAATTGAAATCCCCCACCACAATCCAAGGGTAGTTGGGGACCGTCTCCCTCAATTCAGCTAGCTGACTCCAAAGAACCCTTCTCAGTCCCTGTCTAACTGGAGCATATACATTCGTTAAGATCCACTCTTCCTGCGTGGTTTTATCCACACATAAGAGACAAATAAACCAACTAGACATCAGAATCACTCTACTATCAATCACATTCTTGTTCCACATAACCAGCAACCCTCCTGCTGTTCCAGTGGCCTCTTGGCCTACTACTTCAGCTTCTCGCCAAGTCCTATTCTTAAAAGGAATAACTCTACTCTCCTCCATTTTAGTTTCTTGCTGTAAAATCATATCCGGTTTGTGTTCTTGTCTAAGAGCATACAAAGCTCTTATTTTTGCAGGATTACTCCCACGAATATTCCATGAAAGAATCTTCATTTATGGGCTTTGGATCCTCGAGCCTTCGCCCCAAAGAGCAATACTGCTTGAGTGCCATCAGCCACTCCTCGCTCTGCTTCTTTCTGCCTTAAGGCAGCATTGCTAGGTTTCCCTCTTCCTACCGAACCATATCCCCATACATCCGCTCTAGGTTGGGGTTCCTTGGGATTCACTTGGCTTCTAGTAACCATCTTGGATAGGTCAGTCTTGGTCTTTGGGGTAACAATCTGGCTTTCCAGGTTAAGCTGGTCTTTCTGACAGTGGAGATGATTCCGTGCTCTTAGCTTCTTGATTAGTAGATTCTTTTTCCCTGCTTTGGGGTTACACTGATCTTGGTGGTTCACCTCTTCCTCCTGAGTATCCTTGCCTGTATTATTAGTTTCCTGCTCCTTCCTCTGATTTTTCTCCTCTAAATCCTTCTCTTGAGTCTCCTCTACCTCAGATTCCACTTCTTGGCTATCCATCTGATCTCCCTTCAGATGATTTAATGCATCAAAACTGTTCTCCATTGGGATGTTGATCTCCTTGGAATTTCTTCCCATAAATTCCTCTGCAGTACATGGGACCACTTCCACCGAGCCTCCATAGGCCTCCCGTATTACCCAATCAAACTTACTTGCCCCAGGGCGTTGATCTATGGGGTTCTTTCCTTTGTGATTTGGCTCTGAGGCTTGCTGTATCATCTTAGGAGCAGGTTGAGCTTGAGGGTTCCCATCAAAGGGACCAGCTCCCCTGTGAGAGGGTTTCGGGGCATAGGTATTTTTGGGAGGAGGGTTATAACGTTGCCTCTTGCTTACAATAGGGCGAACGGGGTCTCTGATATTCGGATTTCGAGCTCCACGTCCTTGAGGCCCATGTTGGGTAGGAATGGAGATCTACGGGGGAGGGATATTATTATGGGTTTGAGGAGCAGTATTTTGGAGTGGGGGGTTGGTTCTTGGAAATGCAGTGGATACCCTGGTGCCCTACCTTCCCGCAAACACTACACTTAAAAGACATATTTTCATATTCAAAGACACTGAGTATGAAGGCCAAACATAGACGACAATATAATGGATTTAGGGAGCTCTTTACTCGGGTCCGCCAACACACACATGCGAGCAAGAAAGGAGTCTTGTTTTGCTCAAGGTTGCGGGATCAATAGCTATTAGTTCTCCAATCTCCGTAGCTATCCCGACCAAGATTTGTTCATTCCAAAAAGCGAGAGGTAATCCCGGCATCTTAACCCAAATAGGAGCCAAATCCAGCACCTGAGTGTGGGGGTTGAAATCGGGGGACCAACGCTTCAGATACAAGCCCCTTTTCCCAAAAAACCAAGGACCTCCTTGGAGAGTCCTTTCCATGTCCTGTTCACATTGAAATGTCACCAAAAGAAAACTCTTGGGTAAAGCCTTAATCATCATACCGGCCCTTGGCTGCCATTTTTGGACGGCCCATCTCCTTATGACTTCCAAGTCCGGCCTCACCCCCATAAATTTTGCCACCAGAGATGTTATGCCCTCCATAGCCACATGTTGAGCTAAGGTATCCGGGACGTGCAACCTACCATTGACAGATTTTAGATTAAAACAAGAGTCGGATAATTTTTGCTTACCGCGAAGAGCATTAAGATATGAAGGTCTCCAGTTGCCAGGTTTCTCTTTGTCTCCTTCCTGGGTCTTCCTTTGATCCTGACGCACAGAGTCCTGGTCCCCCTCAGAGATATCTTCAACCGCATCCGCCCAACGCCCTTGGACCGGTTCCAATAGAACTTCCTTGTCCACATCCTCCGCCTGGGGGCCTGCTATCTCACCAGAGCCCCCACCTACCGCGTCTGTTGATCTGCCCTCCGAAGCCCCACACCTAGGGTTTGTTGCCCCTAGACCTCCCGCTCCTCCTCCTTGCTGCTCCATCCGTCACAACTTGCTGCCTCCAAAATCTGCCATTTTTTTTTTTTTTTAGGGCCAAAATTTTTGCGGCCGCTACAGTGCACGGGCTGCTACAGTGGCGGCTGCTACAGTTTGCAGGCTTCTACAGTGTCGACTGCTACAGTGGCGGGTGCTACAGTCCACGGGCTGCTACCATGTATTTATTGTTTTTAACCTTAGTCTCCTCCTTGAAATATGAGAAATTTAACTCGTTAAGCTAATGTAATTTGATTGTTTTTCTATTATTATTAGAGGTCTAAACCATTAATTAGATGGACTTTTCCTCGTCATCTTCTTCACTTAAGAATTTAGGGTTAAAATAATGGATGATGACCTATGGTTTACGGGGAATAATGTATTATATTTAAGACTATGAAGTGAGAATTTTCTATGGAGGTAGACTATTGAAAGGCTTATGATGTTGATTAGGCTTTTTAGGCTTTTATATAGCTCATCATTAAGGAGGTTTTGAAGAATATTAACAAGATGTTAAGAGAGTTAATCTAAGAGGGATCAACTACTAAGTAGCAAAGGTATGTTATGTATACTCGAATATGTGTTGTTATGGATATGTCAAAACCTTTAGCATAATTCATTATGATAAAATATGAATCAAGACAATGGGATCAATAAGTGGATTACGAAAATATTGTATTTCGATGTCACATATGTTATGAGTCTAGACACATGGCAAGAGATTGCAATGTGAAGACGATGGTGAGAGATGTTAAATTTTGGGCATGAGATAAACTTCAATATGAACCAAGAAGATCTTATCATAGCTGAAATCAGGTTAAATAGCAAAATTTTCACTCCTAAGAAAGTGGTAAATAAATCCTCTTTGCATCATCAAATGTGGAGGTCATTACAATTTACAAATAAGAGATGAGGAACTATAATGCACAAGTTCAAATTCAAAAGTTCAAGGAGAAAAGGAAGATGATGAAGCAAATATTGAAATAAAGGGGGCAAAAGAGGTCAATATTAATCAACGTAAATCATCTTCATTTTTCCCAAGCAATTTAAAATCCTCCCCTTACAATAAAAAGGAAAGTAGTACTAAGTGTTTCCCATGCACTTTAGGGTTTTAAGAGAATATCAATAAAGAAACATATAAGGAGTATATCCACCATGTTGGAATTTGCAATACTTTCCAGTATTCTCATGAAGAATAACATTCACCATAAGCATATACAAGAGAATAGAATAACATTCACCACAAGCATATCAAATGTGAATATCATTACAGTTTACTCATAAGAGACGAGGAACTATAATGCACAAGTTCAAATTCAAATGTTCAAGGAGAAAAGGAAGATGATGAAGCAAATATTGAAATAAAGGGGGCAAAAGAGGTCAATATTAATCAACGTAAATCATTTTCATTTTTCTCAAGCAGTTTAAAATCCTCCCCTTACAATAAAAAGGAAAGTAGTACTGAGTGTTTCCAATGCACTTTAGGATTTTAAGATAATATCAATAAAGAAACATATAAGGAGTATATCCACCATGTTGGAATTTGCAATACTTTCCAGTATTCTCATGAAGAATAACATTCACCACAAGCATATACACGAGAATAGAGAAGCAAAATAAAAAAAATCTAGAGCAAAAAATAGGATGGGTGGGTGCCCAAGGTGGGCACCGCCATTTATAGTTCACATTAGAATCTTTCATTTCACATTGATTCAATAGATTAGTGGTTAGGGGTATTTATAGTGAATACCTAATCCCTAAATTACAATTACATTAACCAAGTCCAACATAAGGCTCAATGTTAAGTGAAGATACTAAACCTTTAATTAAAGGTATAGTTAATATTAACCATGAAGGTGGTTTAACCAAGCACACAAGGGGTGAATATATAACCATCCAAGTGGATTTACCAATCCCATAAGGGATGAATACAACCCAAAGGCTTACATGATCACAAGATTGCTCATAGACTGACATCAAAGGTTGCTCATAGGATTATATCATCATATTTCAAACTTGGCCAACAAGGTTAGATTATCATATCTTATAACATCCCCCCATAATCTAATATTGGGGCCAAGTAGATAAGACATTAGAGATAATGTCATCTCCCCCCACAATGAATGCTCAACTAGTCCAAAGAGTAACATAATTACTAAGCCTCTCGCATCATCTGAAAGACTGACAAGATGTCAAGAATAAGCCTCCATCTGCATCTAGAAGACTACCAAATTCCCTAAAAGGAATATGTTATCAAGTTCAAGATACTCTTGTGATTGCTCTCATGGCACTTTAGGCATGATTTGGGTCAATTTTTCCCACTAGTTCGGGAAAATAAATCTTATTATCTACTCTTACCAAAGATACATTAATTGAATTAGCTCATCCTTGGATATGAAGTCGTGACTCCACCTTTGTATCCAAGGTGTTGAGCTTCCCATGAGAAGATCTTCAACATGCAATATGGTTACCACAATTTATCCTTTCATCTAAAAAAAATAGATGAATCATCAAGCAATAGGTAGATTTCTAAATAATTAGCCACAATGGTTAGAAAGGGATCCATAGAAACAATGTGTACCTTGCACTAACTATTCAAAACCTATTCCCATTTCATCCAAAATAACCTTTACAAAGAATTGAAATAGGTTTTCAAACATGGCATAAGTGGTCCATGGTGCTCCTACAAAATTGTCAAATTTTGCTAGCGAAACAGAATGAAACCAACTACAAAGATTTCAAAGAGGTCAAAAATGTAATTAAAAAAAGGGTTGAAAATACCTCCATATGTGAAAGTTATAACCTCCAAAAAAATTCCCTCCATGCACTGACAAAACCACCAAATTTTGAAAATTCAAATTGTTAAATAAATACCTACAATGAAGTAGAAGGTGTCATGTCTCACATAATTGTTAAAAAAATTTGCCCTATGTCCTTCATAGTCATTGTTGTTAATTGAGCATAGAAAAATTAGATTTTTCCAAATGTCCTCTCCATTTGCTTACAAGAAACAAAACAAAATGAGGTTAGGCATGTCCAAACTAGATAGGTATCAAGTTTTGAGTTTTATCCAAGTGTCATCCATTGATTGGATGAACCTTCATATATAGAAATAATCTCTTCTCATATGTCAGTCGTGTGCCGCATCAACACATGATTCTATCCACTTAAAATATAAAAATTTATAAGGTTTTGATCCCAAGACCTCTTGGATAGAAGATCTTAACTCTTCCTTCATTAGCCAAGCATTATACAATCAATTTGAAAACAAAGTACTATCAATCGATCTTGTCAAGTCGTGTAAATGATACCACAATAGAGGAGAGGCCACTAACAAAAAAACATCTCCATGCTAGTCCTTGGCTTTGCTATAGTTCCACCATATGACTCCACATACCACATATAACCTTTAAGGACATGTGTTGGTCAAATATAGATCTACCAGGCATCATATTGCAAAAGTTTACAAAAATGATTTAGGGATGAGTTTTGAATGACTCTTCTATTAACGAGAAAACATCTTTAAGTGCTACCATCTAGTCAGCATGATAATTATTCATTTAAGACTCTAGTCAATGTTCCAACTAGCCACTTAAGACTCAAGTCATACAAAAGTGATTTATAAAAGAATGAATTGCATGTGTCATCCATCTCAAAAACATAATGGATGGTAACCAATAGTTCAAACTTAGGATATGTCGTCCATAGGTTGATAGCCTTACCATTGTACTATGACCCACTTCAACTATAGTACCTTTGCCTCTACCAATCCTTTGTTAAAAACACATGTGCCTCCATTGTTTGCCAAACTACATCATGCTTCCATTGTTTGTCAAACTACATTATGCCTCCATTGTTCTCCCAATAAATTATGTCGTGCTTGTAGATGAGACATCTCCCTCTATGCCAAACTCTCTCCAATCCAACCAAAAAGATAAATAATTTAACATATTCAAACCCATGCCTCTTGGGCATCAAAGCCTTAAGTCTCACATGTTGTCCAAGCAAGCAAAGGTTTCTAAGACATGTTTGTCCAAGCATTAAGAGTACACTAAGAATTGATCCAAAATGACCTTACCTTCCTATCTATCCACATGGTGAAGTACGGTTTCTTAAAACATGCTCCTTGTATGACATAAGTATTACCTTCATCAAAGGGTTTTATACATGCATACATCGATTTTAGTAGAAATTATAGTGCCCATAAATCATATCTTCTACTATATTTGTTAAAGACTCCTGTGTTAGTCTAAAAAAGAACAAAAGTAATCCTACCACTCAAATCTTATACAAAAAGGAATAAAATGATAGAAGAAAGAAAAGAGAGACAAATATTTGGAGGCACCCATAAGCATCATAAAAAATCATTGTACAAGTTGTAGATTACATTCTCAACATTGTGATAATAAAATGAGGAGTGGTGGGGGTATTTACATCAATACCAAAATCCTAATTACATAAAATAGTTTAACCTAAACTGACATAACAAGATGACATAAGGTTAATTAAAATTTATTGAGTGGTTTTAACCATAACAAGGTTAACCATGGCCCATAGGGCCTAAATAATAAAATATTACAATACATTCAATACATTACATAACAAAATGTCCTTAGGCCTTTCAATATTACATTATACAATGTTGGTATTAGCCATGAATCAAATCATAATTTCAACACCCCCCTATAATCTGAATTGAGGGGTCATTAAGGGAAGACATTAGTGATATTAATATCTTCTCCTCCATAATCAATGCTCCAGTGAGACTCTACAGTTGAGGCATATCCTTTAGAATCTCCCTCATTATCTAGAAGTTGTCCATCAATCTTCAAAAACTTAACTTCAATCCTATGTAATTTTAGCAAGCAATTATTTGTTTGATGTCTCTTCCTCTGATAAAATATACAAGTGGTCTTTCACTCATTTAAAGACTTAGCCTAGCCCCTGGGACCTTGGGTCTTAGCCTACTTATATTTGAATTCTTTTGCATCTGACCAAATTTGTGGATTCCCACCATAATTCGATATTGTCACTTGAAAGTGAATAAGGAGAGAAAAATCCGACAAAGAGTAAGAGTCTTGAAATTATAAGGACATAGTAGTCATATAAACCATTAGGTTCATATAAAAAGAAGGAAAGAGATTAGTAAAGACAATCTTCACGCATTCTATATTATATTTTCTTTTATTCTAGAAGATGCAATATTTTCCCTCCATACCTTGAATCACACAATATATTCCTTAATATTATCAAACTCAACCAATTTAAGCAAGGAGAGTTCCAATTCCAATTAACTTACATTAGTAGTTTTTATTTTTTCCAAATAACTCATGCAATTTTGACCATATCTTGATAGGGTGGTAGGGTACCTAGGAATAGATAATTGGGGATATATTACTATATTGTATAAGGGTTGGCACGGGACACACATAACCCAAGATTCATTGTATTATAATATTATATTATATTAGTAGTAGGCTCCCCGAAGTATAATAAGAAGATGGATATATAAAAAATAGATATTTGTCATTGTAATCATCATTGGAGATGAATCTTATGTAATTGTCTTTGCCCACGAAGTGGCTTATGGGACTTTACCCTCCTTGAGTGGCTCTCTCATATTGGGAGATCTTGTGGAGTGATTCCTTCCTTAAGGAGTATTATTGGTGTTTCCCTACCTTAAGGTTATGCAACAAGTGGTATTAGAGCAACGATTTTGGCAAAGTGGAGATTTTTGTGTGAAATTGCATAATTAGGGCAATTTTTTTTTTGGGAAAAATATCTCATCTTTCAGGAGCCATATATATGCAAAATTTTATCTGATTCAGGTGATTCTTGGGTCAGTTTGTGAAGAATTTGAAGAGCTTTAAAATGAGTGGTCATATGAAGAAATCCGAGTAGTATTGAGGGAGATACGCCCTTTTGAAGTTAGTCATCCGAAACAAGGATAGTGACGAATTTTGCAATTTTTTTCTAGAAAAACATCTCATCTTTCAAAAGCCATATCTTTGTGAAAGTTTATCCGATTCAGGCGATTCTTGGATCAGTTTGTGTAGAATTTGAAGAGCTTTAAAATGAGTGGTCATATGAAGGAATATGAGTAGTATTAAGGGAGATACGACATTCTAAATTCAGTCGTCTGGAATAAAGGCAATGACGAATTTTTAATTCGCAAATATTTCAAAAGACAAAATTTGTTTAGTTCGGGTAAACAAATCAGTTGCAATTTATTTTGTTTGGAATAAAAATTGTAGATCTAGTTGTTTCTATGGAATTTTAGCTTCAACTCAGTGGGAAGATATTTATTTCCATAAAACCCTAGTTTGCATTAGGGCATGATATATGGTCAAAAAACACTAGTTTGTATTAGGGTATCAACTATGGAGCTATAAAAAATTTTAGGGGAAGATGATATTGATGTTAAGGATTGGTGGAAAAATTTTAAATCCTTGTATCATCATAATCATCTTTGGAAATGTATGTTTTATTTTTGTCTTAATGGAGAAACTCTTTCTTGGTTTTCTAAAATTCCACGCATCCATGAAGATGAACTAACTTGGGAAACAATGGAGCATGCATTCTTGAGTAAATGGGACCCATATAAAAATATAGCTAGTTTGAAGGTCACCATCAAGGGTTATGAAAAAAAAATAAATATGCTTCAAAAAGAATAAAAGGAAATAAAAAGATAGTTAGCAAATTTCAAAGAAGTGGTAGAAGATAAAAAAGATGTCAGTATGTATGCAAACATAGGAAACCATGCCTTTGGTAGAAGATAAGATAAAAAATGGACAAAGGGATTTGTTTGAATCTAAAAAGTCTATTTTGCAGGTTCATGGAAGCATTCAAAAGGAACAAGTTATTATTTCCATTGACCCTAGTAGCAAATATAATTTTATTAATATTGCCTTGGCTAAGAGGTTGTAGGTTCAAGCAACAAAAATTAAGGACATACATCTTGAGGGTGAGAATGTTCAAATTTTTAAAGATTTGAAGATCACCATGGATAAATATGTTTTACATTCGACTTTTCATGCTATTCAGATGGATGATGAGGATATTGTTCTTGGTTATCCTTGGTTAGATTCTTTAGGTATTGTTAGCATCAATGTGCAAAAGAAGTTTATGAAGTTATGGTATAGGAAAAATAACATTGCATTATAGGATATTTCTCAACTTAAGGAGCAAGGATCCAAGGAAATTCAAGAAGTGTTTGTAGAGAAAAAAATTGAAGAACCTAAAACAGAATCCAAGAAGGCAATAGTAGAAACAGAGTCTATGGAAGAAGTAGTAGCAACTGAGTCCATGGAAACAACAGTAATAGAGTCCAAGAAATCTTTGATATAAGAGCACAAGGACACACCAAATAAAGAGAACATGAAATAACAATGTGTAGAAGAATTTAAAACAATGGAGCCAAATGTTGAAAAGTCAAAGAAGGTAGAACATCAAGTTAAGGTTGCACCATATCGTCATTCACGCCACCATGAGCGACAAAATTCTTGGAGGCATGGCTCAAGGCAACAATATTATGGTTCTACATGGAATCAAAAGGGTAACTATGGCAGTATTTGGCAGAGAAAGCATAGTGATCCTGGTTTGCAGAGCGGTTAATCAACATCAAGGAACAAGTAGACCCATCATCAAGTTATCAAAATGCAACAACAGAAGTGTGGAGCCAACAAAGCATATTTTGATCCTCAAGTAACAAAATTACATACCAGCATCAACGTGTTTCACTTGGATGGATGGATGATCGAGATTGGTACCGATTGCTAACATTGCTTAGGAAATCATATTATCTTGTTTCTTCATATATTTTGAGGACGGAAAATTTGTGAGGGTGGTATGGTAGGGTACCTAGGAATAGATAATTGGGGATATATTACTATATTGTATAAGGGTTGGCATGGACCACACATAACCCAATGTTGATTGTATTATAATATTATATTATAGTATAATATTATATTATATTAGTAGTAGGCTTCCCAAAGTAGAATAAGAAGATGAATATATAAAGAAGAGATATTTGTCATAGTAATAATCATTGGAGATGAATCTTATGTAATCGTCTTTGCCCAGGAAGTGGCTTATGGGACTTTACCCTCCTTGAGTGGCTCTCTCGTCTTGGGAGATCTTGTGGAGTGATTTCTTCCTTAAGGAGTATTATTGGTGTTTTTCTACCTTAAGGGTATTATCTATCTCTCTCATTTGTGGATTGTTATTGTGGATGAATGATTTGATATTTTTGCATATGGTGAATGATTTTTGATAATGATAATAAAGTTTTGCAACATAGGGTCATTCTCCTCTTTAATGTGGAAAAACAAATCCAGTTCCATCAACAAGGAAAACAAGTCAAGAGCTTATTTTTCTCTTTGGTGATAGGTTTCTTCATTAAGAACAATTGTTTTATCTTTTTGAAAGATGCACCATGGTCATTTAGATTGACATAATATTGTTGATGCTTTCAACTCTTGTGTGATTGCACTCGTTAGATCAGTTTCAATGGTTGAGATAATTTAAATATAAAAAAAAATTGGCTGACATATCATCAAGAGGGTCCATGTTGGCTTCACATCCATTAGAAATTTCAAAAGGTATTTGAAATAATCAAACCATGGTCTCTCATATGCCAAGTACAACATGTTAGTCATCATGCCATGGCAAAGGATGGGAAGGAACAACCACCACTTCATTTTTCCCCTTCCTTTCACCCTTAAAAGTCTCATAAAATTGCCAACAAAGGGTTCAAGCATAGGATCTTGCTCCCATAAAACCAATCCATAAAAGCATGTGCCATTGCAAGTTGACATGACAAAACTAAGATACATCCATAAAAGAGTAATCAATTGGCTTGTTGTAATAGTCAAACACAAGGTAGGTTCATTTTGAACGTATAACTTCCTACCTTCAACCATCAGCTTCAATTGCCATTCTACAATAGTGTTTGAATACGGTATGGATTATTTAGGTTCAAAGCAATTGGACTTGCAAAGAGGAGGATATTTTTTTACCTTGCAAAAATAAGGGATGGTAAATCAAACCCACAACATTTTGCCTATTACACCTTAGCATGCCATACCCTAGCCACAAAGGTGTCCATCTCATATAGATGAAAACACACCCCTTCCTCGTGAAGAAGGGCTTCCTACACCTAGAATTGCACCAAGCCAAAACAAGGTGCATGCACCAATGTATGTCCAAATGATTTTTCTTGCCATTTTTGCAAACTATTCATTAGTCATGTGTTTCTTACATTCAACAAACTAAGATCAAAATTGAAATATCTATAGCAATTCTTCAAAGATGTAATTTTTTTTCAATGCTTTCCAAAAAAATTAGGTATGGAAAAGAAAACCTCTTTGCCTCTTGTATGAAAAATGCTTATGAGGCATAGAAGGAAGAAATATCCAAGGGGTTGGAAGAAAGTACGAAGACATTGGACTACATTTCTTGAAGAACACAAGCTTATACTGAGAGGGGGGGTGAACAATATAAGACCTCTTTTTACTTTTTCCTTTATACTTCAAAACAGTAAAGCAATATACCCAAAGCAATATCAAAACAATGCACAATATCATCCACAAAGTGACACCAATTTTAACGTGGTTCACCCAGAATGGTTGGGCTACGTCCACAAAACTTTTCTCTAAAAGTTATCTCAAAGTTCTTTGGGAATCCTTCCCAATTACAATGTTTATGAGCCTCGGCCCAAAGGAGATACCTTCCCCCAATCAAAATTTATGAGCCTCTCGCTCAAAGGAGATACCTTCCCTCTCGCTCCGGATTTATGAGCCTCTCGCTCAAAGGAGATACCTTCCCTCTCGCTCTAGAAATGATCCCTCGAAGATCAACTACCTCTACCTCTTGCCGACACGTGGAACTCCTTTCCACCGAAGACCTCCTGTCCTCAATGCTTAGCCTAAGAGACCTCTACCTTCTATGATCACATCCACAGCAGCTCAACAACCTGTACCAAACACAGTCAATCGGTCTAGTACAAGTCTTCCTCTGTCTATCAGATCTGTCCACAGGTTCTTCTCAAAGAACCAGTGCACCTCTGTCCTCATACAACAGTACTTCGTGTTCGTCTTTGCCCTTTGTGCTCTCTACGCCCTCTGCTCTCTTTGCGCAATCACAACCGCACTTGGTCGAAATTCAACCTTTGCACTCTCTACGCAATCACAGTGGCACTTAGAACAATTCACCATGACTCTTCGCTCACTCTGCACACTTCGATCAAATTTTACACTCTGCTCTCGGCGATCGAACTTCTCACTCTGCGCTCTATCTACGAACGTCGCAACTAACAATTCCTCCAACTCTTCAAAATAGCCTGCCTTTTATAATAACACTTTCAAGATCAAAACCTTAATCTTAGTCGATCGTAACCCTGATCTTTAGTCGGTTGCACAACCCTAAACTTCGTCGATTGCAAACCCTAATCTTCGTTGGCTCACATTTAACTTTGTCGGCTTCAACTGCCTCTGTAACTCTTCTATAGCTTTTGCCGTGAAACTACAACATGTCGTGATATCGCGACACCTTTGCAACTGTACACTTTCTTTTGGCTTTTGTCATGATATCGCGACACTTCAGCCTTTGTCGACTTCAACTAAGCTCTTGTCGTGATATCGCGACACTTCTGTCTTTGTCAGCATCAACTTTGCTTTTGTCGCGATATCATGACACTTCTCCCTTCGTCGACCTCCTTTCTGCTTTTGTCGTGAAATCGTGACACTTCTGCCTCTGCAGACTTCGTCTTCACTTCTGTCACGATATCGTGACACTTCTGTCTTCATAGCCTTCCTCTCTGCTTTTGTCACGAAATCATGACACTTCTCCTATAGAAGACCTGCTTTCAGTTTCTATCATGAAATCGTGACACTTTTGCTTTCGTCTGCTTTCTTTTTTGCTTGTCGTGAAATCGTGACACTTTTTGCATCCGTACGCATTCTTTGCAACCCGTCATGAAATCACGATGCTTTCAGCTTTCGTACGCTTTCCTTGTAACCCGTCGCGAAATCACGACATGTCGCGATATCGCGACACTTTTCTAACTTGTTTTCTCTCTCTTGCTTAAGTCGCGAAAATGCGACATGTCGCGATATCGCGACACTTTTCCTCCTTAGCTCTTTTTTGTTCTTCGGGTCGCGAAAACCCGACATGTCGCGATATCGCGACACTTTTTCTCTGCGAGCTCTTTCTCTCGAACCTGTCACGAAATCGTGACACTTTTTCGTCCGTACAAACCCTCTTGCAAATTGTCACGAAATCGTGACACTTTTCTTTGCGAGCTCTTTCTCTCGAACCTGTCAGCTTGGGGTTTGTAAAAGACCTTTGAAACCGTTATGCCGTAACCTTCATCAAAATAAATTATTTGACATCAAATCAAATTCCTTCAAAAGCTTCTTGACATCAATGACAACTTATATACTTGAGCAAAGGCAATGTACCCAAAGTACCCAAAATTTCCAACAATCTCCCCCTTTGTCATTGATGGCAAACCTTTACTGAAAACACTTCTCAAGAGCCAAAACTGAAACCAACTGTGCTAACAACTGACCAACGTCCTTTGAAGTTTTGCTCCCCCTAACTTGAAGCTTTCCTCTTCACTTTGAAGCTCTCCCCCTTACTCATATCTCTCCCCCTTTGTCATCAATGGCAAAGGGTCACCTTTGGGGCTCGGGACTAAGAATGAGCCTCTTAGCTTAGTCCCTCCCCCCACCTCCTGATGAGGTGATTAATTTTGGGGTGGGAGTAAAACTCCCATTAGGCACTGATCATCATCAACGTCTATAACTTCCTTTCTGGGCCTTCTCTTGAACTCTTTGTCCATATTCCTGTTCTTGTCACTGTTCTTGTTCTTGTTCTCATCCCTGTTCTTGTCCATGCCTTGATCCTTGGACCTGATCATGCCACTGTTCCTGTTCCTCGTAATCTAGAATTTTAGCTCTACACTGTCTGATTATGTGACCTTCATTGTTGCACTTGAAACACTTGACGATGTTGTTTCTCTGAGGTAAACCAGATCTTTGAATCCACCTGTTCTGACCAAACCTGTTCTGACCACACCTGTTCTGACCAAACCTGTTTTGACCAAACCTATTTTGATCAAACCTGTTCTTGTTATTTACCTTGCAATAAACTGCCTTGTGCCCAAACTATTGACAAGAGTAGCAATACCCTTGAAAGAAACTAGCACTTCTGAAATTGTCGTTTACCTTCTTCACTTGAGCCATGCAATGTGAAGCCATGTGACCAAACTTATGACAAGCAAAACATCTGCCTTGAAATTTTCCTTTATTTGACCTCTTGGGTCCTGAAAACTTCTTCTTCTCATTCTGAATTCTGTTTTTTGTTTCTGTGCATCTATCATTCAAGGACTCATGATCTGAAATACTTTCCTCATCAGAACTCTCTTCCTTTTGGAGTCTCTTACTAGACTCTCCAACTTGTTCCTTGTGTGGCTTAACAAAACCAAGGCCTGTTTTATCTGTTGTCTTTCTTTGACCTTTGATGAGTGACTTAACCTTTTTGGAGCTATCTTGAAACCTCTAAAGCTTATCCTTGTACTCTTTAGTTTCCTCTTTCAAAGAAGCCATTTTCTGTTCTAACTCACTATACTCAAGAACCTTAGACTCTAACTCATCCTTGAGTTCTTGTGTCTTAGCTATAGAGAAATCAAGACTTTCTATAAGATCATCTCTCTCCATACAACATTCATCTAACTTATCCTTGAGTCTAGCATTCTTCTTTCTTTCCTTTTTCAAAGCACTAAGAGCATTAATAAGTTCACTTTCAAGATCCTTTATTTGTTTGCTTTCAGAATCATCAAAGCCTTTTTCGGATTTCTTATCACTAGAGGTGCTACCTTTTTCAAAAACCATACAAGCATCTTCCTTATAGTTTTCTCAAGCATCCTCATACATACTAGAAACCAAATCATTATTTGTGCAATCATCCTCAAGGTGACCAAAATTTCCACATCTAAGACATTTCATGATAATGAATCTATGTTTCGGTTCTTCCTCTTTTTCTCATATGAACAACATCTCATTTTCATCATCACTTGAAGAACTTTCACTATCACTACTAGAACACTTACTTGCTTTGTCTAGGTAGAAACTCTTCTTGTGCTTGTGAGAATACCTCTTTCCTTGATTGTTGTGCTCATCTTTGTTCTTCCTGTGATGCTTGTGCTTTTCAGAATCCTTGCTCTTAGAATCCTGTTTATCTTCATCACTTTCATTCTTGGGAATAGTACAACTGATAGCATAATGACCAAACTTTCCACAATTGAAACATCTTATATTTTTCACGCTTTTGTGCTTTCTAGAGAACTTGCCTTTCTTGCTGTAATATGCCTCTTCATCACTAGAAGACTCATCACTCTCTTGAAGTCTGTTTCCCCTTGGATTTCTTGGTAGCCTTGAAAGCTGCCTCTTTCTTGACATCAACCTTCACTTGAGTTCTCAACTCAAATGCTGCAAGTATACTATGGAGCTCATCCTTTTTCAACTTATCCAAATCTTTAGCTTCCTCAATAGCATAAATATTTTCACTAAATCTATTAGGAAGAGATCTTAAAATCTTATCACAAACATCATTTTCAGCAAGCTCAAGACCTAAGTCTTTCATGGAGTTAACAACCTCATCCATACGAAGCATGTAGTCACTAATATTTTCATCATCATTCATCTGGAGTTGTTCAAACATACCTTTGAAGTGTCTCAACTTGGCCTTTCAGACATTTGTATCACCCGTATGAACCACCTTCAACTGTTTCCACATTTCACTAGCTGTCTTGCAGTGAATCACTTTGGTGAGATCTGCTTTCTATAAGCCTTTCAAGATTGCATTCATTGCTTTTGAATTGCTGTGATGTAGGAGCCTTTCTTCTTTAGTATTAGGACCATGTACAGGAATAGTGTACTCATCTTCAATCACTTCCCATACCTCATTACCAAGTGCCATTAGATGAACCTTCATCCTTGCACTCCAAAGACCAAAATCTGACCCATCAAGAATAGGTGTTGCATTGCTACTTGAATGATCCATTGTGTTCTTTACTAGCTTTTCCTTCAAGTCGTTAAACTTTTCGAAGGCACCTGCTCCGATACCAATTGAAGAACACAAGCTTATACTCGAGAGGGGGGGTGAACAAGTATAAGACCTCTTTTTACTTTTTCCTTTATACTTCAAAATAAGTAAAGCAATATACCCAAAGCAATATCAAAACAATGCACAATATCATCCACAAAGTGACACCAATTTTAACGTGGTTCACCCGGAATGGTCGGGCTACGTCCACAAAACTTTTCTCTAAAAGTTATCTCAAAGTTCTTTGGGAATCCTTCCCAATTACAATGTTTATGAGCCTCGTCCCAAAGGAGATACCTTCCCCCAATCAGAATTTATGAGCCTCTCGCTCAAAGGAGATACCTTCCCCTCGCTCTGGATTTATGAGCCTCTCGCTCAAAGGAGATACCTTCCCTCTGCTCGTTTTGCCTCCTCGGAAATGATCCCTCGAAGATCAACCGCCTCTACCTCTTTCCAAGCACGTGGAACTCCTTTCCACCGAAGACCTCCTGTTCTCAATGCTTTGCCTAAGAGACCTCTGCCTTCTATGATCATGTCCACAGCAGCTCAGCAACCTGTACCAAACATAGTCAGCCGATCTAGTACAAGTCTTCCTCTATCTGTTAGATCTGTCCACAGGTTCTTCTCAAAGAACCAGTGCACCTCTGTCCTCATACAACAACACTCTGCGTTCGTCTTTGCCCTTTGTGCTCTCTATGCCCTCTGCTCTCTTTGCGCAATCACAACCGCACTTGGTCGAACTTCAACCTTTGCACTCTCTACGCAATCACAGCGACACTTAGAACAATTCACCACGACTCTTCGCTCACTCTACACACTTCGATCGAATTTCGCACTCTGCTCTCGG
Organism: Wollemia nobilis; assembly: GCA_028583015.1. NCBI lineage: Eukaryota > Viridiplantae > Streptophyta > Pinopsida > Araucariales > Araucariaceae > Wollemia > Wollemia nobilis. Next base: position 1,452,930 of record JAQPPZ010002203.1, on the reverse strand, counting down.
CGATCGAACTTCTCACTCTGTGCTCTATCTGCGAACGTCGCAACTAACAATTCCTCCAACTCTTCAAAACAACCTGCCTTTTATAATAACACTTTCAAGATCAAAACCTTAATCTTAGTCGGTTGTAACCTTGATCTTTAGTCGACTGCACAACCCTAAACTTCGTCGACTGCAAACCCTAATCTTTGTCGGCTCACATTTAACTTTGTCGGCTTCAACTGCCTCTATAACTCTTCTATAGCTTTTGTCGTGAAACTACAACATGTCGTGATATCGCGACACCTTTGCAACCGTACACTTTCTTTTGGCTTTTGTCATGATATCGCGACACTTTAGCCTTTGTCGACTTCAACTAAGCTCTTGTCGCGATATCACGACACTTCTGTCTTTGTCAGCATCAACTTTGCTTTTGTCGCGATATCGTGACACTTCTCCCTTCGTCGACCTCCTTTCTGCTTTTGTCATGAAATCATGACACTTCTGCCTCTGCAGACTTCATCTTCACTTCTATCGCGATATCGCGACACTTCTGTCTTCATAGCCTTCCTCTCTGCTTTTGTCGCGAAATCGCGACACTTCTCCTATAGAAGACCTGCTTTCAGTTTCTGTCATGAAATCGTGACACTTCTGCTTTCGTCTGCTTTCTTTTTTGCCTGTCGCGAAATCGCGACACTTTCTGCATCCGTATGCATTCTTTGCAACCCGTCGCGAAATCATGACGCTTTCAGCTTTCGTACGCTTTCCTTGTAACCCATCGCGAAATCGCGACATGTCGCGATATCGTGACACTTTTCTAACTTGTTTTCTCTCTCCTGCTTAAGTCGCGAAAATGCAACATGTCACGATATCGTGACACTTTTCCTCCTTAGCTCTTTTTCTATTCTTCGGGTCGCGAAAACCCGACATGTCGCGATATCGCGACACTTTTTCTCTCCGAGCTCTTTCTCTCGAACCTGTCACAAAATCGTGACACTTTTTCATCCGTACAAACCCTCTTGCAAATTGTCGCGAAATCGTGACACTTTTCTTTGCGAGCTCTTTCTCTCGAACCTCGTCGCCTTGGGGTTTGCAAAAGACCTTTGAAACCGTTATGCCGTAACCTTCATCAAAATAAATTATTTGACATCAAATCAAATTCCTTCAAAAGCTTCTTGACATCAATGACAACTTATATACTTGAGCAAAGGCAATGTACCCAAAGTACCCAAAATTTCCAACATTTCTGCATGACCAAGTGAGGTAGATTCATACCCACTTTAATTCAACGTTGGAATTCACAATATTTTATAGAAACAAATAGAAGAAAACCACCCACTCAAATATTATACAAAAATCATAAAAGGACTAAAAAAAAAGAGAAGCACAAAGATGTGGGGGTGCCCATAGTCATCATAAATAATCATTGTACAATCTATGATTACATTCACAACACCCTGGTAATAATTTGAGGAGTGGTGGGAGTATTTATATCAACACCAAAAATAAAAGAATTTAACCTAAGTTAACATTATAAGATGAATTAAGGTCAATTACAAATTATAAAGTGAAATTAACCATAACAAGGTTAATCACAATCCATAGGGGTTACGTAATAAAATATATCAATAATTTCAATACACTAGATAATGAAATATCATCAAGCTTCTCAATATTACATCATACAATGTCGACCTTGACTATGAATCATATTATAATTTCAACATGTACTAAAAAAAGTAAACCATGGGACCACTACAACTTGAACTCATTAGCATCCAATTGCAAGGGAATCACCTTACCATTGCATCATATTTATGTGTTGAATACTAAACTACCCCTCGTAAACGAATGAGTTAGAATCTCAAAAAACACTAGGACATGCCAAGGATTTGTTGTGAACCTACCGACCAAATTTTCCACTAAGAAATATTTAATAGAATATTCCAATTCAAAGATTCGAACTTTGAATTTTGGATGGAAATGATAAAATTATACAAACGCAAAACCAAGCACCAAAAGTGTTGAATTGGCACCCCTCCTAATTTTTTTCAAATAATCCAAAAAATATGATCGTTCATCCATGTCTACCGTGATTTACCATTAACAACCATTTTTTAAATGTATCTTGTCAAATAACCCTCTCCTACCAAAGTAGTAGAAAAAGTTGTTTGACCAATCAAAACAACCTATCAAGTGGCTCAAAGACATTTGGCATGCACCAAAGCCTACCTAAGGCTCATTTAGAAACTAGGGGTGATATGTCAAATGTTCAAACTCTTGTTCTCAACCATAGAAAACCATGAAGGTTGCCCTCTCAATTGTTCTGTATTGGTGCCAAAAAAATATATGAAGTAGATAAGGAAATGTAATTTTTTTTTTAAAATCGATCTAAGAAAAACTAGGCTTTTTGAAAAACCTTAAAAAAGTTCTATCCATAAATTTATGTAGAAATTGCTTCTTCAGGGTGTTATTGGAATCATCCATAACAAAACCAATTGAATGTCAAGAGAGGTAATTATGGTAAACCTTTTGGTGAATATTTCTCTTAAGCCAATTAACCATTGTTACACAAAAGATCCTTGTGATCCAAGCTTTCACTAGGACTTTTAAGATGAAAACCCTCAAAAATGTCAAACAAGATCTTCCTCAAAAACTTATTTTGAAAGAAAATTTCCACATAGTCGAGGGAAGTCACTCCATTCTCACTATGATATTATGTTAAAATTTTGAATATCTTCCAATAATATCATGAAGCATAACATGCACCACAAGCATATGCCAAAGAAGAATGATTCAAATACCTATAATAATAGCTCTCATTAAAATATTAGAGGCCTCAAAGGGAGTCTTTCAAAACAAAATGAAATTAGAAGAATGATTCAGATAAATCATCCACATCTTGTTTTCCTTTAAGAAACAAAGATGTCAATGGAGGATATGGACTCAATTGCTAGTAAAATTTGGCCAACTAGAAAAGTGGTTTCCTGCAGTTCCCAAGAAACTTTTGGTGGCATTGCTTGTCTTTGGGACCCAAAAGTGGTAGTTATTCACCATATGGTTGGCAGTTGGGGTCTTTTGGCTATAGCTATTCAAAGTAGACATTCCAACCAACTTATGCTCTATATTACTATTTATGCTCCAACTGCTTTGGTGGAAAAAAGAAGATAGTGGAAGGATATAACTCATATTATCTTTCATTTTCCTAAAGCTTGGATCTTGATCGGAGGATATTTCAATACCATCCTCTCTTTGGATGAGAAAATGGGGGAAAATAGAAATTTGGACAAAATCACTGACCTCATGAGCGAATATATTGCAAACCTCCATCTTGTGGGCATCCAACCAGATAATGGCCTTATGACTTGGTCTAACAGAAGGTAAGGCTTAGCTTGTATAATGGAGAGATTGGATAGGTTTTTGCTCTCTAAAAATTTCTTAATCCATGGTCACATTCCTAAAGTGAAGACTCTTAACAATGCTAGTTCGGATCACTGGCCAATCATGGTGGAAATGTGGAAAACCAATATGAGTTTCTCTCCTTTTCATTTTCAATTAATGTGGCTCAGAGACAATTCATTTAGACCTCATGTGCAACAATGGTGGAAGGAAGGTAAGCCTAGGTATGGGACTAAGATGTTATGTTTTGCCAAAATACTGCAATACATTAAATCCAAAATCAATACTTGGAATTGGAAGGAGTTTGGGAATGTTCATAAAAAAAACATGAAGTTATTGCTCAAATTGAAAATTTGAATAAGAAAATCCATTTAGATGGCCTCACAGAGAATAGAAGTGCAAATGAAATTAAACTCACAATTCAATTAGAGGAATGGGAAAAAATAGAAGAACTCTTATGGAAGCATTCAATGGCTCAAAGAAGGAGATCGAAACACAAATTTCTTCCACAAATATCTTCTAGCCCGAAGATCTCACAACTTTATTTCTTCCCTAAAATCAGATTCTAGAGATGTTGTCTATACTTGGGATGGCATGAACTCTATTGTTGTCGATTACTTTTCCAATATTTTTGTTGCTACTCCTCTTGACTCATCTTCTCAACAAAATGTTCTTCAAGCAATCCCTTCTCTTATCACTTATGAGGAGAAATCTATTTTGACTACTCTTGTTACTATCAATGAGCTTCAACAGGTGGTTTTTAAAATACAAAAAGGGAAAACTCTAGGTCCTGATGGTTTTTCCATTGAGTTTTACCAAGAGTTATGGGATATCCTTCATGCTGATTTATTAGAGGTGGTGGAAGAAGCCAGGAAAGCCAAAGAAATTTTGAATGTTATAAATAAAACTTATATTACTCTTGTTCCAAAAGCTCAAGAGGTTGATCATATCTCCACTTTTAGACCTATTGCTTTATGTAATGTTCCTCTCAAAATCACTACTAAGATCATGGCAGAAAGGTTGAAGTCTCTTTTGCATAAGATTATTTCCCCTGAAAAAGGAGGTTATGTGGAAGTACATCAAATAGTAGATGAGATAGTTCTTGCTCAGGAAGCCATTCATTCCATGGATATGCAAAAATATCCTTCCAGTTGGTTTCTCTAAGGATTGGATGGATTGGATTATGGGATATATCTCTTGAGTTTCCTACTTATTTCTTATCAATGGTAGGCCTTCTAAGTCGTTCCTAGCTTCCAGAGGTATTAGGCAAGGTGACCCGCTATCCCCTTATTTATTCATCATTCTTTTTGAATGCTTGGGTAGGACTATAACCAAAAAGAGGGAAATCAAAACTCTTGAGGGAGTTACCATTGCTCATGGAGCTAGACCTATCTCTCATATTCAATTTGTTGATGACTCTACTCTTTTAGGTAAAGCTACAGTTAAGGAAGCTTATAATATTAAGCAAATCATTAGTTATTTTTCTAAGCCTATCGGGCAATTGATCAATGAAGACAAATCTAAAGTTATTTTCTTTCATCGCTCTACCAGACAGGAATCCATGGTATTGGATAAATTAAGATATAAGAAGACCTCCCTTCTAATCACTTATTTAGGTATTCCCATCAATATTCAAAGGTAGAAAAAAAATATTGGAATTGGTTTTTGGACAAAGTCAAGAAGAAAATTGGAAAGTGTACCAACAGGTGGCTTTTTTTTGGGGGGTCGAATCACCTTGGTAAAATCAGTCCTTCAAGCTATTCATATTTATGTTTCTTCCGTGTTGAATATCCCAAAGGTTTTTTTTCAATAACTGGATCAAATCAGTCATCGATTCCTCTAGAGTGGTACTAAGGAGAAAAGAAAATGGACCTTGGTGAAATGGGACACTTTATGTCTTCCTAAGAATGAAGGGGGGTTAGGATTTTGGTCTTCTATTAATAACAACAAAGCTTTAGCTGCTAAATTATATTGGAGGATGTTGCATAATCCCAATGCGCTTTGGACCAATAATCTCCGTGCTAAATATGCTAAGAATAAAAGTCCTAAAGACCTTGTTCGCTATCAACTTCCTACCAAAGGTTCTCCCATTTTAGTAGTTCTTAATACTAGCAAGGATTTGATAAAGAAAAAATTATTTTGGATCATTCATAATGGTCATCAGGAAAATTTTTGGACAGATTCTTGGCATGGTCACAAGCCTTTGATAACTCAGTTTCCTGATTGGAGGCCTTAGATGGAGGAGCTTCACCGAGCTATGAAACCTATTATTGGATAATCCCTCAATAAAGTCCATGGAGATCACCTACCATTTTTGCATAGGTATCTCATGTGGGTACAATTTTCTAGCTAGGTGACGATGTTATGCCTTAACCTTCTGGTATTCGAAACATCTAGCTATGAATTCGTAGATATCTTGCTTCATGTCAACCCAATAAAAGGTCTTTTTCATGTTTTCCCTCATTTTTAATCCCCTTGGGTGAGCGGAGTAGGGATAATTATGTGCCTCCTACAAGATCATTCTCCTTAGATCACCTACTTTGGGTATGACTACCCGATCCTTAAAGCATAAAAACCCATCTTTTATGTTGAAACCTTCGTTTTATTTTGAAGAACTTGCTATCTTCTTCTGAAGTTCTAGGCAATAAGGATCCTGAAGTTGTGTTTCCTCAACCCTATTAGTCAAATCCACATGGCTTCAGGTTAAGGCGGTTATGTGCCTTATCTTTCTCAAGGTATCAACCACCTTATTTTCTTTACCTTTGATATAATAAATGCCAAACTCATATTCCGCTAGGAACTCTACCCACCTTCTTTATCTCGTATTCAGCAAAGGTTGGGTAAAATATATCTCAAACTTTGGTGGTCCGTTCTTAGCTTGAAAAGTCTACCGAATAGGTAGTGCCTCCAAAATTTTAGGGCATGCACAATTGCTGCCAACTCCAACTCATGAGTGGCATAGTTTACCTCATGCTCCTTGAGTTTTTTGGACTTGTATGCCACTATAGATTCTTCCTGAGACAAGACTCCACCCAAAAATTTTATAGAAGCATAAATAGAGTTAGTGAACTTCCCAAGAGGGTCCATAATCTTTAGATTTGGTGTCATTGTCAACTTATTTTTAGTCTCAAATACGACTTCAAACTTATCCATCCATTTGAATTCTTTCCCCTTTTTTTGAAGATTGGTGATTGGATAGGCAATTTTTGATTAGTTCCTCATAAAATGTTGGTAATAGCCTACAAGTCCCATGAAAATCTTGACTTTTGTCACATTGGTAGGTGTAGGCCACTTCAATATAGCTTCAAATTTTTAAGGATCCATAATAATACCTCCTATTGAGATAATATGCCCTAAATACTGCACTTATAGAGTATAAAACTCACATTTGGATAGTTTTCCAAAAATTTAGTTCTTCCCTAGCACTTCCAATACTAATCTGTGATGTTGATCATGCTCTTCCTTAGTTCAAGAATAGATTAGTATGCCATCTAATAATACGTAGACGAACTGATCTAGATACTTCCTGAACATACTATTCATCGGATTCATGAAGACGATTGGTGCATTTGTTAATCCAAACGGTAATACCATGAATTCATATTGTCTATACCGGGTTTTAAAAACCATCTTATGAGCATCTTCTTCTTTAATTATCAGTTGATGATAACCCGATCTCAGATCTATTTTTGAAAATATGGTAACACCTGTAGACACCTAAAACGCGTCATGCCGAGGGCGACTACTCATATGGACATGCTACAAAACCATATGGAGGATCTTGGACAGACTCCAAGATAGAGCAATGGTTCTAACCACTCAATTTAGGCATTTTGGCCTAAGTAGTCTGAATCGCAGCCCAGACCTATGGTCTCCAGTCTAAACCATGGTTGACACCTACGGTCTATAGTCTGGACCGCAACTGTGACCTACGATCTTAACTGGAGTTTAGTTAGGCCTTCCCCCTGAGCCAAATCGGTTGGAACGACCAAGAGATCTAGAAGGAGGCAGTTGGAGGATGGAAGATTCCAGAGGCTTCCATCCCAACTGTCCTAACCAACCTTCTTGGTCTTGGCTTCTCCATGAAGCCACCCCTAGCCCTAGGGGCATGCTATAAATACCCCCCTCCAAATGAGGAGAGGAGGGAGAGAGATGATTTGTATAGCGAAATGCTAGTGAATTATCGAGCGAGAGTTAATTGATCAAGAGAGCAGTGAAGCCCTATCAAATTGCATACCGACTTTGTGCATTTGAGAGCCCCTTTGCTATCCATCTAAAGACCAATTAGCCATGGATGCCCTAGGTGCCTAGGAGGATCAAGAAACACAAATCCGGGCAAACGAAGGCCCTTCACAATGATTTGACCACCAAATCTGTCAGAGGACAACAAAGGCGACCCTTGAACATCAATTTGGACAAGGAGATCAAGCCCACTACCCTTAATTTTGAGGGTAAACCTATCAAAGGTCAAACCATGGCTGTCAACCACGGTTCATAGTGCAGACCACCCATCATAGCTATGGTTTGCAATAGGTTAATGATCACCTTACTTACTTTGCTTTTGACCGCATAGATTAGTCATGTTAGTCTTTTTATAGGTTTAATTGCATTTTAGGGAAACTCTGACCGTAGGAATTAGCCATTTTATGCATTGTATTAAGTAGGAGTACATTGGATCTTTTATGCGCTTTATTGTTCCTAATTTGATATTTGATCCATGCATCATTTGCTTATTCATGTCTTACATGTTGTAGTATAATTCTTGATTTAATCAGAATAGTTTAAAGTCTTTCTTTATGCTTTCTTGTTTTACTAGTTTAATGGCACTTACATGCATATTTCCTTAACGGGCCTCATCACGAGAGGCTATCAATCTGTTTAATCATGTGCTGTTGTTTCTTGTTCGTAGAGAGACAGGTGCAAGAGGAGCCTATGTCATAATCCTTCCACATCGCGGAGAAGGGGGTTAGCTCAACCCCAAGGCAGTTTGTGACTAATCAATGGAGCACTATAAGTGCGCCTACCCTATTGAGGGCATTGGCAATTGTAGTATCTGTATCATCTTTCAAGTGACCCTAAGAGGGCATTTTTGTAATCGAAGCTCATTTAAAGATTAATACAAGAAACTTTACATACGTTGGCTTTCTTTGTTCAATTTATGTACTTGTGTGGATCTTTATGCTTTTATGATGGTATAGATCAATACGGTAGCTAGGCGCACGCTCCACGGTTATGTCAGATGGCGATCACGATGGAACCCCACAATTTTAGCCCTGAATTCTGACTGTTCTTGGTTGTTTCTTATCTCAGGTGCTAACCGTAGCTTTCAACTACGGTTATTTTTTGGCCCGCGATTGTAACCTACGGTCACCACTACAGCCCACAGATCGGACCTGCGGTTCACAGAGGAAAAGGCAGACAACAGGAAACTCAGTGGGTAGCAGAGCAGGAGCTGAGGTAGGTCCCAATTTCACCCTCTATGTTGAATTTTTTGCTCTGTATCTTTCCAGAAAGCGTCGAACCATTACAAACTAGGAACTCAAATAAAAAAAAGGGGTCAATGAACAAATCTTAGTTTGTTTCCATTTTCCATTCATTAGAGAGGCATTGTTGGGAATAGCGGACCTCTGAGTGTAGTCTACCCCTAAATACAGTGACCTTGATAGAGATTGCGTGTCGTTTGCATGCTTGAGGCCCAATCAGTGGCCATGTCATTGTAATTGCATCGTCAAAATATCATATAGGGCATTAGCATGCATTCTTTCTAAATTTGAAACGTTCCTTTCTGTTCATGCACATCATGTAGGAATGATCATTATGCTCTTTGATGCATTTGTCATTTTTGCAAAATAAAAGGAACCACACACACCACCTGGCACTTAAACGCTAGTGAGTTGGGCTTCATCTCCAACCACTAGTAGGGTTCAACGACGGTGGGCGTGACTTCCATACGTTGGCCCAAATCCCACGTACCCTGTGTTACTAGACCATACCGGGTCCAAGATCCTTTCGTACCCTAAAAAATTTGCATATACTCCTCTTCGGAGGGTATGACGCTGATTGGGGGAAAATGGGTGAGGAACTGGGAGGACCTGTGCCCCCTGACCGTGTGTGGGCTTCACTTCCACACATTATAGGTTGGTTTACGTGACTTGGGTTTCATCGCCAAGTTGTCGAGCTGCGGGTATACAGGTGAAAGCCAATTTAACTGAGTTTAAAATCCAATAATATTTCAAAACATGTGAGAGTTTCTAACACTGATACAACACATCTGAAAACAACATCAAACAGTTTAGGGCTCACAATAAAAATTTAAAAGGAGATAATCATCATTTGTATACTTTGTTTGCATAATAAAACACATCTAGACATTAGGTACACAAATGGTGAACACACGGGGTGATCGGAAAAGGTCTAGGACCGATGCCCATGATCAACCCCCAACTGGTTCACAGCAACATGTGTCGAGTCCTCATACACATGAGTGAACCGAACGACGTTCGACGAGCATTAGAGGTGACAACTCGACACGGGGAGATCCCATTGAGTGGACCCCCGATAGAGGAGCTTCAGTACACTCCTCTAGGCATAGGATTGAGCGTGGAGCTTCTCAACATGAGGATGCTCTACTCCAAAGCCATTATCGAGACCGCACTACATGCGCATCCACGGGATCGGCCAAGGAATATGTTGTGTAGGGGACCAAGTTGGTTCCCATACGTACTAGGTCCATAAGAGGTTCTAACCCTCCACAGTTAGAGTATAGATGGACCAGAGATCCACCCATTCAGGGGCAAGAGGACAGGCTCGCTTTCGAGCATAGGTCCACCCATACTCCCGTGCGTGGCTCACCATGCAAGATCACCATTGATATATCAAAGGTGGGAGCTAATGGAACACCACCGCATGAGCGGTGGAGGTCTAGACAATTAGATGGTCTAGGTAGTGTTCTTGAGCAGCTAGGCTACAAGCCTATAGCTCCGCCCACTCGTGCTTCGAGTGAGCATAGCGGTAGTTGTATCAAGATCACTAGAGAGCATGGAGAGGCTTCTAAGCGCCCTCATGTCACACGTACACCATCCACACATTTGTCTGATGGGTACAGAACCCATAAGGTAGCTCGCATAGAGCACACACATCGAAGGCCTCCCACGGTCGACCAGATCGACAGATCACATAGACTGGTGTCTGAGAAAAGATGACAACTCCTCCAAGATCAATTGGATGATGCTCGCCTAGAGAGGCAGCATATTGAAGATGAAAATATTCAAGCACAAAGGCTCCTACGATAGAGATTATATGAGCAACGCATGCACGAGGAGCGTATTTTAGCTCAGAAGGAGTGCATAGAGCAGGAGGATCGGCTAGCCAGGGCTGGCCTATACCCTCCCGAGGAGCATAGAGAGCATGTGCATAGGAGGGTTGTGTCCCTAGCCGATATGCATGAGGAGCGTAGAGATGCTCATACTCATGTCAGTGCCCAACAGAGAGAGCGACTACCATCACTCAATGATCTTAGACAGAGGTAGCATGAACACGTAGATATAGATGGATACGATCAGGGGTATCCTGAGAGTTATCGAGTTGAGGAGGAGGAAGAACCACATCCTCCACCTCCCCCGAAGAAGACATTACCTCCTAAACCACCTCCATGTCAGCTTAGGGAGGAGGACCTTTTGTCTTCTAAGGCGTACAAGGTTTTGGTCGACAAGGTCAAAGCAATAGAGAGGCAGGGCACGGCTATGCAAAAGCCGACACTGAGGAAGATACACAATGAACCTCTAGACCCCTCGGTGCCTACGCCTCCATATCCGGAGCATTTTGATATGCCCAGGTTAGAAAAATTCAAGGGTGATGAGGATGCCCAAGAGCATGTCACGAGTTTTCTGGATGCTTGTTTCCAGATAGAGAGTCAAGATGCCTTGTTGTTGCGCACTTTCATTATGACACTTTTTGGCCTGGCTCGAGAGTGGTTCAACCAGCTGAAGAAACATAGTATTACTGGTTTCGAGCAGTTGGCCGATGCATTTCTTGAACGTTATTCATTTGGCATCAAGAAACAGGCCAACCTTTTCGATTTGGCTATGCTAGCTCAGTGCGACGACGAGCCCATCGAGCAATATGGAAAGAGATGGCGTAGAATAATGGCAAAGCTGCCATTCCCTATTCCTACGACCGAACTGACCCGAATGTTTACAAAGAGTTGTGCCAAGCACATCTCGCTACTGTTACAGCTACAACAGTACCCTACATTCGAGGAAGCTATGGCGCAAGCCAGGGTGATCGAGGACATCAAGTTGCAAGAAGGCAACTTGAAGCTCAAGACCAGGAAAGAGGGGTTTAAAAAGAGTACTACAAAGCAAAAGGGCAAGCATGCCCACGTAAATCAAGTAGTACTAAATCTTGGAGGAGAGGACAAGGGACAACAAAATCCTAATTATCAGGCTCAACCTCCTCCTGCATGTTATGAGACACGCAAGAACAACTACAAGGGCAAAAACAAAGAAGAGCGCCCACCTCGCCAGTTCACACCCCTGATGGAATCGATGACTTTGATTTTCCATCAACTGTGCGAGGCAAAGGCCATACGATTTCCCGAGGTCAAATTAGTAGATCCGAATGTGCCAAAGTCAAAGTGGCATCAAGATGATCTATTCTGCATATTCCACAGAGCGAAAGGCCACGACATCGAGACATGTTGGTCCTTCAAACACATCATGCAGAACATGATAGAAAAATGAGAGCTTGTAGTACCAGGAAACCCATAGGCACCCGACAACAGAAACATGGGGATTTTCAAGAATCCACTACCTAATCATGAGGCGCCTCGTAACAACGTCGGCCATGTCAATCAAGTGAGAATCGAACCACCTACCCAGGGGTTCGTAGGCATGGTCAATGTTGTTACTAGACATGGGAGGTACGATCAACCGAATCAACCTCGTGCTCCCATTAGAGTACAAGCTACGCCGGATCAATGACCAGCTCAGAACATTCCAGGCCCACCAGCTAGACCGGTGGTGACCATAAGGAGCAGGTTAGTTCAGAACCTGCAGACAACTCCTACGAAGTTGTCAATATATGAGCTTATTTAGTAGTCCCCTAGACACAGGGAGACTCTTATGGACATTCTGAGGTCCATTGAGGTACAGTCCCAAGATGCGCATGCATTTACAAATTTTGTGGGACATGTACAATAGTGTCAGAAACCCACGATACAATTTTATGATCATGAAGTGAAGATGGTTCCTACTATTACGGCTGACCCACCACTGCATATTATCATGTGTGTTAACCACATGCCTTTCAAAAGGGTCTTAATCGACACGGGGTCCTCGATCAATATAATTACGACCAAGGCACTGAGCCATCTCAAGTTACCCAAATCACACATTGTGCCTACCACCTTTACGTTGAGAGCATTTAACGATGCACTATGCTCGATGGTTGGTACAATTGTTCTACCTATTCAGGTGGGACTCAAGACCATCTCTATGATGTGTCACGTGATAGAGGGTGCCATGCAGTACAACATTCTACTTGAAAGGCCTTGGATTCATGAAATGTGTTGCATCCCCTCTATCTTGCATCAATGCATGAAGTACATTCATGAGGGACAGGTTCACGTAGTGTCCTCGAATGAAGAACCATTCAAGTTCATGAACCTAGCAGATTTGCCTAGGGGTTTTGTACTCCCATCGACGCACTTGGATATCCGACCTGTTTCATCGGTTAAGATTCCAATAGGTAAACCAGCAGCCCATGCTCAACCATCGACATCTGTGTCACACAGATCTGAGCATACGACTACAACTTCTCTAAAATCGACTGCATCGTCAATGCATCGGCAAGTCGAGAAGCTAAAGGTGAAATTGGGCGAGAAAGTGGAAAATCATATGCCCGAACCAGTAGCCAATGAGACTCCCACTCCCATGGATGTGGAAGAACCTCAAGACAAAGCCGAGGAGGCACCTCAGCCTGCTTCACCTGCATCTTCAGCAGGGTCATCTGCACCACAGGTGACCGTTCATCTGGCTAGCACAGGGTTGGGTGAGTATCTTGTGCAAAATGTTACTTTCGGACCTATCCTAAAAATTGCACAAGAGATGGGCCGACCGCATGCCCATCAATTTTTGATTGGATCTGTAGTGTCGTTGGGTGAGCCACCCAACCAAACAAACTTCGTCTACGTAGGGCTAGATCAAGCGCCCACCAGAATGTCCATAGATGAGGATGATGACGAGCCATTCACTGTGAATGTGCGCTATCTGTCCAACCCAAAATACGCCATGCGCATTTTTGAGTCGTATCATTGGCATGGACATGACCTTGGTCTTTTTGAACAAGGACGTAGGACTCCGCTCGAACCTCATTATCAGTTAGCTACTGATAGGTTTGGGTTAGGGTTACAGGTACAGGATCATGATGATTTGCTTGTTGCATCCTTAGATCGCATGTACTCGAGTCTGGGGGACGATGTGGATTTTAATCCATACCACCCTAATCCTTCCAACTATTGGAGGACTCGCTAGACGGTATCATTTGTTACCATAGGGCCACCCGATTCATATCATGACGGGCCCTTAGAGGACAACCCCAGAGGCAACCTGGGTAACCAAATTCATAGTGCTACCAATGACACCGGTATGCAGGGGCATAACCCCACTACTGTAGGTGATCTCAAGTTGGGAGATCTTTGTGATGATGATGGAGAGGAGTCCACCTCCGAAATGAGTGGACCTAGTTATGATGCAGATGATGAGTCCTCAAATGATGATCAATCTAAGGAGGAAATCGAGCCGACCTTTCTAGGTTCGACGTTTATACGCCATCTGCTACCTATGGAACGAGTGGAAGAGATGAACGAGCGCTTCATAGCCAATAGTGATTATAAATATGAAATAGAGGAGGCTTACTTAAAGCCTCGCCCAGCTAATCTCCCACTATGCATAGACACAATAGAGTGGCCCATCCATGGTAGTGACCATAGTGATGAAGATGAGAGGACCGATCCTAGGCTCGTGTATCCACAATATCTATTGCCTAGGGAATCGAAGCATGTTAGGGAGGAAGTACCTCCCAACACTGAGCGCTCTGAGGAAGAAGCAATGCCAGTTTACGTGATAGTATCATATATACGATCATTCTATCGGATTTATCTGGATAGTGATGATAGCGACCACAGAATCAGATACATGGGACCACATCTACCAAATCACCCCTCATAAGAGGGGGGAAGTGACAGATTGTATTTGTACAGTGATGATGAGGATTCGATGGAGATGGCCTATTTGGGACCTCACCACTTACGTAATAGGCCTCCACCTAGAGGTCCCCCACTTATTACAGCTGTAGGTTTGCATCGGGAGATTAATCTCCATCATAGCCTAAGGGAAAGAAGAGAGCTCAAAGAGAGGTATCAGGAACTCTTTCCCCATCCGCCTACATACGCAGAGCTCCTTGAGCCGAGAGATCCCATTTTGTAGCTAGTGCATCGAGAGGATCCAGTTATACGGGCATCCCATAGAGAGGATCCGTTTGTGCCCGTACCATCCAAACCAGATCTTGGGTACGAAAGCTACGCTTCAGAGATAGAGTTTTATCCGTGTGGTTCTGGAGATCAATTCCATTCCATCAATATGGTCTCCATTGATTTGACCACTCCACTCCGCAATCCAGCAGATCCGTCCAAACCGTTGCATCTAAACATGGATGCTATCGATTGGGATCGCACTGACTCGTCGATCCAGCCTGAAGATTTCTTCCCTAATGAAGAAATGTTGCAACCATTTCATTTTGCACCAGGCTATGCTCATGATGTTTATCATGCTGAGGGTGCTTCCCACGAGGAACATGTGAACCCGATTGATGACATCCATCTGATTCCTATGCCTCACCAGCTTGAGGAGGGATCACATATGTCAATAGAGAAAACCTTCGATGTGGATATCAGTAAAGATCCCACCAATCCAAAGAAGGTTAGATTTGGAGAGAGTCTCACTCCGGATGAGCGTGATAGCATCATCCCTCTACTGAAAGAGAGACCTGATCTCTTTGCTTGGACTTACAAAGACATGTCGGGTCTAGATCCAAAATTGGTTACTCATAACCTTTCGCTAGATCTGTCGAAGAAGCCAGTCAAGCAAAAACTCAGAAAAAATGCATCCAACAAGTAGCCTTAATGGTGAAAGACGAGTTGCAAAAGTTGTTGGACGTAGAGTTTGTCATCTCCATCGACTATCCAGAATGGGTGTCCAATATGGTGCCCGTAGGAAAGCCAGATGGAAGGGTCCGTATTTGTATGGATTTTAGAGATCTCAATAAGGCAACACCCAAAGATTCATTTTCGTTGCCAAATATCGATGCTCTGGTAGATGCTACTATAGGTCACGAAATGCTCTCCCTTATGGATGGTTTTTCTGGATACAATCAGATTCGGATTAAACCCGAAGATCAGCATAAAACCGCATTTATAATGCCATGGGGGACATTTTGCTACAAAGTTATGCCATTCGGTCTTAAAAATGTTGGTGCCACATATCAACGGGCAATGACATATATCTTTCATGACTACATGCATAAAATCTTAGAATATTATATCGATGACTTACTAGCTAAGTCGTTGCTACGAGCAGAGCATGCAGAGGTCTTAAGGAAGGTCTTCGATCGCCTGATAGAGCATAATGTCAGGTTGAATCCTAAGAAGTGCGTATTTGGCGTAACTTCAGGTAAACTCTTGGGATTCATCATTTCTAAATGAGGCATCGAAGTAGACCCAGCAAAGGTCAAGGCTATTCTAGAGATGCATCCTCCCACTAATATCAAAGAACTAAGAAGCCTTCAGGGCAAAGTAGCGTCCATAAAGTGATTCATCGCTCAATTATCGGATAAATGTCGACCCATGAATCGATTGCTACACAAGGGGGTCCCATTTGATTGGGACGAGGACTGCCAAGCAGCCTTTGCTGAGATTAAGCAATACCTGGCAACGCCGCCAATACTAGCTCCACCAAGGCCAGATGTGCCTTTTTTGCTATATATATCGGCAACCAACTTTGCATTAGGGACCATGTTAGCCCAAAAGAACGTGCAAGGCAAAGAGCAAGTCGTATATTACATCAGTCGCACCTTGGTGAGTTATGAGTCAGGATATGCATATGTTGAGAAGCTTTGTTTAGCAGTGGTGTTCGCTACCAAGAAATTGTGGCATTACATGCTAAGTCATACAACATATGTTATATCAAAATAGAATCCTTTGTAGTATATGATGAGCAAGACATATCATAACACACGTACTGCAAAGTGGATCATGCTATTGATAGAATTCGATTTGCAATTCATCAGCCAAAATTCCATCAAGGGACAAGTCATAGCTGATCAACTGGCTGAGGCACCACTGTCCAACAATAGGCCTCTAACCATTGAGCTTCCAGATGATGCGGTCTTCGTAATATCTGAAGCTCCCAAACCCGAGGAACCAGAGAATAATGCTGATATGACATTGTTCTTCGACGGTTCAAAGTGTGAGCAAGGGGGTGGTGCAGGAATAGTGTTTTTCATGCCACAAGGAGCTCCAATGCCCTTGTCGTTCAAGTTAGACTTTTCGTGCACCAACAATAATGCTGAGTACGAAGCCCTACTTTTGGGCCTCCACACAGCCATCGCCATGGGTATTAAAATATTGAACATTTTTGGTGATTCTTTGCTCATAGTTAACCAAGTTAAGGGGCTCTTTCAGTGTCGATGTCCCATACTGAAAGCCTACAAAGATCTTGTTGCCACTTATCTGGCTAAATTTGAATGGTATGACATCGAGGCAATCCCTCATTCATCAAATAGGTTCACAGACACCATGGCATATTTGGGGTCCTTGATCCCTCAGAATTCGTCTGCCGATTTTACTACCATCCATGTTAGAACGCTCTCGCACCCAGCAGCGGAGCGTGCAGCCTTTGATAACAAAGAGTCAGTCAACATGATTATCGTGGAACCAACAGCTGATTGGTTCCATAGAGCAGAAGACTTTCTTAAGCAGGCACCCTAGGAGTCATTGACTTCTCAGAGTCCTACGAGGAGTGGTACTACCATTCACCATAAGGTTGTTTCCCAGTTTGCATAGCAGTCGAAGCTGAGGCTTGTCAAAGTTGGATGTTGCAAATCCAAGACTTCCTAAAACTTGGTATGATCCCAGAGGGATTGTCGCGTGCCGCAAGATGCACCTTCAAATAGAAAGTGACTAAGTATGTCTTGATAGGAGATATTTTGTACCGATGCAGCTACGAAGGAGTTCTCCTTCGATGTCTTGAGCCCCAAGAGTCATCTTGGGCAATTTTAGAAGCGCACGATGGTACGTGCGGTGGCCATTTCAGCGGCATGGCTATCATCAAATGCATCCTTCGCATGGGTTATTATTGGCCCACTATGGAGAAGGATTGCAATGTGTATGTCAAGAAATGCGTTAAATGTCAGCATCATGCTAATCTTACGCACTTGCCATCACAGGCCTTACAGCCCATTCGAGCGGCTTGGCCATTTGCTCAGTGGGGACTAGATCTTATTGGCAAGATCTCTCCTCCATCGTCAGGCCGACATACATTCATTATCATGGCTACTGAGTATTTTACAAAGTGGGTGGAAGCCATTCCCCTTACAACGACCACTGGAGCTCGCATCGCAGAATTTATTCTCGAGCATATCATATGTCATTTTGGGATACCATCCAAAATAATTTTGGATAATGGAACTTCTTTTAAGAACAAAACTATGTGGGCTTTAACATCTAAATACCGCATTAAACATAGTTTTGCAACTCCATATTATCCGCAAGCAAATGGGCAAGCTGAGGCCTCAAACAAGACTGTGGTAGCCATCTTGAAAAAGACAATGCAAGAACACCACAAGGATTGGCATATACAGCTGCCCCTTGCATTATGGGCTTACAGGACTAGCATTCGGATGCCCATTGGGGCAACACCGTTTTCACTAGTATATGGCGCTGAGGCCATTATGCCCTTAGAGTTGGAAATTCCAACGCTGCGCATCGCATTGAAAGAGTTCATCGATGATGACACCGCATGCCAAGCTCACCTCGATCAATTGATGTTGCTCGATGAACATCGCGTGAATGCCCTCGAGCATCTCCATGTTTATCAGGAGTGATTAAAATGAGCTTACAATATCAAAGTCCACTAGAGAGACTTTGAAGTTGGGGATCTTGTGTTGAAAGAGAACCAACAGAACTCGAATTTGCCGCCTGACATGCGAGACAAATTCGTGGCTAATTGGCTAGGGCCTTACATCATATCTAAAAATATTGGTCCAGGTACCTATCGCCTAACATCGCTAAAGGGTGTGGAAGAGCTTGAGCCTCTCAATATCATCCATCTTAAGGCGTTCTATGCTTGAGAGTCAAGTAAAGGCACCAAAGGCATCTATAAGCCTTTGGTCAACCCAAAAGCTCCGAGGGTTTGTCTCAAACCACTCGGTCATCCCAAAAGGCCCCAAGCTCTCTGATTAAGAAGCTTGGTCAAGTAAAGGCACCAAAGGCATCTGTAAGCCTTTGGTCAACCCAAAAGCTCTGAGGGTTTTGTCTCAACCACTCGGTCATCCCAAAATGCCCCAAGCTCTCTGATTAAGAAGCTTGGTCAAGTAAAGGCACCAAAGGCATCTGTAAGCCTTTGGTCAACCCAAAAGCTCTGAGGGTTTTGTCTCAACCGCTCGGTCATCCCAAAATGCCCCAAGCTCTCTGTTGAGTAGCTTGGTCAAGTAAAATCTCCAAAGGTAGTTCCTCACCATTTGGTCATCCTCAAAAGCTCCAAGGACATGTACTCATCGTTTGGTCAAATATGAAAGCTCAAAAATCTATAAAAATCAAGAAAAATATATAAAAGGCCAAAAAAAAATTGGTAAAGCTTGAAATCCAAAAACATTTGCATTTGCATCTTGCATTTTCATTTGCATTCACACATGCATTCACATCATCATATTGCATTTAGGCATTTGTCATCCGTTGCATTCCACAGTAGAGTGTAATGCGTCTATCAAAATTTTACAAACGATCACACGTTTGTATGTCAATCATGCACCCTTGCATTTATCATAATTCATTGCATTCATACGCGATACCTGTTGCAGAGAAATATGTATGTATATTAAGTTTTCCAGTCACTCAGCCATACTTAGTGGGTTCTTCAGATAGTGTAGAAATCTTGCTTTGTTGTTATAGACAAGGTCATTAGTTGGGATAGTGCTTCAACATATCAGAATCCCGTCACTAAGCAAAACAATATAAAATCCTGCTAAGACGAGAGAGGATGAAAGCTGCGAAAGCAGTCTTAGGTATCTAGAGAGATGGGTTTCACGACCTGCTTATCTTGCAAATAGTCGGTCTAGAAAGGTGTACTTTGGCAAAAGGACAAGAATTTCCCCTATAAATCCCAAAGTCACAAAAGTTAAATCCCAAGTTACAAAGTGCAAAAGTACAAATTTCAAGTTCAAAATGTAAAGTGACATAGTGAATCAAAAGCACTATAAAAATCCCTTGCTCAAAGAAAATGGTAACACGTGGACTAACAGTGATTTTTATCACTACACATGAGCAAGTAAGAAGGGTGAGAACTTGAATCCCTGGATTGTCCACCTTTTGAAAGCCATAGAGTGATCCCCGATCGCAGCAATGGGTTGGAAGAGTCCCACCTGCAATCGGAGGGGTAGTTCTATTGGGTGATCCCCAAACGTAGCAATGGGTTGAAAGAGTCCCGCCTACATTTGGAGGGGTAGCCCTGATCAATTTGCAAGATGAGCTAGCTCTAGCTACCTAGGATTGTCTAGTTGTATAAGTCTAATCAAAGCTGAAACAAGGATGGTACGATCGTATGAGGAACCTTATCTCACATATGGGTTGAAAGAGTCCCAACTGACATACGGGGTATGCTTACGATCTATCTAAAAATACTCACATGCACACACAGGGATAATGAATAGTTGGGTCTGTCACGACAAAAGCCTTGTCCAATATAAGCCTTGTACAATTAGTATGTGATTTTTGGAGAAATCTACTAGGGTGTTTGAGTCTCAAGGAAAACCCCAAAAAGTGCTCCAATAGCAACAAGATACCAAATATCATTAGACTTCAAAAATATGAGTCATTCATTCATCAGAATGCATTTTACAAAGCACAATCAAATATATAGGATAGATACCGCATGAATATAAAAAATGATGTTTAGACGACCACTGACTATATAGTGCAGCAAAGAAGAAATATACAAAATGACATAATCATTCATTAGCATTATACCAATCCATTTCACTGCATTTCATATATGGGTGATTAATTGATTAAGTTCTTGTAATGAGAATTATCAATTAGTTTGCATGATTGTTATACATTATGTGGTGTCATATTTTAAAAATTGATATACACAGTTTACATTCATTCCTTATGTTTTAAGTGATTAAAGCATACAGGTTCATTTTCATTAGATTATGATTTTGTACATAATGCATTACCATACATTGCATAGCATACCATAAACTGCATAAAATAAATGCATGCCCACAAAGCAAAAATAAATATGCGGTTAAAAATAAACATCGCATCCATCTACATACATCATATATCGCACATCTAATCATTTAGGTCACTACATATCATCATCATAAAGTAGAATAGCTATCTAGTGCATGACATCCATACATCGCATCATATAAACATAGCATTTACATAAGCCTTGCATCCATGTGCATCAAATAAACATAAAATCAAAATAATAAATAAACATGTACACATAATGAGCTATGAAAGATCATATCATATATATATGTGTGTCCAAAAGAGTACATAGGGAGTACAAAATGCCCGTAGGCTACAACTATGTAGGTCCTCGCCCTTACACACAAAATAGTATATCAAAACTATAGTTTGCAGCTGCTATAGCTTGGATCTAGGCTGCTCCCCCTGTACTGGAGCTCTCGCCACCTCCCTCCGCACTGTGCTCTGGAGCCTGCTCTCCTGGTTGACCTGGCACCTATGGTGGATCCTGCTGTGGATCCTGCCTACCTCCAAAGCCTAACGCACTGAGCACACAGGAAACTGGTAACTACAGTAGGCTAGTCCTCTGACTGGAGGCCCCTAATGTCTGCCCTAGATCTCTAGTCCTGGCCTGTGACCTCGTCGTGTGTGTACTAGAGGACCTATGCATCCTCTCATTCCTATGAGTCCTGTGACTCGAGCTCGCTGTCGACTGCCCTGAAGTCCTAGACCTGGTATGCTGAGACTCTAATGTGAAAGGATCCTCAGGAACCTGTAGCCCATGCATCTCTATGTAACCGACTAGCTGATCAACGCGAGCAAGCCAGGATGCGTGCATCTCATTGGTCCTCATGACCATACCATGCAATCATGCCACCTCAGTAGTCGGATCTTGTGCAGCTGCTACACCTACTACTGGTGCTATAGGAGGCCCCATAGTAGCCTAAGGAGGCGGCATATCCCCCCTCGCTGCTCGTGCGAGATCTCGCTCTACCTCTGCTATACTCTGTTGTGTCTGTGCTAACTCTAGGGCAGTATGTAGTCTTTGCACTTGGGCCTCTACATCGGTAGCTTGAGTCATGAGCTCCTATGCCTGGCCCTGCATCTTAGTCAAGCGCCACTCCTTGTCAGACACCTTCGCCTCCAGAGTGGCGATGGTAGTATCTCTCTCGAGCTACTAGGTGTGAAATCACCCAATTTGACTCTACAAGTCAGCAACCTGAGCCAGCAGCCATCCCTCTATGCTATCAGGAGGGACCTCACCCTCCTCTGGAGCATCCTCCTTAGGGTCGATCTCTGACATATCCTCAATGGTGGCCTCTACGCCCCAATCACCCTCAGTACGCTGGCGCACCCTACGCCCGTCAGGATCTGCCTCTGCCTCTACCTCAGCTGGCTCTCGGCCTAGAGGCCCTATCCCATGCCATCTGAATAGAGACCACCACCCATCATAGTCGAGTGTGGTCCCAACTGTCTCAACACCCGACTCCTGGAAGTCATCGGGTGCATCTCCTAATGCCGAAGGAACTATCAATGGGAGATCCCTCTCTAGAGCTAGGCGTCTGTACCTAAGTGGCATCTCTGGTATGTCCTGCACCATGCCGAACTATCATAGGACACGAGAGAAGAATTGATACTCTCAGACCTCTAGCTTACGCCAGATAAGCCATCTGTCTTGGTGGGCCCATCGCAGCCACTCGTCCACCTCTGGCCATGCAGGGCAATCCATGTAGGGGTGCCAGACAATGTCCCCCGGCCCAAGTGATGCAAACTAAATAATGTAGTGCTTAGTGTTCCCAGCATGAGCTCTGCTATGGATACCCTCCTCAGCATGAGGCCAGCATGTGGCGTAACACTGATGGTCGTCATCCATGGTGATGATGCGTAGTGGTAGCTCCGCAAGATGCTCGATCCGGATGTGTTGCCACCCCCAGATCTGTAGCAAAAGACTACAGTTGATGCCCTTACGGCTACGCTCTGTGATCTAGTACAGCTCCCTATAGAGCTGGCATAATAGGGTGCTCCCCCAAGCTAATAGTAGTGGCTCCTCCATCGAGCTTTGAAGCACCCTCCAAGCATGGGCTAGCATGTTCCAAGGAATCCTCGCGCCCGAGGAGTCTGGAAGGACAATCTGCATGATGAGATGCATAAAGAGGGCCTCTCGAATAGAGAAGACATCATCTCGGTACCAGTCACCGATGTGCACCCCTCCATGGTCCGCATCATCCTGTGCGTCGGTGCTCTGGTCACTGAAGATGGCATCAAAAATAGCATCCTTTGCCGTGTAGGCAGAGGAAACGACAGCCTCGCCATCGATAGGGATCCTAAAGATCCTGTAGACATCCTCCAGGGTGATGGTCATCTCATCGAGAGGAAGGTGAAATGTGTTGGTCCATGCATTCCAGCGCTAGGCCAACGTAGTCAGATAGGCTTGATCTACCCTAATGGTGGGTAGATCCATGACGTAACCGAACCCGATGGCTCGAAACCATGCTCGATCGTCATCCGATAAGGCCTCGCGAAGAGTCTTCATAAGGTCAGGCTCTCATGCTCTAGAAGTTAACTTTTAAAAAGCAAAAAACATAATGTAAGCTAAATCTAGCTAAGCAGAGCTAAAGAAATTTAAAAAATTTCTTAATTAGACAAAAAACAAACAAAACAAAACAAGCAATCGCAAACCGCAACTGTAACTTGCGGTCCCCAATTTGCAAATTGGGAACCACAGCTGCAACTTGCGGTCCCCAATTTGCAAATTGGGAATCGCAGCTGCAACTTGCGATCCCTAGTTTGGAAATTGGGAACCGCAGTTGAAACCTACGGTTCCCAATTTGCCAACTGGGAACCACAGCTACCAGTTGCGGTTTAGGAGTGGCACCCATTTTGGGTACCCTCCTAGACCACTAAAGCATAAAAATTAAATCCTAAGCTAACCTAGACTAGTGGGGTTCATTACTAGCAGTTTAATGAGGTTAAATTTCCGCATTTCTTAGTGTGGTTCATTTTACTGATATTGAGTGCGAGGTCTTGGTTTCGAGTTACCTTGCCTGCGCGCACGCTCCGTGGTTACCATATTTTTTAAAATATGGTAACACCCTTTAATTGATCAAAAATATCATCTATCCAGGGTAAAGGGTACTTGTTTTGAATGGTTACTTTATTTCGCATTAATATATACATAATCTTAGGGACCCATCCTTCTTCACAAATAACAGTGGAGCACCCCAAGAAGACACACTTGGTTTGATCAAACCCTTTTTCAACAAGTCCTAAAGTTGGACTTTTAGCTCCTATAGCTCAATAGAAGTCATTTTATAAGGTGTCCTAGAGATAGGTTGAACTCCCGACATTAGCTCAATAATGAAATCAAATTCCCTTCGAGGGGATTATACCTGAAAAGGTCTTTAGGAAATACATCTCAAAACTCATGAAGAATTGAATGCTTCTTAAAAACTTCCTCATCCCCTTTCTCTCCAATTCTACCATTGATCTTCACTACGTAGAGTAAGCTACCTCTTTTGATAGCTTTCTTTAATTGCATAACTGAGAGCAAGAGGGGTTGGAAAGAACCTCGCCCACTTTGAAATCTTATTCTCCTCAATTTTTTTGATTAAATCTATCCACCTATTCTAAAAATTGATTAAGAATCTACGTGCCTTCAACCAATCCATCCCTAAGATAATATCAAAAGCATGAAGAGGTGCCACATACAAGTGTCATATAGTAGACCCTTCAACCAAAGTTATCTTGGTTGTGGGTATTTATTGTTCCATTGAGTAGGTTTACCTAGAACCATACTCGACTTTCCACCTTGTGTCAAAAATCCAAGTATTTTTGACATATCCATGATAATACTAGTGGAAATCAAACTATTTGTGGCTCCGCTATTGATCAAATGTTTTACATCTTTGGTAAACAACTTACCATTTAGTAGCATTAGTGTTGTTTGGTCGTCTAGAATTTGATTTTCAATAGCAACATAGATTTGGTACGACGACTCCTCTGCTTTGTGATGAGACCGTCCTCTTTGAGTGCACTTTTTGGCATAGTGAGGACCCCCACAAATGTAACAACCTACCCTAGGTGTTTGGGTATTCTCTTGTGTGCTTTCCATTATCTCTTCTTTTTGTGTTGACTCATGTTGTTTAGGAATATTGGGATTGGATACTTCCTTCAAAGCTCAAAAGCCCATCCTTTATTTAAAGCATAAAAGCCCATCATTTATGTTGAAACCTTCATTTTATTTTGAAGAACTTGTTATCTTCTTCTAAAGTTCTAGGCAGTAAGGATCTTGAAGTTACATTTCCTCGACCCTATCCATCAAATCCACATGGCTTCGAGTTAAGGCAGTTATGTGCCTTCTCCTGCTTAAGGCATGGACCATCTTATTTTCTTTACCTTTGATATAATCAATGCCAAATTTGTATTCCGCTAGGAACTCTACCCACCTTCTTTGCCTCGTATTCAGCAAAGATTAGGTAAAAATATATCTCAAACTTTGGTGGTTTGTTCTTAGATTGAAAAGTCTACCCAATAGGTAGTGCCTACAAAATTTTAGGGCATGCATAATTGTTGCCAACTCCAAGTCATGAGTGGCATAGTTTACCTCATGCTCCTTGAGTTTTTTGGACTTGTATGCCACTATAGATTCTTCCCGAGACAAGACTCCACCTAAACCTTTTAAAGAAGCACCAATACAGATAGTGAACTTTCCAATAGAGTTCGTAATATTTAGATTTGGTATCATTGTCAACTTATTTTCAGTCTCAAATACGACTTCACACTTATCCATCCATTTGAATTATTTTTCCTTTTTTTGAAGATTGGTGATTGGATAGGCAATTTTTGAGTAGTTCCTTACAAAATGCCTATAATAGCCTACAAGCCCCATGAAAATCCTAACTTTTGTCACATTGGTAGGTGTAGGCCACTTCAAGATAGCTCCAATTTTTCAAGGATCCATAGCAATACCTTCTATTGAGATAATATGCCCCGAATACTGCACTTATGGAGTATAAAACTCACAATTGGATAGTTTTCCAAAAAGTCAGTTCTTCCCTAGTACTTCCAATACTAGTTTGTGATGTTGATCATGCTCTTCCTTAGTTCAGGAGTAGATTAGTATGCCATATAAGAATACCTAGATGAACTGATCTAAATACTTCCTAAACATACTATTCATGAGTTTCATGAAGACGACGAGTACATTTGTTAACCCAAATGGTAATACCATTAATTTATATTGCTAATATCGGGTTTTAAAAACCATCTTATGAGCATCTTATTCTTTAATTCTCAACTAATGATAACCTGATCTCAGATTTATTTTTGAAAATATGGTAGCACCCTTTAATTTATCAAAAATATCCTCTATCCAGGGTAAAGGGTACTTGTTTTGAATGGTTACTTTATTCCACATTCTATAATATATACATAATCTCAGGGACCCATCCTTTTGCACAAATAGCACTAGAGCACCCCAAGGTGGCATACTTGGTCTGATCAAACCCTTTTTCAACAAGTCCTAAAGTTAGAATTTCAACTCCTATAGCTCAATAGAAGTCATTATATAAGGTGTCTTGGAAATAGGTTAAACTCCCAACATTAGCTCAATAATGAAATCAAATTCCCTTCAATGGGGTAGACCCAAAATATCTTTAGGAAATATATATCGCAACTTATGAAGAATTTAATGTTTATTAAAAACTTCCTCATCCTCTTTCTCTCTAGTTCTACCATTTGTCTTCACTACGTAGAGTAAGCTACCTCTTTTGATAGCTTTCTTTAATTGCATAGCTAAGAGCAAGAGGGGTTGGAAAGAACCTCACCCACTTTGAACTCTTATTCTCCATTTTTTTCGATAAAATCTATCTACCTATTTTGAAAATTGATTAAGGCTCCATGTACCTTCAACCAATCCATCCTTAAGATAATATCAAAAGCATGAAGATATGCCACATACAAGTACCATATAGTAGACCCTTCAAGCAAAGTTATATTGGTTGTGGGTAGACATTGATCCAGTGAGTAGGTTTGCCCAAAACCATACTCGAAATTCCATCTTGTGTCAAAAATCTAGGTCTTTCCGACATAGCTGTGATAATACTAGTGGAAATAAAACTATTTGTGGCTCCACTATTAATTAATTTTTTTACATATTTGGTAAACAACTTACCATTTAGTAGCATTAGTGTTGTTTTTCTGTCTAGAATTTGATTTCCAATAGAAACATAGATTCGGTGCGATGAATCCTCTGCTCTATGACTAGACCCTCTTATCTAAGTGCACTTTTTGGCATAGTGAGGACCCCCACAAATGTAAAAACCTACCCTAGGTGTTTGGGTTTTCTCTTGTGTCCTTTCCCTTATCTCTTTTTTTGTGTTGACTCATGTTGTTTAGGAGTATTGGGATTGGATACTTCCTTCTTATGAAATTTACTCTTGCTTTGACCCGAGTTTCCATTGTTCATATTATTGTACTTTGGATTGTTTTTATTTATTTTATTATGATCCTTATCCCATTTTATAAATCTTGCATTTTTTCTTTTCATCAAATATTGTCTTTCATTCATGGTTATTCTTGAGTAATTGAAGCGGGTCCTTGTTTGAAGGTTCGTTTCTTCCTGCATAGCTAGGTCGTAAGCTTCTTGCAGGGTTTTAGGTTTGAGCAGATTGATCATTATCCTTATTTTAGGGTCTAACCCTATAATAAACTTATGCACCTTAATATGCTCATTGTTCTCATATTTTAGAACATATTTCAAGAGTCTCATATACTTTTGATAATATTTCAAGAGTTCTCTACCCTTCAAAAAGGGTCATTATCTCTTAAAAAAAAATCAATATAAAATTGGTCTATGAGAAACCTTTCCTTAAAATCCTTAATGAACTTTTCCCATTTAAGGTTTACAACTTGATTTTTTTTGCTTAAACTATACGTGTCCCACCACTCTAGAGCCACCTCTAGGAGATGTATAGAAGCCCATGTTGTCTTAGTCTTGGATGAGTAAAGAAAAAAAGGTTTCTAACTCTTTTAGCCATGCCTCGATCGCATATCCTCTTGTATTTCCATTGTATTTGGTTATATTAACATCCTTAAGATCTCTTGTTAACTCAACCTCAATTTGGACTTTGCCCTCTTGGTTCCTTTGAACATGATTTTCCTCCTACCAACCCTCCTTGTTTCTAGTGTTGGCCTCTCTACTAACCAAAGAGTCTATTAATTTTTCTTGTTGTTCCAATCTCTCCTAGAGTAATTTTACCAAGGAGGAAAGATCTTATGTTCCTCTACTAGAATTTGATGTTCCTCTAACATTTATTTTTGGAATCCTTGCTATCTTAGCCTCTTTACCCAGAGTTGTTGACTTCCTAGTCTTCTTACCAGGGTCTAAAGTTTGTCCTACCCTTTGCACTGTATTTCCTAGTGATGCAGTTGTTTTGGTTTTCTTCGACAAAATTCCTTTTTGAACAAGTGTTATTTCCTGTTCACACAAAGGAATTAGGTAAGGTATAATTCTATCTTAATTATACTTACGTGTGTTAGCTCCATTATACCCGTGAACTAACAATCTCCTATAACATTTTAGGGTCATTATTGTCTTCTTGCAAGGTGTATAACCTAAAGTCGCACATTAAGTCAAGGCTCTACCCATGTACACTCTATGGAAACTTCTCGTTCTACGACCTAGAGCTCTGATACCAACTGTAACAACCCGAAATTACCAACCCAATTTTGTTTTAAAGAGTTTTTATAGACTCTTAAGGGAATTACCCTTATTAGTTTATTTTCAGTATATAAAGTTTCACCACTTTTGAGTTTCCAAGTCACTATAGATGACACTTAATGAACAAGAGAGGCCACATTCTCGTATTTTTTTTGGGTTCACCTTACTAAACCTATGTGCTTACAAGGACACCATAAGTGGTCCCCCCACCTTTCCTATACCCTTCTCGATAAGAGGACCATATTACCACGATGTAGGGATTATCCTTTAAGGCCCATAATACTTAAAGGATGATGGTAATTCCCTAACCTAGATCTAGCTTCTCCTAGATAGATTATTTGATGTAGAGCCTTGATGTTTAGTTACCATGCCTTTGTGGGCTAAGGTTATTGCCACTTCTACGACAACTAACATGATTCTTTGATCCTATGCGATCAAGGAATCACCACTGTTGTCTTGTAAATATATTTTTCCCATACACTTGATCTTACTTGACCAAGGTGTGACCACTCACAAGTATCCTAGCTATTGTATACACACAAATCCTCCTAGGATCAGGAGGTCCTCACTATTACATTCTCGCAACTCCTTCCAGGACTCTTGACTACCTCACTATTACATTCATGCAACTCCTTCTAAGATTGGGTTTCACGATTCAATTGATAAAGTTCTACCCACCCCAAGGATAGATAAAAATATTAACTAAACAATATGATAGCATAAAAGCATAATGCATTAACCTTCACAAAAGAGAAGCATAAGAATAATTCCTCTTAACCATGAACTTGAATTTTAAAAATCTTTCTAGCAACATAAAGCAAGATAACCAATCACTCTATCTTACCTAGCTTTTTCAAGAGATAAAGAAAAAAAAAATATATATATATATATATATATATATATATATATATATATATATATATATATATATATATATAATCCAACTAATTCAAGAGCTTAATCAGAAACATGAAATTGCATCCCTAACTTACCTTTAACAACATAATATTATATTGCACAAAACCAATATGCAAGGTTTATCTTAACCAAAACAATCATTACAAAATAAAGCAACATCATATATCAGAGTTAAAGCATTTCCTCATTGCATCAATAGGAACATCATAATTCATCTCCAAATATTACCCAGGAGTTTAAATCCAAGATAGCAATATAAGCAACATTACATTAAAACTCAACTAAATGCAAGATCCTAGGTAACCATACTTAAAGCAAAAACCATTCCACAAGTTTCAAAAAATAACTCTTCATTACATTAAAGAGTAAACAATAAATTATTCCCAAAACAAGAGTTGAATTACAATATTTCCAAGCAAGACAAAACTTTGCTTAATTACAACCATAAAAAATTGAACATCTTCCAAGGTCTTTTGCCATCCAAATCTGCAAGCTTCTTTGATGGAAACCTCCCACCAATTATGGGGATAACTTAGGGATCAAAACAACTCTAAATGCAATGCAACTAAAATTGTATCTTTCTCTAATATGCAACAACCATGCACATGGAAAGCACATCAAAAGATGAGAACTCTCACATATCATAGCAGTGATCCCAAAGTTCTATCAAAACCCAACAAAACATTCTATAACAGCACTTGAAGAAGCCCATACTTCTCTCTATAATGATCCTTATTCCACATAGATCTCAAGATACATTATAAATAATTTCCTTCTTACAAAAATAAACAACTCATACTAAACAAGAGAAGCCCATACTTCTCTTTATATTGACCCTTAATCCACATAGATCTTAGGATACAATATAAATTATTTTCAACCAAAAGCACACATTCCAAACACTCTAAGAGAAGCCCATACTTCTATTTTATAATGATCCCTTAATCTACATGGATCTTAGGAATCATTATAAATAAAATTCCTTTTTTAAAACAAAGTATTGCCTTATTAAACACAAAGTGCTTAAGTAAACACCCAATAAAAGCTCAAAAACAACCATTTGCTTTTAAAACAACAAAGCAATAAGTGTGGTCTACCGGCAAGGACGCCACTTGCATTATTGATGATGTGACTCGGGTTCAATCCCCACGGTAGATGTGTATAAGAAGTATTACTAAAAAAAAAAGTTCACCCGAAAACCTTCATTGAAAGAAACAAGCAACCTTAAAACATTAATACACCAAGGTTCTTTCGATAAAGCAAACCCTAATATTAAAACTAAGGTCTCCTTTAAATTTAAACTTAACATTAATCTAAGATTCCAAAACAAAAATCAAACTTAATCTTTCCTAAGGTTCCAAACGAATAAAGAAAGGTAAACCAACGAATTTACTAACACCCGAGTGCTGAAAAACCAAGCATGCAACAACAAGGAGCCAAGCGACCAAAAAAACTGCCATCCCAATGTAACCTAAGATGGCAAAACCAAGGACTCACTCCTCTCGACAAGTAGCGCCATAGGCTCGGACTTTAAAACCAACAAGGCCACTTCTCTCTCAAAGTGTTGGTGACAAGAAGAAGGCCTAGATGAACCAAGAAAAAGGAAGCAATACCACACACAAACCAAACTAATTTCGACTCTCAAGCAAAGCCAAGCAACAAGATAAAAACTAACAAAGGAAACAAGACAAACACACAAAAGAGAAGAAGGGATATTGTTGTACTACACATCGCCCTCAGTCATGGATCAAAACCAAGCATAGGATTACAAAGGACACACAAGGGGAGACCAACAAAAAGAGTGCAGGCCCAAAAGAAGGCGATAATGCCCTCTAAAAGAAAGCTAAGACGATGCTTAACTCAACTAGGACACAACAACAAAAAGGTAAGGCTTCACTACTTGTATAAAACGTAGGTGAGGGAAGAAAGACATGTTGAATAAACCATGCATCAACTCCAATTAGAGACCAAAGGAAAATAGATAATTATTAAAGGCTTAAGCTCAAAACAAAGCATACAACAAGCATAAAAGTAAGGATCTAATTCAATCCTTCATGCTCCTTTGCTTTGATAGATGTGCTCCTTCATCAACCTCTTATTCTAGTCTTTCGACGTCCCAAAAACTCCCTTCAACCTCCCAAAATCATCCTATTTAAGGAGTGAGAAGGCACTCAAGCATTCCACAATAGCATGGTGGTGCTCAATGTTCAAGAAGACGTTATTTCAAAACAACGTGTGCCACCTCCACTACCTTAATTAAAGAGCCATAACATAGCACTCTTGGAAGCAAATTATCAAGGCATAATAAAATATTTGCTATTAAATAAAAACAAGCAACATACAATAATTTTCTAAAGTATTTTAGATTAATTTCATAACTCCAAAAATTAATGCCAAAGCTAAATAATACTTCAAGAGTCTAAGGTTTTTAAGCATTACAAAACCTAATTCAAATCTATGCACACCAAACACAAACATAGATTTCATTTAATGATATTTCACACCATTGTTTTATCCTTTAATAAGCGGTCCTTTTTAATATAGTTTTATACTATCGTCGTCTTATTAAGGAGACTCATTGCAAATGATGTCTCGATCCAATGGTGTGATTTAGAACATTAGCAAAATGCAATGCATCTACATGAAGGGCAATATTCCTTGTTACCTTGAGTTGTCGATGAACGAGTCATCATCATCATTTCCCTAGGTATCCTTCATGGTAGGTGGTTTCCATAGTCCCACCAAGGAGAAGGTACATGATCCTACACTCACAAATACATCAGTAGTACCATGTTCCATGTTTTAAAGTAAACAATCATTCTATTATTTAATCATCATGAAAGAAACTATGTCATCATACATTCACAACCAAAACATAGTTCATTTTCCTCAAAAGTTTTTCCAAGGAGGGGTCTTACAACCATGACTTGTTCCTTTTTAGATTTATATACCTTCAAGGCAGTTGCCCCGTGACCTACTATTTTTTCTTAGATTTACAAACCTTTAAGCCAACTTTTTCATGATCTATTGTCTCATTGTAGATATGTAAACCTTCAAGTTAGCTCCACTATGATCTGTTGTTTCTTCCTTTGAAGTGGTAGAGATGGTAGTCAGTGACCTTTCTACCTATGGTTAAGTTCACTATATAAAATATTTTTTTGTTTGATAGGAGCGTTGGTTACAACCACACTATTTTTAGTAGCTGACAAGCACAAGGTTCAAACCATAGGGACCACATCCACCAAATCCATTCCATCTTGTTATCATTTAACCTAACGTGAAATGGACCACCAGGTGCTCAAGATTCATACCATCATAGTTAGTCTGCTGCACACTCAGAAAATTCAGGTCAAACTACTACCTTTGTTGTTGGCTTCCCCCAAGGTTTGAACCTAAGTCTCTTCTTGGTAAGTACCCAACCACACTGCACTTACCAATCCACCTAGCCCTTGGGGGTTCACAATACATTATTATTAAGATAATACTTATATTTTAATTAATTATATGGATTGGAATCAATCTCCAATGTTATATCATGATCACATAGTAGAATTATAACAATCTTGCAACTATGTATGTGTTTTAAGTACATAGTTATATCACATTAATTATGTATGTATCACATGATAAGATTATAAAGAATTTAATTAATTAAACACATTTTTTCTTCTTTTGGAGAACAAGAGATTGTACTTGATCCCCTACCCTTGATAAATCATAACTCTTTCCTTTAAAGCTTGAGAGTTTACAAACACATTCAATTCTCATCTCAATTGAGTTGTTATAGCTAGATACCTATATTTTCTTAAAAAGTTTAAATTTTTTATTTTCATTTTATGGATCTTCTTCACTTTTCTCTACGAAAACAAATATTCCAAAATTCAATATCCTTCTTCTTGACATTTTCTTGCAAAAACCTTAAAAATATCAAAACCCCACGTCTATTGTCTATGCATTGCATCTTGGTAGCCAAAACTTTGCATGAGAAATGGATTGCTAGTTTATTTCTTAAAACATAAGTGCAACCATAAATATTGTAATAAATATTTTTTATGAAGACAAATTAATGTTATAAAATGAAACGAATATTACCAATGGAAAACATTAAAGTAAATTTTAATCATTATTTGATTCAAGTAGTCAACATTTTCTTGCTAGTTTCAACTAAACTTACTACTCCCTCTAACCATGGAAAAGAGAATTTAACTTCACAATTGTCAATTAAAACCCCTCTATTGACTAATCTATCTCCACATTTGTTTCTTTTCCTTAACATATGTGTAAAATTGCTTTCTTCAAACTATGTAGCAAGGTCTTGTATTTCCAAAGTCTTGTATTTCCACAATTATCTCTTGTATGTTCCATTGAACCTTTGCTTTCCTCAAAATTGCATTTATTACTATTAATAAATCAACTTCAATTCATACTTTGTTTTTTTTATTCAATTCATATCATTTAATAACATGTTGATTTTTAACTATAAAATTTGAACCTTAAAATATGATATAAAAATATCTGATAAGGACAACGTAGTGGTTAGGGCGTTGGCTTCTCTTTAGGGAAGTCCAAGGTTTAAACCACGATGTACCCAAACAAGGATAGGTTGGATGGTAGCATGGCTGCTCTAGTTTGAATCCTCCGAGGGTTGAGTATCTCGTTGACTTTGTCCAACCCAACGGACTAAGGTTTATAAAAACAACATCCAATAGTGTCACAAATTCCCTCTTTATAGTGACAACTTCTAATGGTGTTACTGATTCCCCTAAAATTTATATTCCAAATAAATTATCAACATTTTTTTTCAACAAATTACATTATTTTATAATTTAACTAGCACTCGAGGGATATATAAAATATTTAGACCTCACTTAAACTTGAGGAGCTTATAATATACAAATAGGAATATTTAGCCATGCTTAATGATATTTACTTGTAGAGTGCTTGTATTTTTTTTGTGTAGGAAATATCTATAAATTTTAGTTTGTTGGTTAAACCACCACTTAGCGATATATAAAATATTTAGATCTCACTTGAACTTAAGGATCTTATAATATAAAAATAGGAATATTTAGCCATGCTTAATGATATTTACTAGGAATATATATAAATATATATATATATATATATATATATATATATATATATATTTATTTATTTTTAGGAAACGTTTATAAATTTTAGTTTGTTGGGTAAACCACCACTTAAGGATATATAAAAATATTTAGACTTCACTTAATTTTTTTATTTATTTTTATTATATATTATTAGAGGAAACGTTTATAAATTTTAGTTTGTTGGGTAAACCACCACTTGAGGGATATATAAAATATTTTAACTTCACTTAAACTTGAGGAGCTTATAATATAAAAATAGGAATATTTAATATTTTTTTTTTTGTAAAAAACATTTATAAATTTTAGTTTGTTGGGTAAAGACTAATGAAATGAAATGAAAGATTTTAATCACGTCCGCGAGACCCAAATATGGTCTATGGAACCTCAAATATGGAAGTACAATTACTCAAATCATATCATATGATCTTTAATATCTTTGAGAAGGTTGTTCCTTCTCCTGCTAATTTGTGTTAGTAATTCTCCAACTTTTTTTATTTTACTGTTTTCAAATAAATCTGCCATAAACTCGTTCCCAAGTGTTTTTTTGTATTTGTCACGAATATCTGAAAAACTCGGGCATTTATAGATGAAGTGTTCCTCTGTCTCTACTGACCTTGTGTTGCATAGAGTACATATCCTTTCTTCCCATTGTTCTGTGGGCGTTGTCCATCTCCCTGTTTCACATCTAAGCCTATGAGAGCTAAGTCCTTATCTGAGCAATGAGTATTTTTTCCTTCCACTTGAGTTCAGCGCCTATATACGCTTTTTCCTTGTGGTCATACGTTGGGTTAAAATTTGCAATATAATATTATATTTTCCTGCTTGCATTTTCCACATTCCACTTTTGAACTTTTCATTCACATAATTTTTTATGTCTTTGTTGACATTTGGGCATTCATTTATGTTGATTTCCCAACGTTTCATCCATTTCTGATTTTGTTTCATCCATGTATTCTTTCGCCTATGCAACTCTTCATCTCTAGCTGCCCTAGATCATCTATCATTTGTCATGTTTTCTGTTTTTTTCAAGTAACATAACAGCTTGGTCATAGCAATTGCTTCTAAAGGGAACATTCCAGTTTCAGCTAGAATAATTTCATAAGAGGTTGTGGCCTTAATTTTGAGAAAGTTTGTGATTAGATATTTTTGAATCCTTTCTATTTGCCTCCATTTTGCATTTGTTGTGCCACTAGCCCACACCTCGCAACCATACAACAGAACCGATGTAACAAGTAGGCCAAATAAGACCTTGGTGGTCTTTCAGTCCATTTTGAAGTGCATATAGTGCTTTTCAACCACTTTGAGTTCTTTTCATCCTACATGTATTCCAATTAAGTTTGTCATGAAAGTCTATGCCCAGGTATTTGTATTCTACTACTACATCAAGCGGTTCTCCTGCAAACTGAAATTTGAGTTGTTGCTTCTTCTTTTTCTTTGAAAAAATCATAATTTTTGTTTTGCTTGTGTTCACCTGCATCCCAACTTCTTTACAAAAGAGTTATAAAGCTTGAAGGTGATCTTCTAGATCTTTGGTTGTTTTGGCCACAAGAATTACATCATCTCGCATACATGAGGAGTTTTACCACATATTTGGCTAAATGCACACCCTCTGCCCCAAATTTGTTTATCCATTCTTCTAACTTGTCAATGTACCGCCCAAATAAGGTCGGAGATAGAGGGCAATCTTGTTTGACACCTATGTCACTACCAAAACATTTAGATAACCCTTCCTGTGTTCTGATTCTAGCCTTTACATGCTCATATAGTCTGTGAACTGCTGCCCTGTAGTGAATTGGAACCTCTAGCTCTTCCATTCTGCTCCATAATTTTTTCCTTGACACTATGTCAAATGCCTTTTTGAAGTCTACAAAACAACAAAAACATCCTATTTTTTGTCCCATATTTTTTCCACTATGTGTCTGAGCGTGATACAGTGATCAATAGTTGAGTGCTTGGACCTAAAACCTGCTTGCCCCTTTTCTCTCTTTCCCTTTTTTTCTGCCCATATGCTGATCCTACGCTCTATCATACTCCCAAACAACTTTGCAAAGAGAGGGTTGATTATGATAGTTCAATAGTCGTTTAGGGAATCAAACTAGGGCACTTACCAAGAAGATATGTAAAATATTTAACCCTCAAGGGTTAGGTGGATTAAAAAGTGTTTGTCTAGCCAGGCACTTACCAAGAAGAGACTTAGGTTCAAACCTTGGGGGTGTCAATTTGTAAAGTAGTTGTTTGATCTGAATTTTTTGAGTGTGCGCAGATCAATGACGATACAAATCCCATCGATGGTTTTCTTCTTACATTGGGTCAACAACAACGAGATAGAATAAGCTTATTGGAAGCAACCCGTGTAGTTTAAAGCTTGCATTTGACAATTACTAAAAATAATGTGATTGTAACCAACTCCCCTATCTATCTATCTATCTATATATAAAATATTTAAACTTCACTTAAACTTGATGAACTTATAATATAAAAATATTCAGCCATGCTTGATAATATTTAATAGTAGAATACTTGTATTATAATAGTTGGGTAAAGACTAAGTTAATGGCCCTTTAGGGACTTATATCGGATAACCCACAAAGCATTGATAAACACTGGTCTCTTACCAAGTGGCCTATACCACCATTGGAGGGATAAATATATACCTCATTTAAACTTGAGGTGCTTATAATAAATTTAGCCTAGTAGAATACTTGTATTATAATAGTTGGGTAAAGACTAAGTTAATGGCCCTTTAGGGACTTATATCGGATAACCCACAAAGCATTGATAAACACTGGTCTCTTACCAAGTGGCCTATACCACCATTGGAGGGATAAATATATACCTCATTTAAACTTGAGGTGCTTATAATAAATTTAGCCTTGCTTT
Source organism: Wollemia nobilis (assembly GCA_028583015.1). Taxonomy (NCBI): domain Eukaryota; kingdom Viridiplantae; phylum Streptophyta; class Pinopsida; order Araucariales; family Araucariaceae; genus Wollemia; species Wollemia nobilis. Next base: position 1,415,390 of record JAQPPZ010002203.1, on the reverse strand, counting down.
AGGATTTTTTTTTATATATATATTTTGTATAGGAATCCTTTGGGAAACTTTAGTTTGTTGGTTAAATATATATATTTTGAATTTATTACATAGGTAAAGACTTGTGAGGGGTGGGTGTATGTTCATAAAAAAAAATTAATAAAGTATTGGAGGCAGGTGGGTGTATGTTCATAAAAAAAATAATAATAAAATATCTGAAGGCAGCACAACAGTTAGGGCTTGTTGCTCTCAACTTTAAAAGGGGTCATGATTGGAAGGAGACTGATCAACCTATAAATCTGTCATAAAAGATTTCTCACAATAACTAAATTAAAAGTAAAAAAAAAAATTAATAAACCTTAATTATTTAAGGAATCTAAGGAAAACAACAACCTATTGTCCTAATCAAGACAACCATTTACCATCCATTTAAAAAATCAAATGAAGAATAACTAAGTAATCTTCCTACAAATACTTATCTTCTAGCAATCACAGACTCGTCAAACTTCATACTTCAGCACAAGAACGCTTCCTTGCTAACTGTAATTTATAAAGTAATTTTTTTTTATGTGTAATCACACCTAACTGTAATTTATGTAACAATTTTTTTTGTTATGTATAATTACACCTAACTGTAATTTATGCCCTAAATTTTAATCAAAATATACACAATTTTCAAATCCCATTAAACTATTCGACTGATCCTGTAACAGAACATAAATCCTACCGTAAACCCTTTCTCCACATGTAGGAAGCTTATTCTACGGAGAAAGCTTCGTAAGTATCCTCATGGCGCTTTGCATGCTCAAATGTCACAACTTCATGATAGCTGGAGCCATCAAAACAAACTTAACTTCTGATATTTCAGGCGTAGGAGCCAGTGCTACTGATGGTAAGTTAGAAGAGCGGTTCCCAGCAGAGCTTTCTCTTTCGTTTTTTATTCTTTGTTTACTCTTTTTTAAGTGTTCAGATAAACTGGATCTTATTGTAAGAAATTCCTGTGTTTCACTTCCAACATTGAAGGATTCCCTGGACTCAAAGAAAAGAAGTTCAATCTCAAGAGTCCAATTTTTGGAAACCCTCGCTCGGAGTATTGCAGTAATGGAAAAATTATTAAGAAGTTTACTGTTTACAAGACATCACACGTGGGTCGGGCATGCGCGCTTTATCATTTTCGAATCCCTGATGTCGGGGGAGGTGGCAATGGAGGAAACAGTGGCGGAAACAGTGGAGGCTACGGAGGCGGAAACGAAGAGCATGACGAATTTAACAACAGCAGCAATAATCTTATATGGAAGACATCATTTACTGGCCTTATAATATGGTGGCAATTTTTTGCCAAGGATAAGAGTGGCGTGCATTTGAGGAGGGTTTTAATTTTGCTGTATGCTGCGGTGACCTGTATTTGGCACTCACAGTTGTCTTCTGCTCTTGCTAAATCCACAATTAATGAAATCCTTACTGCGGAAGAGACTTCAGTACATAATAATAGTAATAATTCAGTGATTGCGGAGGCAGGCGATGTGTCTGATGCGGTATGGGAAGTCAAAGGCGGGAAATGGAGAAGAATTTTTTTGGATTATATGAACGATGAGTTCGTAGAAGGGGGAGATGCAGACAGAGCTCGGACTCCAGAGAAATACAGAGGGAAGGAGTATTGGAAGGGTGTTCTAGGAATTGGCAGCAAAGATTCGGGAAATATTTTTTTAAGCTCAATGGGATGGTGCAAGAATTTTATTCTTCGTCTGATGCTGCCAGAGGGGTATCCTGCAAGCGTGACTGGTGACTATTTGGAATACTCTCTCTGGCGAATGTGCCAAGGTATTGCCAGTCAAATGAACGGCGTTTTGACCACTCAGGTGATTCTCTTCTTATGGTTTATCTTCAAAGGGGTTTGAATCTGGGTCGTCACCCCGCCTAATCAAACAGGAGCCCACTAACAGGGATCCATATTATGTATTTGGATATATAGAAAGTACAGGAAAAAAACACTACATTCTGTTACCATTCATTCATACGTCTCCACCTATCTAACTGCCTATAACACTGCAGCTGTAGGCCATCAAACAATTCTTAGAACAAATCCGACCTATTTTGCAGGGGAAAGGATACCATATTATGGATAGGGCTGGAAATGACAGGGAATAAATATAATACAGAAATATTTACACAAATTTAAGTTTTAAAGAGTATATTTTTATGATGCAGGAAAAAGGATACCAAAATATGGATAGGGCTGGATATGACAGGGAATAAATATAATACAGAAATATTTACACAAATTTAAGTTTTAAAGAGTATATTTTTATGAAGAAAGATTTATTTTATTTTATTTCTTTAATTTAAAGGAAAAATATACAAGAGAAAAATGTTAACAGAAATATAAGTTACAAATATATTTTTATATATAAATTATATATTTTTAGAAATATGTATTTTTTAAACTCTCGTAACATAGAATAACGCAAGATGTGCATAGGCCATATCTGGGTGTATGAGATTTTGACCAAACAGGGGCATATTTTTGGGTAATGTTTGGATATTGGATATGGTATGGGATATCCGTCTATACGCTAAACTTGACTGGTCTGATCTCAATTAACTCTAAACTTGACCGATCGGACCTCAAACAACATTAAACTTGACTGGTGTGATCTCAGTTAACTCTAAACTTGACTGATCTGACCTCAAACATTAGCATCATTTTTTGAACTGACGAGGAGTGTGCATGCAAGGGAGGAGAGAGCTTTTGACCGGAGTAGTTTTCCCAGGCCTCTCTCCTCAAGGGCCTGTACTGCCTGTTGCGTGGATGTCAGTCACAATCTGCAGGTACACATGAGACGGACTGAGGACTGAGACCTCACATATCAAGACCGTGCCCACCAGTTTAGCCACTGACATCACTTTCAATAGGAATATCTCCACCAAGGCGAGGTTTTCTACAGCCACAACATCACCGGCAGAACTGCCACCACCAGGGCCACCTTGATAGCCTTCTTGCTGTTGCTTATTTCTCTGCCATGTGTCTAAAGCCCTTCACTCCAACCAATTTGGTAGGCATCATGACCTCTCGTATAGTCCATTGGAGGAAGGTCAAGAGCTTTGTCAAGGAAGGTCAAGAGCTTTGTCAACATGACCATTTCTGTCATGTACTTCCAACTGTGATAGCTTTATTTCTTCCAATGAATAATCAACGTTGGCATGGTATTTGTCATGCTGTTCCTGCAGTTCAAACATATCTTTGCCTGCTTTGCATCTTTTGTCCTGACAAACACACTGACTGAGAAGCAGAAGACTTTGTGATCCTTTACAGTCCTCCGCAAACACCTTATAAAAGCAAGAATTAGCATATTCTACCAAGTATACTCGCTTGGATTTAAGCAGCATTTGCCCAAGAGATGGTCGCAACATGCAAGTGTCTCCTAAATGCAAGAATTAGCATATTCTACCAAGTATACTCCCTTGGATTTGGGGAGAAGCAGCATATGCCCAAGAGATGGTCACAACATGCAAGTGTCTCAGAGTGCATAAGTTGAACATATCCTGCGAGTCCTCATCAGAGAGCTAGGTATAAACTTAAAATCAGACTGCATATGATTATGGGTGCAAATGCTAATCTAATGACTTTCATTTGCAAGAGACGTGTGAATGTCAAGGAATTGAGGGTCACTGAACAAAGTTACACAATTGTGAACAACATGGTGCCACTTTAGAATGAAGCCAAAGTTGGATTTGTTCTTACCTTGATTCTTATTAGCTAAGTTTAGGATTCCAAAGATAGAGGGTTGAGAGACATTAAACAAACGAGTGATTTTGTTGATAAGCTGCTAGGAGTTCTTAATCGACTCAGGTTGAAAGTGTTCCACTATTTAATTGCTTCAGCTTGGCTTGAGAAGCAATTCTCAAACTTTGCCCATGAGACAAGCCAGTAAGCCATTAGGAATGAATCCATTTGAGCTTGTGGATCCTACGGAATTTCAAAAGTTTTGCCAATTGGGGAGTGCAGATCTGGTGAGTAAGAGGGTATAGAATCCCATAGCGTTGAAACTCGATCTCATCGTGAACTGGTCAAGCTTGTAGTTCTTGAGCCATACTCGGGCTCGGCTCAGTACTTTGGGGGAAACTTGGCAACACTTGGGAAATAAGAAAAGAAAATAACATACACTACATTATGTGGAAAGAGACTCGCCCAGGGTCAAAATGACTCACCCAAGGTCATTCGACTGAAAGAGTTGCGAGATTCCACAGGCTCGGGGAGAGTCTGAACGTCAATGAGAGTTTGAATACAACTTGAAAGGTGAGTTGCAAAATATTAGTTTTGTTGAATGAAAGTGGGGTTTGATCTACATCTCCGCTTATAACACTAATGATGTGTAAACCCTTGGAAAAGAGCATCAAAAGGATTTTGCTTATAAATATTTTTATTTTGATGCTTGTCAAGTTCTCTACTATAGATTGGTATAGCGGGTAACTGTGGGATTAACGAATGTTATGGTGGTCTTTATAAGAATGGTTTTATGACAGGCATAGCAATGATTTCTATTCATCTCTATTGGCACTTTTATCCTGGTTGGTATGATCTTCTGTAGTAGTAGGACATGGAGGAGTGGAATGTCTAGATGAGAGGAGGAGTTGACTCAATGGTGGAGTGGCTAAACCTCCTCCTTGTGGGATGCGACTCTTGCTAGATGCCATGCTAGGGGCTTGTGAGGGCACCCTATGTTCTCTTTTAGAATCCCTATTTTTATTTTGTCATTGGACATGGGCTATGACTTGTTGGATAAGAGGGGCCATGGTTTCACTCCATAGCTTATGGAAATGCCTATCATTATTCTCTTGGGAATTGACAAGCAAAATCTCTTCATGATTATGTTGTGACCTATTATCCATTTCATCATGATGATGTCATAGTTTTCCTTATCTTCATTTTCATTATGATTATAGATATGACTGTTTACATGATGTTCTCATTCACTATGACTATGACTAAGATTGCATCTCTGTCATCACAGGATTGACTATTCTTGACATCATCTTTGGGATGTAACCTATGGATGTGATTGGAATTCATTTCTGCACGTTTTGAGTGTTTACCTTCGTTTGACAAGAATGCTTATTTTAACAGGAAGTGTATGGGGTACAGGGTAAGTTAGAGTTTGAACAAAGAAAGGATAAGATCAAGGGAAAGGAAAGGAAAGGAAAGGATAGAGAATGCAACCTCTTAATTCCCAATTTTCGCATGCCACAGTATGGTACACAATATTTCGAAATACATAAACGCTAGGTACCAACTATGAGTATGTTTTATGAGCAATTTCTCTTAACTAATAAGGAGAAAACAAGAGAGGGAGGACTGTTAGAATATAATAAAGACCTTCGAGGACTTTTCTTACTAAATGAAATGAGCCTTCAGAAGTCCATAGGAAGCTAGACACTTCCTTGAGTGAGTGAGTCAGAAGCCAAGTAGAGTGGAGTTGGGCCAAGGCCACCATTCTAAATGTAGTAGATGGTTCGCAGACCCAGAGTGTTCCATGCTAGATTGATTGATAAAGGCCACAAAGAGGCTAGAATGTGGCTATGAAGCTATGCCCAAGAGACAAGGTCACTATATAAATCAGGACTCATCATAGGACAGGCACTATCAGGTATTTGCTGATATGTTGCTGCAATACTACAATTATAAGGTTCTTTATTAAGAATTGGGCTAGAGAGTTTAAAACTCTCGTTATACCCTTTGGATGCTATGTACAATCATCTATCATTTGGTGGATAAGGCATCCTCATCTTTCTTTACATCCTATATACCTCTGCCATAATAATGAACAGATATGGGGATAGAGGATCTCCTTGTCTAAAACCCCTCTTAGCTTTAAATGATTCTGTTACCAGCCCATTGACCAACATTAAACATGATACTGTAGAGACACCAGCTTTAACCCATTTGACTCATTTCTTCCCAAATACTGCAAAAATAAAATCCCATATAACTCTATCATAGGCTTTATTCATATCAAGTTTTAACATCTTTGCTCTCTTTTCTAGAATTACTTCACGAGCTACTATGATCCTGTCTAGAATCTGTCTCCATTTCACAAATCCTCCTTGCTTTTCTGAAATAATATTGTCTAATAGTGGTTTTAACCAATTTGCCATCACTTTGGAGATTATCTTATATGTCATATTACAAAGGCTTATGGGCCTGCATGAATCAAACAAATCTGCATCATTTTTTTTGGAATTAGGGTAAGATATGTTGCATTTATTTTATAAGGTATGTATGTACTGTTTTACCCTAAACTGTTCCACTGCCACCAATAAAGAATCCTTCACTATTTCCCAGTTATGCTAATAGAATGCTATAGAGAGTCCATTCGGACCTGGGGATTTATCCTTATCAAAAGAGAAAAGAGCTGAATGAACTTCTTTTAGAGTAATAGGCTCCATCAGTTTGCTATTGTCTTCATCTGTTATAACTGAAGGTACTTCTTGCAGTAGCTTATCATTAAGATCTTCAAGCTCCTATGATCCTGGAATATTCTGGTAAAAAAGCCTTGCCACATTTTTGATTTCGCTCTGGTCTCCAATCCAAACCCCTTCTATTGATTTAATTCTACTAATTCTAGATGTTGATCTTTGTACTATTGTCATCCTATGAAAACACTTTGTGTTTTTATCTCCTTCTTTTAACCAAGTCTATCTCAATTTTAATCTCCAAAATTTCTCTTCCTTACTCAAAATATTATGATATTCACTAAGCAACTCCCTTTCCTCTAAGCTTGGATTATTGTGCTCATATTTTTGGAATTTTGAAAGTTTCTCTTTTAGTTCTTTTTTCTTCTCAAAAATATTTCCAAAAGTGTTCTTGTTCCATTCTTTTAATCTAGATGTCATTGATTTAATTTGTTTTGGAAGTGTATACAGCCCACTGTTTCCTAATACAATTCCATGTGTGTGCCATCATATCAACAAATTGAGGATGGTCTTCCCACATCTGCTCATATTTAAAATATGATATTTTTTTGAATTCACCATCATTTTAACTCTTATTGGTCAGTGATATGAACCAATCCTTGTCAAGGCATTAATTTTTAGCACAAGTCCCTTCATCTAGACAATGATTTGAGAGTATGCATCTGTCCAATTTTTTTGCTGTCAGGTTCTAGCTTATCCTGTTGTTGGTCCATGTATAGTTGTCCTCTTCAAACTCAACCTCCCATAGATTATTGTTTTGAATGAAAGCTGAGAAGTCTCTCATGCTTTGGGTTATTTTCCTAATTCCCCCAAAATTTTCATCTAGCTTGGTTATGGCATTAAAATCTCCTATGATCATTAATTGGGTTTCTTGGTCTTTACTTCTCATAAAGGCTTTAATCCCACTCCATACTTCTGATTTGCATGACTGAGTTGTAGGTTCATAGACAATGATAAGGATGAAACAAATATCTGCCAAGTAACATGTGATTAATGAGGTTATTCAATGCCTAGTTTTATGAATGGTTTTACAGGAGGTTCTAACTGGATTCCAACATGTTGAATTCCCCCTGCCGCTCCTTCTGAATCCACAACATCTCATTCACATCTTGCCCATATTAATTTCATAGTTTTGGAAACTTCTTCCTTTGTTGTTTTAGTTTCTTGGATACAAAGAATATCAAGCTTATTACTTAAACAGTGGTCCCTCATACACCTTTGTTTTGAGGGGGCATTAGCACTCTTTATATTTCATGAGATGGTAATCATGTCTCATTAGGGGCAGCTGGCCCCTCTTGTGAATTACCTATATCATTTTGTTGTTTGGTAAAGAGAAGTTCAACCAACTTTTTCTTTTTTTATTTGTGGAAAACATCCTGAAGTTCAACCAACTTAGATTGTGTTCCTTTCTCTAAGTTTGTTCTTGCGTCCCTAACTTTCGCTTGATAATTTGAAAGTTTTCCTCTTTTTGCCTTGCTAATATCGGGGGTAGGTCTTATTGTTCTATTCCTCAATATTCTTTCACAACTTTCCTTTTCATTAGATATATCCTTTCCTAGATTTGCTAAGGAAGCTTTTGACTTATCCTGCTCATTTTTTGGTGTTTCCTTGTTAATGGTATAGGTATTAGCATCTAACATTGCATTTTCTTTAATACATTCCTTCTCATGAATTGTGCATGGTACTTCAAGAGAGTCTTCAAAATCTGCTGAGGCATGTTCAACAAGAATGTTCATCTCTAAATCGGGTTTAGACTGAGTATACGGTTCCTTGTTAATATTCTGATCTTGTGGTACCATTTCCTCTAAACTCTGATCTGCTTTTTCTTTATAGGCTAAAGCCTCAAAAGAATTGGTGTTTCTTCCAATATCCTTACTTATTGGTCTCCACTGTTTATTTACTTTCATATGTTTGGACCTATTTTTTGGAAATTGAAAACCATCCTCATCCATATCCATTTGTAAGTTTCTCTTGCGGTTTTCTACATATGTTTTTGCTAGACTCTTCTTAGAGCATGATATCTCAATATGCACCACCTCATGACATCTTCTACATCTAAAAGATATATTTTCATGATCCATGGTTTGGGTCCACAACTTACCTAATATCAATCATGACCAATATCCAGGCATAAATAGCCAAGACTCTATCTTTTGTAGTTTTTGAAATCTCAAGGAATTCTCCTAGAGTGTTGCCTATTGCCTTGAAGGTATCCATTTCCCAGAATTCAATGGGCAACCCATACATCCTGACCCAGATTGGTATTAGGGATAGATTTACGTTTTCAGGTGCAAAGCCTTCAAACTAGTGGGTAAGGAAGAGTCCTGCTCTTCCCATAAACCAAAGACCTCCTTTTAGGATTCTATCTCTTTCCTCCTTGGAACAAAAAATGGCTAGGAAGAAACCTTTGAGAAGAAAGGATAGACTCACTCCTGGAGACTTCCATCTCCTATCAATTCATTTTCTCAGAGCCGAAGCCCCTAGCCAAGACCCATTAAATTTACCAATGACTGCCTTATCTTTGAGCAATGAGGATTGTTGCTCTATGAGGTCCTCCCTAACCTCTACTACTAGGGATGATTCTAAGGATTTAGCTGTAAATCAGTCCATGGGAAGGACACTATAACTCGATATCCACTAAAATTTATTAGCATATCCTATAGCGGTTATATTATTTGAAAATAAACCTACAATAATTTGCATGCAAAACTTCGAAGAAAATGAAGGGATAAATGAAACCTAGCTAAAAAAAATCTATGCCCAAATGGAATGTCCTGCCTTGCTGATGCCCTAGTCCTTCATTGCTCCTCGCATCATCCGAACCCTGGCTAACAGATATCTGCAATTTTGTTTTCCCATGACTTGAAAAATCGTCACTGCCTTTGTTCCTTATGGCTGACTTCAGAGGGTCATATCTCCCTCAATATTGCTTGGATTCATTCATATGACCACTCATTCTGAAGCTCTTCAAATTTTGCGCAAATTGGTCCAAGAATGATCTAAATTGGACTATCCTTTGCAAAAATGTGGCTCATGAAAGATGAGACATTTTTTCTAGAAAAAATTGCTCTAATGCTGCCCTTGTTTCAAAAAACTGTTTTCACATGGACGTATCTCCCTCAATACTGCTTGGATTCTTTCATATGACCACTCTTTTGAAAGCTCTTTAAATTCCACACAAAATGATGCAAGAATCGTCTGATTCGGACAAACCTATGCAAAGATATGGCTTCTGACAGATGAGATGTTTTTCAGGAAAATGTTGCCCTAATTGTGACCAAGGGAGCTTATCAATTGACAGTGAATCTTTCTAAGACCAAGTTTATGGTATTCAATACTACCAAAGAGGCTCTATCCCATCTACACTTCCTTTTCCAGGGCCAGGAGGTCGAAATCGCCACCTCTTATGTGTATTTGGGGGTTCTTTTCACTGGTCCCACTTTTGGTATGAAACCCGTCGCCCAGGTCCGGGTGTGTAAGGGGTATGCAACTCTGTCTTTGCTGGAGAGGAATTGCTTCAAATCACATTTTCAGGATATACCTGTGAAGATGAGGATCTTTGACGCTTTGGTCAAGCCAACTATTACTTATGGGTCAGTGGTTTGGGGCCCTAGTCTTGGCCCGACTGAGTGGTCACGGGTTGAACGAGTGCAGACACTTTTTCTTCGACGATTCATTCGTTGCAAGGGAACAGTCCCGCGTTCTATTATTCTGGCAGAGTTTGGGGCTTCTCCTCTCCAGCTTGAGATTATCTTCCTGATTATCGGTTATCTTCACAGGATCCGTACTTTCGGAGATACCCTTGAGGGTTGCAGGCGGTACCCTTACCTTGCCCTTCGCTCCTCGATGGAACTCTCTCCGAGTTCTCGGGGAGGCCGGAGGAGCTGGTATTTTCAGGTTTCTACTCTCCTGGCCAACATTCAGATACAGATAGACAAGCTGCCCCCTTATTCTTTGGGGGTTCTCCCCCCCTCTCGGTTTACTAAGGAGAAGATGCTCCACGAGATTCGAAGGATGTTAGTCTCTAGTACACCAGATGCACATGGATCTCTCCTGTTGCCCCTCTTTCCCCCAAGCTGTCTTTCTACCATGAGCACTTCTTACAGATACAGGAGGGCAGAATAGTTCCTCCACAATACCTTCAACAACACACAATGCATAGTCTTCGGATCACTATTGGGCAACTCAGGGTGTGTTCTCACCAACTCCGGATTGAGTCAGATCACCATCTTCCGATGGAGGAGTGGATTTGCTTGTTTTGCTCTTTGGGTGAAGTTGAGACCCTGTATCACTTCATTTTTTGTTGTACCATTTATTATGAGATCCGGGGTAGGTTCCATTGCCTTTTCAGGGACAACTCTCGATGTGTTTCTACCTTCTTCAAATACCCGGACCAGCGTTGTCTGACACTCTTTCTTAGGGAGATAACTTAACATCGGATCTCACCCTCCTCAACATAAAAGTTCTACGACATAAAAGTTCTCCAATTGGATCTCACCCTCCTCAACATCGGCTCATCACGACATACTTCACCAACTCCGACGGACCAGGTGACTTCGACCGGAAACGCCCCACACCATCCAATTTGAACAGAAGTAGGGTCACTAGACAACGCACCAATAGTTTGTCAGGGTTCCAAACTAGCAATGGGCAGAGACATATCATGGACAGCTTCAGCTCCGGTACTTCGGCCTCGACTGTTAGGAGAGATTAGTTTTTGGGGGATTCTCGGAGCTTGCCCTTCCTGGGCTGCTCCCTCCCTCCTCCTTCTCTCTCTCCGTTCTTCTTAGCATGCACTTCTCTCTGTTGGACTGCAGCCCTTCCCCCCTCTGCCCTCCCATTTCTTTTCTTTTCCCTTTCTCTTTGGCCTGTTTGTCGGGTTTGATCTTGTATTTTTCTTAGTTCTTTTCTTTTTTGGGCTTTTTAGCCTGCTAGCTGGCAGTCATTATGGTACTTCTTATAGTCCCTTGGGTCTTATTTTGGCCCACCGCGGACATTAATAATATTTCATTTCATTTCGTTTCTCTTTCCCTGACCTTATGGGGACTCCATAGCTAGAGATTGAATTCTTAAGATATTTGATACTACTAAGGATTTTTTTGGGCAATGACGTGAACTTATGAATCCAATGTACTTTTAAAAGTCATTTACCATTTATTGAGATGGCTATAGTCACTGTCATATCCATGACCTTGTTGATAAATTGTTGAACATGTTGAAATACAAATTTGTTAAACATTGAGGCCATAGTTCTGATGTCTTCATAGTGCACACCATTGAAATTGCGATTCTCATAGCCTTGTCTTTTATGGTATTTGATATAATCAGCCGAGAACTGTGGATCAACTTCCAAAACAAGGCAATGGATGATCCACATAGGGCTAAGTGTACTACACTGTTATGAACCTTTGGAGATCTGAAACTGAAGCTCACTTAAGCTGATTAGAAATACTCAAAAATCTGAAATCTGAATTCTGGACTGAATCATATAAACAATAACCAGAATTTTCTTATATATGCCAAGATTAAACATACAATGGATCAGATCTGAAAAATAAACGCCTAATAGAAAAAGTATGGAATAGATCTGAAAAATATACGCCTAATAGAAAAAGTATGGAACAGATCTGAAAAATAAACTTCTAATAGAAAAGCAAAAGAAATCTATTCTGCTTACAACTAATAAATAGAATAGCTTGAGCTCGCAGGTGAGCCACTCCAAATTCGAGAAGATAATGAATTTTATTTCCTCTCTATTCTGCTTACAACAAATAAATAAAAAAGCCCAAGCTTGCAGTTGATCTCTCCAAATTCGAGAAGACAAGCAATATTCTTTTGTCTCCTGTGCGAATACCAGTTTTCTGTTTGCAAAAAGATGTCTTCTTCATCAAGTGCTTCATACTTATACATGAGGGAGTGCTTTATTCTATTCTTGGTTGATTCCACCAGCTGTACTCTCTTTTTCTTTTTCCCAGCTGCACTTTCTATATTTTTCCCAGCTGCACTTTCTATATTTTTTCCCAACCGCACTTTCTATATTTTTTTTTAATGAACTAGTTATAGTTGATATTTGTCAACTGTACTATCTTTTTTCTCCAACTTTACTTGCTTCTTGCTTATCTTATCCTGTCTTAGCTGTACTTTCTTTATTCTCTTCCTAAAAACTATCATAAGATTTTACATGTTCTATGCAAAAGATTAAAATTTTGATGTGTTTCAAGCCTTATGCTGCTTGGTCGTATTTAATCATTCTAATAGGTAGTAGTAAGTTTAAAAACTTAGTACTATCATTTTCGAAAATAATATTTTTGATAGTGTTTTTTTGGTCTTATTTTGAATATTTTTGATAGATTTTACATACTTACTTAGAAGAATTCTTGCTCAACTCCTTTTCCTCTGAGCTTGGATTATTATGATCACCTTTTTGGAATTTTTAAAGTTTATCTTTAAGTTCTTCTTTCTTCTCAAAAATATCTCCAAAAGTGTTCTTGTTCGATTATTTTAATCTAGTTGTCATAGATTTAATTTGATTTGGAAGAGCATACGACCCACCATTACTTGAAGAATTCCGTGTTTGAGCTATCATATCAACAAATTGAGGATGGTCTTCCCACATCTGCTCATATTAAAAATATGATTTTTTTTTGAATTTACTTACCACCATGTTAACTCTTATTGGCCAGTGAACTGAACCAATCCTTGTTAAGGTATTAATTTTAGCACAAGTTCCTTCATCTAGCCAATGATCTGAGAGAATGCATCTGTCTAATTTTTCTGCTATTAGGTTTTGGCCTCTCTTGTTGTTGGTCCAAGTATAGTTGTCTTCTTCAAACTCAACCTCCCATAGATTATTGTTTTGAATAAAAGCTGTGAAATCTCTCATACTTTGGGTTAATTTCCTAATTCCCCCAAATTTTTCCTTCAGCTTGGTTATGGCCCTTAAAATTTCCTATGATCATGAATCGGGTTTCTTGGTCTTTACTTCTCATAAAAGCTTCAATCCCACTCCAAACTTCTAATCTACTTGACTGAGTTGTAGGTCCATAGACATTGATAAGGATGAAACGAATATCTGCAAAGTAGCAAGTGACTAAAGAGGCTATCCAATGCCTAGTTTTATGAATGGTTACTAGAAGGATTCCAACAAGTTAGAATTCCCTCTGCCGCTCTTTTAGAATCCAATGCATCCCATTCACATCTTGCCCATACTGCTTTCATAGTTTTTGAAACTTCTTCTTGTCATTTTAGTTTCCTGTATACAAAGAATATTAGACTTATTACTTAAACATAGGCCCCTGATACACCTCTGCTTTGAGGGGGCATTAGTACCCCGTATATTCCATGAGATGATAATCATGTCTCATTAGGGGCTTTTGGCCTCGCCTGCGTATTACCAAAATCATTTTGTTGTTTGGTAATGAGAAGTTCAACTAACTTAGTTTGCATTCCTTTCTCTATGTTTACTCTTGCTTCCGTGGATCTTGCTTGATAATTTGAGGGTTTTCCTCTTTTTGCCTTGCCTATACCAAGAGTAGGTCTTATTATTCAATTCCTCAATATCCTTTCACAGTTTTGTTTTTCATCATATTTATCCTCTCCTGGTTCTACTACAGAAACTTTTGACTTGTCTTGCTCATTTTCAGGTATTTCCTTATTAATGGCAAAGGTATTGACTTCTAAAACTGCATTTTCTTTACCAATTTTTTTCTCCTGAATGGTGCGTGGTACTAAAAGAGAGTCTTCAAAATCTGATGAGACACATTCCTTAGGTTCATTGAGAACGTTCTTCCTTAAATTTGGATCATACTGAATAGATGATTCCTTGTTAATATGTTGAAATTGTTGTATTGTGTCATCTAAGTTTTAATCTATTTTTTCTTCATAGGCTAAACTTCGCTAAAGCCTCAAAAGAGTTGGTATTTCTTCCAATATCCTTTCTTATTGGTCTCCATTGTTTATTTTATTTTATTTTTCTAGATCTATATTTTGGAAGTTGAAAACCATCTTCATCCATAACCATTTGTAAGTTTCTCTTGCAGTTTTCTACATATGATTCTGTTGGGCTTTTCTTAGGGCATGATCTCTCAATATGCCCCACCTCATGCCATCTTCTACATCTAAAAGATATGTTTTCATATTCTATGGTTTGGGTCCACATCTTATCTCCATACTTAAGAATAATTGATTCTGGTAAAGCATTACTTATATCAATCATGACCAATATCATAGCATAAATAGTCAAGAATCCATCTTTCGTAGTATTTGAAATCTCAAGGAATTCTCCTAGAGTGTTGCCTATTGCCTTGAAGGTATCTATTTCCCAAAATTCAATGGGCAGCCCAAACATCCTAACCCAGACTGGTACTAGGGATAGATTTACATTTTCAAGTGAAAAGCCTTCATACCAACAGGTAAGGAAGAGTCCTGCTCTTCCCATAAACCAAGGACCCCCTTTTAGTATTTTTTCTCTTTCTTCCCTAGAACAAAAAATGGCTAGGAAAAAACCTTTGGGAAGAAATGATAGAATCACTCCTGGAGATTTCCAACTCCTATCAATCCATTTTCTCAAGGTTGAAGCCCCTAGCCAATACCCATTAATTTACCAATAACTGCCCTATCTTGGAGCAATGAGGATCTCTCTGAGTTGCGCTCGCTAACCTCTACCACTAGAGATGATTATAAGGATTTAACTATAAATCGGTCCATGGAAAGAAAACTAAAATTCAAAATCTATTGAAATTTATCAGAATGTCCTATAGCAAATATAATATTTGATTAAAACTTCATAATATTTTGCATGGAAAATTTCTAAGATAAAGAAGGGAAAAAAAACTTAGCTGAAAAATTCTATGTCTAGATAGAATGTCTTGCCTCATTGAAGTTCTAGCCGTTCATTGCTCTTCCCATCATCCGAACCTTTATTTGCAATTTCGTTTTTCGCGACTTGAAAAATCGTCTCTGCCCTTGTTCCAAATGGTTGACTTCACTAGGTCATATATTTTTAATATTGTTGAAAGAGGGGTATTTTTTTTCCAATTGGTTATATAGGATTGAAATGGGCCCCATTCATATTACATCATCACCATGTAGTGGCATTACAACAAAGCTTGGATATGATCCGTGTTTGGCTTGGCAAGATCTGAAATTGGGTCTCCTCCTTGAATGTTGAGGAATCTAACCGGTTGAGCTAATGTCATTTGATGAAAGAGAGGTATTTTTAATTTTGTTCTTTTAATAGGTAAATTGGGGGTTGCAATGCGTCCATTCTTGTATTATAGCATAACTGCATTATCATGGGCCGCCTTATTATGGAAGTGTCCATTGGAGTGGGCTGCCTTATCATGGTGTGGGTATTTGAATGTGGATTTCTTTGTTTCAAATGCATTCTATTTACCATTACTCCACAATATGCCTTTGACAATATTTTTAATATTGTGATTTGACAGTCTTTTAAAATTTTGAGTTTTGATCAATTTAATTATGATTTACATTTTTTAATAAAATTTGAAGTTATTTAGAAATGTGCATTTATTTGACATGTTTTGTATTTATTTTTTGATTACTGAATTTTCTCAACTTTGTCTATTCATTTCAAAATTTGTCCTCAACATACACAAACACTCTTTTGAATCATGCAACTTAGTTTGAGGCATTGCATATATGTTTGAAGAACTACTCCATCAATTCCTTTCTGATCCCGAGAAATTCGACCAATTCTGCCTTGTCCATGGTTTATACTGGCCATTCCATGAGCATTTAACTTAGTAAAAGGGGCCTTTTGAGAAACTCATGGCTGTTCATTCTTTTGATTACGGGCCCTTGGGCCGACCCTAATGTCAGGGAGAGAGCCAATTACAGTTTGAAATTTATTTCAGTAAGCTTATAACAAGCAATAGATAGTCAACGATATGCAGGCTGGAAGAGGAGTTATGGTTACTGGCAGTCAATAACTATGACGTGTTCAACCACGTTTGAAATTATCTAGCATAAATAAGGATGATGCATATCATATAGAGCACATTATAGAATTCCAAAGAATTTTATATTCCTTGATTTGAGAGGAGTTTCAAGCTGTTTACAGATGGGCTTAGATCAACTAATTTTGAAAGTTTTAAATATGATATTCATGCAGTTTCAAATCCTGGTGCTTTTGTCTCTTATTGAAAGCTATCCATGGGTGGTTGGCTCCCACATCTGCAAAATTGGTTGATAGAACTTTTGTTTGGCTGGAGATTGCTCTTATGGCTAGGAATTATCACTTTTCTGTTGCTTCTTTATTCACTCTTCCATGCATGAAAATATTGAATTAAATTGCTAGTAACAGTGCTTCAAATGTAGATATTTTTTTCCATAACAGGTTGGGTTTGCTAAGGGCAAATGATTTTCAACTTCCATCACAATAAGTAATTGTCAGGTCACAGTACAGTGACTTTGTTGTGAAATCTGAAGGAAGAATGATTTCTTACTGCTCTTTTATGGTCTTTGTCTATCTTACTAATAAAATTTGACTGGCTTCAAACCAAGAGCAGCATTCATCCTTTTTTCTCCTAATTTGCAGTTTACTTTAAGCAATTGTTGGAAAGGTCTTTTAATGGATAAAAGCCCATTATTGACAAAATTCTGCTTCGGGTATGGGTTGGTTTGCAGGCATTACTTTATGCTGTAGGATTGGGGAAAGGTGCTATTCCAACAGCTGCAGCAGTGAATTGGGTACTAAAAGATGGCATTGGCTATCTGAGTAAAATTCTGCTATCTAAGTATGGGCGTCATTTTGATGTTCATCCAAAGGGTTGGAGGCTTTTTGCAGATGTTTTAGAAAACATGGCCTGTGGCATGGAGCTCCTAACTCCTGCCTTTCCTCATTTTTTTGTCTATCTTGGTGCAGTTGCAGGGGCTGGACGATCAGCAGCAGGTTTGATTCAGGTACCATCTCTTCCACCACTTTGAAATGAAACACAGTGGAATATTTAATGAAACTGGGTTGCCCATGGCGTGGAAGTCCAACTCACAAGAATATTTGGCATATAAAGAGTCCTCCAGGTTCAATTCCCATGGGTTTTGTGATAATACAGTTTTTTCTAATAATATTGCTATGTGGTTTGTTGAAATACTGCGTTAACATGATCATGATGTAATATTGCTAGGGCCTGTTTTAACCCTATACAACCAATTCAGAAGGAAAAAAAATATAACCAATTCAGAAGGAATTTATTTTTATCGTTAGTGTGATTCAGTTTCTAAATACAAAATTTCCTAGTACTTCTATTTGGTTGAAACAAGGGAACTCCATGTTAGAGCATGGATACATGTTATACACAATTGAATTTTGGCTTATTTTTTTGGAGCCCTAAAGTACTTAGTAACTTACTATCTATTACATTGTTTGTTGATCACTTAGCTGTCATGTATGTCAAACTCACATTGTATCCTAAAGTTGATAGAAGGTAGGTAGGTTGTTTCTGTGTTTTAACATTCTGCTTGTGTAAATCAATAAAATGATCAAGTACTTTTCATTTCTAGCAGGGTTCAGGTTGTTGTTGTAATTTTTGATCTTTGACTTAGATGCCTTAATCTAGTTTATAAGCCATTTCATGTGGTGCCCTTGTGACCACCTAAGGTTGTAGTCAAGATATATGATTTAGGATTGTCTTCATAGACATCCATGTAGATGATAACAAACACATTTGGAATCATTGCGTATCATGTGAAAGGAAATATAAATTCAAGAGATTAGGCATGCCTACTGCTTCTTTTTATACGCTTACCTTCCAGTCATTCTACACATTCTTTAGTTTCCTCTTTTATCTCCAAAATCATTATATATACAGACTCAAAGGTTGTCTCAAGCCAACCACATGACTTAAGGAACAACCTTCTCAAAGATATTAAAGATCATATGATATGATTTGAGTAATTGTACTTCCATATTTGAGGTCCCATAGACCATATTTGGGTCTCGCGGACGTAATTAAAATCTTTCATTTCATTTCATTTCATTAATAATTGTAGATCAACATCCGCAGTCATATTAAATTGACTAGTAGCCTATGGACAACTGGCCTATCTACAACTCAAAATTTTAGATGTTGAACAAATGTTATGGGGTCTATTTATGTTTCCATCATATTTATGGAAAATTTGACACTCTTAGTGTCACTTTACCCATAGATTTACTGTTATTCTCATATGTTGAAGAAAAAGGTCAATATCCCATTAAGCTTTAACATTGTTTTCAACAAAAGCTAGGACATTGGTAAAATTAGCATTCCAATCTTGAGGTGCTGCTTTGGTATTTTTTTTTAGTACTTTATATGTGGCTTCTATTGGGGGCTGTTCCCATCAAAATACCAAAATATTACTTTTGCTGTTATGTCAATTAAACCATATCTAGTATGCCTTTCTATTACAAATATTTTTCTTATATTTTTCTATCAAATATGCTTTCATCTTCCTCAAAATGCCCTGTTTCCACAATCAGCTCCTTGACATCATTTTCATTAAGAGATAGATTTTCACTTGGCCAATTGCCTTCTAAAATTTGAATTTTACCAAGATGAAGATCAACACAACAATTGGGTAAATTATCTGCCACTCAATTTCCTTCTCTATAGATATGCTCACATTTCCAAGAGATTGCCCCCAGTAATAGATGCTCAGCATTAATATATATTTTTATCCAATCCCCACATCCATTTTTGTTGATAGCATTAATAATAAGTTGTGAATCCCCCTCAATTGAAATATATGTCCATCATTTTTCACTTGCATTTATAATTTCTGTAAAAAGTGCCCTAGGCTTTGCATAGTTGGTAGTTGAAGTTCCATATGATTTTGAGTAAGTGAGGAGAATTTTGCATTCATTATTTTGAAAAACACCACCTCCATGGGCTTCTCTAGAATTTCCTTTAGAAGCACCATCAAAATTAATTTTGATAAACCCAATTTTCGGACATTTCCATTTTACCCTAGATCGAAGTAGATCCTCTATTTTAATGCCATTTTTGATTCCATGTATGTTCAAATCTTGTAACCAAGTTGTTACCATCTCTTTTTCCACACTTGAGACTTCGCATGATGAGCACCATATTTGTAAACATTTTGCAAGAGAGGCAATAATACGGTTCCAAACATGGACATGATTTTGAGATTTTTTTTTTTTAAAATTCTATTAATCCTTTTAAGTCATAAATTCCAACAAATAATGACATGACCAATCTTCCACTAGATACATAGTGCTTTAGCTTTGAAATTATTAATCCAACATTTTATCAATCCTTTCAATGTTGATGGAGCTACCTACTATATTTTCATATTTAAAAAGAAGTAACCCCAAATGGTGTGAGCAAAGGGACAATGAAGAAGTAAATGGTTTGATGTTTCTAAATCCTTCTCACACAAGGCACATTTGAAAGGTCTATGATATCCTTTTCTTTGTAGACTCTCTCATGTAAGAATTTTACTTTGAACTGCTAACCAAAGGAATATTGAGGCTTTAGGGAGAGCCTTTAGTGACCAAACATTTTTTTAAGAAAAATCTTTGGGAGTAGGAAATTTTGATTGCTCTAAATCCTCATATCCCAACTTGTTTGAGTATCCACCATCTTTTGATAGATTCCAAACCAACTCATCCTTTTGTGTAAAAATTAACAAATAAAACTCTTGAAGCATCTTTTGAGGTTCATCTGCAATTTGTTTGAGTTCCTCTCCTTCAACCAGATTGCTAATAAAAATTCATGATCTAGGAGTTGTTGCTCATATTAATATAGTCTTAGACCTTTGGACCTTTACAAGATAGGCATGCCTGAGCCAGTGGTTGCTATTTAGAGTTAGAGATAAGAGGATAAAGATTCAACCAAGCATCAGACCAAAAATTTGCATAATTCCCATCATTGACTGACCATCTAATATGTTTCTTGATCAACTGCAAACTATATGATATGAAGTTCCATTTCTTAATCAACTACAAACTATATGATATGACCTTTGGACCTCTACAAACTAGGCATGTCCGAGCCAATGGTTGCTATTTAGAGTCAGAGACAAGAGGATAAGGTTTCAACCAAGCATTAGACCAAAAATTTGTATAATCCTCTCATTGAATGACCATCTAATATGTTTCTTGATCAATTGCAAACTATATGATATGAAGTTCCATGGTGACAATCCTTTGGGTAGGGTTTTTTTTCTAAATAATTTCATTGCATCAAGAGAACCTATATATTTTTGAAGTAACATTTTTGTCCAATTCTTTCCTTGATCTCTAAATAATTTCCACCCAAGCTTTGCCCCTAAGGCCAAACTCATAAATCTGCAATTCCGCAAGCTTGCTCCTCCAATTTTATTTCCTTTGCAATTCCTAACCCACTTACAAAGAGGAAACGTAAATTTTTCCTCACATCCTTTCCAAAGAAAGTCTCTTTGAATTTTATCAATTTCTGATGCTATACTACTGACAATCTTGAAAGTGACATTATATAAATAAGGATGGATTGCGAAGTAGTCTTTATGAGTTGTAGCCTTTCTGTTGTGGTTAAGAACTTACCTTTTCAACCTGCGAAACAAGCTTTCATTCTATCCAAACAAGAGACCCAAAGCTTCGTTTTATTTCCTTTATGAAACAAAGGAATACCCAAGTAGGTTGATGGAAAGTTTTCAAGTTTAAACCCTAAAATATCAACAATAATTCATTGTAAATCTAGGGTAGTGTTAAAAAAAAAATTCTGGATTTTGTAGCATTAACCAACTGTCCAGTTGCCTTCTCATAGCATGGTAATATTGATTTAAACTCCTTGGCCTCACTGATTAAGGGATGTCCCAAAGTGGAGATGAGATTCAAAAGGACCATTTTTTTGCAACCTAAATACCTTTGATTTTTCCTTCCATTGATCAAAATATTTCGTAGTGCTATAACAACATTTAATCCATTCACAACAACTGTGATCAAAACCAAACATTTTGAGAATATCATATAGAAAATTTCAGGAAACCCTATCATCTGCTTTGTTTATATCTAATTTCATAAGCATTTTATTTTACAGTTATTCCAAAGCTCCATAAAATAGTCACTTCCTCCATTTCTATGTTTGTTTCCTCCTGTAATGTTTCCATTACCTTACTCATAATCCTCTCCCATACTTGCTCCCTTGTTCTGTCCTCTGATCTAAATATGCGTGCATTTCATTCCAACCATAACTGCCACCATATGAAGCTAGGCCCCAGCTTCCATGCCATTTTCATTGTTTTAGTCTTAAAGCTGCACTATTTCCATTTCTCATAAAAGCTTTCTTGGCTCTCAAAAATTTCCCAATGCTGTCTCATCTGCCTCCACCAACTGATCCATATGCCTTTAGCAAAAGAACACCCAAAAAAGAGGTGATTCAAGGTCTCCTCTGCTTTCCTACACATAACACATTTGGAAGGCCCGTAGAAACCTCTTTTTCTCAGATTATCAAATGTCAAGCACTTTCTATGGTTAATCAGCCATGAGAAAATGTTAATTTTTGGCCATCCTTCCTTTTGCTAGACAAATGTCCATGGAAGTGGTGCCGGGGTAATCTCATATCCACAAACTACCTTGTATCCCTCCTTTGCCTTATAGATTCCCAACTTGCTTCCTCCCCATCCAAACATATCCCTCGTAGAACCATCCTGAATTGGGTGTCTTTGGAGATGTCTCCATAGTTTTTCGGTTAGTTCCTCTGTCCCCCTCACTGGCCATTCTTGGGGATGTTTCCATTGTAGTAAGTCTGGTACATGTTGACTCCATGATTTCATATAGGAAGAGGCTTTCCACCACCCTACCTTTTGGAGCTCTGCTTTCCAACTCTCCATCTCTAGGAATGTCTGAATAATTGGTTGAGATTGATTCCATGAATCCTCCCAAAATAGAGCATCCTTTCCATCCCCTAACTGCCAATATAGGTATGGCTTTATTAACTCCTGGCCTGCTTCCATTGTTCTTCATACAGTAGATCCCTCTCCTTCCACTTTGTGTCTTCGGATGTCTTTCTCAGCCACTCGTGGGTAATATTTAGCTTGTAACAGTCTACTCCATAAGCCCCCAGCAGCTGTAATCCATCTCCAATATAATTTCCATGCTAGTGGCGTGCTTCTTTGGGATGCTGATCTTATCCCCAATCCTCCTTGTGCTAATTTTTGTTCTTCCCTTGCACCCGACCACAAAAACTTTCTTATGTGTTTATCAATATCTTTCAGAATTCTCTTTGGAGCCTGAAGAATGGAAAATTTATAAATTGGGAGAGCTTGTAGCACAACTTTAATCATTGTAAGTCTTCCTCCCAAGCTTAGCCATTCATGTGTCTAGTTGCTCAACTTAGCTTGAAGTTTGTCAATCAGCCCTTTCCACTCCTTGCTTTTGTTTTCTTTGCAGATAAATGTACAACTAAATACTGTATGTATGGGTAAAGGAGTTTCCATGAAGTTCAACAATTGTATAATTTTGTCTCTCACCCTCTTCGTTGTGTTGAAAAAAACTATTTGAGATTTTTTTCCATTAAAAGTTTGCCTTGTAACTTGAGTATCCCCATCTAAAATTTCTTTTATGTTTCTTGCTACTAGGATATTGGCTCGACTAATAAGAGCTGTATCATCCACAAACTGGAGGTGATTTATCTCAATATGAGAACTAATTTTCAGACCCCTTAGCCTCCCCTCTTGTCTCCCTTTTTTTAACAGTCCCCTAGACCCTCTGCATAAAGAATAAAAAGGTAAGGGGAAAGAAGGTACCCTTGCCTCAAGCCCCTTCCTGCTGTGAACATGGGAGAGGGACTGCCATTTACCAAAACTTAGAATGATATGGTTTGTGTACAGGCTTTCACCCAATCTCTCCACTCTGCAAAGCCCATTTTTTCTAAAATCCTTTGCAAAAAAGACCAGTCTATCATAGGTTTTAGAAGGATCTAATTTAATAAACATACCTGGGTCCTTTTGCTTGGACATTGTGTGTATCACTTCCTGTGCCACTACTATTCCATCTAGAATTTGTCTGCCTTCAACAAAACCACCTTGAAATCAGATTTGGTAAAAAAGGTTTTAACCTCTCTGCCATAAGCTTTGTTAATATCTTGTATACTACATTACAGAGTGAAATAGGCGTATAATTATCAATTATCTCACTAGGTGGGCCCTTAGGAATTAAAGTGATAAAAGTATGATTCAAGGCTTTTAACATTTGCTTACTCTGTTTGATTTCCTCCAGTGCCTCCACCACTACTTGGCCCACAATTTCCCAAATTTTTTGATAAAATTCAATGGGGAATCCATCTGGTCCTGGGGCCTTTCCTGTTTGCATTTTTTGTATGATCTGCAATGTTTCTTCCAGAGAAATTTCCTCCATTAATAATTTATTATGTTATGGTTTGACTAATTGCGGAATTGCCTCTAGTATCTTCTCCTGCCATATTGCATTTAAAAATTCATTGCTACTAAAAAGAGTATGGAAGTACTGATTTGCTATAGTTTTCATTTCACTTCCACTGGTTTTTACCTGACCCATCATATCTGTAAGACCTGTAATTCTATTTTGTTGTCTTCTAGCTGTTGCTGTCTTATGAAAGAAAGCTGTGTTTTGATCCCCCTCTAACCATGTAATTTTGGCTCTTTGCCTCCAATAGATCTCTTCTTGTTCTTCCAAAGCTTTCTCTCTCCTTATAATTTCTGCCTCACATTGCAACAGATCTTCCGTAATAGTTCCTTGTCTTATCTCCTGAGCAATCTTCTCCTTCTGATCCTTGATTTCATTCTTTTGGATTCTAGTGAGTTCCTTCTTGTGTTAACTCCACTTGTTTAGTTGGGTCCTAACATATGCCAGTTGTTTTAGAAGTTTGAATTGGGCTGTCCCAAATCGTGGTTTCCCTAATTCCCACCACTCCTTTATGTGGTCCCCCAACTCCTCATCTTTCAGCCACTATAGCTCAAAATTTAAAGTTCCTGCAACTTTATGATTATCTTCTTCTATGGTAAGTCTTACTGGAAAATGATCTGAAGAAAGCCTATCCATGACCCTCGATTGATGCTTGGTATGCATGTATAGTTCCTCTCCCATGAAGAAACGATCCAAGCAAGATTTGACTATCTCCCCTTCCTTTCTTCTATTTGTCCAGGTCATGGAGCTATCCACAGTTGGGATATCTATTAGATTCATTTGACATGTTATTGATGAAAAAAACCTATCCTTTTCCTCCAACATGGATATGCCTCCTTGTTGTTCCTCTATTCAAAGCTTTGCATTGAAGTCTCCTCCTACAATCCATTGGTCCTCCGGGTAGTTGTCTCTGGAAGTCTGGATGGCTGCCCATTGATCCCTCTGTACTCTGACTGTCTGTGCTCTATACAAGTTAACTATAGTCCAATTTTTCCCACTTCCCCTATTTTGCAACCGGACCATCAACACCTCTCTTGTAGAGGCCCCACCTATCGCTATGAATAGTTGGTGATTCTACATAGTGGCCAATCCAGCTAATTTTCCCTGTGCCGATTGAGTAAGGATCTCTCCTTTTTGCCATATCCCCCTATTTATTTTTTGTAAGTCTTCTCCTTGCATTTTGGTTTCCTGTAACAAAACTATATCTGGACTCATATCAATGTTAATGTTTTTCACTGCCTTTTGTCTGGGGCGATTGCCTAAACCCCTCACATTCCAAGTAATTAATATCATTGAGAATTAGGAGAGAAAAAATCAACCATCGATTTTACCTTTCCATTCTAGCTCAAATCTCTTCCCTGTTCCTCCATCTTTTCCTTGTTTGACTTCCTCCTTGCAGATTGGTTCGGTTTTTGTTTCTTCTCCACTTGATGAATCCGTAAAGGAGGGCTGTCTTTGTTCATATTTCCTTCTTTCATCTCTATTTCCCGAGTTAAAACTATCCTCTGTTCTATTTCCCCTCCTTTGGTCTCCCTCGTGGGCTGAATCTCCTCTTCCATGAGAGAGGTGGTGTCTGGTTCTGCTCCTTGCTTGTTCCGTGACACTAGACTGGGGTATTGTTTCTGATCTACCGGTCTGACTTGTTGGGTATCCTCCTCTAATCCTTCCATTTGAAAATCCCCTTCTGTTTCCAAGCTTCCCAGTTGTTTAAATATCTCATATCTATTGTTTGTTCTTCCCGTTTTTTCTCCTTGTCTCTGGTTACTGTGCTGATTTCTTTTGTTTGGCCTTTTGAGTACTTTTTGGAAGCCCTTAGAGTTTGTTGGGCCTTTCCCTTCCTACTGATCTACCTTCTGCTGAGGAGATTGGCCCACCATGTTAATATTTGCTCTTGTCCCCTCTTGTTCAAATTGATGATCCTTAACTGTTGGGCACACTCTAGCCAGATGTCCATTGTTGGGTGTGAAGTCCGTATGGCCACTAGACATCTGGTCTGGCAGACGTCTAGGCCAGACGTCTGGGCTGGCAGACGTCTAGGCTGCTAGACGTCTGGTCTGGCAGACGTCTAGGCTAGACGTCTGGGCTGCCAGACGTCTAAGCCAGACGTCTGGGTTGGTAGACGTCTAGGCCAGACGTCATGCCAAGAAGACGCCAAAGAAGCAGACGTCTAGGTAGACGTACGCGGAAGACGAAAAGTCTTGGGAGCGGAAGATGAAACGAACAGTCTTTGGAGGCTTGCGTTGGAAGATGAAACGAACAGTTTTGGAGTCTTCCTTCTGCTCTATAAAAGGGATGTGAGCCCTTGCATAATGTGCATACAACAAGAGAGTTGTTGAAAACGTCCAAGGACGTGAATGTAATCTTTGCTGAAATTAATAAACGAAGAGGTTGCCATTGCCCCGTGGTTTTTCTTGCACATTGCAGGTTTCCACGTAAAATCTCTGTGTCACTTGTGTTACTGTTTCCGTGTTCTATATTTTTGTTATTGTGCTTTCTCTTGCAGGTGTGGAATCTTGAAGTTTTTCCTAACATCTGGTATCAGAGCTAAGGTTTTGTGCGAGTGGGAGCTGCAACAATGACAAAAGGTGTAGCCATGTTCGAGATTGAGAAATTTGATGGCAGGAACTTTGCTCTATGGAAGATGAAGGTGGAGGATTTGTTGGTTCAGAATGACCAAGCGCAAGCCTTGAAAGGGGTCGCGAGTAAACCGAGCAGCATGAAAGATGAGGAGTGGGTAACACTTGACAGGAAGACGGTTTCTACAATCCGTCTCTACCTAGTGGAATCCGTCTTGTTCAATGTAGCTGAAGAAAAGACCGCGGAAGCCCTTTGGCAAAAGCTTGAAAAGTTTTATGAAACAAAATCAGCAACTAACAAGGTTTTTCTGAAAAAGCAGCTTTATAGCTTGAGGATGAAGGAAAGTTCATCCGTGGTAGATCATTTGAATGAGTTTAATACTCTGATCAGTAAACTGGTTTCAGTTAATGTGAAGATGGACGATGAAGATAGAGCTATCACCCTACTTTGTTCCCTCCCGGACACTTGGGATCATATGGTGATGACCATCAGTAATTCATCATCAGGAACTCTCAATTTTGATGATGTGGTAGCCGCTTTGTTGGCAGAATAGTTGAGGCGAAAAACGTCTCTGGAACCCTCAACCAATGAAGCCCTATCTGTGAGAGGTCGATCGTTCGAGGGGTGTAAACAAGGTAGAAAGCAGTCCAGATCTAAGTCTAAAGGACATAAGCGAAAGGGAAGTGCTGGCATTGTGGGAAGCCAGGAAACTCCAAGAAGGACTCGTTGGCAATTAAAGAATGGTGAAAAGCAAAATCAGCCATCAACTGAAGCCAGCAGTAGATTCAGGAGAGACGACAACATGTGAAGCCTTTCGTATCGATAATGACAGATCAATGTTATATACCTGGGTTTTGGACTCAGGTGCATCCTTCCACATGTATCCCCACAGAGACTGGTTTGACAAATATCAGCCATACGGTGATGGAAAGGTCTATTTGGGTGATGATCATCCTTTAGAAATTGTGGGAAGAGGGGATATGAGGATCAGGCTAGACGATGGTAGAGAAAGGATGCTATGTGATGTGCGACATGTGCCCAATTTGAGGAAGAATTTGCTATCAATCAAAATGATGGATAAGCTAGGGTATTCTGTCACTTTTTGTAACAACTACTGCAAGATTACCAGAGGAGCTCTTGTAGTAGCAAAGGGAGAATCTTATGGGACCTTATACCGTTTATGTGATGATACGGTGACAAACCATGCAACAGTTGCAACTTCTGTTCAAGATGCAGTAATGCTATGGCATCAACGCCTAGGCCATATGAGTGAAAAAGGCCTGAAAATTCTGCAAGACAGAGGTATGCTTTCTGGGATTAAGTCTTGCAATTTAGACTTATGTGAGCATTGTATTTTTGGTAAACGGGAAGAGGGTTCGGTTTATCGTAAGTCCCGGTAAGAGTTCTGATTTTCTGCAACTTATACA
Source organism: Wollemia nobilis (assembly GCA_028583015.1). Classification (NCBI taxonomy): domain Eukaryota; kingdom Viridiplantae; phylum Streptophyta; class Pinopsida; order Araucariales; family Araucariaceae; genus Wollemia; species Wollemia nobilis. The sequence goes on along the minus strand of JAQPPZ010002203.1, from coordinate 1,387,553 downwards.
TTCGGATATATTTGGACCAGTACCCACTCAGTCCTTGAATGACGCCATCTATTTTCTGACTTTTATAGATGATTATTCTAGGAGAGTGTGGGTGTATTTTCTGAAGGAGTTGGAAGCTTTGCAAAAATTTAAAGAGTACAAAGCACGGGTAGAGAAGAGTTTGGGCAAGTCAATTTTATGTCTCAGGTCAGATAATGGGGGTCTGATTTTCTGCAACTTATACATTCGGATATATTTGGACCAGTCCCCACTCAGTCCTTGAATGGCGCCATCTATTTTCTGACTTTTATAGATGATTATCCTAGGAGAGTGTGGGTGTAATTTCTGAAGAAGTCGGAAGCTTTGCAGAAATTTAAAGAGTACAAAGCACGGGTAGAGAAGAGTTTGGGCAAGTCAATTTTGTGTCTTAGGTTAGATAATGGGGGTGAATATTGCTCCAAGGATTTTGATAAATTTTGTATACAGGAAGGGATTTTGCACCAGAAGACTGTACCATACATTCCACAACAAAATGGTGTGGCTGAGCGGATGAATCGCACAATCATGGAACGTTCAAGAAGCATGCTTAGCGCAGTCATGTTGGAGAAAAAGTCCTGGGCGGAGGCTGTTAATACAACTGTTTATCTTATTATTAGGTCACCTACAACTGCATTGGATGGACAGATTCCGGAGGAGGTTTGGTGTTGTAAGCCAGTTTACTCTCATTTGCGCACTTTTGGTTGTGACGCGTTTGCCCATGTACCCAAAGAAAAAAGGTCCAAGTTTGACCCGAAGTCAAGCAAATGTGTTTTTCTCAGCTATGGAGATATAGTGAAGGGGTATAGACTGTGGGATCCTACTACCCACAAGGTAATTATTAGCCGGGATGTAATTGTTGATGAAAAATCCATGCAAAGGAAGGAGGTACAGCAAAATCCTAATGTTGTACCTGTTGAAGTAGAATTGAGTGAAGATGACTATGAAGATGAACATGTTGAAGTTTTTGATCAGCATGCAGAACAACAAGTTGAACAGGAAGTAGAGCAACCACAACGGTCACAAGACCAAGAGCCAGAACCGACAGATCATTGGATTAGAAGATCTACATGTCCACAAAAGTGTTCGGAAAGGTATTCTCATGTGTATCAATCCTCTTTTGCTTTGTTAACTGATGATGGTGAACCTAGTTCATTTCAGGAAGCTAGAGAGTCTGAGAATGCAGCAAAGTGGAGGAAATCCATGCAGGAGGAAATCGAGGCACTTCGAAAGAATAAAACTTGGGAACTTGTGGATCTCCCACCTGGAAGAAAGACTGTTGGAAACAAGTGGGTCTACAAAGTGAAGAAGAACAACAACGGGCTGTTGGAACGCTATAAAGCTCGCTTGGTGGCAAAGGGCTATGTGCAAAAGTCAGGTGTTGACTTTAATGAATTTTTCTCTCCAATTGTGAAGATGACTACTATTAGAGTTCTACTTGCACTTGTAGCTGCACAAGATTTGGAACTGGAGCAGCTTGATGTAAAGACTGCTTTCTTGCATGGTGATCTCGAGGAAGAGATATATATGGATCAACCTGAGGGCTATGAAGAAAGAGGCAAAGAGCATTTGGTTTGCAGACTGAAGAAATTTTTGTGTGGGTTGAAACAGGCGCCAAGGATGTGGTACAGAAAGTTTGACACCTTCATGAAGAGCCAAGGTTTCAGCAGGAGTGAAGCTCACCATTGTGGATACTATAAGAGGTTTAATGATGGCGGTTTTATTATTTTGCTATTGTAGGTTGATGATATGCTGGTTGTAGGCCCCAACATGAAGAAAATGATTGATCTTAAGGCTCAATTGGCTAGGACATTTGAAATGAAGGATTTAGGAGCAGCAAACCAAATTTTAGGGATGAAGATACATAGGGACAGAAAAGGAAGAAAGATCTGGTTAAGTCAAAAGTCATATGTAGAAAAGATTCTGCAGCGCTTCAATATGCAGAATGCTAAACCAGTTAGTACCCCACTTCTTCCACACTTAAAGTTGTCTTCCAACCAGTGTCCTAGAACGGAAGCAGAAAAGACAAGCTTGTCTCTTTTACCATATTCATCGACAGTAGGAAGCCTCATATATGCCATGGTGAGCACCAGACCGGATATTGCCCAACTAGTGTGAGTAGTCAGCCGGTACATGGCAAATCCTGGTAAGGAGCATTGGAATGCGGTGAAGTGGATATTCAGATATTTAAGAGCCACTTCAGATGTTGCCATTTACTTTGGATTGACAGATTTGCAAGTTACAGGTTTTGTGGATTCTGATTATGGTGGAGATAGAGATGGGAGAAAATCCACTACAGGATATACCTTCACCCTTGTTGGAGGAGTGGTGAGTTGGGATTCTAAGTTGCAGTCTGTTGTGGCCTTATCAACCATTGAAGTAGAATACATTGCAGCAACTCATGCCAACAAAGAGGCAATTTGGCTAGAGCGATTGTTGGGTGATTTCAAGGTAATGCAGGAGAAAATTACGTTGCATTGTGATAGCCAGAGTGCTATTCAATTAGTGAAGAATCCAACATTCCATGATCGCACGAAACACATTGATGTCAAGTACCACTTTATCAGAAATGTGGTGGAAGAAGGTAGGATCCTGTTGCAAAAAATCGACACTGAAGTGAATCCCGAAGATATGCTTACAAAGCCGGTCAAGGTAGAGAAGTTTGAATGGTGCAGAACTTCTCTGGGCTTGCTGAAAAAGTAACAAGGGCAGCATTGGGCAATTGGCACTGGATGAAAATATTTTGGCAGAAGAGTTCCTGAATACTGACTTCAAGTGGGAGAATGTTAGGTGTGAAGTCCGTATGGCCACTAGACGTCTGGTCTGGCAGACGTCTAGGCCAGACGTCTGGGCTGCCAGACGTCTGGTCTGGCAGACGTCTAGGCCAGACGTCTGGGTTGGCAGACGCCATGCCAAGAAGACGCCAAAGAAGCAGACGTCTAGGTAGACGTACGCGGAAGACAAAAAGTCTTGGGAGCGGAAGATGAAACGAAGTCTTTGGAGGCTTGCATTGGAAGATGAAACGAACAGTTTTGGAGTCTTCCTTCTACTCTATAAAAGGGATGTGATCCCTTACATAATGTGCATACAACAAGAGAGTTGTTGAAAACGTCCAAGGACATGAATGTAATCTTTGTTGAAATTAATAAAAGAAGAAGTTGCCATTGCCCCGTGGTTTTTCCTGCACATTGCAGGTTTCCACATAAAATCTCTATGTCACTTGTGTTACTATTTTCGTGTTCTATATTTTTGTTATTGTGCTTCCTCTTGCAGGTGTGGAATCTTGAAGTTTTTCCTAACATCCATGAGCATGGCACACTATACATCTCAATGAAATAGCCTCATAATCCAGTTGTTGGCGTCAAACAAAATCTCCTATTTTTAGGTCTATTTTTGTTGGAAGAGGTTTACTGAGGTCCATTTCTACACAAACCCTAGCAAACATTGCCGATCCTCCTAAAATTTTTTCTCTTGATCTACCTTGATAATGACCTAGTAAGTTGCCTATTGCCTCGAGTACCTCCTCTTTCCAAAATTCAATGGGAAGGGCAAATAATCTTACCCATATTGGTACTACAGTCGGTTCCACCCTCGGGTTGAATCCCATATTCTATGGTTGCAGGAATAGTCCCGCTGGCCCATGATGATACGACCCTCCCTCAAATAATTTTTGTCGGTCTGCCATCGATGTGAACTCTACAAAAAAAATACCCATTTGGGAGAGTTAGAATTTCGTATTCTCCTTCTAGATGCCATTGTTTCCTTATCCACGTGTGAAGGAAGTGCACAGACGGTCTGAAACCCACGAATTTGCCTATCAGGTTGTGTTTTGTCTTATAAACTATATCCTCAGCTATCCAGTCCTCAGCTATTTCCAATACTAGTATTTCCTTTGCTTGTGGTAAACATCCATTCACCCTTCCCAACAGAGAATCCTCCTTTTGTCGCTTCCCCATGGTGTTTATGATTGTCCTTGCCTGTGTTTGACAGTCATTGAAGCTATCTTGGGTACCACATAGCTTCTCCCGGTATGAGATTCCTTGTTTTGGAGGATTTGGTACCGAAGTACCTATGTCCCCCATTCTTGGCCGTGATCCGTACTATTGAAAGACCCTCCAACAAGATTGATCCTCTCTGATGGTGTTTTTTTGCATGCCCTATCTTATGGCTTCTTATCTTGCCTAGTATCTGACAAAATATTTTTGAACTAGTTAATTGCTTCCTTCCTTATATCTTCTTCTTCTTCAAAATTTCTCCCATCTATAGTTAAAATATTTTGTATGTGACAAAAAGAAAAATTTGCTTCTTTTGTGGCATTGATTTTTTTGTATTTCTCTCTCCTTGAGCCATTTCTCCTTAGATTTTTGAATCCAATATGATTATTTTTCAATGCATTATGATAATCAGAAAGAAATTGTTTTTCGTTCACATAAGAATCGTGATCCATTTCATTTATTTCTATTATCTCTTGTAAATTTTTGAGCTTGGATTTAGTTTCTTTCTTTTCTTTAAAAATGTTACCAAAAGATTTGGCATTTCAAATCTTCATTTGCTTCTTTAAATATTTCATCTTTCCAACAAACCTGTACATATATGATCCTTCAAAATTTGCTTCATCCCACCATAACATAACCATTTGGAAGAAATTGAGGTCTTGGAGCCACATAGATTGGAAGCAAAATGGCTTTGGATGATCATTATAGGGTAAATCACAAGTCAAAAGACTGAGTTTTTGTTTTGATCTTGCTCGTAATAAAATGTTTGAAGAGATTGTATACTTTGTTTGCAACCATGTGTTGGATAACAAGAATCTATCCAATATTTCTGTTATATGAGTTTGCCTAATGCGTTTGTTATGCCATATACATTGAAAACTTGAAAGACTAACATCCCAAAGGTCATTTGAATTGATAAATGAAGCAAAATCATGGAGTACCATCCAAAAATATAGAACTGTGTTGAAATCAGCCCCAAGAATTCATAGATCACAATTATGAATCATCATTGTGTTTGACAAAAATATGTTGAGGTCCTTCCAACATCTTTCATGAGGAGTAACTATAGTTGGAGCATATACATTTATAGCCCCAACTTTGATATTTTTCTCTTTCCTGTAAAATAGTCCAAAAACCCAATTACTTTTTGCTTCTAACAATTGTCCATCCCATTTTCGTTTGTACCATATTGTTTTTTTTTTTGTATTTACATGGTGGAATCGGTAGCCGCCACGAATCCGAGCAGGCTGTCCAACTTTTATGGCCGCCACAGTATTCTGCGCTGTCCGCCCCGAAAGCCGCCACATAGATCTTCGCGCAGTCCGCCCCTATAACCACCATGCCACAATCATTTTAAACCTTTTACGCCGCTGAAAGCACCAGGAAAGGGACAAGCGTTCAGTCCGACGAGCCCCGAGATTTGAACCTTGGACCTCCGCCCCCCTTATGGGGTTTGGATGAACCAATTGGTCTACACCTCGGACCTATTTGTACCATATTGTTACATGTTGGAGAATATTACATTATTTGGTACATGCAAATGTACCCCCATGGTACCTTCATAGTACAAATGTAAATATGTAATAAATTATGTTTGAGTCTTTAGTTTAGGTGAGTGATTTCCCTTTTTATGGAAGTGTCATGTGTAAGAAGTGCACAAGTGTTATGTAAGTAAGAGTGCAAGTGTGTAATGAGAGAATGTGCACAAGTGTCTTGTATGTAAGTGTGCAAATATATAATGTGAGGATGTGCACAAGTGTCTTATATTAGGAGTGCATGTAGGAGAGTAAGAGTCATGTAGAAGTGTGCAAGTGTCATAGAGTTAAAGTATGCATCAAAGAAGAGAGTGAAGAGTCTAGTATACAAGTGGCAAGATGATAAGCCAAAGGTCATGGGAGTTGTCATATGGAGAGCAATAGTCAAGTACATGAAGAGTCATCTTCTATGTCTATATTATGTAGAGAAAGCTCTATACAATATAACACGAACATGTGAGAAAGGGAAAACAGTCCGAGCATTGATAATAAAGCTTGTATACAAATTTTGAGCAATTCATATTGTAAGTATTCTTCATGCATGTACATGAATGATTTTGGCCATTTACATTCATATTTGATATTATAAGTGAATGTTATTTTCATTATTATATTGGCCTTGATATATATTTGATTGCTCACATATATAATTCTACTCTTACTATTGATATTTCGATCTATAATATTGTGGCTTCTTTATATTGGGACCCGTGATATTTTGTGGTAGTAAGGCTTAAAAGCCAATAGTGGTATCAGAGCTACCACTTAACTCTGTCCATTTTTTATAGAGTTATTTTATTAGCCACCATTTAACTTTGTCCATTCTTGATAGAGTTATATTAGAGTCTGTCCACTTTGAAAGCAGTGAAGACTTGGACTCTATATTTTTATAAGTCACCTTGATTTGGATGCTAGGGTATTTCCACTGGTTGAAAGAAAACCAGTGAAGACTAGGCCTCAGCTAAGATTGATTAAGGGCCAACTTAGAAGATAGTTGAACGTGATTCATTTGGAAGTGATTAAGAGAGCCAACTTAGAAGATAGTTGGACATGAGGGGACATTCATAGTCACCTTGATATTGATTTTGGATTCTCTAGAAAAGAGGAGAATCATATTTTGTTCTTAGGTGCGACCTAAGGCATTGGAGAAAGATTCTAGAGATAGAGAAGCATCATAGCTTCCCGAGATTGAGGAGCATCACAACTTCCAGAGATAGAGAAGCAACTAGGCTTCTAGAGAAGAGAAGCAATACAAAGCTTCTATAGAATAAAGGATAAGTAAAGCACAAAGAAGGAAGCATTATAAGCTTCCCAAGATAAGGAAACTTTAGAGAACCAGGGTGACTGAAAATATCTACATTTTAGTCTTGGCCATGGATAAGTTTTTGGTGCAGTCTTCATCAGAGAAGTCACTATTAAAGCCATCAAGTGCAATAGTGAAGCGATATCTAGTGAGTTGCCATACAAAGGTCAAGAGGTCAATATAGAGGAGAGTACAAGAGCAAGAAAGACGACACTTTAAGAGCATAGTTGTTTTTAAATATTTAATAGCGAAACGTTGTTAAGATTCAGGCGCTAGCCTACAAGGAAAAACAGGGAGACTTAAGCACTTTCAATTGAGGCAAGATATAAGATATCGATTCCTATCCTTCAAGGTAGGATAGAAGATATTAAGTGCCTATTCTTCAAGGCAGAATAGAAGACATTAGAGCTCAAGGCAGAAGAAGCAAGATGCAAGACATCGAGTGCTAAGGAGATTAGAGAGAAGAAGAGTGCTACCAAAGTGCTAGGAAACAAGGCATCGAGTGCTAAGGAGATTAGAGAAAAGAAGAGTGCTACCAGAGCGTTAGGAAACAAGAATCGAGCGACACATGCAACAAGCTACCAGCCATCAAGAGATATAGAACTCTGTCCAGATTGTAGACATAGAACATGCTATCAAAAGAGAGGAGAACAACAACATGAACGTCACTTGGACGTGTTATCAAGCACATAAGAGAAACAACAAAGTGAGCGTTATTTGAACGGGCTATCAGGCACCCCTGAGAACAAGTGAGCTTCATCTGGTTGAGCTAGAACAACAATGAGGACTAGCTAACAAGTGGCACCTGAGAGTAGCAAGATAAAAGACATAAAGCAGCAAGCTATCAGGAGACATTCAGAGCTTTCTCTTCACAGCTGAGCAAATTTTGAGCAAATGGAGAAACCTTGAGCGTCAAGGGAAGAAGAACATTGGCATGCTGACCAACACTTGAGCATTAAAGGAAGAGAAACTTTGGTACGCTGTCCATCATCGGAGCGTTAAGAAAAGAGGCATGTGGGCACACTGTCCATCACCTGCCATACTGCAGCATTGAAGTGATTAATCTGTTGACGTCATATTAGGTAACGTTTATACGTTACACTTCCTTTTTTGGTGCATAAGTTATGTTTTGGAGGGAAAGAACGAATTGAAAATCGTTTTTGAATTACACTAAGTGGAGTTATAAGTTAATGCACCTTGATTAATATTTTTAGAAGTAACTTTTTGAAAAGTTTTTGATTTTATATTTAGATATGGAGTGATAAGGACTACTACTTAGGTTTAATAGCTTTTTTAAAGCTTTAAACTTTTTGAAGTTTGAAGAATTAGAGATTTAAGGAGTTAAAAGGTTTTTAGATTTTTGAGATTTGAAGAATTTTTTGGTTTCAAGCTATTTGAAGTTTTTGAAGATTTTAATTTTTTGAAATTTTGCAAATTTGATTCTATAGAAAGTTAAAAGGATTTCTACATCAAAGGTTTAGAAAATATAAAATTTGCAAATTTATTATTTGTGTGATTATTTTTTACTTTGGGTGATTTGGGAGATATAAGGATTTCAACTTCAAAAGAAACAAGATGGATAAGTGGCAACAAAGAACATCACAATATAGGAGAGATTATCAAAGTGCAAGACCATACTATATAAGAGGAAGATTTCAAAATAAAAAATTGTATCAAAAACAATATTTTGAGTTCAAAGGGCAAAATCATAAAAGAGTTTTTCAAAATTCTTATCAAAGGTGTAAATAATATCACTTGAATCTTGTCAACAAATGCAAAAAGAAAAGATGTTTGGTATATAGATTCAACCACTAATCATCATATGACTGAAAACTTACATTGGTTTGAATCCTTGGAAGTCGGGGATTCTCTCAAATAATCATTTGAACATTTACCTCAAGACCAAATTAATGATAAGTTGCTTGATTTTTCAGAAAGACAGGAAACAGGAAATTGGATCAGGCATAGTCCAAGATTATCTTACAAAGATGAGCAATGGATGAATCCAAGATTCAAGATGATGAAGAAAATTCCAGAGAAGCAAAGGTTTTTGAACAATGCAAGGTCATATGAAGATTGAAGAAGAAGACCAAGATTGAAGACTAAAGTCTTCAATAACCAAATAATATAATACAAGGGGGTGTTGAGAATATTACATTATTTGGTACATGCAAATGTACCCCCATGGTACCTTCATGGTACAAATGTAAATATGTAATAGATTAGGTTTGAGTCTTTAGTTTAGATGAGTGATTTCCCCTTTCATGTAAGTGTCATGTAAGAGTGTGATGTGCAGGAAATGCACAAGTGTCATGTAAGTAAGAGTGCAATTGTGTATTGAGAGAATGTGCACAAGTGTCTTGTATGTAAGTGTGCAAATATGGAATGTGAGGATGTGCACGTCTCTTATATTAGGAGTGCATTTAGGAGAGTAAGAGTCATGTAGAAGTGTGCAAGTGTCATAGAGTGCAGTATGCATGTAAGAAGAGAGTGAAGAGTCTAGTATACAAGTGGCAAGATGATAAGCCAAAGGTCATGGGAGTTGTCATATGGAGAGCAATAGTCAAGTACATGAAGAGTCATCTTCTATGTCTATATTTTGGAGACAAAGCTCCATACAATTTAACACAAACATGTGAGTAAGGAAAAATTGTTTGAGCATTGATAATAAAGCTTGTATACATATTTTGAACAATTCATATTGTAAGTGTTCTTCATGCATGTACATGAATGATTTTGGTCGTTTACATTCATATTTGATATTACAACTGAATGTTATTTTCATTATTATAATGGCTTTGATATATATTTGATTGCTCACATATATAAGTCTACTCTTCGACCTATAATATTGTGGCTTCTTTATATTGGGACTTGTGATATTTTGTGGTAGTAAGGCTTAAAAGGCAACAATGCAATACCCCCTGAAGCTCCTATAGAAGAAACCACTAGACAATCACTCATCTTCCAAACCTTTTTAAAAATATCTTTACATTCCTCGCTATTTAATTTTGTTTCTTGTTTTAAAAGAAACTAAGGACTATAACAGCCTACGAGTTCTTTAATAACTCTTTTTTAGGGGTCTTATTCATACCCAATAATATTCCATGATATCATTTTCATCATCAAAATTTTTATTAGTGGGCTTAGCCCCACTTCTTGTTAACACTAGTGATATTTTTATTTGGTTTCCCAAATTGATATCCCTTTGAGTTTCCTTTTCTCTTTGTTCAGGCTTTGATGGTCTTCCTCTCCTTTTTCCATTCCCACCAACACTTTCATTTTCATCAATCTCTTTTATTCTTCCATATTGTTCATAATATGACTTATCTTCTAAAGATTTATGTTGTCCTAAAGAATCTGAAATGCAAGGAATAGCCTCATAAACACTTTATTCTTTATGTTGCCCCCAAAACCCTAAAGTGCACAAGTAATCCTCTATAGTCATTATTTTTTTATCCTGCCTTGGAAACCCTAAATTTCCTTGGACATCATCCATATGCTTTTCTTTATTGTGCTGATCTTGAAATTCTTAAGTGCAACAGATACACTCTGTATTACTTTCATTTTTAGTGTAAGGAGAAATTTTATGCTACTTGAGGAAAATGAAGATGATTTACCTTGATTAACCTTGACTTCCTTCATCTCATTTGCTTTGAAATTTACCTCCCCATCTTTGGTATCTTAGACATAAGCATAATTGAAATTTTTGTGTACTTATATGGGTTCTGGGGCTTCGTGCTATAAAATTTTAAACTTGAGTAATGAAAATCTAAAATAAGAGATCATCTGATTGGAAAAAACCTTCTGTTTGGAAATTCATTTGGGAGGCATTGGTTTAGCATTCTTTTTAAAGATCATGATACATGAGCTGTATTGATGTATTGATATCACTGAGATTGTGTTGGCTTTAAGGGATTGACCTAGCCAAACACTGCAATCTGCCCCAGGGTAATTGAGTACAATGCAGAAAGATTGTATGGCACATGATGACAATTTTAATTAGTTATCTGTGGAAGTTTGCTAAAGATATTCTGAATAATTCATGCATATTATTGCATCTCTTGACTAACATTATTCAATGGAATTCTGTTGTCTTAAACTTCAAAAGACAAAACATTTTATGTTCTTCTAACACAGTCCACATGAGGCAGATTAAGCAATATTTGATAGCCTAGTGGAGGCATAGATAAGTGAAAGAACATCCTTTATGTCTGAGTTTCATCATAGAAGTTTAATGTCCATTTCAGGAACATGATGTGATTTGTTTCCATCCAATGATTTGTGACATTCCGTCTTTAAATCAAATAAGAGTTTATTGGGTGGGTATCATCAGTTTTACATTCCATACAAGTAGGGCAGATAGAATAAACGATTATTTCTAGGTTACATAAATGTGCAGTTTGCAACTTAAAGACACCAGTCATTTAGGGAAACATGTGAGCTTAGTAGAAATGATCCAGACATGTGAACTAATTGGGGCATGGCTTTATGCCCAAAAATGCCTAAAAACCTATTTGTTTTGTCCTCACTACATTGTGTTTGGGACTATGTTTTGATCCATTCAAGAAGTGTTAGAAAGCTTAGAGAGAGAACGACAATTTCAATATGCAACCTTGTCGTAGGTAGGGTTGCCAACAACTGTGGTAAAAATGCTTTGGAGGCCCTAAAAAATGCGAACAAAATATTTTCTAAAAATAGTAATTTTCTATTTTTAGGTTTTTGTAGCAAAAATGCATCTCTAGCCATGTTGACATATTGATAGAAGACAAAACACAAAAGGACAAGCCATATTTATGTAATTTTCATTTAATATGCACTTTGTTACTCATGGGAGGTGAACCACGATATTTCCATATAGGTGACCTTCTAACTCATAGAAGCTGAACTACTACATTTCCATGTGAGTGACTTCCATATAGGTGACCTTCTAACTCATAGAAGCTGAACTACTACATTTCCATGTGAGTGACCTTCGATATTCAATATTATGGATTTCGAACACCAAAAATATTGTATAAAGAAAGATGCACCCCTGACTATAAAAAGCATGAGTAATGAATGCAATGTTATAGCCTTACATCTCTTTTAGAGATTTCTTTCATTGTACTATGTTTTTTGAGCAATAAAATCATTTTGTTGTCTTGCCTATATTTCTGTCTTCTAATTTGTTATACTTAGTTATTTTTGAATTGCACTCTTTCTTGATCTTCCTTAACTCAAAATTTTGAGTTTTGGATAAATGGTATCAAAGCAGTTTGACTTTTGCGTGTATGTCCATAAACACGAGATTAGTATATTGAAAGATTGACTATGACGCGACATCCCTCTAATTATCTCCCTTCCCATTCCAATTGGAAACTAGAACAAACGACACCAAGATGGTCAATCCTTTCAAGGAGATGTTGAATGAAGCCCTCATGAAACAAATCCTACAACTCCCTCTTGCAAATCCTACAACCTTCTCCACATGACCCCTCATTGCGCTAGCACCATTTAGTGCTCCCACACCTTTTAAGGTGTAGGTGAATTTATTTTTTTTGATTAGGGTAAAATCTTGATTTTGAAAGTGCTTGAATCCTTTTTTCAAAAGTACAACTATAGATACAAAACTCCTCCTTACTAAAGGTAACATAGGCCGAATGATACTTCCTAGCTCACATGCCAAGGGATTTCTAGATCACCTAGAACCTTACAAAAAAATATTACAACTAATTCTAAATAAACCACAAATGTCCAAATCAAGCACAAAAATAGGGTTTTTGGTTCACCCTCAACCTTACAAACACTAAAAGAAAAAAATTAAACCAACATTTTGTATTCTTTTGGATGTCCCTTCCTTGTGAATCCTCTGAACCAAAACTCAACTCCACCGTAGAATAAAAACCGTGCACTTCAGTTGTTTCTCATGCTCCTTTCACTTTCAATAAAATTCTTTATGAACTTGAAGCTGATGTTCATACTCATTGCTTTGATCAGCCCATACATACATTCTTTTGTCCAAATCATACTTCCATTGGGCTAGCACCTTCTCTTCTTCATGAATTTTCATATGCTCATCAAGCATATCCAACATTGACTTCCACCAGCGTTCTCGCTCAGCATGCAAATCATCTAGTTGCTTCCTAAATTGCTCATACATCTCTTGTAGCCCTTTCACATCCATGGCGATTATACTACAATAATTTAAAGTTCCAATAGTCTTTACCTCCTGCAAATTGTAAGTTTCTCGGAATCTCAACTTGGTGTCCATTTACCACAGATCCTAGTGCAATGTCCCTTTGCTCCCCATCATGTAAGGACTATGTATTGTCCATAAGTTGTTCTTTCTGAACTAATCTGAAAATATCCTGGTGGATCTCCCCCAAGGGTATCCACCTTTTATCCTCCTCTAATATTGCTCCCCTATTGCCTGATATGTCTGCTACCGTATTGCCTTCCCTATATATATGGACTACTTCCACCTCAACAAAGGCTTGGAGAATGTTCCTAATATCTTGAAAAATATTACTTATTTGCCAGTTTGTCTTTGGTAAAGCCAAAATATCTTGGACAATATCTAAAGCGGAAGCATTGCATGAAATCCTCTACATGAGAGACAAGCCAAAATATGGCATAAAAGATGGAAGAAACAATGACAACTCCAAAGGTGGAGTACCCATTTGATTCCCATGATCGGAAGAACCCAAATCATGACCTAAGAATTTGAAAGGTTGATGGAATCAAATAAAAGGGCCATGGTTGTGAATGAAAGTTTACTTCCAAATGATTCTCTACATGAAATTAGTGGATATCTTGAACAAAGAATGCAAAAAGCTACCATTGGTCCATCGAGACAAAGAAGGAAACACTAAAACAATGGTTAGGAGCATGCCAAAAGATGCGTAATAGGTAGGAGGAACTGGTGAGAGAACCATTGACGTGCCCTTGCACCCCTCAGTTCCGTGGCTCCTTGGAAGTCCATGTTATCCACCAAGGTTGGTGACTTTTACGTTGAGGTTGGAGTCGTAGAAATATGGTGCGGGGATGTTGTCGACAGTGAGCTCGATGCCAACACAATACTTGTAGGTGACAACGAGCACCCAGGTTCGGTAGTTCGGGACGATGCACCAGATGACGAAGGAATCGAGAATGAGAGCGGCGACAGTGGGAGCAAGAACGTAGATTCGAACCCGTGACTTCTTTGTGGATTGCAACAATGCTCGCAAAGCTGTGTTGCTGCGGCATTGCAAACTTTTCTAATGATGAAATATCTCGATGTCGAGTAACACGAACAAAATAGTGTAATGCGTCGAACATAAAGCTTTGATCTCCAAAGGCCAAATGATCTCCGTTGGGTCAACATTCTCCAAAGGAATAAGAAGGAAAACATCAAGGTGACAAACAACAACCCAAACGTGAGCAGTGCACATCAATCCGAATGTAAGCAACGACCTTAAATACGGCGTTGCGCTTTGCACGAACCCGGAATGGTGCTCACAGAAGTATGTAGATGTATGCTTCCAAAATAAGAGCCTTTCATGAGGATCATACTTGGTGTTGCAATATCGATGACTTTTGAACGGTATAACTACTGTCGAAGCTTCAAAAGCAACTCCCGTTGGAAAAGGAGGTTAGGGCTCTTGTCGATAACTAGCGAAACATGTCTAGCATGGGTTGGGGACGTAAAGCAACATCGTTGGACGATGACGCCCCTCATGTATCACGCATTGACGACGATTTCTAGCGATGTTGAAGGCTTAGTCCACTGAGGCTTGGCAGTAAGAACACTAAGAGCGCGTGTTGGGAGAATGGGTCGACAGAAAGCCTCACAAGTGAATGTCGCAAGTGAATGTTGCAGGTGAATGTTATAGTAAACGTTCATGAATTTACCACAAGCGAGCCGACATAAGGGAGGTGCAGGTAACGTGTTGAAGTGTCGAGCAATGTCACGCGACCCAGCTAAAGAAATGGCCTTGGGGAGGTGCGTCAAATGAGACGATGGGAAAACACGATTTAGATGAGGCTTTCGTAGAACCTCATGAACAAGTCTAACCATTGTTGATTTGCAACAATGACTTAAATTGGGTGATTAAACCAAGTAATGACAACCAAGTGAGTCATGTAAGTATGATGACTAAATTAGTCAATAATTTGCGTCTAAATCGTGTTGCACCAAATGAACTTTTTGGGTGGCAATGTGGCTGCCTGGTTGGTTATCACATGTAGAATGGTGATTACGTCCGCTTAGTGCTGGATTGCTCGACGTGGAATGTAGAATGCCTTTTTTCTTCTTGTTGGATTTGGAATGAAGCTGTTATCACATTAAAAAGGAATTCATCAAACATTTGGTGAATGCGTTGTCGTAGATCGGAGGATGTGCCATGTGCTTCGCAGATCTTATGCGGTTACATCCGTTGAAAATGTGAAACGGAGCCGGGAAACAGTGTTAGATATTTTCCAATTAAAAACCTGACATGAACCATGAAAAATTATCACAACCGGATGTCATCGAAGCAAACATTTGGTAGTGGTAGAGCAGTGGCGCCTACGCAATGCCAAACACCTCGCAGTGACAATGTTAGACGTCTTGTTTAGCGCGAATACTTGGCCATAGAAACATCGCGTAACAGCAGTAGGAGGTGAAGGAGTTTTGCCTTGTCAAGACACAAGTTAAGTTATAGAGGCCGCATGCAGAGCCGCTTATCAACGATGGAGATTCCTAGACCACGGGCAAATCCAAGCCATGGGCCATGGGTGAATCTTAGGCCACAAGTCAAGGCGGACGACGATGCCCAGGCCATGTAAACGAGCTTTCACTCGACAAGGAGAACTTGTGATGCAACGGGTCCATGGGAGTCTTTGCAATAGATGATTTATTTCGAGACAAAATGCAACAAGATGCAGCAGATGACGTCGTTGATATGTGATGAATCCAGCATGTTGATAAGGCGAAGGAACAATGTGATGAGTGAGCATCGTCAATATGTATCCAATGCAATGTATCGTTTGAGATTGTCTTCTTTTTGTGTGTGAGGGAACAATGTGACGAGTGCGTGCGTAAGTGGAGGCTCTAGAGGGGGAAATGGGAAGGGGAGTTTCCAAGCTGGAAATTCCCCCTCACAAGGCAAGACCGATGCTCTGATATCAACTAATATGGGAGCAGAAAATCTGATCAATTATTCATAGACGAAGGTTTAAATAGGCATGTAATATGCCATTGTTACAATGGAAAATATCCATTACAGGATAAGTTGCTAACAAATAGCTAATTTAAGTAGATTCTAACAACTTGGCTAACAAACTAGCTTCGATAAAGCTTGTCTTTAGTTGCTCTCTTGGCTATGTTTTACATAGGAAGAAGTTGATAATTCCTAGAAGGCTAATTAAAGCTTATAAAGCTAATTAAATGAAGTATATGCTAATGTTTACAATAATAAATTAATAAATCCTATACAATCCTTATCATTGACCTAGACAAGATTGATCCATCATTTGAATGGATCACAGAGCCAGAGCCAGAGCAGCAGCAAGAGCCTCTCTTCTCCATGGATGATTTTGAAAACCTAGTGGAGGAGTTAGCGGCCAAGGCATAGGAACAGGCCCGGGCACAAGAAGAGGTACGAGCATAGCCACAAAGAGAGACTAGAGCTTTTGCTTGGGCAAAGGGCATTGCAAGATATTAAGGCATTGTCATGACACATTTTGTAATTTGTACCTTTTTATATTATAATTTGTAAGCACGAATATTTGAATTTTGGACACATTAAAATTACTTTAATTGAAGCGTGTTTTGTCACTTTCATACGTAGTTTAAGTTTGTATCACTTGCCACTTTCATGTGTAGTTTAAACTTGTATCATTTACAATATTCATTCTTGATTTGTATAATGTTAATTAATTGTAATACGCACGGGAATTTTTTTTTTTTTTCCAATGAAAAATTGCATTTTCTTCCTTTTTTTTTTTTTTGCCAAGTGTTTGCCGAGTTTTTCCGAGTTTTTTTGCCGAGTCTAAGTCCTCGTTGCCACATTTTGCACGGGGTGCCATGTTTTCAAATTTTGTAAGTATGCTGCTCTTCCTTCCCTCCATCCTTCTTCCCTTTCTCCATTTTTCCCTTTCTCCCTTTCCTTCAGTTTCATTCCTCCCTTTTCCCTTGTACTCCCCCCAGTCAAATTCCCAAAACAGAGCAAGTATTCCCTGAAAAATTCTAAGTGTCAGGGCGCAACCCGACTTCGCAGCGAAGTCGGGGTGCGCCCTCAAGTTGGAGCGCACTAGGGAATGCGAAGTGCGAAAGCAGGCTGAAAAGGAGCAGAATTTGGCTAAGTGTGGAGCGCAACCCGACTTCGCAGCGAAGTCGGGGTGCGCTCTTCTTCCTGTGCGCACTTGGGAAACAGTGTTTGCAAAATTCAGCTAAGTGTCGGAGCGCAACCCGACTTTGCAGCGAAGTCGGGGTGCGCTCCCCCTTTTGTGCGCAGTCCGAACAACGGCCGAAACAACCAAGTGCTGAAGTGCGCAACCCGACTTCGCAGCGAAGTCGGGCTGCGCCCTCTGACCGGTGCGCAGTTGGGCAAGATCCATCAAGCAGCCCGAAATTGGCTAAGGCACGGAGGCCTCCCCAACTGCGCTGTTCCCCACCTGCGCTACCCGATGGCGCTCTGATCCCAGGCGAAGTTGGACAAACTGCCTTTCAAGGCAGACATGTGTCACTCATCAGAATTCGACAAGTGTCCAGCCTCGGGATTCGAGCCGAGATGTGATGGGAAAAAGGACAAGCATGGACCGCATTACCTACGCCAACTGCCTCCATTTAAGCTGATGCAAAGTTCCATCTACCACAGCTACCCGCATTCCTGCTGACTAGAAGTTTCACCCGACGCACTGCCACGTAGCTGTACAGCTTTCAGGGAGACCTTGCTGCAAGTACAGTCCTCGCCGACAGAAGTCAGCATCAGCAGCTCTTCTGCCGCTTTTGTCAGCTATTGTCTGGTCTGGGACTTTGTGCCCGTAATTGTAATCGGGGGGAACTTGGGCTATAAATAGCCACACCATTTCATTGTAAAAGGGTGGAAGGGGAATATACTGCTAGGGAACCATTGTAGCTATACGTTTGCTTCTGAATGCAAGACACATACTTGGCTCTGCTTACTGTCATCATCTTTTATGCTGCCTTTCCTTGTCATTTCTGCCTCATGTTTCTTATTTCATTGCTTACTGTTATACTGAACTCTGGATTCCAGTATTTGATGATTAAGTATTCTTGGAATGCATAGATAGAGGATACATAGGATGCATGATAGTTGTAGTTTCTATGGTGTGTTTTGTATTTAATTGTTGTTAGTAGTGGTGATTGATCGTTGTCGTGCTGCTTATTCCCCCCACCCAACTCCAATCACATTTGGATCTCTTTCCGCACTTTATCTCTTTCCTGTACCCTTAGCTAAAACACTAAAAAACCCACAGGAAGCCGGCCTTCTCCGGAGATTGGCACGGAAGGCATTCCTTCCTTCCGGCCTTTCAATCTGGTGGGCGAAACTGGGGCGCATTATACCAAATCCTTTCCTCATGGCAGATTCGTAACCAACAGTTTCTCTGGCACGCCCGGTGGGACATGGAAGTTTCCCACCCCAAAACAGAATCGAAGCACTGGTGTTCGCTTCATTGCTGTTAAAATCAGAACACCTGGCGACTCTGCAAGTACCTGAATATTCTCTGAGTCCGTGAAGACCGGTCCGAACGCCTTCATGCAAACGAGAAGGTGGAGAGCAAGGAATCCGGGAAACCAGCCTGATCTTTACGAAATCGACATTGCCGCTCCAGGAGAGCGCGTCAGGCTGGCTGACCACCAAGCTCGCATAGAAGAATCCGAGCCCGAAATCGAAGAGGCCGAGGCTGAAGAGCAATCTACATCCTCGGACGGTACCGATACCGAGTACACTACCGGAGGAGAAGAAGAAATGGCTGCTCAGCAGAATGACGATGATCTCTTCCCGACGGTAGACTCCACGGGGCCCTTGGCCCTAGTCGGACAGCAAGCTGTGCCCCCCGCTGCCTTAAAGTCCATCCCTACCTATGATGGCTACGGCAAGACGGCGTACGAACACATCCAGGACATTCTGGCCCTGGCTGCGCTACATTCCATTACAGACGAGAGTGTCAAGACCCGTCTACTGGCCCTTTCCCTAAGGGGAAAGCTTCTCTACTGGTGGAGATCTCTGCCAGAGGGATCTATCACGGGGTGGCGCCAGCTGGCTGGCAGGCTCGTAAAAGGATGCAACGAGTCTGCTGATCCCTCTTCTTTGTTGCATCAGTTCCAAAGCATCCAGCGACACCCCCAAGAGGAGGTGTCGGACTTCAACATACGGTTTGCGAGGTCTTGGAAACGAGTACCTCGCGAACTGCGACCTTCAGCGGGTCAGGCTGCGCACTACTACCTGAGGTCTTTCAACTCAGACATCTGCCTGCTGCTGAAGATAGCCCGAGTCGACTCATTCCCTGCCTGTACGAAGCTGCCCAACAAGCTGAAATGGACATAATCTCCATAGGCAGACTCCCGCATAGGGTACAACCACCCATTTACCCTGACTTTCCTCAATCCCAGTACCCATCGGCTTCTGGTGTGATGCCGTCATCTTCAGGACAGCACCCCCAACAACAATGGAATCCGGCGCCGGTCGTAAATCCCTACGGCCCGCCACAAATTCATTATCCTAACCCGCCGCCTCCTCCTCCGCATTATCCAGCACTCCCAGCTCCCCCTCAGTATGCGCAGTATTCTGCACCTCCTCCATTGGCTGCATTACCTCCGCCAGCTCAGTTGCCGCCTCCAGACAATGATATTCAGAACAAAATCCTCCAAGAGGTACGGGCTCTGGCCTCTGGATATCATACCATGTCAAATGACATGACTATACTGAAGAAGAAGCAGGCTCAGATGGAATTTGTTCCAAGGAGGCCATATCCTCCTCCGGCACTGACAAAAGATCAAGCCGCAGAACGGCAAGTTCAGAGGCGCCCCCTGCAAGAAATGCTGCCATCGAGGACCAACCTGGCACTTCTGACCAGGTTAACTGGTGCTCCACGTGCAACGACCCGCATTCAGAAGAAGATTGCACACTGCACCAGCATTACCTCCAGACTCTGGCGGGCAGCGCCATAGAAGATGAAGAACTTTACATGATCCTGGACGATGAAGGCAACTTTGCCGTCCCAGAGGAAGATCTGGCGTTGCCCCCTGCCAAAGAAGACAGAAAGCCTGTTGAAGCTGCTGCAAAGCCATTGAAGGTATACGCCAGGAGAGAAAAGGCGCAACCTGCTGGGCTGCCACCTGACAAGAGGCTGTGGCCTCACACGGCCAAGGAAAAATTGCCTGCAGCCAAGCCTCCCGCAGCAAAAGCTCCCGCAGCTCAGCCTCCAGCTGAGACCAAAGAACAAGCTCAGGAGAAGCTGAGATATCCGTCTCTGACAAAGAGACAGAGAGTCGAGGCCACGCAGCAATACCGGACCAAGTATGAGCCTGCGAAAGAAACGGAGGGAGCTAGCACTTCAGGCTACAGCATAGTGGATGAGCTAAAGAGGACTCCCGCAAGGATAAGCATGTATGACGCTCTTCTGCTCCCAGGGCAAGTTGATCTGCTGCAGGAATCTTTGAAGAGCATGAAATATGGCAAGCAGATACAACCTGTTGTTCTGGTTCAACCCCTGACAGTCTCCGCCACTGGGAAGAACAGACCACCTCCCTTCTATCTGTCATTACGGATGCAAGGGTATATCGTACACAACTGTATGGTGGATTCTGGTGCCTCCACGACTGTTATGCCAAGAGCCGTCTGCGACGAAATCGGGATGGAATATACAAGGAGCAGCCAAGGTGTGCTGCAACTAGACGGCACCCTTGTCAAGACAATCGGTGTCATTAAAGATATCCCGATCCGGCTGCACAAAGCTCTTGACATAGTGGTCATTCAAGAAGTCGTGGTTGTCGACTTGGAACCCTACTTCGGCATGTGTCTCTCCAGGGAGTTCATTGCGAAGCCGGGTGGGTATCTGTCTCTGGATTACTCGCATATGGAAGTGCCCTTCAAAGGAAGGAGACTGAAGATCTACAACGAGAAGCCTTCCACATTTCTAGTGGAGAAGATACCCGGAGAAGAGTCGCAGGACTGCATGGTTCAGCTGACAGCGGAAGAACTGGTGGTGGTAGACATGACAGAGCAAGCTCTTGAGCTGTTGCAAGTGGAGGATGAGTTCTCCTTGCTGGATTTCAACGCCATGATCGAGACTGAGCAAGGCTGCTACACCGTCATTCAGCCTGAGAGGCTTGACCAGTCAGCCAAGAAAGAAGTAGGACCTGCACCAGAAAAGCTATGGCAGCTCTTCTTTGATGGCGCCCGATGCAAAAATGGCGCCGGTGCAGGCGTACTCTTGGTTTCCCCGACCGGGATCCAGAAGGACTACACCTACAGGCTGGCTTGGAGCTGTACCAACAACGCGGCAGAGTACGAAGCCCTGTGCTTGGGTTTGAGAAAAGCGGAGAGATCGGGGATAAAGCATCTGCAGATCTTTGGCGACTCATAGCTGGTGTGCAACCAGATTACGAACAAGTGCGCCTCCAAGAAGCACTACCTCAAGGCGTACCGTAATCGGGTCTGGGACCTGATGGAGTCATTCGACTCATTGAATGTCAAAGCCATATCACGTGAGAAAAACAAGCACGCTGACATTCTGGCGTCTGTTGGAGCCAGGTACGTTCCGGCTGATGACACTGTCCGTAAGCCGAAGCCGGTTCGTACCATCTACAGGCCTTCTGTGCCTGATAAAGACACCCACTGGCAGGTGTTTGACTGTGACGAGGAGATCGTCACTTTTTTGGTTACCGAAGCATGTACAATCGAAGGTAGAGACCCTGATGACGAGCAATATGAGGGGTTGATACAGTTAAAGAATAATCATGTCCCGAAAGGACTGATTACACTAGAAAGTCTCTTTGATCAGAATGACAGAGCGATATCACACAGGATCAAAGTAGACCCCAAGCAGTACGTCGACCTGGAGCTTGAACCTGGAAAGACAATCAAGGTCGGAACGGACTGCACCGAAGAGGAACTCGAACAGATCAGATCATTGTGCGGAGAGTTCCCCGATATAGTAGCCTGGTGCTACCAGGACTTGAAGGGGTATGACAGACAGATAATCCAACATACCATTGAGCTAGAAGATGGTGCGAAACCATTCCGGCAGAAGCAGAGGGTTGTAAACCCGAAGATTGAAGCCATGATGAAAGCCGAGCTCCTGAAAATGCTGGAAGCCAAGATAATCTACCCCATCAAGCATTCATCCTGGGTTGCGAATCTGGTTCCCGTGAGGAAGAAAAACGGAGACATTCGTCTCTGCGTAGATTTCAGAAATCTAAATCAGGCCTCACTAAAGGACCATTACCCGCTTCCCCAAATCGATCAGATCCTCCACATAGTTGCTGGAGCGCAGAGATTCTCCCTCTTAGACGGATTTTCTGGGTACAACCAGATCTGGGTCAAAGATGAGGACCAGCATAAGACAACGTTCACCACCAAATGGGGAACGTTCGCCTATCAGCGCATGCCCTTCGGCTTGTCCAATGCTGGCGCCACATTCCAGAGAGCCATGGACCTGGCCTTCCGAGAGCCGCTTAACAAGATCATTGTCATCTACTTGGATGACATGACTGTATTCTCTCACAGAAGAGAGGACCATGCTTCCCACCTGCGGCAGATATTTGAGAGATGTCGTGAATTCGGCATTTCCATTAACCCGAAGAAATCAGTCTTCGCGGTAAGAGAAGGTAAGCTGCTGGGACATGTCATCTCCGAGAAAGGCCTTGCAGTGGATCCTGACAGAGCCGAAGCCCTCCTCCGCTTGCCCGCCCCAGTCGACAAGAAGGGGCTACAGTCCTTCTTCGGCCAGATCAACTTCGTAAGGAAGTTCATACCGGACTTCGCACAAGTGATCAAACCCATGGCCGAACTGCTGAAAAAGAATGCCGAATTCCTGTGGACTGACGAGAGGAGGCAGGCCTTCGAGGAGATCAAGGCCAGAATTGCACAAGCTCCGGTGTTGATAAACCCGGATTATTCCAAGGACTTCATCCTGTACGCGGTGGGAGAACCCGAGAGTTACGCCGCAGTCCTGACTCAGAAGGGAGACGATGGCGAAGAGCGCCCCATAGCGTTCTTAAGCCAGGTGATTCAGCCGCACGAGGAAAAGTACAATTTTATTGAGCGGCAGGTTCACGCAGTCATGAAGTCTCTCCGAAAGTTCAGGCACTTCGTCTCCCAGAGCCGGACAACTGTCTTCGTGATACACCCGGACGTCCGGAACTTCATCATACAAGGGGAGCCGGGTCACAAGAGAGCAGGATGGATTGCCAAAATCCAGGAGTTCGACATCGAGGTACGGCCAACAAAGCTGATCAGAGGCCGAGCCTTGTGCCAGGAGCTGGCCCGAAGCGCTGCAGCCGAGATATCTGCCTGTAAGTGGGAAGATCCGACAACAACCACCAACCTAGCCAACTCCTTATCAGAGGAAAGTGACTGGACAGATGACCTGGTGAGGTATTTCTGCACCGGGAGATGTCCAGATCACTTCAATGCCTCACAAAGAAGGAGGTTTCGGCTAAATGCCTTGAGATACACTCTTCGCCCCGAGGGGCTTTACTTCAAGAACATTGACGACATCCTGTTGCGGTGCGTCAAGAAAACCGACCAACCCAGGGTCCTTGGAGAATTTCACTCCGGGATGCCTGGAGGACACCATTCTGGAAGGCCTACGGCCTTGAAAATCATCAGAGCTGGGTACTATTGGCCCACTCTCTTCACAGACGCACATGCGGTCTGTGTAAAATGTGATAAATGCCAGAGATTTGCTGGCAAAAACAGAAAAGCACCCCTGCCCCTCCAACCAATTCAGGCCGAGACTCCGTTTCAGCAATGGGGTCTGGACTTCATCGGGGTCATTACGCCTAACTCTGCAGCGGGGCACAAGTTTATTCTTACCGCCACCGATTACTTCACTAGGTGGGCAGAGGCGATCCCCACGAAGAATGCGGACCAGGAAACGGTCATTGGGTTCCTCGAGAGCCTCATCACCCGTTTCGGGGTCCCAGAGTCAATAGTGACGGACAACGGTCCGGGGTTCGCAGGCGCTGTACTCACGGAGTACACCAGCAAGTACGACATCTATCACAAGATGTCTTCTAACTACTACCCGCAGGGGAACGGCCTGGCTGAGTCCACCAACAAGAATCTACTGAAAATTGTCAAAAGGACAGTAGAGAAGAACAAGAGGACTTGGCACCTACTCCTGAATCGGGCGCTGTGGGCGGATAGAATATCATTCAAGAAGTCTATCAAGACATCCCCCTACGCGCTCGTGTATGGCAAGGAGGCAGTCCTGCCAACCCACATAGAAATTCCCGCACTCTGGATGTTGGATGAAGAGAGAGTCAGCGGGGATCCAGTGGACGCCAGACTGTGCCAGTTGCTGCAGTTAGAAGAAGAAAGAGAAAAAGCATACCAGGCCTTCACTAAACATGCTGAAGCGACCCAAGGCTGGTTTGCAAAAGGCACCACCGCCCGAGTTTTCAAAATCGGGGACCTGGTGCTGAAGTGGGACTCACTGAAGGCAAAGCCGGGCAATCATGGCAAATTTGACGCCCTCTGGGAGGGTCCCTATCAGATTGCTCGGGTGAACCAATTTAATGCATTCGTGCTCCGGGACATGGAGGGACAACTTCTCCCCATTCCCGTCAACGGGTTCCACCTCAAAATTTATCACCGCTGAAGGCACCCAATGGGTCCTTCCTTGTACAGTTTTCTTTTCTGCATTTTAGTTTATCAGATTGTATATATTTATTTCAGCATTTCAGCTTGTTAGTTTTCTAGAGCCTAAGTTAGAACTTAAGGAAGTCGGGTATCGCTCCTTGGATCGTGCGAAGTTTGAGAGAAAGTAGCCGACAAAAGGGGCAAGAATTTGACTAAGTGTTGGGGGCGAACCTCGACTTCGCAGCGAAGTCGGGTGCGCACCGTCTTGGGAGCGCAGTTGGGAAGAGCAGAGCTAAAACGGCTAAGTGTCAAATGGGTGGGTTTTTCGAGCGAAGTCCGACTGCGCAGCAAATCTGGCCGAAGTCGGAGTGCGCTCGTTTTTGGGCGAAGTCCGAGTGCGCCCTCATTTTTGGGCGCACCTTGGATGACCTATCACGGGAAGCATGGAAAAATGGTAAAATATTTCTAAGTGTGGGCCCAGACAGCGCAGTACGACACAGTGCGAAGTTGGGTCCTGGGCCAAAAATTCTCCCTCAAAAGGTGTGCCCAGGCGGCGGCTATGACGTCATCAAAGGCACGAAGTCCGAAGAAGTTTTAATGATTGCGCGACTTTCAAAAACGATGTCATTAAGAAAGCAAGGCGCATTAGGACCAACTACAACTAGGGTACGCTTTTCAAGGTTAAACCCATGCACAACCGCCAAAGTATCATAACGCTCCCACCAACTTCCAGCTAACCACCTTAACTCCCTCCCTCGCGCCATTAATGCTGCAATCCTTGCCTAGAAAAAGGGCCCTGGCATACTCAGAAAATCCAGATTGTCGAGCTGACTCCGAGACTGCAAAGCGCAGAATCGAGCAATCAATAGCCAGAATTCCCGTCTCTGCCACTTCGAACAGAAGAAACGATGGACAAGGGGAAAGCGCCAGTGCAGGCGCAATCCAGCGACGAAGGGCACGAAGCTGAGGAGCAGACGGAATCAAGCGCTCATGAGAGCGAAGCGCCGCAAGAGCAGAAAAGGAAAACCCGGACGAAGAGAAGTCGAGGGCAAATTCCGCCGCCGCCCGTCAATCACCTGGCCGGGTACAAAGATGGCGAATTTTCTATCAGCCTCACCAAGCTGCGGCCGAATATTGCGAAGTGGGCTGACAAGGTTTCGCCCTCACACCATGTCGGGGCTGCGTATAAATCGAACCTGTACTGGTTCTTCTGCCCTCCCGTCCATCAATGCCCGGAGCTGATTGAGTCCATTGCGGCATATTACAAACCAGCTGCCCGGCAAGTCTGCGACAACAAGGGAAGAGTGTTGTTCACACTCTTCAGGGAGAGCGTCCAGCCAGCGTTCGCCCCAGGGCTTCAGTACGACCCCGGCGCGATTGTCAGGAGGATTAATCTGGATGAACAGACGGGCAGATTCACGCAGACAAAGAGGATGAGAGAATTCCTCGACTCGGAGCTGAAGACTCCGCTGGCAGCCGGACAGTGGCCGACAGGCCCCATACCCCTGGACAGGTTCGAGAACAAATACATATACATCATCCTGGCATGGGTACTCGGCTGCGATTCTGACAAAGTGGTACGCCCGTACCAGTTGGCGCTGGCAGAATGTATCCTGCATGGGGAGTTTTACGACTCCACGGCGCAAAAGAGTGGGAAGCGCCCTATTTTCTTCGACTGGGCAGACTGGCTGGCGTACGCCATTCATTCAAACCTAGTCAGGCTGCAGCAGAAGCAGACAACGGAATTCCGGTTTTGCTCCTTCCTCACATGGCTGTGCCTGTACCACATGCACTACCGGATCAGAGTTCCCGACTTGAAGAAGGTAAATGAAAAAGGAGAGCCGCTGCCCGTGTATGAATGGACCGAGATCCTGTACAGAAAAGGGTCATTCTATGAGTTTAATTTTAAATTTCTGTGCATGGTCCTGGGGCTGTTCAATGGTGAGGCATCCCGCCCGCCAGAGGTCATGACAAGCTATCTGAGGAAGCACAAGTACGGGGACACCTTCCGGCTGACGCAGGGCATTGTAGTCAGAATCTACGGATTCAAGGGGAAGCCGTTCCTGCTGCCCTACTTCTGCACTGACCACCAGTTCGGGATGGAGATTGCGCGTCAGATGGACTATGTCGAAGAAGAGTTCGGCCAGGGCAAAAAGAAAGGCCATATTTTTCAGTATCCTATTACCTGGGCGAATATTCGAGTGCACGAGATTGGACAACACGTCTACCTCGAGCGAGAACTCATCGACATGGGTCTGATAATGCTTCCTCAGCGCTGGAAGTATGACCCAATTGGGGTCAGAGGTAAATTTGCACATATCTGCCCCCGAGCAGAGATCATGCAGGAAAGGGGCAACAGAACAGGTGCAGACCTTGAATGGCACATTGAGCAGATGCAATCATGGCCTCCATGGCATGATTTTTACTGCGAAGAGGTGGCGTATGATCCAGAGCGAAACCCGGATCACCGGTTGGAATCTGCGGGCTTCAAGAAATTCCTCTCCAAGGTGGCGCCCCTCAACTGGCAAAAGGACAAAATCATTGAATGCTGGAAGATGAGATGCCGCACGCAGCACGATAAATCCAACCGAAAAACGTTGGCCGTTGATGATGAGTTTTCGGCCCTATATGATCAATACGCTGACACGTGGCGGCCTTTCGCATTTCGAGATTGCGTTCCCCGAGGCGCTAGGAAAAGGTATACAAGGAGGTCCCCATCCCAGCAATTGTCTACTCCCGGGACTTCCAGCGCAACGCCAACGAGCAGTCAAGTGGGCCCAATGTTGCCTCCAGCTCCTGAAGCATTACCCGAAAGGGCGCAAGGGTCAGAGAGGTCAACTCCTGAGGTGGCCCCCCAAGCGGAAAAAGCGCCAGAACAGCCAGCTATCAGACCGGCCGCGGCAGGCATCCTCCCAGTTAGACCCAGGTACAAGTTTACCGTGGGGACATCGCTGCCTGCAGCCCCAACATCCTCTCCGTCCTTTGAACCAGCTACAGCGCCAGAAGAAAAGAAAAGGAAGAGGAGTGAAAAGGCCAAGCGGCCTAAGGAATCTGTACAGCAGCCGGCCGCAGCGCAGACAGGGACATCCGTGCCAGAAATCGTCTTACTAGACAGCCCTGAAGTCGAAGCAGACACTTGGGCTGTGGACGTCCTTCAGACAACGGCTCAGGCGGAGCCCGCAGGTACGTCCACTTCTCCGCTCCCCAAGTCCCAGTCGGCCCTGCTATAACGCCATCCCCCATTATATCAGGGCAAGCCGTAGTTGCATCCTCATCTTCCTAGACTGTCCAAACATCCCACAGCCCCCATTCCTTCGACCAGTTCGCCCAAGACCCTAACGCCTTCCAGTCCCTCAGCCAAACCCTAGAACCCTCGCCCGCGGCCAGTGTCGAAGCTACACATACATCGCCGCGCCGCTCACCTCACCTGTTCAAAACCCCGCCAACGCCGTCCACTCAGCCGCTCGCTTCCCCTAGGACCCGGTCGCCCTCAAAAGCGACCACAGCTTCTGGAATACCTCCTGCTTCGCTGTTTGCAGGGAAAATGCCGCAGCAAGATCAGATGCTGGAAGACCTCGACTTCATGCAGATCGCAGATGACCAGCCTCTGGCAGCAAGAGCCGCAGGGTGTTCCGCCTCTTTCCTTCAGGGCGTCAAACGCAGAAGGGCCGAGGAAATAGCTGCCCCGGTGAAGCGCACCAAGTACGACTTGGACAGAAGAGTGCTCAGAACTGAAAAGTTGGTTCCAAAAGTGAAGAAGCCTCTCCGGGAGATGACCGAGGCAGACTATGAGCATCAAGTCAAGGAGAAGAGCTTTGATGACATCAACGAGGAATACGAAATCAACGGCATTCGTCGTAGAACACATAATCTCCTTGTCAAGCGACTTGAGAATCAGGAGGCGCTGTTTCAGCTGCAGAATACTTCAAGGCAGCTGGAGGAAGATCTGGCTAGGGCCACCGCGCAGCTGGGGTCTGCACAGCAGGAGATCGATGAACTGAAAGCCCAGCTGGCCGCCTCTCAGCAGGAGGCCGCAGCGCAAAAACAGACAGCCGAACAGCTGTCAGAGGAGAAAAGGGCAGCACTGGAGCAGGTCTCTCAGCTCCAGGATTCATTGAAACAGGCTCTGTCGCAGCTTGAGGAGAAAACATCACAGACGGCGGCCTTTTCAAAGAATAAGGTCAAGGAGATGCGGGCTGGTCTGCTGCAGGGATGCAGGCCCAACGTTGTCAGATCTATATCGGTCCTGGATTTCGCATCCAGGATCCAAGAAGTATCTGCCCAGGGAAAGCCTGTGGTAGAGGAGGCCGAACACCAAGCGAGGCAATGGCTAGACTTGGCTATGAAACTTGAGGAGTATGAGCGCAAAGGCCTCCGATTTCCCCCAATGTCCCGACTTGCCTCAGAGTGGGCAGATGCAAGGGTAACCTTGCACATTTATTTTGATAAAACAGAGAAGATAAGGGCCGCCAGGAAGATGCTGGACTCATTAGACCACGAAATGAGCATTTGCCTGGCCCCCTTCAACACTCTGTCTGAACACGGGTGCCCGAGCTTCGTCAAGGATGGCGAGTTTCTGACCCTTGAGCAGGTGAACCTGAATTGGCTGTCCTTCGAGGCGGACACAACAGAAATTGACAGTTGGGCTGAGCCAATCCAGGAAGCTCAGGTCACCCAGATGGTGTCAAGGTACTGCAAAATCAACACCTCCCTCAAAGAGTTGGGAGAAAGATACGACACCATCGACCTGCATGCGGTTGCTGCATTCAGTGCAGCGCTGAAAGAGGTCAGCGACCTAGGGCCCTTCCAAGCAGCAATCTGGGACCAAGCCAAGGCCGCATACGATCGCATCCGCGAGCGGGAGGCCGACAACGAAGACCATTCAGGTTCAGGAGGAGAAACAGAAGAGGCAACTGCCGAAAGTGAACCTGAAGAAGAACAGTTGCCCGGGAAGAAGCCGTCAGAGCAGCGGAAGGCAGGGGAAGGAAGTTCCTCTGCGCCCAAAGGATGAAGGCCTGGTTCTTTGCGTCGAGGCGAGCTCGACACCCCGCGAGCCGCCAGGAATGTTGCCACATTTTGCACGGGGTGCCATGTTTTCAAATTTTGTAAGTATGCTGCTCTTCCTTCCCTCCTCCTTCTTCCCTTTCTCCACTTTTCCCTTTCTCCCTTTCCTTCAGTTTCATTCCTCCCTTTTCCCTTGTACTTCCCCCAGTCAAATTCCCAAAACAGAGCAAGTATTCCCTGAAAATTCTAAGTGTCAGGGCGCAACCCGACTTCGCAGAAGTCGGGGTGCGCCCTCAAGTTGGAGCGCACTAGGGAATGCGAAGTGCGAAAGCAGGCTGAAAAGGAGCAGAATTTGGCTAAGTGTCAGAGCGCAACCCGACTTCGCAGCGAAGTCGGGGTGCGCTCTTCTTCCTGTGCGCACTTGGGAAGCAGTGTTTGCAAAATTCAGCTAAGTGTCGGAGCGCAACCCGACTTCGCAGCGAAGTCGGGGTGCGCTCCCCCTTTTGTGCGCAGTCCGAACAGCGGCCGAAACAACCAAGTGCTGAAGTGCGCAACCCGACTTCGCAGCGAAGTCGGGCTGCGCCCTCTGACCGGTGCGCAGTTGGGCAAGATCCATCAAGCAGCCCAGAAATTGGCTAAGGCACGGAGGCCTCCCCAACTGCGTTGTTCCCCACCTGCGCTACCCGATGGCGCTCTGATCCCAGGCGAAGTTGGACAAACTGCCTTTCAAGGCAGACATGTGTCACTCATCAGAATTCGACAAGTGTCCAACCTCGGGATTCGAGCCGAGATGTGATGGGAAAAAGGACAAGCATGGACCGCATTACCTACGCCAACTGCCTCCATTTAAGCTGATGCAAAGTTCCATCTACCACAGCTACCCGCATTCCTGCTGACTAGAAGTTTCACCCGACGCACTGCCACGTAGCTGTACAGCTTTCAGGGAGACCTTGCTGCAAGTACAGTCCTCGCCGACAGGAGTCAGCATCAGCAGCTCTTCTGCCGCTTTTGTCAGCTATTGTCCGGTCTGGGACTTTGTGCCCGTAATTGTAATCGGGGGAACTTGGGCTATAAATAGCCACACCATTTCATTGTAAAAGGGTGGAAGGGGAATATATTGCTAGGGAACCATTGTAGCTATACGTTTGCTTCTGAATGCAAGACACATACTTGGCTCTGCTTACTGTCATCATCTTTTATGCTGCCTTTCCTTGTCATTTCTGCCTCATGTTTCTTATTTCATTGCTTACTGTTATACTGAACTCTGGATTCCAGTATTTGATGATTAAGTATTCCTGGAATGCATAGATAGAGGATACATAGGATGCATGATAGCTGTAGTTTCTATGGTGTGTTTTGTATTTAATTGTTGTTAGTAGTGGTGATTGATCGTTGTCGTGCTGCTTATTCCCCCCACCCAACTCCAATCACATTTGGATCTCTTTCCGCACTTTATCTCTTTCCTGTACCCTTAGCTAAAACACTAAAAAACCCACAGGAAGCCGGCCTTCTCCGGAGATTGGCACGGAAGGCATTCCTTCCTTCCGGCCTTTCAATCTGGTGGGCGAATCTGGGGCGCATTATACCAAATCCTTTCCTCATGGCAGATTCGTAACCAACAAGTCCAAGTCCTGATTTGGCCTTGTTGAGTCCATGCAACTCTGAGTTTCTCTACTATGAGTGGAATCCCTATGTCTTGGGCAAGGAAACCATCATCCATATAGATCATAGACCTGTTCAGTCAGATGCAGAGTAAGCTAAGAAATGAAAGACATCAAAAGTGGGCAGTTTCATCTGATGATTAAGCACAAGAAAGGAAGTGTCAATTCAGCAACATTGTTTGAGTTGACCTCCAATCATAGCACTCTCCACTGTTCTTGATTATTGTGGGCATGAAACTTCTAATTGGACCACCTTGTATGAAGTAGATTCTGATATTGCAGAAGCATGCCAAGCTTTTCATGTGGGTAAGCATGTTCCTGACTTTTATGTGCAAAATAACCTCCTGTCACATGGGACATATTCGGGTATGAGCTAGTGAGCACTCAAAGATGATTTGGGAAGCACACTTCAACAAAGTAGCAGGTCACTTTGGGGTGGAGAAAACGTTGGTAGTTCTTCAAATGTACTTCTATTGACTTAAAATGAGGAATGACATTGAAAGGTACATCAAGTCACCTATTTCCTGCGCTGTTGCCAAACCAACCAACAAGCAAGAAAGGACTGTATACACCATTGTCAGGTTTGCCCACATCTAAGGATGTTAACGATTGTGATTTTGTAGTAGTTGATCGTTTTTCAAAAGGCTATTATGCTTCCTTGTAAGAAATTCTTTACAGCTGAGGAGATTGCTAAGCTCTATTTCAGTCATGTGTGGCTCAACTTTGGCTTGCCAAAGTCCATTGTCTTTGATAGGGATAACAAATTTCTAGGCATTTTTTGGTCCACCTTATGAAGCATGATGGACATCAAGTTGACTATGTCCACAGCCTTTCATGCTTAGATTGACTGTCAGACAAAAGTTATGAATCAACTGATTGTATATCTTCTTTGAATGTACAATTCCCAACATCCATGCACATGGGATGAGAGCCTCCCCTACATTCAGCATGGGTACAGTTGAGCTCTGCATAGCTCTACCAAACACAACCCATTTTATGTTTGTTTTGGGTTCCAACCATTGGCACCTACTAATGTAGCTCTCCCTGTGCAACCCATAGAGTACTCACCTCATGAACAAAAAGAAGTAGAAAATGCAGCATGGTTTGTGGAACAGATTCAGCATATCCAATAACAGGTCCATGACTTCTTGGAGAAAAACAAAAAATACAACCAATGCCATGACCAGCATCGGGTCCCACATCAATTCAAGGTTGGAGAGAGATCTGTAGGACCCCATAGGAAGATTGGACCTCTTTGGTACGGACCATACACCAACACCAAGAAAGTGGGGGAGAATGTTTTTGAATTGTATCTTCCTTCTTATCTTGGTTTGCATCCAGTCTTCAAAGTTGAACTTCTCAGGCCCTATCATCCACCTCTATTGGACACTTATGCAGTAGCAAAAACAATTTGACATCGAAAAACCCAATCTAGACAGTTTAGCACCAGTGGAGGAGGAACAAATTATTGATACATGGACTAAGACCACCAAAAAGCAGTCCATTCAGATGTACATAGTGGTAGAGGCAGGACAGCTTGGTCACCAAGGGGAATGGCTCACAGAAAAACTAGATAAAGAAACAATTTCCACACTTGATGTTAAAAGTTGACGCAATGGGGACCATTGCTTTTCAAAGGGGGACAAATGATCCAAGGATGTGACCTTGTTGGGGCATGGCTTTATCCCTGAAAATGCCCTAAAACCTATTTTTTCGGTCCAAGCCACATTGCCAAGGGCTTAACTTTGTGCTTGGGACTCTGTTTTGATCCGTTTAAGAAGCGATGGAAAGCTTAGAGAGAGAACAACAATTTCAACAGGCAACCCTGTCTTTCTAGCATCTGTGTGGAAAAAATACTTCGAAGTCTCTAAAAAATGCAAAACAAAATATTTGCTAAAAATCATAATTTTCTATTTTCAGATTTTTATAGCCAAAATGTATCTCTAGCCATGTTGAAACATTATTAGAAGACAAAACACAAAAGGACAAGTCATATGTAATGTACATAATTTTCATTTAATATTCCCTTTGTAACTCATGGAAGGTGAACCACCATGTTTCCATACAGGTGACCTAACTCATGGAACCAACCACATTTCCATGTAGGTGACCTTCCATTTTCAACATGGTGGATTTCCAACACACCAAAACTATTGTATAAAGAGAGATGCACCCCTGACTGTAAAAAACACGAGTAATGGATGCAATGTTATAGCCCCACATCTCTTCTTAGAGATTGCTTTCATTGTCCTCTGTTTTCTGAGCAATAAAAACATTCTGCTGTTTTGCTTACATTTCTTTGTTCTGATTTGTTATACTCAGCTATTTCTGAATTGCACTCTTTCTTGATCTTCCTTAACTCAATATTCTGAGTTTCGGATCAAGAAAGGAGTTGCAAACACAGGAATACAAGTTTGAATAAAAAATTGTGATCTGCTGCCTAGCAGTCTATGTTTTAATTCCATTTTTTAGGCCGTGATTTCATTTGTAGAAATTCTGATCTTTTCAAATTGGACAGGCTGCCACGAGGAGCTGCTTTTATGCTGGATTTGCTGCACAACGTAACTTTGCAGAGGTATATTTATATCACTTTCCCACTGTACATTTCTTCATTTAGGATGATGGTTTGACTAGACAGTTAAAGGCTACAATGGGCCTTTGGAGTTAAAAAGTGCCCACGACCTTCCATCCAAAAGTTCAATCATTTTACTTTTGGTAATGTTGTTTTAAGTGATTTTTAGCCTAAGGTGATATCTTTATTGATCATAATTTAATTCATAGTTAGTTGTATAAGTAATTTCGTCTATTGTTAAAATTTGTTTATGATTCTTTTTCCATGTGTAGTACACGTCTTTCATAAAATTTACCTATTCAAAGTTTGCTTTCACTGCTGGCAGGTAATAGCCAAGGGTGAAGCTCAAGGAATGGTTAGCAAATCTCTTGGTATTGTGTTTGGAATTGCGTTGTCAAACTATGCTGGCTCATCTGGACCTTTATTGATGGCATCTTTTGTGGTGGTGACTGGCATACACATTTTCTGCAATTTGAAATCTTACCAAGCTGTTCAATTACGGACATTGAATCCATATCGTGCAAGTTAACTTATTCTTAATCCTTCATCTGTTTATTTTTCTTATTGTTTTCCCTAATAAAATGAAGTGGATATAAATAATTGAGTGAAATAATGCATGATTTATTTGTTTTGAGAAAGTTTTAAAACTATGAGGCCATAGCACTGATCTTATATTGGCTTTGTATATTTTTAAATGTGATAAATCATTTTCAAACTGTTTGTTAGACTATTTGATAGGCAATACTGATCCCTCTGGAAGGGTTGAACAATTCCCATGGTTGCTTAAATATGTGGCAAATGTTCCCATGCAGCTTCGTTTTGCGTTAAAGAGAAAGAAGCAAACATCAAGATGACTTGTTGAATACATTAGTTCTAAAATAGAGTATACGCACTTAGGACTGTATCCTCATAAATTTTGTGCAGCTGATGGCTTGTAGTTTTATCAAAGTTCAAACTTGTGCTTTATAGGATTTCAGTGATGGGTTTTGTTCTTTGAAATGGTGATTGCAGGTTTGCTATTTAGTGAGTATCTCGGTAATGGTCGCATCCCTTTTGTGAAGGATGTCAATGATGAGGAACCCATTTTTGCTGGAGTACCACTCTTCACTGCTCAATTGAAGTCATGCTTAGTGAGTTCCAAATGTTCTTTTCCTTGTTAATTGTGGTTTTATAAATGGGAAAAAGATAAGTACATTATTTAACAGGGCCATTGCTAATAGTGCTTTTTGTATTAAAGGATGTTTATCACAAATGAGATAGCTATATATTAATCATTCTCTTACAAAAATTTCTATCCTTCTTTTAATATCCTTTAGTGGCAGTTATAGTTACCTACCTGTCATAACTTACGACTAGCTATTAACATTTAATATGACCCACATTAACATTAGATACTACACATCCACTGATATTAAACAATAATATCATAACATTAGAAAGTGTTATAACACTCCACATTAACACTAATCATGTGTTATCTTAGTCACAAGGTTTGTGTTCAAATTGGAATTTGGCATGTTTGATGTCTGGAAATTCTAAACATGGAAAAAAAATTGATTTCGGCATAGAGTTTGAAATATTGGAAATCAACAAATATAATTTTGTGGAAAACATATCTAAAAATTAGATAAACTAAAAATATTTGGGAGGCACCATTTTCAGTCTACAGTGGGATATATTTGAACACCTCCCCCCACCCCCTTAAGATTTTTAAAATTATAAAAGCTTTAATTTTATAATTATCTAAGATATTTTAAATACCCAGTACATTCAGGGCCATAATAAAAACAATAGAAGTTAAAAAGAAATATTCGAATAATTAAAAAATCTTTTACTCCTACTCGTTTAGACCTACTTTTAAATTGAAACTGTAATGTTTAACTTAAGAGACTTTAAGACTAAACAGAAGCAATATGTTAAGATATAAAACATAAAAACTAAGTTAATATATTTTGATACTTAACCTTAATGGGTTGAACAATAGGCAAGAAACGTAAACTAAAAATATTTTGGAGGCACCATTTTCAGTCTACAGTGGGATATATTTGAACACCACCCGCCACCCCCTTAAGATTTCTAAAATTATAAAAGTTTTAAATTTTATAATTATCTAAGATATTTTAAAGACCCAGTACATTCAGGGCCATAATAAAAACAATAAAAGTTAAAAAGAAATATTCGAAAAATTAAAAAATCTTTGACTCCTACTCGTTTAGTCCTACTTTTAAATTGAAACTGTAATGTTTAACTTAAGAGACTTTAAGACTAAACAGAAGCAATATGTTAAGATATATCAAACTTAAAAACTAAGTTAATATATTTTGATACTTAACCTTAATGGGTTGAACAATAGGCAAGAAACATAAACAAAAAATAGAATCAAAACCTATACGATATTTCCTACTCCTACATGCTATGAGCCTCGCTGGAGGCACTCATGCCTCTCGGTTCATGGTACATCCTTCATGTTCTCTTGCAGCCTGTCCTATGTGTATGCATAGTGCTAATCCTCTCAAGCTGAAAACAAAAGCCTTGCAAGGCCTGCAGTTGCACACATAAAATGGCTTTTTCTTTTTTTGCACCGTTCAGCCTCAGAGAGGAGAATGACACAACAAAAACGCCAGTGCTGACCCTGGGTGCCATGGAAAATGGTGCAACAAAATGGAACAGAAAACACCTATAACAAGTTTTCCTTGTGGGCTTTCTCGATTTTTCCACTCCCCTGACATGGGGTAGTGTTTTTTACCCCCTTCTGGTTTATCCAAATTGCACAAAGTTACTGTGTTTTCCCTCCCTGAAGACTATCCTTTTCCTATCAGGCCTCACATGTAATTTTTCTTTGGTTTTTCATCATTTTTCGGCTTCTCATCATTTACCAGGTCTTTCTTGTGAATTTGGTCAATGTGTGTCCCAAATTTCAACAAATTTGGGCACTGAATTTCATCAGTTAAATTTGCCATTTGGAATGACGAATAAGACTGCTGAATTTCATTGAATATATTTGTCAAGTGTTGAAGTTTGGCAAATTTCAAACTTTATGAAAGATATTTGTTGAACCGTTTTCATTTAATTTTCCTATTGGAAAATTCCCCCTTCGGCGGGAGTAACTGTTGGCTTATCTGCCATGACAGTGGGGTATCTCTTCCAACAACTTCACCTCTGCGCTACCTCTTAAGTAACCAAGATTTCACATAAGATGATGATTTTATTGAGCCAAGGATTGTCATCGTTTGGAATTTGGTGCTTTCTCCAATATCCTTGCTTTTAATATCTTCCCCCTATTTTATAGATATATGTTGGTGCATAAGGTGTTTCTGTTTTAGTGCCTTGTATAGAGATATGTCATAGCACAGATCGGATCTGCACAGAGAGGCCTGCACATCTTTTCTTTTTTTAATTGGTTATATGGGATTGAAACGGGTCCCACCCATATTACATCATGACCACATAGTGGTATTACAACAGTTTGACTATTATGCATGTATAGCTTGACAGGTTTCGAACCTGACTTTCCTCCTCCAAAGTCTAAGAATTTAACTAATGCCATTTGATGAGGCCTGCACATCTTAATCCTCTTCTGATTTATTAATATATTTAGTACATCATGACCACATAGTGGTATTACAACAGCTTGGCTATTATGCAGGTATTGCTTGACAAGTTTCAAACCTGATCTTCTCCTTGAAAGTCTTAAGAATTCAACTAATGCCATTTGATGAGGCCTGCACATCTTAATCCTTTTCTGATTTATTAATATATTTATTTAAAATTAAATTTTTTATTTTTTAAAATCTTTTAGTATTTAAAATAGGTTTTTGTAGGTTTTGGTAAATATTAATGATAGATTATTATAGGCTTCCAAGCGGACATGGAAAAAAATATCAGAAATTTAAACTGTCTAAAAATCCACAGTTACAAACCAACAAAAGAAATCTAAGAAGTACCACATAAACTCAACACAGATCAAAAGGAACAATTACTAGCAAAGGAACCTGAACATATCTAGTCATTCCTATCGCCGTGATCAAACCTACAAAGGGCATTCTCCAAACTCAAAGAGATGGTGCCACACGCATGGGATCTGGATCTCTTATTCTTAGCTGAGTCACCTGGAAAGACTGATTTTGGCCCCTGCATGCTCCCCTGCAGCAGCTCCATTCTTCTGCACACTGTCTAAAATAGTAGCCAGAACACTGAATTCAGATAAATATGGAACAGCCTTCAAGGGAGGAAGCATATATTTTTTTCAAAAAGGAGGCAGTCAATTGAAGCTCTGGCTGATCAGTGTGAGTGCTTGTATCATTGACAAAAACCGTTTCTGGTATTTGATCATCCCTGGCTAACTCACCTTGTCTTCAAAGCCCTGGGCCAGCTTTCTAATACTCCATAAATCTCTTCATTAATTTCACCCTGGACAATTCTGAATGGCAGTTTGCTAAGGCACTTCTCAGGTGGCTAATTGGCACTCTCCTAAGAGGCAGAGCTTGAAGCAATTTGAGTCCCCTTGCCGCCTCCCTATGTTGGAAGAACATCGCAACCATGCTGACCTGTAGGAATCCTTGTATCAACTGGAGGCTGTTGGTTTGCTCCTTCCTGGTAGTCCCAATATATTGAAGATCTGCTCAATCTTTTTCTGCCTGATAGGGAGATGGATCTAAGAAAATATTTTAAGGTCTTGAACTTGACCTGTGCCTGAGAGGGAACATGCAAGGGAAGAAGACTAATGACTTGTCTTGAGGAGCTAGTAAAATATCTGCCTTTCTTACAAAGATATGGTTTTTACGATCTTTCCAAAGGAGTTAGAGAATCTCAGAGCACATGACTAACCAAAGAATATCAAAAAGTTTATCAAATATGGTGTTACGTAAAATATTAGTCCAGATATCAGCCCCACCAATAGGTCTATTTACAAAAGGCTCCCAGATGGGGAGAATAGCAGATCAAACATGTTTAATGTAATGGACAATAAAAAAATAGATGCTTTGCATATTCAAAATTTCCACAGACAAGGCAGCTGATATTATTTATACCACATTTAACCAAGGCTCTCCCTATGGTCAACATCTGCCAAAACTACTAACCACCTAAAGCAAGATATTTTGGGCCCCAGGCCAGGGGGACCACAAAACTTCAAAGATTAACTTTCAACGCATAACAGAAATATTGGCATTCCAAAAATCATTAAGAACATATTCAAAAAGAAGACGACCCATGATTAAAGAATATATAATTTTAGTATTGACTTGAAAAAATGGAATGCCCCTATCCCATTTGACGTCATCCGAGTTATCAGAGCCCTATTCTAATCTAACATCTGATGGCACAAAAAACCCATCTTTTTGTAGATAACTATCTTGTTTTTGCCTATTGTCAGGATTAGTATAACTGCTTTCAATTTATGCCAGTCAAACATTTCCCAGCCCTGACAACATTTCCAAAATTCTTGAAACTTTATACCTTTTCTGTGCCAAGCAAGAGCAGAACAGCCCCTTACTAAGGCGAGGGCCTCCTTTCCAATGGTCAGATTCCACCAAGGGGATCTGAATGACAGACACTCCCCCCCCCCTCCACACATTGGGAAACGAGAAGCAGATACAAGATATTTCACCGCTTCCCAAGCTTTCCACACTCTTCTAAAAATTGGGGACCTCTCTTGCGAAACTTTAAAAGAACACGATGACCTTAACAGCTAGCCTGACATTTTTTAGACTTCATTTTCATTAATGTTTTTGAAAGAACACGACGACCTTAACAGCTAGCCTGACATTTTTTAGACTTCATTTTCATTAATGTTTTGAACATGATCTATGCTTGAGGACATCTTTGTTATATTAAAATTTTGCATTTTTAGTCTTCCTGGAAGTTATGGCTCTGCTTATAGTCTTGTATTGTTTTTCGTTTCTTAACACTTTGCAACATCTCATTTTCAGGTATCAAATCAGGTACTTTCTGCAGAAACAAAGAAGGCAGCAGAGGAAATTGATGCAAAACTGCAGTTGGGATCCAAGTTTAGCGATGTCATACATAGTAAGGGGGAAGCAGATGCTCTGTTTGATTTATATCAAAATGAAAAGTATCTTTTAGCTGAAACTTCTGGTAAATTTCATGTGAGTGCTTGAATCCTTACTTGTTTTCTGCCAGTCTGAAGTTTTTCATGGTATTGATAGGCTTGATAAACATATGGTTTGTCCTTGAATATGATAGATTTCATTTGTAAACAGGTTATGCTTAGGAGTGGAGCCTCACCTCAGGATATGTTGAGAGCAATGTTCCAAGTTTGTCAGCTTCACTGGCTTGAGAGGCATTTAGGTATCAAATCCAGAAATATTATTAATGATTGCAGGCCTGGAGGGAAATTATCAGAGTCTCTTGCACACATGCAGAGAGAATTTGACATTGTCCAACAAAATGCAATAAAAGCAGGTTGGCTTCCTGATGGGCTAGTTGCAAGACCATTACCTTTTAGGTTGCATTTAAATAATACACTGCTTTCCCAATGACATCTGAGCTGTACTTGCCTATAGTTGTCACTATTGGATTTCCTATCGCAATCTCTATGAAAGTGGCTTTCTTGCATTGATCTAGAAAGTAGCAGTTTATTTTCAAACATTGGGGAACCACAGCACCAACTTCAGCGAATTTTGTATTTGGACATAATGGGACCTACCAAAAATCTAAATCCATGGATGTCAGAAGTGGTCATACAGTAACTGGAGATTCAAGAAAACATCATTTTCCTTTGCTATGCTCAGCTGGAATGTTTTGAAGGTTCTAGTGAGCTAAGTCATATGAATGTCATGAAAACTTGCTTCTCATGCTCAAGCTTTCAGAATATTTGAGAGCATGCAGGGAGTTTGCAAATCTCTTAAACTCTTGGGATGTAACAGTTAGGACATCAATGGGCTCTTCATTCATTCAGTTAGTTGATCTAATTGGTTTCTGTTTTTACTTAATTGTATATCAACAAAGTAGCGGATAGTTGTTGAATTCACTTGGAAAT
Source organism: Wollemia nobilis (assembly GCA_028583015.1). Lineage (NCBI taxonomy): Eukaryota > Viridiplantae > Streptophyta > Pinopsida > Araucariales > Araucariaceae > Wollemia > Wollemia nobilis. Next base: position 1,346,691 of record JAQPPZ010002203.1, on the reverse strand, counting down.
AACAGAAGCAAATTCATGTGAATTTTGGTCCACCTGGGATTCTTGAGCTCATTTGAAATAATAAAAGCAAACTCACATGAATTGTGATCCCCCTGGGATTCTTGAGTCCCAGAAATACTGTGTACCATAGACATTCAATTCAGATGCGTAGTATATGAATCCTCCAGACAAATGGTATTTGTTACTGTTGCTGTTGCTGATGAGTTTTCTATAGGTCCTCTTCAGTTGTTTATGAGATGTGAAATTGGGTTTTATATACATCAATTCAAAGCTCAAATGTTTATCCATATTCCTTAAGAAAAGGATGGTGGAAAGGGCACTCATGGGTTTCAGATTTAAAAATGGAAGTATTGGACAATGAAGAGAACCATTCTGCTACTGTTATTAGGTTTTTTATCATATGGAAACTGGGAACATAATTATGAACTGAGGTATTACATGATGGATCCTCTTTTTAAAAGCTTACTCCATATACTAAGACTTCGTCACTTTTTGCAGCATTGTGCAATGGAAAATGTGCAATCACTACATGGTTAATGGGAAGGTTATAGGAAAAGATTGTGGTGGTTGGATCCCTAAAAACTGGATGACAGTCCTCAATAAAATCCAAATACAGAAATTTATGATAGATGATCTTATTATGCAAATGTTATATAAATGAAATAGATTATATTAAATTTGAAATGAAAACAGATTGGGGCTATTGGATCTCTCAAACAAAGGGCTTTCAGTAGAAATCAAATACCAGAATTCACGATATCTAGTCCTAGTCCTGCATATAAGCAATTGCTGTATAAATGAATTTATTATATTATTTTGATAATAAAGTTTGATCCTTTTTTTAATGTAAAATATATATCTACCTTCATTTTTTCTATTATCATGCAAGAAACTAGACAATGAACTTAAGTGGAAGAAAATGTGTTGTGGCTGAACACTTCATTAATTTTGTAAATTTTAATCAACCTTTTAAGCATATGATAGCATGCAAGGTTTGATGGTACATGCAACCAATTATCAAACAAAATCTTGTTCCTTCAAGTATAATAGGAGTTGGAGGGTCAATTTAGGTCTGGTTAGTGAGTTAAAATCTTTAAATATGGGTGGTTTTTTATTTATTGATAGTGGTTAATGTAATAAGGAACTAAGTATATCAGATATACTCTGATTATGCTTCCATTATGGTGCAAATAGGAACTTTGTTAATATTACTAAATAATTTGTAGTAAGATTAACCTTTAAAAGGAAGAATATATAATTTTCTTGTGTGTACCTGTTCTTATGATAATTTGTTCCATCCACAAGGAAAGGCAATTAGAATACTTATGCTTTTCAATAATGCTTTTGTTTTGACAATATTATTTAATGAGACTTGGTTATTTGTTTTGTTGCATAGGTATGGAATTTTTTTTATAATTCCTAAAAATGCTATTCCAAGATTGCTTTGAAAACTTCATCCAATCTTCCTTTTTCTTAATTGTTGGAAGTTTTTAAGGTTAGATTTTTAAAAGCTTACTAGATGGTTGGAATGATATGTTTGCCAACTTTGATAGGTGTTGGACTGCTTTTTCATTATTCTTATTATTAGGTAAGTTTATTAGGTTATATTATTAGTTATTGCTGTAGACTTTTTCTAAGTTTATGAAAATTCATTTTCCTTTATTTGATCCAAAAGATAATTTTTATAGTAGACTTCAGTAAAGTGAAAACTTAAAGGACTTCACCCTATTTTTTGTTAGCAAAATTCATAAATGAACATCAATTGATTAATAGTTTCCTTTGTTTTCCCGTATAAACTATATTTGAACATAGAAAATGTTGAAACATTTTTCATATAATGTCGTGTTCAGATCTTTTGATAGGTGAGTAACCACAAAAAGTCAATATCTTATTAAAGATAGGATCTTTTGATAGGTGAGTAACCACAAAAAGTTAATATCTTATTAAAGATAGAATTCTTTAATGTGTAGCCAACCCTTAAAGAGCATTACTCTTGAAATTCTACCTTTTTGTTAGCATTATTTCATTGTTAATTTATGTTATATTGAACTTAATTATAAAATTATCTATTTGTAACCATTCTTTTATTGAATACTTATTACTTTTAGGTCAATTTCAAACAATTTTATGTAGAATTTTCCATTAGCTAGACTAAATATTTGGCTTAAGAGGATAGAGGCTTATTCGACTCGTTTTAAAATTTTAAGCCTCTTTTTAGGCCTACAATTGTTAAGAGTTATTTAAGAAACTATTGTCTATTTACCACTTTCATTATACAAATGCTAACTCAAATTTACCCCTGACTATTTACTCATAAATGAATCTAGTTTTAGACCTACACCTCTTCATTTTCCATGTTTGCAAACTCTCTTTCAAGGAGATTCTATTTTAGATTAGATGCCACTCCACAAGTTTGCTTGGATAAGATTTATCATGAATAGTGTTTTTGAGAGGAAAATATATAGACAGGTTAGTGCATGGAGGGTTACTTATAGTATTGCATTTTATTAGCTTGTGATAGCCACTTTTCTTATTAGTTATAATTTGGTTTGAAATTCATTTACCAAAAAAAAATTAAAATGATATTTTTCCTCACAAAGAGAGGGAATTGTAGGCAAGCACTTAGAAGAGTGCCTAATATAAAACTCATAATATCTTTGATTTTGTTTAAGATCATCACTTTGTACACATATCTTTTGTTTCTTATTATTAAGCAATTTTTGTTATTACAATTAGAAAAAGTTTTATTTATTTTTATGTGGTTCCTTAGGCTTCCTTTAAAATGTATACTTTTTTAACTTGGGTGTGTCATCTACAAATTGAGGGTGCTTGATAAAATTTGCTAGACATTATTATATTTTGCAAACCTTGAGACTTATCCTATTCAATATCATATATGAGGATGATAAACAATTTCCTAGTAAAACAAAAATGATAAGCAAGTTGGGGAGAAAGTCTTAGTCCTTTCAATCTATTAAAGAAGTTAATGAGTCTTACATTTATAGTATGGGTGAATATTCAAGTCTTTTAATAAAACATCATAACAAACAATACAAGCAATAAAGTGATGGTAATGTAGTAATCATTTAATAAAATATTATATATTAGAAATTAAAACAATACATTAGAATATTAACGGACATACATAACAAAGTACCCAATTAAAAATGGATCAATACATTAACCAATGTTATTCCCAAAGAAGCCTCTAATACAATCCAATGAAAGTTACGGTTGAGTATACATAGATGATGCTCTAGACTAGATGATTGGTGAATGTAGTCTTAGGGGCAAAGGTTCCCATAGTGCAACCATTGTGCTCATCTAGATTCTTTCACACTATCACTCCTTTCAATTGGTTATATAAGGTCGAAATAGTCCTACTTGTAATATATCATGATTTCATTACTATAGTATTTCAACAAACCACATTATTGGGGTATTAAAACAAATTTATTAACATTGGTTGCCTCATCATAATTTTCCATCAAAATACAAGGATTTGATCTTAGGTTGTGCTCATACCATTGCCCCATAATGCCTTGGACTACACAAAAAAAAAAACATATATCTTAAACAACTATATACAAACACATGCCACTATTACATATTTTGTTCTCAAAATAATAAAAAATGTATGCTCGATTATGTACAATTCATGTGGACTATTATGGACTTTGTCATCTATGTCTACCCCCTCTAGTAAAACCATTTGACATCCCTATTGATGAACCAACTAAACCATTTAAAGGAAGTAACATGAGTATTAGATGTAAAGGTCGAAGAAGCCAAAGTAAAATGTATTGGTAGCAACAAATGTCAGAATAGATGGACTCTAAGTCATGCTTTAGCAATTGAACTCTTTGATAAGCTTGCATGTACCTTTGGTGCATTTGTTTCTTATACTTGAAATACTTGGAGCACTATTTGTCAGACTTCCATTGATCCTTATCTTGCTTCCACATTGTGAATATGGAGGTGGCATATGTTGGTCATGATTTTACACATTTTGCTTTGCCACCTGGATTCATTGGTGCATCTTCTATAGCTTCATATTACTCCTTTGCATATTTCCTTCCAATATTTTAGTATTTATTGTGTATGCCTACATGTCACATATGAGTTTGATGCCTCTTATTCTCAATCAACATTTTCATAATGTCTCTATGTCAATCAACCTTAAGTCATTGTTCCTCAAACCTCACTCTCTACATGGATGATATTATTGGTATAGAGGTTGGTGTAATAGCTCCATTGAGTTGTCTCAAGGGCCACTCTAACTTTTAAGAATAACCATATAAGAGGGTAAATGTGTGTCGTAGATAATAGGCAAGTTGTGATAGAGTATTGTGTCCTTTGGTAATGTTCCCTACTTCATTGGGTTTCTCATTATTTGGATATGATCAAGAATGTTTGTTAGTGCCCTTGGCACATCTGCTAGTGCTTGTCTACTTTGTCTTGCCCATTTACAAAACATATTGATCTCAAATATAATGTCTCAATTATTTAGAATTTTTTTTTTAATTCAAAATAGGGTAACACATCATAATTTGAAAAACTTGAACTCAAACTATTATGGTGGCAAGGTAATAGTCATCCTTTTAAAGCAATCAGGTCTAATAAGTGCAATGATTGACTCACAACCATTTAGGGTCATGTTGATAGAGGAATGAATACCATTTTACTCATCTCCTTATGCTTTAAGTGGATGCCATATTTAAGAATGAAGTTGCCTCTATTTATACCTCCTTTACTAGGTGACTGAATAAACTATGTTTCCCTTCTTGAAGAAAGTGAAGTCACATACACACTTCAACCAATGTTTGATAGTACCTTAGTAGATTAGGCATTTTCCTATAATGATGTAAACATTGTTGCTATTATGTAGTGTAAAATGATTAGGGAGGAGGGACGTGTTTGTTACCCACCACCTTTTTAGATAAAGGAGGGAGTACCTTAGCATATAAGAAAGACTTCATATTTGGTCTAGGTATCCATTCCATCATATGAAATGGTAATTTCATATCAAAAGTATATGTGGTTGGAAATCCACCTTTGTATTACTAAATTAACCAATTCAATATATTCAATTGTGTGTTGACACTAGAGTCTTGTCCCTAGTTTTATTAATTAAACGAATATTATATTACATATTTTGAGAAAGGTCAATCTAAGGGTGATTGGTTGTTGAATATTGAATTGATAACAATAAAGGTGAAAGTGTGAGTAAATTTTCTCCATTACAAGTTCCATTTTACATTCCATTCAAGGTATCTGGCATGGGAACCACCTAAAATTTCTTTGTATGAAGTATGAAACTCATGGTTGAAAGAAACTCAAGAATTCAAAGAATGGGCAAATTCTGATATATGTGAATACATATCTTTTTCCAACATGTTGACTGGAGGACCAAATGTTGGTTATCTTTATGAACTCATCTTGGCAAGGAAGGGCTTTAATGGGGGGCTTGGTCTTATCTTTAAGATTTAATGCCTTGGAGATTCTAGTTCTTTTAAGCCATGGATTTCTTGTATGAATGATGAGTTGCTTCACGGGAATTATGCCTTAATGTTTGCTTTGCTTCTATTTGATGTTTTATGCAATGATATTGACATTTCATTTTGATGGTTTAAGAATAGATTGGTTAAAGAGGCTCATTGGTTTTGTTTTACACCTTCTTTGAAAGAGATTTAATTTTTTCCCTAGCCTTGCATGATACCAAAATTGTAATGGGAAAAATTTCTATCCCTTATTTTTGTTATGATTCTAAGGAAGAATTTCTGCATTGCAATAAGGAGGTCATGATCATTTTCTATGCTCCTCAAAATTTCATCCTTTATCCATGTTCCCTTTTTACTAGTTTAGTATAAAAAAATGATTCCTCCTACCTCATGTGAGATAAGTAAGCCATGATATAATCTAATTTAAAAACATCATGTTCTCGCTATGAGTTAATGACAAAAATTAAAAAGCATGAATACATTGAAAAACTAATAAATATGATAACCTTCGTACTAATACCTAGACAATATTATTTGATAATGCCAAGAATAAGCATAAGATAAGGGTAGGTGCTATGCTTGCTAGTCCTAAAGGTTTTTACAATTCTTATGGAATTCTACTTAAGCTTTGTATGTTTCAATTAATTTATGGACTGTGAAGTCTTTATCCTAAAAAAAATTATTTCTTAAAGAACAAATGTACAACATATTAGAGTTCTCATAAATTTATAGATTTTTATTCAATAAGACAATAATTAGTATAATCCTAAATCCTAGTAGATTATCCCTTACCACCAAGTCACGTAAAACTTGAAAATATATTTTGATACCTTTGTCATCCATCATTTTTATGGAATAATAATGTTGAAGTTTATTCTCTAACCTCTTTTAATACTTAGTTCTTACTGTTAAAAATTTATATAATCTAACCATGTTGACCAAGGTCAACATTGTATGATGTAATCAAGTATAAGCCTATAGGCAATCATTGTATAACGTATTTAATATTATTATAGGTAAAAAACTAATGGTCCCATGGTTTAACCTTGTTATGCCTAGCCTTCACTAACATTTTATGCCTAATGTATGATGGGCAATGGTTTAGTAAATTGTAATTATTATTGAGAATTTGGTATGAATACCCCTCCATCACCAATTCATTATATCAAATATTATTATTTGTGTCAAGTTGCTAAGAATATCCTTCATTTTCTTTGTAAACCATTATTTACTTTAGATCTCTAATCCTTTGCTTTATGATTTGAGTTGATGTGTTGCTTCTAAAATTTAACATGGTATGAAATTTGATTTCGAGCATTATCTCTTGTTCACACAAATAGTTTTACTCAAAACTTCATTTCATCTAATTGTAAGGGCAAATTTATTTTCAAAACTTCATAAATATTCTTGGCACAAGGGGAAAAATATGTATTTTATTATTTCAAAATTTAAGTCCATATTGTCTAGAGGATATCAAAGATATATATTTTTTGTATCTAACATTATATTTTCAAAATATATGGATGGCTTCATTAGAATTGACCAATGTCAAATTAACATCTTTTCATTTAGGAGATCAACACATTATGGATGCAAGTTTTTATTATTACTCAAGACCAACTTATGGTAGATTAACTTGTCTATTAATTGAAGATAATTTTTTTTGTAATCAAATGTAGGGACCCTTGCGTCCTCCATTCCTATTATGATGCAATGCCATATTGGTTAGTAGGCAATTTTCACTTATATCCTGGGTTTGATTTGTACAAGCAATCATTTGAAAACATGTTATAAGTCCAAGGGTTTGTTCTTCCTCTTTGTTATGCGTGAGGGATTTTCCAAGGAGGGATCCCTCTAAAAATTCATCAAGGGTAGGAAAACTATTGGGCAAAGGGCATGTGCATTACTTTTTGCTAGATATGGATCATAAGTTTGAACCTAATACCCCTCATTTTTTTGGGCCATGTATGAGAATGTCCATGTACTCTAATCCAAGAAGTAGTGCTAAGGTCAGTCATCATAATACTGGGAAGTCTTTCAAGGTTAATGGAAGGATGCATGAAATAATTATTTGGAGGAGGTCATAAATTGACTCATGGGTTTGACACTTAGTAAGAGGATATACACATTTGCATGCATACATGATATTAGTGCTTCTCCAAGGAGGGTGTCCTCTTTTGTTGACCTAGGTATATAGTAATGTATTGGCTAGCATGAGGGTACATAAATATTTTTTCAAAAGTTTATAGGTTCAAGCCATGGGCCTTTTTTTTGCACCAAGGTATTGGTGTTGTGTTTGGAGATAGAAAATCCATATTGTTCATCTAGTGGTGGATCCCTTATGATTTCCAAGGGTGAGGTTGCATGCTTAGCTAGTCTAACTAGCATAGGGGTGCTTGGCATACAACTTGCCTAGGTTCAATTCTATTGGACACTTAATTAACTTCTTTATGTGGCTTGATAGTTGATATGGCAGATATGGTAGTAGACATGGAGTTCATGTAGGAAAAACTCAAACTATATATATAAACAAGGCTATCCATCCAATTAAATTAGTCAAATGATATTTATAATTATTAATTGATTATGCAAGTGGCAAATATATAGTTAAGTAATATACCTCATATTATTGCTATGTGACAAGTGACACATGCTAGTTTACAAAAGTTTTACTAACCTACAAAATTTATCCTTTTTGGGTGGGCACTAATAGGCTAAAACATTTGGTTAATATAACTTTTACATATAAAAGAATTTTGGGATATTTTTTCAAATTGTATGATTTTTTGAGATTTTCACATTTGTGACAATAGTTCAAGGACTTAATGTTTAGGGCAAGTTCATGTAAGATGGATACTTTGGCATATGTTGTTCAACTTATCGAGCAAAATTATAGTACTTAGATTACTCAAATGACTAGTTCATTAAGAAGCAGGAATCAATGGTTCATACCTAAAGGATGAAATAGAGAAGGATCTTGATAAAAATATTTAATATCTTAAAAAGGAAGAGGATATAGATCTATTTTTTTTCTAGTTGAAAACAACATGCCTTTCTATATCAATGCGGAAATTAATCTCACCAAGGTGTGGATAAATCTATAATGACTTTTAGGAAAAGTGAATGCAACATAAGTCAATATATTGGAGATAAAACTCTCTTCTCTTAATATCTCATTATTTGGTAATTTTAAGGCCTACATCTCATGTTTTGAGGATTTATGGGAAAATATTGCATCTTCAGGAGGCAAAGGGAAGAATTATGAAGAACATGTAAAGTTTGTCCTTGTCTATTTATCTTTGTCCTTTCATATAGTTGGACTAGTGATTTATATGGTCTCTATGTGTGTAAAGAAACATATTCTTATTATCCTTAATGCTTAAATTTCTCTTATTATTCAATTTTAGGTTGCTATATTGAATTTTGTTGTTTTTTCTTAGGTACAAGCTCATATAAAGGACCTCAAGCTAACAAAGGCTAAGACTCAAACAAAGGGCAAGCCTAAGTATTAAAATAATTTGAATCCCTCAAATGGATACTATAAAATGGAGGTACATCCTACAAATATTTATTCAATGAGGCTATGGAATAATAAGACAAAGTGTAGGAGGATAGGAGGTAGTCTTTCAGATAACAAGGTCAAATTAGATGGTTTATTTGATTACTGAAGTGAAGTGGTCCATTAGAGCTTCCATTAAGAAGGGGAGATATTATTGTCATTAATGTCTTATTTGCTTAACCCCTCAATTAACATTATGAAGGATGTTGAAAGTTGTGTAATCTAATTTTATTGGTCAAGGTCAACATTGTATGAAGCAATCAAGTATAAACATGTAGGCAATAATTGTATGATGTATTTAATATTTCTTTATATAATTAGTGAACGAGCCTAAATCTTTTATTAGTTAAAATTCACTAACCTTTTATGCCCATGTGTTATGAATAATAGTTTAGTAACTTGTAATCATTATTAAGGATTTGATATAAATACCCCTCAATCATATAATCCATTGTATCAATGTTATCTTATCTTGATTATTTGTATAGGTGTTTAAATACACCCTTCATTTTTTGCATGTCAATAATTCTCAACTTTTGTATCAATGTTATTTTATGATTTGAGATACGTATTGGTCCTATTTGTTCTGGAAAAGTACTAGAAAATCCCACATTCATATCATGAGAATCTTCAATAAATAGACTTTGTCATTCATATCAATGAAATCCAACAATCTCCTTTGTTAAGGATAAGGTTATAATAATATGTAGACTTTGAAATACCCTATGCTCCATGGTATGGTGATCTAATTAACAAACTTAACATTATAGTATTAGTGTAAATCAAAGGACCAACCTTCACAAGAGTGATTTTAATTATGTTATTGTTAGAGGTATGTTTTACTATAGAAACTTAGATGTTGTCCTCCTTAGGTATCTTCCTTAGTCTAAAGGTCTCTGAGATCTTAAACATGTTTATTAAGATTATAATAGAGGTCATTTTAAAAATCATTTCACAATCCTTGAGCTCGTTCAAATGAGTTATTATTGGCCAATATTTTAAACTAAAGCCAATGAATGTATGTTAAAATGTGTACAATGTTAATTCCATATATACAAAATCCATGAACTATATTGTTAAGTGAAAAATGATAATCATCCCTTTTATGACTAACTATCATTTTATCCCTTGGGCATGTTGTATATTGAAATTCTAGGTTTTACCTTAGATAGCATATAAAGATGACCACCTTCAAGATATATTAATATATAATGTTTTTGAAATGTTTCTTGGAATGGAAAAGTGTACTAAAAAATAAACTAACACAAAGTATATGATGGTATATAAAACATTCTCTATGAATTACAAAACGTAAACATAAATAACTAGAATTATATATAAATAGAATAACTAACTAAAACATTTATGTAATCACCTTGTGCACAAGAGGACCAACAAAATTTGATACTTCTATATGCAAGAGGTATATCATAATACTCAAGTCCGTTCATATATAGTTCTACATGGACTAGCATTCACACATAGTCTTATATATTTGTGGATAACATAAAAGTTAATTTGCTTGCACCAAGCTCTTATCTAGTTAATGGTTATCCTACGAAAGGACTAACAAAAGGAAGAGGCATATCATAACCAAAGCCCAACAATGCATAATTCTAAAGACTATTGATACCCTATGAGAGTCATCTCATAACACAAGTCCAATAATGCAAAATCATAAAATAATATCCCCACACACAATCTTAGCATAATAGAAATACATATGGGTAAAAACTATGAAAAATTATCTTGCTTCATATGCAAAAATATTAATATCATATCAGAAATTACTTTATATTTGTAGTCTTCTATTATAAATCAAAGAATAATAGGATCTCTTGGTGAAGGGATTCCCAAGAGCTAAACCAAAATATTTAAAAAAATTGATAGCAAAAGGCCCCTAGGATGTCCTTAGAGGCACTTATTTATGGCCATAAATATCACTTGACTCTAAGCCTATGTGGTAAAATTCTACCAACTATGTTAATTTAACCCACCCTATCTAGCAACTATATTTTCTTACATTCACAAAGTAAATCTATCCTATATACTACTTCAAATATTTTGCAGTAGATGAATTCAATTTCTCAAGACTGTTGCCTCTTCTTGTAAATTCAGGTTCATTCTTCCTCTGCCATTTCACCTTGTCCAGTCGACTACAAGTTTAATTTTATGTTATTTCTACTCAAGAGAAATCCTCTTAATTTGATCTTGCTTTGTTATATTCATTGATTCACCATTACTATAGGATATTTGCTTCTTGTCAATTATGATTACTTATTAGAATTGATAAGATATACTAATATTTGTGTTTGACTCTTGATTTTTTTTCAATGAGTTTACACAAGTTTTTATGAGGGGTCTTGGTCCCCTCGTATCGAGTGGGGACTTGACTCTTGATTTTATGCCTAGGAAAAAATTTAAAATATTAAATCTTTGGCATGTTTTCCCTTTAGAATACTAACAATAAGTAGGTAAGTTTTGACATTAACACATGACTACTATGTTGTAAAGGTTCTACTTAATCCTCCTCCTATTGATGTGGTTGTGAATATGGACTATAACTAAGAATTATGCTAATTATTGGAGAAGAATCCTTTAAATTATTTACTTTAAAATTTTGAAGACATCTAAGCTTATAAACACTTGCTTCTTGGCTTGAATGGCTTTATTTCTTCTATCTTTTGGTGATTTCAAACTTTTAAATGATCCTTTTTGGTTGAAGGTGGTTAAGATTTTGAATCAATATATTGTCTACATTTATATTATAATCCTTGCAAAGGATGTATATCCTCAAAGTCCAATTTGCTTAAACATTCTTGAAACTCTAAACATGCATTTGGATGGCTTGATTTACTAACATCTGATTCACTTCAAGTGGATAAATTTTGAATGAATAGGATGTTGAAGCTATGATGAATCAACATTTTAGACACTTTAGACCCTCATTTTTCCTTGTTATGAACTAGCATTTTAAGCACTTTAGCCCCTCATTGGTATTTATACTATTAGCCAAGGACCATTCCTTTATTTTTAACCTTAAATCCTTTCAAATGGTAGCCCCGACAAAATGTTTAATAGTTAATTTTGAGCTCAAACTCAAATTTAAAGATGGTAAATAAAATTAACTATATTCTTTGCAAATTTTTGGGTTAGCACGCCTACTATGCTATTCAAACATGGATGGATGGTTATTTATATATTGAGCATGAAGTTAGTTGCAGTGAGCACCAAGTCATTTCTTGAGATTTCTTATTTGAAAGCAAAGCAACACATACTATGTACATGTTAATCAAAGGAGAGTGATAGTATTTATGGTTTTATAAAATAAACTATGAGCGAGTTTCCATTATGCCTTGGTGTTATGCACTATGTCAAGTTATTGAGTTCAATAATTGTAGGAATACAATTCCTATAGTTTGGATCTTCCTCATTGTATACTTTGTTAGTGTGTTATTGAATGTTCTAGAATAAATTATCATATTCAAATATGGACTCTTGCACATCTTTTGGGATGGCTTTTATTACCTCTTAAAATGAATAAAATAATGTAAATATGGGACCCTAAATTGATTTGAAATTAGCAAGTTTTGCTACCCATTAAGGGAATTAATTCCTTGTAGAAAATTGGGTTTAATTTAAGTGCCCATCCTCTTAATAATGTAAAGAAACATCCCACTACAAGCTTGAAGGCATTATGTTGTATTTTATAGGCTTTTCATTATTATATATTTTAAGCTATAGTTTATTTGATGTTTATGGTGAAGGCTTGTCTTTCTATTCACCTCATGATGTACCATTAGAATTATCTTCAGTGTCCTATAAGATAATTAGATCTTCTAGTTCTAAAGTTTGCACCTCTTATTTTAGGTCACCTTTATGTTGCTCTATGGCCATATTGTTCTACTATTCCTTAACCTAATATAGGAATAACCAATTTTTAATAGCTTTTTTGACACATATTCTCTCTTTTCTTGGCTAACCAGCAATATTTTAAAATCTTCAAATCATGAAGGTTATTGTTGTTGTTCCAAAGCACTACATGGTAGGATGATCTTATGTTCATCATCCAAGGGGGGGGATACATCAATAATAATCAAATATTATCATGTAATGAACATGGTGCTAATATATATATAATTTATTTGATTAAATATTCCACTACACTCACATTGATAATGTATTATTGCATGTCTTTCAAGAGAATATTCATCACAAGATATGTGATCCACCACTCCATTTGAATGTTCATAATTAAATTCCATTAAGCAACCAAATATTTTGGATAAGCTCATGGCATATTCCATAATTTCATTAATCCACACCTTAAGGTTTCTTAATTTTTCCTTCACCTTGATGTAAGTTTTGAAAAAGACATATGGAAAATTTGTTGAGTATGGATTGATAGGGAACAATATTATTGAGTATGAACTAATAGGAAGCAGTTCCCTTGGTTGCTTCTTGTATTGATGTGCTAAGTCACCACCTTTTAGCTTGTATTAGCATATACTCTACCCTGATGGCTTCCTTTTCAAGTGCTAAAAATTATGTTTGATTGGACATTCCTACAAGCCAAGCAAGATCAAGACACAAGGCCTTCATTAATAATGGCTTAAGTCTTATTTGGATTGAAGGTTATTGAAATTTTATCTCATGTCCTACTGAAGCATATATTAAAATCATAAGTGGCTTCATTAGGACCCTACCTTATTCTACAAAAATACAAGAGAATATAAGGGTCTATTCTCTCTCCAAACTATCATAGGAATTGATATTTTAGTTTCGACTAAGAAGTAGTGTGGCTAGTCCATAAGCTTTGATACCATAGGGTTTCTTTTCCTTGAAAAGACTAAACCAAAAGAAATATCAATTGCTCTTCATGTTATTTTTTAAAAAGTAATACCATGTTGTACAAGTCCCGCAAGTGATCATAGGTCCTCCTTTGATTTTTACTACTAAACATGGGTAAAATTTTGGTTATCACTAAAGGTACCTAGTTTGTATCCACATAAGGCAAAGAGTATTGATTGTTTCATAAAGAGAACTAGTCAGCCATGTTGTTCATGGCAACCAACTTAAGATATGAGAAATGTCATCAATGCTAATACATTTTTAAGCCAATGATATCCTAGAAAATATGATAAAGAATAAAGTTTCTATGAATTCAATCTATTGTATATTCACCATTAGACATAAAATCATAATATGTTGATCTGGCATCTTAACCAAATAATTAACAAATTTTTCATTTGATTCCACTAAACATGCCAAAAATTATACTATTGAGTGACCAATGGTAATTAACTCTTTTGAGGAAATTGTGATTTTGCACCCTTGCCACTCACTATATTAGAAGTTTGGGTTTTATCCTCGATAACCTATAGAGACTAATGGATCCAAGAAATATTAATATACAATATGTTATAATATTTCTTAAAAGGGATACACTAATACAAAAAATGGGGTGGTATACAATATGTTCATTATGAATTATAAGTAGACATAAATAACCACAATTACACAAGCGAAATAACTCAATAAAAACTTTATATAGCCACCTTATGCATAAGAAGAATTATAGAACTTGTTATTCCTATCTACAAGAAGTATCTCATAACACTCAAATACACGAATGTATAGCTCTAGTGGGGAAAACATTCATGCATAGTTTTACACAACTATGGATAACATAAAACTTCATTTTTCTTACATTAAGTTCTCACATAGCTAATGGTTATCATACAAAATGACTAATAGAAGGGAGCGGTATCTCATAACCAAATTCCACCAATGCATAGTTCCAAAGACTACTGCTACTCTATGAAAGGCACCTCTTAGCACTTAAGTCCACCAACATATATTCATAGGACAATAGCCACACAAAAAATATTAACATAACAAAAATACTTATAAGTAAAAAAGATGAAAATATATTTTATTTCATATGTAAATATTGGTCTTACATTAGGAATTCACTTGATCTCCACAATATTTTAGTACAACTCAAAGAGAATGGGATCTAATAAAAGGAAGATCGACAAATAAACTAAAAGGTCTAGATAGATCAATGGAAAAGGCCCTTAAGATGTGCTCATATGAACTTTTTGATAGCTAGAAAACTCACTTGACTCTAAGATTGGGTGGTAAACTTTTAATAGTTATGATTAACTTAACCTGGTCTATTAGGCAACTACAACTACTTACATTCTCAAATCAAATTTAGTCTAGTTAAGTTACTCTAGATCTATAGTAGTGAATGAGTTTAGATTCTTGAGAGTGTTGTCACTCTTCTTGCAAATCAGGTTCATTTTTCCTCCATCATTTCACCTTGTTCATTGGACTATGAGGTCAATTCTATATCAATTATGCATAGGAGAAATTCTTCCAATTTTATCTTTGCTCTAATTTATATGTTTATTTACCATTGCCACAAGAACTTCACTTCATGTTTGATATGATTAGTTCTTAGGCTTAGTAGGATTTACTAATATTTATGCTTGGCTCCTAGTTTTGGAGTAGATAAAAATTTAAAATATTAAACCTTTGGTATGTTTTTCCTTATAGAATGTTGATGTTAGTAGGTAAATTGTAATATTAATACCTCACTATTATGTTAGATAGGTACTACTTAATCCTTTACCTATTAATGTGGACATGACTATGGACTACAACTGAGAATTATGCTAAGTATTAGAGAAGATTACTTTAAAGATATTGATTTGATAGCTTGGTGACTATTAGCCTACATGGAACAAAGCTATAGGATATAAATATTTCAAGTTCATAGATAAAGCCATCTCACTTCTAATCCTCCAAATTGATTGTTTGATGATGCACCTCGCTTTGCTTTCAAGTAATTTAAGTAACAATTGGGTCATCAAATGAAGGTGATTACCAAAATTTTAAATGGCTTGATTTTATTTGTCTTGGATTGGTTTGGTACTTTGAAACGACCCCTTTTATTTGAGGGTTGAAAATGTTTCTAAATCACTATTGTCTACCTTCATCTTGTAATCCTTGTAAAACATGTATATCCTCAAGGTTTGGTTTGCTTGATAACTCTTAAAATTTTAAACCTAATTTGAATAACTTGGATTATTAACATCCAATTTGCTTGGCTTGAAATTTTTTGAATGAACATGATGGTGAATCTATGATGATTTTTAAGCATTTTGGACCCTCGTGACCAATTCTATTATTAGACAAGAACTTCACCTTTGTTATCAAACTTGAAGCCTTTTGAATGGAAATTCTATCAAGATGATGAATAACTAATTTTTATAAAAAAATCATAATTAAAGGTAGCGGATAAAATTTATTATATAGATCAATCACTTCATCCTTTAGAGGATCCTTTGTTATTTTCCACCTAAATATTTGATCTTATTGGTCCTTTCTCACCTTTATCATTAGGTGACTACATGTATATTATAATTGCTATAGAATATTTTACTAAATGGGTCAAAGGTATGCTTCTAACTAATGATATTGCTATTATTATTACTATATTTATTTTAAAATCAAATCATTTGTCACTTTGGTATTACTTCGATAATGATAATATCTAATAATGTGGGTCATTTAAAAATATGAAAATGAAAGAGTTAATAGGAAGTTTTGGCATTAAGCATCATTTCTTGACACCTTATAATCCTCAATGAGATGGACCAATAATTTAATAAAATATCTTAAAATAAATAAGTAAACATTCAAACATGATTGATTTAGAGTTGTATCCAATATTATGGTTACATCTCACTATTATTCATATGTCTATAGGAGGTACTATTTTTTATATTAACTATGGTACCAATGATATTTTACCTCTTGAGGTTGATATTCATTCTTTGAATATGTATTTGTGTACTATGTTTGATCATGACAAATATTATCAAGAATATTTTATGACTCATTTGATCAAATTCACTATCTTGATGAGAAGTGCCTTCATGCACTCCAGCATACCATATCTACAAGGATTATTTCAACAATAAATATAATAAATTAGTCATATAAATATTGTTTAAATATCATTAACCTTGTCCTCAACATAGACAATATTAATGAAAAGTATAGAAATAATATCATTAGGAAATGGATTGGTTATTGTAGGTGGTAAATCTACCTCTTAGAAGAAGAAGAAATAAAGTGGGTATAAATTGTGAAATTTTAACAAGTTTTACGTAAATGAAATGATGTGTAATTAATACAAAATGCAAATTAGGCTTAAATGAAATTAGACACCAAATTAGCTGAAATGAGGGAAATGAAAGTGAAATTGAGTTTAACAAAAATTAAAATTAACCTTAGGAAAATTAAAGGTGCATGTTATACGATGGTTGCGGGGTGGTGGTTGTGAATAATGAGCTATTTGAGGAACCACTTAGAATGGCCTAGATAGGAATTATATAGCCCCCCTTCATTTTTGAGTGATATCCTTTTGCTATGTATGTAGGAGAATGAAGGTAAGACGTACGAGATACCATTGTATGCAATTGGAGTGTTACCAAGGTATTTAGGCATGGTTAGTTCATATTGTATGTGCATGTTGTGTTATGCAGCCATTATCAATGCAAATCTACCTTGAGCATAATGTGTGTGCATGTGATGATAATTGAATATTTTTATGGTAATACTATAATTTGTGTTGTTATGTGCAAAATATAATGGACAGTGCAGGTGGAAGTCCTTGTTAGAGCAAGTGTTTATTACAGGTTCAGAAGACCAGGGTTACTACCAAAAATTATACATATGTTGTAGTGAGTATAATATCCAACATGAGCGGTCAACATGGTTTGTAGTGTTGCAAAGATCGTGTCATTGAGTGTTGGTAGTAAATTTAACTGCTAAGTGAATCATGCAAATTGCTATTAAATGTACAATTGTAACTAAGGATTAGGAAGAATGGTTACCACACAAGAATCATAGTTGTGAATATTATGAACAATTGTAGAAATTGTTATGGCTATGGTAAATTTCAAATTTAACAAATCATACAATCATCAAACGCCAGGCTTTGTTGATTTGAAAATGGTGAACATTTAGCAACCTAGCCCCTTGTACAATTTGCTAAATCATACAACTAGATAATTGAATGATTATGCATAAATTGTATGATTATCACATTGTATGATTCGACAAGACTGTACGTTTATGAAATCATACAATCGTACATTGTACAATTTTAACCATTTAACATTTTGGCAACATCCATTGTATATTTGCTAAGACGAAATATTTAATATTTCATATCTGAATCTATCACCACCCCCTACTAGTAATATTTCCACTCGTGATACATTTGGCATCATTGTCATTGTTAGGAACAAGGAAGATATGATACAGTAAGATACTAGCATGAAGGAGATAGGAGTGGATAACAAATATAAGTCTACAAAGATGTGAGAGATGAGATCACAGAGAGGATTATGTTCTAGTAAGAAGAAGCATAACAATCACTCAAAGAGGGAATACAAGCAATATAGAAGTTCCAATCCAAAAAATAGATGAACCAATACTAGAACAAGTGAGGACTTTAGAAGGAGACACTGAGAGTTGGGAAACATGGTTGTTAAGTACAAAATATGAGGTACAAGGAGAACAACCAATAGTCAAAGAATACATTAGTGTAACAGAATATACCAATGTAGGAAGTGTGCAATAAAACGAAGGGTGGATGGTGATACCTAAGTAGGTGACAGAAATTTTTCCAAGGGATGTAGAGGAGAATATTCAGGCACCATAGCAATCATTCACAAGTACTTGGGAAGATAGATTAGCATAACGTTTTTTATATCAAGGGATAAGGTTGTATAGTGAGGACACATAAGTAGGAAGAAGACTATTTAGAGAAAACAAAGTACCAAGGACAAAAAAATAAAAAATAAAAGAACAAGACAAACTACCAACAATTGAAAGGAATTAGATGGAAATCCTAAGGGATATATCATCAAGTAATGAGGAAGGAGTAAATCCACCAATGAAAAATGCCACCAAAATCAAAATGCCCACCCTTCATAAGATAAGGTAAAGAGGACCCAATCATACATATTGGCACATGTACACATTTGGAAAGCAAATGGGGTAAAACAACCAAATGAATGGTTGCAATTATTTCCTATCACATAGTGAGAACTTGCAATAGACTGGTATTTGAAGTGAGAAAATACACTAGCCTTTAGACTATGGAACATAATGAAAGATAAATTCATCAATGAATTTTGACTCTTGAGGGATGATACAAAAATTATTATTGAGATATATGCTACAAAGCAAGGTAAAGATGAAGATGTTAAAGCATATAATAAAATATTAAAGCAACTGACTAACAAAATGCAAATTCCACTAGCATATGGACTAATCAAGAGATGGTTCATTGATGGACTATTACCTAAGTATAGGAAGAAGATGAAGGTAGTTCCATCTTCAACATATGTTGGAGCTTTAGAAAGTGCGAAGAATTTTAAAAGTGAGGCAAATCACATAACAACCATAATTGTAGGATATCCCAAGAATGAAGATTTAGATAGTGATGCAGAAGATAAATTTCATCACGTTATCCAATATTTCAAAAAATATATTGATAAAATGATGAATGAAGTTAAGGGTAAAATCAAGAAATATTGGAAGGATATATGGTGTACCTATTATAAGTCTGACCGATACACTAACATTAATTATCCTAGGAATGCATACTGTAATATATGTGATGTGTTGGGACATGAAATTATGGATTATCCATTTAATATGAAAGAAGCAAGGCACTAGACTTTAATGATATAGGAGGAAGAAGAAAAATTGAATATCCAAGAAAATGGATAAGGTGCAAGTAGTGGAGGTTATAAGAATAATCATTGAGGAGTCAGGCCATACTAAGGTAATCGATAGGGAGGTCAAATTTAGTTGTAGTATGATTCAAAGGGCATACCATTCATGTAATATCACAATTGCCAAGAGTGGGGGCATTTTGTAAAAACATATCTTACCCCTTAAAAAAATGAGGCAATAAGAAATAATGCGACGCACATGTGCTGATGGTGTGATCCAAGCAATCACAAGGAGGTTAACTATCCAAAGAAGATGAATACAAGTAACTCGTAGAATGTCAATTTTCTTAACATTGACGTATTTCCAATGAGAAATGAGGAAAATAAAAATGATATGTTGGTTGTGATGAGTTAAGCCAAGAGATATAATTACCCTAAACCTTACAAAGAGAAGGAAAAATGGTAGGTGGCTCAAAAGTTAATTGGAGAAGTAGAGAAAGATAAATACAAAATGTTAGTGAAACAAAAAGAGTTGAAGAAGCCAAGGGGCTTATAAAAGAAAGTGTCAACACAAAGACTAGCAACACAAGTCTTGAATACCACCATGGAGATCAAGGTGGCAAGTTTGCTAAGATCCATACAAAAATTACATGCTGGAATGGGATATGAATTATAGCCTCCAAAGGTGATGGAAGTACAAATCCCACCAGTAAAGGAAGTTGAGAAGAAGGATCGCTTCATTGATCCAGCAATATTAATGATTGATGTTGGAAAAAACTAGCATTAGTTCATATGTAAATACTAGAACATAAATTAAAATAAGTAATTGTGGATGGAGAGTCAAGTGTTAATGTATTGCCAGAGAAGACCTAGAAAGAGATCAGGGTTGCATTCCTATGGGCACCTAGTTTTAGATTGTATGGCATTTATTAGTATGGAATAGAGGCAAAAGGAGTATTAACGATCCAAAATGTAAGAATAGCTAACCAATATTTCATCTTGGATTTTATTGTGATTACTGTTGACAATTTTGTCACATTGCACAACGGGGTAGAAAAAAATCAAAATTTTGTACAGTCTCTCTTTTGTAAAGTATTTCTTTTAATTTCATGAATTTGTTCCCTTGCTTTTAGAAACAACATTTTCAAGTGTTGCAGCAATTTTGGCTTTCCCTGCCACCCCCTTGTACATAAAAAGAAGAAGAAAAAGCTTCACTGCCAAACAAACCAAGGAAGATAGCTTCACCGAAAGAAATCGCTAAGGGTGAAAATTACTTCGGGGCCGAAGCACTTCAAGAAGATACTTCGGGCGAAAACCTTGCGAAGCGGCGTTGCCGAAGAAGAATTCAGAAAAAGAACTTCGCACCTGAAGCATTTCCAGGAACCACTTCGGGTGACTTTTTTGCGAAGCGGCATTCAAGCAATTTCAAAATAATAGCTTCGTCGAAGGAAAAATGCGGTCCGAATTGACTAAGGCAAGAAAACTGCTTCGGACCCGAAGTCCATCAAGCAGTTACTTCGGGCGAAAGTTTTGCGAAGCGGTGTTGCCGAAGCAAAATGCAAAGGAAGAAGAATGAAAACTACTTCGGGCCCGAAGCACTTCAAAAGGCTACTTCGGGCAAGAAACTTGCGAAGCGGGATTTGAAGGAGCGCAACGTTAAAAATACTTCACCAAAAGGCCACCGAAGCACCCACTTCGGGCCCCTTCACCAGCGAACCATTTTTACTTCGCCAAAAGTCGTTGCGAAGCATCTGCTTCGGCTAGTTTTCGTGCGAAGTACTTCCACCCGAAGTGGCGGAGGTCATGGAGAACGTAATATTTTGAAGGCAAGTGCTTCGGCCGAAACCTTCCCGAACCACAGTTTTGAAGGAGGATCACGGCGAAGCAGTCCTCCAAGGCATCAGCGAAGCAATTTTGTCAGCAAAGCAGCGAGAAGTAAAGACCCCATTTTGAGGATGAAATCTACTTCGACTCTCACCACCCCCGAAGCTGTTTTGCGAAGCTCAACCGTGCGAAGTGCAAATCAAGGAGGATCTGCTTCGGCTCAAGTCCATTGCGAAGCGAAGTTCCAAACGAGGAATTAGCGAAGCACTTCAAGGGCACATATTCCAAGCCGGGTATTTTCCCGAGGCGATCAAGTGCCTCATAAATGCATTTTTTCGTGCCCGGTAAGCCCGTTGCTCATTTTTAGCAATTGGAAATGAAGTATCAGTCCATGATGAAGAACCCGACGAGCATGGCGGCCACTCGAGCACTGCACCCAAAAACCAAGGACGCTCAGACGGCTCATTAATGCATGTTTCCTTGGTCGACCCGGTCGTAGTTTCCAGTTTTGGTAACGGATTTGAGAGCTCGATCACGAGAGCCACGAGGAGCCGACTTCTCAGCTTTCGAGGATGTACTCCTCCATTTTGTGTAATTATGGCTCAGAGGGTCGGGTCCTCTATAAAAACCCAGGCATTGTAGTGAAAAAGGGGGGAACTTTCTGCTAGAAAGCTGCTGTAACTTGCATTTCTACGATTAATACTGAAGAGCTTTGGACTCTATTTCTCTCTTGTATGCTACCTTCTGTGTTTATTTCTTTCATCTGTCTTCATTTGTATACTGTAATTCTGAATCCTGGATTTAGGTATGCGATTGGGGACTGAACCCTAAAATTTTCCCGAAGGATACATAGGGGAGGAAAACGTCATATTGATTTTCTTTTATGCTGCCTGTGGATAGTGTTTCTGTTATATTCACTTTTCTTAATCGTCGTTACTCTGAACTCTGAATTTTGGTGAGAGAGAAAGGAGAATCCTGGAACTCGCCCAGAGGATACATAGGAGGATTAATATTGTGTCATTTCGTTTATTCTTAGTTTTTTTTGCTGTTGTTTCAAGTTATTCGCTAGCGATCGTGCTTCCTGTTCTTTCCCACCACTAAACTACTAAAATTTCTTCCCTTACTCTTTTATTTCTTTCCTGCACCCTTACTCTGTTTATCTCTTTCCTGCACCCTTATCTTAAACATCGAAGTAGTGTAGTATAGGAGCCGGCCTTCTCCGGAGATTGGCACGAGGAGCATCTCTTCTCTTCGGCCTTTCAATGTTGGTCCAGGTCTAGGGCGCATACACTTACCCAAATCCTTTCCTGGGCAGATTTGATGACCAATAGTTTTTGGCATGCCCGGTGGGACCCGGTCAGTCTCACCTTATAAGTGGTAGTGAGAACCGATGCTCTCATTACCGAAAGACTCTTAGCATCTAGCGACTCTGTTTACCCAAGAATCTTTAAGTCGTAAAGACCGGTACTTAAGTCTGTGCCTTCATGCAAACAAGATGGAGAGTTAGGAATAGAGGAGAGGAAACTGAGTTCTTTGAGCTAGATATTGACGCCTTTGGGGAACGATCTAGGTTAGTCACCCCCGAGTCTTTGTTACGTGGAACATCCTCGCAAGAGGCCGCTGTTGACGAACAAGGCCTAACTTTTGATAGCACAACGGCTAGCTTTCCTCCTAATCCTCCCAACTCACCGAAGCATCCTAGTGCCTCCATTCCTACCAGACGTCCTGTTAGCAACCAAGGAGGAGCTTCGAGGATTCCTGTCTCTCAAAGTCCAGTCATAAATATGGCACAACAACAACAACAACAAGTGCAGCAACAACCGCCGCCCAGATTATTTCCAACATGGAATTCTTCGGGACCGCTAAATCTAGCGGGACAAGGGCAAGTGTCGCCTGCTGCTATAAAGAAGATCCCAACGTTCGATGGAACTGGGAAGACTGCCCTGGAGCACATCCAGGATATAGTTTCTCTGGCGACGATCCATGACATCACAGAAGAGCGGGTTATGGTAAAGCTTCTGGTTCTGTCTCTTAGAGGAAAACTCCTCTACTGGTATAGATCTTTACCACCCGATACCATTACGGGATGGGACCAGTTAGCCGGACAGTTGATGCGAAGCTTCAATGAGTCCGTCGATCCGACCTCTCTCCTGTAGCAGTTCACAATGATCCAGAGACATCCACAAGAGGAGATTGTAGACTTCAATGTTAGGTTCACTCGAACCTGGCAAAGAATACCAGTTGGACTTCGGCCAACCGACGAAGCCATAACGTACTATTTCCTTCGGGCTTTCAATCCTGATATCAGTGTGATGGTAAGGTATTCGAATATCAATACCTTCCCAGAGTTATATGAGTTAGCCCAAAAAGTAGAAATGGATCTAATAGCTATGGGTAAGCTTCCCCAAAGGATGTCGATGCCCATACTTCTCGATTTCTATCAATCCCAGTATGCAAGCGCAGCCGCTTCGCAGATCTCTGCAACCCCTGCACTCCCGATCTCATCTTGGAACCCGAATCCCATCGTATCTCAAATCACTGCTCCACAAATTCATTTTCCCACTTTTTTGACCCCGTAGCCCATGGTTACTTCGGCATTCCCTCTACTGCCAGCACCACTTCAACACCCAGCCCTACCTCCAATACCGACAATGGCTCCATTGTCATCGATTCCCAAAGCCGAGGACATGCAAGTCAAAATATTGCAAGAAGTTCAGTCCTTGAACTCCACAGTGCAGACCCTGTCTAATGACATGACCATTATGAAGAAGAAGCAAGCGCAACAAGAGTTTCTACCGAGAAGATCTTATCCTACGCCTGCGCTTACTAAAGATCAAGCGGCCCAGCAAGGAAGAGCTTCGACAAGAAATGTTGCAATAGATGAAGCCCCGAGCACTTTCGATTATATACATTGGTGCTCCACGTGTAATGATCCTCACGAAGAGAATACCTGCATGCTGCACCAACACTATGTACAGACGCTGGCGAGCAGTAGTCATGGCGGTCAAGTCAACGTCATCAAGCAAATGAATCACAACCTGGTAATTGGTGAAGAAGAGCCAGTTGCAGTCCTTACCAGAGGAGGAAAGAAGTCGATAGAAGTGGATGCTACTCAAATGGCTCCTTTAAAGGTGCATGCTCACCATGAGAAGGGACAACAACCTCCTCCGGCCCCGAACGAAGCTCGACAGCCTACACCAGTCAAAGAAAAGGCCCAACAGGCTCCTACAAATCCATCGCAGGTGGAAACAAAGGAGCAAGCTAGAGAGAAACTCAAGCTTCCTTCGTTGACTAAGCGACAAAGGGTCGAAGCTACGAAATAGTATCGCACCAGATATGAACCGAGAAAGGAACCCGAGGTGCCCAGTTCCCTGGCATACAACATTGTAGATGAGCTGAAGAGGATTCCAGCCAAAATCAGTTTGTACGATGCACTGCAACTACCCGGACAAGTGGACCTATTGCAAGAATCATTGAAGATAACCAAAGCAAGAAAGGCAACACCGCTTGCCCTAGTGCAGACCCTATCCACATCCATTATAGGGAAGAATAGGCCACCATCGTTCTACATGTCTCTACAGATGGAAGGGTATGTTGTACATAATTGTATGATTGACTCCGGGGCCGCGATGACAATCATGCCAAAGGCAGTGTGCGAAGAGATAGGGATGGAATATACGTGAAGCAGTCATGGTGTACTCCAGTTGGATGGTACCCCCATGAAGACTGTAGGAGTGATCAAGGATATTCCTATTCGGCTACACAAGATGCCTCAAATCACAGTTATACAAGAGGTGGTAGTTGTTGACCTCGAGCCCTACTTCAGTATGTGCTTGTCGAGAGAATTTACGGTGAAGCTGGGAGGATATCTATCTATGGACTACTCGCACTTGGAGGTTCCATTCAAAGGGAAGAAGATTAAAATTTACAACGAGAAGCCTTCTACTTTCCTCGTAGAAAAGATGTCCGAAGGAGAAAGCAACGATCCTGTGCATGCGATAGTGGAAGGGATAGAGCAGGTGGACCTGGTCGAGGAGTCTCTCGCACAGTTAAGTTGTGAAGATGAGTTTTCATTGGCAGACTTTAATGCCATGATAGAAACCGAGATGGGATGTTATGCCATCGCCAAGCCTGAGAAAAACATCAAGTCAGAAGATAAGGTCTTCGTCGAAGGACTGTGGAAATTGTTCTTCGATGGCGCCCGATGCAAAAATGGCGTCGGGGTGGGGATTCTTCTAGTATCACCTTCTGGAGAGCAGAAGGAATATTGTTACCGGTTGGTGTGGAGTTGCACCAACAATGCAGCAGAATATGAAGCATTATGCCTAGGACTCAAAAAAGCAAAAAATTTGGGCATAAAGCATCTCCAAATCTTTGGAGATTCCGAATTGGTATGCAATCAAGTCACAAACAAGTGCACTTCAAAGAAGCATTATCTCAAGTCATACCGAAATAGGGTATGGGACTTGCTCGACCAATTCGAATCTCTCAATCTGCAGTCTATTCCGAGAGAAAAGAACCGACATGCCGATGTTCTAGCATCCATCGCAGCCAAGTATTCTCCAGCAGAAGACATGGTGCATAAGCCCAAAGCTGTGAGGATGATTTACAGGCCCTCTATCCCAGACAGAGATCTGCATTGGCAGGTTTTTGATAGTGATGAGCAGATTGTGAATTTCATGATTCAAGAAGCAGCCACAGTTGAGAGCAGAAGCCCTGATGAAGAAGAATATGAAGGGCTAGTTCAATTGAAGAATAACCACGTTCCCAAAGGGTTAATTACTCTTGAAAGCCTCTTTGATCAAAATGATCGAGCAGTTTCTCACAGGATCAAAGTTAATGCAAAGCAATATCAAGATTTAGAGCTTGAGCCTGGAAAAGCAATAAAAGTTGGAACAGATTGCACTTCGAAAGAGCTAGAGCAGATCCGATCTCTGTGCAGAAGGTATCCCGACATAGTGGCTTGGTCTTATCAAGACTTAAGGGGATACGATCGACAACTGATCCAACATACAATTGAGTTGCAGGAAGGGATCAAACCTTTCCGACAGAAGCAAAGGCCCGTCAATCCAAAGATCAAAGTCTTGATGAAGGCCGAACTCCTGAAAATGCTCGAGGCGAAGATAATTTATCCCATCAAACATTCTTCTTGGGTAGCGAATCTAGTCCCAATCAAAAAGAAGAATGGAGATATACGATTGTGCATGGACTTTCGCAACCTGAACCAAGCTTCTCTCAGAGACCACTACCCTCTCCCGTAGATCGATCAGATCTTGCATTCGATGGCTGGGGCTCAACGCTTCTCCCTACTCGATGGTTTCTCCGGATACAATCAAATCTGGGTCAGGGACGAAGACCAACACAAGACCGCATTTACTACCAAGTGGGGCACATTTGCTTACCAGCGAATGCCCTTCGGCCTTTCGAATGCGGGTGCCACTTTTCAGAGGGCAATGGATTTAGCTTTTGGCGAGCTCTTGAATAAGGTTATTGTTATCTATCTAGATGACATGACCGTCTTCTCCCGAAGAAGGGAGGATCATCCTTTACACTTGCAACAGATTTTCGAAAAATGTCGAGAATTTGGCATTTCAATTAATCCGAAGAAGTCTATATTCACAGTCAACGAAGGGAAGTTGTTGGGACATGCGATATCAGAGAAGGGTCTCGCTGTAGATCCTGACAGAGCTGAGGCTCTAATGAAGCTCCCACTCCCAGTAGACAAGAAAGGACTTCAATCCTTCTTCGGCCAGATTAACTTCATGAGGAAGTTTGTCCCAGATTTTGCCCAGGTCATCAAGCCGATGTCCGAACTTTTGAAGAAAGGTGCAGAATTCATCTGGACGAAGGAAAGAAAGGAAGCATTCGAAGAAATAAAAGCCCAAATTGCTCAAGCACCGGTCTTGACCAACCCTGACTACAATCGGGACTTCATCCTATATGCTATAGGAGAACCCGAGAGCTATGTTGCAGTCCTGACACAAAAGGGGGAAGATGGTGAAGAGCGCCCCATCGCGTTTCTAAGCCAAGTGATAAATCCTCATGAAGAAAAATATAATTTCATAGAAAGGCAGGTGCATGAAGTAATGAAGTCTCTTAGGAAGTTCAAGCAATTCATCTCCCAAAGTCGGGTTACAGTCTTCGTCATCCACCCCGATGTGCGCAATTTCATCATCCAAGGAGAATTGGGCAGTAAAAGAGCCGGTTGGGTCAGTAAGATACAAGAGTTTGACATCGAGATCAAACCCACAAAATTGGTTCACGATCGCGCATTGTGTCAAGAACTGGCGAAGAGCGTAGCGGCCGAAGCTACAGAATCTCAGTGGGATGACTCGCCAGCAGAAGAATGCTTCGCAAATCAAGAAGAGGACGAGAAAGACTGGGTCAGTGAAATAGTCGAATACTTCAACACTGGTAGATGTCCTTCATATCTAAATGCTTCACAGCGAAGGCACTTCAGGATGCGGTCCTCCCGATATACTTTGCACCCCGAAGGCCTATTTTTTAGAAACATTGATGGCGTCCTTCTCAGGTGCATAAAAGATGATGATAAAAGAAGAGTCCTGGGAGAATTTCATTCAGGATTATCTGGAGGCCACTTCGTAGGGAGAACAACGGCACTGAAAATCATCAAGGCGGGTTATTATTGGCCCACACTCTTCGCTGATGCCTTCGCAGTCTGTCGCAAATGCGAGCAGTGTCAGAAGTTCATCGGCCGAAGCAGAAATGCCTCGATGCCTCTCCAACCGATACAAGTAGAAACTCCCTTTCAACAATGGGGGTTGGATTTCATAGGGGTCATATCGCCGAACTCCTCTGCTGGGCATAAGTTCATCTTGACCACGACTGATTACTTTACCAGATGGGCCGAAGCAGTTCCCACGAAGCATGCTGATCAGGAGATTGTCATAGCCTTCCTTGAAGGATTGATCACCCGGTTCGGCATTCCCGAAGCAATCATAACAGACAATGGTCCTGGCTTCGCAGGTGCCAAAATCAATGAATTCCTCTACAGATATGGGATATATCATAAAGTATCCTCCAATTACTATCCACAGGGCAACGGATTGGCAGAATCCACCAACAAGACCTTGTTGAGGGTGCTAAGAAAGCTCATAGAGACGAACAAAAGGACTTGGCATCTCCTTCTAGATCGTGCCTTGTGGGCCGATCGAATTTCTGTCAAGAAGTCAATCAAGACTTCACCTTATGCCCTGGTCTACGGCAAGGAGGCCATCTTACCTACCCATATAGATATCCCTGCATTGCAGTTGTTAGAAGAAGGAGTCAACCCTTTGGAAAGTAGACTGGCTCAACTGCTACAACTGGAGGAAGATCGCGAGAAGGCTTACCAGAGCTTCGCTAAACATGCTCAGGTCACCCGAGATTGGTTCAAGAAAAAATCATCCGATCGCACATTCAAGGTGGGAGATCTAGTATGGAAGTGGGACTCCTGGAAGGCCAAGCCTGGAAATCATGACAAGCTGGATGCTTTCTGGGACGGACCATTTGAAATCATGAAGGTGAACTCGGCCAACTCTTTCATCCTCAAAGATGCAGATGGCCAGGTATTACCAATTTCTGTTAATGGTCTTCATCTGAAGACTTTTCATCGCTGAGGCAAAAAAAAAATATATATATATATATATATATGTACTTTTGTATATAATTTTCATTTGTGTATATACATCCTGTTCCGAGATTGCAAAAGCCAAGTATTACACTCCAAAATCTCCTTCGGGGACTTTTGATGCGAAGTAGCAGTTGCAAGGAGGTTCGCAGCGAAGCACTTTACCCTCAAAAGGGCCAAACCAAAATTCAAACAAAGGCACGAAAAGAGCTTCGCACCCGAAGCATTTTAAGAGGCGACTTCGGGCAGAAGTTTTGCGAAGTAGATTTTAAAAGAGCCCTTGCGAAGCAGTTTTCGAAGCAAAGTTTGGCGAAGCTGTTTCCAAAGAAGGCAAGCTTCGGTAGACGGTCTTCGTGAAGCAAATCGGTAGCGCGATGAAGGAGAAGTACTTCGGGCCCGAAGCGTCGAAAAGCAGCCCGCACCAAAGGTTCACCGCGAAGCATTTTCAATGCTGATTTCAACTTCGTCGAACCAACAACGCGTGAGATGGGAGAATTTAAAATGTGCCTCGAAGAACGCGCTGACAGCAACCTTGAAAAGAGTTCGAAGCGGATGAATTTAAGGCAAAGGTGGCGGAGCACATCCCGAGGCGATTCGGTTAAGAGAAAAGCCCGCGCCGAGGTACGAGGTGGCAGTAGTTTGCATTTCATGATCACCAAAGCATGTGGCCCCGTGTACTACGCTGTTGTAGAGCCAATCAAAGGGCACGACAACTTCCTCCGTCCGAAGCATTAATTTAATTTTGGTAGGTGCCATAAATTGAGGTAGTTACCTTTTTAGGCTATAAAACATGAAGCTCTAGCAAGGAGAAGGTTATTTATCCATCAGTTCATGCAAGACTAAGAGCCTTCGGTTACTCTGCAATTCTCCTGCCCTTTGCATCTAAGCCCTTCACATCAAAGCCCTCTGTATCAAGGACTCTACCGCCATCATTTTCAACATGGGGAAGAAAAACTCCAAAGAGAAGGGGAAGGAGCCTGAAGTTGCAGGCCCTGAAAAAACAAAGAAGGGCAAGGAAGAGAAAAAGCATACTCCTAAGAAGATCAATCTCACCCCTCGCCCGAAAAAATAGCCGATAGAAGAAGGAGATGACTCTGAGGAGGAGCAGCTTGTAGAACCACCAATTGATGGGTGGGAAAAAATTAGAGACACAGAGCTCTCTAAGGGTGTGTCCGACCTCCGACGCACCATAGAGTTTATGACGAGCAGACTCACCCCAGAGAATAAGAGAGCTGCTGCATATTACTCTCAAATTTACTGGTATTTGACCCCGCCTGCTCACCACTGTCCCGAATTGATATATGCTATCGCGCAAAATTACCAGCCTGCCTCTAGGCAAGTGTTGGATGCTGCAGGCCATAAGTTGTTTTCAATTTTGAAGGAAGATGTGCAAGCAGCCTTCGCGCCACAACAAGGTCCGCCCAAGGGCTATTCCGTTCGCAACGTCATTCTGAGCGAACAGATGGAGAGGTTCACCTCCAACAATTACATATTGAAATTCCTGTGCGAGAACCTCAAAAGCGGGCTCCCTTCAAGCAAGCTGCCCCAGATGCCCTTACCCTTGGCTGCCTTCAAAAACATCGATATTTTCTCCATCATTGCATGGGTGGCAGGCCTATCGACAGATGCTTCGGTGCAGCCCTGGCAGGTGTCTTTGGCCGAATGTATTTTGAGAGGGGAATTCTATGCCCCTGACGCTTCAAGACCAAACACCAACCCAGTTTTCTTTGATTGGGGAGAATGGGTGGCCCGAACCTTGCATACGCGGCTCACCAACATGAAGAATTCGATGACGGGCCAGTACTTCGCACCATGTTCTTTCCTTGTCTGGTTGTTTTTCTACCAGGTTCATAAGCAATTCCCCCATATCGCCATTTCTCCAAGCGATGAGGATGGAATTCCTCTGTCGGTGTACCAGTGGACTCCCCTCCTATTGAGGACAGAGTCCTATTATTCTTTTAATCAACAGTTTTTGGGACCCGCCATGCATTTGTTGAAGGGTTCTTGCCCTCGGGTGCCCCTCAGTTTGAGAGACAAAGTGGTGCAGGAGAAGAGGGGAGACGTGTTTCAACTGACGTAGGGGCTCGTAATTCGTATGTTCGGCTTCATTGGGAAGCCCTTCCTGCTACCAGTCTACCCCTCCGAGTATCAGTTCACGTTGGAGGTCGCTCGGTAGAGCGACGCTACTAACGTCGTCTACGGCCATGGTCGAAAATGGGCACATACCTGTGACTTCCCCTTCAGGATGGGGGTAATTGAAGTATTTGCCTTAAAATAGAATGTTTTCCTGGAGGAAAAGCTTGCCAATTTTGGCCTACTCCAGATTCCTCAGCAATGGCTCTATGATCCCTTGGGAGTGATGAGGGATCACTTAAAATTCAAGAATTTCCACATCTGCCCCCACCCTGAAATTGTGGAACAAAGGAATAATCCCAATGGGAAGGATCTGGAGTGGCATTTGGAGAGGATGAGGACATTGCCTCCCTGGCATGAGTTCTACCCCATGGAGGTCGAGTTTGACCCTGACCAACACCCCCTCCCAACTCCAAGCTCCACATTTTGGAGAAAGGCAAAGGATGATTTAAAGGAAGAATTGAAGAATTGGAGCGAGGAAAAATTAAGGGAGTGGTGGATAATGAGAGTCCATCGCCAGAAGATGAATTCTTACGGACTCTTGACATCGGATAAAGACTTCGCGATTGTCTATGAAGCCAATGTTGGGACTTGGAAGTCCATATCCTTTGTCGATTTTGTTCCTCCAGCTACCCCAGGATCGGGCGAAAGCCCAAGAGGAGCTGACGATGCTTCGGACCAAGAAGAAGAGGAAGAAGCCGAAGCTACACCGGAGGCACTACCACAGGGACCATCGAAAATCCATGACACAAGTGCCGAAGAGTCGGAGCAACCACTGGAGAGAAAGAAAAGAAAGAGGCAACAAATTCAAGTGCCTCCGAGCCACCCAAAGCGACCCCGCACAAAGCTCCCAAGTGCTCCTACTGGACAACCTGCATCAGGCCCGACCGAAGCAAATATCGAAGATGCGGGGCCACCAAGTGCCGAGACGGTCCCAGACATAGACGTCATTGATGTGGAGGAGCTCCTCCAACAAGAGGGAGACCCCGAAGTAGAAGTTGTGGAAGTCGAGAGTACCGAAGTCCAAAAAGAGCAGGAGCCGATCACACAAGAAGTCACCACGGCCGCTCTGCCAGAAGGGCACGTAGGTACGCATTCTCCACCCTTTGCCTTGGTCTCTCACGTGTCTACCATGGTCTCGATCGAGTCTCCCCATCAGTCTCTCCCTCCCTCACAAAGTCAGTCGCCTCCTCACGCGTTGCCTCTTGCCACCGATCCCGTTAGCCCCACTCCACTCGAGTCATCAGGCCGGGACAAGTCTGTTGCTACCACTTCGCCTTCCCATGCCACCAATCCTTTGGACCTTAGCCAGGGCGAAGGCAGTGCCCCAACGTCGGACCCTGTTCTTCATTCCCCTGCCTCACATGGCATTGTTACACTCGTCGAAGCTCCTACTACACCCGTCATCGAACCTTCTGGTGAGGCATCCCCCATTCATTCTTTATATTTATTTACCCCTTTGGTTGGAGATCCAGCCTCATTTAAATCAGAGATGTCCTTAATTAAGGAACGCCCTCTAGCCGAGAAGCTACTCCTAGCTCGACAAAATACAAAAAAAATGTTGAAGGAGGCGAGGAAGAAGAGAGGGCGCTCTCTGGCCCAGGTTGAAAAATGCGCTGTCTTCGATTTGAAGGTTGGGAAGTTGCATAAAGTAAAAAAGATCCCCAAGGTCCAGAAGCCCCTGGATGAAATGACTCCAGCGGACTATGACTACCAAGACAAATCCAAGGACCTGGAGCATTTGAATGTTGACAATGAATCTGAATCCATGCACGTCAGGATCGAAACCTTTCGAGCGCATGCCAACATCGCTAATCAACGCAGATTTGAAGCAAAAAATGCCAACATCAAGTTGGAGGAAGAGCTGGCTAGAATCCGCTCCAAGCTGGAGGATTCAGAGGAGCAATGCAAGCTGATGAAGAAGGAAACACACACCCTGAAACAACAAATACTACAACTGCAGTGTACAGCTCAGAACCAAGCACAGAGACAGGTCGAGAATGATCTGAAGGCCAAGGAAGTTGAAAGCAAGATCTTGCAGTTGCAGCAGCAGTTGCACAAAAAAGAAGGCTTGGAGTTGTTTGATAGAGGCAGGATCAAAGAAATCCGCTCACACTTGCTTAAAAATTTTAGATCCCGGGCCTCCAGTGCCCTATCAATTTTGACCTATATTACTGAAGCACAGCGTGCCACTGGCGAAGGAGGGCCAATCATAGATGAGGTCACTCAGAAAGCTAGAGGCCGACTCAAACTAGCCTTTGATGTCCAAAGCACGAAATATCAGGACTTGCAGGTTGCTGCAATGAGTCGGACGGCTAGAGATTGGTCCACGGCCCAAGCCACAGTTCGCGCCTTCTTTTCCAAGGTGAGGAAGGCACAAAAGGCAAAGGACCTCCTGGACATGTTTGAGAATGAACAGCGCACATCGCTAGGCTACTTCCAGGATCTCTCTTCCTTAGGTTTCCCGAGCTTCACGGATGATGATGGGAATCTTCTGACCAAGGAAGAGCTTAAGCCGACATGGCTTCAGTTTGAAGGCGACGTCTCGAAGATAGATGAATGGGCAGAGCCGATAACGAAAAGGCAGATCACAGATTTCATTCTGAGATACTGCAAGATTGCAGACTGCCTGAATGATCTGTATACCAGAGCCAAACATGCTGATATCGGGCAGATTGATCGCTTTCGTGTTTTGGTTAAGGCATTGCAAGATCAAGAGCCTTTCTCGAAGGGTGCTTGGGCTCATGTCCGCCGAACCATGAAAAATATCCGCGATCGCCTTGCCCCATCGCCGCCGCACGAAGCCGCGCTAGAGGAAGCAAAAGAAGAAGAAGAAGAAGAACAAGAACAAGCCAGGGGACAGCCCACAGAAGAAGAAGAAAAGGGAGAAGGGTCTGGAGGTAACTCTGGCCCAACGGATCAAGGCTAAGGGTTCTCCCATCGAGACGAGCTCGTTGCCCCGTGAGCCACCAAGAATGTTGACAATTTTGTCACATTGCACAACGGGGTAGAAAAAAATCAAAATTTTGTACAGTCTCTCTTTTGTAAAGTATTTCTTTTAATTTCATGAATTTGTTCCCTTGCTTTTAGAAACAACATTTTCAAGTGTTGCAGCAATTTTGGCTTTCCCCGCCACCCCCTTGTACATAAAAAGAAGAAGAAAAAGCTTCACTGCCAAACAAACCAAGGAAGATAGCTTCACCGAAAGAAATCGCTAAGGGTGAAAATTACTTCGGGGCCGAAGCACTTCAAGAAGCTACTTCGGGCGAAAACCTTGCGAAGCGGCGTTGCGAAGAAGAATTCAAGCAATTTCAAAATAATAGCTTCGTCGAAGGAAAAACACGGTCCGAATTGACTAAGGCAAGAAAGATCGGACCCGAAGTCCCTCAAGGGTTACGTTGGGGAAAGTTTTGCGAAGCGGTGTTGCTGAAGCAAAATGCAAAGGAAGAAGAATGAAAACTACTTCGGGCCCGAAGCACTTCAAAAGGCTACTTCGGGCAAGAAACTTGCGAAGCGGGATTTGAAGGAGCGCAACGTTAAAAATACTTCGCCAAAAGGTCATCGAAGCACCCACTTCGGGCCCCTTCACCAGCGAACCATTTTTACTTCGCCAAAAGTCGTTGCGAAGCATCTGCTTCGGCTAGTTTTCGTGCGAAGTACTTCCACCCGAAGTGGCGGAGGTCGTGGAGAACGTAATATTTTGAAGGCAAGTGCTTCGGCCGAAACCTTCCCGAACCACAGTTTTGAAGGAGGATCACGGCGAAGCATTTCTCCAAGGCATCAGTGAAGCAATTTTGTCAGCAAAGCAACGAGAAGTAAAGACCCCATTTTGAGGATGAAATCTACTTCGGCTCTCACCACCCCCGAAGCTGTTTTGCGAAGCTCAACCGTGCGAAGTGCAAATCAAGGAGGATCTGCTTCGGCTCAAGTCCATTGCGAAGTGAAGTTCCAAATGAGGAATTAGCGAAGCACTTCAAGGGCACATATTCCAAGCCGGGTATTTTCCCGAGGCGATCAAGTGCCTCATAAATGCATTTTTTCGTGCCCGGTAAGCCCGTTGTTCATTTTTAGCAATTGGAAATGAAGTATCAGTCCATGATGAAGAACCCGACGAGCATGGCGGCCACTCGAGCACTGCACCCAGAAACCAAGGACGCTCAGACGGCTCATTAATGCATGTTTCCTTGGTCGACCCGGTCGCAGTTTCCAGTTTTGGTAACGGATTTGAGAGCTCGATCACGAGAGCCGCGAGGAGCCGACTTCTCAGCTTTCGAGGATGTACTCCTCCATTTTGTGTAATTATGGCTCAGAGGGTCGGGTCCTCTATAAAAACCCAGGCATTGTAGTGAAAAAGGGGGGAACTTTCTGCTAGAAAGCTGCTGTAACTTGCATTTCTGCGATTAATACTAAAGAGCTTTGGACTCTATTTCTCTCTTGTATGCTGCCTTCTGTGTTTATTTCTTTCATCTGTCTTCATTTGTATACTGTAATTCTGAATCCTGGATTTAGGTATGCGATTGGGGACTGAATCCTAAAATTTGCCCGAAGGATACATAGGGGAGGAAAACGTCATATTGATTTTCTTTTATGCTGCCTGTGGATAGTGTTTCTGTTACATTCACTTTTCTTAATCGTCGTTACTCTGAACTCTGAATTTTGGCGAGAGAGAAAGGAGAATCCTGGAACTCGCCCAGAGGATACATAGGAGGATTAATATTGTGTCATTTCATTTATTCTTAGTGTTTTTTGCTATTGTTTCAAGTTATTCGCTAGCGATCGTGCTTCTTGTTCTTTCCCACCACTAAACTACTAAAATTTCTTCCCTTACTCTTTTATTTCTTTCCTGCACCCTTACTCTGTTTATCTCTTTCCTGCACCCTTATCTTAAACATCGAAGTAGTGTAGTATAGGAGCCGGCCTTCTCCGGAGATTGGCATGAGGAGCATCTCTTCTCTTCGGCCTTTCAATGTTGGTCCAGGTCTAGGGCGCATACACTTACCCAAATCCTTTCCTGGGCAGATTTGATGACCAATAATTACAATGCAAAAACCAACATATGATGCATTGTTGGGAAGAGGATGGCTAAGGTTAGCCAAAGTAAATCACAACTAGGAAAAAGGATCGATTAACATTTAAGAAAGGACAACATAAATATATGATCAATTTGAGAAATCAAACGATCAGTGAAGATGTGGCTACAACTGATGAATCAGGAAGTTCTTCAGAAGAGGAAGAACAATATGAGCCAAATGAGGAAGGGATGTTGTACCTAGAAGAATGTAGTGAAGATGAGAATCGATCTGATAGTGGACTTCTCCACTGGCAAATGGAGGAGTACAAAATGTTTCAGCCCACCTACCTTTGTATCTAGACAGAGGAGACTTCAAAAAACCAAGATGAAAAAGAAGTCAACAAGAAGGTAGAGGAAGAAGAAAAGGAGAAATGGACCTTTCCAAAAAGCTTTGTAGAGTATACAATTGGTGATGCAGAAATAGATGCGAAGCCAACACATCCTGGGAATGTGGAAAAGGCCAAGGTGGAACTAGAAAGTATAAAATATGAAGGACCAAAGATGGTGGAGGTGAATTTAGGAATGGATGATGAACCAAGAATGATCCATTGCGGAGATGATTGGGATCTTGTATTGAAAGCAACAACTTTTAAAATTTTCTTACAATACAAGGATGTCTTCACTTGGACGTATAAAGATTTGAAAGGGATACCCCCAAAACTATGTGTTCACAAGATTCCATTAGTTCTAGGAGCCCAACCAGTGAGAAGAAGGCCCTATAGAATGAATCCAAAGTATGCGGCTTTGGTAAATATAAAAATAGAAAAGATGTTGGATGTCGACATTATCTTCAAAGTCACAACAAGTGATTGGGTATCACCCATCGTGGTTACTTTGAAGAAAGAAGTAGATAAAATCCGCATATGCATAGACTTTCGAAGTCTAAATGCAGTAACAATTAAGGATCCCTTTCCTATTCCATTCATTGATTCCATTCTGGAGGAAGTAGTTGGACATGAGATCTACTCATTTTTGGATGGGTTCTCTAGCTACAACCAAATTAGTATTGTTGAAGAAGATAAATTGAAGACCACATTTGTGGTAGAGAATGGCATTTATGCCTATAATAGAATGCCATTTGGGCTATGCAATGCCCCAACCACATTCCAGAGGATTATCTTATACATATTTGACCAATTGGCAATAGGGAAATTCAAAGCTTTCTTGGACGATTGGTCGATATATGGCAAAATTTTGGAACATTTACCAGCATTAGATGAGTGTATGAGATTATGCAGAAATGCGTAGATAGCCCTGAATCTAGGAAAATGTCACCTAATGGTGCCTTATGGCAAGTTGCTAGGACACATAGTGTGTAGGGAAGGGTTGAAGATAGATCCTGATAAGATTCACGTCATTTTGAATATGGAGGAACCACATGACATGAGTTCATTAAAGACCTTCATGGGATCAACTAGGTACTATCGAAGGTTTATCAGGAACTATGCCCATGTGTCCTACCCATTGGATTCTTTAACAAAAAAGAATGTTCCCTTTTGTTGGATAAAGGAGCATCAAGGAGCCTTCGAGGAGTTGAAGGCAAAGCTCATGTGTAGCCCCATTTTGGTGTTTCCAGATTGGGACAAGGAGTTTCATGTCCATATAGATATGTCCAATTTTGCAATTGGATGTGCATTGGCCCAGGAAGGACAATTTAGGCTAGATCAACCTATTTATTTTGCAAGTCGTTTATTGTCACGGGTAGAAAGAAATTATAGTACAACAAAGCGTGAGGCCTTGGGGATGGTATATGCAGTTCAAAAATTTAGGCATTATTTATTGGCCAACCCATTTGCCTTTTATGTTGATCATCAAGCTTTGTTGTACTTGATCAATAAACCAGTTATACAAGGATGAGTTAGCAGGTGGCTCATCACGTTGCAGGAATTCATGTTTTGGGTAGTGGTCAGACCTAGTAAGAAACATGTGATAGCGGATCAATTGTCAAGGATTCGCTCGGGAGAACTTGTAGAGCAGGAGTGTCAAATGAGTTCCTTGACGCTCAGTTATTTGCAATCAGTGTTGTACCATCTTGGTACAAATTAATTGGAGAATACTTATCCATAGGAGAGCTACCCCAAGAAATGACAACAATAGAAAAGAGAAAGGTTATAATGAAGTCAACACCTTTCCAGTTAATAGCAGGATTATTATATAAAATGGGTTCGAATGGAATTTTAAGGAGATGCGTAATGGAAGAAGAGGTAAAGATAGCATTAAAAGAAGCTCATGAGGGACTAGCAGGAGGACATATGGGGCCAAATGCTACTACAAGGAAAGTGCTCCTAGTAGGATTATGGTGGCCTACCCTCTACCATGATGCAAAGGAGTATGTCCAAGCATGTGATACATGCCAGAGAGTGAGAAAACCATTACGTCAGGATTTTATGCCACTAAACCCCTCTCAACCTCAAGAATTATTTGAGAGGTGGGGTTTGGATTTTGTAGGTCCATTGAGAACAACCCAAAGGTAAAAATGTCGGTATATCATGGTAGCAACAAAATACCTAACAAAATGGGTAGAGGCAAGGGTGCTACCTGATAATTCGGCAAAAAGTACAGCCCGATTCTTGTATGAGTAGGTGATTACAAGGTTCGGAATTCCACTTCAACTGACAAGTGACAGGGGTGGTCACTTTGTGAATGAAGTTATCAAAAAGTTGACAACTGATTTTAGGATTTTGCATTCATTGTCAAGCCCGTACTATCCAAGAGCAAATGGGCAGGCAAAGGCGACAAACAAAATCTTGGTCTCTACTTTGTACAAAACCTATGGAGTAGAAGGAGCAGATTGGGAGGAGAGGTTGCCATCAGTCCTATGGGCATATAGGACAACTTTTAAGCCCACAATAGACCATATGCCATTCCAGCTAATGTATGGCCAAGAGGCAGTTGTGCCAGTAGAATTCTTGGTACCTAGTTTGAGGATAGTCGTAGAACATCGGTTAGGTGACCAAGAAAGCCTAGAGGAGAGGCTGGCGACACTAATTAAGTTGGACGAAAAGAGGGTCATGGTGCAATGGGCAATTGAAGTAGCCCAGAAAAGAAGGAAGTTGTGGCATGACAAGCACCTTCGGAAGCTAGAATTGAAACAAGGTGACTTGGTCCTAAAGTATAATGGCAAATAAGAAATTAAGCCAAGGAAATTGAAAACCTTATGGCTTGGTCCTTTTAAAGTAGTAGAAATGATGGAAAATGGTGCAGTAAAATTACAGAAATTGGATGGGACAATGGTTCCCAAAATAGTAAATGGGTCTAAATTAAAACCATACAAGGTACAATGCCTATTCATCTCTATGGAAGAGATAGAGTGAAGAAGAATCCAAGAGGAAGAATCCCGCGAACAACAAGTACCCTCGAACAATCAATCTTCTCAACAATATGAGGATGATGTTGGGATGAGAAGGCTATTTGCAGAAGGGGAGGAGGCACAACCAATCATAGAACAACAAGAATTGGAACCTCACCCTGGTGAGAGAAGAAGGTTGTAGGTACATATAAGATTTGCGGACGAAACAAAAATATATGAAGAAGAAGAAGAGTTGGTTCCTACGAATGAAGAAAGAAATCAAAACGAGGAACCATCAACGGTAAACTTGGAAGTACAAGAAGAAGCTCCACAACAAGCGACAAGAACAGTATATCCTCAATTAGAATAGCAAGAGTTGCCTCAACATACTGATGGATGAAGGAGGATACGATTAACGGTACGATATCTAGATAGGACAGATATCTATGATATGGAGATACCAAACCTAGAGGAAGGAGGAGTCACAAATGAGGAGTTGGTAGGACACACCCCGTTAGCCCAAATGGGAATGATACACCAAAGGATGCGCGAACAAACACAACAATTGCAAGAAGAATATGAGACCTTGTGAGCACATAATGCAAGACTACGAGAGCAGATCATCCAGGAATTGGATGATACAATACAAAGAATTGATGAGCAACAAGTTGCAAGGCAACAAGAGCTTGAGCAACAAGAAGAAGAAGGGGATATACAACAAGAACAAGAGAGAGCACAAGAACGACAAGAAGAATTGGAAGGAAGTGCTAGCCAGGAAGAAAGGTCACAAGTGGAACCAATAGGTCCGACGCAAGATCCATTGATTACAGATGAAGTAGCAAAAATACTGTGGAGAGATATTGAGGAGGATACCACATCACCAAAACAGAGAAGAAATTGGGAAACAGATTCTAGTGATGATGGAGTTCCCTTAGTGGTAAGAAATAGTAGTAGTTCCAGCAGTAGTGCAGATTTCTTGCGAAGGACCCAAGAACCACAAGTTCGTCCTAAGGTGGAAGATTATGTAGCAGCATGTCGACAACTAAGAAGGCAATGAAGGGAGGTGAGGAGACTCCAAAGGATAATGGAGACATCGCTTGGATGGACCTTGCAACGAGAATATAGTCGCAATGACTCGAGCATTGACTCTGATTTTTCAAAACAATATAGGGAAGCTTTGGCAACTTGTGAACCACAAAGGCATTTTGAGGAAAGAAGGTGGATACGGCGATTGCGACGTGTAGATCATAGAATAAGGTCCTTAAGGCAACTGTCGCTAGGGACTCAACGTCATGAAGGGCATTTTGCCAATATAGAATTTGTTGAAATAACTCCCAACACTTGGGAGAGAGGGGAATCAAGTAGACAACAAGAATGCCAACAAGGTGTCCCAAGTACCTCAGGAAGGCAACTAGGTCGTCGAGGAGGCCTAAGACAACTTAACCAAGGTAGAAGTCAGGCAAAACCTCTTTCTAGTGGTTTGAGAGAGAGATAAACCCCCTACCCCTAGATGGCCTATTTGGCGCAATGAATTGCAACAATCATCTCCCAACTTAGTAAGGAATGCACATAGGGGATGCATCTCCTAGGGTGGACCTTTTCAACCCCCTTAGGAATCATACTTCAACAAGGAAAATTTGTTGCGACCACTAGTGCATCACCTAGGACCACAACCAATAGGAGTGGGAAGAGGATTACTCCAAGTTGATGAGACTCATCTAAGAATCTAACATAGAGTAGTAGCATGAATGCAGGGTTGTAAAAGGTATACTCAAGGAAGAAGAGATCCAATCAAAATGGGATACATATGATTTCAATAAGAGGGTGACAAAGTGAGGTGAAGGACTCACTCACCAAGTTTAGAAGCACACTTAGTTTGAGGAGATAGAAGTAGAAGTCATCGAATGAAGTTCGTGTGGCAAAGATCTACTTAATCCAAGACTTGTAAAACAATCATACAAGATGTAGAGAAAGTTTTAAATTAGATAATCATACAACCCATCAATGAACCAGTCAAGTGGAGACAAATAATCATATAATTAGAGACTATACGATTCATGAATAAGTTAATTATATTGTCCTAGCAGTAACAAATCATACAACAAAAAATCATACAATGCAAGAAGAAGGCACTTGTATGACTCAGGGTAAGGATGAAATTCTTACAATAGGAAACCATACAATGGGTGATAAGGGAAATCGTACGATAGATCAAATCGACACAAACTGTACAATCTTCATGGTTGAGGAATTCTCAAAATAGCCAACTAACACATCAACAGGTGACATCATATAGGTACAAGTTAATGTAGTATGATTTGTATGTCGACCTAGAGC
Organism: Wollemia nobilis; assembly: GCA_028583015.1. Lineage (NCBI taxonomy): Eukaryota > Viridiplantae > Streptophyta > Pinopsida > Araucariales > Araucariaceae > Wollemia > Wollemia nobilis. The sequence goes on along the minus strand of JAQPPZ010002203.1, from coordinate 1,304,581 downwards.
AAAATAGAAAAAAAGCAAAAGCATATTGTTCATAATGAGGCGTATATATTAAAGTTTTATATTACCCTAAATAATCTAAAATGCAAGGAATAGCTTTATAAACATTTTCTTCTTTATGTTGCCTCAAAAACCCTAAAGGACAAATAATCCTCCATAGTCATTACTTTCTTATGTTTCCCTAGAAACCATAATTTCCTTGGATATCCTCCATAGGATTTTCCTTATTATGCTACTCTTGAAACTCTAAAATGCAATAGATACACTTTTAAAGTCCAACAATAGTTCGATTAATTAGAAAAAGTTTAGGTTACAACTTAAATAGTCTAGAAAAGCTAACTGCTAATGAGAAAGGAGGAGAGAGAAGAAAGGGGAGAAGAGGAAAATTTAAAATTGACTCCTCTCTCTCATCGCTTGTCGACTACCCCTTGTCGACCATCCCCTTGTCGACCATGTAGGTTAAATTCTAACATTCTCCCCCTTAAAGTTGAGAGGGCTGACAAGACAGTCTCTCAGCTTTATATATTGAGCTTTAGCAATGCCTTTGGTGAAGATGTCCGCCATGTTGTCCAAAGTGCTGCAATGTTTAAGCTCAACTACCTGGTTCTCCACCATGTCTCGAATGAAGTGATACTTCATATCAAAGTGTTTTGATCTGCTATGGTGGATAGGATTATATGCCAATTGAATGGCACTCATGTTGTCACAGTACAATCTGGTAGGACCACTTTGTTCTTCTCCAATATCTTCAAGGACTTTTCTCAACCATAGAGCTTGAGTACTAGCATATGTGATTGCTATATACTCAGCCTCAGTAGATGACAATGCTACAACAGTATGCTTTTTGGAACTCCATGTAATTAGTCCTGATCCTAGACTAAAATAGTTCCCTGATGTAGATTTTCTATCATCTATATTGTTGCCCCAATCACTATCACTAAAGCCAACTAACTTTATAGAATTACATTTGTGGTAATGGATCCCAAAATCCAATGTACCCTTTACATATCTCAGAATTCTTTTAGTTGCTTGAAAATGAAGCTCGGATGGATCAGCCATAAACCTTGAAACAAGAGAAACAACATACTGAATATCAGGTCTTGTGTTGGTGAGAAACATCAAACTCCCAACCATGCTCCTGTAAGTGGTCATGTCAACCTTTGGTGCTCCATCATCTTTGCTCAATTGGATCCCATGACCCGTTGGAGTTGCAACAGATTTGCATTGCTCCATGGAAAATTTCTTAATCATATCTTGAGCATATTTGTGTTGACATATGAAGATCCCTCTATCTGTTTGATGAACTTCCATGCCTAGGAAGTAATGCATTAAGCCTAGATCTTTCATCTCAAATTGTTTCATCATGGAGTGTTTGAACTCCTTATTCATCTTATCATTACTACCCATAAATATGAGATCATCCACATATAAACAAACTATGAGAATGTCTTTACCTTGCTTTAGGTAGTAGAGAGTAGGTTCACTTTTTCTCCGAGTGAATCCATACTCCTTGAAGTAGCCATCAATGCGAGAGTACCATGCTCTTGGTGCTTGCTTGAGGCCATATAGTGCTTTTTTCAGTTTGTAAACAAGGTTCTCCTTACCTTGTTCTTTAAAACCTTGAGGTTGTTGGACATAAACCTCTTCATCTAAGTACCCATTGAGAAAGGCACTTTTTACATCCATGTGCTGAATTTTCCACCCTTTGTGGGCAGCCAAGGAAAGTACTGATCTGATAGTTTCCTGTCTGGAAACAGGAGCAAAGGTCTCCTCATAATCAATGCCATATTTCTGAGTGAATCCTTTTGCTACAAGTCTTGCCTTGTGTCTTTCAATGCTTCCATCAACATTGAATTTGGTCTTGTAGACCCATTTGCATCCAACACATTTTTTACCCTTAGGAAGCTTCACTAGCTCCCAAGTATCATTCTTTTTTATAGAGGTGATTTCCTCTTCCATGGCTTGTTGCCATACATCATGAGTGCATGCTTTCTCATAGCTAGATGGCTCTAGCTGTGCACTAGTCATTAAAGCATAATTAACTACATCTCCTTTAGGATCATTGGAGTCATCATCTCCATACATATGCAGATTTTCAAGTTTTTGTAAAATTGCATTCATTTCACTAGCTTGACTTCTAGTGTATCTTTTCTGGAAATTCTTATCCAACATTTGAAAATATGGATGATGTTGTAGTGTTATTTTACCTCTTGATGGAGAATCAATATCCATAGGTGAAGAACTTACTGATCTTTGTGGAGAAGGACTTGGAGTAGTTGTTGATGTACTCGAAGTAGTACTCATGCTTGGGCTTGGAGGAGGAGTTCCTTTGCTCTTTTTGGGCTGCACCTATTGTACTTGAGAAGAACTTGCATCATGGGATTCATCATCAACAAAAAATTTTTGATGACCCCATTCTCCCCCTTCATCAAAAATCACATCCCTGGAAAGTACAATTTTATGCGTTTTTGGATTGTAGAGCCTATATGCTTTGGTAGACTCACAATATCCTACAAAAATACATGCTTGACTCTTGGGGTCAAGTTTCTTTCTTTTTTCATCAGGAATGTGGGCATATGCTAGAGAACCAAAAACCTTGAAGTGTTTTACATTTGGCTTTTTGCCATACCACCCTTCGTAAGGAGTGATCCCATCCAAACTAGAAGTAGGACTCCTATTTAGAATGTAAACACTAGTTCTAACAACATCGGCCCAATACATGTTACTGAGATGCTTAGTTTGAAGCATCGATCTTGCCATTTCTACTATGGTGCGGTTCTTTCTTTCCACCACACCATTCTGTTGTGGTGTATAGGCAGTGGTGAATTGCCTCTTTATCCCACATTCTTTACAATATTTTAGAAATGCCTTTGAAGAGTACTCTCCTCCTCGATCTGTCCTTAGACATTTTACAATGAACTCACTTTGTTTCTCTACATTATTCTTGAAATCTATGAAGCAATCAAAAGCTTCATCTTTGGTTTTCAAGAAATAGATCCAACACATCCTAGAGAAATCATCTATAAAAGTGAGAAAATAGGAATTATTACCTATGTTTTTTGTCTGCATTGGACCACAAATGTCCGAATGCACTAATTGGAGTGGATGACTGGCCCTCCACGCTTGTCCTTTTGGGAACTTGGATCTTGAGTGCTTTCCCAAAGCACATCCTTCACAGACCTCCTTGTGTTCATCAATTTTGGGAAGTCCACATACCATAGCTTGAGAAGTTAACAATTTCAAGCTTGCAGAATTTAGGTGACCATATCTCAAGTGCCAAAGCACACTTGGATTTGCTATAGCAATACTAGCAAGTTGAGCTCCCCCTGGTTCCCAAAACTTAAGGGGAAACAACCTATTCTTGGTCATAGGTACTTGTGTAATGACTCTATTACAATTGTTCTTATCAAAAATTACACATTTGCCTTCATCAAAAACAAGTCTATAATTTTTCTCCATCATTTGTCCAACACTAAGCAAATTATGTTGGAGTTTGGGGGTGTAATAGATGTCATTTACCTTTTTTGTGCCTTCTTTTGTTGGAACCTCCATGGCTCCAATGCCTTCAACTTGCAAAGCTTTATCATCTCCCAACTTGATTCGAGATTTATAGGTGGAATCCATTGTAGCAAAGAGCTCTTCTTTGCCACTCATGTGATTGGAACAACCAATATCCAAAATCCAAGTGTCATTCAGATTTTGATCTGATTTTCCATAAGAAAGAAATAGATTTGATGTTCCTTCTTCTTCACCATAGTTGCCATATTGACCGCTGCCTCCTTGAGAAGTCTTGGACCAACAGTCTCGAGCAAAATGACCGGGCTTGCCACAATTGAAACAAGCTTTCTTTGTTTTGTCACCTCCTCTTCCTTGATTGCCATTCTGACCTTGATTTCCACCTCTGCCTTGATTTCTACCTCTACTTTGATTGCCACCTCTGCTTGGATTTCCTCCTCTTGAGCTGCTTCTACCTCTTCCTCTTCTTTGTCCTCTGCCTTGGCCTCTTCCTTGTCCTCTTCCTGCACCCTCATTGGATGAGAAAGCTTTATCATCGCCTCCATAGCTCGTTGAAGTAGACCCTTGTAATCTCTCTTCATGAGACATTAATGAACCGATTAGTGCATCAAAAGTTAGAGTGGAAAGGTCTTTTGATTCTTCAATGATGATTGCAATGTGGTTCCATTTATGAAGAAGTGTTCTCAACACTTTCTTCACAACCGCTTCAGGTTTGACTTCTTCGCCAAGAGTTTCCATCTTGTTGACAACTGCTTTGACTCTTACGCAATAGTCTCCAACTTTCTCATCTTCATTCATTTTGAGATTCTCAAAATCTCGTTTCAGGGTTTGAAGCCTTACTTGCTTCACTTGATCGCTTCCTTGGAAACCTTCTTTCAAGGCTTTCCATGCATCTTGGGCAGTTAAACAAGAGGTAATCCTCGAGAAGATGCTCTTCTCCAATGCTTCTTGGAGATGATAGAGAGCAGAGGAATTGCTCTTTTGGGCATCTTTCTTTGTCTTCTTATCTGTTGCACTCAAAGTGGTCCAATATGAAGGTTCTGTGTAACCTTCTTCGACTATATCCCATAGTCCCTTGCCTATGAGTAAGGTCCTCATCTTGATGGACCAATACTCATAATCAAACCCATTAAATTTTGGAATGGGTAGATTATTATTGGATGCCATAGCTTTTGGAAATAAACTAGAAACACACTTTTTATTTCTCAATTACAATCAAAGCACTATGCTTTTCAAAGGAAGAATTACAGATTTAAATCAAATCTAACTTGATCTACTCTCTCGTAGATATCTTGTTCTACCTGCAGAGGTTCTCCTATCACTGGATTGACAAAGTTATCAACAACTGAATCACCGTCATCACATAAGAATGATTTCGGGTGAATATGGTTCTGGCTCCAGTATTTCAACTGAGTCACTGTCACTGAGATGAGTATTCTCTGGCTCCTGTGGTGCAACTCCTACAGATTCTGACTCCTCAAATCTACTACCAAAGGAATTGTCTTCTGAATCAGCATCATATCCTACATCTGGTGCTCTTTGTTGGGCTATTACAACATTTTGTAGTTGACTGAATACAATATTCAATCCATACGTTCAAACTTTTTCATCAAAGGATTCGGGGTTTTCTCTTACTAAAAGAGAACAAAGGGCATGATAGCATCCGGTTGACCTTATCATGAATGAGTACAAGAATATTCCCCTTTAAGATGCAAAAATATTCCCCCTTAAAGCCTCTTAGGCTATTACAATAATTTCCTCTTAGGAAATATCCTTCCCTTTAAGATGCAAAACTATTCTCCCTTAAAGCCTCTTAGGCTTTTACAATAATTTCCTCTTAGGAAATGTCCTTCTCTTCTTTTTTTTTTTAATGGTGCAAAAATAAAATAATTTTATTAATAATACTAATTAATAATAAAACTAAATATTAATTAAAAAACATTTAACAAATAATTTTTTTAATTAATATTCTAGTTAAATTATTAATTAAATTAAAATATATTTTATACTTTTGCAAAACAAAATAAAAATAAAAATGGGTCAGAGGGTTTCAAACCCGTGACCTTCCTTTGCCTAGTTCTTATCTCGTGGCCATTGACCAGCCGCGATAGCTCACGTCTTCGTGAGCTAAGGGAATGTGCTCCCCTTATACCAAAGCTTCAACTTCAAAAAAAACATTAAAAAAAACTTTGTTTCTTTTACCTCATGGGGATTCGAACTTGTGACGGGGAGAAGAGCAAGGGGATTCGAACACGTCCCCCACTCTTGAAAAACCATAACTCTCTCCTTTAGAGCTTAAGAGTTTACAAACAGATTAATTCCTCATCTCAATTGAATTGCTATAGCCACATACCTACATCAATTTTCATAAAACATCTGAATTCTTGATTTTTATTTTTGTATCTTGAATTTTCTATGTGAATACAAATATTCTAGAATTCAACATCCTTCTTCTTGACATTTTCCTATAGAAGCCTTCACAATACTCAAACTCCACCTCTATTATTTATGCATTGCATCTTAGTAGAGTAATATTTCTTAAACATCACGCTATCATTGTTCGCTTTACTAGATCTAGAATGCCTAGTTTCCTTCCTAAATCATAAGTGCAACCACAAAAATTGTAATAAATAGTTTATATGAAAACACATTAATGTCATCTTTTAGGAGCCATATCTTCGCGAAGGGTTATCCGATTCAGTTGATTCTTGGACCAACTTGTGCAGAATTTGAATAGCTTTAAAATGAGTGGTCATATGAAATAATCCGAGCAATATTGAGGAAGATACGACCCTATGAAGTCAACCATCCGGAACAAGGGCAGTGACGATTTTTCAAGTCGCGAAAAATGAAATTGCAAATATTTGTCAGCTAGGGTTCGGATGATGGGAAGAGCAATGAAGGGCTAGGACTTCAGTGAGGCAAGACATTCTATCTGGACAAAGAATTTTTCAGCTAAGTTTTTTTTCCCTTTCTTTATCTTAGAAATTGTGCATGCAAATTATTATAAAGTTTTTATCAAATATTATATTTGCTATAGGACATTTAGATAAATTTCAATAGATTTTGAGTTTTAGTTTCCTTTCCATGGACCGATTTATAGTTAAATCCTTAGAATCATCTCTAGTGGTAGAGGTTAGTGAGCGCACCTCGGAGAGATCCTCGTTGCTCCAAGATAGGGCAATTTTTGGTAAATTTAATGGGTATTGGCCAGGGGCTTCAACCTTGAGAAAATGGATTGATAGGAGTTGGAAGTCTCCAGGAGTGATTCTATCCTTTCTTCCCAAAGGTTTATTTCTAGCTATTTTTTGTTCTAGGGAAGAAAGAGAAAAAATCCTAAAAGGGGGTCCTTGGTTTATGGGAAGAGCAGGACTCTTCCTTACCCGTTGGTATGAAGGCTTTTCACCTGAAAATGTAAATCTATCCCTAGTACCAGTCTGGGTTAGGATGTTTGGGTTACCCATTGAATTTTGGGAAATAGATACCTTCAAGGCAATAGGCAACACTCTAGGAGAATTCCTTGAGATTTCAGATACAACAAAAGATGGATTCTTGGCTATTTATGCTCGGATATTGGTCATGATTGATATAAGTAAAGCTTTACCAGAATCAATCATTCTTAAGTATGGGGATAAGATGTGGATCCAAACCATAGATTATGAAAATATATCTTTTAGATGTAGAAGATGTCATGAGGTGGGGCATATTGAGAGATCATGCCCTAAGAAGAGCCCAACATAATCATATGTAGAAAACCGCAAGAGAAACTTACAAATGGTTATGGATGAAGATGGTTTTCAACTTCCAAAAAATAGATCTAGAAAAATGAAAGAAAATAAATAGTGGAGACCAGTAAGGAAGGATATTGGAAGAAATACCAACTCTTTTGAGGCTTTAGCCTATGAAGAAAAAGTAGATCAAAGCTTAGAGGACACAATACAACAGTTTCAACATATTAACAAGGAATCATCTATTCAGTATGATCCTGATTTAAGGAAGAACATTCTCGATGAACCTAAGGAATGTGTCTCATCAGATTTTGAAGACTCTCTTGAAGTACCATGCACCATTCAAGAAAAAAATTGGTAAAGAAAATGTAATTTTAGAAGTTAATACCTCTACCATTAATAAGGAAATACTAGAAAATGAGTAAGACAAGTCAAAAGCTTCTATAATAGAGTCTAGGAGAGGATAAATATGATGAAAATAAAATTGTGAAAGAATATTGAGGAATAGAATAATAAGACCTACTCCTGATATAGGCAAGGCAAAAAGAGGAAAACCCTCAAATTATCAAGCAAGATCCAGGGAAGCAAGAGCAAACATAGAGAAAGGAACACAAACTAAGTTGGTTGAACTTCTCTTTACCAAACAACAAAATGATATTAGTAATATGCAGGCAGGGCCAAAAGCCCCTAATGAGACATGATTATCATCTCATGGAATATAAGGGGTGCTAATGCCCCCTCAAAGCAGAGGTGTATTAGGGACCTATGTTTAAGTAATAAGCCTGATATTCTTTGTATCCAAGAAACTAAAATGACAAAAGAAGAAGTTTCAAAAACTATGAAAGTAGTATGGGCAAAATGTGAATGGGATGCTATGGATTCTGAAGGAGCGGTATGGGGAATTCTAACTTGTTGGAATCCTTCTAGAACCTCTTGTGTAACCATTCATAAAACTAGGCATTGGTTAGCCTCTTTAGTCACTTGCTACTTTGTAGATATTTATTTTATCCTTATCAATGTCTATGGACCTACAACTCAGTTAGGTAGATTAGAAGTCTAGAGTGGGATTGAATCCTTTATGAGAAGTAAAGACCAAGAAACCCGATTCATGATCATAGGAGATTTTAATGCCATAACCAAGTTGGATGAAAATTTTGGGGAATTAGGAAATTAACCCAAAGTATGAAAGATTTCTCAGCTTTTATTCAAAACAATAATCTATGGGAGGTTGAGTTTGAAGAAGACAACTATACTTGGACCAACAATAGGAGAGGCTAGAACCTAATAGCAAAAAAATTAGATAGATGCATTCTCTCAGATCATTGGCTAGATGAAGGAACTTGTGCTAAAATTAATACCTTAACAAGGATTGGTTCAGATCACTGGCCAATAAGAGTTAAAATGGTGGTTAGTGAATTTAAAAAAATATCATATTTTAAATATGAGCAGATGTGGGAAGGCCATCCTCAATTTGCTAATATGATAGCTCAAACATGGAATTCTTTAGGTAATGGTGGGTTGTATGCTCTTCCAAATCAAATTAAATCTATGACATCTAGATTAAAAGAATGGAACAAGAACACTTTTGGAAATATTTTTGAGAAGAAAGAAGAACTAAAAGATAAAATTTCAAAATTCTAAAAAGGTGAACATAATAATCCAAGCTCATAGGAAAGGGAGTTGCTTAGTGAATATCATAATATTTTGAGTATGGAAGAGAAATTTTGGAGATTAAAATCAAGACAGACTTGGTTAAAAGGAGATAAAAATACAAAGTTTTTTCATAGGATGGCTATAGTACAGAGATCAACATCCAAAATTAGTAGAATTAAATCAATAGAAGGGGTTTGGATTGAAGACCATAGTGAAATTAGAAAAGAGGCTAAGTCTTTTTATCATAATATTCTAGGATCAGAGGAGACTGAAGTTCTTAATGATAAACTTCTTCAAGATGTTCCTTCAGTTATAATGAATGAAGACAATAGGAAATTGATGGAGCCTATTACTCTAGAAGAAGTTCATTTAGCTCTTTTCTCTTTTAATAAGGATAAATCCCTAGGTCCATATGGGCTCTCTATATCTTTTTACCAACATAATTGGGATATAGTGAAGGATTCTTTATTGGTGGTAGTGGAATAGTCTAGGGTAAAACAATACATACCTTATAAAATAAATGCAACATATCTTACCCTAATTCCAAAAAAGAAGGATGTTGAATTGTTTGATTCTTTTAGACCCATAAGCCTATGTAATATGGCATATAATATTATCTCCAAAGTGATGGCAAATCGATTAAGGCCATTGTTAGACAAAATCATTTCAGAAGAGCAAGGAGGATTTGTGAAAGGGAGACAAATTCTGGATGGGATCATAGTAGCTCATGAAGTTATACATTCAACAACTTCAAGAAAAGAGAAAGCAATGATCTTAAAACTTGATATGAGTAAAGCCTATGATAGGGTTAAATGGGATTTTATTTTTGCAGTTTTAGAAAAGTTTGGATTCAGGAAGAAATGGGTTAGATGGATTAAAGCTTGTGTCTCTACAGTTTCTTATTCAGTTTTGGTCAATGGGTTAGTAATAAAATATTTTAAAGCCAAGAGAGGCCTTAGACAAGGAGATCCTCTATCTCCTTATTTGTTCATTATTATGGTAGAGGTTTTGAGTAAGAACTTAAAGAAGGCTTACAAATATGGGCTTATAAGTGGACTTAAGGTTAGTAATAACATCGACAACATCACCCATCAATAGTTTGTAGATGATACAACCCTTTTTGGAAGGGCAAGGATTAATGAGGCTAGAGCTTTGAATAAATTTTTAAAGGAATATGAAAGAGCATCAGGGCAAAAAGTTAATAGGACAAAATCCAAAATTTACTTCCTTAACACTCTTGCTAATATCAAAGCAAGAATTTCTAGGTTGCTTCAAATGGAGGAGGCAAATTTACCTGCAACTTATCTAGGGATGCCTTTATTTGAGGGGAGAATGAGAAGAGAATTATGGAATCTAGTTATTAGTAAAGTTTAGAATAAACTTCCAGCTTGGAAAGGTAGATGGTTATCGTTAGTAGGAAGAGTGTAGTTAATTAAGTCAGTCTTTCAAGCCATCCCAACATATTATATGTCATTGTATTCTATGCCAAAATCAGTTGAAAAAAGTTTAATCTATATTATGCGATCCTTTTTGTGGTCAGGTTTACATGATAAAAGGAAATTTCCTTTGGTGAAATGGAGCAAGGTGTGTGATGATAAAACTAGGGGAGGTCTTGGTTTAAGAGTTCTTATAGATGCAAACTTAGCTCTTAGGGGAAAAGTTATTTGGAGATTGTACAAAGAGAGTCAAAGACAATGGGCAAGAATTCTTCTAAGTATGTTGATCTCAATGACCCAAGTTTAATATTTACTGCTTTCTCTCTACCAAATGGTTCTGCTCTTTGGAATGGTTTAAAAAAATCTATTGATCTTATGATTAAAGGTTTAAGATGGGTGGTGGGAACTGGAGAAAAAAATTCTATTTGGATGGATACTTGGTGTGATAAAAAACCACTCAATTTAGATCCAATTTTGAAACCTTGGATGAGATCACTTCAAGACAAATATGGTGATAGGGTTTCAAACATTTTGTACAAAGATCAGGAAGGAAGATACAAATGGAAAGAAGATTTTTTTATGAGTATACAAGACATTGATGCTAGGAGACATTTGAGTAGAAAGATAACAACTATGATTATTCCGAGGGGAGCCAAGGATAAATTGATTTGGGAGTTGAATAGCTCAGGAGAATACACAACAAGAAGTGGATATAATGTACAACACCAACAAAATAATAATATCACTAGAATATGGAGAGATATTTGGGATAGCCCAAGCATTCCTAAAGTCAAAATGTTTGTTTGGCTAGTAGGTCATAGAAGAATTTTATCCTGGGATAACCTTATGAAAAGGGGTTTTCATGGCCCCTCTCAATGTATTTTTTGTAAAAAGGAGGAGGAGAGTATAGATCATCTCTTGGGACATTGCTCAATAGTCTAGAATCTATGGCAATGGATTCTTAATATGTTTGGTAAATGCATGGTGATGAATAGCAAAATTGAAGATTGGTTAAAGCAATGGTAGAGCACTTATAAAAGTGAGGCTTTATAGATAATATGGGATATATCAAAAGATACAATACTTTGGATTGTATGGCTAGAAAGGAATAGAAGAATATTTAAAGGAAAGGAAAGTAGTTTAGAGGTAATGAAAAGGAAGATATGTTTAGCCATAGAGGAGTCTAAACCAACCCTATCAACTCACCCAATCCCTAATCTGGAAGCAGAGAGCCTTGATAGATGGAGTCAAGTCATTAAATGGAATTATGATGTTGGGTACAAGAGAAGCAAAAAGAAGGCAAAGAATATAAAGTGGAAACCACCAGATGTGGAGTGGGTTAAATTGAATTTTGATGGAGCTTCTAAAGGAAATCCAGGACCAATAGGAGGAGGAGGAATAATTAGAAATAATAGAGGAGAGATTTTGTCTCATTACGCTTTCAATAGTGGATTTAAGACAAATAATGAAGTTGAAGCTTGGGCGGCTTTAGAAGGGTTAAAAATATGCAAACAAATGAAATGGAATAGAGTATGGATGGAAGGTGATTCTCTCATAGTAATAAATGCAATTTTGAGGAAAGCAAAGGCTCCATGGAACATACAAGAGATAATTATGGAAATTCAAGATCTTGCTAAAGAGTTTGAAGAAATCAGGTTTACACATACATTAAGGGAAGGTAACAAATGTGCAGATAGGCTAGCCAATAGAGGGGTTTTGATTGAGGATCGTGAAGTTAAATTCTCCTTTCCATGGTTAGAGGAAGTAGTAAGTTTAGTTGAAGTTGACAAGAAAATGTTGATTGCTTGAATCAATAAATGATTAAGTTTTACTTTAATGTTTTCCATTGGTAATATCTACTTTATTTTGTAATAGTAATGTGTTTTCATATAGACTATTTATTATAATTTTTGTGGTTGCACTTGTGTTTCAGGAAGGAAACTAGCAATCCAGATTTGGTAAAGCGGACTATGATAATGCGATGTTTTGGAAATATTACTCTACTAAGATGCAAGGCATAGATAGTAGAGGTGAAGTTTTGGTATTGTGAAGATTGCTATAGGAAAATGTCAAGAAGGATGCTAAATTCTGGAATATTTGTATTCATACAAAAAATTGAAAAGATCCAGAAAATGAAAATCTAGAATTCAGACATTTTATGTAAAATGATGTAGGTTTCTAGCTATAGCATCTCAATTGAGATGAGAAGTGTATCTATTTGTAAACTCTCAAGCTCTAAAGAAGAGAGTTGTAATTTGTCAAGGGTGGGGGACCCGAGTACAACCCCTTATTATCCAACAAAAAATAACACATTAATGTCATAAAATAAAACAAATATTACCAATAAAAAAAATTAAATTAAATCTTAACCATTATTTGATTCAATTAGTCAAGATTTTCTTGTCAACATTAGCTAAACTTACTATTTACTCTAACCAAGGAAAATATAATTTAACTTCACAATACTCAACTAAAACCCCTCTATTGGCCAACCTATATACACAATTGTTTCCTTCCCTTAATGTATGTGTAAACCTGATTTCTTTGAACTCAATAGCAAGGTCTTGTATTTCCACAATTATCTCTTGTATGTCCCATGGAGCCTTTTCTTTCCTCAAAATTGCATTTATTACTTTTAGTGAATCACCTTCCATCCATAATTTTTTCCATTTCATTTGTTTGCATATTTTTAACCCTTCCAAATTTGCTCAAGCTTCAACTTCATTACTTGTCTTAAATCCACTATTGAAAGCGTAATGAGACAAAATATCTCCTCTATTATTTCTAATTATTCCTCCTCCTCCTCCTAGTCTTGGATTTCCTTTAGATACTCCATAAAAATTCAATTTGACCAACTCCACATCTAGTGGTTTCCACTTTATATTCTTTGCCTTCTTTTTGTTTCTCCTGTACCCAACATCATAATTTCATTTGATGACTTGACTCCATCTATCAAGGCTCTCTGCTTCTAGATTAGGGATTGGGTGAGTTGATAGGGTTAGTTTAGACTCCTCTATGGCTAAACAAATCTTCCTTTTTATTACCTCTAAACTACTTTCCTTTCCTTTAAATATTCTTCTATTCCTTTCTAGCCATACAATCTAAAGTATTGTATCTTTTGATATATCCCAAATTATCTATAAAGCCTCACTTTTAAAAGTGCTTTGCCATTGCTTTAATCATTATTCAATTTTTCCATTCATCACCATGCATTTACCAAACATATTAAGAATCCATTGCCATAGTTTCCAAACTATTGAGCAGTGTCCCAAGAGATGGTCTATACTCTCCTCCTTTTTACAAAGAACACATTGTGAGGGGCCATGAAAACCCCTTTTCATAAGGTTATCCTAGGATAAATTTCTTCTATGACCTACTAGCCAAACAAACATTTTGAATTTAGGAATGCTCGGGCTATCCCAAATATCTCTTCATATTCTTGTGATATTCCTATTTTGTTGGTGCTTTACATTATATCCACTTCTTGTTGTGTATTCTCTTGAGCTATTCAACTCCCAAATAAACTTATCCTCGGCTTCCCTCGGAATAATCACTATAGTTATATTTATTCTCAACTATCTCCTAGCAATCAATGTCTTGTATACTTGTAAAAAAATATTATTTCCATTTGTATCTTCCTTCTTGATCCTTGTACATAATGTTTGAAACCCTATCACCATATTTTTCTTGAAGTAATCTCATCCATGGTTTCAAAATTGGATCTAGATTGAGTGGTTTTTGTATCATACCAAGTATCCATCTAAATAGAAAAAATTCTCCAATTTCTTCCACCCATCTTAGACCTTTAATCACTAAATCAAATGATTTTTTTAAACTGTTCCATAGAGCAAAACCATTTGGTAGTGAGAATGTAGTAAATATTGAGCTTGGGTCATTGGACCCAACATATTTACGTAGAAGAATTCTTGCCCGTAGTCTTTGACTCTCTTTGTACAATCTCCAAATTACTTTTCCCCTAAGAGCTAAGTTTACATATATAAGAAATCTTAAAACGATACCTCCCCTAATTTTATCATCACACATCTTACTCCATTTCACCAAGGAAAATTTCCTTTTGTCATGTAATCTTGACCAAAAAATGACCATAAAATATAGATTAAACTTTTTCCTATTGATTTTGGCATAGAATACAAGGACATATAACATGTTGGAATGGATTGTAAGACTAATTAAATTAGTTGCACTCTTCTTGCTAACGATAAACATCTACCATTCCATGTCGATAGTTTATTCTAAATTCTATTTATAACTAGATTTTGTAATTCTATCCTCATTCTCCCCTTAAATAAGGACATCCATAGATAAATTATTGGTAAATTTTCCTCCTCCATTTGAAGTAACCTACAAATACCTAATTTTATTCTAGTTGGGGTGTTTAGGAAGTAAATTTTTTATTTTTTCCTATTAACTTTCTACCTTGATACTCTTTTGTATTCCTTTACTAAATTATTCCAATCTCTGGCCTCATTTATCCTTGCCTTCCCAAAAATACTTGTATCATCTACAAATTTTTAATGGGTGATGTTGTTTATGTTATTACTAGCATTATTTCTACTTATCAGCCCATCTTTATTAGCCTTCTTCAACTTCTTACCCAATATCTCTGCCATAATAATGAAGAAATACAGTGATAGATGATCTCCCTATCTAAGACCTCTCTTGGTTTTAAAATATTTAGTTACTAACCCATTAACCAACAATGAATATAAAATTGTAGAGACACAAGCTTTAATCCACCTAACCCATTTCTTCTCAAATCCAAACTTTTCTAATATTGCAAAAAGAAAATTCCATTTAACCCTATCACATGCTTTACTCATATCAAGTTTTAAGATCATTGCTCTATATTTTCTTGAAGTTGTTGAATGCATAACTTCATGAGCTACTATGATCCTATCCAAAATTTGTCTCCCTTTCACAAATCCTCCTTGCTCTTTTGAAATTATTTTGTCTAAAAATGGTCTTAACCGATTTGCCATCACTTTAGGGATAATTTTATATACTATATTACATAGGCTTATGGGCCTAAATGAATCAGACAAAATTGTATCCTTCTTTTTTGGAATTAGGGTAAGATATGTTGCATTTATTTTATAAGGTATGTATTGTTTTACCCTAGACTCTTCCACTACCACCAATAAATAATCCTTCACTATACCCCAATTATGTTGATAGAATGTTGTAGATAGCCCAATCGGAATCGAGGATTTATACTTATCAAAAGAGAAAAGAGCTAAATAAAATTCTTCCAAAGTAATAGGCTTCATCATATTCCTATTGTCTTCATATGTTAAAAATGAAGGTATTTTTTGTTTTCATTTATCATTAAGAACTTCAAACTCCTTCGATCCTAAAATATAATGGTAAAACAACCTTGTCTCTTTTTTTTATTTCACTCTGGTCTTCAATCCAAACCCCTTATATTGATTTAATTCTACTAATTTTATATGTTAATCTATGTACTATTGTTATCCTATGAAAAAAATTGTATTTTTATCTCCTCTTAACCAAGTTTGACTCGATTTTAATCTCCAAAATTTCTCTTCCTTACTCAAAATATTGAAACTCCCTTTCCTTTGAGCTTGGATTCTTATGATCAACTTTTTGGAATTTTTAAAGTTTATATTTTAGTTCTTTCTTCTAATATATGTTTCCAATAGTGTTCTTGTTCCATTATTTTAATCTAGATGCCATTGATTTAATTTGTTTGGAAGTGTATACAACCCATCGTTTCTTGAAGAATTCCATGTTTGTGCTATTATATCAACAAATTGAGGATTATCTTCCCACATCTGCTCATATTTAAAGTATGATCTTTGTTTGAATTCACTTACCACCATATTAACTCTTATTTGCCAATTATTTGAACCAATAATTGTCAAGGTATTACTTTTAGCACAAGACCCTTCATCTAGCCAATGATATGAGACAATGCACTTGTCTAATTTTTTTGTTATTAGGTTTTGGCCTCTCCTATTGATGGTCCAAATATGGTTTTCTTCTTCAAACTCATCCTCCCATAGATTACTATTTTGAATAAAAGTTGAGAAATCTCTCATACTTTGGGTTAATTTTCTAATTCCCCTAAATTTTGCATCTAGCTTGGTCATGGCATTAAAAAAACCTATGATCATGAATCAAGTTTCTTGGCATTTACTTCTCATAAGGGCTTCAATCCCACTTCATACTTCTAATATGTCTGACTGAGTTGTAAGTCCATAGACATTGATAAGGATGAAACAAATATCAACAAAGCAGCATGTGACTAAAGAGGTTATCCAATGCCCAGTTTTATGAATGGTTACACATAAGGTTCTAATAGGATTCCAACGCATTAGAATTCCCCCTATCACTCCTTCAGAATCCATAGCATCCCATCCACATTTTTCTCATACTGCTTTTATATTTTTAGAAACTTCTTCATTTGTCATTTTAGTTTCCTAAATACAAAGGATATTAGGCTTATTACTTAAATAGATGTCCCTAATACATCTCTACTTTGAGGGGGCATTAGAACCTCTTATATTCCATGAGATGGTAATCATGTCTCATTAGGGGCTATTGGCCTTGCCTATGAATTACCAATAATATTTTGTTGTTTGGTAAAGGGAAGTTCAACCAACTTAATTTGTGTTCCTTTCTCTATGTTTGCTCTTGCTTCCTTGGATCTCTCTTGATAATTTGAGGGTTTTCCTCTTTTTGCCTTGTTTGTATCGAGAGTAGAATTTATTATTCTATTCCTAAATATTCTTTCACAACTTTCCTTTTTATTTGATTTATCCTTTCGTGGCTCTACTACAGAAGCTTTTGATTTATCCAACTCATTTTACAGTATTTCCTTATTAATGGTAGAGGTGTTAACATCTAACACTCAATTTTATCTACTAATTTTCTTCTCCTAAATGGTGCATGGTACTTCAAGAGAGTCTTCAAAATCTGATGAGACATGTTCTTTAGGTTCATAAAAAATGTTCGTCCCTAAAGCAAGATCATATTGAATAGACGATTCCTTATTAATATTTGTTTATGTTATACTATGTCCTCTAAGATTTGATCTTATTTTTCTTCATATTCTAAAGCCTCAAAAGAATTATAATTTCTTCTAATATCCTTCCTTATTGGTCTCCATTGTCTATTTACTTTCATTTGTCTATACCTATTTTTTAAAAGTTGAAAACCATCCTCAACCATGTCCATTTGTAAGTTTCTCTTACCATTTTCTACATATGTTTTTGTTGGACTCTTCTTATGGCATGATCTCTCAAATTACCCCACCTTATAACATCTTTTACATCTAACATATATATTTTCATAATCCATGGTTTAGGTCCACAATTTACCCCCATAATTAAGAATGATTGATTTTGGTAAAGGTTTACTTATATCAATTATGACCAATATCAGAGCATAAATATCCAAGAATCCATCTTTTGTAGTTTTTGAAACCTCAAGGAAATATTCTAGAGTGTTTCCTATTTTCTTGAACTTTTTCATATCCCAAAATTCAATCGGTAACCCATACAACCCAATCTAGACTGGTACTAGGGATAAATTTACATTTTTAGGTGCAAAACCTTCATACCAATTGGTAAGGAAGAGTCTTGCTCTTCCCATAAACCAAGGACCCTCTTTAAGGATTCTATATCTTTCCTTGAAAGAAAAATGGCTAGGAAACAAACCTTTGAGAAGAAAGGATAGACTCACTCCTGGAGACTTCCAACTCCTATCAATCCATATTCTCAAGTTTGAAGCCCCTAACTAAGACCCATTAAATTTACCAAAAAGTGCCATATCTTTAAGCAACAAGGATCTATCCTCTGCGAGGCCCTCACTAAAGTCTACTATTGGAGAAGATTCTAAGGATTTAGTTATGAATCTATCCATGGAAAGGATCTAAAACTCAAAATCTACTGAAATTTACCAGAATATCCTATAACAATTATAATAATTGATAAGAAAACCTATAATAATTTGCATGAAAATTTTCTAAGATAAATAAGGGGAAAAATAAACTTAGCTTAAATTTTTTTTATCATAGATAAAATGTCTTACCTCACTATTGCCCTAAATCTCCATTTCTCATCTCATCATCTAAACCCTAGCTAACAAATATTTGTAATTTTGTTTTTCATGACTTGAAAATTATCACTGCCCTTATTCCAAATGGGTGACTTCATAGGATTGTATCACCCTCAATATTGCTTAGATTCCTTCATATAACCACTCATTTTAAAACTCTTCAAATATTGCACAAATTGGTCCAAGAATCATTTGAATCATACAACCCTTTGCAAAAATATGGCTCCTAAAGAATGAGACGTTTTTCTAAAAAATACCCTAAATCTATTTTCTGTAGGTAAACTCAAAATTCTAACCATATCGGCATACTCCATGAAGTCTTACATAAAAAATTTTAGGTCCAAGGTGTAGACCAACTAGTGCGGTGAATCCTCGTAAAGGGGATGAATGCCTAAGGTTCAAATCTCAGGCCTCGCCAAACTGAACGCTTGTCCCTTTTTTGGTGCTCTCAACAGCATAAAAGGTTTAAAATGATTGTGGCATGCTGGTTATAGGGGCGTACTGCACAAAGTATTGTGTGGCAGCTTCTAGAGGGAATAACGCAAAATACTATGACAGCCATAAAAGACAGACAGTGTATCCAGATCATCATGGCAGCTACCGATTCATATGGGTTATATGAGATTGAAATAGACCCCACCCATATTACATCATCACCACATAGTGGTCTTAGAACAAATCTTGGGTATTACCAATGTATCATATGGCAAGATTCGAACCTTGGTCTCCTCCTTGAAATGTTGAGGAATCTAACCGGTTGAGCTAATGCCACTTAATATATTTTTTTAATATATATTTTTTTAATATACATTTTTTTATGGGTTATATGAGATTGAAATGAGCCTCACTCGTATTTTTTTTTGAATTTAGTGAAAACCTCTTGCGGGGTTGCCTTGGTATGAGAAACCACGACTAGGGGGTTCTAAACAGTCAAAATCACCCGAGAGTTGCGTATGGCCCTGATTGCACCAATATTATCAACTAGATTTTGGTGCCCAATGTGTGTTTGGTAGGGTGGAGATTCAAACCAGGGAACTCCCTTGGAGGATTGCCCTACCCTCTCCAACTCACCTACAACACATGGGTCGCTTGTATTACATCATCACTACATAGTGGTATTACAACAAAGCTTGCATATTATCCATGTATCTTTTGACAAGATTCAACTTGGATATCCTCCTTGAAATGTTGAGGAATATAACCAGTTGAGCTAATGCCACTTGATCTTTTTTATATACATTAACACCATATAATTTTTTTATTTTAAAAATAATAATAATGATTTTATTTTTTAAAATAAATTATTGGTGTTTTCTATTGGGGCATTCTCATAAAAAATAACAATTTTTTTTTTTGACAATGGAGCCATGGGTCAATGGTTGAGACATATGGGTGACATAGCTCACACCAAGGTTCAATTCCCAGTGGCACCGATTAGGCTATATGAAAGGGTAACCTTTTCAAAATAGATACACTTCTCATCTTAATTGAGATGCTAAAGCTAGAAACCTACACCATTTTACATAAAATGTCTAAATTCTTGATTTTCATATTTTGGATCTTTTCAATTTTCTGTATGAATGCAATTAATTCAAAATTTAGCATTTTTCTTGACATTTTCCTATAGTAGCCTTCACAATGCCAAAACTTCACCTCTACTATCTATGTCTTACATCTTAGTAGAGTAATATTTCCAAAACATCACACTATCATAGTCCGCTTTACCAAATATGGATTGCTAGTTTCCTTCTTGAAACACAAGGGAAACCACACAAATTATAATAAATAGTCTAAATGAAAACACGCAATTGTTACAAAATAAAGCAAATATTACTAATGAAAAACATTAAAGTAAATCTTAATCATTAATTGATTCATGCAATCAATATTTTTTTGTCAGCTTCAACTAAAATTTCTACTTCCTCCAACCATGGAAAGGAGAATTTAACTTCACAATCTTGAATCAAAACCCCTCTATTTGCTAGCTTATCTGCACATTTGTTTCCTTCCCTTAATATATGTGTAAACCCGATTTCTTCAAACTCTTTAGAAAGATCTTGAATTTCCATAATTATTTCTTGTATGTTCCATGGAGTCTTTGCTTTCCTCAAAATTGCATTTACTATGAGAGAATCACTATCCATCCATACTCTATTCCATTTCATTTGTTTACATATTTTTAACCCTTCTAAAGTTGACCAAGCTTCAACTTCATTATTTGTCTTAAATCCCCTGTTGAAATTATAATGAGACATATTCATTTTTGGATCTTCTTCAATTTTTAAAATATAAATATTCATCATCCTTATTCTTGATAATTTTCAATCTTGTTCATCCATCTATCCAAGTGAAATCCTGATTAGTGATGGTTTTTTATGATGACAAGCTACCATTATGCCATTTGAATATTCATAATCGCTTTATTGGTTCCATGCTTTTGTTTCTTTTCTCTAATATTTTGAATGGTTGATCCTATTGTTCTCTGATGTTGTTGCACCCCTTTGAAATCCAAAAACATTATGTTTTTTATACCAAACACTACCATACTTGATGCTTTTCTAATTCCGTGTAGATCTAAAATATTGATGCCTTAAGCCATGCCACCAGGATCATTGCTAGTCGGGGTGGTGTGGGTGTCGATATGCTACAACCTTAACTTGACATTTTGTTCCCTTTGATTCTTCAATAACTTTTTTTTTTTTTTTTAATTATTCTTCACAATCTTCTCTGTTATATCTTTCTTTTGGTACATCCATGTGCACTTCTGACAAGGCTTCATTTTGTTGTTGCTTCTTCCATGGAATTTATTGTTGCTGCTACTGTTTTTCTAATGGTTCTTCAACTTTTTCCCTTACCATGATTGCTTCTTGCTTCTCCTTGGATCCTTACTTCTTAATATTTTCTTTTGAATGTGACCATGAAATTTCACATTGTCATCTATATTTTTTCCTTTTATTATATATTTTTTATTAATTTATTTTAGTTCCCTCTAAAGATTTTTTATTTCTTCTTCATACCCTTTGATGGTGATCTTTAAACTAGCTATATTTTTATAAGGTTCCATTGACTCAAGAATACATGCTCTATTTCATTCCATGACAAAATTCTTTCCTTAACATGAATTTCCTTAGTAAGAATATCCCACCAATCATAAACTTCCTCTTTTAAAAGATATAAAAGTTTGAAATTCCAAAAAAATCTCACCAGAATATATAGATCTAAACTTCATCCACCATTCTCAAGCATTAATGTCATCATTTCTAGTGAAAATTGGTAACTCCATGATCTCAATCCAAAAAATCTCTAAAGCAGCTAGGGCTTTGAAAAGAAAAGAAAAACTCCTTTAATTCCTACTATCACTAATAGAACAATTTAAATGCAATATAATTGACATAAAAAGTAATGCAACCGTCTATTACGACTTTGCATTAATCCATTACCAAGATTCTCCTTCAAAGGGTTCAACATTGTTGCACAAATTGTTGTTGTTATTGCAAATAAGCGTGCATGATTTCGATGGCACTGCGGTTCTTCTCGATGGCATCGATAATCTTAAAAAATTATTTTGTTGGTAAACAAGATATCGTAGTTGAAAGTCAAATCACTTCTCTTTGCTAGTAATATTCAAATTGCTTCTTTTTGTTAGTAATATTATTGATAATCTTCTCCTTTGGTAATCTCCTCTTTCACAAATCTCCTCTTGCCCTAACTCTTCTATTACTAATAATATTCTCTTCCATATTCATACCCTCCCGCCACCCCACAACCTCCAATTGTTTTTCAAAAGTAACACCAAAATTAATTTTGATGATCCTAATTTTTAGACATTTCTATTTTACCTTGAGTCAAAGTAGCTTCCTTATGTTAGTTGAATTGTTTTTTCAATGAGTTTACATAGGTTTTTATGAGGGGTCCTAGTCCCCTCATACCGAGTGGGATTTGAACCTTGGACCTCTCAAAGAGAGGCTAAAGCCCTTACCACTATAGTAAACTTGCAGCTTATTTTTTCAACGACATTACACAAGTTTTTATAAGGGGTACTGGTCTCCCTCATATCGAGTGGGGTTTGAATCTTGAACCTCTCATAGAGAGGCCAAAGCCCTTACCACCGCAATAATCTTGCAACTCGGTTGAATTATTATTTATAGTTCTTATTTCTAAAAATATCTATATTACCATAGATCAAAGTAGATTCTTTGTGTTAGCTCTATTATTGTAGATGATCCTTTTATATATATTCAAATCATGTAACACTTTTTCTAACATAAATTTTTCGTGATGAATATTATATGTATAAAAAAATTAAGAGAAAGATAATAATATAATATATTTTTTTGGTTGGATAATAAGGGATTGTACTAGGGTCCTCCACCCTTGAAAAATTACAACTCTCTTCTTTAGAGCTTGAGATTTTACAAATAGATACACTTATCATATCAATTGAGATACTATAACTAGAAACCTATATTATTTTACATAAAATGTCTTAATTCTTGAGTTTCATTTTTTGGATCTTTTCAATTTTCTGTATGAATACAAATATTCCATAAATCAACATCTTTCATGAGATTTTCCTATAACAACCTTCACAATACAAAACTTCACCTCTACTATCTATGCATTGCATCTTAGTAGAGTAATATTTCCAAAACATCATACTATCATAGTCCACTTTACCAAATCTAGATTGTTATTTTCCTTCCCGAAACACAAGTGTAACCACAAAAATTATAATAAATAGTTAATATGAAAACACATTATTGTTACAAAATAAAGCAAATATTCCAATGGAAAACATTAAAATAAATTTTAATCATTAATTGATTCAAGCAATCAACATTTTCTTATCAACTTCAACTAAACTTACTACTTCCTCTAACCATGGAAAGGAGAATTTAACTTCACGATCCTCAATCAAAACCCCTCTATTGGCTAGCCTATATGCACATTTTTTTCCTTTCCTTAATGTATGTGTAAACCTAATTTCTTCAAACTCTTTAGCAAGATCTTGAATTTCCACAATTATCTCTTGTATGTTCCATGAAGCCTTAGCTTTCCTCAAAATTGCATTTATGTTGATGTATATTTTATAGTTTTTCATACTTGTGCTTAGTATTTGCACCTTTACATCAACTTGCTTAGCTCGCTCTGGTTCTTTTGAGTCCTTCTGGGCTTTGATCTGACATCTCTAGCTCCTTCTAGGCCTAAAGATACCTCTTGAGCTTGTTATTTTATCTTCTAGTGGGAAGCTTGTTAGTCCTGTGTTGATTATTATTTGTACATCTTGAGGAATCATTTCCTATGTAAGTGATTCCTCCCTTCTCATGTTTGGTGTGTAGAGTGTGACTTAGTATATGAGATATTGCTTTGTGCATTCTTGTGTTGGTTTCACTCTTCTCAATTCATATATTGTGATAGTTCTTGGTTTTTGGATCTTGGAGAGTGAAGTACTTGGATTCTAACTTCGGTTAGTTGAGTACTTCTACATGGTACCAGAGCTTAAGTTATTTCAAGGACTAATCTATTTCTAGATTGTTTTGCATAACCCATTTTTTTAAAATTATATGCCCTCACCTCGTCCACTCAAGATCTTGTTAATCAAAAAGTTCAAAAATCTAATATATATGTTTCTTAGTGACTTATTCTTTCAGGTGTTCATCTCAAGTTGCACTCAAACTAGGCTCTTGGTAAAATTTTGGAGACCACTAAAAAAATTGTCCATTTTCATCCCGAACGGACCTCATTGTTGCATCTAGAACGCGCCAAAACCTATAGACAACCTCTAAAATTGTCCAAATTCGTCACCGACATCCCAATACAATTTCGTGTTTCTTTGTATTCTCATTTTTTTAGACAATAGTTGTTCAGTCATATTTTTTTGTAGTTTTAGAAGCTCATAACTTTTGAATAATATCTCGTACTTGAGTGTCACTTTTTTGTAAGTGTTTAGTTTTTCAAGAGCTTCAAATTTATGCATCCTATTTGCATAAATTATGCACCTAGACTATAATTTATAGCTTAATACACCTTTTTAAAAGGCCAAAATATGTAAATACACTGAGTTATAAAGTATCCAACTACAAATTAGGGGGTTCTTCAGATTAGTAATCAAGGGGAGTGCAATAGTGTATTTGTTGTGTTCTTGTGATTCATTTCCTCTTACTATGGATTCTTATTCTCTTCCAACATTAACTACATATAATTAATTTACTTAGAAAATTAAAGTAACAATAAAACTAAGGAAAAAAAGATATTCAAGAATCATGATAGGGGATGAAACTTAACCAGTAGATGAACCACACAAAACAAAATGGTTGAAAAATGTGACTTGGCCCTTGGCTTTCTTTGTAGTTGTGTTTCTCCAGACATCAAGTTTCACATTGTGATATTAGATAAGCATGGGTCAAGTTAGGAACTCTATTTGGTCAAATAAATAATATTCGAGAGCACTTGCTAGAAAACGGTCTTATGGGTTTGGATCCTAATGACTATGGGGATATCAAAGAATACTTGACCAAATTCAACCATTTAAGAAGTGAACTAAAAGAATGTGGAGTAGAGAAGAAATATCAATAGATGATTTTATGTGTTCTATCCAAACTTAGGACACAATGTTTGTATCAACTTTCCATTTTATTAGAAGAACATTATGGATAACATATCAGATGCCTTCCTTCAGTGAATTTTCCAATGAGTTGTGCAAGGAATAAGATAAACTTGTGCAAATGGGAGTCATGAAAGCATCTAAGTCTCATGCCTTAGTTGCCCAACACGACAAAAAAGAGAAAAAAATGGAAGCAAAGAGTCGAACAAACTTAAAGGAACTAAAAAGGAGAACTCTCAATCACCTACTTTCTCTACTACTCCAAAACCTAGTTCACAAACTTCTACTTATAAAAATGGAAAAAATAAGAAGAAAAAGTTAACTTGTGTCTTTTGCAAAGGCAATCGCAGTGAGTCTAAGTGCCTTGAAAAGGAGATACACCAATTGAAAGAACTTCTTTCTAAGAACAATATCAATGAATCTACTTCAAGCACAAAGGACTCAATAAATTAAAAAGAAAAGGGTAAAGGCAAATCCCTAATGGCAGTGACATTTCCACCTTCTAGAAATTGGGTATTTGACTTGGATAAATCACATTATATGGCCTCATATTCAGAGAATTTTTTTTCCTTGGAACCTTGTGATGTTTCACAAATTATTTTGGGCAACAACACTAGTGTTGATGTATCTAGGAAAGGGGATATTGAAATTGGTGAAGGCACATTTGAATATGTTCTCCATGTTCCCTCATCAGAAAATCTGCTATCTTTTAGATTGCACATAGTGGTATAGGGAAGAGAATTGAATTTGAACCTGAGATAGTGTCAATCAGAGAGTTAGATAGTGATACTGCAATGGTTCATAGTATTTGTGATAGGCAGGAAAAATAGTATAATTTCACTCACTTTGCTCCTGATTCACCTTCTTTGACATCGTTGGCTCACTTAGACCAAATAAGCAAATTATGGCATGAAAGGTATGGACACTTGAACTACAACTACCTTCAGTAGCTCAGTTCGAAGGATACAATCATTGGATTGCCCCTTGTACACTTTATAGATGGATTTTGTGAAGGATGTATCCTTGAAAAACATCTCAAGGAGATATTTGAGAAGGGAAATGCATGGAGGGCTACTCACATCCTATAGTTGATTCACAGTGGTCTTTAGGGACCATTTCCTTCCTTATCGTTTGATAAATCTAGATAGGTCGTAGTATTTGTTGATGAATTCTCTCGATATACTTGGATTTACTTTCTTCACAAGAAGAGTGAAGTCTTTGTAAAATTTCAAAGCTTCAACGCCTTAGTTAAGAAACAAGTAAAGAAAGACATATAGATTCTTTGGGTTGATAATGGCAAGCAATATGTCAACAATATAGTTCACAAATATTTGCACCTTAAAGGGTATTTAGATTCAACATTCAGTTGTATAGACACCCCAATACAATGACATGGTAGAGAGGAAGTTTTAAACGCTCAAGGAGATGAGCAATTGCATGATACAATCTAGATCTCTTTATGCACATTTATGGGTTGAGGCTATGAATCATGCAAACGACATTCATAATCAGATTCCACATAGAGTAGTAGAAGATATCACCCCTTTCGAGGCCTTATTTTGCTAGAAACGCAAAGTTGCTCATTTTTTAGTATTTGGGTCTCCTGCTTGGAACCACATCCCTTCTAAAAAGTAAAAATTCTTTCAACCACAAAGTAGACATTGCATTTTCATCAGATATGTAGATGGCACAAAGGGGTATCAACGTCTTCATCCCACCACTCATGAGCTTATCATTGTAAGAAGTGTTTGCATGAAGGAATCCGTTCATGATCCTTATTTGAACACTTCCTCATCTACATCTATAATAGTAGATATAATGGATTTAATGTTTTAATTAGATTCATATTCTTCATTAAATAGTTCAAATTCAACTTCAGAGACTTCTTTATCTAGTAGTGACTTTGAGTGTTCTGAACCCTCTACTTCGAGTAACACAAAGGATGATGCTTATCCTCATGCTCCTACTATACTTGCCACAACACCATTGTGGGCCCACAAGAATCTTGAGTTAGTTGGAAGTTTAGCTGAAGACCCTTTTGACACATGACTGACTAGGTCAAAAATACTGAGTATCCACATGTATTCTTGGCTACAAACTTCGATCCACAGACATTTGGAGAGGCCTTAGGCATTCTCAAGTGGGATGCAACTATGGAGGATGAGTATGATTCCTAATATAGGAATCACACTTGGGATTTAGTTGATCTTCCTCAGGAAAGGAAGCTTGTTCGATGCAAGTGGGTGTATCAGACTAAGTTCGCAACAGGTGGATCAATGAGAAAACACAAGGCACGCTTGGTTGCTAAAGGTTTTTCCTAAGTACATATCATAGACTATTCAGAGACATTTTATCCCATAGCAAAGATGACATCTATTTGATTGGTTCTTGCTATTGTTGCTTCTCATAAATGGGAAGTTCATTAAATGGACATAAAGAGTGCATTTCTTCACAGGGATTTACATGGAGCAACCACATGGCTTCATTTAGAATTCTTCCTTAGTTTTTCCACTTCAAAAATCCATTTATGGCCTTAAGTAAGCCCCATGGGCTTGGTATGCCAAGATGGATGCCTATCTTCTCTCCCTCAACTTTTCACGATACCATTTTGATTCAAACGTCTACATATTGCGTTCGGGTGATGATATTATAATCCTTGTACTTTATATTGATGATTTGCTTATCATTGGGAGTTCCACATCATCCATTTAGGCAATTAAGTATGCCCTTTAGGACCATTTTTCCATGGTATATTTGGGGTTGTTGCACTACTTTCTTGGTATTGAGATCACACAATATTCAATAAGGATATTCATTGCATAGACTAAATATGCTAGGGATATTATACTTCGGTTTCACATGGGTGATTGCAAGCCATATCTGACTCCTTTTCTTTTGGGGGTAAAGCTTGAGGCTGACTGCTCTACACCATTGGCAAATGTGATACTGTACCAACAACTTGTTGAGTCTTATCTACCTAACACATACCAGACTTGATATAGCATATTTAGTTGGCATGGTTTCTTGCTTTATGTAGGAACCACACGACCTTCATTGGAAGGTTGCCAAACAAATACTGTAGTACATACAAGCGACACTATAATTCGACATCCAATATTCAACAAGCATTGAGATCGATATTATGGGATACACTGATTCAGATTGGGTAGGCAATTCTTTGGATCACAAGTCTACTTTCGCTTATAACTTTCACTTAGGTTTTGGTCTAGTATGTTGGTTGAGTAAGAAGCAACATGCTATTTCTCTATCATCTATTGAGATCGATTATCGAGGAGTTATAAACACAATGA
Organism: Wollemia nobilis; assembly: GCA_028583015.1. Lineage (NCBI taxonomy): Eukaryota > Viridiplantae > Streptophyta > Pinopsida > Araucariales > Araucariaceae > Wollemia > Wollemia nobilis. The sequence continues at coordinate 1,276,236 of JAQPPZ010002203.1, read as the reverse complement.
TAAAAGCCATCTAGTTCTAACATATTCTCATGAAGTTTGGCATTGCATTCCATAGGCCATCTGATCATTTTTTATGACAACCTGAGTACGATTACCATTTCACAAAATTTGGTCCACCACCAACGAACCAAGCACATCGAGATTCATATGCACCATATCAAATATCTTATTCAGGAGTGCATCATTGATCTTCACAACTGTCTGACTTCAGATCAAATCATCGACATCTTCACCAAATCCTTCATCGAGAGCAAGTACACTCAACTATAAGCTCTTCTTAGGGTTAGGCACATCAATATTGGCTAAGGGGTCTCTCACCTCCTTCTCTTTCTTCATGGTCTTCTATTTTAGGGGGTTTTCCTTTCTTTTTACTATTGATTTGATCATTGCATTGTATTGAGTTCATTATGGCGCATCCGCCAGGACTCACAAAACACTACCTACCTAAGTTGCACTTATGGGGGGTTGTTGGTGCATATTTTATACTTTTTTGTACTTATGCTTAGTATTTGCACCTTTACATTAGCTTGCTTAGCTTGCTTTGGTTCTTTTGAGTCCTTTTGGGCTCCGATTTGACATCTCTAGCTCCTTCTAGGCCTAGAGATACCTCTTGAGCTTGTTATTTTATCTTCTAGTGGGAAGCTTGTTAGTCCCACATTGATTATTCTTTGTAAATATTGAGGAATCACTTCCTATATAAGTGATTCCTCCCTTCTCATGTTTGGTGTGTGGAGTGTGACTTAATATATGAGATATTGCTTTGTGCATTCTTGTGTTGGTTTCACTCTTATTAATTTAGCTATTGTGATAGTTTTTGGTTTTCGGATCTTGGAGAGTGAAGTACTTGGATTCTAACTTCGGTTAGTTGAGTACTTCTACAATTTATTACTATGAGAGAATCACCTTCCATCCATATTCTATTCCATTTCATTTGTTTACATATTTTTAACCCTTCTAAAGCCGCCCGAGTTCCAACTTCATTATTTGTCTTAAATCCACTATTAAAAGCGTAATGAGACAAAAAATCTTCTCTATTATTTCTAATTATTCCTCCTGTTATTGGCCCTAGATTTTGATGCAGGAGCATCCAACAGCACCTGCGGCAGAAGCATCCAGTTGCGGGAGGGCCACTTCGGAAGAGTCGGCTCAGGAAGAAGAAGAAGAAGGCAAGAAAAATCTGATGCAGGAGCATCCAGCAGCACCTGCGACAGAAGCATCCAGTTGCGGGAGGGCCATTTCGGAAGAGTCGGCTCAGGAAGAAGAAGAAGAAGGCAAGAAATTTTTTTCTAAGGCAGAGGAAGAAGAACGTCGTGATTTCGCGACGTGTCGCGAAATCACGACAGAAAAATGCAAAGGAGGCGCAGTGGGAAAAATGTCGTGATTTCGTGACACGTCGCGAAATCGCGACAGCGGAGCGGTGGCAAAGCGAAGGCAATGGAGAGGTCGCGATTTCACGACATGTCACAAAATCGCGACAATGAAGGTGCGGAGAGGTGAAAGCGGAGAATTGTAGCAAAATCACGACGTCGCGATTTTGCGACGTCGCGAAATCATGACGTCAGAAAGGCGAAGGCGAAGGTGGAGGTTTGTGTAGCGAAATCGCGATGTCGCGAAATCGCGACACCAAAAGATAAAGCGGTGCAAGGCAGAGGACGGTCGTGATATCACGACGTTGCAATGTTACGAAAAAATTATGAGCGGAAGGCTGAGCGGCGAAACGATCGCGATATCGCGACATATTTCAAAAATGAAGGCACGAAGGCTGAAAGGTCGCGATATCGCGACCAAAACTGCACAGAAGCATAGGGAGGCCAGAACGTCGTGATATCGCGACATGTCGCGATATCGCGACGGAGAGAGAAGAAGGCGAAGAAGGAGAAGGCGATGGCGAGAAACGCGATAGGCGGTATTTTTGGGACCGTTCAAAGACGACACGTGGCACAAAGTGCAGTTAAGGCGGGTGATTACCCAGAAGCGCAGGAAACGACGAGGATGGGTCACGCAGAGTGATCCGATGGAAGCGACGGTGACAGAGGTCGTGCGGAGTGGTGCCATAAATCGGGTTGTTGTCGATTTTCATGAGGAACATTTCATGCAGTTTCCTTTAAATGCATGCTGGAATGGCAGATCGGGGCAGTTGCCATTTATGAAGAGAAATTGAAGACTCGGTCGTAGGAAGCCGATGTGGCAGGTTTTGATGATGTGTTCTTTTGGAGTATCATTAATGGCTCAGAGGGTCGGGGCCTCTATAAAAACCCAGTTTTCTATAATAGTCGGGGGGGGATTGAGGAAGATTGCACGCAAAGGGTGGAAGTGCGAAGACCAAGCCGAGCACTGGTCATTGTAAGCCTGCGGGCTGTTTGTATGTATTTTTTAGATTAATGCAAGAGATTTTCTGAACTGCATGAGTGAGTGCGTGTGATTGTTTCTCGGTCCCTCGTCAGATTTCCTTTAGATGCTCCATCAAAACTCAATTTACCCACTCCACATCTATTGGTTTCCACTTTATATTCTTTTCCTTCTTTTTGCTTCTCTTGTACCCAACATCATAATTCCAATTAATGACTTGACTTCTCTACTTCTAGATTAGGGACTGAGTGAGTTGATAGGGTTGGTTTAGACTCCTCTATGACTAAACATATTTTCCTTTTCATTACCTCTAAACTCATTTCATTTCCTTTAAATATTATTCTATTCCTTTCTAGCCCTATAGTCCAAAGTATTGTATCTTTTGATATATCCTAAATTATCTGTAAAACCTCACTTTTATAAGTGCTTAGTCATTGTTTTAACCAATCTTCAATTTTGCTATTCATCACCATGCATTTACCAAACATATTAAGAATCCATTACCATAGATTCCAGACTATTAAGCAATGTCCCAAGAGATGGTCTATACTCTTCTCCTCGTTTTTACAAAGAATACATTGAGAGGGGCCATGAAAACCTCTTTTCATAAGGTTATCCCAAGATAAAATTCTTCTATGACCTACTAGCCAAACAAACATTTTGACTTTAAGAATGCTTGGGCTATCCCAAATATCTTTCCATATTCTAGAGATACTATTATTTTGTTGGTGTTGTACATTTTATCCACTTATGTATTCTCCTGAGCTATTCAAATCCCAAATCAATTTATCATTGGCTCCCCTCAAAATAATCATAGTTGTTATCTTTCTACTCAATTGCCTCCTAGCATCAATGTATTGTATACTTGTAAAAAAAATATTCTTTCCATTTGTATCTTCCTTCTTGATCCTTGTACAAAATGTTTGAAACCCTATCACCATATTTGTCTTGAAGCAATCTCATCCAAGGTTTCAAAATTGGATCTACATTGAGTGGTTTTTTATCACACCAAGTATCCATCCAAATAGATTTTTTTTCTCAAGTTCCCACCACCCATTTAAAACCTTTAATGATAAGATCAATAGATTTTTTAAACCATTCCAAAGAGGAGAACCGTTTGGTAGAGAAAATACAATAAATATTAAACTTGGGTTATTGGGATCAACATACTTACTTGAAGAATTCTTGCCCATTGTCTTTGATCCTCTTTGTACAATTTCTAGATTACTTTTCCCTTAAGAGCTAAGTTTGCATATATAAGAACTCTTAAACCAAGACCTGCCCTAGTTTTATCATCACACACCTTGCTCCATTTCATCAAAGGAAATTTCCTTTTATCATGTAAACCTAACCATAAAAAGGATCGCATAATATAGATTAAAAAATTTCAATTGATTTTGGCATAGAATACAATAACATATAATCTGTTGGAATGGTTTGTAAGATTGACTTAATTAACTGCACTATTTTTGTTAATAATAACCATCTACCTTTCCAAGCTGAAAGTTTATTATGAACTTTACTAATAACTAGATTCATAATTCTATCCTCATTCTCCCCTCAAATATAAAGACATCCTTAAAAAGTTGCTAACAAATTTACCTCCATTTGAAATAACCTACAAATTCTAGCTTCGATGATAATAATATAATATTAAACTTAACAATTTTGAAATTTATTTAAAATTTATTTATTATTCCTTTCATCCTATAAATTCCAAGCATGACCAATTCTCCATAAAATAGATATTACTTCATTTTTTTTTTTTAATACAATGAGAAGTACAACTATGGGCCACCATGGTGGGGGCACAAATGGGGCCTTCCCTCCTCATGATTCTAATTTGGATATCCTAAATGAAAGTCCAAAGTTTGATTTTCTCCTGATAATTGTTAATCTTTAATAATTATTTTATATATTAAAATTATAATTTTTTTTTTTTTTTTTTTTTGGTATATAGAAGCAATGGTTACAATCACGATTTTTAGTAACTATTAGCACAGCTGGTAGGGTTCAAACTATCTATGAAGGCTCCCAGGACTTCCACCGTCTCGGTACATGGTAACCCGGCGTGAGATGGGGACCGCCGGACGCACAGGGGTTGCACCGTCGTCATCAATCTGGCGCACCACAACGTAAAAACAATAAATATAAAAAGTATTATAAAAAACATTATAATATTTATCAAATAACATTAGTTCAAAATTCAACATATTAATTTTAAGGAGATTGAACTTAAAATCTTACAAGAAATATTTTAAAAAGATTGAACTTAAAATCTTTCGAGAAATACATGCATATTAAGTTATTATAAGACCACAAGTCACTTTAATCCTAAAAAAATATTAAAATATTTTAAATTTAACATGATTATAATATAAATTAAATTAGACCTATCTTAATCCCAAAAAATATTATAATATTTTAAACTTAAATTCATTTAATAACAAAATTATTCTAGATACCCTTAGATAAATGTTTATAGCATCGTAACCCTTGATTTAGTAACTTCAAACCTAAACACCTTTCAAATCGTCTAAGACAAACCTTTTTTTATCAGTCATATCAATAAATGCTTTAAATAATAATATGAAAAAGGTTGAAAAATTGAGCCTCACATCTTCTTTATGGTCTGGAATTCCTCTATACAATATGTAAAAATAAATAAAATATTTAAGTCGTCTAGAATTCCTCTATATAATATGTAAAATTGAAAAACAAGATGAAAACAAACAGTACATCTGGATAAAGATCCTAGAAAATAAGTCAGTTATTTGCATAACAGCATGTTATTTTGCTCCCAAGAATTCTAAATTCTATAAGAAACATGACCTTAACAGAGAAGACCCATACTCCTCCCTAAAAAGAGACATTTCAATATACAGTAAGTTGGGGGAGATTATATTAATTGGAGATTTCAATGCAAGGACAACAAATAAGCAAGCTAACATTCTAGAAGGTAACAAAGATATTGATATTAATCCTCTTTAGATGCCAGAAGAAGAAAATCAACAGTGGACCAAGACTTCAGAAGATGAGCATGGGGCTATCACGCAATATGGAGAAGAGTTGTTAGGTCTTTGCAGCATATACAATTTGATTATTTGCAATGGGATGAACAAATGGAAAAATTCAGGAAAGTATACATGCAAAACATATAAGGGACAAAGTGTAATAGACTATGTAATATGCTCACATAATTACATACCAAAAATAGAGGAGCTAGAAGTGGAATATTCTCCATTGGAACTTAAGTCAGATCACAACCCAATTGTTATGAAACTTCAAATGCATGGAGACAAACCAAGGGAAAAACACTTGCAAGGCAATCAAAATAAATATCCTCACAAGGGAAACATTCTCTTCTTAACAGATGAAAATCGGCAGAATTTAGAGCAATATTAAATAATAAGTTACAGGAAAGGGAAGAACTACATCACAGTAGTAGAGATTACAGTAAGAGTGAATGGTTAATGCAAGTTATTCAAGAAGCTCTAAACAAATGCAAGAGAGCTAAACCTAAAAAGAAAGAAAGGAATAACTTCCCAACCAACCCATGGTTCGATGAAGATTGCAAAAAAATACGAAGATTACTAAAGGAACCAACGGGTAAAACAATAGCAAACAAAAAAGCATATGAGAAACTGGTAAGGGCAAAAAAAGAAAAATACACTAGAACAAGGAGGGAAGAATTAATTTATTTAGGGAAGCATGAACCAAAGAAATTTTGGAAGGAACTAAGCGTGAAAAGGATGCAAACTGAAAATAACATAACAATTAATTAGTGGTTGGAGTATTCAAAACAACTGTATCAGCGTAGTAACCAGCAGGAGACACCCCCTACTATCATTGTTAAGAAAGAACTTTTCACAATTGAAGACATTATTCAAGGGATAAAAAAGTTAGCAACTGGTAAAGCCCGTGACATAGACAATCTTCAAGCAGAGCATATAAAATGGGGGGTAGATATCTTGGCACCGCAAATCAAAGAAATTTTCAATGAGGTCATACAAAATGGCTTCCCTACCGAGTGGACAACTAGCTTGACCATTCCTTTGTTTAAAAGTGGAGATGTAAATAATCCCTCAAACTATCGAACTATCATGATCAACCCTCTCTTTGCAAAGTTGTTTGGGAGTATGATAGAGCGTAGGATTAGCATATGGGCAGAAGAAAAGGGAAAGAGAGGGAGTATGATAGAGCGTAGGATTAGCTTATGGGCAGAAGAAAAGGGAAAGAGAGCAAAGGGGCAAGCAGGTTTTAGGCCCAAGCACTCAACTATTGATCACTATATCACGCTCAGACACATAGTGGAAAAAATATGGGACAAAAAAGAGGAGGCTTTTTTCTGTTTTGTAGACTTCAAAAAGGCATTTGACACGATGCCAAGGAAAAAATTATGGAGCGAGAATGGAAGAGCTAGAGTTTCCAATTCACTACAGGGCAACAATTCACAGACTATATGAGCATGTAAAGGCTAGAATCAAAACACAGGAAGGGTTATCTGAATGTTTTGGTAGTGACATAGGTGTCAAACAAGGTTGCCCTCTATCTCCAAACTTATTTGGGCTGTACATTGACAAGTTAGAAGAATGGATAAACAAATTTGGGGGAGAGGGTGTGCATTTAGCCAAATATATGGTAAAACTCCTCATGTATGCGAGATGATGTATTTCTTGTGGCCAAAACAACCAAAGATCTAGAAGATCACCTTTAAGCTCTAGAACTCTTTTGTAAAGAAGTTGGGATGCAGGTGAACACGAGCAAAACAAAAATTATGATTTTTTCAACAAAAAAGAAGAAGCAACAACTCAAATTTCACTTTGCAGGAGAACCGCTTGATGTAGTAGTAGAATACAAATACCTGGGCATAGACTTTCATGACAAACTTAATTGGAATACATGTAGGATGAAAAGAACTCAAAGTGGCTGGAGAGCACTATATGCACTTCAAAATGGACTGAAAGACCACCAAGGTCTTATTTGGCCTACTTGTTACACCGGTTCTGTTGTATGGTTGCGAGGTGTGGGCTAGTGGCACAACAAATGCAAAATGGAGGCAAATAGAAAGGATTCAAAAATATCTAATCACAAACTTTCTCAAAATTAAGGCCATAACCCCTTATGAAATTATTCTAGCTGAAATTGGAATGTTCCCTTTAGAAGCAATTGCTATGACCAATCTGTTATGTTACTTGAAAAAAACAGAAAACATGACAAATGATAGATGGCCTAGAGCAGATAGGGACGAAGAGTTGCATAGGCGAAAGAATACGTGGATGAAACAAAATCAGAAACGGATGAAACGTTGGGAAATCAACATAAATGAATGCCCAAATGTCAACAAAGACATAAAAAATTATGTGAATGAAAAGTTCGGAAGTGGAATGTGGAAAAATGCAAGCAGGAAAAGACAATATTATATTGCAAATTTTAACCCAACGTATGACCACAAGGAAAAAGCGTATATAGGCACTCGAAATCAAGTGAAAGGAAAAAATACTCATTGCTCAGATAAGGACTAGCTCTCATAGGCTTAGATGTGAAACAAGGAGATGGACAACGCCCAAAGAACAATGGGAAGAAAGGATATGTACTCTATGCAGACACGAGGACGGTAGAGACAGAGGAACACTTTATCTATAAATGCCCGAGTTTTTCAGATATCCGTGACAAATACAAAGAAACACTTGGGAACAAGTTTATTACAGATTTATTTGAAGACAGTAAAATAAAAAAAGTTGGAGAATTGCTAACACAAATCAGCAACAACCTTCTCAAAGATATTAAAGATCATATGATATGATTTGAGTAATTGTACTTCCATATTTGAGGTCCCATAGACCATATTTGGGTCTCGCGGACGTAATTAAAATCTTTCATTTCATTTCATTTCCAAAATAAATAAAATATTTAAGTCGTTTTACGTTAGATAGTGATTTTCCTTGGATGCTTTCAGCACAAGTTTTATCCTAAAAATGGAATTTTACCGTGGATGCTTCGAGCGCAAGCTTTCCCCGCTGACACATGTAGACCTCCTAAAACCCTAACACCGATTATTTTTTTCGTTATTATCTTTAAATATCAACTACTCCAATCAACTACTCCACGTGTGAAGAAATAAGACATTTTAGTGAGAGAAGGGAAAAATATCCTTGGAACCTTTTTCCCCATGCGCTTTTAGACGCAAATGATTGCCGGTTCCCGGGAAAAAATATTTGGTCCATTTATACTTTTACCCTATTAATTCCCCTTCTAACTGCTTGGACTCGTTCGCCGCCTATGCATTTTTATCCCCAAACAACAAAAATCTCAACCTCCTCGGCGGCAGGGCGTTAATACCTGATTTTACTGGAAAAATTCGGCGACCAAAGTCTTGCGACGTGAAAAGACAACATTAATGTGGTCTGTGTGTCCCATAAATATGTAATAGTGCCGTGCGAGCCAGTCAGTTAGAGGGGTCCAATGCAGTAAATTGAGGGCTTTAAGCTGTAATGCAGAACGGGTAACTTATCTAGGGAGATTTGTTGAAAATAAAATTCGAGATTTTTGTGTGAACATGAGTACTCAAAGGCTTTGCAATACTAGTCATACAGAGATTGCACGATATCTGCCTTTACCTCATCTTCCATTGTGCTTCGGGGCCAATTCTGAGAAACTTTGTTTGGTTGAAGATGAAGAAGGTGCGAAGCGGGTTCGAACCAAGGAGAGGTCCACTGTAACGTCTAAGGCCGGGAAAATTGCAGAACTTCTTAAAGACACGGATGTGAATTATTTGTAAGTCTTTAAGTGACTCTTGTTTTATTGCTTCTTGCTTTTACTTTGAAGTGGGTATTTTTTGTCGCATTGCTGTCGTCGTTAATACTCATATTTTTGCGACTTTGTTTTCTAAATTTGAGTAGTAGCCACCCAGTTCATTCACTGCATGACACTCTCGAGTCTCGAACTCATGATTGCTCCCTTCTTTATTTTTCTTCCTATTTTTAGCAACTTCTTGTTTGTTTTGGGAAACTAGTGTTTGCCAAGCATTTTTAGGTTGACCTCAGCCATCGGAACTTTTACTTTGTTCAAATCAGTACGTTTAACGAGTGATTTTGTCCACGATTATATATATTTATGCACCAAATTCATTTTGTTGGCTTCTTTGCTTAAGAATTGTTAAATTTTTGAATTGGTTTTTGAGTAAGGCAATCACCTGAATCATTACCTGTTTCCTTCTTATATCATGTAACGAACCCAGATAGCTGCGAGCAAGATATTCATCTTATTAACATGCATTGTTACTGTTGGAGTGGAAGTGTAAGAATCTGAGTAATAATTGGCCATATAATGCCAGCTCTTTGAGTGTCAAGTGACCCATAAAGAAAGAAAGAAAGAAAGAAAGAGGGAAAGAACTTCTTTCGAGTTCAGAGAAGCTAATTTTTATGCCAAGTCTGTCTCAGCTCTGTGTGTTAGTCCTTCTGAGTCCTAGCCAAGTGATCCTGGCATTTGACCTTTTTGTAGCATGGCTTAAGGCTTGAAAATGCCTGAAATTCCATTTTTTGATCCGAGCTGCACTGTTAGGGACTTGAATTTTGTGCTCGGGACTCTGTTTTGATCCATTCAAGAAGATTTGGAAATATTAGAGAAAGAACAACAATTTCCACAGGCAGCACATTTTTGTGGGAAAAACGCTCTGGAGGCCCTCAAAATGCAAAACAAAATACTTATTAAAATTAGTAATTTTTATTTTCTTTTTTAGATTTTTGTAGCCAAAATGCATCTTTAGCTATGTTGACACATCAGTAGAAGACAAAACACAAATGAACAAGTCACATGTATAAAGAGAGATGCACCCTTGACTGTAAAAAGCATGAGTAATGGATGCAATGTTATAGCCTCACATCTCTTCTTAGAGATTGCTTGCATTGTACTTTGTTTTCTAAGCAATAAAATCATTATGCTATTTTGCTTGTATACTCTGCCTTATGGTTTGTTATACTATGTTTTTTTTTAATTGCGTTCTTTCTTGATCTTCCTTAACTTGAAATTCTAAGTTTCGGGTCAGTTGAAATTCTGAATTTTGGATCACCAAGTCTGTTTTGCTAGTATGATAGTAGGGGCTTGTAACCTAAATGTATCACGATTTCCTTTGCCAATAGGTAGTAATGACAATATTTCTTTGCGTACACTATAGCATGCATCTCCTTCTGTCAAAGTAGAATGTTGTTCTACTGCTTTTTGAATGTGTATAAATATACAATTTTAGATGCAAGCATTATAACAAGAGATTGGAAAAAAACCCTCTTGTGTATAGGAGAGTTTAGCTTCCACTAGGACGACAACATTCCTGTTAAAGTCTTGGTGGGTGTGGTATTGTATATTTGCTTCTCTTTTATATTTACCATGGTTGTAAAACTTCTAACTTGGCAAAATCTTGACAACCAAATTTTGGAGACTTCTTGGCAACTTGGCAAAAACTAGGTAACAAAAGCATCCAAAAAGTTGATAAATAAATATATTTAGAATAAAAACTAGAGAGCTAGGAAGTTGATTTTCTATTTTTTTTTTTTTTTTTTTTTAAAGCGAAAAACCCCTTGCGGGGCCACCTTGGTCTGAGAGACCACGAACAGGGGGTTCTACACCGTCAAAGTCACCCGGGGGTCGCACCCGACCCTGCCCGCACCAACATTATCAATTGGATTTTGGATACCCAATTCAGCTTTTTGGTAGGGTGGAGATTTGAACCTGGGACCTCCCTTGGAGGATTGCCCTCTCCTCTCCAACTCACCTACAACACCTGGGTAAGTTGATTTTCTATTAGAATTTCATATAAAGAGTACAATTAGAATTCATGATCATCAATAATCATAAAAAACCAACGAAAACACAACATACTCAAGCGGTTGTAAGCTGCTTTTTGCTTTCCCTTACTTGTCCTCAGACTGGATGGTTGAATAGGTGGCCAAGGCTCATTAGGATCTTCTTTAAATCTTGTAGTATGTTTTGCTTCCCTCTGCAACGCCTGAATGTCCTTAACAGTGAACATGGTATCCACATTCAACATTCCAATCTGAAATTGGACCCATGTCATCCAAGTTAATTAGGCCATATGATTTGGTCCCCTTCGCTTGTTTGATGTGAAGCCAAACAAAGTCGGGGCCATTGAGGTGCTCCTTGGTCAACCTGTTGTGCTTCTTGGTGTGTATGGTCTCAAATACACACCGTTTGGGCTCACATCCAGAAGCGTTATGAGGTAGATTCAAAATTGCAGATTGCAATCCTTTGAAGATTTGATGGTCTAGCAGCATAATCTTTCCACCATAAATCTGCAATTTTTTTGTAAATTATAAATTTATATTTGTAAATTGTAAGTAAAGTTTAACTAAAAAAGTTTAAAACTTTTATCTGGCTCCAAGGTCAGCCATGACTGAACACAAAAAAGGGATGGAAACAACCTCCACTTAGCTTGTGTGTAGGCTTGCAATTTGGTGGGGAATAGGGGATGTTTCTTTAGGCTAGTTGCCATCTTCTTTCAATGCAGGTGTAGAAGACCCCATGACCTCCTTAACATGATGAAAATTGGGACTGAAATGAAATTTGGGGTTGAAGTAGTACCCCGTTCCATGCAGAGGTTGATGGAGTTGCCTTGTCCATCTCTTATCAATAATTCATCACATGGGATCAAATTTACCTTTATTTCCCTACACATGGCCTCATATAAATATCCTCTCGGCAGTTGATCTCCATCTACAAGGCAAAGTACCTTGACCAAAGGTTCTAGAAGTTGCCTGAAGTTGAATAGTGAAAAAATAATCTTGTAATTAAATTCAGAAAATAAAAAGTAAAACTAAAAATTTAGATTCTAGAAAGCCAAATAATTACCTTGAGTATTTTTTGCACACTTTTCCAAAATTTGTCAAAGACTTGCTTGACAACCCTCTATGCCTCTTTTGCATGATATGTTTTAGTAACTGCATGGGTCCCGCGTCGTACGGATATACGGATGTCCAATTCGCCTCGGAGGCCCGTGTGGGGTTGGGTTACTGTAAGCTGCACCACCATGCACAACACTCTGCTGGAGAACATCGGAAATCTGGATATTGACTTTACCTTCTAACAACTTTTGCCTATTTAATGACTAGATCGTCCTCTTTATATTATTAAATAATAATAACAATAATGAATTAATTAATAGTAAGAATAGTAATAGTAATAAATGTTCTCAAATCTCTTGGAATAACTGAAACACATGCTGCATCTATCAATTTAATATATTATATTTAAGAAAGGCTGGTGATACAATTTTTGCCATGAACATCCCTGAGGATGGACTCCGAACCTAGATTCAAAATGTTGGGAACTTCACAACAAGGAGCAGTGATTCCAGAATCTATATTCAACAACAACAACTCACACCCTAGAAATCTAAAATTATACTTTGTTTCTGTTCAATTCTTTATTTCTCATGGAAGGTGCTGACCTCAATTGCCAATGCAGCCCCTAGAAAAATGTTCTTAATTACTTCTAATGTGTTGGCAAGCCAATGCTTATGGGAAATTGGCATTTGGCCCCATTGAAATTGTCTTTAATATTTACTGGGGAGGATAAGATGGTGAACCAGTTGTACCTTTATTTTTTAAATATACATCCAGTATAATACTATTGCAATAAAGAATGTATGCCTTTTGAACTTTGTCGACTTAGTGTATTTGCGTTGAATGGATCTTGTGAATTTGTATTTTCTAATTCTAGTAAACTCTTATTTCTCATGGAAGGTGCTGACCTCAATTGTTGATGCAGCTTCTAAGAAAATTATGGGTATGTACACTGACAAGTTAGCTAACATTGCTTCTTTTGTTTAGTTCCTTGAGAACATGACTTTGATGTGTATGTAAAAGGACAGACAGTGACCAAATATGCATAGGACATAGTGTTCTTGAAATGGTTCATAAAGTCAATGGTGTGAGATTAATAAAATGGATGTTGGAAAGTTCCATTATGATCAATTGGATTTCTCCCAGATTTATTTAAATTTCTGACTCTATCTTGTCATTTTTGAGGTTGCATCTGTCCTTTGCTATTTTGTGTTTTTGATGACAGCATCCAGTTTTCTTGGTTTCTTTCGTCATGAAATTAGTTTTTAATGAAATAACTTGTAACACTTAAATACTTTTATGGCCAGGTTTCTAAAAAACCATATGAGGCATGAGGATGTTTTGACTTCAAATGACCTGGCAAGTCTTCATGCTGATGTTCTTCGTCATGATCCAAAAGCTTTTGATTGTAATACACCAGGTATTCAGAGTAAAAGCTGGGCTTCTTCGACCTTTTGTTTGTTCACTCATTCAGTATGACTGTTGTAAACTATGTTAATCCTTTTACCTTTTGTGGCATAACCAGCTACAAAATGCAGAATGTTTCAACAATAAGTAAAATATAAGCATGTTTGTAGAGTGTGTTGCATTTTAGGAAGTTTTGTTAATATGTTAAAAATGGTAGAACTGGTGTGTTTTCTTGGAATCAATACGAGGAATAGCAGAGGAATGCCATCTTTTGGTTTTCAGCTTTCAAATACTAGAGAGGCTTAGACTATAGTCCTTGCTGATGCTGTCAGCAACATTGTCTGATCAATAACAAGAGTAAAACTCCAGGTATTGAGAGTAAAAGCTGGTCTTCTTTGACCTTTTGTTTGTTCACTCATTCAGTATGATTGTTGGAAACTATGTTAATCTTTTTACCTTTTGTGGCATAATCAGTACACAATGCACAAATTTCCAACAATAAGTAATATATAAGCATCTTTGTAAAGCATGTGCATGCATGTTAAAAATGGTAGAACTGGTGCATGTTTTCTTGGAATCAATACGAGGAACAGCACAAGAATGCCAGCTTTTGTTTTTAAGCTTTCAAATACCAGAGAGGCTGAGACTAAGTCCTTGCTAATGCTGTCAGCAACATTGTCCGATCAATAACAAGAGGAGGCAGTGTACATTGTTAAAGGATGTGTCTTAGGTTGTGGGTTTTTCTTTGGTTTGAAAAATAGAACTAGAGTTTGGAATGAATTTGTGGTTCTGGGGGAGCAATTTATGTTTCTATGATAGAGACAAACTATTCCTAAAAGAACGATGGAAATAAAGTTTTATTACAAGTGTAAAGATGCACCATGAAATTCTAAGGAACTTTAGCTGTTTGATTTAGGTGAGTTTGGTATGTCTTTATACAATTGATGTATGTTACAAAAACCTTGCCTGTGCTGTGAAGCAGTTACTGTTTAGTGTTAACAAAATAAATGTCTGCTTGGGTTGTGCAAAATCCTTTTTTTTTTCTGTCTTTAGTGCTTTCAATGGTCTGTTAGAATCTGAGTCAACATTTGGCTTCCTTGAAATAGTCTGCTTATTCAATATTATATTGTTTGAATTTCTCAGGTTCTTACAAGATGAGGGGTTTTCAGCAATCTTGTGAAAGAAGTTCTCAACAAAATGAACATGGTGGTACTCCATTAACAAATAACGATAAAGTGTCTGCATCCAATCCAGGAATCTCTATGGTATGTTGTCATTTTTATTCTTGATTTGTCATAAAAACATCATAAGCTGTTTAGCTTTCCAGGCTGATTAGTTTGAAGGATGAGTTGTGTAAGTGCTGATTAGTTTCAGCATTAAGAGATGATTAATTAAGTGCTGGTTCATGAAGTTTATATGTAACAAATCAATAGTTATAATTTGTCTCCACTACTGCAAGTTCCACAAAAGAGAGTTCCAGTTCTAATTAGTGACAGTTTTAAGAAACAAAAAATAGACCCCAAACATCCTCTTATGTGAAAACCAGACAAGTTCAAGGGGGACGAGTACAAGGACCCCATCATGCATTGTCTGAACTGGAACTATTACTAGGTAAGATAAGATAATTCTATTAATTTACGTAGTGACTCATTTAAAATAGCTGTTACAATGCACCATAGTAACCAAAACTTACTACAAAATTAAGCTAAACGAGAGCAAAGAATCTAATGTAAACTACACTCAAGTGAAATAACTCTATGGCATAAAATTACAGCCTTGAGGATTACCCAAAACGTATAAACCCTAACATGCTAAAAGTAATGATTAAGAGAGAGCCAGAACTCAAGGTAAAACAAAGATAGGAAGGAGCTCCAATGGATCCACTTCAATCTGTAGTGGGATGTGAATGTAACGAAACAACTTCCAGAAATTTCAACAACAGTAATAAAACTCAGAAATGAGAAAATGAGAAGTATTCAATGGAACAAAATGTTGATTCCACAGCAGTAAATCAACCATAACAAGTAACAAATCCAGATTCCAAATCACGAACAAATCCTAGCGACTTAGAGAGGGCGAAGTCTTACAGCCACCTAGAGAGGGAAAAGTATCATATGCGCACCAGAGATGACTTAAGATTACAAGTATGAATGATGATCTCAATTACAACTTAACATATCTATTGATAGACTAAAACAATTACAACCCTAACCCTGTTAATCAAGTGCTGACTACCCTAACATAGGGCCCAGGCCAACAATAATAGAGGTAGTTGATGTGGCTATATTTGAGCTGTTACGTGGCATCCTCCTAGAAAGGTTTGTCCTCGAAGATAGAAATGATTGGAGAATGCTTGCTGGCTCCCATGTCACATCTTTGTCTGGTAGGTCTTTCCACTTGCTGAGGAACTCTTGCACCTGGTGAGATTGTAGATTATGGATTGGGGATTGCAAGACTTCTCCCAGATGGAGGTCGATCCATCCTTCTTCATTTAGTACAGGAAGCTCTGTCTGGGACTGCACCTTCCGACCAATAATCTGTTTAAAACAAGAAACATGAAAGACAAAATGGTATACTGAAACAGACTGTTAGCGAATTAGCACCATTAACGATCATAATAGACAGATGCTCATTTGGTCTGAATGATGCAATAGCCCCTGTCCAAGGAACTGAAACAACAGTATTTATTTCAAGCAGTGTGGAAAGTGTTCAAGAAAGGTGTGATATGTGTACCAACATCCCCATGTGGGGAGTTATACAAACTGATGTTGGACATTGACATCCAATTTACTTACTAGATGATGAAGATGATGAGGATGGATCCAACATCAAGCTGAAGTATTAATGTGTTTACTAATCTAATATGACAAAAAGATAATAAGACAAGGATGCTAGGAGGACGAAGACATATTATTTGAAAGGCTGTACAAAAGAGGAATGCCTAGCTAGATGTTGCATCGTTTGCAATGTAAAAAGCCATGATATTAAGGATTATCCACTCATTCTAAAAATGAATCAAAAGAGGAACAAGTATTAGTGGCATAACTTGCCACTTAAAGCATAATAATAAGAATGGGTGAGACCCTATTGCTAGAGATGCTGAAGGCCATCCTTTGGTGAAATATTGAAAGTGCAATAAGTGGGGATACCTCCCTCTTGATTCCCCAAATGATGAAAAACCAGATGTTATGCAAAATTGTGGACCTGGCACCCATGATGGTGATGAATGTACCAAGTTAAATCTATCCTATCCGAAGTTACTGTATCTGGCAGTCCTCCTACTTGGATACCTGCATCTGCCAATCACATATGGATACGGATGTGGGACTTCTTGGATACTCTATCCATATGTATCCGAATACATGGATATTGTATATAGATGCATCCAAATGCATGCCCCTGTTTCTTCTATATGTAATACATCCGGATATGACCTAGGCTCCTCTAGAACTGTCTCCGTGACGTAAATTTATATAGCTGTATCCACAACACAAGATTAGAAGAAAAATACAGAATTAAACAAAAAATTTACATTTAAGGAGCAATGATAATTCTCCACTTAATTAATGAAAAATATCCTAGTTAAAATTTACATTAGTGTAAAATCTTGTGTGTTTTATTTTTTTCTTTTAATACGTAAAATGTATATGCTTTTTATAATGACATATCCAGCTGTATTATTATTAGGGGATTTTGAGAATTTGTCATATTTGTATCAGATACTGTATCTGTTTCCATACAACATAGATCCTATCTGGTGGAAGTAAAAGATTAAGAAATAGTGACAATTACTGAGGCTCCTAAAAAGAAAGAAATGGACATGCAAAGGGAAAAGCAATTTATGCAAGAAACTATTAATGTTCTATAAGATAGAAATGATAAAGTGGACCTGCCAATTGGGTGTAAAACCACAGAAATGCCTCATTAAGAGATCGTTTTAATCCAAGCAAGAAAACAAAGCCAAAGCTGGGAAGAACACAGTGAGATCAAAATAAATCAGTCTGGGAATTAGGAACACTCATAAAGAGCACACGTGATAACATTTATTGCAACACACACCCACTTACATACATAATTATATATATAAATAGGGTTGAAACTGGCCCTATCCCTCCTATTACATCTAATTCAATGAACCTCATTACTATGTAATACAAGTATTACAACAAGCTGTTTTGTCACGGGCCACCTTTTCTTGGAAGTGTCCACCTCAATGCTGAGATTTGTTATATAGGATTGAAATGTGCCACACACTTGTTACATCTATTTTAATGGACCACATTACTGCGGTATTACATACAACAAGCTGTATTATCATGGGCAGCCTTCTCATGAGAGGGTCCATCTCAGTACTGAAATTTGAACTTAGGTTGCGCTCATGTGATTGCATTCAATTTACGATTGCTCCACAATGCCTTGGACTTATTGCAATATTAGTGAAATGTATTTTTGGACTTATTTATTAGAATATATGATTGGAATACCAAAGTTAAATATGGTTTTAACTTATCAGTTTGTAAAAGGAAATAGTATCAACTACAAACGACCTTCTGTCCAACAGCACACTTAGGAAACTGACAAGATTCCAAGCCAAAATGGGTGAGATATGAGAACCAAAACAAATTACAACAGCCCTGGAAATCTTCACTGAACACAAAGAAGTATTTGGTTGGCAGTTTGTATACAAAATTGAATTAATACTAGGGATTGTTCCTTTTAGAAAAAAATTGCCTATAGGATGCATCCTTGCAAGATTGCTGGAGTATATGAGACAATCAGAAGGATGGTGGATGCAAACTTTACCTTCAAAGTATCCAGGTAAGTGGGTATCATCGTTGTGATAGCCTGAAAGGAAGATTTGCATAGATTATGGGTTTGTTGTGATTATTGAGACGTAAATGCTCTAACTAAGAAAAGTTCTATTTCCAATTTCATTCATAGAGGCTCTTTCGGAAGAGGTAGGAAGAATTCATCCAGGTAAATGGGAATCATCGTTGTGCTAGCGTGAAAGGAAGATTTGCATAGACTATGGGTTTGTTGTGATTATTGAGACGTAAATGCTGTAACTAAGAAAAGTTCTATTTCCAATTTCATTCATAGAGGCTCTTTCGGAAGAGGTAGAAAGAATTCAGTTGTACTTGTTTTTGGATGAATTTTTAGGGTATAACTAATGTGGGCGGAGCAGTGATCGCTTGTGTCCTTATCAGCAGTGGAACCAACCTTCAACAGATGCTAGTGCAAAGAAAACACTCTGCAGCTTGGTGCCAACGCAGAACTTCCCTTGGCAGCTTGGTGCCAAATAGTGCCAACAATCGAGAGAGATCTACGTTAAAAATGCATATTGCATTTTGTTTTTCTGAAATACATGAAAATCATAAGATTGGTCCATTGCATGGACTTAAAAATATTCACATACCAAAGAAAAGAAGGGTTTTGAAAATACGGAACATAGAATCTAGAATATTATATGTTGTAGGGTTATATTTTCAATCTCAAACGCTACTTGACACATTTTTCATGAAATTTACAATATTTTAGTTCAGCACACGGAAAACATATTTGCCAAGCAAATGTGCTATACATGAATACCTTTGTTGATTTCTTTTTAATATTCAACTTCTTCAAAATACTTTGGAATTGTATATTGTAACTGTGACTACATTTATCTTAATTTCAAGAAACCAAGGTACTTGGGGTAGTTTGCTACACTGACAAGAAGTCTTTTCTTGTCTTTATATGATTGGGATCTACATGGTTGTCAGATTGTATTAGTGGATTTTTTTAAAACATGTAGTATGTTGCTTGCTTTATTTATTAATTTGCTTACTCCAATTCTCTATTTATATAACAAAAGAATGTGAAATGGTCTTTATTTTTATAGGTTTTCCCGCTTTCAGGATTAGAAAACGTAGCCTATAATAGACAAGGGAAGGATTTCATTATAGGGTTTTCTGATGCAATTTTATTTTTTGTACTTGTTTTCGATTATGTTTCTGACTTCTGAAAAAATTGTTCGAAGTCCAGGATGTGCAAGTGCCTCTATCTGCATCGAAATCAAGGATAAAAAGGAAAAATGCAACTGAAGGAAGAATAGATGCACGGCAGACCGTGCCTGGGCCTGTTGATCTTAAAAAGGGTTTAAAACTACTCTCAATTTGCATGGGACCTATGCTGTCATTATTTTTATTTTATTTTATTTTGTTTTTCTGTCATTTGAAATTGATTTATGCTCTTTTTCATTTTGCAGACTCTGGTGCGGACAATATTTGTGCAATCTTGGATGAATTATTTCAGAGAACGGATGTGCCTGGTGAAGAGGGCGAAGAATGTTCATGCATTTCATTTTCCAATATCAAATTAATTGCAGAAGAACTTATGACAGCAGATTCAAAGAAAAAACTAAATCTTGTGCCAGTTGGGCATATTGTCAAACTGTTGGACATCCTCAATTGCCATATATGTCAAGCTTGTGATAGGGCTCTTCGCGATGAAGATGATGTGAGCTTCTGAAAATTTTCTGTAATCTGATGATGATGATGCAAGGATAGATCATTTCTGTAATCTACCTAGTCTTTTCTTCATAGAGATCATATACTTTCTGCTGATGTGCATAACTTACAATAGCATGCTTGAAATATATGCCTCTTTGAATGATGATGTGATGACTTGCATGGCACAAGAAATTTGTTGAGGCATCTGTAGTTCTGGTTTCATAGTTCTTCCATTGGAGAAAAGTTGGGGTCAATATTGAAAGCGGTTGCATCTGACAATGGGATGTGTGTCATTATTTTATCTTTTAGCTATGTATGGATATTTATGGTGAATGCAAGTAGGTTTAAATTAGAAAGGAGCACTCATTAGATAAACTTGAATGAATATGCAAAGTTTGTACAAGAACCCTAAAGCTTTGCTATTTTTGTCATCTACTATTTCCTGTTTGGTGAGGTTATTCAGGGTCGAAGGTTGTATCAAACTGCGTTATGAAGTGTTTGTATGCATGATTTTATTATCTGACATTGTGTGCGCGCACATGAGAGAGACCTTGTCCTCTTTTGTTTTGTCCAGCTTGTTCCGTTCTTTTAATGAATTGGCATGTGTGACTGGAAGCAACAAACTGCTAAGAATTGCTATATCATGTTTTGAATATGTTATGCTAGTAGGCAGTAGTGAATAAATGAGTAAATGCTTTTCTATTTTTGTTACGTTTTTCTATTTTAAGATAATAGATATTTAATTTCAGGTTGAATCTGACAATTACTTGAGCATCATGTCTGCATTAGAGGCTGTTCAGCTTTCACTCATGGTAATGACTCATCCTAACATGCCGAAGCAAGTGTATAAAGAAGAGGTATATGCTTCCTTTCTTTCAATGTTAGTTATTTGTTTTGTTGCTTTAGCCTTCTAGCTGTTTTATGCTATCCTAAATTTCCTCAGATATTTTTATCAATTAGCTTGTTTCTCTTTTCACAGTTAATATCTTATCCTGAGATTTGCTTTTCCAAACTGATGAAAGTTCTCACTTTTCATTTTGTATTTAAGATATTTACAAAAATAATAAAAGTAGCCTGTGAATATAGAATCTTAATTTTGTTTTCCTTTTCATTCAATGTTTTAATATTACTGTGTACAGTGTTCTTATTTTTAGTGTTATTTACATACCTGAGGGTCATAAGTCTAGGCTCAGGGCTCTGTTTCAGCCTCCAATAGCACACTCACTCAACTAACAAAAGTAAAATGAGACAGTATGCTTTGCTTAATGGCTTTCAACGATGGAAAACAGAGCAGATACTTGCCCATACAATAGAACAGCAAAAAGAACAATGACTGTATGACAGGTACGAACTGATACAGCTTTCACACTTGGAGCGACAAAATAGCTCACACATTACTAACACTCATCTTCCATATTATCTTGGTGAAAACTAACATAAACTGATTACAAACAACATGAATTGATCTTCCATAGGAAAATGCATCCCATATCTTCTCCGTGCTTGGTGGAATGATGAAATGACTACAATACACCACAATTGCAAATATCAAGTGCAAAAGGCTTCTGCTATACAGTTTGATTACATGAAGATAAATGCCAAGCTCTTATCCAAAGTAGAAACTTTGCCATCTCTATCCAAGCTCGACTGAACTAGTCCTTCTTGCAAGGAAGTATGGACAACCTGCTGGCAAACAACCACCTGTGCTTCACTCATGCAATAGGTCACTTAGGTGGATAACATTCTTTTCCTTTTGTACTAAACTTATTTTCTTTGGGTGCATATCTACAACTGAACTCACTATACAAAGAAATCTGAAATCATGCTCTGAAATGAACCCCGATGAAGAAATTTGGGAACATATCTGGACTCTTGTTCTCTTTTGTTTCTCCGCTTCCTCTATATCAAAAAGGGTAACCCTGCTGGCTTGGGAAAAGAACTTCACCCAGTTAGCAAAGGGGTACATGGGTTAGCATAACGTAGTCAAATGAAACTGGTACAGGCATAGTCCTTTTCTTGATGACAAACAAATTTGATGGTCAATTTTTTTGAACTTAATTCAGCCTTGCATTAAATTCAGTAAATTTCAAACTTCACACATAAAGTCGTTGAATTTAGTTACACAGCTCACAACTACCAATAACTTGCATTATACAATAACAACATATTGGGCTTGAGAACAATGATTAAAATCCTTGTCTTTGTTCATACCTTTAGATCTGGCTTGGAGTTGAGTCAATAAGTTCTCTTTGAATATAATATCTTGCTGCAACTGCTCCATTGCTTGCAAATATATGTTTTCCACTTGTGGAATTGAGTCACTAACAATGCCAGTAAGTTCAGCGTAATGGCTTTCGATTTTGAGAAACTTATTTGCAACCACTGCAAAGAGCTGTTATTTCTCTTGGTGCTTAAGCTTCAACTCTTTATTCCCTTCTCTCAACTTGGACATATACTGGTATTGTTGCTGAGTGTTTTGTAGCAAGTCTTGAGTCTTGCCTCTCCTTTTGTAGCTTCTGCTGTTGGTTCTATTAGATTTCCCCATATCTCAGAAAATAAATGCATAGTGCTTTTATCAAGCATTTAGCATGCAAGCTTGTCTAGCTACAAAGACCCAAGAAGCTAGCAAATTTCCCACTAGCTGAAAGGAACTTGCTGCTGTGATACAAATATGATTCATGAGAGACTTGAAATGTCTCACTCACAGTTTCCTGAACAGAAATTAAACAACTGCTTTGCCCAATGGCTCACAACAACAGACAACATAGCAGAATCTTGCTCATAAAATGGAGTAACATAGTAAAGAAATATTGGTAATAAGAACAAACATCACAACAGGGACATAGATTTGTATGAGAAACCCTCTTGGGCCCAGAGCTTATATGTTTCAAATGCAATGAGAGTACAGCATGTGAGAACTGAAAAAAACTCTTTCCAACATGGTGAGAATACATGATGGTTCAAACAACCCAAATATCTCAAACTCTGGCCTTGCCTATGATAAAAGATGCAGGAGCATCCCAAAATTATGCTTTTTCAGCAATGGGGAAAGAGAATGTGTGTGGTAAGTCAAAAGTCATGCACCTTCCTCTTCAGCTTCTCCTCCAATGGCCATTCATTTGCCAATGGTTCTTCATATCTGAAAATGGCTTGTCAAACTGATCCAGTCTTGAATGCAGATCAGGCTTAAATTGACTCGAACCCAGCTTAGACTGTCAAATCTTCATGAATCACAAAGAGACTTGAAAACTGAGTGAATTGGAGTTGTTTGAGTTGACTCATGTTTGGACTTGGCTTTTTTTTCTGGGTTATGTTTTGGGACTTGTAGAATCTCAACACTATGATAATAGTATATCTATGGTAACAATATGATTTCTTGTTACATAACAATGCTGAAGAGATGGTTGTTAGATGCATTAGGTTTATTTTAAAAGAGGTCTTTCTGAAGACATTAGATATAAATGGTTTATCTTTACAAGATTTCAGGTCCTTTGCTATGGAAGCGTGTGTTTTTAGGCATCCAGTGAGCATGGCCATTTCAATAAGAATTGCTCCATTATACAAGCTTTGGAATAAAAAATAAAGAAATTCAAAAGACCCAAGATGAGTTCACAGGAATCTTTGAATAGAGTGGTTAGTTCAGTGATTGTTGCTGCTTACAGAGGTTGATTCAACTCATAATCTTCTTTAATTGTCAGAACCAACCATCAGCGGAGATGACATATATACTTCTTAGAAGCATGATAGTTGAGAATGTTGTTCAAGAATCTGTGATTGAAAATAAAATAAAAATCTGAAAACATGAAACAGAGACTCAGTTATTTTTATTGAGGAAACAGTTATTGTTATGATTTTTTTTTAAAATTTTTAAATTAAGAAATTAGTTATATGGGGTTGAAATGAGCCTCAGTTGTATTAGATCTATTACAATGAACCATATCATGGTATTGCAACCAAGTGTATTATCATGGGCCACATTATCGCTGGAGTGTCTACATTGCAGGGATTTAAACTTGAGCTGCAATCATATGATTGCATCCCATCTACCATTGCTCCACAATGCGTTGGATGCTGAGGTAGAAAAAGTTGAAGAACATGGACAAATTATAATTAAGGAAGATGTGAAAGATTGTGCCAGTGGACATGAGCATCCTATTTCTCAACTAAAAATGAATGAAGAATCATAGCTTGCAACCAAGGGAATGTATTCATATTTTGTTGAATTGCAGAATAAGAACTGGGCCTTTGTAAGCCTTCTGCCAAGGAATGAAATGTGTTAGCTTTTTTTTTTCAATGAGTTTACACAGGTTTTTATGAGGGGTCCTGGTCCTCTCATACTGAGTGGGGTTTGAACCTTGGACCTCTCAAAGAGAGGCCAAAGCCCTTACCACTGCAATAAAGCTTACAGCTCATGAAATGTGTTAGTCATGCCTTCAAGTATCTAGGCTGTTCCAAAGTAAGCGATCTCATAAAAGAATGACAGAAAATAACTATGTTTATTCTTGAAACCAGATAATGGATACAGCAGATTGTTAATGCTTTTTAAGGTTTATGTTTTACACCAAGTTTTCTGATATGAAAACTTTAGTGTTTTTAAAGCAGCATCTTTACTCTTTGGAGTGCTTTCATTTTGGAGAATGTGAATTAGAGAAAAATTTCTAACTACATACAAACGAAAGGTTTTGTGAAAGACGGGGTTTTGCATTTATATGGAGTTGTAGAAGTTAACATCATGGATATTTGGGAGAAGTTAGATGCCAAAGATTTTGATCCAAAAATCTTATTTTAAATGATGACACAAATTGTTTTTGTATCCAAAAGTTTGATCCTAGGATGATGTTTTTGGGAGGTTTTCAGAGGACAATATATTATTTTCCAAGTGATGAAGAAATGTCTAATATCTCTAGAAGGTTTCTTAGGTGTATTTTCTTGACAAATGGTCAAGATATGGTCAATGTATCCATTGTAGATAATTTTGCACTGTTCTAGTGCTGACAGAGAAGTTTGTTATGGAAATATTTGATCTCTCTTTGCTTGTTTAGGTAATCAGTGTTCATTAAGATTTAACTTTTAGCTTATTGGTTCAGAAGAGGTGGTTGACAAGGTTAATCCTAATTTCTTACATTTTAAATGGAAATGGAAATGGAAATTTAGTTGTTTATTTTTTTCAATGAGTTTACACAGGTTTTTATGAGGGGTCCTGGTCCCCTCATACTGAGTGGGGTTTGAACGTTGGACCTCTCAAAGAGAGGTCAAAGCCCTTACCACTGCAGTAAGCTTGAAGCTATGAAATTTAGTTTATTATTATTAGTATTATTAATTTTTAATAATTTGGTTATATGGGGTTGAAAAAAATCCCACCTGTATAAATCACATAACTGCGTTACCATGCTATTTCAACAAACCACAGTGGTATTACATCTGACAATCATGCATATATTGCTGGCAAGATTTGAACCTAGATCTCCACATTGGAAACCCACATTTTTCACCCCTTGAGCTCATGCCATTTGATAATTTACCATAAAAATTTTGATTCTCTTTTTTGTTCCCTATATAGAAGCAACAAGTAGTAAGCTAGCAAGCTAGCAAACCTAATGTAATTTTCTCTTAACAATTTAAACAAGATGGAAAGCTTTCTAATTTATCATTGGTTACTGTGTTCTCAGATTATTGATAGAATAGTTGATTTCTCAAGGAATCAAATTGTACACAGCATTTTTACTGCATATGATCCTTCATTTTGGATGATCCATAAAGGCGGCAGAATTGAAGGTGATGATGGTATGTTATCATGAGGTGCCTAGTTTCATTGTTTGGAAAGCAATACAGTTTTTAATGTTAAGGTGATGATGATATGTTATCATGAGGTGCCTAGTTTCTTTTTTTGGACAGCAATACAGTTTTTAATGTTTGTAGGCTTTCCAAAGAAGAATATGCATATTCTTTATTTGTTGAGTTTTTTTTTTTCAATTTATTTTTAAATGATCAGCTTAATGTTACAAAGAAAAATAGTAGTATATTAAGAGGCTGTAAAGAGCATTACTTCTTTCTACCCAGCAAAGGAGAGAAACTGGGACTCGCTCCATATTATCCAAGAAAATGAAGGTTGGCACTTACCTAGATTAGAAGATTTAAATTGTCCACAGTTTGTTTGAATTAAATGTTTTATTTATCCCATTCATATCTGTAAAGGCTTGCAAAGCAGTCATGTTAAATTCTACTTGCTGGGCAGCTATTTTCTGCAGAAAAATTGTGTTATATTAGGAATAAATGAAACTGTGAAATTCAGGGCAATGTATAGCATTCTCTTTTAAAAAGGAGCATCTGGAATTGGGACCCTACATTAAAAGATGATGTATGATAAGCAGATAAAGCCTAGCACAACTGTGCATCACTAAGTCATTCATAAATTACATATCTCTATACATCTTATACTGTCATCAGTGAATTGGTCCAACCTATTTGGAGTACTTACATTGTGCCTAAGTTTTATGAGGTAGAGTGTGTCAGAAAAATTAGGTTTTTGAACTTCTTTCATTGGATAAAAATCTTACAGGACCAAATGAGGAAAAGTGGCATGTGCCCAAGTTGTAGTAACCAAAAGGATGTCACATAGGTGATTCTTTGTGCTTGCAGGGCTTGGATTCATGATTCTCCCCCTTTGTATTGCCCTTGATTCATGAAATTATCATGCACATGGCATCTTACATGGCTATGGGCATATTCATTTGCTAATGAAATTGGAATGGTATGGGTGGTTTCCTTTGGGAACATTTCAAGAGATACTTGTAGTCAATTTTAGTAACGAGGATACATAAGAGCCTTGAAAAAGCCTTACCTTTTGCTTTTATATATCACTGGGCCTTAGATTTTTAGGGATAGTACACAAAGGATGAGGCTATATGTGGTTCACAAAGTGTGGCATTTGCATCTACACCAAAAAGACCTGGTACGCTGTCTATTTGTGAATCCTCAACTCGCATGCTCTTACGGTGCACTTGGACACTGCTTATGCTAAGAAATTTGTAAACTACTGGAATAGGGCATACCTCAGACATTGAAGTACAAATTATGAGCACCTACCTATTCTATATGGACTTGTATCTCACTAGGAAGGGGTTCCTTTTTTCTTGGTGATAAATATTTTTTTTTTGTGTCTGCAAACATTTTAGGAAAGAAACATGATTGCATCAGATCATAAGTTCAGGATTCTCAAAGTAGTATTTATTGTCTAACATCAACAAATTGGTTGTTATGAGCTTCATCTTAGGAATGTAAGGTTAGATATATGGAAGTTGCATCCGAATAGGTGGTTATAGTTGTTATTCATGCCAACCACCTACACCACACCTTCATTGTACGTATACATAATTTTGGTTAATACAAACTTGTCCAGCACCTTGCTGGTCCAACATGTGTTGTTAGAGCAAACATCGTTCTTGGAGCATGTGAAAGGATCATTTGTATCATTACAAATTTGTCTTTTATTTTTTGAGAGTTTTGTTTGCAGATGTAGCCTGGGATAAAAGAAGATTTGCTGGTGGGAGAATACAATGAATGTTGTTTAAAGGAGAGCCTTGCCATCGAAGAGGAGGTGAGTTGTTTGAAAAGAATGCCCTTTCGTGGAAGAACTTGAAGACGTGTTGTTGTGTGGAGACAATAATAGAGAACAAGGCAAAAGAAGTGTAATCAGAAATGAAATGAAATGAATATTATTGATGTCCTCGGTGGGCCAAAATAAGACCCAAGGGACTATAAGAAGGAAAATGATGACTGCCACCTAGCGGGCTAAAAAAAGCCCAAGAAAGAAAAGAACTAAGATAAATACAAGACGATACCCGACAATCGGGCCAAAGACAAAAGGAGAAAGAAAAGGGGGACCAAAGGGGGGAGGGCTGCAGTCCAAAAGAGAGTACATGCTCAGACAATGGAACAAAATAAAAGAAATGTTGCATGGCTTCTATAGAAGAGGCAGACCCAGTGGTAGACCTAGAGGCAGACCTAGTAACAAACTAAGTGGAAGACCCAGAGGCAGGGACCCAAAGATAGTGATCTAGAGGTAGACCTAGAGGCAGATCGAGAAGCAGACCTAGAGGCAAACCAAGAGCTAGAGCTAAGAGCCAAGAGCCAGAGCCACGAGCCACGAGCCAAGAGCTAGAGCTAGAGCCACGAGCCAAGAGCCAGAGTCAAATTTCATTGTTCTCTCCTCTACATTGAGGGGGGGATAATAATATATACTGTCCCAAATAATGTAATAAGGGGGGATGTTAAGAAAATTATTATTACATTATTTGGTATGGCTATAATTTTCTAGAAGCTCACGTTGATAATCTTTGAAAGATTTCAATATTGTGGTGAGCTATAGTTAGTAGATCCTATTGTTGTAACTATTTGCCTATTCAAGTTGGTTGTTACAACTATTGGCTAAGATTAGTCAGTATTATGTATTTATCAAGTGTTTCATATCAATGAATTTAGTGTGTGATTATGAGCCAACAAATTCTACATGCAATGATAAACCTTTTGATCAATTGATCAACGGTTTCCAAACGTTAGACCTGCATTAAAAGAATCCTACCAACTTGGATGATATTGTAGCAAACACTAACTGGTTAAATCAGTCGATGATGGAGAAAATGATGAAAATATGTAATGCCCATGAAGCCGTTGGACGTTGCAAGAAAACAAAACTATTGCATTCAGATTGAAGCAATTCGATTGAGAATAAACGATAGAAAAAATGCGTTGATTGCGTTGACATGTGTATTGATTGGCAACTTGTTAGACACTTATGAATTGGAGCATATGTAATGTTTTTTCCCACATTCAATGGGAGATTGGTGAAATAGTTGTTTATATGATAATTACCCTTGACAAGGTCTCGACGTTCGGTGGTGGATGTCAACAATGGTGTTGGTTGCATTGTTATGTGCTTCCTGAGATTTGGCTTGCACATTGACAATATTGCGGTCGTGTTGTTTTCAGATTGGTTGGCGTCATTCAAAGTTGATGTCACATTGATGTGACAAGTTTGACTTTTTTTTGTTTGAAGTCAAAATAGCTATATCCCACATTGCTTGTGATAAAAGGCGTTTAGAATTTATATGATGGCATAGAAACATTCACATTGTGCTCACATGGAAGTGAGGTGCTTGAACATTCTCATTGGCGTGAATGCGAAGGTTTGACGTGATTGTCTAAAGGTTGATGAATCCCGTTGCTGATTGGTTGATTGAAGATTGATGAAAGCAAATTTTTAAAATGATGATACTTTTTTTTTTGCAATTAATTTTGCAAGTTTTGGAGACCTTGGACTGGAGGCAAAATTAATTTTTGCCTACTCTCTAGTTGTGGAAGATAGGTATATTTATACTCGTTGGAAAGTGTTTTTGTGCCTAATGCAATCGTCGTATTGAAAACTTTAAAGACCATGTAATCAAAAACTCTGTTCAGTTTGAGGGGGGTCATATGGTTGACCCAATTGTAATCCATTTTGAAGATTGAATTAGACTGCATTGTCTATTGGAGATAATGCTTCATTCGAGAGAAGTGGAGACCCTATGCTTTGTGGATAGTAGAGTGTGTCCCTATTTGCATATGATCTTGTGAATGGTTGTATGTGTGTCCCTATTCATAAGCAAAGTATTGTACCTGTGATTGGTTGAGTGTGTCCCTAATCACAGAGGTTTGTAGACAGATGAGTGTGTCCTTGTTTGCAACTATGTAGATGGATAACATGTGTCCCTATCCACTTATGATGTAAAATCTTGAATAGTTGTGTTTGTCCCTATCCTTGTATGAGTCCAGTGTGTTCAGTCCCATTGAGGTGAGTAGTTGAGTTTGTCCTTGTTCACGATGATGCAAATTATGGACTAATGTGTTTGCCCTAGACCATAATCTTTTTGAATCGTGTAAATTGTTGATTCCAACCGTTGCTTGAAGTATGATGTAATAAAAGGGCGGGATAGGAAGTTATTACATTGTGTAATATAGTTGGATATTTGGGTGTTGCACACGAATAGGTGGTTGATAGTTCGTTGGTTTATTCAAACCAACCACTTACACCTTCATTGTACATATACACAATTTTGATCAGTACATATTCATTTTTAGAGAATAATTTTGTTTTCTTACACTTTTCCAAAATTTGTTTTTATACCTTAAGGTTCACATCTTTGGAATAGATGAAATTACACTCCAAACGATGAGCAAAATGGTTGGTATAAAGGGGTATTTATACCCAAATACAAGTTACCTTTAGGTCAAGGTTGTGAGATCGACCTTTAGGAATAAAATATTACAAAAAATTACAAAAGCACCTTTTTCAAGGTTTACATGGGCCCAAAGGGCAAATATGATCAATACAAGTACAAAAGTCAGTTGTGGCCTTAAGAGAAGCTTAACCACCACATATGCCAACATCCCCTCTTAAATTGAATGGGGACACAAAGAGATACCCTTACTTGTCATCCCCCCTTAAGGGGCACTCTCCAACTCTAAGAAGCTCTTGCATGCACACAAAAATGACCTCGGGCATGACCTTGGTCAAAATATCCGTTGCCTTCTTTGATGAAGGCATAAAAACTGGATCAAGCATCCCATGTGCATGAAGCCGTATCAAAAAGTGCATTCATATCTCTATGTGCTTTCTCCGCTAATGAAACATTGGTTTGCGGACAAGCTGGTTGGTGCTTTGATTGTCGCATTGAAAAGTGATTGGAAAGGTCTAAGGAATGGTAATCTTCTCCAAAATCATGAGTATCCACCTAAGATTCTTAGCTGCCTCATTGGCAACACAAATTTCAGCCTTCGTGGGAGACTAAGAAATAGTGGTTTGGTGTTTGGAACATTGAGAAACCGAGTGGCATCCCAAATAGAACACAAAGCCTATGGTGGATCACTACTCATCCAAGTCACCAGCCAATTCAGCATCTGAAAATCCTGTCAAAATTAAAGGGGAGCCAATGAGTAGTGAATACTCATCTGATAGGTCCCTCAAATGTATCTGAGAATCCTCTTAGCTTCTGTCCATTGATGTATTCTTCACAAGTGATAGCCTTAGCCCAAACTTTATGATCAAGTGAAGAGCAAGTGGTAGCTTGAACAGGAAAAGGAGGAATTGAAAGGACAACTCAAAGCTGAGAAGGGTTATGAAGGTAGAAAGTAGAATAGGAAATTGAAACTCTAAGGGCACAACTATAGGCAAAAGAGGAACAAATGAAACAACAGGTTGTCACCATAAGGGAACAGGTGGGGAGGAATTGAATCAAATGAGTCAGAGGCAAGAAGTGAGTGAACGTGCTTTGTAGGAGCGAATAGGACAATTAGAAGCCATTACACGAGAGTTAGAGGAGCAAAAGAATGAGGGAATTGTGCAACTCAAACAAGCATGGGTGAAGTGAAGAAAACGATTGAAGAGCTGGAGTCTTAGGCATTTGCACCTGATTTGGTGTGTTTCCTGTGGGACTTGATATGTGTCGAAGTTCAATAGGCGAGAAATTACTTTTTGTATTTTGAAGAGTGCATGGTGCTAGTGGATTGAGCAATTCCAAGAATAGAACAAAATAAGATATAGTTGGAGGCGAGGAAAGAAAAAACAAGATAGTACAACAAGTGCACAAAATGATGGGCCACCAAATAAGATATCATGGTTTGAAAAAAGGACTGTCCATATTGGGCAACTTAGAAACATTCCTTATAGGTTGGATGGTCTATAGAGTTGTGAAGATAATCTTGCTAAACTACAACTAGTTAGTAGAATGCAAGAAAAGATTAGCCGGATGGTGGAGAAAGGGTTTCCAGATCTTGATGTCTTTGTGATAGAGCAATTGCCCGAGGTCATTGAAGAGAAAAAAGAGGAATATCAATTGTAGCAATTGGTAGAGGTCATAAGCAGATTGGAGGAGTTGCATGAAGAAGTGAAATAGGTGGCAACGAAAGCTGAAGATCTCCAAAAGGACATGTATGAAGAGCTGATAGAAGACCTTGGTGCATTGGAGAGCTTTCAATTATGGACTGGGAAGTTCTATGGACATTAATCCAACCAAAGTGACGAGGATACGAGAAGTCTAGCATAAGACTCTATTCCCCAACGGATATAACACCATCTGTGTTTGTGATCTCCTATCAATCAAGATTGAAATTCTTGCAAGTCGCTAGAATTCTAGTAGTTGATTGCTATCTTTGCTTCTAGAAAAAAATTTGCTGCCTAAAACGAGATGATGAACACGAAGGAGACCAAGTCGAAGCCCAGGAGCACCCTGTTCCAGTTGAAGTGCACCTCGCTTAGCATAGATGCGCTCCACTCTATGCAGGTGTGCCCTTGAGACGCGAAATATTGTGAGTGACATTTTGAAATGATTGTGTTGCGAGCTCTTATTCACAAATGCATGGAATTAGTGGCTCTGCCCCATTTCCCTCTGTTAGTCCTTCTGAAGATTGATTGCACTGAAGTTATTCGTTCCCTGCTAGATTTGCTGATTGCACCAAGTCTAATCTTGCTACGGCTCGGTCATATTTCTGCTCTTTATTAATTTCTTTCTTTCACCCTTTTACTTGCATAGTAGATCAGATTTAATTTTAATGCAAATAGCTTAGATTTCAATTCTTGCACACTTAGATTAGTTTTCCTTTTAACGTTTTTCAGTAAAATTGGAAGGGAATGGGCCCAAATCTGAAGGTTGGGGAAAGAAAAACGTTCCCCATCCATTTGTTTAACTGCGGCAATGGCCACAAATTATACTTGATGATTTCCGTGATCAACAGAAACACGGGAACGCAACAGGGGACACCTATACCCCCAACTTTTGGCAAAAAGCAGACGCTACATAAAAATATTAAAAAATGTAGAAATATAAATTTTTTCTTAAAGCACAGATTTGGGTTAAATCATTGGTTTTCTTATTACTAATCAGCAATCATAGACAAAATAAAAATACAATGATGTATTATTTTGAGAGTATAGTGGTTGGTTCAATGTGATTGGGCCACTAGACTGCCAAGGATGTTATTTAAAGTATATTGTGTTCAATTTCTTGTTTCTGATGACTCATTTTTCGGTTACAGTTAGCTGTCCCAGAACATTCAAAAATATTGTGTGGCAATGTCATTCATTCATTGTATGTGCATAAATGGATTGCATTTCTTTAGAGATCCTAGAGTTGTGTGTTTCAACTTTCAACGGAAGCTATGCAGGTACCGAGAAATTTGCATTCTTGTCTGACTATTTTTTCTTTTTCTTTTTCTTTTTATTTTTTTAGAATAGTAGGCGTTAAGTTTCCATATTTCATCCGTTTATCTAAACTGACAACTCTCTATACCGTTCAAAAAACTCTCCATATTTCAGTTGTGCATGCACCAATCCATTTGCATTCTTGTCTCTCTATATCAAGTTTCCAGATTTAATAGGAAACATTGTATATTCCATATGGGATACCTAGATGTCCCCCTTGCTCTCAAGGGGATGCGTAAGCATCCCGTATGCATCCCCACATAAATGAGGGTAAGGGGGGACATGGTGGGGGTGTACCATGCCATCTCCTTTAGGACGGGACGGTTGGGGGATGTCCCCACTGCATCCCCCTGCACCGATCCCCTAGGGGATGTGTCCCCGAAAGTAAACAACCCCCGGGAGTGTCCCCGTGTAACTGTTTTTCACAAATTTTTGTGTTGGATACACTAGAGATGTATGCAAACGTTTTTCACAAATTTTTGTGTTGGATACACTAGAGATGTATGC
This sequence comes from Wollemia nobilis, assembly GCA_028583015.1. NCBI lineage: Eukaryota > Viridiplantae > Streptophyta > Pinopsida > Araucariales > Araucariaceae > Wollemia > Wollemia nobilis. The sequence goes on along the minus strand of JAQPPZ010002203.1, from coordinate 1,242,391 downwards.
AAATGCTACGTGCTTTGGTCAATGTATGGACTATTAACAATAGTTGCTGTGGATTTAAAATTTTGTATGGAATTGAAGAAGAAAATGAGGAGATACAGAGCAAATCAGGAAAGAAAGTCCGTCGCTGGAACAAGGGTGGGAAGGTTAGAAAGGCAGCTTCCTCGAAGTGAGTCCTTCCCAAATAACACTGATGACTTTCATTTGGTTTATTTGGTGTGTATTACTGAAAAGACTGATGACTTTCATTTGGTTTATTTGGTGTGTATTACTGAAAAGACTGATGACTTTCATTTGGTTTATTTGGTGTGTATTACTGAATTTACTTTCCACTGTATACAGGGTTTCTACTGCTTTATCAAATGTTCTTTACAAACTCTGCAGTATTCTTGCTTTATTTAAGGATCTGCTCTCAGTTGAACGCCTCTTAGATAGTTCTGTTCTTCAGTTGATCAAGACGAACCTTGCAACGTTTACTGTCGAAAATATACAGCTTCTGCAGTTAAAGGCTATTGGCGTTATATGTGCGGTAATATATATTCTCTGCTTGGGACCCACTTGATTTGATTTGTAGCTGAAAGACTTTAATGCTTTTGTAAGTCCATGCTTTCCATGTATTTAATGCCGTTGTTATGATGGAAAGGTATTCAGCTCTTATCCTGAGCATCGAACAATCATAATCGATGAGATTATTCAACTCCTATGGAAGTTACCCTCCTCAAAGCGCAATCTTAGGCCATACCATTTGCCTGATGAGGAACAGAAACATATTCAGGTGATAACTGCATTAGTACTGCAGTTGGTTCAATGCAGTGTAACTCTTCCAGAAACTACAAAGGCAGCCTTTGCACTTAACGATGTTCATGCTACTGCTGCTGAAGATCGTTGTCCATCAAAATGCTTTGAGCCTGCTATTGAGTCCTGTAGATATTTCTGGGGAAATGTTCTCCAATATTTATCAGTTCCCAAATCTCAGGACAATTCTGACATTAAGACCGTCATTGAGAACTTTGTTACAGATTTATTGACAACATTAAATGTACCAGAGTATCCTGCAGCTAGTCTTCTGCTTCAGGTATGTGACCTTGAACTAGGAACTAATAATTATTATTTCTATTTTGTAAATACATCTGATGCAGTAGAATTTATTGCAGATTCTTTGTGTTCTGCTTATTGGAAATGCTGGACTCAAATCTAAGGATGTTGCTGTGCGGGGTATAGCAATTGACCTTCTTGGTCAGATTGCTGCTAGAGTTAAGCATGATAGTGTGGTTTGTGGCAATGATAGACACTGGATCTTGCAAGAGTTACATGAACAGGAATCAGAAGATGTCGCCCCACAGGATGAGACATGTGTTGTCTGTCAAGGAGAAAGAAGTATAAAATTTATGGTTGTTTGTGAGGGCTGTCAGCGATGGTTTCATGGTGACTGCATTGGTGTTGCTGGACATGATCTGATAAATCGTAGCTGGGTATGTTATTGCTGCCAATGCAGGAGGCAGCTTTCATCTCATTGTTCTCAATTTCAAATACAAGGCGACAAACTTAAAAGAGACAGTGCAGGACATATGACCAATGAACTTTCCTTTCCAATAATGGGAGTTGATGTTGTTCAACAAATTCTTTTAAACTACCTTCAGAGAGTTGCGTCCGCAGACAATTCAGCTGTATATGCTTATCAGTATGTGTTCCATTACATTTGATTTCCTTTTTTATGTGGATGTGTGTGTAATAATAGCTATATAATTTTTTTTTCTATTGTATTAAAGAGGAGAGAAAATATTATGCAGGTTTTACTTATGTCAGTGGTATAAAGATGATCCAAATGCATTAAAGATTCTTCCACTTTACTATGAGAGGTGGAACTCAAAGGTTCATTCTATGGACTTTGGAATTGCTTCCCCTGTTTTATCTAGGGATGTTGCTAAACGCATTTCAGCAGCTTTAGGACAACAGAGAGCTCTGGCACGCGGATTTGATAAAATTCTTGATAGATTGCTGGTATATGACTTACAAAATGTCTCGTTGGATGTACATTTGTTAACATTAAGCACAATAGTTTTGCTAATAATATTTATATACATATTTTAATACACAGGTTAGTTTACAGGAGCCCTCACCAGCAATTCGAGCCAAGGCGTTGAGATCCGTAAGGCATTGATGCTTTTCAATGGAGATGCTGTATAACTTAGTTTTTTTTTTTTTTTCGGTTATGGTCTAAACTTGGCATTTTTTTATGCTGAAACTATTGCATATCTCATCCACAATAGAAAGAATGAATTCAGCTAATTTATGGTGTCGGCAATGCTACAGGTTAGTGCAATTGTTGAAGCAGATCCTGGAGTGTTGGGAGATACACATGTTAGGTGTGCTGTGGAGGGTAGGTTTCTCGACAATGCTATTTCAGTGCGAGAAGCAGCTATGGAGCTTGTTGGTCGTCATATTGTCTCTCGTCCTGATGTAGCTGTGAAGGTGTGAAACATTCTTGACAGAGCTAGTATAGAGATATTTAATGCTAACATACATGTTTGATGCCTTTTTGGAAATTTGTGCTTCTGATTACCCAACAATTTATCTGACTTTGTCTTCTAAATTTCAGTACATTGATAAAGTTGCAGAGCGAATCATGGACAAAGGAGTAAGTGTACGCAAGCGTGTAATCAAAATCATTCGAGACATATGCACTATGCAATGTGATTTTGCAAAAACCACTGGTGCTTGCTATCATATAATTTCCAGAATCAATGATGAAGAGACAAGTATACAGGTGCATAGTTGGGTTACTGTTATACCAAGTTACCCCTCCCTTTTGCTTTTAATTATGTAGGACCTTGATTTTTTATTTATCCTTCTGTATACATCAAGAACCTGATTTTTTGTGTTTAACAAAATAATGTTATTCCTAGTAATGTACTAGAGAATCTGATATACAATTATGACTTCAAAGTTCAAACTAAGACTTTTTGCTTGCCCTTATGCAAATCTTGAAACAATATGAAGCTTTTATTCTCTTTACTATAGTCATGACTTGTGGCTTTGAGTTAGGTACTTTGACCGTATGGAAGAAAGTCTTTTTATGGTAGGCAAATGTGTAATGTGTCATATGAGTCTGATTCTGATGTTCCGACTCTAATATATAAAATGAAACTTGAGTTTGGTTGATGCAGGTTGTATATGATATTCTTCATGGCTGTTATCATCTTAGTATAAAGCAACAAGCATAAGTACTGTACTTTTTAAGGTTAATGACAATCACATTGGTTTTGCATTGTGTGAGCAGCAAGACTGATAGGGATGCCTTCTCTTAAAATTTCTCGATAGTATGGCAGAGTTTTTCAACTCTTGCCTGGAAATATGTTCACATCTTATTACTGCTGATTGTTTGTCTTTAACATCCAAGAATGTCCATGTCAACCTTGAACTGTTGAGTAACTACTTCTGATGACGGACTCATTGGCAGCTTCAATACATATCATGTATTACCAGAATGCATTAGCATTTCCTTACTAATTAATCCTTCTTTTGTGGGTATCTCCGTTGTTTCCTGGAAAGATGTTGTATTCAGCCTTTTCTGTGTCACATATGTATAGCTGTTTAATGCTGCTGAAGAGCTCTAGCAGGATGCTTGAAAATTTCTTTTGGTTATTTTTTAGTGGCTTGCAGGTGGATGTAACTGTAGGCCTCCATATGTTAATAAATTGTTTGAAGTGAAGCAGCTCTGTACAAATTCATACATTTCGTGTTTTTCTTTTTAATGATACTGCTTTTTTTGTGGGCTAAACATTATTCCTTGGTGGCTTTGCCAAGGCATCCTCAGATCTGTTTTTTAAAGTTATTTATTTAAATTTAAATTTAATTGATTATATGGGATTGAAATGGGTTCCACCTATATTACATTGTGACCGTGTTACCATGGTATTTCAATAAAGCACATAGTGGCATTACAAGTTACAACAAACTGTGTTATTACAATAAACTGTGTTGTTACAGCACCCATGGGAATTGAACTCTGGTGGGCTCTTTGTGAGCCAAACATTTTCACCAGTTGTGACCTCAACCCCATGAGTAAATATCTAAGTGATGCCATCTTGCTTGCATTTGGACTCTTTCATGATTTTGCAGGTGATGTTTGTCATTGTAATATATTAGCTTAGTAAACTCCGGCATATAAAATGATAAAGGGCAGGTGGGATTTTATTTGACATAGCCCTTCCTTGCCTCTTTAGAAGAGCTTATGGATGTGCTTTCACATTGTGTATGTAGGATCTTGTTTGCAAGACATTCTATGAGTTGTGGTTTGAAGAACCTTCCAATGCTCGGACTGAGTTTGTTGGGGATGGAAGCATTGTTCCGCTAGAAATTGCAGAGCGAACACAGCAACTAGTTAATGTACTGAGTATGTTGAACAGCCATCAACCATTAGTTACTATTATAAGACGTACAATGGCATTGGATTTTTGTTCTTCCAAAAAAACTGGAACAAGTGCAGTATCACAAGCAGCTGTCAGAAATCGCTGTGAACTCATGTGCAAGTGTTTGCTGGAAAGCATTCTGAAGGTAATGGATTGAGGGGAAATTGCTGTAAAAGTTATTTTATCACTGCAGGTTTTGAAAATTGTTTTATTTGTTTTTATATTGTCGAACTAGTTGGTGATGCATGTTTTTATCAGGCAGAAGAAACAAATAATGTTGAATCTGAAATTCGTGCACTTCCATACGTATTGGCTTTGCATGCATTTTGTACTGTGGATCCAACCTTGTGTGCACCTGCATCTGATCCATCACGATTTGTGGTCACTCTTCAGCCTTATCTTAAGACACAGGTACTTATCAATCTTGATATACAGCCCATGGATTATAACAATATACTTTTCTTCTTAGACCTATTGCATGCATTTTATTTTTCAAAAAAATTAAAATTGTAGAAAGAAGAAATAACAAGAACGAAGGTGAGGCTTTAGAGGTCTTTTTGGCACATGTTAGTCTAATGTAATCACTTTCTCATGACATTCCATAATTATATTGTTGTTTATTATTATCATATTCTTGGCTGATTATACAGGTGGATAATCGTGCCATTGCCCAGCTGCTTCAGAGTATTGTATTTGTTATTGATGCAGCCCTTCCTTTTCTTCGGAGGCCATCTCCAAATTTGGTGGAAGAATTAGAACGAGATCTGAGGCAATTGATTGTTCGCTACTCTTTTCTATCAGTTGTGGATGCATGTATAAAGTTAGTACCCATATTTCTTGTTCTATCTCTATTTTTGAGCCTTGTTTCTTGTTAACTGGAGATGTATCTATAAAGTTATATTTGATTTTCAGTTGTAGATGTATGCCCAAGGGTAGGAGATGCATTTTTGTTTGCTGTGATTCTATTTTCTGGCCTTACATTGTCTTTTGCAGCTGTTATGTAATTGAACTGAATATCTAATTAGACATGATAAGGGGTTTTTGAAGTTCATGCTCATTAGTATGATTGCAATTTTTATGTTAAAACTTTTTGGGTGAGGCTGCATACAATTTTTTTACCAGCAAAGCATAGTTTCTAGTTAAGTTGTCTTGTTCGGATTCAAGTTCGAGTTTGACAAGGTTAAAATTCAGAAAAAAAATTGCTACGAAGGAACATGGTTCTTTTAATTTTACTATTGCATAATATAAAAATACATTCTAGCACTTTAAGTGATGGGATTGCATCATCATGTTTTCCAGTGAAAGATTTATGAACAGGGGGTGTTAATTCTGACCTATATCTTAACTCAGCATATAACCAAGTGCATACTTGTTACGAAGACTATGACATGTGTTATATCCATTCAAGCAAAAATATCTATACATCATTTCAACAGAGATTCATTTTAGGCTAACACATGCCATTTCAAATCTATTACTGTCTCCCCTTCCTGTTGCTAAGGCTCTTGCCAGAGACAATCATGTAGTGATAGTGAGGCTTTGTAACTTTGTATGCATTAGGGTCTTGTGCACTAGACACATCTGTTGAATGCTTAGGATGCATGATGCAATTGAGTCACATGTTTGCACTTAGTATCTCTAAAAAATATTATTGATATGTTTGCATGTTAAGGCGAACAACATAGTAGCTTGGTCCTGCTCTAACTTTGTTGCAACCTTCATCACAAAATTTAAGAGCAATATAGATCTGTGTCATAAATGTCCTTGAGAGATTTCAATTGATATGCATTGGATACATGTATGAGGACCCAAAACAACAATGTCATTTTCAGAATCATGTGGGTACATGGTACATTTGATGCACATGAAGCACATGTTTGCATAGAGTATCCCTAAAAATTAATATTGCTGTATTTGCATGTCCAACCAAGAGAACCTGCTCTGACATTGTCCTACCCTACATCATAAATTTGAAAAGCAATATAGAGCTGTTTAATCAATGTCCTTAAGAGATGCCAGTCAATATGCAATGGGTAACTGTAGAGGAAGAAGGATGTCATTTTCAGAATTGGTGTAATGTTGGTATGGGGTATGTTCGATGAATGCACATACAAATTAAAAATATTCAAAATTAAAATAAATGGTCACAAGATCTTCCTTATGAATAAAATGGTGGTTCATCTCAGTGGTCATCCATTGCTTCTCGTAAACGATTGTTTTAATAATGATTTAAATGTTTACAAATGAGTTTCCCTTGTTAAAGCAATTAAGTGTAAAGTTATCCCACAATTGTTATTTTTCAGTCATAATTTTAGTTAATGAAGACCTTAGTGGTAGATTGCACTAAAGGTAAACGTAAAAGGTAAAGATAAAGTAGTGTTTAACATCTGTGAGGCCATAGGCCACATGAGACGAGCCTCATGGAGGATGTTGTTTACCCAATATATGGTTATTCAACCATACTTTGGTTACCAAAGCATGGTGTACAACCTTAGCCTTGCATGATTCGAACCTTGGATCTCTATTCAGAGTTCCAAAGTCTCCACCGTTAGGCCCACTCAGGTTGTATAGGGGGTCTAATTATGTGGCTATGCACACTGATCAGTTCTGCAGTTTTCACACTTATCTGTAGTAGATGTAGCAGTCTCTGTAGTAGATGTAGCAGATCCAAAGCTTTTAGGGACCTGAGTAGTGATATTGTTAGTTTTGCAAGCTATTACTCCATTGTGTTATGCTTCTGCATAACATTTCCGAGTACAGGTCTAAACTTCTCAGTTGTCACAATACTTGAGAAATGGATTTTGTAATTATATGTATTGATTGTTTTAGTTGATAATTTAACCCTAAACTTGTGAATTTAGAAATCTATACCCTATTTTGTATCTGGTTGCATATAGCATTTAAGGTACCGAGCCACGACAGTCTTCAGATTGACTTGAAATCTGAAATAGAGGTTGACCGTGGTTTATGGAGCTATAAATGAAGATGATTTTGGTCTTAGGATTTATGTCTATTTGTATGACATGGTCCCTGTCATGTAGTAGTAAGTTATATGATAATTAGATAATGTTTCCCTTTTATAATAGGATACTTTTTCCTTTTCTCCCCTTTTTAAGCATGTTTCATGATAGTTTTACTACTTCATGAATATTAGACTATTTTTGTCTACTGTGAACTGTTAAGGTCATAGGAAAATGTCAAAAAACATATTGACGCTAGGGAATGAAGACCTGGTTTTCTTGAGTGGTTTGATACAATAATATACTAATATATCATGTGACAACTAATTCTACGATGCAATTGTTCTGGAAAGAAGCACCCATGGAAAGTGTCTAGCGTGACAAACATTACATTTTGTATCTAGACTTATAAATTACACTTTGAATGGAGATTGAATGTTCACAATTTGGAGTTCTACACAGGTGCAAAACAACAAATTTGTTTTTGAATTTTTTTTTAAAATTAATATTATGCATGCATTAAAGTTTGATCACCATTGTTATGCAGATGCCTTTGCTCCCTCAGTAGAGTGTCAATGAAAGGAGTGACTTCATTTGAGTTCCTCCTGAGAAAGTTCTTCAAGTATCTAGACACTGGGCATAAGGATCGATATGGGAGTGCAGATCAACTCGTAAGTTCTTGTTATTTTTTCACATAATGTAAAGCAAAGATGGGAGTCTTCTAATCTTGGTGGTTAAGCAAATTTTTAAGAGTCCTCTAAAGAACTTAAAACTTGTGGAACCTTCAGTAAATACTTATTGGAAATTGATTTTCATTCAACAATTTAATTGATTTAATGATGCTTCTTAACTCCCATTGAGCATAAAAATTCTGAAGTATCTTCAACTTAAAATATAAGATAATATACCCAATTTTTGTATGTTTTTTTAAAATTTTAGCAATTTAGAGACTGATGGCTTGCCTTTTTCAACACATCCTATTACTAGCATGCACAGGAGTATTAATGTATTAAAGAAATCAGTAGGACTCTTGGACCTTTTTTTTGTTTCTTATATGAATACAAGAATGTGTGGAGGAGGAGCTGTGGTTAAGGTCAAATATATTTCCTGAACACACACCGATGCATATGAAAATATGAAGGATAGATATAGGTAAAGCTTATAGGATTTTACATCCAAAGTGAGACAATAACAGAAAGATTGAAATGCATATTTATCCAGCACTAAGCATTATCTGTATAAACTCCAATTGGCTACAACAACTTGTCAAACTAGTCATCCTTAATGTCACTTATTATAATTTAATAATATCAGCCTTACAAACTACATTTCATGAAGTATTTTTTTTGTCAATGAGTACATCTCTTGAAATATTACTACGAGTCTAAATGCTCATTTTCCCATTGATGTCAAATATTTGGCCTCTTTTGCCAAAAGTTTCTACATTGCTTTGGCTGCCTGGATTTTCTTGAGTACTTCCCTTAGAGCTTCTGCCACCCTATGCGTTCTCTTCTGCCAAAGATGTCCACATTGCTTTGGTTGCCTCGCTCTTCTTGAGTACTTTCTTTAGAGCTTCTGCCACCCTATGAGGCTCTCTTGTGGGTCATAGTCCCATATCCAGATGTCATTCTCCTTGCCCTTGTGAATTTTCTCTGAGCTTGCAGACCACACGTTTTGCTGCAGGTGAACTCTTTTATTTGGTCACAGGGGAGCACCATTGGCAAGAGGCTATGAAGGCAACAGAGCCCAATATTCCATTCAAGGTCAAGTGGATTGATGTTGTTAACAAGGCATTATTGTAGCACTTTTTGGTTACTATGGTGCATTGTAACAGCTCTTTTCAATGAGTCCCATTGGCCCACTTTAGTCATCCATGGTCATTAAAAGAAATATCTTATGTTATCTCATAACAATTTGAGGCCCTCAAAATCCACTGTTGGAGCCTTGGATTGTAGACTGCTTTTGGAAGGTGAGCTTCTCTACTGTGGGAAGCAGACAGACGAGCAAAATTTTATATAATCCAGTCTACCAGTGTCTTGTTCATACATTATAATCACAGATTTGCTTGAAAATCTTGTGCAGGAAATTTATGTTTCTTTTAACCCCTGGAATGAAATGAAGATTTTTATCCTTGAAAATCTCTGTTATGAGACTTGTTGTCTCTGGGTTTGGAGTGTTAAAACTTCAGATTCTTATCTGAAATTGCACCTCTGTAATGCATAATATCATCTTTCCCCCGTTACTTCTGCTAGACGAATAGGATGCTTGTGAAATGTCAGAGCCTTGATCCCCTCTACCCCCATGGCTGTCAAAGCCTCAACCCTTTCTTTTCATGTTAAACACAGACTGTGAATGTGCAAAAAAATGTAGAACATATGCATCTCATCCGAAGTCTGTAAAGAACATAGATGATGTTTTTGTCATCACAAGGCTTTAGACTGGATAAAGTAAATAGCTCCTAAAAATATTGAAAGTTCACCTAAAATAGTTATCCAGCTACTTTATCAGATGATTCCATTTCATATGAATGAGGGTTTCATATTCTAGGACTGGATTTGTCACCTGTCTGAACAGCCAAAAATCATTAATCAAACTTCATTAGAACAGCAGTAGCAAATTCATCAAGGGTTATCTCTAAAGTTTTGCTACAAATGAACATGCTTAATACCATAAATGACAATATTTGGTTGAATAGTCATGCAACACTAGTTATCGCATGCTTTAAAGAGGTGACAGCTTCTACTACGGGATGTGGGTAGAACGCATCCTAGTCAAATGATTACCAAACTTCTTATATTAATGTTGGCAAAGTAATGGAACACCTTGAAGAATGCCAAAGGATTATAATGATTTGAAAAGAACATTTAGAAAATGCAAGGGATCTGATGAAACAACAAGCCAAATTGCATTGATAAGAAAGTAAATTTAAGTAGAAGATTGGGTTGCTGTTTGTATTTAGTCTCTGAGCAGTTATCACTACAGACAGGTAACTGACATAGTCTTGCCACATAATTTTAGAGGAATGAAAGTCTGGTTTATCAAGCAAGGGTAGAATGCATGATGTTTTCTGTTTTCTTGCACCATACATGGTTAAGATTCTAGGGGCATAATATGGTATACAGACAGAAGTACCTGAAGTGGGTTTTGGACCTTGGAGGTATCTGTGTTATCAGGACCAAATCTTTGATGTTAAAAAAGTCAAGGAATGACCTTTCAAAGACGTGAACCATATTTGCAACCATATTTGCGCATGTCTTTTTGGCAAAGCTGCTTATGGGAGTGAAATTTTCCAAAAATATATTTTAGTCCTGCAATACCTAATATCGAAATTTTTTATCTTAAATGGCCAACCAATGTGAGCATTGTCATTGTAATGTTTAAGAAAATATGAGTCATTATGTAGATATTTCACATGCACAAGAATGATGCTTAATTGTCATTTTATTTGTGTGCTTGTTTATGTTTTCTTTTGGGTGTCGAGTACAGACAACCATGCTTCTCAAGTCTTTCAAAGTGTCGGGTGGGCTTTCAAATCAAAATGATTTGGTTGCTATCTTGTCTTCTCGAATGAATCTGAAACACATTCATCTGTACTTGCTGTTTATGCTAAACTTGCTTTTGTAATGACTCTAGACTAAAGACATATTCTGTATGAAATAGTAGTCCTAAGGGATACAGGGAACAGGCATATAAAATATAGTTTTACAAGGTCTTGAATTTTAAGGGACTAAAATTGTGTAATCTTGTGCACTGTTATGCAGCATGTGCTGCGCTGCCTTTACTGTCTTGGATTGCTTGTCCGATATGGAGCACAGCTGATTGATTGTGTGGATAAGCAGGATATCAGTCTCATGCAAATTCTTTCTCTTCTTAAACGTTACCATCATTTGGATGATGACATTGTAAAGGCACGCTCTTTACAGGTTATTTCTTGTTGTTCCTCTTGTTGATTATGGTGTGATTTTCAGATTGCTCTTCATTATAGCCATATTACAATATTTTGTTTTGATCTGAGATTTTTGTTGTGAGATCAATTTGTACTTGGATATCTGTGCATACAATGCATGACTATATTTGAAGGTTCCTTTAACGTATGTAGGCCCTGGGTTTTGTTTGCATTGCAAAACCTGAATTTATGATGGATAAGGAAATCAGGAATATTTTGGAGTCATCCTTATCTTCTATCTCAGACACACGTATCAAGGTCTGGTATCCAGTGTACCCCTTTTTTATTTTTTTAAATATATGTATACAAATTTAAGTTTATGGGTTTGATTTTAATTATGTTACAACTAGCAGGTTCAAGCATTGAGGACATTTTATGAGTACCTCACTGATGCTGAAGAACAAATGGGAAAAGAGAATATTGGATGTGATACTCAAAATAGAAAGGAAAACAACGCAGTTCCTGTGGCTGCTGGGGAGGGTGATACCAATATCTGTGGAGGAATAATTCAGTTACACTGGCAAAACATTTTGGAGAAATGCCTGGATGTGAATGAGCAAGTCCGTCAATCTGCTCTGAAGGTAAACTATCAGTCTATTGTTGAGTGCACAAGTTAAGGATCAACTGTTTGTATGCTTAATAACTTGAATTGCTGGTTCTATAGTTATTTTATGTTTACGGTTATTATCTAATTTTGCTATTAAGCTGCTTTGCATAAAAGCTGCATATTTATTTAGAAACTAGTTTGAATGTATGATGCATGATTAGTGAATTTTGTATTTTTAATTTTTAAAGTTTGTGCAAATAAGAAGGATTGCTGTATTGCTTTCTATACCATGACAGGTAATAGAGATTGTTCTTCGGCAAGGTCTGGTGCATCCAGTGACCTGCGTACCATACCTTATAGCTGCTGAAGTTGATGAGCAGGAGTCAAACTCAAATATGGCTCACTCCCTGTTGATATATATGAATGAAAAGTATGCTGTTAGCTGTAAATATAAGCTTCTTGTATGTATATTCTTATCATTTTTGGATTTTGTGTATGTGCTAGTTTGCCTTCTTAGATGGATACTGCTGCAGGTATCCTTCCTTCTTTGAAAGTCGAGTTGGAGATGGCATTGAGTTGTCCTTCAAATTCATTCAATCGGGTGCTTCTGGTTCTGTGCATGGCAAAGTGCTTGGAGGTGAAAGTAATAATTGTGATAGAAGCACGACTGCTAGTGCAAAAGTAGGAATATCAAGAATCTACGATATTATTCGAAGGCTACGTGCTTGTAGAAACAAATTCATTTCATCAATTGTACATAAGTTTGATCAGGGGAGCTTGGAGAATTCATCGCTGCAATTTCTTGTGTAAGCATGTCCGAAGGGAAAGAACAATAGTTGAGTGATTTGATTTCTACTATTGAATAATTCAAGAGTGTTGGTTAAATTGTCCATTCATTTGCAGCATTTTTTCCCCTACCTATATTGCAGATATTGTACAGAAGTTCTTGCGTCTCTTCCTTTTGGTAGTCCAGATGAACCTTTATATCTGGTGCAAATGATCAATCGTACAGTACAGCCTAGGGCTGGAAACTTGGAATCTAGCATGAAGAAGTTGTTTTCTGAAGGCCCTCTTCAAAAAATGGTTAATACGGCTCTTAAAGCAGTAGAAGTGGATAAACATCACAGAAATAAAGAAGTTCGTAATGCCAAATCTGCCAAATTGCAAACTACTGGAGCTGTTAAACTTCTGGATGATATACAGGGCATTACAGATGACTCTCTACAGAAATTGAAGGTGGAGACACTTCTTTATAAGAAACTAATTTTTAGTTTGTGGTTTAATGTACATTGCATATGTAAAAAATGCATTATCATAGTCAATTAAGAAGTTATGTGATAATTACTCAAATGTGTGTAACATTTGTTTCATATGTGCTTTCATTCAAGAGCCTGCCACTACACATTAATAATTTTTTTAATCACGAAGCTAATCTGTTGGAAAGTGTTCCGTCCTTGTGCTGGGGAGTTCTTTGTTATGTGTTTCATGCATGCTTTTTTGGGGGAAAAGGGGGATGCACAGGTTATGCGACTCAGATAGTTTTTAATATTGAATCTGGTCAGCTGGTTTAGGAGATCAAACTGTGGAAACCTAATGCTAGAAAATAATTGAAATATAGCAGTAAGAAATCAACTTCGGGAACATCAATGAAGATGATGCAAGTCTTTTGCAGGGGTAGTAGAACATTGCAGACTATGCTACAGTTATAAATGTTAAAATTTAAGGAGAGTGAATATTATTGTGGCCTATGAATATATAGTCTTGTGAATCAATGACAGAAGTACCAGATATTTAAGGATCACTGTAATGAAGCTTAAGACTAACTGCTCAAGATTTAAGATTGTGAAGTGAGTATCTTGATAATGATGAGCAATCTTTCTATAGATCGATAAGAAATGGGAAACAAAGGGTGTGTTACCATATATTTTGCATCTAACCAACCGATCAGTTATCTAAAACGGCAAAACCAGAACAAATATTGTTAACTCTTATTTGGATTACTGCTCGAATGCTCTACTTCAACTTGTTGACTTGGGTAAAAATTCTAGGAATTTTTTTTTTTAGAGTTGTTATGAAAGAAGTTAAACATATAGCTGGGTTTACTTTTAAGGTAAAATGTTCACCTCTATCATTTCGAGTCTTAAGAGTTAAGATAGAGGAAATCCACGTTACATTCATGTGACAACAGATTAGTATTATTACTTTATTGAGTATTTTTTAAGCAACTAATTTTCACTGTAATTGAGATTGAAAGTTCATTATAACATTTCAAAAATTCCTGCAACAGATACCTTGCCAATAGATATATCAGTGTTAGCATTTGGGAATTATTCTTGTCAGACCACATCAACAAATCTGTTTTAATTTTTAATTAAATATGTGGGGTTGAAATGGGGGCCACCCGTACCACATCTATTCTAACAAACCACTATTGTGGTATTAGGTATTACAACAAACCTGTATTATCACAGGCCACCTTATCATGGGGGTGTCCACAATGCAGAGATTTGAATTCGCGTTGCAGTCATATGATTACATCCTGGGCACATTAACCTAAACTTTTATAACAGTGTTTATTTTAGCATTTGTAATGATTGGCTTGCTGCTTTATACTCGTACTGATCTCTTTATTGAGTTTTGCTGGGAACAAATCTTGCCAATGAACTACTGTCTTGTGAAGTATGTCTGATGTTGTTATCACCTTCCAGTTTGATTTTGATTTTCATGTCATTTGACCTTAGTAATTTTTAGCAACACATCTTAATGTCTCACCAAAATTTATTTATTCTTTTTTGCATACATCCTGTTTTCTTAGGCCTTGCTTGCCGTACATTGGACTTCATTTGAGGCCCATGAGGCTCCCAAAAATCCTTTTGCCTTGCTATTCTTATTATGCTGTCTTGTTATGCTGATGTATCAAAAGTGGATAAGCATACAACTTAAATCAAAAGCAGAAAAAGGAATTGGGTATGCTTGCTATTATTTTCAGATAAATCTGTTAATGAGCCATAGATCACATGCTTTTGAGGTGTTATTGGCCCCAGGAAACATCAATTTTGAATAAGAAAAAAATTATTCACTTTAGTGATATACATATAGTTTAGTAGATTTACATCTCCAAAGAACTAATTGCAAGGTTTATGTATGTTAATAGGTGTGTGTGTTTTAATTTGTGTGAGCATCATCATTTAGTAACTTCTTTCCTTCTATACATATGATTCCACAAATTTCAATATGCTTGTTTTACTGATATTATGATTTATAGGAGCATCACAGTAATTGAAAATGATAATGCAGTGGAAAAAATACAAAGCAAAGGTAGTTTAAGAAAGATTAATAAATTTTGAACAAAGGGAGCTTCTAAGCTTTAGCAAGGTATCTCACATGGTTTATATATTTCAGAAATTAAAATGTCTTGTCATCAGTCAATGATGTCCCTTCATTTTCTAGATACATTTTAACAAACTGGGGACATACTTGTGCTTATAAGTATTGTACTTAACAAAGATCTTATAATATTGCAGGATGCTAATCATTTGCAGGGAGCATATCTGATTTTGAGTGAAAATATATGCAAATGAATCAAGTGAAAGCTCTGCTTTTCTCAATGGAATGTCTAATCTTTTGTGTGTAAATTTCCTGATATTTTCAACCTTTGTGTGATCTGTTAACCAGACAGATTGTCATGCTGCGGTTTCTTTTTCGTTGCTGCTAAGACTGAAAAGACACATGAAAACTGTGTACGGACTGTCTGACGCTCGTTGTCAGGTAATTGACAGTTTAACTTGCCTAGCAAGTACTCTAAATGATATCTCATTTGAATAATGATTGGACTAGAGATGAGTGCATGTATAGTTTGTAGGCTGTAGAATAACCAGAATAACATTGGAATGGAGAAAGATAACAGTTAGGATGATTTCTTTTATTGTAACTTAAAACCAATTCGGTTTCCAATTATCAAATTAAATGCAGGCATTTTCTTCTAGTGAACCTACAAAACCAGGGGATGTTCTGCCAAAACAAAACATACCATTTAGCATCGAGGATATTCCCATCGCTTCTCCCAGAACTTTGCATCAAGTGCTTGAACAATATCAGGTGGGGCTTACTCAATTATTCTCTTTCTATTTTATCTTTTGTATGGATATTAATTAATATTTAATAAATTTTGTGGAAGGGTACTTATACGAGGTTTATCATTATAATATGTTCCTCATTTGGGAAATTGACACAATTTGTTTCCATTAAATGTAGTTCTTAATCATAGAAGCCTGGCTTTGGACATTTCTATTGATGTGAACGGTTTATTTCACTTGGATGAACTTTAGATATAAAGAATATAGTCTGATGGGTGCTTAAAGTGACAAATGAAAATTGGAGCTTTTGATTGTTTCTTGGACTTTGTGCTAATCAATATCCAGCTTGTTTGAATTTCAGCTTTTAATATTAATGAATTTCTTTTTCTTTAGGTTGTCGTACAAGTTCTATAAAGTTTTGAGTGGCATTTGTTTTTTAGGATGTCTTGGGTGCGAACTTCATTCATCATATTTTTAATGTTTTTTCACAGACCCATAGTGTAATATAGGGTACCATGAGATACGTCAGGTCATCCTAATAGATTCATTTCTTTGTAATAAGAGAAATAGATTTCTATTTCCTTTTCAGTTGATTAAATGGGATTGAAATGGTCCCACCCATATTACATGTTGAAAGTGTAATCTGACTTATGGCCAAGGACAACATTGTATGATGTGATCTTGTAAAGGCCTAGGGGCAATCATTATACAATTGTATTTTATTTTTTGTAATATTTTATTGCATAAGCCCTATAGGTCGCGGTTTTATGGTTGGACCCATATTATAACTTGTAATTAACCTTAAAACCCTCTTGTTATGTTGGCTTAGGTTAAACTCATTTATGTAATTGGGGATTTGGTATTGGTATAAATACTTCCCACCACTCCATTTGTTATATCGGAGTGTTGTGATTCTTATCTACGGATAATATAGTGATTATTTATGGTGCCTACGAGTGGCCACTATGTCTTTCTCTTTCATCCTTTTTAACACTTTGTATATGAGGTTTGATAGGATGGATTGCTTTTGTTCATTTGTGGAAATAGGTGTGAAATCCAACTTGGTATCAAAGGGGGTGTGAAGCAACGTCACTGGGTCATGCAGAAAGGTAATTCAAAGCCTAGGATCCTTCTTCAGGTCTTTAGGGTGAATTACTCTTAAAAACATCATAAGCATTTTTGACATAAGAGGCAAAGAGGAGATTTTCTGTGGTTCTCTTTTCACTCTTTCATCATTCTGGAGAACGCTTCTTCTCCGTTACTGTCTTTGTTATTATCAAATAGGACTTTGTTTTAGATTTGCAGTGTTTGATTTGCTTCATTGTTATTGAGGAAGATTGTTTTTGGACTTGCAGAAGCTGAGTTTCCTGTGCATGGTAGCCCTAGACTCGAATTTGCGTGATTTGAATTCATTTACCTTCCTTTTTGATGCCTTGCTCCAATGGCTTGCGCAATACCCTTCTTTCCAAAGAAGGTGAGCATGCCATCCTATCCAGAAGGGCAACCAAGTTGGCCATTTGGTTGTGCGTAAGGCGTTTGAGGGATTGAGGTCTTGAGTTTGAACCAGAGTTGGTTCCTTCTGCTTTCCATCTTCACATCTTCCAACAACTTTGGTGTTGTGGCGACTTGGTCAAGAGAACCTTGTTTTACGCATTGGAGGAAGGAGAACGCAGTTTCAAATCTTGCGCCCTTTCATTTTGCAAGACGGAGCTTTGGTTGGTTGTGGAAGATGGCCATCTCCAAGGAGGTGGCTGTGTTTTTGACCAGTTGGCAAGCAATGTGACGGTGGACAAATGAAGCGTGTTGGGAGCATGAGGTCAAGTGTTTGAATCTTTGTTTCATTTTGCTCACGGGCAGAGGGATTTTCTGTTATAGGGATGTGCGCCGTTGGCCTCAACATCAAAGTTGGGCAACTGGTTAGTGGAAGTGCCTTAGAATTAGATAGAATCAAGTCCAGTTCCCTCTAAACGTGTTTATAATACGTGATGGATGATGTGGACCCTTTTGCTGACATGGCAGCCATCATTGCAACTTTGCGTGCCACTAAGCTACTTCTTACATATATGTACCCCTTTAACCAATTAGAGGATGACATTTGCAACCACAGAGAGTGCCAGTTTAGTGATGTCTAGGTGGCACAAATCAAGTGACGAATACTTGCAAATCAAGGTTTGAGGCTCTAATTTTTCCCTGTTTGGAGCTTGTTTGGGCAAAAACTTTGGAGGTCATACCTCTTGCATATAGAAGCATTTTGATCCCTTTTTTTTAAATCGCATGATTTTTTGAGCTCTACACATTGATAACACCAGTTTACAGACCTGCTATAGTGTTAGAGGCCGAATTGTGTAGGATAGCCGTCAAGGCATATTGCTCTATTTTGAAAGGGTAAATTTGCCATATCTACTTTTTTCGGGAGATGTAGTTAGATTTGTGATAATTACAATAGTTTTTGAGTCTTTTGGAGGCTTACAGGAAAGGATTTAAAATGTGCTTTAGTCAATTCCTCTTCCTCCTTTGGGCTATTGATTTAGCTTATTCATGAAGATCTAATCATTCATTATCTGTTCATTCTTCTATTCTTTGTCTAGGTACTCTTTGAAGTTGTTTTGGCTCTTTTGATCAACAAGTCCATACAAAGCCTCTTTTAGGGACAAAAATCAGGTGGCCTAAGGGCAAGTTGAAGTCTTCAAACAAGGTGATGTATGTTGTAGGAGGGAAAGCTATGCTTCCAAGCTTAACCTTATGCGATTATAGAAGATGGAAGTGGTTTTTCTTTAGAGGTGGTACTCTTGTCTTGACAACAACAACAATTTTTGAGTCTTTTGGAGGCATATAGGAAAGGATTCAAAACATGCTTTAGTCAGTCTCTCTTACTCCTTTGGGCTATTGATTCAGCTTATTCCTTAAGATCTAATTATTCATGATCATTGGATTCTTCTATTAGTTGTCTAGGTACTCTTGGAAGTTGTAATGACTCTTTTCATAAACAAGCCCATACAAAGTCTTTTTTGATGAAGGAAATCAAGTGGCCTTAGTGCAAGTTGAAGTCTTAAAACAAGGTGATGTATGCTATAAAAGGGAAAGCTATGCTTCCAATCTTTACCTTACATCCATTGTATCGGAGTGTTGCAATTCTTATCTAAAGATAGTAAGGTGAACATTTATGGTGCCTATGAGTGCCCACTATTTCATTCTCTTTTGTCTTTTTTTGCTTTATGTATAAGATTTGAGTGGATGGATTCCTTCTGTTCTTGTCTGGAAGTAGGTTTCAAATCCAGATTTACATCTTGACTACATTACTGCAATATTTCAACAAACCACATAGTGACATTAAAACTGACCATTGTGATATTAAAACAGACCCATAGTGTAATATAGGGTACCATGAGATACGTCAGGTCATCCTAATAGATTCATTTCTTAGTAATAAGAGAAATAGATTTCTTTTTCCTTTTTAGTTGATTAAATGGGATTGAAATGGTCCCACCCATATTACATGTTGAAAGTGTAATCTGACTTATGCCAAGGACAACATTGTATGATGTGATCTTGTAAAGGCCTAAGGGTAATCATTGTACAATTGTATTTTATTTTTTGTAATATTTTATTACATAAGCCCTATAGGTCGCGGTTAACCTTGTTATGGTTGGACCCATCTTATAACATGTAATTAACCTTAAAGCCCTCTTGTTATGTTGGCTTAGGTTAAACTCATCTATGTAATTGGGGATTTGGTATTGATATAAAAAATTCCCACCACTCCATTTGTTATATCGGAGTGTTGTGATTCTTATCTACGGATCATATAGTGATTATTTATGCTGCCTAATAGTGCACACTATGTCTTTGTTTCTTTCGTCCTTTTTAACGCTTTCTATATGAGATGAGTTTAACGTAAGCCAAGCTAAGCCCTATGGGTCGTGGTTAACCTTGTTATGGCTAGACCCATCTTATAACATGTAATTAACCTGGAAGCCCTCTTGTTATGTTGGCTTAGGATAAACTCATTTATGTAATTTGGGATTTGGTATTGGTATAAAGACACCCCACCACTCCATTTGTTATATCAGAGTGTTGTGATTCTTATCTACGGATAATATAGTGATTATATATGGTGCCTACAAGTGGCCACTATGTCTTTGTCTCTTTCGTCCTTTTTAACACTTTGTATATGAGATTTGAGAGGATGGATTGCTTTTGTTCATTTGTGGAAATAGGTGTGAAATCCAATTTGGTATCAAAGTGGGTGTGAAGCAACGTCACTGGGTCATGCAGAAAGGTAATTCAAAGCCTAGGATCCTTCTTCAGGTCTTTAGGGTGAATTACTCTTCAAAACATCATAAGCATTTTTGACATAAGAGACAAAGAGGAGATCTTCTGTGGCTGCCTTTTCACTCTTTCATCATTCTGGAGAACGCTTCTTCTCCGTTACTGTCTTTGTTATTATCAAAGAGGACTTTGTTTTAGATTTGCAGAGTTTGATTTGCTTCATTGTTATTGAGGAAGATTGCTTTTGGACTTGCAGAAGCTGAGTTTCCTGTGCATGCTAGCCCTAGACTCAAATTTGCGTGATTTGAATTCATTTACCTTCATTTTTGATGCCTTGCTCCAATGGCTTGCGCAATACCCTTCTTTCCAAAGAAGGTGAGCATGCCATCCTATCCAGAAGGGCAACCAAGTTGGCCATTTGGTTGTGCGTAAGGCGTTTGAGGGATTGAGGTCTTGAGTTTGAACCAGAGTTGGTTCCTTCTGCTTTCCATCTTCAGAAACATGATACAAATCTTGTGTTTTCCACATGTTCCAACAACTTTGGTGTTGTGGCGACTTGGTCAAGAGAACCCTGTTTTACGCATTGGAGGAAGGAGAACGCAGTTTCAAATCTTGCGCCCTTTCATTTTGCAAGACGGAGCTTTGGTTGGTTGTGGAAGATGGCCATCTCCAAGGAGGTGGCTGTGTTCTTGACCAGTTGGCAAGCGATGTGACGGTGGACAAATGAAGCGTGTTGGGAGCATGACGTCAAGTGTTTGAATCTTTGTTTCATTTTGCTCACGGGCAGAGGGATTTTTTGTTACAGGGATGTGTGCCGTTGGCCTCAACATCAAAGTTGGGCAACTGGTTAGCAGAAGTGCCTTAGAATTAGATAGACCCAAGTCCAATTCCCTCTAAACGTGTTTACAATACGTGATGGATGATGTGGACCCTTTTGTTGACATGGCAGCCATCATTGCAACTTTGCGTGCCACCAAGCTACTTCTTTACATGTATGTACCCCTTCAACCAATTAGAGGACGACATTTGCAACCATAGAGAGAGTGATACTTTAGTGATGTCTAGGTGGCACAAATCAAGTGACGAATACTTGCAAATCAAGGCTTGAGGCTCGAATTTTTTCCTTTTTGGAGGTTGTTTGGGAAAAACTTTGGAGGTCATACCTCTTGTATATAGAAGCGTTTTGATCCCTTTTTTTTAAATCGCACGATTTTTTGAGCTCTACACATTGATAACACCAGTTTACAGACCTGCTATAGTGTTAGGGTCCAAATTGTGTAGGATAGCCGTCAAGGCATATTGCTCTATTTTGAAAGGGTAAATTTTCCATATTTCATGTAATCAGAATCTTTGGTCTACTTTGGAGTTCTGAGTTTGAAATAATTAAACCAACATTTTATCACCTCTTTCAATATTGATGGTGCAACCCAATATAAGCAAAGGAACAATGAAAAAGTAAATGATTTGATGTTTCTAAAAAGTTCTTCCACATGACACATCTAAAAGGTCCATGATATCCTCTTCTTTCCACTCTCCCCTCTAAGAATTTTTCTTTGGATTGCTAACCAAAGAAATGTTAAGGCCGTAGGGAGTGCCTCAAGTGATCAAACATTCTTCAAAGTGTATTCTTTGGGAATAGGAAACTTTGATTTCTCCAAAGCCTTATATCCCAACTTGACTTAATATCCACGATCTTTTGATAGATTCCAAACGAACTCATCCTTTCGTGCAAAAGTAGGCAAATAGAACTTTTGAATCTCATCTGCGACTAGTTTGATGTCCTCTCCTTCAACCAGATTGTTAATAGAAATCTATGATTTGAAATTGTTGTTCACATTAATATAATTTTTGATCTTTTGCAAGTTGAACATTTTTGGGTCCTCCACCCTTGACAAATCACAACTCTCTCCTTTAGTACTTGAGAGTTTTTTAAACATATTCAATTCTCATCTCAATTGAGTTGCTATAGCTAGATACCTACATCAATTTTCATAAAATGTTTGAATTCTTGATTTTCATTTTTTGGATCTTCTTCAATTTTTTGTGTGAATACAAATATTCTAAAATTCAGCATCCTTCTTCTTGACATTTTCCTACAACAACCTTCACAATACCAAAACTCCACCTCTATTGTCTATGCATTGCATCTTAGTAGAGTAATATTTCCGAAACATCGCACTATCATTGCCCGCTTTACCAAACATGGATTGCTAGTTTCCTTCCTGAAGCATAGGTACAACCACTAAATTGTAATAAATATTTTTATATGAGAACACATTAATATTATAAAATAAAACAAATATTACCAATGGAAAACATTAAAGTAAATCTTAATCATTATTTGATTCATGCAATCAACATTTTCTTGTCAGCTTTAGCTAAACTTACTACTTCCTCTAACCAAGGAAAAGAGAATTTAACTTCATGATCCTCAATTAAAACCCTTCTATTTGCTAGCCTATCTACACATTTGTTTCCTTCCCTTAACATATGTGTAAACCTGATTTCTTCAAACTCTATAGCAAGGTCTTGTATTTCCACAATTATCTCTTGTATGTTCCATGGAGCCTTTGCTTTCCTCAAAATTGCATTTATTACTATTAGTGAATCACCTTCCATCCATACTTTGTTCCATTTCATTTGTTTGCATATTTTTAACCCTTCCAAAGCCGCCCAAGCTTTAACTTCATTATTTGTCTTAAATCCACTATTGAAAGTGTAATGAGACAAAATCTCTCCTCTATTATTTCTAATTATACCTCCTACAAACTGTTGATGGGTGATGTTGTCGATGTTATTACTAACCTTAAGTCCACTTATAAGCCCATCTTTGTAAGCCTTCTTTAAGTTCCTACTCAAAACCTTGGCCATAATAATGAACAAATAAAGAGATAGAGGATCTTTTTGTCCAAGGCCTCTCTTGGTTTTAAAATATTTTGTTACTAACCCATTGACCAACACTGGATAAGAAACTGTAGAGACACAAGCTTTAATCCATCTAATCCATTTCTTCCCGAATCTAAACTTTTCTAAAACTTCAAGAAGAAAATCCCATTTAACCCTATCATAGGCTTTACTCATATCAAGTTTCAAGATCATTGCTCTCTCTTTTCTTGAAGCTGCTGATTCGTTGAATACATAACTTCATGGGCTACTATGATCCCATCCAGAATATGTTTCCATTTCACAAATCCTTCTTGCTCTTATGAATAATTTTGTCTAATAGTGGTCTTAACCGATTCACCATCACTTTGGAGATAATCTGATATGCCATATTACATAGGCTTATGGGACTAAAAGAATCAAACAATTCTGCATCCTTCTTTTTTGGAATCAGGGTAAGATATGTTGCATTTATTTTATAAGGTATGTATTGTTTTACCTTAGACCGTTCCACTGCCACCAGTTCATTATATTCCAATTATGTTAATAGAATGTTGCGGAGAGCCTATCCAGACCTGGGGATTTATCCTTATCAAAAGAGAAAAGAGCTAAATGAATTTATTCTAGAGTAATAGGCTTCATCAGTTTCCTATTGTTTTCATTTGTTATAATTGAAGGTACTTCTTGTAGTAGTTTATCATTAAGAACTTCAAACTCCTCCGTTCCTTGAATATTTTGGTAAAACAACCTTGCCTCCTTTTTGATTTCACTCTGGTCTTCAATCCAAACCCCTTCTACTGATTTAATTTTACTAATTTTGGATGCTAATCTTTGGTTTGCCATCTTATGAAAAAACTTTGTATTTTTATCTCCTTTTAACCAAGTCTTTCTCGATTTTAATCTCCAAAATTTCTCTTCCTTACTCAAAATATTAGGATAGTCACTTAGCAACTCCCTTTCCTCCGTGCTTGGATTATTATGATCACCTCTTTGGAATTTTGAAAGTTTATCTTTTAGTTCTTCTTTCTTCTCAAAAATGTTTCCAAAAGTGTTCTTGTTCCATTCTTTTAATCTAGATGTCATTGATTTAATTTGTTTTGGAAGTGTATACAGCCCATTGTTTCCTAAAGAATTCCACATTTGTGCTATCATATCAACAAATTGAGGATGGTCTTCTCACATCTACTCATATTTAAAATATGATATTTTTTTGAATTCACTTACCACCATTTTAACTCATTGGCGAATGATCTGAACCATAGTTGAGAAAATCAGTATCGGGAGTCAATCGGCTGGGCAATAAGACGGGAGTTTTTCAAAAATCGGCCAAAAAAAAAACCGAAGAAAACAATTTTTTTTTTTTCATGCATATTACAATGAATTAACATTATGCAAATCAGATATTGCAATAAAAACAACAATTCAAGTCAAGACATCATACAAGGCTCAAGCTTTAAGTACACATGAAAGTGACAAAACACATCCTGTATTGCTTATAATATGAAAAGGTACAAATTTACGAATGACAATTCATTTTTTATATGCCTGCACATGGAAACAAGTAAGAACAAAGTTACAATCACTTCAAAAAAAGAAAAAAACCTAAACCCTAAACCAAAAGGCTAGGGTTTAGGGTTTAAAATTGAAACATTGACAGCTGAGAAATGGGCTTGCATACATAGTTATCAGGCAGCAATATTTACTTAAAAAAGAGGAGGAAAAAAACCCTAAACCCTAGGGCCTAGACTAGGGTTTAGGGTTTAAACTTCAAGTTCAAAGTTCAAAGTTTCAAATTCAAACACTAACAGCTGAAAAATGGGCTTGCATACATAGTTAACAGGCAGCAATATTTACTTATTTGCTTAAAAAGAGGAGGAAAAAAAAAACCCGAAGGCCTAGCCTAGGGTTTAGGGTTTAAACTTCACAGTTTCAAACATTAACAGTTGAAAATGAGCTTGCATACATAGTTATCAGGCAGCAATATTTACTTAAAAAAAGAAAAAAAGAAAAAAAACCCAAAACCCTAAACTAGGGTTTCAGATTTAGGGTTTCAACTTTAAACTTCAAAGTTCAAACAATAACATCTGAAAAATGGGCTTGCATTAAAAAACCCTAAATTGGCCACAGCTTGAAAAAAAATTCCAAAAAAAAAAAAAAATTGCAGATTTTTTGCAATTGGCAACGCGATTTTTTCAAAAAATTGCCAAAAAATCGGCAAAAAATCGCCTGCATCGCGATTAGATGCCGATTTGATCGGCCCGGCATTGAGACCCGATTTTATCGATTTTTTTGGCGATTTGCTCAACTATGATCTGAACCAATCCTTGTCAAGGTATTAGTTTTAGCACAAGTCCCTTCATCTAGCTAATGATATGAGAGAATACACCTGTCTAATTTTTCTAGCTATTAGGTTTTGGCCATTCCTATTGTTGGTCAAAGTGTAGTTGTCTTCTTCAAATTCAACCTCATATAGATTATTGTTTTGAAGTAAAGCTAAGAAATCTCTCATACTTCAGGTTAATTTTCTAATTCCCCCCAAAATTTCATCTAGCTTGGTTACGACATTAAAATCTCTTATGATCATGAATTGGGTTTTTTGGTCTTTACTGGTCATAAAGGCTTCAATTCCACTCCATACTTCTAATCTGCTTGACTGAGTTGTAGGGCCATAGACGTTGATAAGGATGAAACGGATATCACCAAAGTAGCATGTGATTAAAGAGGCTATCCAATGCCTAACACAGGAGGTTTTAATAGGATTCTAACATGTTAGAATTCTCCATGCTGCTCCTTCAGAATCCACAACATCCCATTCACATCTCGCCCATACTGCTTTCATAGTTTTGGAAACTTCTTCTTTGTCATTTTAGTTTCTTGGATACAAAGGATAACAGGCTTATTACTTAAACAAAGGTCCCTGATACACCTATGCTTTGAGGGGGCATTAACACCCCTTATATTCCATGAGATGGTAATCATGTCTCATTAGGGGCTATTGCCCTGCTTGAAAATTACGAATATCATTTTGTTGTTTGGTAAAGCAAAGTTCAACCAACTTAGTTTGTGTTCCTTTCTCTATGTTTGCTCTTGCTTCCTTGGACCTCGCTTGATAATTTGAGGGTTTTTCTCTTTTTACCTTGCCTGTATCAGGAGTAGGTCTTATTATTCTACTACTCAATATTCTTTCACAACTTTGTTTTTAATTATATTTATCCTCTCCTAGATCAATTACAAAAGCTTTTGACTTGTCTTGCTCATTTTTTGGTGTTTCCTTACTAATGGTAGAGGTATTAACATCTAACACTGCATTTTCTCTACCAATTGTTTTCTTCTGAATGGTGCATTGGTATTTCAAGAGTCTTCAAAATCTGATGAGACACATTCTTTAGGTTCATTGGGAATGTTCTTCCCTAAATTATGATCATACTAAATAGACGGTTCCTTATTAATATTTTGAACTTGTTGTACTGTGTCCTCTAAGCTTTGATCTTCTTTTTCTTCATATGCTAAAGCCTCAAAAGAATTAGAATTTCTTCCAATATCCTTCCTTACTGGTCTCCATTGTTTATTTACTTTCATTTGTCTAGACCTATTTTTTGGAAGTTGAAAACCATCCTCATCCATGTCCATTTGTAAGTTTCTCTTGCGGTTTTCTACATATGTTTCTGTTGAACTCTTCTTAGGGCATGATCTCTCAATATGCCCCATCTCATAACATCTTCTACATCTAAAAGATATGTTTTTATAATTTATGGTTTGGGTCCACAACTTACCCCCATACTTAAGAATGATTGATTCTGGTAAAGGTTTACTTATATCAATCATGACCAGTATTCGAGCATAAATTGCCAAGAATCCATCTTTTGTAGTTTTTGAAATCTCAAGGAATTCTCCTAGAGTGTTGCCTATTGCCTTGAAGGTATCCATATCCCAAAATTTAGTGGGCAACCCATACATCATAACCCAGTTTGTTACGAGGGATAGATTTACATTTTCAGGAGCAAAACCTTCATACCAGTGGGTAAGAAAGAGTCTTGCTCTTCCCATAAACCAAGGACCCCCGTTAGGATTCTCTCTCTTTCCTTCTTGAAAAATGGCTAGGAAGAAACATTTGGGAAGAAAGGATAGACTCACTCTGGAGATTTCCAACTACTATCAATCAATTTTCTCAAGGCCGAAGCCCTTGGCCAAGACCCACTAAATTTACCAAAAACTGCTTTGAGAAACAATGATTGCCTTTTTGTGATGCCCTCACTAACCTCTACTACTACGAATGATTCTAAGGATTTAGCTGTAAATTGGTCCATGGGAAGGAAACTATAACTCAAAATATACTGAATTGTACCAGAATATCCTATAGCGAATATATTATTTTATAAAAAAATTATAATAATTTGCATGCAAAATTTCTAAGATAAAGAAGGGGAAAAGAAAACTTAACTGAAATTTTTTAAGCCCAGATAGAATGTCTTGCCTCACTGATGCCTTATATCTCCATTGCTTCTCTCATCATTCGAACCCTAATGGACATATATTTGCAATTTTGTTTTTTGCGACTTGAAAAATCTTCACTACCTTTGTTTCGGATGGCTGACTTCACAGAGTCGTATCTCCCTCAATATTGCTCAGATTCCTTTGTATGAACACTCATTTCTTTACAAGTTGAACATACCCGAGCTAGTGGTTGCCATTTTTGGTGAGAGATATGAGGATAAGGCTTCAACCAAGCTTCAAACCAAAAACTTGCAGAACTCTCCTAATTGACTGATCACCTAATATGTTTCTTGATCAATTGAAAACTTTTTGATATGAAGTTCCATGTTGCCGAGCCCCTAGGTAGGGTTCGTTTCTTGAACATTTTTATTGCATCAATAGAACTAATATAATTTTGAAGTCCCATTTTTGCCCAACTCTTTTCTTGTTCTTTGAATATTTTCCAACTATGTTTTGCCTCTATTGTCAAAACCATAAGTCTGCAATTTTGTAAGCCTTCCCGTCCAATATTCTGTTTTCTTTGCAAATCCTATCCCTCTTACAAAGAAGAAACCTAAATTTTTCCTCACATTCTTTTCAAAGAAAATCCCTTTGAATTTTATCAAATTCAGATGCTATACTTGCTAGCAATCATGAAAATGACATCATATATATAGAGAGATAGATTGAGATGTAGTATATGAGTTGTAGCCTTCCATCCATGGTTAAGAACTTATCTTTCCAACTTGTCAAACAAGATTGCTGTCTATCCAAAATTGAGTCCCTTAGGTCTTCCTCCTTTTCTTTATTAGATAAAGTAATACATAGACATGTTGATGGCAATTTTTCAGCATTAAACCTTAAAATGTCCACAATAATTTGTTGTAAATCTAGGGCAATGTTAATGAAAAATATTTTGGAATACATAGACATGTTGATGGCAATTTTTCAGCATTAAACCTTAAAATGTCGACAATAATTTGTTGTAAATCTAGGGCAATGTTAATGAAAAATATTTTGGATTTTGTAGTATTAATTGTCCAACAACCTTCTCATAGCATGATAATATTGTTTTCAACTCCATGGTCTTGCTGACTGAGGGGTGACCAAAAAGAAAAGAATCATCAACAAATTGGAGATGAAAATCAAAGGAATCATTTGTTGCAAACTATTTTTTATTTATTTTTGCCTTTGAGAAAGCTCACCCAAGTGTGTCTCAACAAGAATAATAAAGAGACAAGGAGATAGTGGGCCTCCTTGGCAAAGTCCATAGGATGATTCAAAGTACTCAGTGGGGGACCCATTGATCAAAATAGAATATTGTGGAGTTCTATAACACCTAATCCATTCACACCAGCTTTTGATCAAAACCATTTTTTTGAGAATATCATGTAGAAAACTCCAACAAGCCCTATCATATGCTTTGTTCATATCTGATTTTACAAGCATACTTCGTTTATGAATGCGAAGGATGTATGGCCTCTTGTGCAATGATTATACCATCAAGATTTTGTTTACCACAAATAAAACCATGTTTTTTTTTGAGATAACACAATTTAGAACACTTTTCAATTTATTTGCCATATGATTTAAAACCATCTTGTAAATCATATTACAAAGTCTTATTGGGTGAAAATTGTCAAAATATTTTGTCTTGGCTTCCTTGGGAACCAATGTAATAAAGGTGGCATTGTTCTTACATATTGTAGCCTTCTTTTTCCTAGCCTCTTCTACTGCAGTCAACATATTACTCTCCAACAAATCTCAATTTTTTTGAAAGAAATTGCAGGAGATCCATTGATGCTAGGTGCCTTATTAGGGTGGACAGAGAAAACTACCTTGTGTAGCTAATCCATAGAGATATTCCTCATCAAGTTTACGTTCTGTTCTTGTGTGATAATTTATGGAAACTTTTGCAAAAGCTTATCTTGAACCTCCTTATCTTTTCAACTTTTGATAGAATGTCTTGAAATAATTAATCACTTCCTCTAAAATCTCTTCGTCTTTGTTAATACTTCTACAATTTGAATTTGAAATGTTACTATCCTCTTCCTTAAGCCATCTCTCCTAAGATTTTTGGGACTAATATGACTCTTCCTTTTTCAATACATTATGATAATAAAAAAGTAATTGCTTTTCTTGCACATAAGTATATTGGTCCATTCCATTGATCTCTATCATCTCTTGTAAATTGTTGAGCTTGGATTTAATTTCCTCTTTTATTTAAATGTTACCAAAAGTATTGACATTCCAAATCTTCATTTACCCTTTTAGATATTTCATCTTTTAAACAAACTTGTACATACATGATCCTTCAAACATTGCTTCATCCTATCATAACGTGACCATTTAGAAGAAATCATGGCCTTGGAGCGATGTAGAGTGAAATTGAAATGGCTTTGGATGACCTTTATTGAGTAGACCACATATGAAGAGAACGAGTTCGTGGTCTGATCCTACTTGCAATAAAATGTTTGAAGAGATTGTATACTCTGTTTACAACCATTGATTGTTTACAACCATTGTGTTGAAGTACTTCCAAAAATCCTTAGATCACAACTATGAATTATCATTGAACTTAATATAAATAAATTGAGGTCCTTCCACCATCAATCACAAGGAGTAATTGTCGTTGGAGCACATACATTTATAACCCCAACTTTGATATTTTCCTCTTTCTTGTGAAAGAGACCAAGAACCCAATTACCTTTTGCTTTTAGCAATTGTCCATCCCCATTTGCATTTGCCCTATTTTGTTGCAACACCTCCTAAAGATTCTATAGAAGGAACTGCTAGACAATCTCTTGTCTTCCGATTCTTTTTGAATGCATCCTTACTGTTTATTTTTGTTTCTTGAATTAACTTTAACTCAGGACTATAACAACTTACTAATTCTCAAATAACATTTTTTAGGGGTCTTATTCATACCCCCAATATTCCATGACACCATTTTCCTTTTCACTTTTTATTCTTATTTGTGGGCTTAGCTCTACTTCGTGTTAGCACTTGTAATGTTTGTTTTTGATTTCCCAACTTGATATCCCTTCGAGTTTTCTTTTTGTCCTTGCTTTAAAGTTTAAAGGTCTTCCTTGCCTTTTTCCATTCCCACCAGGATATTCATCGTCATCAATCTCTTTGATTTTTTGGGATTGTTCATAATGAGACTTATCATCTATAGGTTTATGCTGCCTTGAAGATGGTTAGTGTATTCTGCTAATTTGGATTGCTAAATTAGAGAAAACTGGAATGATTCATATCTGAATGTATGCTTGGAAAAAATTATTTTCTGCTAGTCAGGGTGTTAATCTAATTCTGCTAATTTGGATTATTAATACTCTAGACATTTGGATTAATTCTTGCAATATGCAATTGTTTTAAAGGTTGAAGATGTCTAAGTTTTGAATGCTGTTAGTTCTAAGCGATATTCTGGAAGTTAAGCTGTCAAAGGTTCTCTGTAGATGCCTATGTTGTTAGCTTTATCTGTCCACCATTGATTCATTTCTTTCTTAACCCTTCTTATTTCTATCCCTATCCTTTATACATTTAACTGAGCTTAAATGAGTCAACATTCAGTAAGTTGACAAGGAATACCAGCCTACTCTGGAGGTTGGGTTAAAGCATTTCAACCCATCCAATGTGTGGTTTGGGCTGTGATTAGCGGGTGCTCGCCTTTCAAATCATTGCGGATGATAGTCACAGTTCAAGTTTACCTTGATGTCAATCTGAGCCACAAGAAGTCCCCTTTCATTGGTATTCAATCAGTTTCACTCCTATCTCTTCATTTTTATCACTTTTGATCTTGTATTTATAAGAAGCCGAGTTCTCTTTGTGTATTGTCACTTGATGAAGCTAATGGACCCTTACTACAGTTGCATAATAGAAAGTGAAATTGAAAAATATTAGATTCTTGAAATCAATAAAATAAAAAACAGGCAGGAGCCATGCAGATCGCTGACTAGCAGGCAGATTGCTAGCCTTGCATGCAAATCTGTGTCTTATGTACTTAGGAAAATTGAGACAGTAGATATGTAGTAGGAAACTTGTGATGTTGAATGACGAATCAGAGGTACAGGTACTTGTGCAACTTGATGAAAGTAAACTACTTACTATTGGTCTACCACTTTGAGCAGGCAAATCGCTGTTTTTTGAGATTTTGGTCACACAGATCACTCTAAGATGCTTTGGTGTAAGAAAGTCGCTAATCTTGAAAATGAATCATAGGTACTAAAACTTACAAGGTTATGAAATTTGTTTAATTTTATTGGGAATTGTGCCTGTAGGAGCTGTGATTCTTACTTACCGAGATCAGAAACAACAAGTTTTCTTAGTTCAGGCAAGATTTCTTAGGTGTAGTCACCAATGGAGTAACTATTGCACTACTTTGGGCAAGTTTTGAGGGATTTATTAGGTTTAGTCATCAATGAAATCTCTATCACTGGCATTTCACTTTATACAATTTGAAACATTGTAATAACATATGTGATAAATTTGCTTTCAAAAACTTTGGATAATGCAAATTCTTCTTTTTCACCCATTAGATTTTTTTGTTTGCCTTGCTTTTCCGGTTAACATTTGCGTGATTATCAACTGGCATATAAGGAGGGTGATATTTAGGCCAATATGTTTCTATCATGTCATTGAGGCTGGTATAAAGTTGATTAGTTCAATTAGGTAATAATGATTTGTTAGCTGTATACCGTAAGATTCAATGACTTATAAATATAACATTTGAACTTAAATAACTATTCTTTTTTAATGTTCGGTCCTTTTTAATCATTTATTAGCCTTTTCCTATTTTATTGCTGAATTTTTGTGACTAATACTTTCCACATGTTACTATATTTGTTCATCCATCTATTCTAGGTTCCACATAACTTGTATTTACTAAACAATCAGAGGCTAATAGGGTTTGAATTGACAAAAATTCCAACTTTGATATTGTGAATGTGGATCACCCTAACTCTATTTCCAACTTTTTTTGATAGATTCCTTTGCATGTAGTTGCATTAAACAAACATGCTTGACTTACCAATTGTCAAAGCTCAAGGAATGATACTACATGTGCAAATGCAAATGTTGGGAGCTATGTGACACCCTTCAAACAAGTTTCATTTTCTTCCCTAAAGCTTCCTCAAGAAGCAAATTCTCTTCAAGCCAACCTCTTCTTGGTAAAGACTAGATTAGAGATACACCCTAGCTGTCTGCAACAAGATAAAAAAGGCTATAGGGATTGCACAATGTATTTTATCTGACTTCAAAGTCAATGGTCTCCAAAATCCCAATACGATTATTGATATATAAGCTGTATTATATGCCAAATTATTTTGAGAAATGTAGAGGCTGATCTTGAAAGAGTGAGCTTCCTTGAGCACATAACCCAAACTAGGGCATTCTGTACCACGAATGTGGATGCTGTCATCAGAGGCTGTTCTAGGCTTGTGTAATTACCAAACTAAGGCACCTTATTCATTTTTGTGTAAGAATTCAGTCACATTAGATACTGGAAAAAGTCTGTGCAAAAGAGTAAAACAAAATGTGACACAAATAGAAATAGGATTTGTATTGTGCATCTTATTGGTGAGCAAGCAGCCTACATCATCTGACTCCTTGTTGAGAATTCAGTGCCCATAAATTTTGGAAACCAAAACAATTTAATATATAACATTTTACAGATTAGAACAATGATTATCAACGTGGGTCATCTAAGAATCCAAGTTATCTGGGACCAAATAAAGATAATCGAAATCTAGGGAGGAGCCCAAGATTTACATTATGAAACAAGGTAGTTAATAAGAACAAATAAGCTCAAATTACCTTGATACTTCACAAATTGTTCACATGTGCATGAATGAAACAATTGAAGATAGGTCTGGCCATCTGGTAATTATTAATTCCACAGGAGTTTGCTATTAGCCTATTGTGGATGCTTTTTCCTTTGTGAAAACTAGTTGTTGCAATTATGTTGCCTATGTAGTTAACAATGTGAATTATGGATGGGAAGCATCAAGCACTAGAATGAAAAAAAATGTTTTAGTGATATTCCTGCTATTTATTTATGAGTACTGGAGGCCTCTCACTGTTTGTATTTATTTTTCTGCCTTTCATGGTCGGGCATTTTTCACCATTCGCTAGTCTTTATCTCATATATATTCTTTCACAAATGACTTCTAATCTTTATCATTGAATATAAGCCTTGGAAGTTCTTCAAGAAGTGGGACAAATGAAATTCCTTGTAGAATAGGATTGTTATTTCTATTCACTCTGCAATTATTAGACCACATTGTAACATTGAATCCAATAACATAGTTGACTTTGTCTTACTTTTAACACTGATGGAACTCAGCAGGTTCTTAAAAGGTTGCTGGAAGAAGATTCTTTTGATTATACTTCCCCAGCTAGCGTATCCAGAAAAAGAACTCGATCTGCGGCTCTTCATGCAGATCAGAGCGCAAGAAATCTCCAGTCCAGTTGTCAAATATCAAAAAAAGGCCTCCGAAAAAAGTTATTTTCGTCACCTATGAATGACGAAGGCCAGGTAAGTGAGAGTGAAAGTGAAGATGAGTACCAACAGTACCGTAAGCGGAAGAGGCTTGATAAAAGTGGACTTCTAGAAGCAAAAAGGAGGACTTCGTAAAATAATATGATTTATTTTGCTGGTTGCTGCCAAATTATCTTCAGGCAAGTGTATGCAGATTCTTTTGGCTAATGCAATCAAATGGTGTATTTGTACCAGCCTATGTCGATTCTTTCTTGCAATTTATGTACATAAGCTGCTGACCATGTCAAAAATAGGATGTACTTTGTATATTATATGTACTATTAAGATTTGGGATTTCTTTTTGTTATTTTTATTATTTTATTTTATTTAAAGAAAAGTCTTTTGTTTCAGATACGAGTATTATGTCAGATAATGTTTTAGACGATCCAGACTTTAAAATCAACATGTTGCATTGTTGACCACTTATTCATTCTACATTAGTTGGTTCCCTTTCAAAATAAACAGCAATTAAAAGCATAGCCTGGTTAAAGATAAACAAGTTTGTCAATGGGGTTGTCTTTTACTGGTGAAGGTAATTGGGTGTTGTATAGCATGATAGATTTCCTGGATGCTTGCGATGTGCAAGTATGTGGAAAAGTTAGCCTTACGAGAGAAGAATGGTTGTTGGAATCTTGAATTAAGCAATGCTTGAGTTGGTATTCTGCAAGGTTACGGAAGTATTGGGATGGGGGGCGGATGTATGGGTTTCGGGGAGGGCAAGCCGATATTAGGAAACGGTGGGGGTCGGCTAGAAAGAGCGGTCAAGAATGGCATCCCGAGTTAAACTGATAATGCGATCACATCCTGAATGTTAAAAAAGGTAATAAAAACTGTCGGTACAGTGCAGGTGCCTACTTGCCTACATGACGGAATCGGGAAATAAAAACAATACAGTAGCTCTACTCTGACGTGATCAATAAAAATTGTTGGTATACATAAAATATTCAGACGACATATTTGACGTATTGTTAGACTGCAGATGCCTACACGATGGAATCGGAGAAAAATCAATACAGTAGCTCTGGTCTGACGTGCTTAGCGTATAACACGGGACGGTGGAGGACTGAAATAGGTGTCTGGACTCTCGCGTTAGATTTTGAAGTTTCAACCTAGCAAGCGTAAAACCCCAGGCAAATTCGCTTCATTGATGTGATTACGTACCAAATCTATGTTGTTCAACGACAATTAGCCTATAATATCACCGTCCATAGCCAGTCCTTAATCAGAACGAGACCGTCCATTCGTATATTTTGATTGGGAAACCAACGGTAAGGCTTAAAAACGCTTGGAATCTGTAGACTGGGATGTTAGGCATCTCCTTCTGGTTTGGCAGGAGAAATGAGTGCGTGCAAAGCTCAGATGCCTCATGCGATTCTCATCCCTTTTCCCGCACAAGGCCATGTTAATCCCATGATGCAACTCGCCTGGAAACTATGGATTCATTGTCACTTTTGTTAACACCGACTCCAATAGCAAACGCATAAGCGAAGCCACAGACAACAGATCTATGCATGGTAACCGCGACATGATTCGAATGGTATCCGTTCCCGATGGATTGCCGCCTGAGGACTGTAGGAACGAGGCTCTACATTTTTTTGGAGCAGCAGAAAATGCCCTGAGGCCTTCTGTAATTGACAAGATTATTCAAGAGATAAACGAAAAGGAAGAGCACAAGGTCACTTGGATAATAGCAGATGTCTGGACGTGCTTCGGCTTGAAGACGGTAACCAAGCTGTATGACATTTGATACGGTGAAGGAAGGCGGATCCTCATACAACAACTACAATATGTTTGTCGAAGAAGCCATGAAGAAACAATTGAATGACT
The DNA here is from genome assembly GCA_028583015.1 of Wollemia nobilis. Taxonomy (NCBI): domain Eukaryota; kingdom Viridiplantae; phylum Streptophyta; class Pinopsida; order Araucariales; family Araucariaceae; genus Wollemia; species Wollemia nobilis. The sequence goes on along the minus strand of JAQPPZ010002203.1, from coordinate 1,206,463 downwards.
GAATTCTTCCTGTCATTTATCTTTATTGAGAAGGGGGCATGTTCGATGTCGTGACCTATGCAAATCAGAAGAAACTAGATATGATAATACATAACACAGCTGCTCACGTTTTTCTCCTAGGGGAAAAAGCATCATAATGGTAATGTCTTTTTAGCTAGATGGAAGAAGCGACATCGGTGTGCTTTTCTTTTGTTTGTCAATTTTACAGTAATGAAATTTGAATTTGAGAAAGAGGAAAAGAAGCCTCAAATATCTTTTGTTCAACGCGATCCACTCCGGAAATAGATGCCGGGGTGGGGTTTGTCGTTTCGTACTGCACGCAGAGATTTTCTTTGATTTGCCTAAATTTAATTTTAACTGGTGTATCTAACCTCCAGGGTTGCCGTTCTCACTTTTCCGGATACCTTAATTAAACATAATAATAATTATTTTGTGTAAGATTGGGCATAGGAAGTCTGACTAGAGTGTGCATCAGATTGATGACGGTACCAACTCCGGGCTATGTGTGCATCAGTTTGAAGCAATGTAGTTGCAAATTCTCCTAATTATTATTATAATAGATTAGTGTGCTGAAGTTGCCAGTGGGATGTATATTATAATTTTAATTAATTAAACAACGGATGACGTATGTCAAACTCCCTCTTATTTATTTTAAATTATTTTTTATTTTCTTAGATCTTTTATATAAGTAGGATGAGACATTATATTCTATTTCTAGCTGCCTATTACACATATATATACCTAAAATCATTAATATCTAAACATTCACAATACCTTACAACGAATATTGATTTTGAAAGCTAGTGTATCCTAAATGATCCTATCGGTAAAAATATTAAACTTTCATCTATAAATATTTTGATTTGGTTAGTGTGAGAAATCTTTACGACCAATGCAAAGGGTTGAGCAGTCTCCTCCCAAGTCTCCTTCCAACTATGGTCCTTGTAAAGTTCAGAGCTATGTTTATCAATAGAGAATTTAACGCACACCCACCCCCTCACACACTCATCGACATCGCAATTTGAACCTTGGACCTTCCGAAGAAGATTCAAAGCCCGAAATGTTGCAGTTTGAACCTTGGACCTTCCGAAAAAGATTCAAAGCCCGAAACATTGCGTTGTTCTCCTTGGGACAAGCATCTTGATTTTAGAAGTATGTATAACATAAAATCATTTATTTAAAAAGATTTAATATTTATTCATAAATCATATTTCACATAAATAATTTATATCAAGAAATAGAGATAGATAACACTTTTAAGGTAGGGCAACACCAATATTACTTTTTAAGAAAGAAATAATTCAAACTCATCTCCACAAACTATTACAAGAATACTTGATATGACTTGCTTACAATGACAATATCTCTTCTTTATATAACCCTATTTCTAAACCCTTCATCTTCGGACACACCATCTTTTGTATCCCACTTATTATTTTAATAAAAATATTAAAAGATAATATCCTCCAAGGGCTAGGTGGATTGGTAAATGCGTGATTGACCAAGTACTTGCCAAGAAGAGACCTAGGTTCAAACTTTGGGGGCAGGATGCCAGCTTTAGCAAAGGTAGTAGTCCGTGATGAATCCTTAGAGTGCACGCCAGATCGATGATGATGGTACAAACCTTGAGAGATCGGTGGTCTCCATTTCACTTCGGGTCAACAACAACGAGACAAATAGGCTATTGGGAGCAATCCCTATGGTTTGAACCCTACGCTTGCCAGTTACTAAAAATAGTAGCTGTAACCAACTCTCCTATGTAATAAAAAAAAATATATTGAAAGGTAATCACCCTTGGGTTTTGTGTGGCCCATGTCCCCTATATCCATGATTGTAGTGTCTCATGATGGTGTGAATGGCATTATGTTTAACCTTAAACCATTGTTCTACTTTCTTCAAATCTTCTCTCTTGCTTTCCTCTTTTGGTTCATCCTTTGCTTTTACTTTTTTTTTTTTGTTACTACCTCCTCCTTAGATTCTATTTTAGGTTCTTCTACTCGTTCTTGAATTTGTTTCCTTGCAAAAGCTACATGTTTTCCTTTGAATTCTTGTTTCTTACATTGAAAATATCTTGTATTGTTATCTTCTTCTCCTTATAACTTCATGAACTTTTGCACATTAATGTTAATCGTACCTTACGAATCGAACCAAGGATTACCAAAAACATCAACATCATCTCTCTTAATGACAGAAATCTAAATGTATAATATATTTATCTATTGTGATTGTCAAATCTTAAAAAATATGAATATTCTTACCCTTCAGTTTTTTGTCTTTGATTTTCTTTACTTGAATATTCAACCTTTTAGCCAAAGCAATATTAATGAAATTATATTTGCTACTAGGGTTTGTAGAAATAATAACCTTTTTCCTCTAATGTAGCCTAAATGCAAAATAAATGTTTTAAATTCAAACAATTATTCTTAATCGTTGCTTGGCTCATCTAACATCATATATGTGCTTCCTTCACTTTGTATATTATTATCTTTTTCCTCCAATCCCCTTTTGCTTAAAAATACAACTTCAAATTCTTCGTTTGTGTATGAAAATTATGGTCCCAAAGAATCACAAATCTTATCTTTCCATTCTAGCTCAAAAAAAAAATACTTCATCAACCATTCCCTAGCATCGCTATCATCCCTTATATTAAACATTAGCAACTTCATGACCTCAAACCAAAGTATCTAGGGTTTTAAATAATAAAAAAATATAAAAGTAAGATATCTTAAATCTTATCTATTCCTTTGTTTAAAGAATTAAATCTATATTTTTTCTTCAAAACATTTTACTTGACAACTTATTTGCTTACCCAAATTAAGAGATGAAATTTTTTTTTTGGACAATTTTTACATGCCAAAAATAACATTAGCAACACAACTTTAAACAACCATAACACCCTTTATAAAAATCAAAATTTGACAAACGAGTAGTTCTTTTTGTAGTACCTAAATTGGTTTAAATATGGTGCAAGAATCTTTTGAAAATGATTGCTAAAGAAATGTATGAATTATTTTTTAAACAAAAAATTGGTGCAACCAAAAAACATCAATAATCCAACTTCAAACAACCATAACTCCCTTAATACTTATTAGAATCTAACAAATGATATTTCTTTTTTGTAGTTCCTAAAAGGATCTGCAAGGTGGTGCAAAAATATTCTAAAAATGATTGCTAAAAAAAGATATATTTCTCACAAGATGAATACTTTTATAGAAAAGATTTTCCTTAACTCTGCAATTCATTAAATGAATTTAGTTTGGCCTAAATGTTGTTTAATAAATGATTATTTGCTACCAATGAGGTTTAAGGAGTTATGTTTGTCTTGTAGTTTCGATTGGATCCTATGAGAATAAAACAAAAATGTGGGCAAATCAAACTTAATTTTCCAAAGGTATGAGAAAGGGGTTTATTTGTTTTGTGCTTGTGTTTCCATTTTTGGTTGATTGATGTGTATCATTAGATTTTAGAAGAATACACAAAATTTAGGATGCTTAACCTTTTAATTATTATTATTATTTTTTTAATTTACATGGTGGAATCGGTAGCCGCCACAAATCCGGGTAGGCTGTCCAGCTTTTTATGGCCGCCACAGTATTCTACGCTGTCCGCCCCGAAGCCGGCACACAGATCTTCGCGCAGTCCGCCTCTATAACCACCATGCCACAATCATTTAAAACCTTTTACGCCGCTGAAATCACTAGGAAAGGGACATTCAGTCCGACGAGGCCCGAGATTTGAACCTTGGACCTTCGCCCCCTTATGGGGTTTGGATGAACCAATTGGTCTACACCTCGGACCTAACCTTTTAACTATTGACTATGCTATTTAAGACCATTGGATGTGAGTTCGTGCGTATCATTGTATTTTAGAAAGAAACGAGGTGCTTAAGCTTCTACGAGATGAATTAAATTATTTTTACGTTAAATTATTTTTAAACCTTAGCACAAGAAAGGGCACATGGCTTAAATTTTTGCATTAAACCTTTCAAAACCTTTGAAACCTTAATATTGAAAGGGATATTGTGTATATAATACTTTTGATGAATGATGTCGTTACTTCCATGATTAGGTGGTTTGAATTTAAATGTAATATTTGGTGGCAAAAGGGATTTAAATAGATGGTGATCTAGCAATTGATAAGGAAGGCAATTGAAGGAAACAAACTAAGTAGGTTTATACTCATTAGAAAGTTGGTTTCAAACCTGATCTAATGAAGAATGAACCTGATCTTATTGAAGCAATGAAATTAATGAGGGATCAGGAGCTTAGAACAATTTTGCAGTGTAAAAAAAAGTTAAATTTCAAAGTGCCCATTTTTTTTGAAACTGTTCAAAATTTTAATTTGGCCAAATGGGTATCTAGAATAGTTGAAATAACTAGAAAAATAATTGTGTATCAAAAGATATAACCTTTTGAAATTCATGGATTGCTATAGGGAATTGATATTGTTGAACGGCATTTTTATAGAATCTTCTAAAATTTTGATTATGTATATGCAAATTTAGTGCCATTGTGAAGATTATCTTGAGATATTTCCATCAAGATTTGAATCCCATCAAACTGATCTCTCTAGCAAAAGTTATGGCCATTTTAAGCTTACAACTAATTTTAGGAGGAAAAGTGGCATAATTCTGAAAACCCTAAAAAGCAATTGAAAATAGAAATTTTTGAACCTTAAAAGGCAATTGGAATTCAATGGAGTAAAATTAAAAGGATAGATGTGAACACTTGTAAAAAAATCAAAATTTCAAGTGGGTCCCTAATTGGGGTGAGTTGTGCAGTAGCAACAACATGAATCATTCCCTATGAAATCCAGTTCAACCAAAGGAAGATAATCAATCAGAGCACCAATATTCAGGATAGAATGTTTAGGCACTATAGTAAGACAAGAAAGGAAGTGTTTTGCTTGAACGTTACACAATAGTGTAATATCCACACGCATGACGTTGCTTCATCAAGAGTGTCTGTGAGAATTCAATGATCATTTGTTTTGAGTGGTTTCAATCAAAACGTAAATAATAAGGTGTTTGTGGTCAAAGTAATCTAATCTACCAAGAATTAAAGGTAAGCACACTACCTTACATTTTTTATTTAAATAAATTGGAAACTTAGGAACTTTAATTATTTAAAAGATGGAGTTAAAAGGTATCCAACTTCAGAGGAATTAAATATTAAGGTGGGAATAAGGACTTCATACAAAATTTTGAAAGATTGAAAAATATTTGACATTTTATTATCTGCAATTAATCTTTGCAATATATTTCAAAATTTAGAGTTTTGAAAAACTATTAACTTTATTATATTTTGAAGAGAAGGTTTTCTACTCCAAATAGAAATTTTGAAATTTTGAAAATTTAGAAAAATTTGAAATTTCAAGAATTATAAAATTTGTAAATTTAATAAATTAAGGAGATGAAAGGTTTACTACTTCAAATAATTTGAAAATTTTAAATGTGAAAATATATTTAAAAGGATTAAAATTTTCGAAAGTCTTTGCAATTGATTAACTTTGGAGTAAAATGGATTTTATATTTAAAGGAATTAAATTCAATCATTGATTTTTATGGAAGAAATCAACAAGAATGTATTCAATGAAGACAATGAAGACAATGAAGAAATGGTGAACAAACTAAAATTTTACTCACAAAATTGATAAATGTTTTTGATGAAAAGAGAAAATGCAAAATTATTGAAAGAAACAAAACTATCTTTATTTTTCAAAAATGGAAAGGATCACAACAATTATAAACTATCTTCTTGAAAACAAATTTAGAAGTTGGTGGAACTCACAAAACACCATTGTATTTTCTTTTGAAGAATGCTTATTAATGTATATGCCTTTACTCACATTTGAGATCTTTCAGGAAAAAAGACGAGAAAAATATGTCAATTGTGACACATGATTTGAATGAAGCTTATGTTAGCTTCAATAGGGAATCTTTGAATTTCATAATGTATTTTTAATATGACTTAATAACTCATTGTTTAGAAGTCACATCATTAGTTATATCTCAGTTGAAGATGAAGAAAAGAAAACCAAAGAAGAAGAATAGAGGAAAGCACAAAAGAAAGGAGAACAAAAGACATGAAGCAAAATTGAAGAAGAATCTCAAATTGAAGATCAAGACAAAAGTCTAAAAGAAATATATTGAAGACTAAAATATTTAATAACCAAGTAATGAAATACAGGGGGTTTTGGAGAATATTACATTATTTGGTAAATGCTAATGTACCACCATGGTGCCTTTATGGCACAAATGTAAATATGTAATAGATTAGGGTGTGAGTCTATAGTCTGGGAGTGTGATTTATATTTCTTCTTTATGTAAATGTCTATGTGCAAGATATGAAAAAGTGTCATGTAAGTGTGTAATGAGAAAAAGTGCACAAGTGTCATGTAATTAAGTGTGCAAATATGTAATGTGAGAAAGTGCACAAGTATCATGTATTAGGTGTGCATGTAGAAGTGTAAGTGTCATGTAGAAGTGTGCAAGTGTCATAGAGTTAAGTATGTAAGTAAGCAAATATTCAAGTGTCTTGTATACAATTGGAAATATTAGAAGCCAAAGCTCCATGTATTGTATATCAAATGTGTCTATGAAGATCATATTCAAGCTTTAATAATTTTGAAGCTTGTATGCATATTTTGAGAAACTCTATTTAATAATTTTGAAGCTTGTATGCATATTTTGAGCAACTCTATTATAAGTTTCTTCATGTTATTGCATGAATGATATTGGTCATTTTATATTCAAATTTGATATTTTCTTCAATGTTATTATTATTTATATTGACCAACTTATATATTGATTCCTGTTATTATATTTTAAACTACTCAAGATCTATAACTTTGGGACTAAGATAATCTAGCTTAAAAACCAACACTAGCAAGGGATTAACAAGGGAACATCAAGAGGGTTGGTAAAAGAAAACTCAAATGGTTGTTGTAATGATTGTTATAGAGAGAAATTATGAAGTCTATCACAATTATGGCCACTGTGATATTGTTTTATTATTGATGTTGAAATAAATATATAAAAATAATGTTCTATGTTTTTTGTTTTTTCCTATGTTATGTTGTGTAATATTCTCTTGTATTTAATCTATTAGCAGATTAAATTCCTTCCATTGACTGTTAAGACAACATTAGAGCAATGGAAGTTTGAGGTGCTATTATGTATTTTAAAATAGTGAAACATAAATATAGTGGTTTATTTACTATTTTTCTATTTACATTCGCATGGAGATGTATGGGCTACTAGAAGAGGTTTTTTTTCATTAGACACCCTTTTCTAGACTATGTCAAATGGTATTAAAGTAGAATAAGATCTTATCAGATACTAAGGTTGATTCTTAGTGGTGTAGTGAAAGTGTGGTGGGCACATAACCCATAGGTGATAGGATCAACACACAAAAAGGTTGTTATAATAAGATGAGTGGTTTTCAAACAAATTTTGTTATAAGAGCTTTATGAGCAAGAGCCCACAATTTCTTACTACCGATGGTGTCTAATGTAGGAGCATCCAAGTGAGGTCATGGTTGTTGATTTTGTGCATATGGTTTGGTGCACATGGTTTGTGTACATGGTTGTGCACATGATTGTTGGCTTTGTGTACATGGTTTTGTGCACATGGTCTTGGTATCTTTGGCTGGTTATAAAAAAGGAAGGGGAAGAGACATAATTTTTTATCTTCCAACATTGTTTCTCATTGCTAGAAGGTCATGAGTGGAGATGTGGCTATTAATTCTAGTGACTAGAAAAAGACTAGATAGCGTTGATAAGGAATGGGCAAGGGATCAATAATGACTAGTAAAGGAGTCAACAAAGGAGCAATAAGAGATTGGTAGGGAGTCAACAAGGATTTGATAAGACCAATAAAGAGGATAAAAAAAGGACCATATAGGCTTGATAAGTAATTGGAAAGGGATCAACATGAACGATAACAAGGTTAGCAAGGGACCAATAAGAGACCCATAAGGGAGTTGGCAAATATCTAGGATGATGAGCAAGGAGTTGGCAAGGACCATCAAGGTTGGATCCTATAATGGTTGTTGTCGAGAGAAATCATGAAGTCTATGACAATTGTGGCCACTGTGGTAGTGTGTTATTATTGATGTTGAAATAAATATATAAAAACAATATTCTATATTTTCTATTTTTTCTTGTGTTATGTTATTGTGCAATCTCTCTCGTAGTTAATCTATTTTAGATTAAATTTCTTCCATCGAAAATTAAGACAACATTAGAGCAATGGAAATTTGAGGTGTTACATATTTTAAAATAGTTAAATGCAAATAGTCATTTATTTACTATTTTTTGTGTGTGTTGGCATGGAGATGTATGAGCTACTATAAAAGGTTGTCTTTCAATAGATTACCTTTTCTAGACTATGTCAAATGGTATCAAAGTAGACACAAATCTGATAAGAACCCAAGGTTGATATTTAGTGGTGCAATAGAACTGTGGTGGGTCCATAACCCATATGTCCAAGGATTGAAACACAAAAAGGTTGTTATAAGAAGATGAGTGGCTATCAGACAAATTCTATCATAAGAGTTCTATGAGCAAGAGCTCACATTTTCTTGCTACCTAGAGTGTCTGATGCAAGAGCATCCAAGTAGGGTCATAGTTGCTAGTTTTGTGTTGTGGTCTGGTGCATATGGTGTGCACATGGTTTGTGTACATTATTTGTGCACATGATTTTATGCATATGGTTTTTTTGTGCACATTTTTTATGTATATGATTTTATGCACATGGTTTTGTGCATATGGTTTTGGTCTCTTTGGTTGGATATAAAAGAGAAGAGAAAGGGACACAACTTTTCATCTCCCATGATTGTTTCTAATTGCTGGAAAATCATGAATTGATATGTGGCTATTAATTGTAGCGATTAGAAAAGGTAACTATTAAGTGTAGTGATTAGAAAAGGATTGGATAAGGTGAATAAGGAATCGATAAGGGGTCAATAATGACCATAAGGAAGTCAAGGAATACACAAGAGACTGATAGGGGATTTGGCAAGGATCTAGGATGACTAACAAAGGGGACCAAAAAAGGACTAGATAAGGTTGATAAGGAATTGACAAGGGACCAATAATGACTAGTAAGGTGGTCAATAGTGGATCAATAAGAGATTGGTAATGGAGTTAGCAAATAGTTGGGATGATTGACAAGGAGTTGGCAAGGGCTAGAAAGAGATTGGTAAGAGAATGCCAAGAGGGTTAGCAAAGAAAGCTTAAATGGCTATTGTTTAGAGAAATTATGAAGTCTATGTCAATTATGGACACTATGATAGTGCGTTACTATTGATGTTAAAATACATATATAAAAATAATATTCTATATTTTTTGTTTTTCTTGTGTTATGTTGTTATGTAGTCTACTCTTGTAAGAAATATTTTTGTAGATTAAATTCCTTTCATCAACTATTAAGACAACATTAGAGCAATGGAAGTTTGAGGTGTTATGTATTTTAAAATAGTGAAGTGCAAATATAGTGGTTAGTTTATTATTATTTTTTGTGTTTGTTGGCATGGAGATGTATGTGCTACTATAAGAGGTTGTTTTCATTAGACTCCATTTTCTAGACAACATCAATAGTAACATTCTTGAATGATGTAAGCTTGGAGTAACACTGTATACATACCTCTCAGATGATGAATAAAGCAAGCAATATTTATGATGTATCTATTTTCTATATTATGTTTTGCTACTTTAAGGCTTGTGTTCAATAGTACATAGAGCCAACACTATCAAATACAAAGAAAACATGAACCTTTGACATTTTTAAAGTGTCAAAATTATCCATTTCACCAATGTATAATCTATATATAAACTAGAAATAATTCAATTTTGGGAGAACGGTAGACTAAATAGTTTGCTTTTAGAGTAAGTCTAATCAAATATCATTCTTTAGGTCATGAATTTTGATTTACTAGATGGTTACATAGTCATTGTTCATAAGATATTATTTGAATGTATTATAGATCATGTATGCATAGTTTCTTACACTTCCTAGTCAAGGGTGTTTTATATAATTCATTACACTTCATAGTCAGGATGTTATCACCTTATTTAATAGCATGTTTAGTAAAGGAAATATATAGAGGAAAAGATCAAAATATGCATTTACATGCTTATTGGTCTTACTTAAACCACTAGTTTCTTAACCATACTTATTTTATAGATCTAAAAAAAGTTATCCTACTATAAAGCTAAAATATGTTTTCAATAAGAATTAGTGTAACAAGTTTGGATGCCTAAAAATTCTTTATAGGATTTTCCATCAAATAACATTGCTTGTCCTTAATCTATAATTAAAGAGAACATTTATTTTTGAGAGGTTCCAAATGCAATGGTTGTTCAAAATAGGTCTTAGGGAGTGTACATTTGAGATATGATAGAGTTAGGGTAGAATAATTTTGACGTACAATCAAAATAAAGTTATAAATATTTATTAGAGAGTGAAAGAGTCAAATCAAATAAAGTTCATCATAAAGCATATAATTATTTGGAATAATAATATTGATGATAAATTTAAGAGAAGATAATTTTAGTTCAATCATGTAGGGTCAACATGTCACTAGATCATGTTATGATGGTTTGAAAAATTGAAATGCTTATTCCAAGTTCCTTATGGAGGCTTATAATATGTAAAATATAAGTTTTGTTGAAAATAAGGAAAATAATAAATATAATTCTATGACAAATGTTATACTATTAATGATAATTTGACAAGTGTCCAAGGAAAACATATTCTATATGAACAATCCTTTCCATATGTTAAAGAGATTTAGAAATTTGTTTGAATAAATAGGTCAAATTAGGTTTCTTCTTTAGAGGATAAATTAAGTATATTAGATTCTCTTGAGTATTGATTAAGTGGTAGATTTTCTTTCTTACTCCAATGAGAGAAAAATCAAATTAGTGGAGTCTAAATAAAGCTAGGTAAAGAAATAATAACATCTAATTAGGATGAGCATACAAAGCTAAAGCTGATTTAGCAAAAAAATAGGATATACAACATCTAAATATAAAGGAAGAAAATAAAATGACTAATGAAAAGAATGTTGAGGATTTTTACCCTTCAAAAATAAGATTAGAAATAAATGTTAAATTAAAAACTATCAATAAATTTAATATACTAGAAAAGGAAACTCATTATTACAAAAAAACTAATGCATTTATACACAAGTGATTTGGTGAGAAGGTTTGGACTAAAGGACAAAATAATGTTTTAAAAATAAATAGTGGTTTCTATTATTGTGTCAAAACTAGATATATCATTGGGAACTATTATGGAAAAGAGAAAAAGATAAAAGAAAATAGAAGCAACAATAATATGATGATCCACAATATAAAATAGAAATAATGATAATTATAATAATGGCCATGTTATTTTTCTAGGAGAAAATTCACACTCGACATTATGGGATCTAGTGATGCTAGATGTGGATTTTGTTAGAATTCACAATAATTTATAGAAGTGAACAAAAGCAAATCATCCACTCAAAATTTGTATATAAAGTGAAAGAAAGAAAAAAAAGAGATGTAATGGGAACCTGTATGCACCATAAATAATCACTATATCCATAGATGATATTATACAACACTCTAGTGATTAAATAAGGAGTGTGAGGGGGTATTTATAGCAATACTGAAACCCAATTACATTATAAAATTTAACCTAAGTTGACATCACAAGAGGGATCTAAGTTAATTACAAGCTATAAAGTGAGTATAACCATGACAAGGTTAACTATAGATCATAGGGATTACATCATAAAATATTACAAATAATCATTACATTGTACAATGAAATACCCTTAGGCTTATCAAATACATCATACAATGTTGACCTTGGTGATGAATCATATTACAATGTCAAAATGCCCCATAATCTAAATTGGGAAGCCAAGGAGATGAGACATTAGTAATAATAATATCACTCATCCCATAATGGATGATATAATAGGCCCTTACATTTTGAGATAGACTCATCTGGAACCCCCCCATCATCAAAAGTCTCATCATATAAAACATTTTTTGCATAAGAGTCTTGTTAGGATAGACCAAAGTCACCATTGCCACTATTAGACACTCATACACATCCAAAAAAATACTTTTTTTAGACTTCAAATCAATAAGAGAAGTCAATATCACCACCTCCTCTAAATATATGTTTCTTCAATCGTACATTTTTGCATAAGATATGTATCAAAGGCACACATTTTTCTTTTACAACATACATCATCCTTTTTGAATACTTCCTTTTACCCTTGGACCACCTAATTTTAATCACCAAAATAGGATTTGCATGAATCTACTTCAAAGAATATTTGTTACAAACTTCCAAGAGTACCTAAACAAAAAATAGAAGAAGAAAGAGATCATGAAAAATTAAATCTTTATGAAAACAGTGAATCAATCACCCAAATGTGGAAGAAATATTGAATAAAGCACATCTATAATCCTTTTTTGCAAGCCTCCAAAAGACTCAAATTATATTATAACTATCATAAATCCATCTATATGTCCTAAAACATTAGGCAAAAGATTCTAATTTGATCAAATATTATAGTTTCTTCCACTATGATAAGTAATTAGGAATTTATGGTCCATTTTACACAATCTAACCTCTAACACTATAATAGGTCCATGAAATAATTCCATTAATGTGTATAGATAAAAATAATTATATGATTTAAAAATGGGGGTGCTCAAAATGCTTTCGTGTGCAAAATATATGGCCTCTAGAAGTTTTACCTAGTGGAACCCAAAAAAATAAAAAATAAATGCTCAAACCTTAGGGTTACGATAGCCAATCCTGACTTGCTACATGGTGAATCCTAATTTGTTGTTGCACTTCAATGATACTTCACCACTTTGGCTCCTTTGGTTCACCTGATCATCAAAACTTGAAAGCATTTGATTGTCAAAAATTCTTTAAATATTAAAAAAAAATGTAGTGCATGAAATCATTCATGTCAGCTATAGAATTATTTTATTCAAAGAATGGTGTTGGTGGATTTCAATCCCAAGTATCTACTAGCTTAAAAACAACTTGTTGTCCAATATAGTGCAACACCTATTGGGCCCTTGAAGTGACTTTAAGTCATATGATACCACCTAAAACATAGAATAGGATGCATAAGCATACAACAAAGAGATTTGAATGTATATTATTTACATATCCAAGACCTCAAATTCCTTTTCATAACCAACTAAAAAAGTCTCTCGCTCAAGACAACATGGTCAATCCCATAGGTAAAAGGTGTTTATATCCCTATAGAAAATGATGAAAGAGATAGTTCAAGATTTGAACATACTCCCAAGGACATGTAGTGCCCTAATGCCACTTCACCTAGCTAGTCCATTACAAATATGTGTTATAACACAAAATATTAATGTACCATCCATCATTTACAAACCTAATTCAAACAACCAAACCAAATGCAATCCGAGCAATCAAATACTAGACAATATTTGAACTTGCATTGCATAGCAAAAAAACTTGATAACATCCTCATTTGGTTGTGCCATCACCATTAACAAATGCACATGATAGGTCTTCTTTCCCTTGAGAAAGAAGTACCTACTCAATTGACACAACATTGTGGATATCATGAACACAAATGAGGGCCATTTGAATTTATTTTTTTCCACCAAATCTCCTTCCTAAGCTATGACCATGGAAACACAATGAAAAATAATTCAAACTCAAAGTTGTAGACATGAGGAGAAGGTATAAATTATTTGAGATGTTTGAAGAAGAAAAAGAGATTTTTGTAGTAAGGTTTTCTCTCAACTTATTCTAAAAAAGGATCTTATGAATATTTACGAAATAATTCATCCTAGAACTTAGAAAAAAATAAAAGGCACGAAGTTAGCTTCCTACATGAAGAGATGACACTGCTTCATACATGCTACGATACCATTATGGAATTCATAATAATTTCTAGAAATGAATAGAAACAAATCATCCACTCAAATCTTATACAAAAGTGAAAGAAATGATGAGTAAGAGAGAGATGCAATGGAAACCCATAGGCACAATAAATAATCACTATATCCATAGATATTATTACACAACAATATAATGATTAAATAAGGAGTGAGAGGTTGGTATTTATAGTAATACCAAAATCTCAATTACCTCATAAAATTTAATATAAGCTAACATAACAATAGGGCTTTAGGTTAATTATAATTTAGAAAGTGGTTACAACCATAACAAGGTTAACCATGGTCCATAGGGCTTAAATAATAAAATATTACATATAATTAATACATTGTACAATGAAATTACCTTAGACCTATCTAATAATAATACAATTTTGACCTTGGAAATAAATCAAATTATGATTTTAACAAATTTAGGGTCATTAAGGATGCCTATGGTATTTAACGATTATGTAATAATCAACATTTATTTTTTAAATCATCAAATCTTACAAAAAAATAAGCTTTTAGTGTGATAAATTTGTGATCAAGTATATTAGGACTTGATATCCAATTATGACTTTAAATAAACTTGACCTAAAACATATGTTGTATTCATTCAAAAAATTCATAAAGAAGATAATTTTAGTGGCTCAATGCAAAAAGAAGTATTGATGTGAGTAAAATTTACCATCTTATAATTGGACTTTCAAAATTCTCAATCTAATGAGAATATTGGGAATGATTGAAGTATTTTTGCTCATGTTCCACAAGGATTAAGCATGTGAAGGTTATTTACTTTCAAATGGTTGATATGAATTGTTTACAAAGTTTACGATATCGAGGGAAAAAATCATTTAGAACATATTTATAAAGATATTTACATGATCACCAATCTATTTATACTAAGAAATAATTACATATTAGTCTTTGCTATTGATTTTTAAGGATAAAAAGGATCAATATTGACAAGAACAAGAATAGTGTTCTAATTTTTGTTGATTTCATGACCACTATTGAGAATCAAAATGGCTTTTATACCAAGCATCTTCAAATGCATATATGTGGGAACTTGATGATGAATTCCTTTTATATTTTTAGTTGATGTGGTACTATAGATTAAAAATTAGGATACATACAAAACAAATTCTCTCTCTATATATACAATTAAATCTTAATAGGGTTCCTATAAAGAATGTTTACTATACTCCTAAAGAGAAATGGACTAATCAAAATCCTTATAAAGAACAACACCCACATAGAGATTTGCAAATCGGGAAGCAAGATTTTGGGTGAAATGCCCAAGTGGAAGCATGCAAACCATGACCCAACCCCTCAAACGAGCGAATCATGGCCGAACAATATGCTCCATCCTCTCCATAAAACATATGTTGCATTCATTCACAAAATTCATACAGAAGATAATTTTATTGGCTCAATGCAAAAATAAGTATTGATGTGAGTAAACTTTACCATCTTATAATTGGACTTTCAAAATTATCAATCTAATGAGAATATTGGGAATTATTGAAGGATTTTTGCTCATGTTCCACAAGGATTAAGCATGTGAATATTATTTACTTTCAAATGGTTTATATGAATTGTTTACAAAGTTTACGATATCAAGGGAAAAAATCATTTAGAACCTGTTTATAAAGATATTTACATGATCACCAATCTATTTATACTAAGAAATAATTACATATTAGTCTTTGCTATTGATTTTTAAGGATAACAAGGATCAATATTGACAAGAACAAGAATATAGTGTTCTAATTTTTGTTGATTTCAAGACCATTATTAAAAATCAAGATGGCTTTTATACCAAGCATATTCAAAGGCATATAGGTGGGAACTTTGCATACCATTGAGCAATGCTCCATCTTCTCCCGTGGGAGCATCGCTCAATGGTGGTGAGTGTGGAATTTTTACCATGTGTGCTTTCCATTGGGTATTTTACCTCATGGGTCCCATGTTAATTCTAGGGTCCATTATTCACTCCTCCCATATGACCCAGTCTCATAATTTTTTAAATAAAAAAATTATTAAAAAATAACTTGAGCAACGCTGCGAGAGTCTTGAGCCATTATCCAAAATTTATCCCACGATGGCCCTCATGGTGGTATATAAAGCACAACACCCACATAGAGCTTTGCAAATCGAGAAGCAAGATTTTGGGTGAAATGCCCAACTGGAAGAACACAAACCATGACCCAACCCCTCAAACGAGTGAATCATGGCCCAACAATATGCTCCATCCTCTCCCGTGGGAGCATCGCTCAATGGTGGTGAGTGTGGAATTTTCCCCATGTGTGGTTTTCATTGGTTGTTTTCCCTCATGGACCTCATCTTAATTCTAGGGTCCATTATTTGCTCCTTCCGTACTGCTACCCGGTCTCATAATTTATCAAATAAAAAAATTATTAAAAAATAACTTGAGCAACGCTAAGAGAATCTTGAGCCATTATCCTAAATTTATCCCATGATAGCCCTCATGGTGGTATATAAAGCACAACACCCACATAGAGCTTTGAAAATTGGGAAGCAAGCTTTTGGGTGAAATGCCTAAGTGGAAGCACGCAAACCATGACCCAACCCCTTAAACGAGAAAATCATGGCCTAAAAATATGCTCCATCCTCTCCCATGGGAGCATCGCTAAATGGTGGTGAGTGTGGAATTTTCCCCATTTGTGGTTTCCATTTGTTGTTTTCCCTCATGGGCCCCTGTTGCCAGTTTTACCATATTTTGTTAAAATCCATGTTGTATACAATTTCTGAGACTAATTATTGTAAAACTTCTCCTTTTTCCATTAAAATGGTCATGGCCCAACAATATGCTTCATCCTCTCCATAAAACATCTGTTGCATTCATTCACAAAATTCATAAAGAAGATAATTTTAGTGGCTCAATGCAAAAAGAAGTATTGATGTGAGTAAACTTTACCATATTATAATTGGACTTTCAAAATTCTCAATCTAATGAGAATATTGGGAATGATTGAAGGATTTTTTCTCATGTTCCACAAGGATTAAGCATGTGAAGGTTATTTACTTTTAAATGGTTGATATGAATTGTTTACAAAGTTTACGATAATGAGGGAAAAAATCATTTAGAACCTGTTTATAAAGATATTTACATGATAACCAATCTATTTATACTAAGAAATAATTACATATTAGTATTTGCTATTGATTTATAAGGATAACAAGGATCAATATTGACAAGAATAAGAATATAGTGTTCTAATTTTTGTTGATTTCAAGACCATTATTAAAAATCAAGATGGCTTTTATACCAAGCATCTTCAAAGGTATATAGGTGGGAAATTTGCATACCATTGAGCGATGCTCCATCCTCTCTCATGGGAGAATCTCTCAATGGTGGTGAGTGTGGAATTTTCCCCATGTGTGGTTTCCATTGGTTGTTTTCCCTCATGGGCCCCATGTTAATTCTAGGGTCCATTATTCGCTTCTCCCATACTACCCAGTCTCATAATTTCTCAAATAAAAACATTATTAAAAAATAATTTGAGCAACGCTATGAGATTCTTGAGCCATTATCCCATATTTATCCCATGATGGTCCTCATGGTGGTATATAAAGCACAACACCCACATAGAGCTTTGCAAATCGAGAAGCAAGATTTTGGGTGAAATGCCCAATTGGAAGCACACAAACCATGGTTCAACCCCTCAAACAAGCGAATCATGTCCCAAAAATATGCTCCATCCTATCCTATGGGAGCATCGCTCAATGGTGGTGAGTGTGTAATTTTTCCCATGTGTGGTTTTCATTGGCTATTTTCCCTCATGGACCCTATCTTAATTCTAGGGTCCATTATTCGCTCCTCCCGTACTGCCCAGTATCATAATATCTCAAATAAAAAAATTATTAAAAATAACTTGAGCAATGCTAAGAGAGTCTTGAGCCATTATCCCACATTTATCCCATGATGGCCCTCATGGTGGTATATAAAGCACAACACCCGCATAGAGCTTTGCAAATCGGGAAGCAAGCTTTTGGGTGAAATGCCTAAGTGGAACCACGCAAACCATGACCCAACCCATCAAACGAGCGAATCATGACCCAACAATATGCTCCATAATATCCTGTAGGAGCATTGCTCAATGGTGGTGAGTGTGGAATTTCCCCATTTGTGGTTTCTATTGGCTGTTTTCCCTCATGGGCCCCTATTGTCGGTTTTGCCACATTTTGTTAAAATCCATGTTGTATACAGTTTTTGAGACTAATTATTGTAAAACTTCTCCTTTTCCATTAAAATGGTCAAGACGTTGTTATATGCTGTGTTTTCACCAGCTATCTCTTTAACTTGTTCTGTCATATTCTAGGGTTTCTCTTTTGTCTCTATAATTTTCTTTATTTTTTTTGTACTTTTTCCTGTCATGTTGCATGCAAAATTGTGAACATTTTAGCATGGGCAATATTATGATGGTTTATTTTCCTTACTTTTACCTGCAAATCCTCTTCCTTTTCACATCTGCATAGGTGATAGTGATTTCCAAAACTTTGACACTTTTAGCATGTTTGTCTATTAAGAGATACGATCGCTCCATTGGTGGAGCGAACCTCCTAGTTGGTCCACTAGTGGAGTGAAAGGCCATAAAAGGGATTAAAAAATAAATAAGTATGCCTAAGTTATAAAAATAAGTCAAAGCAGGGTCAAAGGGGCAAGCGCTCCACTGCTGAAGCGAATTCCCCATTCGCTCCACCTAGGGAGCAACCTTCCAAGCATAAGAAACGAGTTAAAATTGCTAAGTACCAAAGTCAAAATGGTCAAAGCTTCAGTCGCTCCACCAATGGAATGAATCTCCTTGTCGCTTCACTAGTGGAGCGACACTCTGGAAGGCACACAATCAAAATATTTTTGTAAAGCAGACAAGTGTTCAAGCTAGAAGCGCTAGGCGAGGTTAACTTTTGGGTCAAAGGCCCTGTCACTCCACTAGTAGAGCGAAAGACCCTATCGCTCCACTAGTGGAACGAAGTTCCCGGGAGGCACAAAAAATAATGAAAAGACACTAAGAGAGTACAAAGGGAAGTCAAAGCGATCAAAGTACCATGCATTCCACTAGTGGAGCGAATCTCCCAAGCACTCCACCAGTGGAGCAAAAGTTAGGCAAATGGCTTTAAAAGCAAGGCAAAATAAAGTCAAAGTGGTCAAAGGCCCTTTCGCTCCACTAGTGGAGTGAAGGGCCAACAGGACGTAAAGAAAAATGAAGATGGCTAAGTATTTTTGCAAGAAAGGTTAGATTTGGTCAAAGCATCAGGCACTCCACTAGTGGAGCGAACCTCCCGAGCGCTCCACTAGTGGAGCGAATGAGCAAAAACTGATGATAAAAAACTAATACATGAAAAGTCAAAATGATCAAATGCACTGTTGCTCCACCAGTGGAGCGGCAGGCATTGTCGCTCCACCAGTGGAGCGAAGGGCCAAAAGATCTTAAAAAAAGATAAATTTGGCTAAGTTTCCAACAAGGGAGTCAAAGAGGATCAAACTTGCAAGCGCTCCACTAGTGGAGCGAATTCCTCGAGCGCTCCACCAGTGGAGTGAAGATAAAACTAAGAGCAAAAGAAAGTCAATATCTTGGTCAAAGGGCCAAGTGCTCCACCAATGGATTGAAGGTCCCAAACACTCCACTTGTGGAGCAAAAGCCTCTATCGCTCCACCCAAGGAGTGATAGACTTGAATTTTTTTTTAAGGTATACAAGTGTCAGTCGCTCCACCCAAGGAGCGATACCCAAGGAAAAATGACAAAAAAAATTTCTAAGGCATAGAAAACCCTATTGCTCCAGCTATGAAGTGAAGCTCCTGGTCGACCTCAAATGCAGTGCAAATTGCCCAGAACCACCATAAAGCTACCCGGAGCTATCATGAGCTACTGTAAATCAACCATTGATCGGTTGAACCGACCCCAAGCTACACTCTAAGCCGTACGACCATAGTCATTACTAGAACCATCTGCTTTCAATGTTGAGTTATCTACAAGGTCAAATTGACTATTTCAAGTCATTACCAAAACCTTCTGTCTTCAATGCTGTGTTATTTGTAAGGCCAAATTGACTGTTTCAAGTTATTTTTGAGATCAAGTCTACCTGTCCCCATCATGGGAGTGGTTGGGCATTAATGTTTTAAGTGGAAGAATTCTTCTATAAATGCCAGATTATTCTTTGTAACTAAGGTTGGACAATATCTACTAGAGAAGCAACATTGTACTTTGAAATATGCTTTCGAAATATAGATTTTTGGCTCTGGTTTTGAGTTTTATATCCCTGTGTATGAATTTTATCATGTTATTTCTTTTAAATTAGTCATTATATCATATAGCCTAATTTTTTTATCCAGATTTAGCTATTAGTAGAGGGCAAATACATGGAATACCCTTGGAGTTTATGCAGTTCTGCAGATTTAATACTGGTTTCTATTAAAAGTCTATTGTTTTAATTGCTGTTGGTTTAAGTATTTAAGCTGTCTATCATGCTTCTTGTCCATCATCCCGTATTTCTAGATTTTAGCCATTTCCCATTCCTTTCAGCCATTTCATCCCTATCAGTACCTTACTAAACCTTATCTCAAAACCCTATTTTTACTTTCAAAACCAACCTTATTGGAGATTGTCATGGAGGACATCCCTTTCCTTCGAACATTCAATGCTTGGAAACAGGCCTATGACACTACAAAATTAGAAAATATGTATCTATGCCAGTTCGATTGCCAATAACCACATGTTAATTCTAGGGTCCATTATTCACTCCTCCCATACTGCCTAGTCTTATTTTCTCAAATAAAAAAATAGTAAAAAATAACTAGAGCAACGCTACGAGAGTCTTGAGCCATTATCCCACATTTATCCCATGATGGCCCTCATAGTCGTATATAAAGCACAACACCCACATAGAGCTTTGCAAATTGAGAAGCAAGATTTTGGGTGAAATGCCCAAGTGGAAGCACACGAACCATGATCCAACCCCTCAAACAAGCGAATCATGGCCTAGCAATATGCTCCATCCTCTCCCGTGGGAGCATCGCTCAATGGTGGTGAGTGTGGAATTTTCCCCATGTGTGGTTTTCATTGGTTTTTTTCCCTCATGAGCCCCATGTTAATTCTAGGGTCCATTATTCGCTCCTCTCGTACTACCCAGTCTTATAATTTCTCAATTAAAAAAATTATTAAAAAATAACTTGAGCAATGCTACGAGAGTCTTAAGCCATTATTCCACATTTATCCCATGATGGCCCTCATGGTGGTATATAAAGCACAACACCCACATAGAGATTTACAAATCGAGAAGCAAGCTTTTGGGTGAAATACCCAAGTGGAAGCCGTAAACCATGACCCAGCCCCTCAAACGAGCAAATCATGGCCCAAAAATATGCTCCATCCTCTCCCATGGGAGCATCGCTCAATGGTGGTGAGTGTGGAATTTTCCCCATGTGTGGTTTCCATTGGCTCTTTTCCCTCATGGGACCCATGTTAATTCTAGGGTCCATTATTCACTCCTCCCGTACTGCCTAGTCTCATAATTTCTCAAATAAAAAAATTATTAAAAAATAACTTGAGTAACGCTGCGAGAGTCTTGAGCCATTATCCCACATTTATGCCACGATGACCCTCTTGGTGGTATATAAAGCACAACACCCACATAAAGCTTTACAAATCTGGAAGCAATATTTTAGGTGAAATGCCCAAGTGGAAGCACGCGGACGATGACCCAACCCCTCAAACGAGTGAATCATGGCCTAACAATATGCTCCATCCTCTCCCGTGGGAGCATCACTCAATGGTGGTGAGTGTGGAATTTTCCCCATGTGTGGTTTCCATTGGTTGTTTTTCCTCATGGATCCCATGTTAATTCTAGGGTCCATTATTCACTCCTCCCATACTGCCCAGTATCATAATTTCTCAAATAAAAAAATTATTAAAAAATAACTTGAGCAACGCTGCGAGAGTCTTAAGTCATTATCCCATATTTATCCCACGATGGCCCTCATGGTGGTATATAAAGCACAACATCCACATAGAGCTTTACAAATCGAGAAGCAAGCTTTTGGATGAAATGTCCAAGTGGAAGCACACGAACCATGACCCAACCCCTCAAACGAGCGAATCATGACCCAGCAATATGCTCTATCCTCTCCCGTGGGAGCATCGCTCAATGGTGGTGAGTGTGGAATTTCCCGATGTGTGGTTTCCATTGGATTTTATCCCTCATGGGCCCCATGTTAATTCTAGGGTCCATTATTTGCTCCTCTCGTACTGCCCAGTCTCATATTTTATCAAATAAAAAAATTATTAAAAAATAACCTGAGCAACGTTGCGAGAGTCTTGAGCCATTATCCCACATTTATCCCATGATGGCCCTCATGGTGGTATATAAATCACAACACCCACATAGAGCTTTGAAAATTGGGAAGTAATATTTTGGGTGAAATGCCCAAGTGGAAGCATGCGAATCATGACCTAACCCCTCAAATGAGCAAATCATGGCCCAACAATATGCTCTATCCTCTCCCGTGGGAGCATCGCTCAATGGTGGTAAGTGTGGAATTTCCCCATGTGTGGTTTCCATTGGTTTTTTCTCTCATGAGCCCCATGTTAATTCTAGGGTCCATTATTTGCTCCCGCCATACTACCGAGTCTCATAATTTCTCAAATAAAAAATTATTAAAAAATAACTTGAGCAACACTGCAAGAGTCTTGAGTCATTATCCCACATTTATCCCACGATGGCCCTCATGGTGGTATATAAAGCACAACATCCACATAGATATTTGCAAATCGAGAAGCAAGCTTTTGGGTGAAATTCCCAAGTGAAATCACGTGAACCATGACCCAACCCCTCAAACGAGCGAATCATGGCCCAACAATATGCTCCATCCTCTCCTGTGGGGACATCACTCAATGGTGGTGAGTGTGGAATTTTCCCCATGTGTGGTTTCCATTGGTTGTTTTCCCTCATGGGCCCCATGTTAATTCTAGGGTCTATTATTTGCTCCTCCCATACTGCCCAGTCTTAAAATTTCTCAAATAAAAAAATTATTAAAAAATAACATGAGCAATGCTGCGAGAGTCTTGAGCCATTATCCCACATTTATCCCATGATGGCCCTCATGGTGGTATATAAAGTGCAACATACACATAGAGCTTTGCAAATTAGGAAGCAAGATTTTGGGTGAAATGCCTAAGTGGAAGCACGCAAACCATGACCCAACCCCTCAAACGAGTGAATCATGGCCCAACAATATGCTCCATCCTCTCCCGTGGGAGCATCGTTCAATGGTGGTGAGTGTGGAATTTTCCCCATGTGTGGTTTCCATTGGTTATTTTCCCTCATGGGCCCCATCTTAATTCTATGATACATTATTTGCTCCTCCTGTACTACCCAAGCTCATAATTTCTCAAATAAAAAAATTATTAAAAAATAACTTGAGCAACGTTGTGAGAGTCTTGAGCCATTATCCCACATACATCCCATGATGGCCCTCATGGTGGTATATAAACCACAACATCCACATAGAGCTTTGCAAATCGAGAAGCAAGCTTTTGGGTGAAATGCCCAAGTGAAAGCACGTGAACCATGAACCATGAACCAACCCTTAAACGAGCGAATCATAGACCATCAATATGCTCCATCCTCTCCTATTGGAGGATCGATCAATGATGATGAGCGTAGAATTTTTTCCACGTGTGGTTTCAATTGGCTGTTTTACCTCATGGTTCCCTTGTTAATTCTAGGGTCCGTTATTTGCTTCTCCCCTACAACCTAGTATCATAATTTCTCAAATTAAAAAAATACTAAAAATAATGAACACAAAAAATAGGGATACTCAACTTTATATTCATTATATGCTTTGTTTTACAACAAGGCTATTTACAACACACCATCCAACCAATGGTTGTTACAACACAATGCTTAGACCTAGGATATCAACATGTCATATAGTATATTTGCAACCCTCTCTCTACTTTACCAAAAAACATAACAAACAACCATTGGTAAATGTTTTTACCCTCTATTTTAGAACAAAAAAGCACTACTAGGAAACATGGGCTAGCCTACCTAAATATTTTACAAATTATAGCTA
Organism: Wollemia nobilis; assembly: GCA_028583015.1. Classification (NCBI taxonomy): domain Eukaryota; kingdom Viridiplantae; phylum Streptophyta; class Pinopsida; order Araucariales; family Araucariaceae; genus Wollemia; species Wollemia nobilis. The sequence continues at coordinate 1,182,420 of JAQPPZ010002203.1, read as the reverse complement.
GAAAAAATGGGCTCTGATCTCTACCACTGTAGATAGAAAACATGGGATCTAACCACTGCCACTATAGACAAAAAAGGTGGTCTCTGACCTCTAACACTATAGACTTGCATAGGCCACCAATTGGATGGTGTAGTGGTCACTGACCAAACATATGTGTGGATAGAACATGGATGAGTAGGTGACCACGTGTAGTTTGAAACACTATTATGTGTCAGTGAGGGATCTAGTGTGAAGTTTGATATTGCTACATCTTCGAAGTGGGGTGTTGTGTGGTAGTAAAATGACCTAGAGTGGATATCGCAGGTTAAGCTCCATGATCCAGGTATCATAGTCTACAAGCAATATTTATGGTAGGAAATGAATAAGGGAGGTGGATTTTCATCAGATGGGTGTTAATAGACATGTTTCATGAATAAATGTGCTATGGTGAAGATGCCACAGATCCACATGACCATAATTTTCAACTAATCTATCCACTACTCTATTAGAAATGGGCTAGACCAACAACTATTCAAGTAACTAGTTTCAAACTTTTTAAAGGTGGAATCCAACCTATTATCAAAATCAAACTCCATTTTGATGTTTGCTAATCTTGGCATTCATTGTATTTTCCTTCCTAATGTTTGCCACAATTACTAATTCATTCAAAACCAATTTACAAGGCCATGTTGTGAATAGAGCCACAATGCGTAGTGTGCCACAATGGGTGATGAAGGGGTCATAGTGGGCCATTGGGGAGTGACTAGGGAGTTGTTGGGGATCACAAGTTGTCTATGGGATATAGTTTATCATCTTGCAAAAGGAGCCATAGGAGCTATTATAGGCTATGACAAAGGTAGCATGAGTGCCATGCTAGTGGCAATGCTGTTGGTGGTAGAACATAGACTCTTCCCATAAAAGTCTTTGTTGAGCTCTTGGGCAAACCCAAAGGCAATTTCCATGGCAAGAGTGGGCCAAGTAAGCTAGCATATGGTGGAGATTGAAATGCATTGGTGGAGGTCGACTAGGGATTTAGGCACTGATCAAATGCAATGACTATGAGGCTACAAGGGTAGGGCAAATGAAGATGAGTATTACAATCACAACCAAGTCCTAGAAAAATAAAATAGATAAAGGTCCATCCTCCATCAGTTTTGTAACTCACCCAATGAAGGAGTGGTATACCAAAAAATAGGGTACATATTAAAACCCTTGAAAAATATTTGATATGTAGAGGATGAAACCATCGTAGCTCAAATTTTTGCCATTCATGAAAGAATAGGGGGCAGTCCTCTAACACATTGCATGGAAAGGCCATGAATGTGTTACAAGCTAGCTCTAATTTTTGAATAGGAAACTCTAATTTTTAGGAAACAATATCCCATTATATTACCAATGGAAGATTTTTATTTTTCCTTAAGAACCAAAAATGGCTTAGGGAAAGAGGATAATATCTTCGAGTTGAAATGAAAGGAAACAATGTGAAAGGGCATCACCACAGAAATGGAGGAGGGGAGAATTTCCAAGGAGGTAATTCCACCTTCAAGGGTTTAGATAGGAGAGGAGAGCATCTAGCTTTGATACCAAATGTTGGGACTACTCAAAGTTTCTATATTATGTCTAAAAAATGGTACATATTTATAGGCTTATGGGCTTATAATAGTGACTAATAAAATATTAGTCCACTTGGTAGTGGTATGACTATGCCACCTACCATACACTATTCATACTATTAAAAATGTAATAGTAAGATATCCTAAATATCCTAACAATCACACATGCAATCAACAAGCAAAATTCTATAATGAAAACATCTTATAACTACAATACTATAAGAAAACAAAACTTCCTTACACAAGATGACACTTCTTCAAGATGATAGTCCTTGTATGAAATCATACAATTGTATGATTCGTCTAATTGTATGACAAGGTTCTTTGATTGTATGAAAAGTTTTTTAAGAGTATAGCAGGTTATTTAATTGTATGGCATCATGCATTGTAGTATTATTTCCATTGTATGATAGATTCAAAGACAACAAAGTATTTTAGATGCCAATGTTCAAATCTATAGTCCTATAAGACTGTTAAGTTCCTTGTAGGACAATTTGTTTAAAAATATTTCTATGGTATGACAACATTCAATTGAACAACCATCATATGAGATGGTGGTGATGAAATTCCCTAACTCCTCATCATATGAATATTAAGAAAAATTTCTTCATGGCCACTCAATGTGATAGTTTTGTTCTTAAGACCAAGATAACATTTTACTCTTTCACTTGAATGGTAGGACTTGATCTACTTGCATGAAGATTAATTTACACATTCATTACAATATTATTAATATTATTGTTATCAATCATCAAACTCGAGTGCCATATACTTCGATGTCTCTCTTAGACTATGACCACTCCTTACATGTAACCTCCACTGTAGTATAAATAAATAGAGGCAACGACATACAATGTTTATCATTTCATACAAGTAGACACAATGGATAAAAATAGAGTATAATTTATTTTATTTATTGTACCCATAGGCTACATATGAAATGGATATCTAATCATTCTATCATGGAGGCCCTTGGCCATATTCTTCCTTTGGATTCTCTCCTTTCTATTCTAGATCGTTTCTTCTTCCACTTTCCTCTTGTATTTGTCTTCCTCTTATTTTTATGTCTGCCTTGGTGTCCATTCCACTTCCCCTTTATCTTCCTCCAAACTTCTGTTCCCCTTTCCTCTTCCTTCTCCTTTGGCCACCCCTCTCTCAACTTAGCACTTTTTATCTTCCTTCTCCTACCTATCGCTTTACCTCTTGTTGATTCCTCTTCACTCTCCCTCTTCTCTTCATTTTCCTCTTTATTTTTTTTGGGTGTGTCATCTTTGTCTCTTGTCGATTCCTCCTCACTCTCCCTTTTCTCTTTATTTTCCTCTTTGTTTTTTTTGGGTGTGTCATCTCATTCTTCTGGTAATAAGAATTTTGTACACATGGGAGGCAATTACTACATAGGTGATAACTACATTGCCTATAACCATCTGGATGCTCTCGCATAAACAAATCCAATTTTAATTTTAATAATTAGTAATAGATAATATTTATGATAATAAATTTGATATTGAAATTTTAAGTTATAATTTATATATTAAATATAACAAACAATTATAAATTATATAAGAAAATTTTAAGTTAAAAATTAATTTGTTAAATTATTTTTATTTATATATAAATTATTATAATAAAAAGGTTCTTATTTATAATAAACGATGTTAGGTGCATACTGAAATCTATTTTTGCACAATTGAATTTCACTTATATTCTAAGAATACGTTATTAGTTATTTTATGTTTTTAATAGGTTCAAGCCTTGGCGTGGGTGAGTGTGTGAGGGGGTGGGTGTGTGGTGGTTGTGTTAAATTACCTATTGATAAGCATAGCTCTCATATTTACGAGGGGTCACGATTGAGAGGATATTGCTCAACCCTATGCGTTGGTCGTAGGGGTTTCTCACACTAACCAAACCTAAAAAAATATATGTATTTTAATAAATTTTATATTATATATCATTTAACCCACGTGTTGTAGGTGAGTTGGAGAGGAGAGGGAAATCCTCCAAGAGAGGTCCCGGGTTCAAATCTCCACCCTACCAAAAAGCTGAATTGGGTATCCAAAATCCAATTGATAATGTTGGTGCGGGCAGGGTCGGGTGCGACTCCCGGGTGAATTTGATGGTGTAGAACCCCCTGTTCATGGTCTCTTAGACCAAGGCGGCCCCGCAAGGGATTTTTCGCTTAAAAAAAAAAAAAAAAAATATTATATATCATTTAATATTTACTAATTTATAATTTAATTGGTTTAATGAACCATAAAAATGTGAGAAAAGGAAAAGGATATGGATGAGTTTTTGATGTGACAAACATTTCATGCCATATAATATCATACAAAGGTATGCAATAAAACTATGGAAAACTTAGTGAACTAAACAAATTATCTAAATAAATAGATAATTTTCTAATAGATGGTTATGTTTTTATCACTATCAAATTCTTTAAGAATTTAATTCTTACAATTAAAAAATCAAATATATTATTATATTATATGTTTTTATTATCTGCGATTATTATTCTTTAAAAATTAAAATACTATATATTGTTTAGGATTTGAGGGTTTTGAATGGATGCTGAGCTATGAACGTCGAGGGTTTTGGATGGATGCCAAGTTGTGAATGTCAAGGGTTTTGAATGGATGCTCGAGCTATAAACACCAAGTTGTAACATTGAGGGTTTTGGATGGATGCTTTGAATGATAAAAACTCCCATCCATTAGGGAAAAATGGTGAAATTAGGGATCTAGATGGGAGAGCTAGGGATCTAAGGAATGCTGGTCGATGTATAGAAAAGGGAATAATAGGTGCGAATAATGTTCTACAAGAAGGATCAGGAAAGGATTCTTGGGCATCGATTCTCAAAGGAAGAAAGAAAGTGATTAAAGAAGTTGGCATAGATATAATTCATGAAAATGGAAAAGTGTGTATTTTTGACTCCCTAATCAAAATAATATTGAGGGATAATGAGTTTAGCATGGTAGGCAAATTTATAGGGCCTAGACTAGATTTAGATGTGCTTAGGAGATGGTTTCATTCTAAAATTCAAACAAAGGGTTCAATGAATGTTATTGGTCTATCAAAGGGATACTTCTTAATCCGATTCAATATTGAGGAGGATTTGGTGGTGGCATTATCACGAGGTTCATTTTTCTTTGGTAAATATTGATACTCTTGAAACATTGGCATCATGGCTTCAACCCTCAAAAGAAATAATTTTTTCAATTTCCATTTGGATTAGGTTCCCAGATTTGCCTATAGAATATTGGTATGATCAAATTATTAAGGGTTTGAAAATAAAAATTACATAATTTATAACCATGGATCCACCCACGCATAGCAAAACAAAAATGTTCTGTTTAAGAGTTTGTGTTAACATGGAGCTAGAACAAGACAAAGTAGAAAAATTGGGTATCAAATTGATGCTTGGGAAATAAAACGAAAAACCGAATATGATTTTTTTTTGATATACAATAAGCAATACAAAGTGTTTGGACATGTGGAAGGGAAATTTCATCCACAAAGACAACCCAAATTTACTAATAAGTGGAAAATAAAGGAGAATCAAATAAACCATAGGACTACATGCACAAAAAAAGAAACCTCTAGCCCACAAGAAAGGGCACAAGAAAAGGAACAATATTAGGAAATTTACCAGGAGGTAAATGAAGAGGCAGAAAGTAAAAATACTAATGGATGTTCTATACATCACAAGGAAGAAAAATAGTATTCTAATAAGACAATAGAGTATGCAAGTAAATGTGAAGAGCTAAACCAATAAGCAGATGAAAAACATACCAATACACAACAACAAATTATGACTGCAATTAGCATAGAGAATGTAAATAGTAATTTGAAAGTTGAAGAAGAAATATTAATAGATGATGCTAAAATTGTAGAGGATACCCTATCCACTCAAATGGACTTATAATAGGAGAAGGATTGATTGAAGGAGTTTGGGGGTTTAAAATAAAAGAAATAGAGGTATGGTAGGGATTAAATCAAGTTTTAAATTTAGAGAATGAAACTAAATAATTTGAGGAACAAAAGGATCTAATCTTAATAGAAAGATCTAAGCATATTAAGGAGGTTATGCAAATAATATTTAAAAAAATACTAGAGTTGGGTAAAACAAATCAATCAATAGCAAAAGAATCTCTGACATGATGTAACCAAATGGAAGAGAATAATCCTCTTGGAAGACATAAAAAATGCAAATAATACAAGAAATTATGGGAAAATAAATCAAGGAAGGCCTCCCAAACAAGAAGAACAAAAAGTACCAAGGAACAAGGGACAAGAATTAGATCTAAATGAAGAATGGATGGTTAAGGGTAAAAGCCCGTATAAAAAAACCAAAAAATAAAAATCCTTTCTTGGAATGTGTGGAGGTTAAATTTCCCTAAGAAAAGAAGAATTGTTAGAAATCTACTCATGGAAGTAAAACATGATATTTTTTATCTTCAAGAATCTAAAATTGGCACCAGAATACTTGACATTATTCAAAAAAAGGTCTAGCCCAATACTGAATGGATCATAAGCCCAACACAAGGTACTGCTGGAGGTATTTACATCTTTTGGAATATAATGAATTTTTAAGGTACTTTAATTGATCAAGAAGAGGGATTCTGCATAGTCAAATTGAAGAACAAAAAAACTAACTTTTATGGGGTAATGACAAAGGTTTATTCTCAAAATGATGATTGTGAGAGATTCCAACTGTGGAATAAGCTATCTTTTCATAGGAGTATTTTCATTAATTTACATTGGATGGTTTTGGGTGACTTCAATACAATATTAAGAATAGAGGATAAAAGTGGAGGGAGGATTAAAATCACTCAAGGTACGTAAGATTTCAAAGATTTTATTCAGAACAATAAGCTGATTGACCTAAATATATATATATAAAGGTAAGTTTACATGGAAAAACAGAAGGATAGAGGATAATCACATTCAAATGTGCCTGGATAGAGTTCTTATTTTTGGAAGTTGGATAAGTATAATAAGTATTCATAGACTTACGTGTATACCCAAAATAGGATTAGATCATAATCCCCTTATACTAGACATGGAAAAGGAGAAGTAGGGAGGAGCATCCTTTAGGTATGAGCTCGTGTGGAATATGCACCTAGACATTATTAAAAAAATTAAATCTTGGTTGTAGGAGGAGGTTCAAGGATCAGCTATGTACAAAGTTACCTATAAATTAAAAAACATCAAGTATCGAATCACAATTTTGAATAAAGAGGTTTTTGGTAACATCAATTAAAGAAAACATATTAAAAATGATATCCAAGATACAAAGGAAAAAATGGAGAGGGAAAGTAGAAAACCATAATGGCATGAAAGAGAAAAACATCTCATGAAGTATCATAATACCATTGCCCAAGAGGAAATTCATTGGAAACAGAAATCCAAAATATTGTGGCTCAAGGAAGGTGACAAAAACACTAAATTCTTCCATGTTTCAACTATGAAACATAGGAAAAACAATAAAATCCTCTACCTTATGGGGGAATATGGAAGAAAGTATGAGGATTTAAATGATATTAAAAATTTGACCATTACTTTATTTTAGAACCATCTTAGCAAAGAAAAACATTGTACAACATGGAAATAGAAAGCATCATTAACAATGTTCCCAAAGGAGTTAATGATAGCATGAATGAACATCTATGCAAGGTAATATCTAAGGAGGAAATTTAAAGAGTTGTGTGCTCTATGGGAGCATCCAAAGCTCCAGGGTTAGATGGTTTCCGATCGGGTTTTTTAAAAATCATTGGGATATTGTTGGAGAAGATGTAGTCAATGCAATCCAAGAAGCTCAGGAATCTAGTCAGTTGTTGAAAGAATGGAATAATACCTTGCTTGATATGATTCACAAGAATTATAGAGTGGATAAATTGTAGGACATTAGACAAATTAGCCTATGTAATACAATTTACAAATTTTTTACTAAAGTGTTGGTCAATTAATTGAAAAAAATCATCCCCTCAATCATTAATGAAGATCAAGGAGGTTATGTGGTAGGCAGGTAGATTATTGAAAGCAAAATTACCATTTATGAAACAACACACTCTCTTCAAAGGAGGAAAGGTTCAGGCATGTTCCTTAAGCTAGACATAAACAAAGCCTATGACAAGGTTTCTTTGTCTTTCTTAGATAAAATAATGGAGTGAATGGGTTTCAGTGAAAAATGAAGGGTATAGATTGGTATGTGTATTTCTAACCTTCACTTTTTGATATTTATCAATGGACAATATGTTGGGCTCTTTACTTCTACTAGAGGAATTAGGCAAGGAGATACATTATATCCGTCTCTTTATCATTATAATAGATGCCCCGGGAAGAACTTTAGAAATTAAATGAAAGGATGGTAATATCAAAGGTTTAAAACATTCATCCATTGGTGAAGCTTTATCCCATAAATAGTTTGTGGATGATACTTTCTTGCTTGGGGAAGCTAGAGAGGAAGAAGCTTTGGAGTTTAAAAAAGTCCTTGATTCTTATGAAAAAGCTATGGGCCAAAAAATAAATTATGAAAATGTAGGATTATATTTTTAAATACGGAGGAAAGTATAAGAAATCAAATAATTAAAGTGTTGGGATGTAAGAAAGAAAAGTTTCCTATCATCTATCTTGGTTTACCTTTTTTAATAGGTAAAATGAAAGATGAAATATAGAATCTGATATTGATAAATTTAATAGGAAAATTCAAGGCTAGAAGGGATCTCTGTTATCCTTTGTAGAGAAAGTACAACTTATTAAACATATGCTTCAAAGCCTCCCTATTTACTTCATGTCTTTCCTAAGGATGTCAAGGAAAGTGGAAGACTTTAGAAAAACTACAAAAAAAATTCTTATGGGATGACACTAAATGCAAAAAGTGTATACATTTGGTAGCCTGGGATACCTACTGCCAACCTTTACAGAATGGGGGTCTTGGATTGAGGAAGTTGAGAGATCTAAACAAAGCCCTTCTAGCTAAACATTGTTGGAGGCTTTGAACTGGAGCATCTAGGAAATGGGATAGCATTATTTAAAATAAATACTTGGAGGGAAAAAACCACTTTATCAGTTATTCTAATCCTCCACGTGGGTCTATTTTTGGGTAAAATATTATCAACAATAGGAAAGTTCTATGTCAAGCTCTAAAATGGAGAGTAGGCAAGAAGAACAAAATAGACTTTTGGAAAGACCCTTGGATTCAAGGAGCCTTCAGCGAACTATAGAAAGTTAAAAGATATTAAAGAAAATTTAACTAGAACCTATGGTAAGAAAATTAATGGTAACATTCATCAGATGGGTGTTAATAGACATGTTTCATGAATAAATGTGCTATTGTGAAGATGCCACAGATCCACATGACCATAATTTTCAACTAATCTATCCACTACTCTATTAGAAATGGGCTAGACCAACAACTATTCAAGTAACTAGTTTCAAACTTTTTAAAGGTGGAATCCAACCTATTATCAAAATCAAACTCCATTTTGATGTTTGCTAATCTTGGCATTCATTGTATTTTCCTTCCTAATGTTTTCCACAAGTACTAATTCATTCAAAACCAATTTACAAGGCCATGTTGTGAATAGAGCCACAATGCGTAGTGTGCCACAATGGGTGATGAAGGGGTCATAGTGGGCCATTGGGGAGTGACTAGGGAGTTGTTGGGGATCACAAGTTGTTTATGGGATATAGTTTATCATCTTGCAAAAGGAGCCATAGGAGCTATTATAGGCTATGACAAAGGTAGCATGAGTGCCATGCTAGTGGCAATGCTGTTGGTGGTAGAACATAGACTCTTCCCATAAAAGTCTTTGTTGAGCTCTTGGGCAAACCCAAAGGCAATTTCCATGGCAAGAGTGGGCAAAGTAAGCTAGCACATGGTGGAGATTGAAATGCATTGGTGGAGGTCGACTAGGGCTTTAGGCACTGATCAAATGCAATGACTATGAGGCTACAAGGGTAGGGCAAATGAAGATGAGTATTACAATCACAACCAAGTCCTAGAAAAATAAAATAGATAAAGGTCCATCCTCCATCAGTTTTGTAACTCACCCAATGAAGGAGTGGTATACCAAAAAATAGGGTACATATTAAAACCCTTGAAAAATATTTGATATGTAGAGGATGAAACCATCGTAGCTCAAATTTTTGCCATTCATGAAAGAATAGGGGGCAGTCCTCTAACACATTGCATGGAAAGGCCATGAATGTGTTACAAGCTAGCTCTAATTTTTGAATAGGAAACTCTAATTTTTAGGAAACAATATCCCATTATATTACCAATGGAAGATTTTTATTTTTCCTTAAGAACCAAAAATGGCTTAGGGAAAGAGGATAATATCTTCGAGTTGAAATGAAAGGAAACAATGTGAAAGGGCATCACCACAGAAATGGAGGAGGGGAGAATTTCCAAGGAGGTAATTCCACCTTCAAGGGTTTAGATAGGAGAGGAGAGCATCTAGCTTTGATACCAAATGTTGGGACTACTCAAAGTTTCTATATTATGTCTAAAAAATGGTACATATTTATAGGCTTATGGGCTTATAATAGTGACTAATAAAATATTAGTCCACTTGGTAGTGGTATGACTATGCCACCTACCATACACTATTCATACTATTAAAAATGTAATAGTAAGATATCCTAAATATCCTAACAATCACACATGCAATCAACAAGCAAAATTCTATAATGAAAACATCTTATAACTACAATACTATAAGAAAACAAAACTTCCTTACACAAGATGACACTTCTTCAAGATGATAGTCCTTGTATGAAATCATACAATTGTATGATTCGTCTAATTGTATGACAAGGTTCTTTGATTGTATGAAAAGTTTTTTAAGAGTATAGCAGGTTATTTAATTGTATGGCATCATGCATTGTAGTATTATTTCCATTGTATGATAGATTCAAAGACAACAAAGTATTTTAGATGCCAATGTTCAAATCTATAGTCCTATAAGACTGTTAAGTTCCTTGTAGGACAATTTGTTTAAAAATATTTCTATGGTATGACAACATTCAATTGAACAACCATCATATGAGATGGTGGTGATGAAATTCCCTAACTCCTCATCATATGAATATTAAGAAAAATTTCTTCATGGCCACTCAATGTGATAGTTTTGTTCTTAAGACCAAGATAACATTTTACTCTTTCACTTGAATGGTAGGACTTGATCTACTTGCATGAAGATTAATTTACACATTCATTACAATATTATTAATATTATTGTTATCAATCATCAAACTCGAGTGCCATATACTTCGATGTCTCTCTTAGACTATGACCACTCCTTACATGTAACCTCCACTGTAGTATAAATAAATAGAGGCAACGACATACAATGTTTATCATTTCATACAAGTAGACACAATGGATAAAAATAGAGTATAATTTATTTTATTTATTGTACCCATAGGCTACATATGAAATGGATATCTAATCATTCTATCATGGAGGCCCTTGGCCATATTCTTCCTTTGGATTCTCTCCTTTCTATTCTAGATCGTTTCTTCTTCCACTTTCCTCTTGTATTTGTCTTCCTCTTATTTTTATGTCTGCCTTGGTGTCCATTCCACTTCCCCTTTATCTTCCTCCAAACTTCTGTTCCCCTTTCCTCTTCCTTCTCCTTTGGCCACCCCTCTCTCAACTTAGCACTTTTTATCTTCCTTCTCCTACCTATCGCTTTACCTCTTGTTGATTCCTCTTCACTCTCCCTCTTCTCTTCATTTTCCTCTTTGTTTTTTTTGGGTGTGTCATCTTTGTCTCTTGTCGATTCCTCCTCACTCTCCCTTTTCTCTTTATTTTCCTCTTTGTTTTTTTTGGGTGTGTCATCTCATTCTTCTGGTAATAAGAATTTTGTACACATGGGAGGCAATTACTACATAGGTGATAACTACATTGCCTATAACCATCTGGATGCTCTCGCATAAACAAATCCAATTTTAATTTTAATAATTAGTAATAGATAATATTTATGATAATAAATTTGATATTGAAATTTTAAGTTATAATTTATATATTAAATATAACAAACAATTATAAATTATATAAGAAAATTTTAAGTTAAAAATTAATTTGTTAAATTATTTTTATTTATATATAAATTATTATAATAAAAAGGTTCTTATTTATAATAAACGATGTTAGGTGCATACTGAAATCTATTTTTGCACAATTGAATTTCACTTATATTCTAAGAATACGTTATTAGTTATTTTATGTTTTTAATAGGTTCAAGCCTTGGCGTGGGTGAGTGTGTGAGGGGGTGGGTGTGTGGTGGTTGTGTTAAATTACCTATTGATAAGCATAGCTCTCGTATTTACGAGGGGTCACGATTGAGAGGATATTGCTCAACCCTATGCGTTGGTCGTAGGGGTTTCTCACACTAACCAAACCTAAAAAAATATATGTATTTTAATAAATTTTATATTATATATCATTTAACCCACGTGTTGTAGGTGAGTTGGAGAGGAGAGGGAAATCCTCCAAGAGAGGTCCCGGGTTCAAATCTCCACCCTACCAAAAAGCTGAATTGGGTATCCAAAATTCAATTGATAATGTTGGTGCGGGCGGGGGTCGGGTGCGACTCCGGGTGAATTTGATGGTGTAGAACCCCCTGTTCATGGTCTCTTAGACCAAGGCGGCCCCGCAAGGGATTTTTCGCTTAAAAAAAAAAAAAAAAAATATTATATATCATTTAATATTTACTAATTTATAATTTAATTGGTTTAATGAACCATAAAAATGTGAGAAAAGGAAAAGGATATGGATGAGTTTTTGATGTGACAAACATTTCATGCCATATAATATCATACAAAGGTATGCAATAAAACTATGGAAAACTTAGTGAACTAAACAAATTATCTAAATAAATAGATAATTTTCTAATAGATGGTTATGTTTTTATCACTATCAAATTCTTTAAGAATTTAATTCTTACAATTAAAAAATCAAATATATTATTATATTATATGTTTTTATTATCTGCGATTATTATTCTTTAAAAATTAAAATACTATATATTGTTTAGGATTTGAGGGTTTTGAATGGATGCTGAGCTATGAACGTCGAGGGTTTTGGATGGATGCCAAGTTGTGAATGTCAAGGGTTTTGAATGGATGCTCGAGCTATAAACACCAAGTTGTAACATTGAGGGTTTTGGATGGATGCTTTGAATGATAAAAACTCCCATCCATTAGGGAAAAATGGTGAAATTAGGGATCTAGATGGGAGAGCTAGGGATCTAAGGAATGCTGGTCGATGTATAGAAAAGGGAATAATAGGTGCGAATAATGTTCTACAAGAAGGATCAGGAAAGGATTCTTGGGCATCGATTCTCAAAGGAAGAAAGAAAGTGATTAAAGAAGTTGGCATAGATATAATTCATGAAAATGGAAAAGTGTGTATTTTTGACTCCCTAATCAAAATAATATTGAGGGATAATGAGTTTAGCATGGTAGGCAAATTTATAGGGCCTAGACTAGATTTAGATGTGCTTAGGAGATGGTTTCATTCTAAAATTCAAACAAAGGGTTCAATGAATGTTATTGGTCTATCAAAGGGATACTTCTTAATCCGATTCAATATTGAGGAGGATTTGGTGGTGGCATTATCACGAGGTTCATTTTTCTTTGGTAAATATTGATACTCTTGAAACATTGGCATCATGGCTTCAACCCTCAAAAGAAATAATTTTTTCAATTTCCATTTGGATTAGGTTCCCAGATTTGCCTATAGAATATTGGTATGATCAAATTATTAAGGGTTTGAAAATAAAAATTACATAATTTATAACCATGGATCCACCCACGCATAGCAAAACAAAAATGTTCTGTTTAAGAGTTTGTGTTAACATGGAGCTAGAACAAGACAAAGTAGAAAAATTGGGTATCAAATTGATGCTTGGGAAATAAAACGAAAAACCGAATATGATTTTTTTTTGATATACAATAAGCAATACAAAGTGTTTGGACATGTGGAGGGGAAATTTCATCCACAAAGACAACCCAAATTTACTAATAAGTGGCAAATAAAGGAGAATCAAATAAACCATAGGACTACATGCACAAAAAAAGAAACCTCTAGCCCACAAGAAAGGGCACAAGAAAAGGAACAATATTAGGAAATTTACCAGGAGGTAAATGAAGAGGCAGAAAGTAAAAATACTAATGGATGTTCTATACATCACAAGGAAGAAAAATAGTATTCTAATAAGACAATAGAGTATGCAAGTAAATGTGAAGAGCTAAACCAATAAGCAGATGAAAAACATACCAATACACAACAACAAATTATGACTGCAATTAGCATAGAGAATGTAAATAGTAATTTGAAAGTTGAAGAAGAAATATTAATAGATGATGCTAAAATTGTAGAGGATACCCTATCCACTCAAATGGACTTATAATAGGAGAAGGATTGATTGAAGGAGTTTGGGGGTTTAAAATAAAAGAAATAGAGGTATGGTAGGGATTAAATCAAGTTTTAAATTTAGAGAATGAAACTAAATAATTTGAGGAACAAAAGGATCTAATCTTAATAGAAAGATCTAAGCATATTAAGGAGGGTATGCAAATAATATTTAAAAAAATACTAGAGTTGGGTAAAACAAATCAATCAATAGCAAAAGAATCTCTGACATGATGTAACCAAATGGAAGAGAATAATCCTCTTGGAAGACATAAAAAATGCAAATAATACAAGAAATTATGGGAAAATAAATCAAGGAAGGCCTCCAAAACAAGAAGAACAAAAAGTACCAAGGAACAAGGGACAAGAATTAGATCTAAATGAAGAATGGATGGTTAAGGGTAAAAGCCCGTATAAAAAAACCAAAAAATAAAAATCCTTTCTTGGAATGTGTGGAGGTTAAATTTCCCTAAGAAAAGAAGAATTGTTAGAAATCTACTCATGGAAGTAAAACATGATATTTTTTATCTTCAAGAATCTAAAATTGGCACCAGAATACTTGACATTATTCAAAAAAAGGTCTAGCCCAATACTGAATGGATCATAAGCCCAACACAAGGTACTGCTGGAGGTATTTACATCTTTTGGAATATAATGAATTTTTAAGGTACTTTAATTGATCAAGAAGAGGGATTCTGCATAGTCAAATTGAAGAACAAAAAAACTAACTTTTATGGGGTAATGACAAAGGTTTATTCTCAAAATGATGATTGTGAGAGATTCCAACTGTGGAATAAGCTATCTTTTCATAGGAGTATTTTCATTAATTTGCATTGGATGGTTTTGGGTGACTTCAATACAATATTAAGAATAGAGGATAAAAGTGGATGGAGGATTAATATTGCTCAAGGTATGTAAGATTTCAATGATTTCATTCAGAACAATAAGGTGATTGACCTAAATATATATATATAAAGGTAAGTTTACATGGAAAAACAGAAGGATAGAGGATAATCACATTCAAATGTGCCTGGATAGAGTTCTTATTTTTGGAAGTTGGATAAGTATAATAAGTATTCATAGACTTACGTGTATACCCAAAATAGGATTAGATCATAATCCCCTTATACTAGACATGGAAAAGGAGAAGTAGGGAGGAGCATCCTTTAGGTATGAGCTCGTGTGGAATATGCACCTAGACATTATTAAAAAAATTAAATCTTGGTTGTAGGAGGAGGTTCAAGGATCAGCTATGTACAAAGTTACCTATAAATTAAAAAACATCAAGTATCGAATCACAATTTTGAATAAAGAGGTTTTTGGTAACATCAATTAAAGAAAACATATTAAAAATGATATCCAAGATACAAAGGAAAAAATGGAGAGGGAAAGTAGAAAACCATAATGGCATGAAAGAGAAAAACATCTCATGAAGTATCATAATACCATTGCCCAAGAGGAAATTCATTGGAAACAGAAATCCAAAATATTGTGGCTCAAGGAAGGTGACAAAAACACTAAATTCTTCCATGTTTCAACTATGAAACATAGGAAAAACAATAAAATCCTCTACCTTATGGGGGAATATGGAAGAAAGTATGAGGATTTAAATGATATTAAAAATTTGACCATTACTTTATTTTAGAACCATCTTAGCAAAGAAAAACATTGTACAACATGGAAATAGAAAGCATCATTAACAATGTTCCCAAAGGAGTTAATGATAGCATGAATGAACATCTATGCAAGGTAATATCTAAGGAGGAAATTTAAAGAGTTGTGTGCTCTATGGGAGCATCCAAAGCTCCAGGGTTAGATGGTTTCCGATCGGGTTTTTTAAAAATCATTGGGATATTGTTGGAGAAGATGTAGTCAATGCAATCCAAGAAGCTCAGGAATCTAGTCAGTTGTTGAAAGAATGGAATAATACCTTGCTTGATATGATTCACAAGAATTATAGAGTGGATAAATTGTAGGACATTAGACAAATTAGCCTATGTAATACAATTTACAAATTTTTTACTAAAGTGTTGGTCAATTAATTGAAAAAAATCATCCCCTCAATCATTAATGAAGATCAAGGAGGTTATGTGGTAGGCAAGTAGATTATTGAAAGCAAAATTACCATTTATGAAACAACACACTCTCTTCAAAGGAGGAAAGGTTCAGGCATGTTCCTTAAGCTAGACATGAACAAAGCCTATGACAAGGTTTCTTGGTCTTTCTTAGATAAAATAATGGAGTGAATGGGTTTCGAGTGAAAAATGAAGGGTATAGATTGGTATGTGTATTTCTAACCTTCACTTTTTGATATTTATCAATGGACAATATGTTGGGCTCTTTACTTCTACTAGAGGAATTAGGCAAGGAGATACATTATATCCGTCTCTTTATCATTATAATAGATGCCCCGGGAAGAACTTTAGAAATTAAATGAAAGGATGGTAATATCAAAGGTTTAAAACATTCATCCATTGGTGAAGCTTTATCCCATAAATAGTTTGTGGATGATACTTTCTTGCTTGGGGAAGCTAGAGAGGAAGAAGCTTTGGAGTTTAAAAAAGTCCTTGATTCTTATGAAAAAGCTATGGGCCAAAAAATAAATTATGAAAATGTAGGATTATATTTTTAAATACGGAGGAAAGTATAAGAAATCAAATAATTAAAGTGTTGGGATGTAAGAAAGAAAAGTTTCCTATCATCTATCTTGGTTTACCTTTTTTAATAGGTAAAATGAAATATGAAATATAGAATCTGATATTGATAAATTTAATAGGAAAATTCAAGGCTAGAAGGGATCTCTGTTATCCTTTGTAGAGAAAGTACAACTTATTAAACATATGCTTCAAAGCCTCCCTATTTACTTCATGTCTTTCCTAAGGATGTCAAGGAAAGTGGAAGACTTTAGAAAAACTACAAAAAAAATTCTTATGGGATGACACTAAATGCAAAAAGTGTATACATTTGGTAGCCTGGGATACCTGCTGCCAACCTTTACAGAATGGGGGTCTTGGATTGAGGAAGTTGAGAGATCTAAACAAAGCCCTTCTAGCTAAACATTGTTGGAGGCTTTGAACTGGAGCATCTAGGAAATGGGATAGCATTATTTAAAATAAATACTTGGAGGGAAAAAACCACTTTATCAGTTATTCTAATCCTCCACGTGGGTCTATTTTTGGGTAAAATATTATCAACAATAGGAAAGTTCTATGTCAAGCTCTAAAATGGAGAGTAGGCAAGAAGAACAAAATAGACTTTTGGAAAGACCCTTGGATTCAAGGAGCCTTCAGCGAACTATAGAAAGTTAAAAGATATTAAAGAAAATTTAACTAGAACCTATGGTAAGAAAATTAATGGTAACATTCATCAGATGGGTGTTAATAGACATGTTTCATGAATAAATGTGCTATGGTGAAGATGCCACAGATCCACATGACCATAATTTTCAACTAATCTATCCACTACTCTATTAGAAATGGGCTAGACCAACAACTATTCAAGTAACTAGTTTCAAACTTTTTAAAGGTGGAATCCAACCTATTATCAAAATCAAACTCCATTTTGATGTTTGCTAATCTTGGCATTCATTGTATTTTCCTTCCTAATGTTTGCCACAAGTACTAATTCATTCAAAACCAATTTACAAGGCCATGTTGTGAATAGAGCCACAATGCGTAGTGTGCCACAATGGGTGATGAAGGGGTCATAGTGGGCCATTGGGGAGTGACTAGGGAGTTGTTGGGGATCACAAGTTGTTTATGGGATATAGTTTATCATCTTGCAAAAGGAGCCATAGGAGCTATTATAGGCTATGACAAAGGTAGCATGAGTGCCATGCTAGTGGCAATGCTGTTGGTGGTAGAACATAGACTCTTCCCATAAAAGTCTTTGTTGAGCTCTTGGGCAAACCCAAAGGCAATTTCCATGGCAAGAGTGGGCAAAGTAAGCTAGCACATGGTGGAGATTGAAATGCATTGGTGGAGGTCGACTAGGGCTTTAGGCACTGATCAAATGCAATGACTATGAGGCTACAAGGGTAGGGCAAATGAAGATGAGTATTACAATCACAACCAAGTCCTAGAAAAATAAAATAGATAAAGGTCCATCCTCCATCAGTTTTGTAACTCACCCAATGAAGGAGTGGTATACCAAAAAATAGGGTACATATTAAAACCCTTGAAAAATATTTGATATGTAGAGGATGAAACCATCGTAGCTCAAATTTTTGCCATTCATGAAAGAATAGGGGGCAGTCCTCTAACACATTGCATGGAAAGGCCATGAATGTGTTACAAGCTAGCTCTAATTTTTGAATAGGAAACTCTAATTTTTAGGAAACAATATCCCATTATATTACCAATGGAAGATTTTTATTTTTCCTTAAGAACCAAAAATGGCTTAGGGAAAGAGGATAATATCTTCGAGTTGAAATGAAAGGAAACAATGTGAAAGGGCATCACCACAGAAATGGAGGAGGGGAGAATTTCCAAGGAGGTAATTCCACCTTCAAGGGTTTAGATAGGAGAGGAGAGCATCTAGCTTTGATACCAAATGTTGGGACTACTCAAAGTTTCTATATTATGTCTAAAAAATGGTACATATTTATAGGCTTATGGGCTTATAATAGTGACTAATAAAATATTAGTCCACTTGGTAGTGGTATGACTATGCCACCTACCATACACTATTCATACTATTAAAAATGTAATAGTAAGATATCCTAAATATCCTAACAATCACACATGCAATCAACAAGCAAAATTCTATAATGAAAACATCTTATAACTACAATACTATAAGAAAACAAAACTTCCTTACACAAGATGACACTTCTTCAAGATGATAGTCCTTGTATGAAATCATACAATTGTATGATTCGTCTAATTGTATGACAAGGTTCTTTGATTGTATGAAAAGTTTTTTAAGAGTATAGCAGGTTATTTAATTGTATGGCATCATGCATTGTAGTATTATTTCCATTGTATGATAGATTCAAAGACAACAAAGTATTTTAGATGCCAATGTTCAAATCTATAGTCCTATAAGACTGTTAAGTTCCTTGTAGGACAATTTGTTTAAAAATATTTCTATGGTATGACAACATTCAATTGAACAACCATCATATGAGATGGTGGTGATGAAATTCCCTAACTCCTCATCATATGAATATTAAGAAAAATTTCTTCATGGCCACTCAATGTGATAGTTTTGTTCTTAAGACCAAGATAACATTTTACTCTTTCACTTGAATGGTAGGACTTGATCTACTTGCATGAAGATTAATTTACACATTCATTACAATATTATTAATATTATTGTTATCAATCATCAAACTCGAGTGCCATATACTTCGATGTCTCTCTTAGACTATGACCACTCCTTACATGTAACCTCCACTGTAGTATAAATAAATAGAGGCAACGACATACAATGTTTATCATTTCATACAAGTAGACACAATGGATAAAAATAGAGTATAATTTATTTTATTTATTGTACCCATAGGCTACATATGAAATGGATATCTAATCATTCTATCATGGAGGCCCTTGGCCATATTCTTCCTTTGGATTCTCTCCTTTCTATTCTAGATCGTTTCTTCTTCCACTTTCCTCTTGTATTTGTCTTCCTCTTATTTTTATGTCTGCCTTGGTGTCCATTCCACTTCCCCTTTATCTTCCTCCAAACTTCTGTTCCCCTTTCCTCTTCCTTCTCCTTTGGCCACCCCTCTCTCAACTTAGCACTTTTTATCTTCCTTCTCCTACCTATCGCTTTACCTCTTGTTGATTCCTCTTCACTCTCCCTCTTCTCTTCATTTTCCTCTTTGTTTTTTTTGGGTGTGTCATCTTTGTCTCTTGTCGATTCCTCCTCACTCTCCCTTTTCTCTTTATTTTCCTCTTTTTTTTTTTTGGGTGTGTCATCTCATTCTTCTGGTAATAAGAATTTTGTACACATGGGAGGCAATTACTACATAGGTGATAACTACATTGCCTATAACCATCTGGATGCTCTCGCATAAACAAATCCAATTTTAATTTTAATAATTAGTAATAGATAATATTTATGATAATAAATTTGATATTGAAATTTTAAGTTATAATTTATATATTAAATATAACAAACAATTATAAATTATATAAGAAAATTTTAAGTTAAAAATTAATTTGTTAAATTATTTTTATTTATATATAAATTATTATAATAAAAAGGTTCTTATTTATAATAAACGATGTTAGGTGCATACTGAAATCTATTTTTGCACAATTGAATTTCACTTATATTCTAAGAATACGTTATTAGTTATTTTATGTTTTTAATAGGTTCAAGCCTTGGCGTGGGTGAGTGTGTGAGGGGGTGGGTGTGTGGTGGTTGTGTTAAATTACCTATTGATAAGCATAGCTCTCATATTTACGAGGGGTCACGATTGAGAGGATATTTCTCAACCCTATGCGTTGGTCGTAGGGGTTTCTCACACTAACCAAACCTAAAAAAATATATGTATTTTAATAAATTTTATATTATATATCATTTAACCCACGTGTTGTAGGTGAGTTGGAGAGGAGAGGGAAATCCTCCAAGAGAGGTCCCAGGTTCAAATATCCACCCTACCAAAAAGCTGAATTGGGTATCCAAAATTCAATTGATAATGTTGGTGCGGGCAGGGTCGGGTGCGACTCCCGGGTGAATTTGATGGTGTAGAACCCCCTGTTCATGGTCTCTTAGACCAAGGCGGCCCCGCAAGGGATTTTTCGCTTAAAAAAAAAAAAAATATTATATATCATTTAATATTTACTAATTTATAATTTAATTGGTTTAATGAACCATAAAAATGTGAGAAAAGGAAAAGGATATGGATGAGTTTTTGATGTGACAAACATTTCATGCCATATAATATCATACAAAGGTATGCAATAAAACTATGGAAAACTTAGTGAACTAAACAAATTATCTAAATAAATAGATAATTTTCTAATAGATGGTTATGTTTTTATCACTATCAAATTCTTTAAGAATTTAATTCTTACAATTAAAAAATCAAATATATTATTATATTATATGTTTTTATTATCTGCGATTATTATTCTTTAAAAATTAAAATACTATATATTGTTTAGGATTTGAGGGTTTTGAATGGATGCTGAGCTATGAACGTCGAGGGTTTTGGATGGATGCCAAGTTGTGAATGTCAAGGGTTTTGAATGGATGCTCGAGCTATAAACACCAAGTTGTAACATTGAGGGTTTTGGATGGATGCTTTGAATGATAAAAACTCCCATCCATTAGGGAAAAATGGTGAAATTAGGGATCTAGATGGGAGAGCTAGGGATCTAAGGAATGCTGGTCGATGTATAGAAAAGGGAATAATAGGTGCGAATAATGTTCTACAAGAAGGATCGGGAAAGGATTCTTGGGCATCGATTCTCAAAGGAAGAAAGAAAGTGATTAAAGAAGTTGGCATAGATATAATTCATGAAAATGGAAAAGTGTGTATTTTTGACTCCCTAATCAAAATAATATTGAGGGATAATGAGTTTAGCATGGTAGGCAAATTTATAGGGCCTAGACTAGATTTAGATGTGCTTAGGAGATGGTTTCATTCTAAAATTCAAACAAAGGGTTCAATGAATGTTATTGGTCTATCAAAGGGATACTTCTTAATCCGATTCAATATTGAGGAGGATTTGGTGGTGGCATTATCACGAGGTTCATTTTTCTTTGGTAAATATTGATACTCTTGAAACATTGGCATCATGGCTTCAACCCTCAAAAGAAATAATTTTTTCAATTTCCATTTGGATTAGGTTCCCAGATTTGCCTATAGAATATTGGTATGATCAAATTATTAAGGGTTTGAAAATAAAAATTACATAATTTATAACCATGGATCCACCCACGCATAGCAAAACAAAAATGTTCTGTTTAAGAGTTTGTGTTAACATGGAGCTAGAACAAGACAAAGTAGAAAAATTGGGTATCAAATTGATGCTTGGGAAATAAAACGAAAAACCGAATATGATTTTTTTTTGATATACAATAAGCAATACAAAGTGTTTGGACATGTGGAGGGGAAATTTCATCCACAAAGACAACCCAAATTTACTAATAAGTGGCAAATAAAGGAGAATCAAATAAACCATAGGACTACATGCACAAAAAAAGAAACCTCTAGCCCACAAGAAAGGGCACAAGAAAAGGAACAATATTAGGAAATTTACCAAGAGGTAAATGAAGAGGCAAAAAGTAAAAATAGTAATGGATGTTCTATACATCACAAGGAAAAACAATAGAATTCTAATAAGACAATAGAGTATGCAAGTAAATGTGAAGAGCTAAACCAATAAGCAGATGAAAAACATACCAATACACAACAACAAATTATGACTGCAATTAGCATAGAGAATGTAAATAGTAATTTGAAAGTTGAAGAAGAAATATTAATAGATGATGCTAAAATTGTAGAGGATACCCTATCCACTCAAATGGACTTATAATAGGAGAAGGATTGATTGAAGGAGTTTGGGGGTTTAAAATAAAAGAAATAGAGGTATGGTAGGGATTAAATCAAGTTTTAAATTTAGAGAATGAAACTAAATAATTTGAGGAACAAAAGGATCTAATATTAATAGAAAGATCTAAGCATATTAAGGAGGGTATGCAAATAATATTTAAAAAAATACTAGAGTTGGGTAAAACAAATCAATCAATAGCAAAAGAATCTCTGACATGATGTAACCAAATGGAAGAGAATAATCCTCTTGGAAGACATAAAAAATGCAAATAATACAAGAAATTATGGGAAAATAAATCAAGGAAGGCCTCCCAAACAAGAAGAACAAAAAGTACCAAGGAACAAGGGACAAGAATTAGATCTAAATGAAGAATGGATGGTTAAGGGTAAAAGCCCATATAAAAAAACCAAAAAATAAAAATCCTTTCTTGGAATGTGTGGAGGTTAAATTTCCCTAAGAAAAGAAGAATTGTTAGAAATCTACTCATGGAAGTAAAACATGATATTTTTTATCTTCAAGAATCTAAAATTGGCACCAGAATACTTGACATTATTCAAAAAAAGGTCTAGCCCAATACTGAATGGATCATAAGCCCAACACAAGGTACTGCTGGAGGTATTTACATCTTTTGGAATATAATGAATTTTTAAGGTACTTTAATTGATCAAGAAGAGGGATTCTGCATAGTCAAATTGAAGAACAAAAAAACTAACTTTTATGGGGTAATGACAAAGGTTTATTCTCAAAATGATGATTGTGAGAGATTCCAACTGTGGAATAAGCTATCTTTTCATAGGAGTATTTTCATTAATTTGCATTGGATGGTTTTGGGTGACTTCAATACAGTATTAAGAATAGAGGATAAAAGTGGAGGGAGGATTAAAATCACTCAAGGTACGTAAGATTTCAAAGATTTTATTCAGAACAATAAGCTGATTGACCTAAATATATATATATAAAGGTAAGTTTACATGGAAAAACAGAAGGATAGAGGATAATCACATTCAAATGTGCCTGGATAGAGTTCTTATTTTTGGAAGTTGGATAAGTATAATAAGTATTCATAGACTTACGTGTATACCCAAAATAGGATTAGATCATAATCCCCTTATACTAGACATGGAAAAGGAGAAGTAGGGAGGAGCATCCTTTAGGTATGAGCTCGTGTGGAATATGCACCTAGACATTATTAAAAAAATTAAATCTTGGTTGTAGGAGGAGGTTCAAGGATCAGCTATGTACAAAGTTACCTATAAATTAAAAAACATCAAGTATCGAATCACAATTTTGAATAAAGAGGTTTTTGGTAACATCAATTAAAGAAAACATATTAAAAATGATATCCAAGATACAAAGGAAAAAATGGAGAGGGAAAGTAGAAAACCATAATGGCATGAAAGAGAAAAACATCTCATGAAGTATCATAATACCATTGCCCAAGAGGAAATTCATTGGAAACAGAAATCCAAAATATTGTGGCTCAAGGAAGGTGACAAAAACACTAAATTCTTCCATGTTTCAACTATGAAACATAGGAAAAACAATAAAATCCTCTACCTTATGGGGGAATATGGAAGAAAGTATGAGGATTTAAATGATATTAAAAATTTGACCATTACTTTATTTTAGAACCATCTTAGCAAAGAAAAACATTGTACAACATGGAAATAGAAAGCATCATTAACAATGTTCCCAAAGGAGTTAATGATAGCATGAATGAACATCTATGCAAGGTAATATCTAAGGAGGAAATTTAAAGAGTTGTGTGCTCTATGGGAGCATCCAAAGCTCCAGGGTTAGATGGTTTCCGATCGGGTTTTTTAAAAATCATTGGGATATTGTTGGAGAAGATGTAGTCAATGCAATCCAAGAAGCTCAGGAATCTAGTCAGTTGTTGAAAGAATGGAATAATACCTTGCTTGATATGATTCACAAGAATTATAGAGTGGATAAATTGTAGGACATTAGACAAATTAGCCTATGTAATACAATTTACAAATTTTTTACTAAAGTGTTGGTCAATTAATTGAAAAAAATCATCCCCTCAATCATTAATGAAGATCAAGGAGGTTATGTGGTAGGCAGGTAGATTATTGAAAGCAAAATTACCATTTATGAAACAACACACTCTCTTCAAAGGAGGAAAGGTTCAGGCATGTTCCTTAAGCTAGACATAAACAAAGCCTATGACAAGGTTTCTTTGTCTTTCTTAGATAAAATAATGGAGTGAATGGGTTTCAGTGAAAAATGAAGGGTATAGATTGGTATGTGTATTTCTAACCTTCACTTTTTGATATTTATCAATGGACAATATGTTGGGCTCTTTACTTCTACTAGAGGAATTAGGCAAGGAGATACATTATATCCGTCTCTTTATCATTATAATAGATGCCCTGGGAAGAACTTTAGAAATTAAATGAAAGGATAGTAATATCAAAGGTTTAAAACATTCATCCATTGGTGAAGCTTTATCCCATAAATAGTTTGTGGATGATACTTTCTTGCTTGGGGAAGCTACAAGAGGAAGAAGCTTTGGAGTTTAAAAAAGTCCTTGATTCTTATGAAAAAGCTATGGGCCAAAAAATAAATTATGAAAATGTAGGATTATATTTTTAAATACGGAGGAAAGTATAAGAAATCAAATAATTAAAGTGTTGGGATGTAAGAAAGAAAAGTTTCCTATCATCTATCTTGGTTTACCTTTTTTAATAGGTAAAATGAAAGATGAAATATAGAATCTGATATTGATAAATTTAATAGGAAAATTCAAGGCTAGAAGGGATCTCTGTTATCCTTTGTAGAGAAAGTACAACTTATTAAACATATGCTTCAAAGCCTCCCTATTTACTTCATGTCTTTCCTAAGGATGTCAAGGAAAGTGGAAGACTTTAGAAAAACTACAAAAAAAATTCTTATGGGATGACACTAAATGCAAAAAGTGTATACATTTGGTAGCCTGGGATACCTGCTGCCAACCTTTACAGAATGGGGGTCTTGGATTGAGGAAGTTGAGAGATCTAAACAAAGCCCTTCTAGCTAAACATTGTTGGAGGCTTTGAACTGGAGCATCTAGGAAATGGGATAGCATTATTTAAAATAAATACTTGGAGGGAAAAAACCACTTTATCAGTTATTCTAATCCTCCACGTGGGTCTATTTTTGGGTAAAATATTATCAACAATAGGAAAGTTCTATGTCAAGCTCTAAAATGGAGAGTAGGCAAGAAGAACAAAATAGACTTTTGGAAAGACCCTTGGATTCAAGGAGCCTTCAGCGAACTATAGAAAGTTAAAAGATATTAAAGAAAATTTAACTAGAACCTATGGTAAGAAAATTAATGGTAACATTCATCAGATGGGTGTTAATAGACATGTTTCATGAATAAATGTGCTATTGTGAAGATGCCACAGATCCACATGACCATAATTTTCAACTAATCTATCCACTACTCTATTAGAAATGGGCTAGACCAACAACTATTCAAGTAACTAGTTTCAAACTTTTTAAAGGTGGAATCCAACCTATTATCAAAATCAAACTCCATTTTGATGTTTGCTAATCTTGGCATTCATTGTATTTTCCTTCCTAATGTTTTCCACAAGTACTAATTCATTCAAAACCAATTTACAAGGCCATGTTGTGAATAGAGCCACAATGCGTAGTGTGCCACAATGGGTGATGAAGGGGTCATAGTGGGCCATTGGGGAGTGACTAGGGAGTTGTTGGGGATCACAAGTTGTTTATGGGATATAGTTTATCATCTTGCAAAAGGAGCCATAGGAGCTATTATAGGCTATGACAAAGGTAGCATGAGTGCCATGCTAGTGGCAATGCTGTTGGTGGTAGAACATAGACTCTTCCCATAAAAGTCTTTGTTGAGCTCTTGGGCAAACCCAAAGGCAATTTCCATGGCAAGAGTGGGCAAAGTAAGCTAGCACATGGTGGAGATTGAAATGCATTGGTGGAGGTCGACTAGGGCTTTAGGCACTGATCAAATGCAATGACTATGAGGCTACAAGGGTAGGGCAAATGAAGATGAGTATTACAATCACAACCAAGTCCTAGAAAAATAAAATAGATAAAGGTCCATCCTCCATCAGTTTTGTAACTCACCCAATGAAGGAGTGGTATACCAAAAAATAGGGTACATATTAAAACCCTTGAAAAATATTTGATATGTAGAGGATGAAACCATCGTAGCTCAAATTTTTGCCATTCATGAAAGAATAGGGGGCAGTCCTCTAACACATTGCATGGAAAGGCCATGAATGTGTTACAAGCTAGCTCTAATTTTTGAATAGGAAACTCTAATTTTTAGGAAACAATATCCCATTATATTACCAATGGAAGATTTTTATTTTTCCTTAAGAACCAAAAATGGCTTAGGGAAAGAGGATAATATCTTCGAGTTGAAATGAAAGGAAACAATGTGAAAGGGCATCACCACAGAAATGGAGGAGGGGAGAATTTCCAAGGAGGTAATTCCACCTTCAAGGGTTTAGATAGGAGAGGAGAGCATCTAGCTTTGATACCAAATGTTGGGACTACTCAAAGTTTCTATATTATGTCTAAAAAATGGTACATATTTATAGGCTTATGGGCTTATAATAGTGACTAATAAAATATTAGTCCACTTGGTAGTGGTATGACTATGCCACCTACCATACACTATTCATACTATTAAAAATGTAATAGTAAGATATCCTAAATATCCTAACAATCACACATGCAATCAACAAGCAAAATTCTATAATGAAAACATCTTATAACTACAATACTATAAGAAAACAAAACTTCCTTACACAAGATGACACTTCTTCAAGATGATAGTCCTTGTATGAAATCATACAATTGTATGATTCGTCTAATTGTATGACAAGGTTCTTTGATTGTATGAAAAGTTTTTTAAGAGTATAGCAGGTTATTTAATTGTATGGCATCATGCATTGTAGTATTATTTCCATTGTATGATAGATTCAAAGACAACAAAGTATTTTAGATGCCAATGTTCAAATCTATAGTCCTATAAGACTGTTAAGTTCCTTGTAGGACAATTTGTTTAAAAATATTTCTATGGTATGACAACATTCAATTGAACAACCATCATATGAGATGGTGGTGATGAAATTCCCTAACTCCTCATCATATGAATATTAAGAAAAATTTCTTCATGGCCACTCAATGTGATAGTTTTGTTCTTAAGACCAAGATAACATTTTACTCTTTCACTTGAATGGTAGGACTTGATCTACTTGCATGAAGATTAATTTACACATTCATTACAATATTATTAATATTATTGTTATCAATCATCAAACTCGAGTGCCATATACTTCGATGTCTCTCTTAGACTATGACCACTCCTTACATGTAACCTCCACTGTAGTATAAATAAATAGAGGCAACGACATACAATGTTTATCATTTCATACAAGTAGACACAATGGATAAAAATAGAGTATAATTTATTTTATTTATTGTACCCATAGGCTACATATGAAATGGATATCTAATCATTCTATCATGGAGGCCCTTGGCCATATTCTTCCTTTGGATTCTCTCCTTTCTATTCTAGATCGTTTCTTCTTCCACTTTCCTCTTGTATTTGTCTTCCTCTTATTTTTATGTCTGCCTTGGTGTCCATTCCACTTCCCCTTTATCTTCCTCCAAACTTCTGTTCCCCTTTCCTCTTCCTTCTCCTTTGGCCACCCCTCTCTCAACTTAGCACTTTTTATCTTCCTTCTCCTACCTATCGCTTTACCTCTTGTTGATTCCTCTTCACTCTCCCTCTTCTCTTCATTTTCCTCTTTGTTTTTTTTGGGTGTGTCATCTTTGTCTCTTGTCGATTCCTCCTCACTCTCCCTTTTCTCTTTATTTTCCTCTTTGTTTTTTTTGGGTGTGTCATCTCATTCTTCTGGTAATAAGAATTTTGTACACATGGGAGGCAATTACTACATAGGTGATAACTACATTGCCTATAACCATCTGGATGCTCTCGCATAAACAAATCCAATTTTAATTTTAATAATTAGTAATAGATAATATTTATGATAATAAATTTGATATTGAAATTTTAAGTTATAATTTATATATTAAATATAACAAACAATTATAAATTATATAAGAAAATTTTAAGTTAAAAATTAATTTGTTAAATTATTTTTATTTATATATAAATTATTATAATAAAAAGGTTCTTATTTATAATAAACGATGTTAGGTGCATACTGAAATCTATTTTTGCACAATTGAATTTCACTTATATTCTAAGAATACGTTATTAGTTATTTTATGTTTTTAATAGGTTCAAGCCTTGGCGTGGGTGAGTGTGTGAGGGGGTGGGTGTGTGGTGGTTGTGTTAAATTACCTATTGATAAGCATAGCTCTCGTATTTACGAGGGGTCACGATTGAGAGGATATTGCTCAACCCTATGCGTTGGTCGTAGGGGTTTCTCACACTAACCAAACCTAAAAAAATATATGTATTTTAATAAATTTTATATTATATATCATTTAACCCAGGTGTTGTAGGTGAGTTGGAGAGGAGAGGGAAATCCTCCAAGAGAGGTCCCAGGTTCAAATATCCACCCTACCAAAAAGCTGAATTGGGTATCCAAAATCCAATTGATAATGTTGGTGCGGGCAGGGTCGGGTGCGACTCCGGGTGAATTTGATGGTGTAGAACCCCCTGTTCATGGTCTCTTAGACCAAGGCGGCCCCGCAAGGGATTTTTCGCTTAAAAAAAAAAAAAATATTATATATCATTTAATATTTACTAATTTATAATTTAATTGGTTTAATGAACCATAAAAATGTGAGAAAAGGAAAAGGATATGGATGAGTTTTTGATGTGACAAACATTTCATGCCATATAATATCATACAAAGGTATGCAATAAAACTATGGAAAACTTAGTGAACTAAACAAATTATCTAAATAAATAGATAATTTTCTAATAGATGGTTATGTTTTTATCACTATCAAATTCTTTAAGAATTTAATTCTTACAATTAAAAAATCAAATATATTATTATATTATATGTTTTTATTATCTGCGATTATTATTCTTTAAAAATTAAAATACTATATATTGTTTAGGATTTGAGGGTTTTGAATGGATGCTGAGCTATGAACGTCGAGGGTTTTGGATGGATGCCAAGTTGTGAATGTCAAGGGTTTTGAATGGATGCTCGAGCTATAAACACCAAGTTGTAACATTGAGGGTTTTGGATGGATGCTTTGAATGATAAAAACTCCCATCCATTAGGGAAAAATGGTGAAATTAGGGATCTAGATGGGAGAGCTAGGGATCTAAGGAATGCTGGTCGATGTATAGAAAAGGGAATAATAGGTGCGAATAATGTTCTACAAGAAGGATCGGGAAAGGATTCTTGGGCATCGATTCTCAAAGGAAGAAAGAAAGTGATTAAAGAAGTTGGCATAGATATAATTCATGAAAATGGAAAAGTGTGTATTTTTGACTCCCTAATCAAAATAATATTGAGGGATAATGAGTTTAGCATGGTAGGCAAATTTATAGGGCCTAGACTAGATTTAGATGTGCTTAGGAGATGGTTTCATTCTAAAATTCAAACAAAGGGTTCAATGAATGTTATTGGTCTATCAAAGGGATACTTCTTAATCCGATTCAATATTGAGGAGGATTTGGTGGTGGCATTATCACGAGGTTCATTTTTCTTTGGTAAATATTGATACTCTTGAAACATTGGCATCATGGCTTCAACCCTCAAAAGAAATAATTTTTTCAATTTCCATTTGGATTAGGTTCCCAGATTTGCCTATAGAATATTGGTATGATCAAATTATTAAGGGTTTGAAAATAAAAATTACATAATTTATAACCATGGATCCACCCACGCATAGCAAAACAAAAATGTTCTGTTTAAGAGTTTGTGTTAACATGGAGCTAGAACAAGACAAAGTAGAAAAATTGGGTATCAAATTGATGCTTGGGAAATAAAACGAAAAACCGAATATGATTTTTTTTTGATATACAATAAGCAATACAAAGTGTTTGGACATGTGGAGGGGAAATTTCATCCACAAAGACAACCCAAATTTACTAATAAGTGGCAAATAAAGGAGAATCAAATAAACCATAGGACTACATGCACAAAAAAAGAAACCTCTAGCCCACAAGAAAGGGCACAAGAAAAGGAACAATATTAGGAAATTTACCAGGAGGTAAATGAAGAGGCAGAAAGTAAAAATACTAATGGATGTTCTATACATCACAAGGAAGAAAAATAGTATTCTAATAAGACAATAGAGTATGCAAGTAAATGTGAAGAGCTAAACCAATAAGCAGATGAAAAACATACCAATACACAACAACAAATTATGACTGCAATTAGCATAGAGAATGTAAATAGTAATTTGAAAGTTGAAGAAGAAATATTAATAGATGATGCTAAAATTGTAGAGGATACCCTATCCACTCAAATGGACTTATAATAGGAGAAGGATTGATTGAAGGAGTTTGGGGGTTTAAAATAAAAGAAATAGAGGTATGGTAGGGATTAAATCAAGTTTTAAATTTAGAGAATGAAACTAAATAATTTGAGGAACAAAAGGATCTAATATTAATAGAAAGATCTAAGCATATTAAGGAGGGTATGCAAATAATATTTAAAAAAATACTAGAGTTGGGTAAAACAAATCAATCAATAGCAAAAGAATCTCTGACATGATGTAACCAAATGGAAGAGAATAATCCTCTTGGAAGACATAAAAAATGCAAATAATACAAGAAATTATGGGAAAATAAATCAAGGAAGGCCTCCCAAACAAGAAGAACAAAAAGTACCAAGGAACAAGGGACAAGAATTAGATCTAAATGAAGAATGGATGGTTAAGGGTAAAAGCCCATATAAAAAAACCAAAAAATAAAAATCCTTTCTTGGAATGTGTGGAGGTTAAATTTCCCTAAGAAAAGAAGAATTGTTAGAAATCTACTCATGGAAGTAAAACATGATATTTTTTATCTTCAAGAATCTAAAATTGGCACCAGAATACTTGACATTATTCAAAAAAAGGTCTAGCCCAATACTGAATGGATCATAAGCCCAACACAAGGTACTGCTGGAGGTATTTACATCTTTTGGAATATAATGAATTTTTAAGGTACTTTAATTGATCAAGAAGAGGGATTCTGCATAGTCAAATTGAAGAACAAAAAAACTAACTTTTATGGGGTAATGACAAAGGTTTATTCTCAAAATGATGATTGTGAGAGATTCCAACTGTGGAATAAGCTATCTTTTCATAGGAGTATTTTCATTAATTTGCATTGGATGGTTTTGGGTGACTTCAATACAATATTAATAATAGAGGATAAAAGTGGAGGGAGGATTAAAATCACTCAAGGTACGTAAGATTTCAAAGATTTTATTCAGAACAATAAGCTGATTGACCTAAATATATATATATAAAGGTAAGTTTACATGGAAAAACAGAAGGATAGAGGATAATCACATTCAAATGTGCCTGGATAGAGTTCTTATTTTTGGAAGTTGGATAAGTATAATAAGTATTCATAGACTTACGTGTATACCCAAAATAGGATTAGATCATAATCCCCTTATACTAGACATGGAAAAGGAGAAGTAGGGAGGAGCATCCTTTAGGTATGAGCTCGTGTGGAATATGCACCTAGACATTATTAAAAAAATTAAATCTTGGTTGTAGGAGGAGGTTCAAGGATCAGCTATGTACAAAGTTACCTATAAATTAAAAAACATCAAGTATCGAATCACAATTTTGAATAAAGAGGTTTTTGGTAACATCAATTAAAGAAAACATATTAAAAATGATATCCAAGATACAAAGGAAAAAATGGAGAGGGAAAGTAGAAAACCATAATGGCATGAAAGAGAAAAACATCTCATGAAGTATCATAATACCATTGCCCAAGAGGAAATTCATTGGAAACAGAAATCCAAAATATTGTGGCTCAAGGAAGGTGACAAAAACACTAAATTCTTCCATGTTTCAACTATGAAACATAGGAAAAACAATAAAAACCTCTACCTTATGGGGGAATATGGAAGAAAGTATGAGGATTTAAATGATATTAAAAATTTGACCATTACTTTATTTTAGAACCATCTTAGCAAAGAAAAACATTGTACAACATGGAAATAGAAAGCATCATTAACAATGTTCCCAAAGGAGTTAATGATAGCATGAATGAACATCTATGCAAGGTAATATCTAAGGAGGAAATTTAAAGAGTTGTGTGCTCTATGGGAGCATCCAAAGCTCCAGGGTTAGATGGTTTCCGATCGGGTTTTTTAAAAATCATTGGGATATTGTTGGAGAAGATGTAGTCAATGCAATCCAAGAAGCTCAGGAATCTAGTCAGTTGTTGAAAGAATGGAATAATACCTTGCTTGATATGATTCACAAGAATTATAGAGTGGATAAATTGTAGGACATTAGACAAATTAGCCTATGTAATACAATTTACAAATTTTTTACTAAAGTGTTGGTCAATTAATTGAAAAAAATCATCCCCTCAATCATTAATGAAGATCAAGGAGGTTATGTGGTAGGCAGGTAGATTATTGAAAGCAAAATTACCATTTATGAAACAACACACTCTCTTCAAAGGAGGAAAGGTTCAGGCATGTTCCTTAAGCTAGACATAAACAAAGCCTATGACAAGGTTTCTTTGTCTTTCTTAGATAAAATAATGGAGTGAATGGGTTTCAGTGAAAAATGAAGGGTATAGATTGGTATGTGTATTTCTAACCTTCACTTTTTGATATTTATCAATGGACAATATGTTGGGCTCTTTACTTCTACTAGAGGAATTAGGCAAGGAGATACATTATATCCGTCTCTTTATCATTATAATAGATGCCCTGGGAAGAACTTTAGAAATTAAATGAAAGGATAGTAATATCAAAGGTTTAAAACATTCATCCATTGGTGAAGCTTTATCCCATAAATAGTTTGTGGATGATACTTTCTTGCTTGGGGAAGCTACAGAGGAAGAAGCTTTGGAGTTTAAAAAAGTCCTTGATTCTTATGAAAAAGCTATGGGCCAAAAAATAAATTATGAAAATGTAGGATTATATTTTTAAATACGGAGGAAAGTATAAGAAATCAAATAATTAAAGTGTTGGGATGTAAGAAAGAAAAGTTTCCTATCATCTATCTTGGTTTACCTTTTTTAATAGGTAAAATGAAAGATGAAATATAGAATCTGATATTGATAAATTTAATAGGAAAATTCAAGGCTAGAAGGGATCTCTGTTATCCTTTGTAGAGAAAGTACAACTTATTAAACATATGCTTCAAAGCCTCCCTATTTACTTCATGTCTTTCCTAAGGATGTCAAGGAAAGTGGAAGACTTTAGAAAAACTACAAAAAAAATTCTTATGGGATGACACTAAATGCAAAAAGTGTATACATTTGGTAGCCTGGGATACTTGCTGCCAACCTTTACAGAATGGGGGTCTTGGATTGAGGAAGTTGAGAGATCTAAACAAAGCCCTTCTAGCTAAACATTGTTGGAGGCTTTGAACTGGAGCATCTAGGAAATGGGATAGCATTATTTAAAATAAATACCTGGAGGGAAAAAACCACTTTATCAGTTATTCTAATCCTCCACGTGGGTCTATTTTTGGGTAAAATATTATCAACAATAGGAAAGTTCTATGTCAAGCTCTAAAATGGAGAGTAGGCAAGAAGAACAAAATAGACTTTTGGAAAGACCCTTGGATTCAAGGAGCCTTCAGCGAACTATAGAAAGTTAAAAGATATTAAAGAAAATTTAACTAGAACCTATGGTAAGAAAATTAATGGTAACATTCATCAGATGGGTGTTAATAGACATGTTTCATGAATAAATGTGCTATGGTGAAGATGCCACAGATCCACATGACCATAATTTTCAACTAATCTATCCACTACTCTATTAGAAATGGGCTAGACCAACAACTATTCAAGTAACTAGTTTCAAAATTTTTAAAGGTGGAATCCAACCTATTATCAAAATCAAACTCCATTTTGATGTTTGCCAATCTTGGCATTCATTGTATTTTCCTTCCTAATGTTTGCCACAAGTACTAATTCATTCAAAACCAATTTACAAGGCCATGTTGTGAATAGAGCCACAATGCGTAGTGTGCCACAATGGGTGATGAAGGGGTCATAGTGGGCCATTGGGGAGTGACTAGGGAGTTGTTGGGGATCACAAGTTGTTTATGGGATATAGTTTATCATCTTGCAAAAGGAGCCATAGGAGCTATTATAGGCTATGAAAAAGGTAGCATGAGTGCCATGCTAGTGGCAATGCTGTTGGTGGTAGAACATAGACTCTTCCCATAAAAGTCTTTGTTGAGCTCTTGGGCAAACCCAAAGGCAATTTCCATGGCAAGAGTGGGCAAAGTAAGCTAGCACATGGTGGAGATTGAAATGCATTGGTGGAGGTCGACTAGGGCTTTAGGCACTGATCAAATGCAATGAATATGAGGCTACAAGGGTAGGGCAAATGAAGATGAGTATTACAATCACAACCAAGTCCTAGAAAAATAAAATAGATAAAGGTCCATCCTCCATCAGTTTTGTAACTCACCCAATGAAGGAGTGGTATACCAAAAAATAGGGTACATATTAAAACCCTTGAAAAATATTTGATATGTAGAGGATGAAACCATCGTAGCTCAAATTTTTGCCATTCATGAAAGAATAGGGGGCAGTCCTCTAACACATTGCATGGAAAGGCCATGAATGTGTTACAAGCTAGCTCTAATTTTTGAATAGGAAACTCTAATTTTTAGGAAACAATATCCCATTATATTACCAATGGAAGATTTTTATTTTTCCTTAAGAACCAAAAATGGCTTAGGGAAAGAGGATAATATCTTCGAGTTGAAATGAAAGGAAACAATGTGAAAGGGCATCACCACAGAAATGGAGGAGGGGAGAATTTCCAAGGAGGTAATTCCACCTTCAAGGGTTTAGATAGGAGAGGAGAGCATCTAGCTTTGATACCAAATGTTGGGACTACTCAAAGTTTCTATATTATGTCTAAAAAATGGTACATATTTATAGGCTTATGGGCTTATAATAGTGACTAATAAAATATTAGTCCACTTGGTAGTGGTATGACTATGCCACCTACCATACACTATTCATACTATTAAAAATGTAATAGTAAGATATCCTAAATATCCTAACAATCACACATGCAATCAACAAGCAAAATTCTATAATGAAAACATCTTATAACTACAATACTATAAGAAAACAAAACTTCCTTACACAAGATGACACTTCTTCAAGATGATAGTCCTTGTATGAAATCATACAATTGTATGATTCGTCTAATTGTATGACAAGGTTCTTTGATTGTATGAAAAGTTTTTTAAGAGTATAGCAGGTTATTTAATTGTATGGCATCATGCATTGTAGTATTATTTCCATTGTATGATAGATTCAAAGACAACAAAGTATTTTAGATGCCAATGTTCAAATCTATAGTCCTATAAGACTGTTAAGTTCCTTGTAGGACAATTTGTTTAAAAATATTTCTATGGTATGACAACATTCAATTGAACAACCATCATATGAGATGGTGGTGATGAAATTCCCTAACTCCTCATCATATGAATATTAAGAAAAATTTCTTCATGGCCACTCAATGTGATAGTTTTGTTCTTAAGACCAAGATAACATTTTACTCTTTCACTTGAATGGTAGGACTTGATCTACTTGCATGAAGATTAATTTACACATTCATTACAATATTATTAATATTATTGTTATCAATCATCAAACTCGAGTGCCATATACTTCGATGTCTCTCTTAGACTATGACCACTCCTTACATGTAACCTCCACTGTAGTATAAATAAATAGAGGCAACGACATACAATGTTTATCATTTCATACAAGTAGACACAATGGATAAAAATAGAGTATAATTTATTTTATTTATTGTACCCATAGGCTACATATGAAATGGATATCTAATCATTCTATCATGGAGGCCCTTGGCCATATTCTTCCTTTGGATTCTCTCCTTTCTATTCTAGATCGTTTCTTCTTCCACTTTCCTCTTGTATTTGTCTTCCTCTTATTTTTATGTCTGCCTTGGTGTCCATTCCACTTCCCCTTTATCTTCCTCCAAACTTCTGTTCCCCTTTCCTCTTCCTTCTCCTTTGGCCACCCCTCTCTCAACTTAGCACTTTTTATCTTCCTTCTCCTACCTATCGCTTTACCTCTTGTTGATTCCTCTTCACTCTCCCTCTTCTCTTCATTTTCCTCTTTGTTTTTTTTGGGTGTGTCATCTTTGTCTCTTGTCGATTCCTCCTCACTCTCCCTTTTCTCTTTATTTTCCTCTTTGTTTTTTTTGGGTGTGTCATCTCATTCTTCTGGTAATAAGAATTTTGTACACATGGGAGGCAATTACTACATAGGTGATAACTACATTGCCTATAACCATCTGGATGCTCTCGCATAAACAAATCCAATTTTAATTTTAATAATTAGTAATAGATAATATTTATGATAATAAATTTGATATTGAAATTTTAAGTTATAATTTATATATTAAATATAACAAACAATTATAAATTATATAAGAAAATTTTAAGTTAAAAATTAATTTGTTAAATTATTTTTATTTATATATAAATTATTATAATAAAAAGGTTCTTATTTATAATAAACGATGTTAGGTGCATACTGAAATCTATTTTTGCACAATTGAATTTCACTTATATTCTAAGAATACGTTATTAGTTATTTTATGTTTTTAATAGGTTCAAGCCTTGGCGTGGGTGAGTGTGTGAGGGGGTGGGTGTGTGGTGGTTGTGTTAAATTACCTATTGATAAGCATAGCTCTCATATTTACGAGGGGTCACGATTGAGAGGATATTGCTCAACCCTATGCGTTGGTCGTAGGGGTTTCTCACACTAACCAAACCTAAAAAAATATATGTATTTTAATAAATTTTATATTATATATCATTTAACCCACGTGTTGTAGGTGAGTTGGAGAGGAGAGGGAAATCCTCCAAGAGAGGTCCCAGGTTCAAATCTCCACCCTACCAAAAAGCTGAATTGGGTATCCAAAATTCAATTGATAATGTTGGTGCGGGCAGGGTCGGGTGCGACTCCGGGTGAATTTGATGGTGTAGAACCCCCTGTTCATGGTCTCTTAGACCAAGGCGGCCCGCAAGGGATTTTTCGCTTTAAAAAAAAAAAAAAATATTATATATCATTTAATATTTACTAATTTATAATTTAATTGGTTTAATGAACCATAAAAATGTGAGAAAAGGAAAAGGATATGGATGAGTTTTTGATGTGACAAACATTTCATGCCATATAATATCATACAAAGGTATGAAATAAAACTATGGAAAACTTAGTGAACTAAACAAATTATCTAAATAAATAGATAATTTTCTAATAGATGGTTATGTTTTTATCACTATCAAATTCTTTAAGAATTTAATTCTTACAATTAAAAAATCAAATATATTATTATATTATATGTTTTTATTATCTGCGATTATTATTCTTTAAAAATTAAAATACTATATATTGTTTAGGATTTGAGGGTTTTGAATGGATGCTGAGCTATGAACGTCGAGGGTTTTGGATGGATGCCAAGTTGTGAATGTCAAGGGTTTTGAATGGATGCTCGAGCTATAAACACCAAGTTGTAACATTGAGGGTTTTGGATGGATGCTTTGAATGATAAAAACTCCCATCCATTAGGGAAAAATGGTGAAATTAGGGATCTAGATGGGAGAGCTAGGGATCTAAGGAATGCTGGTCGATGTATAGAAAAGGGAATAATAGGTGCGAATAATGTTCTACAAGAAGGATCAGGAAAGGATTCTTGGGCATCGATTCTCAAAGGAAGAAAGAAAGTGATTAAAGAAGTTGGCATAGATATAATTCATGAAAATGGAAAAGTGTGTATTTTTGACTCCCTAATCAAAATAATATTGAGGGATAATGAGTTTAGCATGGTAGGCAAATTTATAGGGCCTAGACTAGATTTAGATGTGCTTAGGAGATGGTTTCATTCTAAAATTCAAACAAAGGGTTCAATGAATGTTATTGGTCTATCAAAGGGATACTTCTTAATCCGATTCAATATTGAGGAGGATTTGGTGGTGGCATTATCACGAGGTTCATTTTTCTTTGGTAAATATTGATACTCTTGAAACATTGGCATCATGGCTTCAACCCTCAAAAGAAATAATTTTTTCAATTTCCATTTGGATTAGGTTCCCAGATTTGCCTATAGAATATTGGTATGATCAAATTATTAAGGGTTTGAAAATAAAAATTACATAATTTATAACCATGGATCCACCCACGCATAGCAAAACAAAAATGTTCTGTTTAAGAGTTTGTGTTAACATGGAGCTAGAACAAGACAAAGTAGAAAAATTGGGTATCAAAT
Organism: Wollemia nobilis; assembly: GCA_028583015.1. NCBI lineage: Eukaryota > Viridiplantae > Streptophyta > Pinopsida > Araucariales > Araucariaceae > Wollemia > Wollemia nobilis. The sequence continues at coordinate 1,143,443 of JAQPPZ010002203.1, read as the reverse complement.
TGATGCTTGGGAAATAAAACGAAAAACCGAATATGATTTTTTTTTGATATACAATAAGCAATACAAAGTGTTTGGACATGTGGAGGGGAAATTTCATCCACAAAGACAACCCAAATTTACTAATAAGTGGCAAATAAAGGAGAATCAAATAAACCGAAGGACTGCAAGCACAAAAAAGAAACTTCTAGCCCATAATAAAGGGCACAAGAAAAGGAACAATATTAGGAAATTTACCAGGAGGTAAATGAAGAGGCAGAAAGTAAAAATACTAATGGATGTTCTATACATCACAAGGAAGAAAAATAGTATTCTAATAAGACAATAGAGTATGCAAGTAAATGTGAAGAGCTAAACCAATAAGCAGATGAAAAACATACCAATACACAACAACAAATTATGACTGCAATTAGCATAGAGAATGTAAATAGTAATTTGAAAGTTGAAGAAGAAATATTAATAGATGATGCTAAAATTGTAGAGGATACCCTATCCACTCAAATGGACTTATAATAGGAGAAGGATTGATTGAAGGAGTTTGGGGGTTTAAAATAAAAGAAATAGAGGTATGGTAGGGATTAAATCAAGTTTTAAATTTAGAGAATGAAACTAAATAATTTGAGGAACAAAAGGATCTAATCTTAATAGAAAGATCTAAGCATATTAAGGAGGGTATGCAAATAATATTTAAAAAAATACTAGAGTTGGGTAAAACAAATCAATCAATAGCAAAAGAATCTCTGACATGATGTAACCAAATGGAAGAGAATAATCCTCTTGGAAGACATAAAAAATGCAAATAATACAAGAAATTATGGGAAAATAAATCAAGGAAGGCCTCCCAAACAAGAAGAACAAAAAGTACCAAGGAACAAGGGACAAGAATTAGATCTAAATGAAGAATGGATGGTTAAGGGTAAAAGCCCATATAAAAAAACCAAAAAATAAAAATCCTTTCTTGGAATGTGTGGAGGTTAAATTTCCCTAAGAAAAGAAGAATTGTTAGAAATCTACTCATGGAAGTAAAACATGATATTTTTTATCTTCAAGAATCTAAAATTGGCACCAGAATACTTGACATTATTCAAAAAAAGGTCTAGCCCAATACTGAATGGATCATAAGCCCAACACAAGGTACTGCTGGAGGTATTTACATCTTTTGGAATATAATGAATTTTTAAGGTACTTTAATTGATCAAGAAGAGGGATTCTGCATAGTCAAATTGAAGAACAAAAAAACTAACTTTTATGGGGTAATGACAAAGGTTTATTCTCAAAATGATGATTGTGAGAGATTCCAACTGTGGAATAAGCTATCTTTTCATAGGAGTATTTTCATTAATTTGCATTGGATGGTTTTGGGTGACTTCAATACAGTATTAAGAATAGAGGATAAAAGTGGAGGGAGGATTAAAATCACTCAAGGTACGTAAGATTTCAAAGATTTTATTCAGAACAATAAGCTGATTGACCTAAATATATATATATAAAGGTAAGTTTACATGGAAAAACAGAAGGATAGAGGATAATCACATTCAAATGTGCCTGGATAGAGTTCTTATTTTTGGAAGTTGGATAAGTATAATAAGTATTCATAGACTTACGTGTATACCCAAAATAGGATTAGATCATAATCCCCTTATACTAGACATGGAAAAGGAGAAGTAGGGAGGAGCATCCTTTAGGTATGAGCTCGTGTGGAATATGCACCTAGACATTATTAAAAAAATTAAATCTTGGTTGTAGGAGGAGGTTCAAGGATCAGCTATGTACAAAGTTACCTATAAATTAAAAAACATCAAGTATCGAATCACAATTTTGAATAAAGAGGTTTTTGGTAACATCAATTAAAGAAAACATATTAAAAATGATATCCAAGATACAAAGGAAAAAATGGAGAGGGAAAGTAGAAAACCATAATGGCATGAAAGAGAAAAACATCTCATGAAGTATCATAATACCATTGCCCAAGAGGAAATTCATTGGAAACAGAAATCCAAAATATTGTGGCTCAAGGAAGGTGACAAAAACACTAAATTCTTCCATGTTTCAACTATGAAACATAGGAAAAACAATAAAATCCTCTACCTTATGGGGGAATATGGAAGAAAGTATGAGGATTTAAATGATATTAAAAATTTGACCATTACTTTATTTTAGAACCATCTTAGCAAAGAAAAACATTGTACAACATGGAAATAGAAAGCATCATTAACAATGTTCCCAAAGGAGTTAATGATAGCATGAATGAACATCTATGCAAGGTAATATCTAAGGAGGAAATTTAAAGAGTTGTGTGCTCTATGGGAGCATCCAAAGCTCCAGGGTTAGATGGTTTCCGATCGGGTTTTTTAAAAATCATTGGGATATTGTTGGAGAAGATGTAGTCAATGCAATCCAAGAAGCTCAGGAATCTAGTCAGTTGTTGAAAGAATGGAATAATACCTTGCTTGATATGATTCACAAGAATTATAGAGTGGATAAATTGTAGGACATTAGACAAATTAGCCTATGTAATACAATTTACAAATTTTTTACTAAAGTGTTGGTCAATTAATTGAAAAAAATCATCCCCTCAATCATTAATGAAGATCAAGGAGGTTATGTGGTAGGCAGGTAGATTATTGAAAGCAAAATTACCATTTATGAAACAACACACTCTCTTCAAAGGAGGAAAGGTTCAGGCATGTTCCTTAAGCTAGACATAAACAAAGCCTATGACAAGGTTTCTTTGTCTTTCTTAGATAAAATAATGGAGTGAATGGGTTTCAGTGAAAAATGAAGGGTATAGATTGGTATGTGTATTTCTAACCTTCACTTTTTGATATTTATCAATGGACAATATGTTGGGCTCTTTACTTCTACTAGAGGAATTAGGCAAGGAGATACATTATATCCGTCTCTTTATCATTATAATAGATGCCCTGGGAAGAACTTTAGAAATTAAATGAAAGGATAGTAATATCAAAGGTTTAAAACATTCATCCATTGGTGAAGCTTTATCCCATAAATAGTTTGTGGATGATACTTTCTTGCTTGGGGAAGCTAGAGAGGAAGAAGCTTTGGAGTTTAAAAAAGTCCTTGATTCTTATGAAAAAGCTATGGGCCAAAAAATAAATTATGAAAATGTAGGATTATATTTTTAAATACGGAGGAAAGTATAAGAAATCAAATAATTAAAGTGTTGGGATGTAAGAAAGAAAAGTTTCCTATCATCTATCTTGGTTTACCTTTTTTAATAGGTAAAATGAAAGATGAAATATAGAATCTGATATTGATAAATTTAATAGGAAAATTCAAGGCTAGAAGGGATCTCTGTTATCCTTTGTAGAGAAAGTACAACTTATTAAACATATGCTTCAAAGCCTCCCTATTTACTTCATGTCTTTCCTAAGGATGTCAAGGAAAGTGGAAGACTTTAGAAAAACTACAAAAAAAATTCTTATGGGATGACACTAAATGCAAAAAGTGTATACATTTGGTAGCCTGGGATACCTGCTGCCAACCTTTACAGAATGGGGGTCTTGGATTGAGGAAGTTGAGAGATCTAAACAAAGCCCTTCTAGCTAAACATTGTTGGAGGCTTTGAACTGGAGCATCTAGGAAATGGGATAGCATTATTTAAAATAAATACCTGGAGGGAAAAAACCACTTTATCAGTTATTCTAATCCTCCACGTGGGTCTATTTTTGGGTAAAATATTATCAACAATAGGAAAGTTCTATGTCAAGCTCTAAAATGGAGAGTAGGCAAGAAGAACAAAATAGACTTTTGGAAAGACCCTTGGATTCAAGGAGCCTTCAGCGAACTATAGAAAGTTAAAAGATATTAAAGAAAATTTAACTAGAACCTATGGTAAGAAAATTAATGGTAACATTCATCAGATGGGTGTTAATAGACATGTTTCATGAATAAATGTGCTATGGTGAAGATGCCACAGATCCACATGACCATAATTTTCAACTAATCTATCCACTACTCTATTAGAAATGGGCTAGACCAACAACTATTCAAGTAACTAGTTTCAAAATTTTTAAAGGTGGAATCCAACCTATTATCAAAATCAAACTCCATTTTGATGTTTGCCAATCTTGGCATTCATTGTATTTTCCTTCCTAATGTTTGCCACAAGTACTAATTCATTCAAAACCAATTTACAAGGCCATGTTGTGAATAGAGCCACAATGCGTAGTGTGCCACAATGGGTGATGAAGGGGTCATAGTGGGCCATTGGGGAGTGACTAGGGAGTTGTTGGGGATCACAAGTTGTTTATGGGATATAGTTTATCATCTTGCAAAAGGAGCCATAGGAGCTATTATAGGCTATGAAAAAGGTAGCATGAGTGCCATGCTAGTGGCAATGCTGTTGGTGGTAGAACATAGACTCTTCCCATAAAAGTCTTTGTTGAGCTCTTGGGCAAACCCAAAGGCAATTTCCATGGCAAGAGTGGGCAAAGTAAGCTAGCACATGGTGGAGATTGAAATGCATTGGTGGAGGTCGACTAGGGCTTTAGGCACTGATCAAATGCAATGAATATGAGGCTACAAGGGTAGGGCAAATGAAGATGAGTATTACAATCACAACCAAGTCCTAGAAAAATAAAATAGATAAAGGTCCATCCTCCATCAGTTTTGTAACTCACCCAATGAAGGAGTGGTATACCAAAAAATAGGGTACATATTAAAACCCTTGAAAAATATTTGATATGTAGAGGATGAAACCATCGTAGCTCAAATTTTTGCCATTCATGAAAGAATAGGGGGCAGTCCTCTAACACATTGCATGGAAAGGCCATGAATGTGTTACAAGCTAGCTCTAATTTTTGAATAGGAAACTCTAATTTTTAGGAAACAATATCCCATTATATTACCAATGGAAGATTTTTATTTTTCCTTAAGAACCAAAAATGGCTTAGGGAAAGAGGATAATATCTTCGAGTTGAAATGAAAGGAAACAATGTGAAAGGGCATCACCACAGAAATGGAGGAGGGGAGAATTTCCAAGGAGGTAATTCCACCTTCAAGGGTTTAGATAGGAGAGGAGAGCATCTAGCTTTGATACCAAATGTTGGGACTACTCAAAGTTTCTATATTATGTCTAAAAAATGGTACATATTTATAGGCTTATGGGCTTATAATAGTGACTAATAAAATATTAGTCCACTTGGTAGTGGTATGACTATGCCACCTACCATACACTATTCATACTATTAAAAATGTAATAGTAAGATATCCTAAATATCCTAACAATCACACATGCAATCAACAAGCAAAATTCTATAATGAAAACATCTTATAACTACAATACTATAAGAAAACAAAACTTCCTTACACAAGATGACACTTCTTCAAGATGATAGTCCTTGTATGAAATCATACAATTGTATGATTCGTCTAATTGTATGACAAGGTTCTTTGATTGTATGAAAAGTTTTTTAAGAGTATAGCAGGTTATTTAATTGTATGGCATCATGCATTGTAGTATTATTTCCATTGTATGATAGATTCAAAGACAACAAAGTATTTTAGATGCCAATGTTCAAATCTATAGTCCTATAAGACTGTTAAGTTCCTTGTAGGACAATTTGTTTAAAAATATTTCTATGGTATGACAACATTCAATTGAACAACCATCATATGAGATGGTGGTGATGAAATTCCCTAACTCCTCATCATATGAATATTAAGAAAAATTTCTTCATGGCCACTCAATGTGATAGTTTTGTTCTTAAGACCAAGATAACATTTTACTCTTTCACTTGAATGGTAGGACTTGATCTACTTGCATGAAGATTAATTTACACATTCATTACAATATTATTAATATTATTGTTATCAATCATCAAACTCGAGTGCCATATACTTCGATGTCTCTCTTAGACTATGACCACTCCTTACATGTAACCTCCACTGTAGTATAAATAAATAGAGGCAACGACATACAATGTTTATCATTTCATACAAGTAGACACAATGGATAAAAATAGAGTATAATTTATTTTATTTATTGTACCCATAGGCTACATATGAAATGGATATCTAATCATTCTATCATGGAGGCCCTTGGCCATATTCTTCCTTTGGATTCTCTCCTTTCTATTCTAGATCGTTTCTTCTTCCACTTTCCTCTTGTATTTGTCTTCCTCTTATTTTTATGTCTGCCTTGGTGTCCATTCCACTTCCCCTTTATCTTCCTCCAAACTTCTGTTCCCCTTTCCTCTTCCTTCTCCTTTGGCCACCCCTCTCTCAACTTAGCACTTTTTATCTTCCTTCTCCTACCTATCGCTTTACCTCTTGTTGATTCCTCTTCACTCTCCCTCTTCTCTTCATTTTCCTCTTTGTTTTTTTTGGGTGTGTCATCTTTGTCTCTTGTCGATTCCTCCTCACTCTCCCTTTTCTCTTTATTTTCCTCTTTGTTTTTTTTGGGTGTGTCATCTCATTCTTCTGGTAATAAGAATTTTGTACACATGGGAGGCAATTACTACATAGGTGATAACTACATTGCCTATAACCATCTGGATGCTCTCGCATAAACAAATCCAATTTTAATTTTAATAATTAGTAATAGATAATATTTATGATAATAAATTTGATATTGAAATTTTAAGTTATAATTTATATATTAAATATAACAAACAATTATAAATTATATAAGAAAATTTTAAGTTAAAAATTAATTTGTTAAATTATTTTTATTTATATATAAATTATTATAATAAAAAGGTTCTTATTTATAATAAACGATGTTAGGTGCATACTGAAATCTATTTTTGCACAATTGAATTTCACTTATATTCTAAGAATACGTTATTAGTTATTTTATGTTTTTAATAGGTTCAAGCCTTGGCGTGGGTGAGTGTGTGAGGGGGTGGGTGTGTGGTGGTTGTGTTAAATTACCTATTGATAAGCATAGCTCTCATATTTACGAGGGGTCACGATTGAGAGGATATTGCTCAACCCTATGCGTTGGTCGTAGGGGTTTCTCACACTAACCAAACCTAAAAAAATATATGTATTTTAATAAATTTTATATTATATATCATTTAACCCACGTGTTGTAGGTGAGTTGGAGAGGAGAGGGAAATCCTCCAAGAGAGGTCCCAGGTTCAAATCTCCACCCTACCAAAAAGCTGAATTGGGTATCCAAAATTCAATTGATAATGTTGGTGCGGGCAGGGTCGGGTGCGACTCCCGGGTGAATTTGATGGTGTAGAACCCCCTGTTCATGGTCTCTTAGACCAAGGCGGCCCGCAAGGGATTTTTCGCTTTAAAAAAAAAAAAAAATATTATATATCATTTAATATTTACTAATTTATAATTTAATTGGTTTAATGAACCATAAAAATGTGAGAAAAGGAAAAGGATATGGATGAGTTTTTGATGTGACAAACATTTCATGCCATATAATATCATACAAAGGTATGCAATAAAACTATGGAAAACTTAGTGAACTAAACAAATTATCTAAATAAATAGATAATTTTCTAATAGATGGTTATGTTTTTATCACTATCAAATTCTTTAAGAATTTAATTCTTACAATTAAAAAATCAAATATATTATTATATTATATGTTTTTATTATCTGCGATTATTATTCTTTAAAAATTAAAATACTATATATTGTTTAGGATTTGAGGGTTTTGAATGGATGCTGAGCTATGAACGTCGAGGGTTTTGGATGGATGCCAAGTTGTGAATGTCAAGGGTTTTGAATGGATGATCGGGCTATAAACACAAAGTTGTAACATTGAGGGTTTTGGATGGATGCTTTGAATGATAAAAACTCCCATCCATTAGGGAAAAATGGTGAAATTAGGGATCTAGATGGGAGAGCTAGGGATCTAAGGAATGCTGGTCGATGTATAGAAAAGGGAATAATAGGTGCGAATAATGTTCTACAAGAAGGATCGGGAAAGGATTCTTGGGCATCGATTCTCAAAGGAAGAAAGAAAGTGATTAAAGAAGTTGGCATAGATATAATTCATGAAAATGGAAAAGTGTGTATTTTTGACTCCCTAATCAAAATAATATTGAGGGATAATGAGTTTAGCATGGTAGGCAAATTTATAGGGCCTAGACTAGATTTAGATGTGCTTAGGAGATGGTTTCATTCTAAAATTCAAACAAAGGGTTCAATGAATGTTATTGGTCTATCAAAGGGATACTTCTTAATCCGATTCAATATTGAGGAGGATTTGGTGGTGGCATTATCACGAGGTTCATTTTTCTTTGGTAAATATTGATACTCTTGAAACATTGGCATCATGGCTTCAACCCTCAAAAGAAATAATTTTTTCAATTTCCATTTGGATTAGGTTCCCAGATTTGCCTATAGAATATTGGTATGATCAAATTATTAAGGGTTTGAAAATAAAAATTACATAATTTATAACCATGGATCCACCCACGCATAGCAAAACAAAAATGTTCTGTTTAAGAGTTTGTGTTAACATGGAGCTAGAACAAGACAAAGTAGAAAAATTGGGTATCAAATTGATGCTTGGGAAATAAAACGAAAAACCGAATATGATTTTTTTTTGATATACAATAAGCAATACAAAGTGTTTGGACATGTGGAGGGGAAATTTCATCCACAAAGACAACCCAAATTTACTAATAAGTGGCAAATAAAGGAGAATCAAATAAACCATAGGACTACATGCACAAAAAAAGAAACCTCTAGCCCACAAGAAAGGGCACAAGAAAAGGAACAATATTAGGAAATTTACCAGGAGGTAAATGAAGAGGCAGAAAGTAAAAATACTAATGGATGTTCTATACATCACAAGGAAGAAAAATAGTATTCTAATAAGACAATAGAGTATGCAAGTAAATGTGAAGAGCTAAACCAATAAGCAGATGAAAAACATACCAATACACAACAACAAATTATGACTGCAATTAGCATAGAGAATGTAAATAGTAATTTGAAAGTTGAAGAAGAAATATTAATAGATGATGCTAAAATTGTAGAGGATACCCTATCCACTCAAATGGACTTATAATAGGAGAAGGATTGATTGAAGGAGTTTGGGGGTTTAAAATAAAAGAAATAGAGGTATGGTAGGGATTAAATCAAGTTTTAAATTTAGAGAATGAAACTAAATAATTTGAGGAACAAAAGGATCTAATCTTAATAGAAAGATCTAAGCATATTAAGGAGGGTATGCAAATAATATTTAAAAAAATACTAGAGTTGGGTAAAACAAATCAATCAATAGCAAAAGAATCTCTGACATGATGTAACCAAATGGAAGAGAATAATCCTCTTGGAAGACATAAAAAATGCAAATAATACAAGAAATTATGGGAAAATAAATCAAGGAAGGCCTCCCAAACAAGAAGAACAAAAAGTACCAAGGAACAAGGGACAAGAATTAGATCTAAATGAAGAATGGATGGTTAAGGGTAAAAGCCCATATAAAAAAACCAAAAAATAAAAATCCTTTCTTGGAATGTGTGGAGGTTAAATTTCCCTAAGAAAAGAAGAATTGTTAGAAATCTACTCATGGAAGTAAAACATGATATTTTTTATCTTCAAGAATCTAAAATTGGCACCAGAATACTTGACATTATTCAAAAAAAGGTCTAGCCCAATACTGAATGGATCATAAGCCCAACACAAGGTACTGCTGGAGGTATTTACATCTTTTGGAATATAATGAATTTTTAAGGTACTTTAATTGATCAAGAAGAGGGATTCTGCATAGTCAAATTGAAGAACAAAAAAACTAACTTTTATGGGGTAATGACAAAGGTTTATTCTCAAAATGATGATTGTGAGAGATTCCAACTGTGGAATAAGCTATCTTTTCATAGGAGTATTTTCATTAATTTGCATTGGATGGTTTTGGGTGACTTCAATACAGTATTAAGAATAGAGGATAAAAGTGGAGGGAGGATTAAAATCACTCAAGGTACGTAAGATTTCAAAGATTTTATTCAGAACAATAAGCTGATTGACCTAAATATATATATATATAAAGGTAAGTTTACATGGAAAAACAGAAGGATAGAGGATAATCACATTCAAATGTGCCTGGATAGAGTTCTTATTTTTGGAAGTTGGATAAGTATAATAAGTATTCATAGACTTACGTGTATACCCAAAATAGGATTAGATCATAATCCCCTTATACTAGACATGGAAAAGGAGAAGTAGGGAGGAGCATCCTTTAGGTATGAGCTCGTGTGGAATATGCACCTAGACATTATTAAAAAAATTAAATCTTGGTTGTAGGAGGAGGTTCAAGGATCAGCTATGTACAAAGTTACCTATAAATTAAAAAACATCAAGTATCGAATCACAATTTTGAATAAAGAGGTTTTTGGTAACATCAATTAAAGAAAACATATTAAAAATGATATCCAAGATACAAAGGAAAAAATGGAGAGGGAAAGTAGAAAACCATAATGGCATGAAAGAGAAAAACATCTCATGAAGTATCATAATATCATTGCCCAAGATGAAATTCATTGGAAGAAAAAATCTAGAATATTGTGGCTCAAGGAAGGTGACAAAAACACTAAATTCTTCCATGTTTCAACTATGAAACATAGGAAAAACAATAAAATCCTCTACCTTATGGGGGAATATGGAAGAAAGTATGAGGATTTAAATGATATTAAAAATTTGACCATTACTTTATTTTAGAACCATCTTAGCAAAGAAAAACATTGTACAACATGGAAATAGAAAGCATCATTAACAATGTTCCCAAAGGAGTTAATGATAGCATGAATGAACATCTATGCAAGGTAATATCTAAGGAGGAAATTTAAAGAGTTGTGTGCTCTATGGGAGCATCCAAAGCTCCAGGGTTAGATGGTTTCCGATCGGGTTTTTTAAAAATCATTGGGATATTGTTGGAGAAGATGTAGTCAATGCAATCCAAGAAGCTCAGGAATCTAGTCAGTTGTTGAAAGAATGGAATAATACCTTGCTTGATATGATTCACAAGAATTATAGAGTGGATAAATTGTAGGACATTAGACAAATTAGCCTATGTAATACAATTTACAAATTTTTTACTAAAGTGTTGGTCAATTAATTGAAAAAAATCATCCCCTCAATCATTAATGAAGATCAAGGAGGTTATGTGGTAGGCAAGTAGATTATTGAAAGCAAAATTACCATTTATGAAACAACACACTCTCTTCAAAGGAGGAAAGGTTCAGGCATGTTCCTTAAGCTAGACATGAACAAAGCCTATGACAAGGTTTCTTGGTCTTTCTTAGATAAAATAATGGAGTGAATGGGTTTCGAGTGAAAAATGAAGGGTATAGATTGGTATGTGTATTTCTAACCTTCACTTTTTGATATTTATCAATGGACAATATGTTGGGCTCTTTACTTCTACTAGAGGAATTAGGCAAGGAGATACATTATATCCGTCTCTTTATCATTATAATAGATGCCCCGGGAAGAACTTTAGAAATTAAATGAAAGGATAGTAATATCAAAGGTCTAAAACATTCATCCATTGGTGAAGCTTTATCCCATAAATAGTTTGTGGATGATACTTTCTTGCTTGGGGAAGCTAGAGAGGAAGAAGCTTTGGAGTTTAAAAAAGTCCTTGATTCTTATGAAAAAGCTATGGGCCAAAAAATAAATTATGAAAATGTAGGATTATATTTTTAAATACGGAGGAAAGTATAAGAAATCAAATAATTAAAGTGTTGGGATGTAAGAAAGAAAAGTTTCCTATCATCTATCTTGGTTTACCTTTTTTAATAGGTAAAATGAAAGATGAAATATAGAATCTGATATTGATAAATTTAATAGGAAAATTCAAGGCTAGAAGGGATCTCTGTTATCCTTTGTAGAGAAAGTACAACTTATTAAACATATGCTTCAAAGCCTCCCTATTTACTTCATGTCTTTCCTAAGGATGTCAAGGAAAGTGGAAGACTTTAGAAAAACTACAAAAAAAATTCTTATGGGATGACACTAAATGCAAAAAGTGTATACATTTGGTAGCCTGGGATACCTGCTGCCAACCTTTACAGAATGGGGGTCTTGGATTGAGGAAGTTGAGAGATCTAAACAAAGCCCTTCTAGCTAAACATTGTTGGAGGCTTTGAACTGGAGCATCTAGGAAATGGGATAGCATTATTCAAAATAAATACTTGGAGGGAAAAAACCACTTTATCAATTATTCTAATCCTCCACGTGGGTCTATTTTTGGGTAAAATATTATCAACAATAGGAAAGTTCTATGTCAAGCTCTAAAATGGAGAGTAGGCAAGAAGAACAAAATAGACTTTTGGAAAGACCCTTGGATTCAAGGAGCCTTCAGCGAACTATAGAAAGTTAAAAGATATTAAAGAAAATTTAACTAGAACCTATGGTAAGAAAATTAATGGTAACATTCATCAGATGGGTGTTAATAGACATGTTTCATGAATAAATGTGCTATGGTGAAGATGCCACAGATCCACATGACCATAATTTTCAACTAATCTATCCACTACTCTATTAGAAATGGGCTAGACCAACAACTATTCAAGTAACTAGTTTCAAACTTTTTAAAGGTGGAATCCAACCTATTATCAAAATCAAACTCCATTTTGATGTTTGCTAATCTTGGCATTCATTGTATTTTCCTTCCTAATGTTTGCCACAAGTACTAATTCATTCAAAACCAATTTACAAGGCCATGTTGTGAATAGAGCCACAATGCGTAGTGTGCCACAATGGGTGATGAAGGGGTCATAGTGGGCCATTGGGGAGTGACTAGGGAGTTGTTGGGGATCACAAGTTGTTTATGGGATATAGTTTATCATCTTGCAAAAGGAGCCATAGGAGCTATTATAGGCTATGACAAAGGTAGCATGAGTGCCATGCTAGTGGCAATGCTGTTGGTGGTAGAACATAGACTCTTCCCATAAAAGTCTTTGTTGAGCTCTTGGGCAAACCCAAAGGCAATTTCCATGGCAAGAGTGGGCAAAGTAAGCTAGCACATGGTGGTTTGAAATGCATTGGTGGAGGTCGACTAGGGCTTTAGGCACTGATCAAATGCAATGACTATGAGGCTACAAGGGTAGGGCAAATGAAGATGAGTATTACAATCACAACCAAGTCCTAGAAAAATAAAATAGATAAAGGTCCATCCTCCATCAGTTTTGTAACTCACCCAATGAAGGAGTGGTATACCAAAAAATAGGGTACATATTAAAACCCTTGAAAAATATTTGATATGTAGAGGATGAAACCATCGTAGCTCAAATTTTTTCCATTCATGAAAGAATAGGGGGCAGTCCTCTAACACATTGCATGGAAAGGCCATGAATGTGTTACAAGCTAGCTCTAATTTTTGAATAGGAAACTCTAATTTTTAGGAAACAATATCCCATTATATTACCAATGGAAGATTTTTATTTTTCCTTAAGAACCAAAAATGGCTTAGGGAAAGAGGATAATATCTTCGAGTTGAAATGAAAGGAAACAATGTGAAAGGGCATCACCACAGAAATGGAGGAGGGGAGAATTTCCAAGGAGGTAATTCCACCTTCAAGGGTTTAGATAGGAGAGGAGAGCATCTAGCTTTGATACCAAATGTTGGGACTACTCAAAGTTTCTATATTATGTCTAAAAAATGGTACATATTTATAGGCTTATGGGCTTATAATAGTGAATAATAAAATATTAGTCCACTTGGTAGTGGTATGACTATGCCACCTACCATACACTATTCATACTATTAAAAATGTAATAGTAAGATATCCTAAATATCCTAACAATCACACATGCAATCAACAAGCAAAATTCTATAATGAAAACATCTTATAACTACAATACTATAAGAAAACAAAACTTCCTTACACAAGATGACACTTCTTCAAGATGATAGTCCTTGTATGAAATCATACAATTGTATGATTCGTCTAATTGTATGACAAGGTTCTTTGATTGTATGAAAAGTTTTTTAAGAGTATAGCAGGTTATTTAATTGTATGGCATCATGCATTGTAGTATTATTTCCATTGTATGATAGATTCAAAGACAACAAAGTATTTTAGATGCCAATGTTCAAATCTATAGTCCTATAAGACTGTTAAGTTCCTTGTAGGACAATTTGTTTAAAAATATTTCTATGGTATGACAACATTCAATTGAACAACCATCATATGAGATGGTGGTGATGAAATTCCCTAACTCCTCATCATATGAATATTAAGAAAAATTTCTTCATGGCCACTCAATGTGATAGTTTTGTTCTTAAGACCAAGACAACATTTTACTCTTTCACTTGAATGGTAGGACTTGATCTACTTGCATGAAGATTAATTTACACATTCATTACAATATTATTAATATTATTGTTATCAATCATCAAACTCGAGTGCCATATACTTCGATGTCTCTCTTAGACTATGACCACTCCTTACATGTAACCTCCACTGTAGTATAAATAAATAGAGGCAACGACATACAATGTTTATCATTTCATACAAGTAGACACAATGGATAAAAATAGAGTATAATTTATTTTATTTATTGTACCCATAGGCTACATATGAAATGGATATCTAATCATTCTATCATGGAGGCCCTTGGCCATATTCTTCCTTTGGATTCTCTCCTTTCTATTCTAGATCGTTTCTTCTTCCACTTTCCTCTTGTATTTGTCTTCCTCTTATTTTTATGTCTGCCTTGGTGTCCATTCCACTTCCCCTTTATCTTCCTCCAAACTTCTGTTCCCCTTTCCTCTTCCTTCTCCTTTGGCCACCCCTCTCTCAACTTAGCACTTTTTATCTTCCTTCTCCTACCTATCGCTTTACCTCTTGTTGATTCCTCTTCACTCTCCCTCTTCTCTTCATTTTCCTCTTTGTTTTTTTTGGGTGTGTCATCTTTGTCTCTTGTCGATTCCTCCTCACTCTCCCTTTTCTCTTTATTTTCCTCTTCGTTTTTTTTGGGTGTGTCATCTCATTCTTCTGGTAATAAGAATTTTGTACACATGGGAGGCAATTACTACATAGGTGATAACTACATTGCCTATAACCATCTGGATGCTCTCGCATAAACAAATCCAATTTTAATTTTAATAATTAGTAATAGATAATATTTATGATAATAAATTTGATATTGAAATTTTAAGTTATAATTTATATATTAAATATAACAAACAATTATAAATTATATAAGAAAATTTTAAGTTAAAAATTAATTTGTTAAATTATTTTTATTTATATATAAATTATTATAATAAAAAGGTTCTTATTTATAATAAACGATGTTAGGTGCATACTGAAATCTATTTTTGCACAATTGAATTTCACTTATATTCTAAGAATACGTTATTAGTTATTTTATGTTTTTAATAGGTTCAAGCCTTGGCGTGGGTGAGTGTGTGAGGGGGTGGGTGTGTGGTGGTTGTGTTAAATTACCTATTGATAAGCATAGCTCTCATATTTACGAGGGGTCACGATTGAGAGGATATTGCTCAACCCTATGCGTTGGTCGTAGGGGTTTCTCACACTAACCAAACCTAAAAAAATATATGTATTTTAATAAATTTTATATTATATATCATTTAACCCACGTGTTGTAGGTGAGTTGGAGAGGAGAGGGAAATCCTCCAAGAGAGGTCCCGAGTTCAAATCTCCACCCTACCAAAAAGCTGAATTGGGTATCCAAAATTCAATTGATAATGTTGGTGCGGGCGGGGGTCGGGTGCGACTCCGGGTGAATTTGATGGTGTAGAACCCCCTGTTCATGGTCTCTTAGACCAAGGCGGCCCCGCAAGGGATTTTTCGCTTAAAAAAAAAAAAAAAATATTATATATCATTTAATATTTACTAATTTATAATTTAATTGGTTTAATGAACCATAAAAATGTGAGAAAAGGAAAAGGATATGGATGAGTTTTTGATGTGACAAACATTTCATGCCATATAATATCATACAAAGGTATGCAATAAAACTATGGAAAACTTAGTGAACTAAACAAATTATCTAAATAAATAGATAATTTTCTAATAGATGGTTATGTTTTTATCACTATCAAATTCTTTAAGAATTTAATTCTTACAATTAAAAAATCAAATATATTATTATATTATATGTTTTTATTATCTGCGATTATTATTCTTTAAAAATTAAAATACTATATATTGTTTAGGATTTGAGGGTTTTGAATGGATGCTTTGAGCTATGAACGTCGAGGGTTTTGGATGGATGCCAAGTTGTGAATGTCAAGGGTTTTGAATGGATGCTCGAGCTATAAACACCAAGTTGTAACATTGAGGGTTTTGGATGGATGCTTTGAATGATAAAAACTCCCATCCATTAGGGAAAAATGGTGAAATTAGGGATCTAGATGGGAGAGCTAGGGATCTAAGGAATGCTGGTCGATGTATAGAAAAGGGAATAATAGGTGCGAATAATGTTCTACAAGAAGGATCGGGAAAGGATTCTTGGGCATCAATTCTCAAAGGAAGAAAGAAAGTGATTAAAGAAGTTGGCATAGATATAATTCATGAAAATGGAAAAGTGTGTATTTTTGACTCCCTAATCAAAATAATATTGAGGGATAATGAGTTTAGCATGGTAGGCAAATTTATAGGGCCTAGACTAGATTTAGATGTGCTTAGGAGATGGTTTCATTCTAAAATTCAAACAAAGGGTTCAATGAATGTTATTGGTCTATCAAAGGGATACTTCTTAATCCGATTCAATATTGAGGAGGATTTGGTGGTGGCATTATCACGAGGTTCATTTTTCTTTGGTAAATATTGATACTCTTGAAACATTGGCATCATGGCTTCAACCCTCAAAAGAAATAATTTTTTCAATTTCCATTTGGATTAGGTTCCCAGATTTGCCTATAGAATATTGGTATGATCAAATTATTAAGGGTTTGAAAATAAAAATTACATAATTTATAACCATGGATCCACCCACGCATAGCAAAACAAAAATGTTCTGTTTAAGAGTTTGTGTTAACATGGAGCTAGAACAAGACAAAGTAGAAAAATTGGGTATCAAATTGATGCTTGGGAAATAAAACGAAAAACCGAATATGATTTTTTTTTGATATACAATAAGCAATACAAAGTGTTTGGACATGTGGAGGGGAAATTTCATCCACAAAGACAACCCAAATTTACTAATAAGTGGCAAATAAAGGAGAATCAAATAAACCATAGGACTACATGCACAAAAAAAGAAACCTCTAGCCCACAAGAAAGGGCACAAGAAAAGGAACAATATTAGGAAATTTACCAGGAGGTAAATGAAGAGGCAGAAAGTAAAAATACTAATGGATGTTCTATACATCACAAGGAAGAAAAATAGTATTCTAATAAGACAATAGAGTATGCAAGTAAATGTGAAGAGCTAAACCAATAAGCAGATGAAAAACATACCAATACACAACAACAAATTATGACTGCAATTAGCATAGAGAATGTAAATAGTAATTTGAAAGTTGAAGAAGAAATATTAATAGATGATGCTAAAATTGTAGAGGATACCCTATCCACTCAAATGGACTTATAATAGGAGAAGGATTGATTGAAGGAGTTTGGGGGTTTAAAATAAAAGAAATAGAGGTATGGTAGGGATTAAATCAAGTTTTAAATTTAGAGAATGAAACTAAATAATTTGAGGAACAAAAGGATCTAATCTTAATAGAAAGATCTAAGCATATTAAGGAGGGTATGCAAATAATATTTAAAAAAATACTAGAGTTGGGTAAAACAAATCAATCAATAGCAAAAGAATCTCTGACATGATGTAACCAAATGGAAGAGAATAATCCTCTTGGAAGACATAAAAAATGCAAATAATACAAGAAATTATGGGAAAATAAATCAAGGAAGGCCTCCCAAACAAGAAGAACAAAAAGTACCAAGGAACAAGGGACAAGAATTAGATCTAAATGAAGAATGTATGGTTAAGGGTAAAAGCCCATATAAAAAAACCAAAAAATAAAAATCCTTTCTTGGAATGTGTGGAGGTTAAATTTCCCTAAGAAAAGAAGAATTGTTAGAAATCTACTCATGGAAGTAAAACATGATATTTTTTATCTTCAAGAATCTAAAATTGGCACCAGAATACTTGACATTATTCAAAAAAAGGTCTAGCCCAATACTGAATGGATCATAAGCCCAACACAAGGTACTGCTGGAGGTATTTACATCTTTTGGAATATAATGAATTTTTAAGGTACTTTAATTGATCAAGAAGAGGGATTCTGCATAGTCAAATTGAAGAACAAAAAAACTAACTTTTATGGGGTAATGACAAAGGTTTATTCTCAAAATGATGATTGTGAGAGATTCCAACTGTGGAATAAGCTATCTTTTCATAGGAGTATTTTCATTAATTTGCATTGGATGGTTTTGGGTGACTTCAATACAGTATTAAGAATAGAGGATAAAAGTGGAGGGAGGATTAAAATCACTCAAGGTACGTAAGATTTCAAAGATTTTATTCAGAACAATAAGCTGATTGACCTAAATATATATATATAAAGGTAAGTTTACATGGAAAAACAGAAGGATAGAGGATAATCACATTCAAATGTGCCTGGATAGAGTTCTTATTTTTGGAAGTTGGATAAGTATAATAAGTATTCATAGACTTACGTGTATACCCAAAATAGGATTAGATCATAATCCCCTTATACTAGACATGGAAAAGGAGAAGTAGGGAGGAGCATCCTTTAGGTATGAGCTCGTGTGGAATATGCACCTAGACATTATTAAAAAAATTAAATCTTGGTTGTAGGAGGAGGTTCAAGGATCAGCTATGTACAAAGTTACCTATAAATTAAAAAACATCAAGTATCGAATCACAATTTTGAATAAAGAGGTTTTTGGTAACATCAATTAAAGAAAACATATTAAAAATGATATCCAAGATACAAAGGAAAAAATGGAGAGGGAAAGTAGAAAACCATAATGGCATGAAAGAGAAAAACATCTCATGAAGTATCATAATACCATTGCCCAAGAGGAAATTCATTGGAAACAGAAATCCAAAATATTGTGGCTCAAGGAAGGTGACAAAAACACTAAATTCTTCCATGTTTCAACTATGAAACATAGGAAAAACAATAAAATCCTCTACCTTATGGGGGAATATGGAAGAAAGTATGAGGATTTAAATGATATTAAAAATTTGACCATTACTTTATTTTAGAACCATCTTAGCAAAGAAAAACATTGTACAACATGGAAATAGAAAGCATCATTAACAATGTTCCCAAAGGAGTTAATGATAGCATGAATGAACATCTATGCAAGGTAATATCTAAGGAGGAAATTTAAAGAGTTGTGTGCTCTATGGGAGCATCCAAAGCTCCAGGGTTAGATGGTTTCCGATCGGGTTTTTTAAAAATCATTGGGATATTGTTGGAGAAGATGTAGTCAATGCAATCCAAGAAGCTCAGGAATCTAGTCAGTTGTTGAAAGAATGGAATAATACCTTGCTTGATATGATTCACAAGAATTATAGAGTGGATAAATTGTAGGACATTAGACAAATTAGCCTATGTAATACAATTTACAAATTTTTTACTAAAGTGTTGGTCAATTAATTGAAAAAAATCATCCCCTCAATCATTAATGAAGATCAAGGAGGTTATGTGGTAGGCAGGTAGATTATTGAAAGCAAAATTACCATTTATGAAACAACACACTCTCTTCAAAGGAGGAAAGGTTCAGGCATGTTCCTTAAGCTAGACATAAACAAAGCCTATGACAAGGTTTCTTTGTATTTCTTAGATAAAATAATGGAGTGAATGGGTTTCAGTGAAAAATGAATGGTATAGATTGGTATGTGTATTTCTAACCTTCACTTTTTGATATTTATCAATGGACAATATGTTGGGTTCTTTACTTCTACTAGAGGAATTAGGAAAGGAGATACATTATATCCGTCTCTTTATCATTATAATAGATGCCCTTGGAAGAACTTTAGAAATTAAATGAAAGGATAGTAATATCAAAGGTTTAAAACATTCATCCATTGGTGAAGCTTTATCCCATAAATAGTTTGTGGATGATACTTTCTTGCTTGGGGAAGCTACAGAGGAAGAAGCTTTGGAGTTTAAAAAAGTCCTTGATTCTTATGAAAAAGCTATGGGCCAAAAAATAAATTATGAAAATGTAGGATTATATTTTTAAATACGGAGGAAAGTATAAGAAATCAAATAATTAAAGTGTTGGGATGTAAGAAAGAAAAGTTTCCTATCATCTATCTTGGTTTACCTTTTTTAATAGGTAAAATGAAAGATGAAATATAGAATCTGATATTGATAAATTTAATAGGAAAATTCAAGGCTAGAAGGGATCTCTGTTATCCTTTGTAGAGAAAGTACAACTTATTAAACATATGCTTCAAAGCCTCCCTATTTACTTCATGTCTTTCCTAAGGATGTCAAGGAAAGTGGAAGACTTTAGAAAAACTACAAAAAAAATTCTTATGGGATGACACTAAATGCAAAAAGTGTATACATTTGGTAGCCTGGGATACCTGCTGCCAACCTTTACAGAATGGGGGTCTTGGATTGAGGAAGTTGAGAGATCTAAACAAAGCCCTTCTAGCTAAACATTGTTGGAGGCTTTGAACTGGAGCATCTAGGAAATGGGATAGCATTATTCAAAATAAATACTTGGAGGGAAAAAACCACTTTATCAATTATTCTAATCCTCCACGTGGGTCTATTTTTGGTTAAAATATTATAAACAATAGGAAAGTTCTATGTCAAGCTCTAAAATGGAGAGTAGGCAAGAAGAACAAAATATACTTTTGGAAAGACCCTTGGATTCAAGGAGCCTTCAGCGAACTATAGAAAGTTAAAAGATATTAAAGAAAATTTAACTAGAACCTATGGTAAGAAAATTAATGGTAACATTCATCAGATGGGAACATTCATAGGGTGGGTGATTTTCAGGAGTGGAAAATCCTGCAAGAAGATATGCAAGGCTCTGGGGGTAAAGATCTATAAAAAATTTTAAGGAGTTATTATTTAGGCAGAGGTTCAAGGGAGAATCAAATAATTTAGGGAAGAAACCAATAAGACCAATACTTGGTGAAGGATGAATATAGAGTCTTGGGAAAAGTAACCTTAGAGAAACTCGAGCTTAAAATAATTTGGAATCTAAATATCATCCCTAATATTGCTATATTTTTTGGACTACCATTCTCAATAAGATCCTCACGAAAGATAATATGTTCAAAAGAGAGATTGTGGTTCCAATTGTTTTTCTGTTGTGTAACAAAGAGGATGAGTACATGGACCACCTGTTTAGAACTTGTGATTTTTTTGTGATATCCTAAATATGTTATTGAGAGATGTGAATTTTTCTTGGGTCATTCTAGATTCTCTAACAAAAATTTGAAAATAGTGGCACTTAGGAAGTAGTATTTTTTGGCAAAAATTAATTCTACATATTTGCTGGGGAAATTGGTTGGAAATAAACAGACGAGTGTTCAAAAATAAAACCAAAGGAATAATTGGGGTTTATTCTAGGATAAAAACAACCCTCTTGGAGGATTTTATTAAAAGTATTGTCGACTAGGAAAATCTTGCAATGAGCCTCTCTAAAGAAAAATATATCTTAAATATGGAAAAAAATCAATAAGGTGAGACTAGATACTGGATGGGAACATCCTCATAAAGACTAGGTAAAAATTAATTTTGATGGGGTTGTGAAAGGCAAAGGTGGTGGGGGCCTCATTAGGAATGAAAAAGGTCAAATAGTGGCTGCATATGCTGAGGATCTAGGAATTACCACAAATCACCAAGCTGAAGCAAGGGTGATGCTTACGGGCCTTCGAATTGCAGTGAATTTGGATTTTAGGATAATTGTTCTCAAGGGGTATTCCAAGAATATTATAAATTCCCTTAAAAAAGGAGAGCTAAATAATTTGAGCATTTTATAAATAATTACAAATACGAGGACTATTTTGGGAAACCTAGAAGAAAGTCAAATTAAACATATTTATAGAGGGAAACAAAGCTACCGATAAAATGGTGAATATGGTAGTTAGAAATAAGAATTTCAAGGTCTAGTCATATGCTCCCATGGAATTAAAAAATATTATAATAATTGATAATGAATCTAGCAGATAAAGAGGGCAAAACAAAGTAGAATACTTATTGGGATCATTGGGATTATGTGATGAAGGATTTGAACACACAAAATTACATTGTTGTCAACGATTTCTTTATTAGTTATGTAAAGCATTGAGCACTGCATAAGCCTTGTCAAATAGAAGGATAGCAAGAGGGATATTATTTCAGTTTCTTCATCAGTAGGTTTAGCCTAGGTTTTTTTGTTTTACTAAGATAGGGCTATCTTGCATTTTTATGATCTTCTCTTGTTTTTTCCTGTACATCTTTCAAGATATTTGTAAAGAGTCAAGGCCCTTCAACCCCCTTTTTTATTAATATAAAAAAAATCAACTAAATTATATTTAGTCTATATTTATAATTATTTAGAAGTAAAATACCAAAATTTTATGATCAATTTTTAGTAAATGGTAAAATATTGAAAACTTTCATTAAGATTGACAATTAATTTTACATTACTTTATTGTTTATTGAAGGCAAGTCCGTTAAAATATCAAACTATTAAATTTACTATTACCTTAACTTTACTATATTCAATTTTCTCTTTTATCAAATATAATCTTTATCTTCCTCAAATTTTTATGTTTCCTCTATCAAATTCTTTATATCATGTTAACTAAAAGATAGAATCTCCATCAACAAGTTACCCTTTCAAATTTAAAATTCTAAAGATGAATATCAACACCATGGTTGGCTAAATTATCTACTACCTTGGTTCTTTCTCTAAAGATATGATGACATTTCAAAGATACTCCCTCCAATAATTGATGGATACAAAAATATAGTTCTCTTATTAAAATTTTCACATCCATTTTTTGTAGATTTACTAATAATTTGTTTATAAATCTCCTTCAATTGAAATGTCTCTCCATCCTTTGTCAATAACAATATTGATCCTTGTAAGAAGTTTTGTAACCTCTACACAATTGTTGGTTGAAATTCTATATGATCTTGAGTAAGTTAGGAGAAATTTGACTTTGTTATTTTCAAAAACATAGTGCCTTCTTATTAGTACCCTTGAAGGAAATAGTTGTCAGAGAGTAAGCTACCATTTTAAGGAAATCGTTATTAAGGAGAAGTTGTCATCTAAGAAAAACTACCATCAAGGGGGAGTTGTCATATGAGGGAAATTTCCATCAAGGGGAAGTTATCATTTGAAGGAAAATAGCTCAATATTTATTGTCAAGTAGCCCATATAGCTAATTATTATCTTGCCAAATTGCCATAAAATATCTATAGCAACCCCGGGGAAGCGGTGCATCGTCCCTGCTTACTTTCTACTTGCAATTTAATTGAAACTTGTAATGTTAGACATGCATTGAAATGAAAGGCATAAAAGAGATATAACCAGAATGCGAAGAAATGAATGAATGAATGCTTTTGTATTGATATTTCCAAGATCCGGTTACATATAAGTCCCTCTAAGGCATACCCTTCGTTTGATACATGGTTTTTACACAAGGAAGATAGTGGATGTATAAAATATCACATTGCAAGGAGTGATGCGCTTATAAAGGCTTCCTGGTGACACACATGGAAATGTATGAGGGCTTACAGATGCCTCCTTCTCCAGGTATGATTCCTAGAGGGATCCTGTTGCTTTCGTATGTTGTAAATTTATTCGATGAACTGGTGGCCCTGTAAGCAATGAAACAACAACACACACTTAGATAACCGAGATTGCCTCCTTGGATGAGGTTTTTAGGAATGAATATACTTAATGAAATCAAATGCAATGAAACTAATGCTATGAATGCACAAATGAAGCGGTTCTATACAAATAATTTGGAAACAATGAAGAAAATAGAATAAAAGCAACTAATGTCAAAACCCTAAACTAGTCCTGCAGGCCACTATCTAAGACATTGAACACTAAGGGGAAACTTGTCTCCCTTAGTCCAAGGCTATGGATCAAAGCTTGTATTCGATGTTGAAATTATGGTCATTTGCTTGACATGTTGAATATCCTGTATGTGGTAAACCCTCAATCCTCTAGCACCTCTTTTATCCTAAAAGGTGCTCCCATATGCTCTCCAATTTGATAGGGCTTCACCACAAGAAAAACTCCTTTAGGTCTCAAAGATCTCCTTAGTTGTATCTCTGCATAAAGTCTCTCAATTGATCTTGAAGGTCCCCTTGTGCTTTTAGGTTCTCTCCTTATATGGTGTGTGATACCCTAGGTCTATGTCCAAGCCCTAGGACTGAATCCCTCATGCGTACTGGAGGTTAGCATGAGAATATTTTTTATTTTCTATGTTTAAAGGCTAGTTAATTGAAGTCTAAATTCAAACTCGAGTCTCCCATGTGAATTGGTTGTGAGAGAGAATGCAAATTTATCCTCACTCACATTTATTGCATGCAGAATGCCACTTCCACCCGTGATTGGGCCTATTTGTTGGTAAAATACTTTTTATGGCTTAGCCACTGTCGTTTGCAGGGTCTAATATTTAGCCGCCCTGGTTTACAGTGACCAAGCTTGGATGGGCTAAGACTACCCCAGGTGAGTGGTAAGGACCACTTTTGATACTTGGAAAGTCCAAGGTTTAGTCATATGGTCTATGAATGTGCCTATGTGAGTAGTTATCCTAAACATGACATGTTTTAGGTGTCTACAAATGCCTCTTTTTGCGATGCACTATGTGGAAAACACAACTTTGAGCAAAAATGTAGACTGATATGTTTGTAGGGTGTATGATGATCATTAGTCTGATCAATGTTGGATGGCCTAAACCACACAAGATGGTGCACATCCTTGAATAATTTCTTCAACATTTGGAATGCTTAACTTAGTATAGGGCTTGCACATATTCAATTGCACTCATTCCTTAGACTCAATCGGGTAGCTTTTGTTTCTATGATCAGATCCGACCGGTAGGAGAGCTACAAATTGAAGATGCCATGTTTCCTTATGTTCCCAAAAAACAAGGGAAATTATGTAATTGTTGGATGCAATGATTCATAGGACAAACACAATTTTGACATGATCAAGTGATCTTTTGTTGATTTTGATTATGATTATTTGAAGATTCGATCTACCTCCTCACGCAATGAATTGGTGAGGAACTGACAATGAATAAAGTGAGAAGTCGCTTGACCAATCTAACTAATTTGGTTCCTTTCTAGAATTTGTTTCTTTTAATGGGTAGACCTCCATCCAAGTGTGATTTCAATTGTTCATGATGGTCATTCATCCCTATCTCAAGGAGTGTTCTAGCCATGAGTAGACTTCTTAGGGAGTTAGGATGAGTGACTTTATTTAGGCTTCATGTTGAATCACTTAGCTCAGTGTTTTTAATGTCATGAGGGAGTCAAGATGATGCCTTTGCACCCGTGGAGGAGTCTGACCATATTGGTCTTCTTTGGGATTGAGGTGGCATGCCATGATTCCAAAATGCTTAATTTTCCCTAAGTAGCTCTATGGTAACTTACTCATCTCACCAAGTTGCATGGAGTGCAAATCACTGCAACCATCGAGTTGATAGAGTAGGTAATTGAATATGAAGCTTAATCGAGATTTGTTTTTATATGTGATTTTTTTTGTTATTTTGGTCAATATGATGCCCAGGGACCATCAAAATGTGCTTATTTGATTTTTTTACTATTCCTCCTAGAAGGAATTTGGCTGATTTTGTTTGGGCACCTGGCCGCTATCAACTCCAACAGCCACTAACTGCCTGCTTGTGGTCGCTATCGCCCTGAGCGGCCAAGAAGTTTGGGCCACTGACGTTAGCAATGGCCAAGGCATAATTTGAGGAATATAAAAAGCGCCCTAGGGTTTTGATTTTTTATTTTCTAGCTGGTGATTCGCTTTCCAGAGCTCTGATGAGATAGTGATAGTTGCGATTTTGGGTGCATTCACGTCGAGGATATGGCTACGCAGGATGAGGCATCAGTAGGCAGAGGAGTCGAAGCTTCTCAAGTACTCTCTCAAACCCTAACCCTACTTCTCTCTCTTTTTTTTTTGGGTAAAAGTAAACCACATTAAGTAATCGGTAAATGAACCTCACTAAACTTGTTGGCAACGAACTAAATCCATAGATAGGTTTAGTGTAGGATTTCATGCAGTGGGATTATCTCAATTTTTGTTTTTTTGGTATTTTTGGCCTGGGGCTCACAGGTTTGCTGTGTCACCTATCGGCCGCTGCTGCTCAAAGTGGCCAGTTTGGCCTGTAATTTAGTCGCTGTCGCTCAGAGCGGCCAGCTTTGAATCCCAATAGTAAAAAATTTGATCGTTGGGGTTTGGTCACTGTTGTCCCCAATAGCCAATTTTTGGCCGCTGTAGGCACCAACAACTAAGAGCATTAGCCAAATTTTGTAACTTTTTTGGATTTTACGGGGTGATTATCTAATTTTTTTTTTTGGATTTATGACTTGCTTGTGAAATTTGCTGCATGATTAGGTGCATTCGTTGCTATTTTACCTAGACTTAGAATATCCTATCATCATTTTGCATCGTATTTCATGTTTTATTGTGATTCATGCCTTAGATGCATTGTAGTTATATTTTGTTTTTATTTTATTTTTTAGATTCTCACTGCTCGCTCTCGGGACCCGAATCTCTTGCTTGACTTTATACCTCTCTTGGATGCTACGAATTGGATCTGGCTCAAGGCCCACGGGTTCCAGTATGTTACTAGGTTGCCCAATATCATGTCGGATCATGACTACCTCACAGATTTGGTCCACAGGTGGGATCCTAAGACTAACACCTTCAATCTCCCCATCGACAAGATGGCTATCACACCAGAGGATGTGTATAGGATTTTTAGGATCCCATTTTATGGAGTGGCCATTATCTCCTCAGCTACTAATGATCATGATACTGTCTTTGCTCGGGTGTTTTGGAGGCATGCTGTAGATGCCTTCAAGGATACCAAGTCTGGAGGTGTGTCTGTTATACGTTGGTACAGGGAGCATGACTTCTTAGTAAGGCATGCGATGTTGTTGATGGTCATCAGTAACATCCTTATCTCAGATTGCTTAGGCTTGAGGTTCCCATGAAACCTCCTTGTGATGGTTCAGGACCTGATGGATAGCCCAAATCCTATCATCTATGCATGGGAGAGGTCTCTGTTGGCCCAGTGCTATGATGAGTTGTATCACATCCATCAGTGAGATCACGTTGGTATTACTTGTAGCTTGCTCCTACATATATGGGGATGAGAGTACATATGTGTCGATCATCCCAAAGGACTTCCTACTAAGATCATGACTATTGATGATAGGATGTAGTGCTATGGTGCTATATGGGCTTAAGAGCATGAGGAGTGCAAGAGCCATCCTTCTACGAGGGAGATTCCTCATTATATTGCTACTTTCACTAGGCTATAGGCTAGAGATATCATATGGCATCCATATCATGAGTGCCCAGCTTGGGATGATTCGATGTGCTTTACACCTCAGACACGGTGTGAGCAGTGGCTCATTAGCTGCAAGGTTGGTATCATGGAGTATTTCTACTCTCAAGTTATTTGTAAGTACAGGCTACAACAGGATGTTCCACTTGTTCCATTCTTGTACAGGTGCATTGGAGCATAGAGAGACCTACCTCCACCATAGGTTACAAAGCTGACTGATGATGAGGATGTCCCAACAGTTGATCTAGGAGTTGTTGAGGGAGTCACATATGCATTTACCTAATGGTGGTATGATTTGATGTGGCATGATGATGGTAGTATAGGTCATGAGGATGATGGCAGAGACAGGACAAATCCAATAGGGCATAGATTCTGAGCTAGGACTGAGGTATGGGGCTAGTTGACAGAGTAGGTGGTAGTGAAGGAGCAAGAGGCTCCTGAGGAGGAGGAGGAGGGTGTGGATCTTGAGGAGCGATTCTCCTCTGAGAGCACAACTACATGATGTAGAGGTTGAGCTTCAGTTGGCTAAGATCCAGGTTCAGCAGCATGATGTTATCATAGCTCAATGAGATGCTACTATAGAGCAACTCACATGACAAATTTAGGCTCTACAGGCTAGTGTTGGGGGCGGTGCTTCTAGGATGCAGTTCATTGTTGATCCTCCTATGCCACAGGGTCCACCAAGGACTAATCTGGAGGTAGATATTATGTGTCTACAGGGTTTACTGGATGAGAGCGACACACAAATTGTTGAGGATGCAACCTACATTGCTGCTCTCTCTAGGTAGATCAGGAGGCTAGGAGCCATTCCTAGGGAGAGAGGAGCTACAAGTGGATCACAGGTCAGCGGGCACTCTACCTCAGGGCAGTATTCCATCCATCCTAGCCAAGACTCGGACTCACACAGAGAGACCAACAGGTTCACACCACTCTACTCATGATACCGCCATAGGGGGAGGTGGTGCAGGGGGCACAAACCCTGTGTTTGACTGATGATGCACTTGGATTCTATTTTTGAGGTTGGGTGACCTATATGACTATAGCCTTTGGGTGTTTTTGTATATCCATGCACTTTGAGATACACATTTTGAGACACATATTTATATGAGACTTTGCATTATGCTTCATTATGTGTGTCATTTATTGCTTATGTTTTAGTTTTACTTACATGATGTGATGATGGCATTATGATGGGTTGATACATGTGTTAGATGATAGGTGATATTTATGATGATGTGGATGTTTGGATGGATGCTTATGTAGATGTTTGTATGATATGATTATTGTGACATGATGTGATGTATCATGCGTTGCTCTAATGATGGATTTATGATGTATGCTTATAGGGCAATTACGTGATGTGATATGCTAAGATGTGGTGTTATGGATGATTTCCTATATGATTTGTGATTTATTTATGGATGAAATGTATGTGAGCAATATGATTTTTAGATTTATCTTTTTTTTATCCTTAAATGTATGTTTGATTTTGATTTCATTATGTGCATCTAACTTATGCTATGATATGGTGAATGCAACGTGTGTTAATGCGTTATGTAGATGGTGTTTGATCTAATGTGAATGAACTTGTATGTTTTAACTACTTAAAACATAAGGCATGCATACGATATGAGTTCGAAAATATAATGGGTGGTACCACGGGAAGTATAACAACCATGAATGTAAATAATAATTCTTATCAAAAGAACTAATTATTTGGGCATTCATATGTGAAATGTGTTGGCTTGTATGTATGTATTTTATTGATAAGTTTCTATAATTTAGAAGATACAAAATAGTTAGTGGCCGTCTAAATATCGTTTCTGACATGTATCCAGTGTCTAGCCTACTTTGTTGATACCCCCTAATTTACAGAGTCTTATAAAGAAAATTGATGATGTGATTGATGATATGATTTGTTGCTATGTAGGATTTACTTTTGAGGTTTTTCCTGGCACTCAAACACTCTAGTTATCTTATCGATAGCTTGCGTACTGACCACACTAGACTTTTGAAGAAGCAAGGCTTTCATCATGGACCTAGGGATTCATTATCCTTGTGTGTGCAAATGAATATATTTAGATAGAACTCAAGCATTTCCTCCGATGTCATGCAGGATTCTTTCAGCCCATTGCTAATATCGGGGATCCTCAATTGTTCATCTCATTCTTATGTTGGACTTAGTTGGATTATACCACTAGGAAGTATTGGTTTACCTAAAGCTAGCTCATCCACATGTAAAAATTGGTCTACAAAAATGCAGAATGATATTGTGACAAACATATCATCATGATTTTAGCTCGGTCATGCTGAGAATTCCAGGGATTCAAGCTCCATTCCCTTCTTTTCTTCATTTCATTTGGGATACTTGCTCATACTTAGTGATGAAAATCATTGTTTATTTTTGATGGATTTGTCTTCTTGACTTTTGTCTCCTTTTGAGCAAGGGATTTATGTAGTGATGATAATCACTATTCAGTTTATTTTTTTTTCTTTTTGATGCTTTGAACTATGATTTTAGGAATTCTAAATTATGAATTTTCTGAATTTTGAATGATGATTTCAGGATTTTTGCTCTTTTTTATTTTAGCAAGGGATTTTTGGATAGGGTGGAGCTTGTCCTTTTTTCAATTCTCAGCATTTTTGACATGATCACATAGGGGGATAAGCAAGGAAGACCCTTTTTGCTTTAGGTAACCTAACCACTTTGATAGCTTTCATCTTTCCCTTGTACCAACTACAATTTTAGTGTTTTTAATTAGTGATGGGATCTTGAATATCTGAGGCATTATCACGACTAGAACTTACTCTCTACTAATCAAGATGGATTTCCACAAATTTTGATAAGACCACTAGATATGGTTGAATGACCGAAAAATCTTAGCCTATTCCTTATAGCAATATGATATGGTTGTGTTGAAAAACACAGTTACACACATGAATGAATGGATGAAGGTGGACTTTGAGTACTTCTGGTTGTGATACAAAATGTGGCATTGTTTGCAAGAGTATGATCATATCATAATGCAAATGCAATGGATGTATAAGTTTGATGTAATGCAACTACATGGATGCAATTGTAAAATGCAATTGCTTTTGTATTTTTATTTTTTGTGTTGTTTTGTGCTTTTGATTATTTTGAACAAAATTTTTTTCTTGACATTGTTTTTGTATTTTTGATTTTATTTTGACCAAAGGGTTTATTGTGCCTTTGGGACTTTTAGGGGTTGACCAAGTGACATGAAGATACCCTTGGAGCATTTTTATTGAATTTTGACCAAGCGGCGTGAAGATACCCTTGGAGCATTTTTTATTGAGGTGACCAAGCGGCTTAGAGATACCCTTGGTGCATTTTGATTGAGATTTGACCAAGCGAATGTGGAGATACCCTTGGAGCCTTTTGATTGAGTTTTGACCAAGCGGTGTGAAGATACCCTTGGAGCATTTTGATTGATTTTGACCAAGCGGTGTGAAGATGCCCTTAGAGCATTTTGATTGAATTTTGACCAAGCGATGTGGAGATACCCTTGGAGCATTTTAATTGATCTTGACCAAGCGGTGTGAAGATACCCTTGGAACATTTTAATTGATTTTGAATTTTTTGTTTTTAGGATTTGTTGAATGTTTTTGTATTTTATGACATATTTGAATGTTTTTGTATTTTATGTGTAGAATGCCTTCAAGTGAATGATATTGAGAGGTTCGAGCTCTTCAACACCATCCAATGATGTGAGGCGATATGCCCCAGGCCCAACTCTTTCTGAAATCATGTAGGGGCCAATCTAATTTACCGTAAATTTGTCTCATAGGTGCGACGATAGATTTGAGTTCTATTGGTTTTCTTTGAGCACAAGGTCTCCAACCTTGAATTCCCTTAGGTGGACTTTGCTATTGTAAGCTTGCACAAGGCGATCCTAGTAAACTTGAAGATGCTCTAAGGCATTGACTCGGTGTTCATCAAGAAGTGTTAACTGATTAAGGCGACCTTGCCGCACGATGTCATCATCTATGAAGTCCTTCAATGCTATGCGTAAGGTTGGAATTTCCAACTCTAGGGGAATGATGGCCTCAGTGCCATATACAAGTGAAAATGGTGTTGCCCTAGTGGGCGTCTCACACACTAGTACTGTATGCCCATAATTCCAAAGGTAATTGCAAATGCCAGTCCTTATGATTATCTTCCACTATCTTTCTCAAGATGGGGACTATTATTTTATTTGAGGCTTATGCTTACCCATTTTCTTGTGGATAATAGGGCATTGAAAAAATATGTTGAATATGATATTTGTTCATTAAAGCACACACATTTTTGTTCTTGAAAGATGGCCCATTATCCGATATTATTTTCGAAGGGACCCCAAAATGACTTATAATGTTGTGGAGTATAAACTCCGTAATCCTCGGTCCAGTTGTCGATGTTAAGGGGATCGCTTCGACCCATTTGGTGAAGTACTCAATGGCCATTATGATGAACGTGTGTCGGCTTGAGGATGGGGGTGAGATCTTCCCAATTAAGTCTAGTCCCCATTGTGAGAAGGGCCATGCTACCTGGATGGGTTGCAAGGCTTGTGATGGAAAGTGAGTGAGGTTTGCATGATGTTGGCACTTAACACATTTCTTGACATACTCGCAACATTATTTTTCCATAGTGGGCCAATAGTAACCCATTATCAAGATGCACTTAACGATGGCCATGCCACTAAAATGGCCACCACATGTACCGTCATGAGCTTGTGAAATTGCCCAAGATGCTTCTTGGGGCTCAAGAAAATAGAGGAGCATTCCATCATAACCTCATTTATAAAGTATTTCTCCTAGAAAGATGTATCTTGTTACCTTCTGTTTAAATGTTCACTTTTTAGTGTGTGATAGGCCTTGTGGTACCATTCCAAGTTTTAGGAAATCCCATAATTGGGAAAGCCAATATTGATAAGTCACAACTTCTATGGATAAAATGACATGCTCCTCCTATGATCCAAAAATGGTGAATACATATTGAGGAATAACCCTATGGTGAATGGTTGTGCCACACTCCGTAGGACCTTGGGAGATCAAAGACCCCCTAGGTGCCTTTTGCAAGAAGTCTCTAACTATGAAGGACCAATCCTGATTTGGTTCTATATTGATCATGTTGGCTGATTCTTGATTGTCAAAAGCCTCACACCGTAATGCTGAGTGTGAGAGCACTAACGTGAATGGTTGTGAAATCTGTATATGGGTTCCAAGGGATTAGGGATTACATCTACAAATTTGTTTGACGTGCAAGGGATTACCTCGATGTCATACCATTCCAGTCGGGCTAGGTAGGTGTCAACAAGTTCTTTGTAAGCTTTTAGGAGTGGGCACCTGCATTGGAATAATCCTTTGACTTGGTTTACTATGAGCAAGGAGTCACCAAAGATATTCAATATTTTAATACCCATTGCTATAGTTGTTTGGAGTCCCAAGATCAAGGCCTCATACTCTGTGTTATTGTTTGTGCAAGGGAAGTATGATTTGAATGATAAATGTAATGAAGTACCCTACGGTGTGATAAAGACAATCTCTGCTCCACCTCATTGTTCACACTTTGAGCCATCGAAGAACAATGCCATGTGTCTTTCTTTCTTAGGTTCTTCAAGTTTTTGTGGATCTGATAATGCAAAGACTGCATCATCGAGCAATTCTATTATGAGAGGCTTGCTATGCTGAAGAGGTGCCTCTTCTAATTGATCAACTATGACTTGTCCCTTGATGGAATTTTGGCTTATGAACTCTAGATCGAATTCTATCAATAGCATGATCCATTTTGCAATACGTGTGTTGTGATACGTCTTGTTCATCATGTACTACAAAGGATTCTGTTTTGATGTAATGTAAGTCGTATGGCTCAACATGTAATGTTGCAACTTCCTGGTTTTAAAGACCATTACTAAAAACAATTTTTTGACATATGCGTACCCTAGCTCATAACTCACCAAGGTGCGACTGATGTAATATACGACTTGCTCTTTATCTTGCACATTCTTTTGGGCCAACATGGTACCCAAAGCGAAATCAGTAGTCGATATGTATAGTAAAAATGATATGTCTATTCTTGGTGGGGCAAATACTGGCGACGTTGCCATGTAAGTTTTGATCTCTGCAAAGGCTTGATGGCACTCTTCATCCCAATGAAACGGGACATCCTTGCGTAGAAATCGGTTCATGGGTTGGCACTTGTCTGATAATTGAGCGATGAATCTTTTGATGGATGCTACCTTGCCTTGTAGGCTTCTCAACTCCTTAATGTTGGTAGGGGCAGCCATTTCCAGTATAGCCTTAACCTTTGTAGGGTCAACTTCAATGCCCCTTTTAGAAATGATGAACCCTAAGAGTTTACCAGAAGTTACACCAAATACACACTTCTTAGGATTCAATATGAATTTGTGCTCAATGAGGTGATCGAAGAATTTTTGAAGGACTTCAGCGTGCTCTTGCTACAACAGAGACTTGGCAAGTAAGTCATCCATGTAATCCTCTAAGATCTTATGCATGTAGTCATGGAAGATGTATGTCATGGCCCGCTGATATGTGGCACCAGCATTCTTTAGGCCAAATGGAATTACCTTGTAACATAATGTCCCCCATGGAGTAATGAAAGCAGTTTTATGTTGGTCTTCGGGTTTAATCTGGATCTGATTGTATCCAGAAAACCCATCCATTAGGGAGAGCATCTCATGACCTACGGTGGCATCAACAAGAGCATCTATGTTTGGCAATGGGAATGAATCCTTTGGAGTTGCCCTATTCAAGTCTCTGAAATCCGTGCAAATACAAACTCTTCCATATGGTTTTCCCATGGGAACCATGTTCAAAACCCATTCAAGATAGTCAATTGAGACTATAAAAATCACATCCAAAAGTTTTTGTAACTCGTTCTTCACCATCAAAGCGATGGTTGGATGCATTTTCCTCAAATTTTTCTTGAATGGCTTCTTCATGGGATCCAATGAAAGGTTGTGAACAACTAACTTTGGATCAAGACCCAACATGTCTTTGTAAGTCCAAGCAAAAATATTTGGCCTCTCTTTAAGGAGAGGGATTATGATGGCTTGTTCCTCTGGAGATAGACTTTCTATGAACTTGACTTTCTTTGGTTGAGTAGGATCATCATTGATGTCCACCTCAAAAGTTGCTTCTATAGCCATATGTGACCCATCCTCTAACTGGTGAGGTGTGGGTATCAAATGAATTTCATCGATGGGATTTACAGGTCCTACTAACTTAGGGCCGAAACCAGCATGGAACATGTCGTATGCACAACCTGATGCAAAATGAAATGGTTGTGACATTTCTTTGTTGGGAAAAAGATCCTCAGGCTCTATGTGTGAATCAGTGCAATCCCAATCAATGGCATCTACATCAAGATACAATGGCTTGGTGGGATCTGCCAGGTTATGAAGTGGTGTGGTTAAATCAATGGAGATTGTGTTGATGGATGGGATGAAATCTCCAAGACCACATGGGTGAAATCTCACCTCAAAAGTTTTCCCTCCATACTCGTGATGAGGCTCTAGAGGAAAAGGAATCTCTGGATCTGGCCCATGAGCAGGGTGGATGATAGGATCATTGGGTTCCAAGAGCTCCCTAAACGTAGGTGGAGGGGGATTGACTACATGGTAAATGGTGTTTAAGTCAACAGGTCTTCCCAAAAACTGTAAGGTAGGGTCTATGGCACAAAGTATCGCTTCTCTTTCTACCAATATATTGACTTTTCGTAAATGGTGAGGCCCAAGATAAGCCATCTCAGTCTCATCCTCAAAGTCATCATCACTTATCCAAAATCCATTAGCATTAGTATGCAGCCCTAAGACAAGGGGCTCATTTCTTGGTCCTAAGTAGGCCATCTATGTCTCATCCTCATATTCTTCATCACTTATGAAGATGCCATTTGCATTAGTATGTTGCCCCAAGTCATGGGGCCATTGCCTTGATATTAGGTAGGATCTCTATGTTGAGTCCTCTGACTCATATCTACTTTCATCCGATATGTATCCACTCTCATTATGGATGGACCAGGTAAGTCTTCATAAATAGCGAGGCCCATGATAGGCTAAACCTATTTGTTCTTCATCATCACTTGCAACATATCCATATCCTTCTCGTTATTCATCCCACAAGTTGCAACCTATTGGGAGGCCTCAATTATGGAAGCTTGGATGATAAGTTTTGGGTGGTGGTACGTTTACCACGGCCACTTATTCATTTATCAAATATCTTGCACTTGGTGGGTGGTAGGGAATAAAATCGATGTCTTCTCGTAACCCCAAGATTAATCTATCCAAGGCTACTACTAGAGAGTCATCTCGACATTTGATGTAATAACATAACCCAAAATTATCGATGGGAAGCTAGTATTGTGGCTCGAATGGTCACCTACACTCTTGCTCATATATACCAAGACGGTAGCCATGCCAATGGCAACGTTCAAAGTAGCTTAGAGCAAACTCGAGGTTAGAGAGGTAACAAAAATTAACAATGAATATTTTATCATGGTCCTCTTCTATGTCTGAGGATTTGTGAGCACAGTCTAAGCCAACATAGACAAAATTGGTTTGGTTAGGAGGAATTCCAAGCGGGACCACCGTTCCCACTGGTGGTCTCAAGTCTTTTGGTCATCCCATGTCTTGTGCAGACTCAATGATGGGCATGAATGTTATGTTCTGCATAAGGTATTCTCCTATCCCTATACTTGCCAAGTGTATTATCGTATGTGATGTGGATGATCCCATAGATGACATTGGTGAAGTGGGTTCTAATATTTCCTCAGCATGATCTTGGAGATCTTCTTCTTCCATAGGACTTGGCATTTCAGCAATGGCTATAGTTGGCACTTCCTTGGGCTTTTCTTCCTCGACTAAGGGCACCTTTAGCTTTTGATTATCTTTAGGTTTAGACATTGATGGTCCCTTAGAAGCATTTATTTATTTTGGGTGCAAAAGGAGGTGTCGATGTGCCTAGGATCTTTTCTTACCCCTTTGTCTTTGTTATTCAATTGCGTGGTTTGAGATGAAGGTCCTACATACAGGTGGGTAGAAGGAATTACAAATTCTCCTAGAAAATCCACCTGATGGATGTATTTGAATGGCTCTTCATCAGCCAGGACCACATAGACTTTGTCATCGTGCACATACTTGACACACTCGTGTAAAATCGAAGGAACACACTTCATGTCCCTTATCCAAGGATGCCCCCTAGGAGGATGTTGTATTGCATGGACCCATCCAAGACATGACACATCACAAGAATGGTATTGTACCCTACCTTGATGGGTAGGACTATCATTCCCATAGTAGTGCATAAAGGATCATTAAAAGCTCTTAGTGTGTAGGCTCCTGGAATGATATTGGACTTGGGGATTTTAAGGTTCCTTATGGCTATTGTTGTGATGATGTTGATTGATGAACCTATATCGATCAAGACCCTATTAAAAGGTAAATCATTGATTGATGCAACAATGTGTAGCGGAGGGTCTGGTAAGGCAGTGGATATTGTCTTAATCTCATGATCATAAAATTGAATTACAGGTTCTTGGCATTGTTGTACTTGTCCCACAAAATGAGTGAATGCATTCACATCCTATGGTTGGAGCTCAATTGATCTCAAAATCTCCATCAGAGTCTCCCTATGCTTTGGGGACTATTGTATGAGCTCATAGATGGATAACTTAGTCAACGTTGTTTGTAAGTTTTGCTCTAGTCTACTCTGAATAGTCACCATAGGTTGGGTTGGTGGGCCTGGAAGGTTGTTTTACCCCTACCTTCACCTAGGTGCTGGTAGGGCATTAATGGGAGCTTTCGGAGGTTGTGGTTGGCCATATCATCTACTCTTGGTGGCAATGTTAACAATTTCTACCATTCCAACGCACCCATGGGTAGGCGTATCGATTCGAACTTGATTGACTTGGGCACCTTGCCCTCTAGGGACCTCATGGTTTGACAGTGTGTTTTTGTATATACCCATATCTCTATTATCGGGTGCCAATGGGTTGTCAACTTTGAGTTCTCCCGCCTCAATCATATTTTGCACTTGATGCTTAAAACCAACGCAAGCTTCAATGTCATGCCCTGGTATCCTGTGATAAGGGCAAAATTGATCTTCTCTATATCCCTTTGGCTTGGGATGGTTGGGATCTATAAGAGGTATATAAGGAAATATGATTTTCCTAGCCTCACTCAGCTAGTTGAAAATTGATTGCATTGATTATGTTAGAGGTGTAAAATAGTGAGGTGGCTTGCGTTCTCTATTTCACCCCTGATTGTTCTTTTGATCATAATTGGCTAGCGGGGGTTGCATTTTATAATTCTATGGTTGGTGGGTAGTCCCATCCTTAGGTGCAGCCAATGCTACTTGATTGAATGGAGTAGGGTTTGCCTACTTTTGCTTGTACTTGTCATTCTTACCATTTTTGTTCCACTCCTTGGTTCGGAGCTTAATGGTTCCCTCATCTACTTTTATGTCTTCAATGAGTTTGGCCTGTGCCAAGGCTTCCTAAAATAAAGGATATTATTGAAGTTGTAGCAAGAGGGAGATGTGTTTAGAATAACTCTTAGCGAACATGCGGATGATTTCTTCTATGGGAACAGAGAATGATAAATTTACCATGACTTTTCTCCATCTATTCCCATAATCCATTACTGGCTCATCATCATACTGTTTTAAGTTGGCCAGGTCTGAAAGGTTCACCTTCTTCTTAGCACCAAAGGAGAAACACTTTAGGAAAGTATTTACTAGTTGTTCAAAATTGGTTATGCTATGTTTGGCCAGTTGGTTGAACCATTGAGTGGCATCACCCAAAAATATCATTATGAAAGTTCTTAGCATAAGAGCATCGTTGTCTTCAAGGTGAAAACATGCGTTGATGAAATTGGTGACATGCTCTTGTGCATCCTCTTCACCCTTAAATTTTTCTAGCCTAGGCATCTCAAAGTGCTTAGGATATGCAGGGCTAGGAACTGATGGGCACAATGGTTGGTTGTTTATCTTACTCAATGTTGGGTGATTCCTAGTAGTCTCTTGCTTCTCAAAAGACTTCATATTTTTAGCAAGTGCTTGGAATAAATTTGAAGCAAGGAGTTCCTCCTCTTGCAAGCCCACTCATGGCTGTAATGGAGGTAGCCCTTTGTCTAATTCAATCATTCTATTTTCTTCCCTCCTATGAGGGGATTTAGGATGTGTCTGATCCTGGTTTATCATGCTTACCATTTCCCCACTAGTTGGATTTCGTTCATGGTTTGGTGAGTGGTTTCATTGTGGGCTCTTTTGTCTAGTGCACCTTTCCTTTGGTGATTCAACGCATCTATTTATTTGGTGATAATCACCATTCGCTTGTAAATTGACATGAGCTAGCTGCTCAGCTTGCTCTCTTAAATGTTGCTCATGTTGGCATAAAAGTCTTTATCTTTGTTTATCACGTTCGAGAGCCTTCATTAGCTCTCGCTCTTTTCATAATACATTTTCTAATCATTGCACGTGGTAAGTTTGCACTGTTATAGAAGAATCATGTTTGTCTAAATTTTTTATTATGGTTTTGACTCATAGATCCCTCGAAGAGGTTTCTACTGTGTCTTTGTTTTTACTAGCTAATGTAATTTGTTCAATGTATTGGTAAGTGTCTCCATGAACAGACTCTGTATGTTTATTATGGGGTTGCTTTGAGGCATCCCAAAGCTGAGAGGTGTGTTTTGAAGTCACAGTCCATGAAATTCTAGATGCAAAATGTTGTGTAGCTATGGTTCTTTGAGATGGCCTTGGATGCAATCAATCCAACTCATCTAAATGTCTTGTTTTCCATGGCTAATCCCGTGGGGTGTCATTTACTCCAATGAGGTCATAGTCTATTGGAATCCTTCCTCTTGTGTGAAGGGTATATTCTATTTGATGCCTATGATTGGATGTAACTCTTGTTTCTTGCCCTTCAATGGGTAGACCTGTTCTATGTGTTTCATGTGAAGCTTGAGATGTTGTAACTCTTGTGTGCCCTCTTGATGATGAAGGATTTGTGGTCACATGTTTTCTCCATGAGGATGAAGATGTGGCAACCTCGTCATCCCTATGTGAAGAATGAGTTTTAGAACCTCCTTTATGTCCATGTGAGGAGGAAGCCCTTGAAGCCTCCTCATGTCTGTGAGAAGTTTTTGTATTCTTAAAGGAGGCTCTTGAGGTCTCCTCGTGTCTTCTTAATGAGGATGGCTATGAAGCCTCTTTATTTTTATGTGACTTTGTTCCATGATGTGGCTCCCTATTTGGGGTTTCTCGAGGAGAACCCCCGAGGGTTGAGTTATCACCCCTTAGTCTCACGGACTTGCATCTCACGGTCTTACGGGTAGGTTGTTCAATGTTACTATGACTTTGCCTATGGGTATGAGTTGCTTTAGATTCTCCCTCGATATCAGACCGAGGATGTTTACTTCTTATTTTAACCATTGTGTTTGTGGTTTTAATCTTTGTGTTGCAATTATAAATAGCCAAGTAATATCAAGAAACTATTTATCTTGATTACCAATTTAAGTGTGCCATAAACTATTTGTTGTGTTTTGATGTGTTGTTCTTTGTTTTCTTGCTCTTGTTTTGGATTTAGAATGAGGAGACTCATCCATAGTGGGAATCAAGAACACCCATGCCAAACATGATTTTCCCAAAAGAGACTAGGGTACACCGCTTAAATCCCAATGGGGGGTTCGCCTAGCTCTTCCACTCTGAACCAATAATTGTTCCAATAGTGGGAGATAGTTTGAGCACAAGTAGCTTAGTACCACTATGAAGAAGTTCTTTAATCCATTTCTATGAGAATCTAGGGGGCAAGCCGATGGAAGGAGATGAATGCCAACGTCACCGAACTGAATTGAAGGTTGGTGATGAAATCCAACTCCCCAATTTTTAAATGATGTGTGCGTGTGTGGTGTTCATTTTTAGTTTGCATAAGTAAAAATGCATCATACAACAGCAATGACTCTTTCCTATATGCCTAATGCAAAATATGTTTCAATTTTCAAAAAATTGCATAACTACTATGAGTTGTATGGATGCACTCTATTTC
Organism: Wollemia nobilis; assembly: GCA_028583015.1. Taxonomy (NCBI): domain Eukaryota; kingdom Viridiplantae; phylum Streptophyta; class Pinopsida; order Araucariales; family Araucariaceae; genus Wollemia; species Wollemia nobilis. The sequence continues at coordinate 1,102,939 of JAQPPZ010002203.1, read as the reverse complement.
ATGCAAATATGGCCTCTAGCAAGGCCTCAAAGCAAGCAAACAACACACGATTTCTAGCACGTTGGATTCTAGGGTGAAACTTTTCAAACATAAGCCACTATTCCTAGCAACGCCTAGTGGAAATCTAAAAGAAGATCTAAGATATGCAAGATGCTTTAACTTGTTCCTCTTTATTCTTTTAATTTCCAAATAGAAATGTGCCTTAGGTTTCACTATTTTAGGAAAATGGAAGCAGATAGAAAACCATAAAGCATAAGAAAAGGCTATACCAACCTCTAATCCAGCTCAAAGAACAAATATTCTACCCTTTGTTGCACTCCAGATCTGGTCACTATCGATAAGAGTGGCTGATTTATGGCTACTGTAGACGAGAGCAATTGCTGTTTCCCCACTGTAGCCCAGAGCGGCTAGACCTGCACACAAAACCCCAATCAGTAATCAGGTAGAAAATGAAAAATTAGTGGAGGTCCCACCGTGATCGCCATTTGTAGCGACCCTAGGGAAGTGGTGCACCATCCCCACTTACTTTCTACTTGTGATTTAATTGAACCTTTTAATGTTAGACATGCATTGAAATGAAAGGCGTAAAAGAGATATAACCAGAATGCGAATAAATGAATGCTTTTGTATTGATATTTCCAAGATCCGATTACATATAAGTCCCTCTAAGGGATACCCTTCATTTGATACATGGTTTTTACACAAGGAAGGTAGAGGATGTATAAAATATCCCCTTGCAAGGGGCGATGCGCTTATAAAGGCTTCCCGGTGATGCACACGGAACTGTATGAGGGCTTATAGATGCCTCCTTCTCCAGGCCTGATTCCTAGAGGGATCCTCTTGCTCTCGTATGTTGTAGATTTATCCGATGAACCTGTAGCCCTAAAATCAATGAAACAACAACACACGCTTAGATGCTCGAGATTGCCTCCTCGGATGAGGTTGTTAGCAATGAATATACTTAATGAAAGCAAATGTAATGAAACTAATGCTATGAATGCACAAATGAAGCGGTTCTATGCAAATAATATGGAAATAATGAAGAAAATAGAATAAAAGCAACTAATTTCAAAACCCTAAACTAGTCTTGTGGGCCACTGTCCAAGATATCATCCGCTAAGGGGAAACTTGTCTCCTTTAGTCCAAGGCTATGGATCAAAGCTTGTATCCTATGTTGAAATGATGGTTGTTTGCTCGATATGTTGAATATCCTGTATGTGGTAAACCCTCAATCGGCTAGCACTTCATTGCTCCTAAAAGGTGCTCCCATATGCTCTCCAATTTGATAGGGCTTCACCACAAGAAAAGCTCCTTTAGGTCTCAAAGCTCTCCTCGGTTGTATCTCTGCATAAAGTCTCTCAATTGATCTTGAAGGTCCCCTTGTGCTTTTAGGTTCTCTCCTTATATGGTGTGTGAAACCCTAGGTCTATGTCCAAGCCCTAGGATTGAATCCCTCATGCATACTGGAGGTTAGCATGAGAAGCTTTTGTATTTTTTATGTTTAAAGGCCAGTTAACTGAAGTCTAAATTTGAACTCAAGTCTCCCATGTGAACTGGTCATGAGGGGGAATGCAAAGTTATCCCCGCTCACCTTTATTGCATGCAGACTACCACTTCCACCTGTTATTGGGCCTATTTTTTAGTAAAATGCTTTTTATGGCTTAGTCACTATCATTTGTAGTGTCTAATATTCAACCACCCTGGTTTACAACGGCCAAGCTTGGATGGGCTAAGACTACCCCAGGTGAGTGGTAAGGACCACTTTTGATACTTGGAAAGCCCAAGGTTTAGTCATATGGTCTATGAATGTGCCTATGTGAGTAGTTATCCTAAACATAACATGTTTTAGGTGTCTACACTATCATCACAAAAGTGTTGTCTTATTATCTAGAAGATTGAATTTTTAGTATCTTGCCAATACATTTGGTATATTTTACTTTTATTTTTGGATTGAACTCTCCAAGTGTTGAGAAAAAAGTACCTTAAATACTTGGAGGAACTTAAGTTTAGGTTTTACATTGGCCAATAGTAATGAAAAAGGATAATTATGGAGTGAAAATAAAAATAGGATTTCCTATTGTAGATGCAAAAGTGAAACACCAAAATAGATATAAAGACAAATTGAAATCAATAGACAATATTGCACCAAAAGAGATGATTTTTATTATTAATGGGGGGAGCCTCAAATCTCCAATGTTACAATGAAAGAATTTATTTCTTTGATACAAATGTTTACAATAGCTAGGGTTCTTTGAAATTCTAGCAAACAAAGCTGGTGGTGTCTTCAATACTGCTTCCGATCTCAATAGATGTGAGTGGGCTTCTTGTTATACAATATTGGGCCACTTCAGATTAAGTAGTTGCACAATACTTATGTAACACTTCCAGATATGCACACAAGAAAATAGTAAATAGGTCAGTAGCAACTGTGAGGGCTCCACAATGTGAGATCCTGAATAATAAATACAAAAACCCTAGCTATCTAATGTAAATAACATGAAAAAAACTTAAAATGAATGGAATAAAATAATAATAAATATATTTACCTTATTAGATTTATCATTTTTTGATCTAATGTAACTGTTGTAGGAAGTTTATGTGGCGATGCCCTAGCATCGCCCGAGGGCTAGAAGTGCTGCAGGGATCTAGTCTAAGATACCCGTGGGTGCTTAGTGGTAGCAGAAAACACCCTTGGATGCTCAATAATGGTGGAAGGCACCCAAAGGTGATCAAATGTGGAGGGGAAGCACCCAAAGGTGCTCGATGGTGATAGAGAGCACCCAAAGGTGCTCGATGGTGATAGAGAGCACCCAAAGGTGTTCGAGAGTTGAGGTGAAGCGAGAGGGGTGGCAACGAATGCGAGGGCTAAGGTGAGCAAGGATTGATGGCATGAAGGCTTGGTAACTAAGGATGCTTAGGATTCAAAGACAACTTCAACCACTTAGCAAACTTAGGAAATTTGCTTAGAAAATTTAGGAAAAACTTAGGTATTGAGCCATCAAAATGACTCCTATTAATAATCCACATTAGGGCATGTTAGGGTTTGAGCGACACGAATTGTGTGGCTCAGATTAAAACACATTAGAGGATGGATATTAATTTTAGGTGTGTGGCATGGATTGATGTAAATGGATGGTTGGGATTGGGTTAAATTGGATGGTTGGGATTTATTCATATATAATATTTATAATTATTATATATATAAAATATAATATTAAAATATTAATTTTAAACATATATTTAATAAAAATGCCTAAATGTATATAAATAAATGGGAAATATGGTGGGAAGACCTAGATGGATGACAAGTGGCTAGATTTTGGTGTCTACAGATGCCCCTTTTTATACTACGTTGCATAAAACACACAGTGAAAAAACACAAGACACCTGTTTGGGAAATGTGTAGAAGCAACTTTCTCTTGGGATGAAAAATGAACTTGAAGTCAAAAGAATTAAATAATTTGGATTTGCATAGTTTACCCCTTCAATTGGCGAATGAGTTTGCGAATGAATATCACAAGCCAATTGAAAAATTTGTGCAAATGGTTGTGGATGATATGAATTATGTAAATGTGGTACCGCTTTTACCCCAACGAGAAATGGGACTGGTGATAAATGTGAGATGATTATGATTATTTTTGCCCTAAAAGATGAAGGGTGTTGTGAAAATGTGATGTAAAATGTGTCTATTTTTACCCGAACAAATGAAGGGATTTTTTCCAATTATAGATGCCATGATCATGTAAGATGTATCCTGTTGTGGGAAAGTCAAAACCAAATGTAATTACCCCAAAATTGGGGTGATTCACTGCTTTTTAAGAATGTGCTTTTTGGGCATCATTGATATGCAAGAATGAATATGCAAAAATAGAAAAAAGTCACTCTTTAAAGGGCCAACTAGTGATTGTTGGAAAATTTCTATCATCAGAACCAATCACCCTAGATAATACCAATTGCCATGATGACTGTCAAGGAAATGTGCAATGATGAAATGTGATTTTGTCCATATTTTAAGCCCCACAAACTAGGCCATCAATGATAGCTTTTGTGCAAATTTTTCTTGGTAAGGTTTCATGCAAAATGTGAAGTACCAAATATGATTGTGATTTCAAAAAAGGAGATATGTGATAATGAAAATGATCAAGTGTACTTATGGTAGGTTATTCATCTTACCAAATTGCATGGATGCAAATCATTGTAATCGCCAAGTATATAGAATAACCCACTAGATACAAGGTTCACTTGAATGTTGTTTGAAATTGGAAAATATGCAAATGATGATGTGGAATGATATTGGTGATGTAAAAATGAAGTATTAATAATGAGAATGATGATTATGGTCATTTTGTTAAGATTTGGATAATTTTGGAGTGCTTGTGTAACTTATTATGCAGATTTGCAATTTGTGATTGCAAAAAAAAATTATGCATCCTAATTAGTTGGAATCTTCACAAAACCTATTAATATGATGAAATATATGCATGGATACAATATGGAGTGATTTGGTGGGGATAAGCCACTATTTTGTAAAAACAATTATCCTTTTGTTAAAATTGATGCCAGACACCAGTTGGTCCTTTTGGCATGCATAGATTCCCATCAGTGTTTGGGAACTCTAAAAATGCCCTGGTGCACTTTAGTGCATCAAGAAATACCCATGGGCACCTCAATGTCTCTAAAAAAGCTATAAATAGCTTTCTAGGTGAAATATGAGCTCATTTGTGCACTTGTGAGTTTGAGGAGCTACGTCTAGGAGAGTTGGGTGAAGTGGAGTGGAATGAGGTGAAATGAATTGAATGTGGAAGCTATAGCAATGGTGGGAGTGGTTATGGAGGCTAGGGATAGAGTTAAAGTATGAGCTATTGAGGTAATTCCCTTATTTTGTGCAAAACGTTTATGTTTTGATTTTTTTTGGAAAAAATGTATTAACAAAAGTATTTGTGTTGTGTTGTAGCTTAGGATTTTGGAGGCTCAACATCGATTCTCACATTACATTCCTATAATGAGGAAGGTACTAATGAAGGATGAGTGGGATTTCCTAGAGGTGGTAGGGATAGCAGAGGTAGCTCAGATTGATGTGGTGAGGGATGACAAGGGGTACCTATCTACCTTAGTGAAGAGGTGGGATCTAGATAGGGGAACCTTTTAGTTCTCTATGAGAGAGGTGACCCTTACCCTCGAGGATGTATATCACATCCTTAAGGTGCTAGTGGAGGGGATTCACATCAAGGTTGGATGTGATCAGGAGATGGAGATAAAAAATATGTTCGATGATGGTTGGTGAAGTGTGGGGGTGGAGTTTGGGGGCATTCTCTACTTGTACATTTATGTAGAAAAGGATTTGGATGCCCTGTGAGCATTGGTCATGTTAATTTTGGCCAACATTATCGCCCTGAATAGTACTAGGTGTAGGTTCCTTTGGAACTTGATAGGGTTAGTGAGCGATATGATCACTATACAATAGGTGTATGCATGGGTTCCTACCTTATTGGTGTAGGCATTACTAAGAGCTTTATGAGGTAAGGAGGTGAGGGAGGAAGGGATTGGGATGTAATTTGATGTTGTAGTGCTAGGGATTGGAGCATTTTAATGTGGCATGGCTAGAGGGTCTACCAAATGTGGGCTAGGATAGGGGGTAGCCCTATGCTAGGAGATGGGTATGCTAGGATATGGGTGGTGGTGGAGGAGGTACAGTCGAGTTGTCCTGTATAGACAAGTCAGTGGTACATGGATTTATGGGATGGATTGAAATCCATCCAAGTGATATGGAGGCCATGGTGGGGTAGCAAGTGGATTAGATATGAAGAGCATTTATGATAGGTGTAGTAGGCTAGGTAGATGGTAAAGATATATTAGAGTGAGGTTGAGTATTTTTAGTTATCATAGGTGCTTTGATAGTTCAGCTTGAGGTAGGGGGTTCCTGATAAGCCAGTGCTCTATAGGAGGCATTAGGAGGAGACACAACTACCATGTGCTGAGCCATTGAGGGAGACTTACAAGGATGACAAGGAGATAGATCTCCCAAATATGGATGATGTAGGAACTACCATAGAGTATCAGGTATGTTTCATTGCACAACCACCATGGACCTTAGATCGAGTAGTGGCTAGTGGATATGGGGATGAGGATGAGGATGAGGGGACCCATGAGACCCCTAAGCAACAGTGACACCTTCAATAAGATAATAAAAGAAGGAATAAGAGTGTAGCTAGGTAGGCTCTCGAGATTAGGGAAGATCAGGACAATAGAGAGGATGTAGAGGAGACTCTAAATGGGCCTCCAAATCAGAGTGAGGAGGACTGGGTGAGGCTAGAGTAGCAGGTGGTGGAGCAAGACACGATGGTGATGACTCAGGATGAGAGGGTCACGAGGCTCTAGGTAGAGCTGATAGAGAGGGAGCATTGTCATAATATCAATATAGTACACCTTTGGTATTGATAGAGGTACATAGAGGCTTTGGAGTATAAGTTGATAGAGCATTAGATTCCTCTTCCAGATCCTCCTGCTATAGACACCTAAAAGTCACACATTGCTATACCTACGTACTTGTAGATCCTTTTGAATACTTGTAGGTTTACATAGGCAATCCTAGATATCCCTAGGCTATCGTAGACCAATGTAGGCTATTGTAGGTCCTCTTAGACATGTTTAGACTATTGCATACATGCATAGATGACTATAGTTATGTATAGACTAGCATAGATCACCATAGATTATTGTAGCATTGCATAGACTTCCACACACCACTTCATTAGTTTTTAGGTCCAAAACCCTAATAAGCTACCAAAATCACATCACAAACACTTCCCATGCATCGGGATACCCTCCATCAGCTTCCTAAGGTAATACAAAGCCTTGTTGCACTTAATTGAGGCCCCCACAGGGCTATTACTTGGCAAAAGTAATTATTAAGTCAATTGATAAATCTAATTTTAAAGTGACTTCACTTAAGTTCACTTTTAGGGCTAAAATGATTAATTAGGTCCATAATCCCTAATTAACCCTAATTATTCCCTCCCACATGTGTGTGCACAATATTAGTTAGGATATTTCCTAGGAAACCCTAACCTAACCCTAATCTAACCTAGGGACCACCTAACCCTAGTTAAACCTAATATCTCCTCACACATGTGTGAGGATGAGATATTTCCCAAGGGAATGTGAGGACGCCACCTTAAAAACCCTAACTTAACTTTCATGGGATATCACTATAGGGCTTAGTTCTTCTAACCACCCCCTACATATTAGGATTTCTTATAAATAGTGGGTCCAAACCCTCATTTCCATCTCTCTCCATTTATGTCTAAAGTACAAAACTTTGCCAAAATATGTACAAAAGCATAGCAAAGTAGATTTGAACCTAAAAAACAACAATTCAATAGCAAATGAACCTCTCCATCGAAGGATTTCTAAAGAACAAGATTCACAATCAAATTTGCCCTCCGCCCTACGAATCGACACCAATTCACCCCTTGGGTGGTAAATTGGGTTTACAGGACCCAAATCAGCCCAGATTTGGGAGGTAAGCTTCATTTAGCATTTTTATGAAGTTTTGCATCATTTATTTTAGTTTTTACCATGTTTTATGAGTCAATTTGTCTTTCTCACAAAGGGGCCTGACTGAGGCAAGCCCCCTAACCAACTAACCTCCTTTTGTAGGTTTATCACATGATCAAGGATGGAAGCATCAACAAATACAAACCCATGGTGGCACGCAAGCCCATATATACTAAGGAACACAAAAATAAGGCATCAAACCTATTATAACATTTGTGAAAAGAAAATAAAAAGGGTAAATTCCCCCCATTTTTAACCTATGCAAATCTTATCATGAATAAAATACATTTTCATGTATAACATGTGTCTTTAATGTGTTATTAGATCAAATGCACTCCTTTTAGCTATTTCATTCTGGCATGGCTGATGGGACTCCCATAATGGATAGTGTTGGAATGACTATTTTACAAATTTGATATTGTCCTTTGTTTTTATGTTTTATAGGTACCCTATCTAACTAATACAGAGACCTCCAAAGCCCTGAGAAGCACCTTAGGCCTTCAAAATAGATATTTGAGGTCTCCAAACCTGATTTGCCCCTTGATTTGTGATCTAGATCTCAATTTTCTCCCTGGTTGGTAAATTCAACTTGGTAGCCTTAGAAACCCCTAAAATTGTAGGGGTGAGCAGCAAAGGGGTCAACCAGACCACCCACAACATCAAAGACCAGGTATTTTACTTCATCTTCTCTATTTTGTCATTTGTGTTGGTAAAAATGCTTACTAGTCAAAGCACCATAGCTAGTAGCAAATTCTCCCCTCTTTCACATCTCCATTTACTTTAAAATGTTGTAATTACAAAACCGCTAAAATTTCTAGCAACTTTAAATTTCAAAATTTCATGTAAATTTTAATTTTCTTTTCTAGGTTGCATGTAGTATAATTTTTAAATCATCCTTTTGCTCCATAGCATTTGTTTCAAAGAAATTTTGTATTTCATTTTGAGAATTAGGGTTCCTTAATCCCCTTTTTCTTATATTCCTTAAAAGCAAAATGCATATTCTTCTTTGCATGTGTAAATGTTAGATTTACTTTTTGTGTATTAATTCCACATTGCTTTTGTAAATCCTTAGGGTAGATCATTTTGTTGTATTCTTGTTTACATGCATGGTATGTGATTGCCTATCTATACTTGCATAAATATTTCTTGCAAATTACTCCATGTTGTCACACATATTTAGGGTCACATAAACCCCTTTCTTCACACCCTCGTATTGCATGTTTCTACGCTTTGAAAAATAGAGTCAATTTATTTTCCTAAAGGCATATAGGATTAGATTCTTTGTTTACAAAAAATATTTCATTCTAGTATTTTGTTTTTAGAAAATGCATATAAGGCTAGCTTTTAATTTGAAAAGGTAACTACTTAAATTTCATGTTTTACATACCATTGATAGCAAAAAAAAAAACCCACACACACACACATGGTATTAAAAAAAGTGTTGAGATTGGATTTCATCCCCAATCTATCACTCGATATTGGTGTCAACGAAGTTGTACCCTCCATTAGCTCTCACCTCCTTTAGACACCTAGTAGCCATATGAGATGTTTTCTAGATTTCATCATTGGAAAACCCCCCACTTTTGAAACCAGGATCTTGGATTTCATCACCAGAACTTACCTTCGAAGTGTGATAGGATTAGATGCCTTCGTCCACAAGTCTAACATAATTTTTGGATATGGTAACTATCATTTTTAACTAAGCTTGATCGAGGGTGAAGCAAAAGCATGGGGTTTTTGACCATGCCTAGCACATCATAGACAGTTCCACCTCTTCTCATGATAGGATATAACAAGCTCATTCTAGCATAGTGAGTTCTCCCCATTTTAGGATATCATTTTACTGCACCTTCCATACATGTCATCACTTGCACGCAATGATATCATTCTATTCTATGCATATTTGGGTGTTGTAGGAGGTTCTATACTGATGACATTCTCAATCTTCTAGTTTATTCACTCCATTATCCATGATATTACTTAGGAGGTATCAACATCAAAATACATGTAAACGAGCAAAACACTTTTCTTTTCGAGCATTTAGAATTGATTCCAATTATCGTTGTTTGCATGACCACAAACTGTATTTAGCACATTATACCACTTGTCACTTTATTTTTTAGCTACATACAACACATAAATATCTACTTAGCTATTAGACATAGTTAAGTCTACACCACATAGGGTTTACCATTAAAACTCCTTCACACAACACATTTAGAAATGTAGATTCTAATTCCTACATAGTTTCAAACCTTCACAACACAACTCATGCCACCATGCCTATTGTCACCCATAGTTGAGCACGTGAGAAAGCACACTCTATAAAGGAGGTGATTACTACCTCTTCTAGTCAGTCCACTTCTACTCCTTCGATCATGAAGGGGAAGGCCATACACGCACTTGATCTGTTCATAGAGTTTTATCTATAGTATACACACACGATGCCTCAGGATGAGATGTCCTCCTTGAGTGAAGTCCTCGCTACTTAACTTATAGAAGATTATCCACTTCTTTCATCCCCATCCTCATCTAATCCACCCACTACATTCTATGACCACATGATCTACATGGTGCCAAGACAACCTCATCTATTATTTACTATAGATGAGGAGATCACACCTACTTCCCCTACCTTTGAACACCCCTTTTTCTAGAGTCTATCTCAATCCCTTTTTTAGAACAAGAACCTCACCAAATCCAAACCACCCAATATCAACAATGACAACCAACAATCCAAATGCAATCAAGAATAGACACAAACACCATATCCTCCTCCCAAGATACTACTTAAAAATTTCCTCTATATTTTCCTACTGCATTCTTGCCTATATCTCAGGTACTTGGAGTATACAATGCCTAATCCTTCACTCTAACCTCGCTATTAGTGACCTTTAAGATACCTCCTTCTCCTCATTTCCAAGTGCCTACCGCTAATATTATCTCTACCTATCTATAAAAAACCATACCTTATACACCTACTTCCCTAGGCTATTCCACATAGTTTAGATTTACCACCGCCCATCCTTTAGGATAGAGATAGGTCTTGGATTTTGACACCTTACCTCAAACATCCCTAGCACTAGTAGCATTGATACCCCACTCTCACCTACTGGGGCTACATTTTTCACACCTCCTCCTTTATGGTCATCACCTCCTATGACCCAACCATCACAGTAGGTTCCTACCCAGTAGGAACCCATGCCACAATAACACACATACCAATCACAATATTACTACCCCCAAAAAACATCTTTTTTGCAACCTAGTATCCCACTAGCCCCTACATCATATGTCACTCAATACCCATCATACCAAGACTAGCTAGAAAAATTCCCTCCATAATACAAGGAAGAACAACAACAACCTCACTATATATTGCATTCCCAGACTCAACCAACCCTAGTGCAATCCTCCATGCCCTTAACACCTAAAATTCAACTCTTACAAGATAAAGTCAAGATATTAAACCTATGCACTAAAAGCTACGAGACACAAAAATAATTCTACGATGAACTCTAAAACAAGCCAGTTCATCCATATGTCCCTATTCCACCTTACCCCTATTGCTTTGAGATCCCAAAGTTTGATAAGTATATAGGTAAGGAAGATCCTCGAGAGCATGTCAGTAACTATCATTCAGCTTGCTACCAACTTCATAGTATCAATCCCCTTATGTTTCATATCTTCTACCTCTCCCTTGCTAGAAAAGACTTAGATTGGTATAACACGCTACCATGACATATCCTTTATACCTTTGAGAAATTATCAAACACCTTTATAGAACACTTCTCCATTAATATAAAAAATAAGACTACCTTCTCAAATGTCTACGCCTTACGACAGGCTAACGATGAACCTATCATCGAGTTTATCTCCAGATGGAGATTGATCATCCATGATCTCACCCATAGCCTACCTAACAAAGATCTAGTGACACTTTTTTTCAAGAGTTATCACAAACACATCTCTACCTCTCTACAGCTTCACCAAAGCCGCACCTTTGAGGAATCCATTTCACAGGCAAAGGTTATCAAAGATATTAAAGTCCAATCTGACAAAATTAAGTTAATATCAAAGCATAACTATAGTTCAAACTTATGTTTTAATAGAAACACACCCAACCAACCCTATCATTGACCTTTGCAAGCCAACCAAGTGGCAGATGCTACCCTAAAACCCACACCAAGCCCACCATCTTACGTTCCACAACAACAAGTATTCCAAACTAACATGCCTTCCTCACCTAGGCCTCATTAGTCTCATGGTATGCATCCATAGGGTCCATAATGTAACCTTAAACCTATTTTTGAACCTCTACTAGCCTATTTCAGAGACTATATGGGGGCAACTATCTCCTCCTACTTAATATCCAACCACTAGATCCAAACCAACCCAAGCCTTGTAGATACAACGAATAACTCTTTTGTCCATTCCATAGACATCATGGCCATGATATCGATTCATGTTGCTCTTTCCATGGGAAAGTTCAAGACCTAATCGATAGGGGCACTATCCAGGTATCCAACCCGTTAGCCCCACAACCAAAACCTAGGGATCTTCCAGAACCCCCTACCTGACCATAGGGGAACCAATACCCAAAGAACTCCAACCAATCGTCTAGGGCCACCTCACCAAGTGAATAGTGTCCAACATGATCCTCCATCATGTGGAGTGGTAGGCATGATAAACCTTACCACATGGAATGAACAATATCCATCACACTAGACAATATCTATTGTTTCCTTGGCAACCCAATTAACATCACCATAAGTCTCCCAAACTCCTAGTGCCATACCACCTCCACCTCAAAATATGATTACCATATGTGCTAGCCTCACCCATCAATTATGTAATTCCCTTGCATGGCTATCCATTTTTGACCTATTACAGCAATCTCAACCCCACCACAAGGCATTGAATGATATTATGTGCTCTATAGATCTAGAGACACATGATACAAATACCTTTGTGAACTTTATAGGGAACATCCTGTGATGCCTCGAACTCTCCATTAGTTTCCATGACCACAAGATAATAAAATTAATAGGAGCAGACCTACCTCTCCATATACAAGCCATGATCAACAACATTACCTACAAGTGGGTACTCATTGATATGGGCTCATCCATTAGTATCATATCCACAATGGCTCTACATAATTTACATATACCTCTAGCCCATTTTGCCACACCTTTCCTCAACCTGCGTATATTTGAATATTCTATGAGACCTACGATAGGATCCATAGTCTTGCCCATATGATTAGGTACTCGTACTATTTTCATCCTTTTCCATATCATCCAAGGGGATATGCAATACAATATTATCCTTGGTCACCCATGGATCAGAGACATGTAGTGTGTCCCTTCCACTCTACACCATCGTCTCAAGTACGCCCATGATGGATTTATTCACTACATCCTAGTTGATGGGTACCCATTTAATTTCTACAATATCTCTGATCTCCCACTTGCATCTTCCTTCTCCTTCACACAACTATTTCCTATTTCTTCTCGTTAGTCAATCAAAGCATCAACATCCTCTCCTACCTCTACCTCAGTATCCCAATTTACATCTAGGACCCATGCCTCAACATCTGCACCTCTAGCACAATTTTCTATAGTGCCCAAACCTACCACCGTGCCTCTTTCACCACCATACTTATGGCCTCCACAACCATCCTAGCTTTCACCTTCCTTAATCCCACCCACGATGCCATGACCATCATCGTTACCTATCACATGCCCTGTCACCTCACCTCTTCCATCTTCACCTATGAAAGTGCCAATGCTTCCCACATCACAAACACCTCCCCTTCATTTTTATCCATGGCCTAGGTTATTTACCTAACCACGTAGCTTAGCACCAGTTCCTGCACATCCTCCTCCAAACCTCCCTCAAGCTAAACATCCCATTCCAGCTAAAGCAATCAAATGCCATGAGTGGGAACAACGAGAATCTCACTTTGATGATCAGCTCCTACACCCTTTCACCACTTCCATTAAAGAATCCCAAATTTTACCCTTATCATATGATTTAGATTCCCCACCTCATTCACCATAGCGTGCAATACTATGAATATCCATTTTTATGACAAAATCAGGCCCAAAATATTACAATTTATGTGACGCTTGCATACGTCCTCCTATCATCCAATCCACATGAGACTTTGTTCTTACATTAGCCTTGGTACTCACCATAAAAATAGTCATAAAACTAGGATACCCTAAGAATCATATCAACTTTGTTTACGCAGGAGTTGATTCCTCAATCCCCCCCGTAGTTTCACATCCACCACAATATAGCTTTTACGACACACTAGTGTAGACACTAAAATCATGTAAATCGGATAAGACTACCAATGCACCACTTGCGCCACTCTTATTGACATCATATGGCCCCATTGGGCAACCCTCTAGGGTAACATAAGGCTCCATAGCACTTTTGGGAAGGTTTCCATCAGTTTTGGGAGGTTTTGGGTCATATCTTTATGACCATCCCACCCTAGGATGGTCACAGATGGTGATCCCACCCAGGGATGACCACTCATAATCATCCCTGGGTGGGATGGTCCCTAAATAGACCCTCCAAAAGTCAAAGGGGTAGAGAAATGGCAATCAATTACTACCATATTCTCCACCCAATCATCAAAAATTGATTTGGAGACTGTCATAGAGACCAAAAACTCCAAATTAGAGGCCCCAAATGGGCAACCTCTTCCACCATTGCATGGCAAAGGTTTTGACAAGTGGCGGCACTTGCCTTGCATGCCAAAACTTGCCCCTTTGCCCCAAATGCCCTATTTGGGCTATAAATTGAGGTGTGCTCACCCCAATTTGAAGAGAGAAGAGTTGAAGCATAGACCACGAAGTGCTGCCCAATTCTACCCTCACTTTTGCTATCACATTTGCCCTAATATTTCCTTGAAACCCTCTTCATTCGAAGGTGCTTTTAGGGGCATCCCAAATACACTAAATCCATTCCAAAACCTATCAAATTGGAGAGTAATTTGACCACATTTTCTGACACAACATTTAGGAGAGTTTCAAACCAGATCCCTTTGGAATTGGTGGTAAATTCCACTCAGATTGGTAACCATCCCACCCTGGGATAGTTAGTAGTGGGTAGTTGCACCTTCTAGGGATGGTTAGAAAATAGCAAGGAATTTTGGTTCAATTCCACCATAGATCATTTATAAATGTTTATATTAGCCTTGCATTCAATTTTGGTGAAGTTTGGAGTTGTTTTGATGGGTCAATTTGGAGTTTTGTGATTGCAGGTCTAGTTGTCCCTATCAGGGATGGTCACTATTTTTGCTAATAATTTCCTTTCAATTCATGCTCATATATTTCCAAAACCATCTTAATAACATCATAGTATATTTGCAAGTCATTTGGAGTTGTTTTGATTTATTACAAATAAGTTTCATTGTTTCTAGATGCATGCTTTCTATGTTTTCCTAGCTTTCAATCTATAAATGCATATGCTTTTAATATGTTTCAATCTCTTGTGTGTAGGTGCAGGTATTCTAGACATGAGGGAGGAGCTAAGAGGCACATAAGGATAGGCCCAAGACTAGCTCTCGAGTGTGGGTTGCGAGAAGAACATTGGAACACGCCATCAAGCTCATGGAGGGATTTGATCCCTTTGTAATTTTGAGTATGAAATGTATCAAATAATGAAGCCCTCAAGGGGATGTATTGTAATCTTATTGAATCATTGAATAAATAAATACAAGGAGAAATCCCCCTTTTTTATTGCATATTATTCTTCATTTCAATAGATTACATATTTATGCACATTTCCCTTTGAATGCTTACTTTAACACGCTTTTACATTTCAATAAAGAACCCTTAAGGCATGTCATTATTTTTGCTTCTTCAGTGGTGATCATGGTGATTGAAATTATTCATTATCCCCTTTGAATGTGTCAATTTTGACCTCCTTTTTCTATTTTGTATGTTGCAGGTTTTGACCGTTCTGAGTAGAAATGACCCCTTTTCTGCTAGTTGAACCTGCCAGGGATGGCCAGCTAGGTGACACACCCTGGGATGGCCCCAAAATTTCTAACCATCCCACCCTGGGATGGTTACAAAACTAGAGGTTTTCTATAAAAATTTGTAGAAACAACAAGTTTCAGGTCAGAAAATACACCTTTTTCAACCTTCAATTTGCATTTATATTGTTCAAATTAGCTTAAATTTCAAGTTTTCTTGTCTTCTTTGTGCATGTGAAGGTTAGACATCATACTTCTAAATTTTGCATTAATAAAATCAAGAAAAATAGGAAAATGAATAGTATTATATATGCTTTTTGTTTGGTTTGCCTGCTTGCAACTTACCAAAAAGGGTTAAGTTCATATAGTTTGTCAATTTTGTAGCTTCCTTTTATACATACTAATGATTCTGAAATTAAAATGTACTTTCATGCATTTAGTGAATCATCATTGAATGTTGTATTATTTTATTTCAATAATTTTAAAAGGAACAAACACACACCATGATCTTCTTAAACGTTGGTGAGTTGGACTTCATTCCC
The DNA here is from genome assembly GCA_028583015.1 of Wollemia nobilis. Taxonomy (NCBI): domain Eukaryota; kingdom Viridiplantae; phylum Streptophyta; class Pinopsida; order Araucariales; family Araucariaceae; genus Wollemia; species Wollemia nobilis. Next base: position 1,086,841 of record JAQPPZ010002203.1, on the reverse strand, counting down.
AACCATTGATAGAGTTCAATGATGGTGGCAGTCATTTCCATCCATTGACTCAAATCCCATGTACCCTATTTTATTGGCCAATACCAACTCCAAGATCTATCCTAACCATGCAAAATAGCATGCATTCCTCTTCAGAGGGGTGTATCACTATGCATGGGGTGCTGGGTGAGGATCGGCAGGACCTATGCTCCCTGATCGGGTATGGATTTCATCACCATACTTTGGTTGGTTTACGTGATCAGAATTTCATTATCGATTGTCGAGCTATGAGTGTATAGGTGAAAACCACTTAAAATTTTGAGTATTACATCAATAAAAATCAAACATGCCAAGTATTTTCTTTACAAAAGCAACACATCTTGAAACAACAACAAATAGTTTAGGGATTCACATCTAAAAGACTTAAAAGAGATAATCACTTCTATGCTTGTGTGTTTCTATTGTTTGTTTGTTTCAAATTCATAAAAATTGTAAAGGAGATAATCATATAGTAGTCTAGAGTACATAGCTATGGTACATACCCATAGCCAAGCCCATTTAAGGGTGGAAATTGTGAGGAGTAGGGAAGAGGACATAGAGCATCTTCACCTTGATCCCAAGGACATGGTCATACCTCCTTGGCGACCACCTACTCTTCCTAGCCCTAGAGGGGCTGAAAGGAGACCTAGCCAACAAGGGACTCCTACATGGGGCACCCCCATAGGTGATGGTCTCAACTTAGGAAGTCATATCCCTAATCATCGAGTGGCAGATGAATGGATGGTTAGTCCTAGAATAGCAAGAAGGGGACCTAGCCAACAAGGGACTCCTACATGGGGTACCCCCATAGGCAATAGTCCCACTTTGGGGAATCATTTCCCTAATATAGATATTTCTAATACCTTATTTCGAGAAGAGTCACCATGCAATGGGGCACTTCCCAATAGAGCAATCCCACGCATTCACGTGCTTGCTCGGTCTACTCCTCGCACTACTGCACAGGATCATGACTTTTCACCTAAGGTAGGGTTGAATGATCATCTTATGATTTCAAACCACCCTTCCCCAAGGTGCCAAAATCATGATGAGTATGATACTCATCACCATAGGTGAGCTAATTCCACCTTACCTTTCCTTGTTTATGAGGGAAGACCTGAGGAGGATCTAGAGTATCCTCATTCAAATGTGTCAATGCAAGCATGATGTGCCTCTGCACCAGTAGCTTATCAAGAACATCTATTTAGGGGTGAGCCTCAAGTCAACACAGCCTCCCTCAATCGAGGGAAAGTTGTAATAGATCTCACGAACCCCCCTGAACAAGATAGATATCAGGGTAATAGTGCTAAGGCACTTAGACCTAATACAATTGATCAGATCAATCAGTTGGTAAAGAAGTATGCTGACCTCCAGGCCAAGTTTAATCAACTTAGGTCTGATAAACACCACCTAGATCTCTTAGAGTAGCGACAATAATTAGAGAAAGAAAGACTTGAATGACAAATTCAAGAGACTTTGCGTAATGGAGCTTCTACTCCAAATATGCGTAGATAGGAGGCTCACCCGAGGCAACCAAATTTCCAACAAGATAGGTCTCCTAGACCTAATCCAATGTTACCTCCTAGACCTCCTAGGCCTGAACAGAATGTATATGATAGGCCAAATATAGATCACCTTCAAGAGGCATTCGTTCCTCCTTGTAGGCCCATGCCTGAAACACCTTATGGGGCTTACGATGACTTGGAATAAAATGAGGATTATGTAGAAGCACCTTTTGGAGGTGTGGATGATGTCAATCAACCACCCCAACCTATGCTTAATATTCCTCATCCCCCTCTATGGGTTCAAAACAAAGAAGAGGAAATCAAATCCTCGGATGCGTATCAAGCTTTGCTTGAATGCTTAGAAACTATAGAAGGTAAGACAATAGGGAATGGGCTTCAAAAACCCACCTTGCATCAATTGAAGAGTCAACCACTACACCCATCCATTCCTTCCTCGATATACCCTGAGCATTTCAAAATGCCAAAATTGGATAGATTCAAGGGGGAAGAAGATGCTCAAGAGCACGTTACTAGATTTTTAAATCTGTGCTTTAGCATATAGGACAATGATACATTGCTCCTAAGAACTTTTCTAAGTACCCTCTCTGGTCCTGCCATTGAGTGGTTCAACCAACTTCCAAAACATAGCATCTACACATTTGAACAATTTGCTGATGCATTTTTGGAATATTTCGCCTTTAACACCAAAAGAAATGTGACATTAACTGACCTTATGAGGTTAAAGCAATACGATGATGAGTCGATTACTGATTATGGAAATAGGTGGTAGATACTTTTGGCTAAGCTACCCTACCTATTGCCAACATCTGAGTTAACTTGACTATTTTCAAAGAGTTTCTTAAAACCCATCTCTTTAATATTGCAACTTCAGCAATACCCCACCTTGGAAGAAGCTCTAGCATAGGCTAGAAATATAGAGGAAATAAAAATCCAAGAGGGAGAAATAGCCAAGCCTCGCAAAAAGGAGTGGACAAAGAATCCTAAAAATAGCTCGACACCTGCAAAGCCAGCAATGGTCAATCAAGTGGCCATAAATATCCCTGGGCCTACACAAGTGATGCCTCCTCAAAAGGTGAACTATCAGGCCCAACCTCCTCCTACGAGTTATAATAGTAATGGTCAAGTGAATCAGGGATAGAACCAACAACGTCGCTCTAAGAGATAATTTACTCCCTTCGTTGAATCCATGGATTCTCTATTCGATCAATTATGGGTTGCAAAAATGATTAATCTTCCAGATATCAAACCCATCGATCCAGATATAGGTAAACCCAAGCCTATGGGATGCCGAGAGGATCAATATTACAAATATCATCGACAAAGTGGCCATGATTTACCAACGTGCTATGGTTTTAAACACCTAGTACAAGACATGATTGAGAGGAATGAGCTTCAAGTAGATGCTCCACTAGCCCCTAAAAATCAGTAGATGGGTATATACAAGGACCCATTACCAACTCATGAGGTACAAGCAACACCTACTAAACCAATGAATGAGGTGAAGACAACACCCCCTTTGCAAGGGTATGTTGGGATGGTGAGTATTGTGACCAGGAACAAAAGATATCCAAGCCAAGTTGCACCACCTACAACTTTGAGTGATGTTCCAACTATGTCGTAACCTACACCACCTATAGTACAAGGCCTTCCACCTAGGCCAACATTAATAATAAAGAACAAGCTTGCATAGAGCTTGAGGATAACATCAATGAGATTGTCCATCTATGAGCTAATTCAACAATCCCCTCCGCATAGGGATGCTTTGATGGATATTCTAAAGTCAATAGAGTTGCAACCATAGGAGTCTAACTCCTTCATTGATTTTGTGGGTCATGTGCAATAGTGCAAGGAACCAGTAATAACATTTCATGAGCATGAGCTTAAGGAAATAGCAAGTGATGTGGTAGATCCTCCTTTGCACATCATTGCATGTGTAAATGATGTACCATACAAGAGAGTGCTCATAGACACTGGTTCCTCGAGTAATATCATCACAACTAAAGCATTAAAACACCTAGGATTGCCAGCATCTCATGTTGTTGCATCCACTTACACCCTTCGTGCATTCAATGATGCAATATGCTCCACCATCGGTACCATAGTCCTACCCATTCAGGTGGGGCACAAAACCATATCGACATTGTGTCATGTGTTGGAGGGTGAGATGGCCTATAACATATTGCTAGGTAGACCTTGGATATGGGATATGAAGTGTGTCCCATCCATTGCACATCAATGTCTCAAATACACTCATGAAGGGTAGGTGCACGTAGTCTCTATAGATCTAGAGCCCTTTAAGTACTGCAATATGGTGCAACAGATGCCAAGTCAACATTACCTTCGACTCATGTAGACTTTCGACTGAATGCACCTATTCAGGGTCTACCCATTTCACCATTACCTTCCATTTCACCATCTACATCTTCATCCATGCCATCCTCATCATTGGCAGCTTCAGAGATGCCTTCGACATCGTCAGATCCTCCATCGAGGAACATGTCGAAGAGGCCAATTGATGAGAGCCCACCTCTAGTTTCCACCATATCCATGAAAGAGATTCCTTGTTTAGTAAATGAGGAATCATCTCAAGAGGTTCACATTGAGTCACCTCAAGCCTCACTTCCATCTCATCCACCTTCGCCATCCCAGGTCATAGTGCATATGTCTAGTACAGGGATAGGAGAATATCTAGTGAGAAATGTCACAATGGTTCCATCTATAGAGACAATGCAAGATATGGGGTGACCTCATCTTCCCATAGGTAGCATCGTGCCTCTTGGTCTACCACCCAATCAAACTAATTTTATATATGGGGGTTTAGAGTATGGAGCCCTACCAATTCCTCAGAAAGAAGAAGATGATGAACCTTTTTCTGAGGATGTAAACTATCTGTCAAATCCAGATTATGCATTGTGGTATTTAGATCATTGTAATTGGCATGGTTTTGGTTTAGGCTTATATGAGTAGGGTACTCGTGTTCCATGTCAGCCCCAATATCAGCTACCTTATGATAAATCTGGGTTGGGACACAATAAGCCAGTACCATTGGATGTTCTCATAGATAGTCTAGAACACCTATGTCTAGGTTATCAGGATAAGCTTACACACGATCCATATGCCAATCCGAATCACGTTCATTCATTGGGAGATTATTTTCCCATAGACATGATAGATCAAGGGTTATCCAGTGATGTTGCTCAACCTCATGAAGTGGGGGAGAGCTCACATACCTTGAAATATGATAGTGAGGAAGAGGATCAAGGTCCTCCTCATGAATGGATGAGTGATGATGAAGATGACTATGGCATCGCACCCATAAACTATCCAAGCTCAGATGATGAACATGAGAGAGTGTTCCCCTTGGATGATGAGGATGAGTATTATCTTCGCATGTTATTCCCCATCCAAGGCCCTATCTGATGCCAACTTTTGTCACATGAAGAGCAAGCTCACCCTCTTCCACCATGACCACCACCATTCATTCCACTTCCACCAGAACCACCCCCATGAGTTATGAGACTACATCAGGTCTCTAGACCCACTCACCCTTGGATGGGAGATCATGTATCCATCAACATGATTTCCATAGATTTAACTACACCATTGAGAGATCTGAATAACCCATCAAAGTCATTGCATCTCAACCTTGAGGTAATTGACTTTGATCGGGGAGATTCTCCCCCATCGCCATCAGAGTATTGGCCTTGCGAGGAAATGTTACAACCATTTCAATTTTCTCCAAGAACTACTCAGGATGTTTTTCAAGCTGAGGTTGACCCTGAATTTCCTATGGATGAAGCAAACCCAACTGATGACATTCACTTGATTCCCACTCCACATCAGTTGGAAGATGGGTCTCATATGTCAATTGAGCCAATAATTGATAGGGATATCGGTACAGATCTCGATAATCCCCATATTATCAAGCTAGGAGAAGGTCTATCTCCAGTTGAACAAGATGATTTCACAAAAGCATTGAAAGAAAGGATAAAATCTTTTGCTTGGTCTTATAAAGACATGCCAGGACTAGACCCAAATCTAGTCACGCATAATCTTACACTGGACCCAAAGATCAAACCAGTTAAGCAAAAGTTGCGTAAGATGCACCCAACAGTAGCCTTAATGGTGAAATATGAATTGCAAAAGTTGTTGGATGCTGATTTCATCATCTCAGTAGACTATCCACCATGGGTTTCAAACATGGTACCCATCAAAAAACCTGATGGGAGGATTCACATTTGCACTGACTTTAGAGATCTCAACAAAGCGAGTCCTAAGGATGAGTTTCCCTTACCAAACATTGATGCATTGGTAGATGCTACAGTAGGACATGAAATGCTATCCCTTATGGATGGTTTCTCTAGATATAATCAAATTCGTATTAATCCAGAAGACCAACTAAAAATGGTGTTCACAATGCCTTGGGGGACATTCTGTTATAAGGTCATGCCTTTTGGCCTTAAGAACGCTGGCGCCACCTACCAACGAGCCATGACATATATCTTCCATGACTACATGCATAAGATTTTGGAAGATTACATGGATGACTTATTGGCAAAATCTCTATTGCACCATGAGCATGTCAATGTATTGTGCAAGGTTCTAGACCGCCTCATTGAGCATAATGTTAGGCTTAATCCCAAGAAGTGTGTATTCGGTGTCACATCTGGTAAACTCTTGGGATTCATAGTCTCTAAGCGAGGCATAGAAGTAGACCCAAATAAGGTCAAGGTAATCTTAGAAATGCCTCCCCCCACAACCATTAAGCAGCTACGCAGCTTGCAAGGAAAGGTCGCATCCATAAAATGCTTCATAGCGCAATTATCGGATAAGTGTCGACCCATGAATAGGTTGCTACACAAGGGGGTCTCATTTCATTGGGATGAGGAATGTCAAGATGCCTTTGATGAGATCAAGCAATACCTAGCTTCACCACCTGTATTGGCTCCTCCATGACCAGGAGTGTCATTCTATCTTTACATCTCAGCTACTGAGTTGGCATTGGGCACCATGTTGTCCCAAAAGAATGAATTTCATAAAGAATAGGCTACATATTATATTAGTCACACACTGGTTAGCTATGAAATAAAATATGCATACATTGAGAAGCTATGCTTAGCAGTGGTCTTTACCACCAAAAAGCTATGCCATTACATGCTCAATCATACCACGTATGTAATATCTAAGGAAAATCCATTGCGATACATGATGAGTCGAACATATCACAATAGTCGCACGATGAAATGGATAATGTTGTTGATGGAATTTGACCTAGAGTTCATTGGACAGAAATCAATCAAAGGATAGGTCATAGCCGATCAACTAGCAGAGGCTCCTCTCCAGGATGACCAACCTCTGAATGTAGAACTTCCCAATGATGGAGTGTTTCATATCTCAGAATCACCTGATTCTGCAGAGCCTGAGTCACAGGCGGACATAACTCTATTTTTCGATGGTTCTAAATGCGAGCAAGGGGGTGGCATAGGTATCATGTTTTTCACACCGCAAGGGGCTCCCATACCTCTTTCGTTTAAACTCGATTTCCCATGCACCAATAACAATGCCGAGTATGAAGCCCTCATCATAGGCCTTCAAATGACAATCGCCATGAAAATCACTAAGCTAAACATTTTTGGTGATTCCTTGCTCATAGTTAATCAGGTTAAAGGGATATTCCAGTGTAGGTGTCCCATATTGCAAGCCTATAAAGCCCTAGTGGATAAAATTCTGGTAAAGTTTGAGTGGTATGATATTGAGGCACTCCCTCATTCATCTAATCATTTTGCAGACACGATGGCCTCCTTAGGGTCGCTAATCCCGCAAAACCCTTCAGATGATATCATGACTATTCAAGTAAAAATGCTAGCACAATCTATGACTAAGCGTGATGAGCATAATGCCACACCAGATGTCCACATGATTCAGATTGAACCTTCACATGAATGGTTCTCTCAACTACACAATTATTTGAATAACGTCAATTGGGGGACTCTGTTCCCTCAAAATTCTTTTGATACTAGCACAATGCTATATCTCCAAGTTCATTCTCAATCAGCATTTGCACGAGATGAATGTCAAAAGGATTACGCGATTCATACAATTGAGGCTTCTTCAAAGCAAGATTGGGCCATACAAATTAAATATTATTTAAAACTAGGAAATATTCCACCTGGATTGTCGCATGCCGCAAAGCGAGCATTTAAGCAAAAGGTGGTGTTGAGTGTTAATTTTACCCAATTGTGAAATTACACTCTCCCTTAGGGTTTGGATACCAAAAACCTCTCTTGCAAATAAGTTAAACAAACAAATTCTCCAAGGTCTCCGCTATATTAGCATTTACATATATGTATTAGTAATCTCAATAAAGATATATCAATTCAAAGCTAGGAACACCTTAGTAATTGCAAGTAACTGTAAACAAGGGGGATATGTTGGTTTATTTTACCATGCTAATTTAATGATTGTTCATGAAACCAAAATGAAAGTAAATGTGAATTCGAAATGATGAATAGGCTCCTTAAATTTAGCTTCTTATCATGAAGATAAAGATAGCCTTTGATATGAATAATAAATTATTCCTCTTTGGTGAAATTAATTTTCACAAAGAGACAATAATTTATAGCCTTAAAATAATGGCTTTAAAATGTCATTTAATTATCCCTCTTTAATGAAATAATTTTCATAAAGAAAAATAATTTAATGCTTTAAAATAATAACCTTCAATGTAATGCTTGAATTGCCTCTCTTTGATAAAATCAGATTTTTTATGAAGAGAAGGCAATTTAATATTCCAAAATTGGTAGCTTATGAAGTCCCATTAAATTCACCTTCCTTTGATGAAATTGGATTTTTTCATAAAGAGAAGTTCATTTTATGCTTGCTAATGAAATATAAAACTGAAAAAATCAGATTGGCCTCAAAACGAAAAAAATGAAATTTCAAACTTTTAAAATTCGTAATAAAACAACAACTTTAAATAATTTTTTAAAATTTGAAATGACTCTGGAGCAAAAACATCCAAGTGTAAAATGGAACTTTGAAGTACACTCTACGTAGCCGTGCAATTGTTTTTGGATTATGAAATTATTTTACTTTTTATTTTAATGCCTGAAAATTAAAAAAAATCTACATAAATAAAGTTAGGAAAAAAAAATTAAAAACGAAAACAAAAAATGCTGCAACTTCAGATTTCTCCACAAACCCTATAGGCATGAATATTCTGCATAGAAAACCAGCATTAACGTTACCCTATTACGCAGTCAAACAATTAATGCGGTGCGAGCTTCTAAGGAAAAATAAGGTGCAATAAACTGGAAATAAACAAATTAACCATAACAACATGCATCAAATCTGCCATATCTCCATTATATTGCATCAAGAAAGGTATTCAATGATCACAAAATGTGCAAAAAATTACAGCCCCTAAATAGGCATAATGTGGAAAAAACAGTCCAACGATTGGCAAACAATCTTCAGAAATCTGGCCCTCCAACATGGTGCAGCCAACTCTAAAAAATCCAGCCTCTTTTCTGTGCATCACTCTGGTTTTTAAAATTTTGCAACCCCTCTAAAAAAAACTCTTTTGTTTTTTATCCTTTGGTTTGTTTCCCTCTTCGTTTGGCTTCCCAAATGTTTTCTTATGTTTTGGCTTTCAAATTCTTTCTTTCGTTATTTGTTTTTTCATTTCCTCTATTTATGTCCCAAGTAACGCTTTTGGTAGATGGGCAAAACCATGATAATTTTGTTTGTTCCCAACCCACACATAACCATTTCATTTGTTGATTGGCTCAGGGGTAATGCCTCTTAAAGATACGATTATCTTTATGACCATGCTGCGATATTATACCCATAGGTGTACTAAATATGACATTTCATTCCTTTTTATTTTGATCGTGTTCATACTTTAGGTCTTGTCCGTTATGTCAATGACGTGGCAAGAAATGATCTACTTATCATTTTAGTTATGTCCGACTACACCGCACAAAGCAACATGGGGCCCTCGTCATTACTAGGCTTATATTATTTAAAGATATGTTAAAAATAATTTTAAATTAAACATAGCCTCCCCACTGCCATATGACTTAGAGGCTATGGGTCCCCATCACTATGTGACCTGGACTTTACCCGTAAGAATAAAGTGTTGTCGATTCATCATTATTCAAACAACAATAAAATTCTATTGCACCCTTGAATGGCTACACATAATCCATACACTTGTGTGGGGTCTGCATCACCCAAAATTCCATTTTATGTCTCTGCTACTATTCTTCAAGTATCATTGCTTTCTGTTGGGCCTGAGTGTGCACCGACCATATCCACACTGCACCTCATATCCGTCACCTTTGCTCCTATTACTGATAAACTACGACTATGCCAATGAACCTTCCAAAATAGTCATTGAATGCTATTGTTGCTCTAAAATTGCTAAAAGAAAACTATTATGCACCCCACTATTATCGTGGGCATTTCTCTGCTGCTAAAACCTGCAACTTTCCAAATACTCCCACATTGTTTCGAAATGTTCCATACCAACAAAATTATCACTAGCATCAATCGGTCCATGAGCACCCAGTCTACCTACACACTGGGTAATTTACCACACCGCAAAATCCATCCTTCTTGTCGTTGCTATGCTTTCCCAACAGTGTCACGCTTGGCCCCTTTGCACTATTTTCTAGTTTGAAGATGTCCATAGCATATGCCTAATAATATCCAATTTCTCTTTGAATTTCATCATTGAGTGTTGGTTATGTCCTCAATGTGATAATCGTTGCACACTGTGCTTGTCATGTGGGTCTCGCATTCAAGTCAGTATCATCTGACAATATCTTTGTTGGAGCTCCCATTCATCATCCAACATCACTGTATGAAAACGTTCACTAGTGCACTCTCCATATTAGTTTAAGAAAACACCTATGTTCCCCATTGTGGTCTCTCTTCCACATTGTTACATCTATTTCCATGCGTGACTACATAACACTCCTCATATTGCAAGCGTCGCTGGGTACCCACGTAGCCCCCATGTAGGTTTCACCTTATCTTCCATGACTAGTCATTTGGTAACTGTTGTCGTTGTCAACATCTCATTGCTAGATTGTCATATACGACATATTTGTGCAATCAATAGTGCACAAGCTCGTGTCTATGCCGCATCAAGACACCCTCCATGTGGACTGAGTCATCTCTCGATATCCACATCCTACTACCGTTATTAGACATTGTGCACATCTACCGCTGGTTCAATAAATTTACCATTTGCCTCATCATTTGAACACATCAATGCATCACCACCCAGTGTTTGGCTACCCAAACACATGCTGTATTGATCTTCATTTTATTTTTTTGCCCATTAGCTTCTCGTAAGCTAAATGTCACTTTTGCTCTCACAATATGTTATGGAATAGTATGTTAATGCCACTCGTCGCCATTCTATCACCATATAATGCAACACTACTCATTTCTTTGGTCCATGTGAGTGCCATCTACCAGGTAGTTGTCCACCATGGTGTATATGCCATGTCCAATAATCTCCTCGTGGGCATTCATCCACTTGGACCCATAAACAAAACCTGCTTCCTTCATGACATCAAACGGCTAACATCCTCTATCTGTCTGAAACAACCGCGAGACCTGAATGCTGTACTCCGGTCCCAATCGCCATCTCTGGATCTACACATTGATGACTCATCCTAAAACTTGTTCACCTATGCTGACTCAGCATCCTCTTCCAACGCTTGTCGTCTCGACTGCACCGTGGGATCTTGTTGTGTCGTCGGGAGAAGCCCCTTTCAAACCTACAAAAAAAACCCGCACATAATTATGAGATAAAACATGAATGAATGGATAGATAAAATTAAATTTAATACTATGGGCTATGTCTAGAATAAAAATATTACATCATGTCGTTACTTTATAAAAGCCCACATAGAATGGTGCGTAACACACCCTACACTTTATTCTCATATCCTTTTGTTATTTCTTTATTTGCTTTTAATATATATATTATTTTTTTTATTTTTATTTTTCATCTTTTATTAATAAATATTATATATTATATACCAAAGTATATATATATAATAACAAACCAAAAATCATCGACAATAAAATATTGTCTACCAGAATTGACAATAACTATAAAATCCACAAAAAAATGAAAGCATTAGACACTTAAAACAAACCAAAAATATACAAATACCAAAAATTAAATTTCATAAAAGGTGGGTCCCCAATTTTGGGGTACGTTGTGGAGCAGCCACAACAAATGGCGAATTTGTTAGGAAATACTCCCGAGCATTTCGGTAAGAACCCAATATGAAACGAAAATACACAAAATCAGTGAAACAAAAATAATTTAGCAATGTCTCGAGAAGGTGGGGGTAAACAACTTCAGCATGAAAATAACTAATCCATCTACCTTTGCTCAGTGTGTGCAAAAGTGATTCATTCTCGCATTTCTGAAAATCCTCTAGATTCCATCATCCCTTTCTGCATTAGGCTATGAAGTACAACTCATGAAGTGAAGACTTTTATAGACAGATCCCCACTGCTAGTCAGGCATCTATAGCCCCGATGAGGATTATCTAACTCACCCGTGTGTTTGCTTAATGCTTTGCAAATCCCATATATCCTAGGTGTGTCTAGAATTTCAATGCTCATTCTCTCTCTTTTCTTATTTCTTTTTCTTTCTTTCTTCTCTCTTTTTTTTTTCCTTTTTTTTCTCTTTTCTTTTCTACTATTTTTTCTTTTCTTTTTTCTCTTTTTTTCTCTCTTTCTATGTATCAAATTTTGCCTAGCCAGGGCCCCATGACCAGTCAGGCGTCTATAGCCCCGATGGAGTTTTCCTGAACTAGATGATAAATTTCAATAAATCTGTTGCATAGTTTGTACCTATGAAACTATTGCAAAGCGTCAAGTCTCACTAAGGTTAGAAAGCCAACAAGTAGAGCATTTTAGATTTTTGCCTAGGGTTGCAAATCAAGATAACTTCATCCTTCTTACTTCTAAAAACACCATTTAATGTGTGTGGTTCCCATGTGGAGCTTTGGCTAATCTTTCATTGTTCCACTTTCCACCATTTTGGTCCCAAAATCTGAGCATGATCACCAAATAACTCATCCCCATTTTCTCGGGTTCATCAATTTTTAGATCAGGTACTCCAACCTATTAAATAAAGGAGCTTCAAAATTGAGCCAGAGACCAAAAGTTAGCGACCACGAAATATCACCTCAAAATAAGGGAACAACCCAAAACACAAAACTCAAAACACAAACCAAAACTATATACAAATGTACAATATGGTACAAGATGGTGCAAAGATTTGAACTATCACTTCCCTGGATCCCAAACATGATTAGCACATTTCAAAAGACATATAACATGATATGCATGCCAAATGTTGTAGGAATCCAACAAAAACAAGATTAGACCAAACAATGCAACAATATTCAACTTGCCTCTCTCACCCCACCAATTTGGTTTAGTTCCATTGACTGAATCCCTTCCAGGTGCTTTTAGCGAAAGTTTAAAATGATTAACATGGTGGTTATAGACAATATCGAAGATTTATGTGCATCTTCAATTGGACAACAGATGGCATAAACACATTATTCATGCCTACGATTCCACCATGTCAATTATAAAAATCACAATTCTATTCTTGATTTAGAATTAGGCTTTCCTTTTCAGATATGAGATCTTGCAAACAAGAGCCTATTTCTAAAATTTTTAAAGCCAAATCATTTTCTAAATTTGTAGGCCAATCAAATTTATGCAACCACTTGCAAGCATCTAGGATATTTATTAAATAAGGATCATCATAAGTTTGTATCCTAGATTCAATAATTAATTGATTATGGACTTGATTTAACACTTCAAGCATATCAACTTCCTTTTCATTCAACAAAGCATTATCATTAGTGGTGTGAGGAGAAATTAAGTCAAATTATTTATCAACCATGAATGGCATTTCATCATTGATAGCATTTGAATCCAACAAGCAATTAGGCAAACCTTCACCTGAAGTTTGAATGGTAGAACCCAAAAGGTGAGATTTTACCTTTTGCATATTCTCATTTGACAAACCTTTGTGAGCATTTGTAATATTTACCTTTTCTCTCATGACTTTCATCATCATCGAATGACCTGTTTATCAAAGACACCAAAATTAGGCACCCAATTAAAAATGCATCCATCCTTTTCAAACCATAAGTCTTGTCTATCTAGGGATGGGTCAACTAACACATCTCCATGATCGATCACTTGGGTTGTTTTAGATAACGTGAAATTTTCAATTGGATCATCAGTGATATCAAACCCAAACCATTCAGGTTCTAAAATTTCCTCATTTTGAGATGGCATAGACATTGTAGAACCAATAAGTGGATCAAGATTTTTAATTTCTTGTCCCTCAAATGGTTCTCCTTCTTTATCCATGGTTGTAGAATCCTTATCACTTTCCAAAATTTGATGAGATTCGAATCCCTCTTCCAAAACTTTCTCAAATTGTATAGGATTTGTAATATCCTCATGTGAGGAAGCAATCGTATTATCCTACATATCAATTGACACAAAAGGTTCATTAGGAGTTTTAGAGTGAGCATATTCTTCCCATTTCTTCCAAGAATCATAATAATCATCTTCCAAAATCAAGTTGTGATGCTCAATTACTTCTTCGTCATCTTCCGATTCATCAACATGTTTCTCATCCACTTCATCTTCACCTTCCTTAGATGGTTCAATTATTTCCAAAAGTGGGTTATTTCTTGAATTCAAATTTGTAAGGCTATCATAATCCAAATTGGTAACCCATGATTCAATTTTATCACACTTTGGAAGGTGTATGTTTTCTTGGCCATCAATTTCAACAATATCATCCAATGTATCTTTCGAGAACAAGTGGTGAAATTCTATTATGTCTTCGAATTCATTTATTGATTCTCTTTCAAGCTTACTTTCAACCACTTTTGATGACCTAGAGGCTTCTAAAAGGGGATCAATTTTTACATCTTGTTCCAAATAGTTACCCCAATCTTCCTTTGCGAGTAAACATGACCAAATCATATCCTGATGGGTTTGTTCATCCGAATCCTCGTTTGTGGGTAATGATTCTAAATCCTTTCTATCCCAAACAGAATGGTGATGATTTGATTCCAACTTCTTGTTACCCATCCATAGAATTTCTTCTCCAAAATATTCATGCTCTTCAGGACATTCTGAATAGGCATTTACTTCAATGTAAGTCACATCTAGACCTCTTCTATCATCTGAAGGAGCATAACATGAAATATCATTAAGATTAGCATCATGAATTTTCTTCCTAGGATGATTTGGATGCATACATTGATGTGCTCATTTTCGTAATGGAACCACATCTCTACTTACTTTCTTAACCAACTTCTTTCGATCTTTTATTTCTGCCACAAGCTCCTTGGGTTGGGTGGTAGAAGTAGTAGGATTAGTTGGATTGATATCAACATGTAAAGCCTGAACACTTGTTGCAATGGCTCCATGAGTGACCACATGATTCTCTAACCATGGAATGGTTGGATGGATAGATGTACTCGTATAAGCGCATGTGGGAGCATAAGTGGGTATGGTAGGATAAAATTGATTGTGGGGCAAAGCGTTTGACATCAAATTTTGTTGTGCCCATGCTTGGTTTACCATCGAGGTTTGATTGCAAGCCCCTAGTTGTCCTACCATAGGCAATTACTCCATCCCATAACCTTGTGGCCTTAATTTTTGATCTACAATCATAGCTTCCATGTAGGCCGAGGCAAGATTAGTGACCAAAGGATTTGTCCTAGTGAACATGGCAAGCAAGGGATCCAATGCCCCAAAGTATATTTGAAGAGCACCACTCTCCTCAATAGTATGGGGAGAAATCAATCTCGCATAGAGCTTTCAAAATCTCATGTTGAATGTTCTCAATGGCTCATTAGGCTCCCTCTTGCAAGAAGCAAATTGTTGATAAATCATGACAGGATCAATGGGTAACCTAAATTGATTGATAAAAGCAGTTTCTAATTGGGCCCAAGATGTAATAGAGCCAGTGGGTAAATTGATGTACCAATCATATGCCACCTCATCTAGGCTCCAAGGAAACAATCTACATGCCACATCCTCATGTTTGACATTCCATCTAACTAGGATATCCACATAGGACTGAATGTGCTCCTCGGCTAATATTATGCCATTGTGCTTAAACTTGGGTAAAAGCTTCTCTATGTTCTTGGGTAAGTCATGAGCATCTCCACTAATGTTCAAAGGATTACCATGCACCCCATACCACTTTCCAGTATTTGTAGCCATTAGTGAAACTCAAAGAATAACTTCAGAACCAATTTGTTAGTCAAATAATGATTTCTTACAAAGAAGCATGAAATGACTAACCAATCTCAAATGTTTAACATATGAATAATCATGTTAGCATCAACCAAGAGATATGTATCCATTAAACCATGAAATTGAAGAACATTCTCAAATTTGTAAAAATGTTAGCATTAATGCATCATCAAAAATAGAGAATGTTAGAATCAAATGAAAGTAATCAACCAAATCTCATTAGTCAAGACCGATGTTTTTAAATAAATATTTCAAGTAACATGAACAATTTAGCATCTAAATAGCAATAAAATAAATCAATTCATATCCTCCTAGCTCCCAAAGTGTTAAGTGCTAGAGGAAGCCAAAGATGCTAATCAAATGAACTTGAAATATTTAGCAATTCAAAAGCTTTCAAAATTATACCAAATCACATTATTCCTGTATGAACAATCCAAAAGCGTTAGATCAATGAATACCAATTCATGTCCTCCTTTTAGCACCACAATGTTAAGTGTTAAAAGAGGTCTAAATATAATAGTCAATAGGGCATGAAACATTCCACAATTTAAATCCCTATAGCATTTAAAATCACAATAAAATAAACCACATCATGCCCTCCTTCTAGCACCAAAATATTGAGTGTTAATTTTACCCAATTGTGAAATTACACTCTCCCTTAGGGTTTGGATCCCAAAACCCTCTCTTGCAAAGAAGTTAAACAAACAACTTCTCCAAGGTCTCCGCTATATTAGCATTTGCATATGTGTATTAGTAATCTCAATAAAGATATATCAATTCAATGCTAGGAACACCTTAGTGATTGCAAGTAATTGTAAACAAGGGGCATGTGTTGGTTTATTTTACCATGCTACTTTAATGATTGTTCATGAAACCAAAATAAAAGTAAATGTGAATTGGGGGGTGGGTTTTTTTTTTTTTGGGGGGTTGGGGGGGGTTTTTTTTCTTATAGGGTGTTTTAATTTTAATCTTTAAAAAAAAGAAAAGATAAAAATCTATACATGAATGTGAAAAATGATGAATAGGCTCCTTAAATGTAGCTTCTTATCATTGAAGATAAAGATAGCCTTTGCTATGAATAATAAATTATTCCTCTTTGGTGAAATTGATTTTCACAAAGAGACCATAATTTATAGCCTTGAAATAATGGCTTTAAAATGTCATTTAATTATCCCCCTTTAATGAAATACTTTTCATAAAGGAAAATAATTTAATGCTTCAAAATAATAACCTTCAATGTAATGCTTGAATTGCCTCTCTTTGATAAAATCAGAATTTTTATGAAGAGAAGGCAATTTAATATTCCAAAATTGGTAGCTTATGAAATGTCATTAAAATTCACCCTCCTTTGATGAAATTGGAGTTTTCATAAAGGGAAGTTCATTTTATGCTTGCAAATGAAATATAAAACTGAAAAAATCAGATTTGGCCTCAAAATGGAAAAAATGAAATTTTGAAATTTTAAAATCTGCAATAAAACAACAACTTTAAATAATTTTTTAAAATTCGAAATGACTCCGGAACAAAAACATCCAAGTGCAAAATGGAACTTTGAAGTACATTCTACGCAGCCATGCAATTATTTTTGGATTTTGAAATTTTTTTAATTTTTATTTTAATGTCTGAAAATTAAAAAAAATCTACAAAAATAAAGTTAGAAAAATAAAAAAAATGAAAAACAAAAATAGAAAATGTTGCAACTTCAGATTTCTCCACAAACCCTACAGGCATGAATATTCTGCACAAAAAACCAGCATTAAAGTTACCCTATTATGCAATCAAACAATTAATGCGGTGCAAGCTTCTAAGGAAAAATAAGGTGCAATAAACTGGAAATAAACAAATTAACCATAAAAAAATGCATCAAATCTGCCATATCTCCATTATATTGCATCAAGAAAGGTATTCAATGGTCACAAAATGTGCAGAAAATTACAGCCCCTAAATAGGCATAATGTGGGAAAAATAGTCCAGCGATTGGCAAACAATCTTCAGAAATTTGACCCTCCAACATGGTGCAACCAGCTCTCAAAAAATCCAACCTCTTTTCTGTGCATCTGGTTTTTAAAATTTTGCAACCCCTCTAAAAAAATGAAGTAAAAACTCTTCGTTTTTTGTTCTTTGGTTTGTTTCCCTCTTCGTTTGGCTTCCCAAATGTTTTCTTCTATTTTGGCTTTCAAATTATTTCTTTCATTCTTTGTTTTTTCCATTCCCTCTATTTACGTCCCAAGTAACACTTTTAGTAGATGGAAAAAACCATGAGAATTTCATTTGTTTCCAACCCACACATAACCATTTCATTTGTTGATTGGCTTGGGGGTAACACCTCTTAAAGATACATTTATCTTTATGACCATGTTGCGATATTATACCCATAGGCGTACTAAATATGACATTTCATTCCTTTTTATTTTTATCATGTTCATACTTTGGGTCTTATCCCTTATGTCAATGACATGGCAAGAAATGAGCTACTTGTCATTTGATTTATGTTTGATTACACCGCGCAAAGCAACATGGGGCCCTCGTCATTACTAGGCTTATCTTATTTAAAGATATGTTAAAAATAATTTTAAATTAAACATGGCCTCCCCACTGTCATACGACTTAGAGGCTATGGGTCCCCATCACTACGCCACCTGGAATTTATATGTCTAGATAACGTGCTGTCGATTCATCATTATTCGGACAACAGTAAAATTCCATTTTGCCCTTGAATGGCTACACACAGTCCATATACTTGTGTGGGGTCCGCATCACCCAAAATTCCATTTTATGTCTGTGCTGCTATTCTTCAAGTATAATTGCCTTATGTTGGGCTTAAGAGTGCACCAACCATATACAAACTGCACCTCATATCTATCACCTTTGCTTCTATTGCTGACAAACTGCAACTATGCCAATAAACCTTCTAGAATAATCATTGACTGCTATTGTTGCTCTGAAACTATTAAAAGAAAACTGTTACACACACCACTGTTAGTAGTCGTCGAAGTTTAGATTGGAATATTCAGGCCCTTATGGGTCAATGTTATTGGTCAAATTCCCAAGGCAACCCCTATTCTAACCACTTCATGAGCATTTCTCTGTTGCTAAAACCTGCAACTTTACAAATACTCCCACACTATTTTGAAACATTCCATACCAGCAAAATTATCTCCAGTGTTAGTCGACCCGCGAATGCCTAGTCTACCTACATGCTGGGTAATTTACCATACCGTCAAATCCATCCTTATTGTTGCTACTGTGCTTTCCCAACTGTGCCACGCTCGACCCCTTTGCACTATTTTCAGGTTTGAAGATGTCCATAGCATCTGCTTGATAATATCCAATTTATCTTTGAAGTTCACTATCAAGTGCTGGTTATGTCCTCATCGTGATAATTGCTGCACACTATGCTTGTCATGTGGGTCCCACATTTAGGTCAATTTCATTCGAAAATATCTTCATTGGAGCTCCCATTCGTCATTCGGTATCACTGTATGAAAACGTTCATTGGTGCACTATCCATATTGGTTTAAGAAAACTCTTGTGTTCCCCACTATGGTCTCTCTTCTACGCTGGTACATCTATATCCACGTGTGACTACATAACACTCCTTGCCTTGCAAGCGTTGTTGGATACCCATGTAGCCCCCATGTAGTTTTCACCTCATCTTCCACAACTAGTCACTTAGAAACTATTATCGTTGTCAACATCCCACTGCCAGATTACCATATGTGGTGTCTTTGTGCAATAAATAGTGCACAAGCTTGTGTCTGTGCTACATCAAGGTGTTCTTCATGTGGACTGAGTAATCTCTCAACATCCACATCCTACTGTCGTTATTAGAAATTGTGCATATCTACCATCGGTTCAATGAATTTACCATTCGCCTCATCATTCGAACACATCAATGCATCACCGGCCAGTTTTCGACTACCCAAAAACATATTGTATTGATCTTCATTTTATTTTATACCCATTCTCTTCCTGTAAGATGAATGTCACTTCTACTCTAACAATATGTAATGGAATAGTATGTTAATGCCGCTCGTCGCCATTCTATCACCGTATAATGCAACACTACTCATTTCTTTGGTCCATGTGAGTGCCATCTACCAGGTAGTTTTCCATCATGGTATCTATGCCACGTCCAATAATCTCCTCGTGGGTATTCATCCATTTGGACCCATAAACAAAACCTATTTTCTTCATGGCATCAAATGGCTAACATCCTCTATCTGTCTGAAACAACCGCGAGACCTAAATGCTGTACTCCAGTCCCAATTGCCATATCTGGATCTGCATGTTGACGACTCATCCTAAAACCTATTTACCTATGCCGACTTAGCATCCTTGTCCAACGCTTGTTGTCTCCACTGCATCGTAGGATCTTGCTGTGTCGTTGGGAGAAGCCCCTTTTGGACCTACAATAACAACCCGCACAAAATTATGAGATAAAACATGAATGAATGATAGATAAAATAAAATTTAATATTATGGGCTATGTCTAGAATAAAAACATTACATCATGCCATTACTTTCTAAAATCCCGTATAGAATGGGGTGTAACACACCTTGCGTTTTATTCTCATATCCTTTTGTTATTTCTTTATTTGCTTTTAATATATATATATTATTTTTTTATTCTTATTTTTCATATTTTATTAATAAATATTATATATTATATACCAAAGCATATATATAATAATATATTATTTATTTATTTTTTTTGAATTTACATGGTGGAAT
The DNA here is from genome assembly GCA_028583015.1 of Wollemia nobilis. Classification (NCBI taxonomy): domain Eukaryota; kingdom Viridiplantae; phylum Streptophyta; class Pinopsida; order Araucariales; family Araucariaceae; genus Wollemia; species Wollemia nobilis. The sequence continues at coordinate 1,066,223 of JAQPPZ010002203.1, read as the reverse complement.
TGGTAGCCGCCATGAATCCGGCAAGTTGTCCGACTTTTATGGCCGCCACAGTATTCTGTGCTATCCACCCCAGAAGCTACCACACAGATCTTCACGCAGTCGCCCCTATAACCACCATGCCACAATCATTTTAAACCTTTTACACCGTTGAAAGCACCAAGAAAGGGACAAGCGTTCAGTCCGGTGAGGCTCGAGATTTGAACCTTGGACCTTCGCCCCCCTTATGGGGTTTGGATGAACCAATTGGTCTACACCTTGGACCTTACTTGGGAATAATATATTATTTATTAGGACCCACAATTATATTCAATAATAATGAAAAAGGCTTTACATTATCGTTTTTTTTATATTTTCTTTTATGCATTAATTGAAACAAATAAAAATAAGAAAACCCAACACTTAACAATAAATCCAAAAATCGTCGGACTGAACGCTTGTCCCTTTCCTGGTGCTTTCAGTGGCGTAAAAGGTTTAAAATGATTGTGGCATGGTGGTTATAGGGGCGGACTACACGAAGATCTGTGTGGCAGCTTTTGGGGTGGACAACATAGAATACTGTGGCAGCCATAAAAGCTGGACAGCTTGCCCGGATTCGTGGCGGCTACCGATTCCACCATGTAAATTCAAAAAAAATAAAATAAAAAAAAAAACAATAAATCCAAACAACAACAATGACGATGAAAATCATCAACAACAATTTGACAAAACAAAATTTCCGACCAAAATTTGATGATAAAAATTGTCAACAATAAAATTGTCAACAAGAAACATCGTTGACAAGAAAAAGTCATCAACAAGAAAAAGTCGTTGACGATAAAATATCATCGACAAGAAAAAGTCATCAACGATAAAATATCTTCGACAAGAAAAATTCATCAATAATAAAATATCGTCGACAATAAAAAATCATCGATAATAAAAATCATCAACAATAAAATATTGTCTATCATAACTGACAATAACTGCAAAATCCTCAACAAAACGAAAGCATTAGACACTTAAAACAAACCACAAACATCCAAATACCAAAAATTAAATTTCATAAAGGGTGGGTCCCCAATTTTGGGGTACGCTGTGGAGAAGCCACAACAGGTGGTAAAGTATGTCTTATTAGGAGACATAATGTATTGTCGGAGCTATGAGGGTATCCTTCTTCGTTGCTTAGGCTCACATGAGTGAGTTTGGGCCATTGCCTAAGCACACGATGGTACATGTGGTGGTCACTTTAATGACATGGCCATCGCCAAGCGCATTCTTTGCATGGTATATTATTGGCCAACTTTAGAGAAATATTGTTACACTTATGTAAAAAAGTGCATGAAGTATCAACATCATGTAAATTTGACACATGTACCTTCACAAGTCTTACAATTGATTCAATCGGTTTGGCCGTATGCACAATGGGGGTTTGATTTAATTGGAAAAATCTCACTTGTCTCCTTAGGTTGACACATTTATAATAATGGCAACTAAGTGCTTCATAAAATGGTTGGAAGCAATTCCCCTTACCACTACAACTAGACCTCACATCGCAAAGTTCATGCTACATAACATCATATGTCGTTTTGGTATTCCATCCAAAATAATATTGGATAATGGAAAATCCTCCAAAAATAAGGGTGTGGATGCATTAACTACAAAGTATAAAATAAAGCATAACTTTTCCATACCCTATTATCCATAAGCCAATGGGCAAGTAGAGGCATCCAATAAGACAGTAGTAGCCATCTTGAAGAAAATTGTTAAGGAAAATAATAAATATTGGCATAATCAATTACCTCTTGCTCTTTGGGCCTATCGTACTAGCATTCAGATGCCCAATGGGGCAATCTATTTTCACTAGTGTATGGTGCTGAAGCTATCATGCCTTTAGAGTTAGAGATTCCATCGTTATGCATTTCTATGCAAGAATTCATCGATGATGATACCGCTAGGCAAGCTCGTTTAGATCAATTAATGTTGCTTGATGAATGACGTGTCAATGCTCTTGAGCATTTACGTGTTTATCAGGAATGTCTTAAGAGAGATTACAATATGAAAGTACACTAGAGAGACTTTCAAGTTGGTGATTTAGTTCAAAAAGAGAACCAAAAAATTCAAATTTACCATCCCATCTGCAAGATAAATTTACGACAAACTAGTTAGGTCCATTCATCATTACAAGTCATATTGGACCTATAAATTTTCGCTTAGCATCTATAGAAGGAAGTTAAGAGCCTAAACTAATGAATATTAGTCATATACAGTCTTTCCATGATTAGAGTACCATAAAATACTCCTAGGCGATCTATGACCATCTAGGTCAACTTAAAATACCCCTACCCAGTCTCTAACTATTCAGGTCAAACCAAAATGGTACTAGGTATTCTACAATTAAGCCCCAAAGGCATCTATAAGCTCTTTGGTCATCATAAAATGCCCCTAGATAGTCTACGACCATCTAGGTCAACCTAAAATACCCCTAGGCGGTCTATGACCATCTAGGTCAAACCAAAATGATCCTAGGAAGTCTAAAATTATCTAGGTCAACCTAGAAAGCCCCAAAGGTATCTATGAGACCTTTGGTCACCATAAAATATCCCTAGGTAGTCTATGACCATCTAGGTCAACCTAAAATACCCCTATATAGTCTAAGATCATCTAGGTCAACCTAAAATACCCCTAGGCAGTTTATGACCATCTAGGTCAAACCAAAATAATCCTAGGTAGTCTACGATTGTCTAAGTCAACCCAAAAAGCTCCAAATATATCTATAAGCTCTTTGGTCACCATAAAATATCCCTAGGCAGTCTATGACCATCTAGGTCAACCTAAAATGTCCCTATGTGGTCTATGACCATCTAGGTCAAACCAAAATGATCCTAGGTAGTCTATGATTGTCTAGGTCAAACCAAAAAGCCCCAAAGGTATCTACAAGCTCTTTGGTCACCATAAAATGCTCCTAGAAAGTCTATGATAATCTAGGTCAACCTAAAATACCCCTAGGTGATCTATTACCATCTAGATCAACCTAAAATATCCTTAGGTAGTTTATGACCATCTAGGTCAAACCAAAATGATCCTAGGTAGTCTACGATTATCTAGGTCAACCCAAAAAGTCCCAAAGATGTCTATAAGCCTTTTGGTCACCATAAAATACCCCTAAGTGGTCAATTACCATCTAGGTCAACTTAAAATTCCCCTAGGCAGTCTATGACCGTCTAGGTCAAACCAAAATGATCCTAGGCAGTCCACGATTATCTAAGTCAACCCAAAAATCCCCAAAGGTATCTATAAACTATTTGGTCATCATAAAATGCCCTTAAGTGGTCTATGACCATCTAGGTCAACCTAAAATGTCCCTAGGTAGTCTATGATCATCTAGGTCAAACCAAAATGATCCTAGGCAGTCTATAATTGTCTAAGTCAAACCAAAAATCCCAAAGGCATCTATAAGCCCTTTGGTCACCATAAAATACCTCTATATGGAATATGACCATCTAGGTCAACCTAAAATATGCCTAGGCGGTCTATGATCATCTAGGTAAAACAAAAATGATCCTAGGTAGTCTAACATTATCTAGGTCAAACCATAAAGCCCCAAAGGTATCTATAATCCCTTTAGTCACCATAAAATACCTCTAGTCAATCTATAACCATTTATATCAAAATAAAATACCCCTAGATAGTCTATGACCATCTAGGTCAAACCGAAATGCTTCTAAGTAGTTTATGATTGTCTAGGTTATTCCAAAAATCCCCAAAGGCATATATAAGCCCTTTGGTCACCATAAAATGCCCCTAGATATTCTATGACCATCTAGGTCAACCTAAAATACCCCTAGGCTATCTATGACCATCGATGTCAAACCAAAATGCTCCTAGCAAGTCTACGATTGTCTAGGTCAACCTAAAAAATCATAAAGGCATTTATAAGCCCTTTTGTCACCATAAAATTCTCCTAGGTGGTCTATGACCATCGAGGTCAAACCAAAATGCTCCTATGTAGTCTACAATTGTCTAGGTTAACCCAAAAAGCCCCAAAGGTGTCTATAAGCTCTTTTGTCACCATAAAATACCCCTAGAAAATCTATGGCCAAATAGGTCAAACCAAATTGCTCCTAGGTAGTCTATGATTATCTAGGTCAACCCAAAAATCCCCAAAGGCCTCTATAAGCTCTTTTGTCACCATAAAATATTCCTAGGTGTTCTATGACCATCGAGGTCAAACCAAAATGCTCCTAAGCAGTCTACGATTATCTAGGTCAACCCAAAAATCCCCAAAGGCATCTATAAACCCTTTGGTCACCATAAAATACCCCTAGGTGGTCTATGACCATCAAGGTCAAACCAAAATGCTCCTAGGTGTTCTACAATTATCTAGGTCAACCCAAAAAGCTCCAAAGTTATCTATAAACCCTTTAGTCACCTTAAAATACCCCTAGATGGTCTATGACCATCTAGGTCAAAAAAATGCTCCTATGTAGTCTATGATTGCCTAGGTCAACCCAAACTATCCCAAAGGTATCTATAAGCTCTTTTATCACCATAAAATATCCCTAGATAGTATATGACTATCGAGGTCAAACCAAAATACTCCTAGGTAGTCTACGATTATCTAGGTCAACCCAAATTGTTCCAAAGGCATATGTAAGCTCTTTGGTCACCATAAAATACCCCTAGGCAGTCTATGACCATCTAGGTCAAACCAAAATGCTCCTAGATAGCATACGATTGTCTAGGTCAATCCAAAATGCTCCAAAGGTGTCTATAAGCCCTTTGGTCACCATAAAATACCCCTAGGCAGTCTATGATCATTGACGTCAAACCAAAATGATCCTAGATAGTCTACAATTATCTAGGTCACTCCAAACTATCCCAAAGACATCTATAAGCCCTTTGGTCATCATAAAACACCCCTAGGTGGTATATGACCATATAGGTCAAACCAAAATACTCCTATATAGTCTATGATTGTCTAGGTTAACCCAAAAATCCCCAAAGGTGTCTATAAGCCCTTTGGTCACCATCAAATGCCCCTAGATGGTCTATGACTATCTAGGTCAACCTAAAATACTCCTAGGTGGTCTACGATCATCTAGGTCAATCTAAAATATCCCTAGGTGGTCTATGAGGCAATTATCCAAAAGAGAAAAATAAATAGTGATTATTATCACTTCACAATATGCAAAAAGAAACAATGGTTTTTACCATTAGCAAAAGCAAAATAAATAGTGGTTCTCACCACTACCAAAATCCCTTGCTCAAAAAAAAAAAATAAGAAACTCCCTTGAAAATTTCAAATTTAAAACAAAATAAGGGAGTCCTAAACTTGAATCCCTAGAATTCTTAGTATTAGAGAACCATAAGGTGATCCTCATTACAGGTTTGGTGGATAGCCTACCTGGCAATGGTTGTATCCTTACGCATGATGATATGTATGTCACATAAGAAATTTGCTTGTGTACAGAAGAATGTTTGCATGTGGATGAGTTAGCTTTTTGTAGCCTATATTACCTAGTGGTCTAATCCAACTAAGTACAAAACTCAGGATAATGAGACTCACAGGGTGATCTCTAGTACAAATGGGCTGAATCAATCCTATTTGGCACTAGGATAAATTTATGCGTTATCATAGTAATGAACTCACATGCACACACAAGGATAATGAATATCTTGGTCTTCATAAAAAAATATTTTATCTTTCAGGAGTCCTATATAGTCATTATACGACTTTTGATTAATCAACTAGGGTGTTTGAGTCTCGTGGAAAACCTCAAAAATTCTCTAATAGCAACAAATCATCTCATCAAATCATACACATTTTTCCTTATGAAATTTTATTTATTAAGTGGTGTTCATAAAATAGGATAGATACTAGATAAATATCAGCACTGATATTTATACGGCCATTGACTATTTTATGCATATATTTTAATTTATAGAAGCTTATAGGGAAATACCATACATCTCACATCATATCATTTCACATATGGATGCTTAAATAATTAATTCTTATGATAAGAGTTATCATTTTCATCCATGATTTTCATACATTATGTGGTGTCATCCATTAGATTGTTAAACACATATTACATTGAATTCCTTATGATTAAAGCATACATGTTCATTTACATTAGATCATCATCATATAAATAATGCATTACAAACATTGCATTCACCATATCATATCAACATAACTTAAGTGCATAAACAATTGAAATAATTTAAACATGCATTTAAAATTCACCATTGCATCCATATATGCATACATATTAGAGCATATACACATCTAGATCACAACATCTACTCATACATTTATCATCTAGCCAGTAAATTTCATAATAAATTACATACATATAACATATTCACATCATCAATAAGCATTACATCCATTAATTCATCCATAAAATCATAATACATAATGCATCTAATGGTCCAAAATCACACAATTGCAAATCACACAAACATTTTTAAACATAAATTGGGGAATTATTGGTATCAGACCTCCCCTAATCCACAATCAAACAATTAAGAAATCAACCTCCAAAAAGACCCAAAGGTATCCATAAACCCTTTGGTCACCCAACATGCCCCAACGACATCCACTAAGCCCATTGGTCATAATAAAAACATGTATAATCCAAATAAATAATTGATAACTCAATCATGGCTAAGTGCGTTCATGCATGAATCATTGCCAAATATAATCATGCACCCTCCTTGCTTGGGGCAAATAAGCAAAAGATCAAAAGTAGATTCAAGCAAACAGAGCAACTTGTATCCTAATTTCCACCAAGGCTAGGATTTGACTTAAGCTTATCTCCTAATCACCATCAAAGCTAGGATTTAACTTAATATTGTATCCTAATTGCCGTTAAGTCTAGGATTTGACTTAAGACTAATTGGTTAAGATTATCTCCTAATTGTCGTTAAGGCTAGGATTTGACTTAAGACTATTTTCTTAAGCTTGTATCCTAATTTCCGTTAAGGCTAGGATTTCACTTAAGCCTATTTTATTAATCTTGTCTCCTAATTACCATTAAGGCTAGGATTTGACTTAAGCCTATTTTCTTAAGCTTATCTCCTAATTTCCGCCAAGGCTAGGATTAGACTTAAGCTTGTTTGAGAGTATCCCAAAGACTACCAAAATCAAGTTCCTTAACTTGTAAAAGGCAATTATTCTAATATGTGCATAATTTACATGATTGAGACATATAGCATTGACTATATCAATTAAGAAATAAACACCAAATAAAATCCTATAAAAACAACTAAAGAAACCTCAAAAATAGGGTTCAAAACCCACTAAAACAAGGTAAAACTGGTCTAGAATTAGCAGGGATCAAGATTGAATCAAAAATATTTATGGACACTCTAAAAGTATTTATTTCACTCCCAAATAAGGCCTCTATGGCTGGAATTCTCCACAGAAATGAAGTTTTTAACCTTTTGCTTTAAAAAATGCTCATCAAAATAATAAAAAATCTGCTCAAAATAGGTATATAGTACCATGGGTTAAACAGATAGTTATCCCAATTCAGTCATATGTGTCAAGTGACTCATTTATTTATCATTGGTCATGACCTCATAGAATCATCTCTTGAGGGGTAGTCATTATAACGATTTCATAAATCAATTCAACACTAAAACACTCAAAAGTAAAATTTTCATACATTCAAAAGAATCTTTGCCAAAGATAAAATTTCAAGCCCATGCTGGGGAAAAAAATCATCATAAGCAAAAAAAATAGGGGTTGAGCTCCTTTAAGCCTTAGGAATTTACCCATGTAAAGGCTTACACGAACACAAGGCACCAAGACCTAGTATACCCTAAGCCCCTACAATTGTCACTACAGTGCAGATAAAAGGTATACCCAAAATTTAATCCTTCGACTATGTCAAAAGAAAGAATTACAAGAATGTATGCTATTTACACAATAGAGGCATATAAATTTGGTTAGGTTAATTAATAACCTCAATCATTTAACAATTTAGTCATCTATTTTTTCTCACCGCTTTGTTGCACATAGTGCATCCCAAAAAGGAGCATATGTAGACACTAAAATAATGTAAATTGGATAAGACTACCAATTCACCACTTGTGCCACTCTCATAGAAATTATATGTCCCCATTGGGTGACCCTCTAGGGTAAAATAAGGTTCCATAGCACTTTTGGGAAGGTTCCCATCAGTTTTGGGAGGTTTTGGGTCATATCTTTATGACCGTCCCACCTAGGGACGACCACTCATAACCGTCCTTGGGTGGGATGGTCCCTAAATAGACCATTCAAAAGTCAAAGGGATGGAGAAATAGAAATAAATTACTGCTATATTCTCCACCCAATCATCAAAAATTTATTTGGATGCGGTCATAGAGACTAGAAACTCCAAATTAGAGGCCCCAAATGGGCAACCTCTTCCACCATTGCATGGAAAATGTTTCGACAAGTGGCAGCACTTACCTTGCATGACAAAAATTACCCCTTTGCCCCAAATACTCTATTTTGTCTATAAATTGAGGTGTTCTCACCCCAATTAAAATAGAGAAGAGTTGAAGCATAGACCATGAAGTGCTACCTAATTCTACCCTCACTTTTGCTATCACATTTGCCCTCATATTTCCTTGAAATCCTCTTCATTCAAAGGCAATTTTAGGGGTATCCAAAATACAATAAATCCATTCCAAAACTAGTCAAATTCAAGAGTAATTTGACCATATTTTCTAACACAAAATTTAAAAGAGTTTTAGACTAGATCCCTTTGGAATTGGTGGTAAATTCCACTCAGATTGGTAACCATCCCACCTTGGGATGGTTAGCAGTGGGTAGTTTCACCTGGTAGGGATGGTTAGAAAAAAGCAAGAAATTTTGGTTGAATTACACCATAGATAATTTATAAATGTTTATATTAGCCCTTCATTCAATTTTGGTGAATTTTGGAGTTCTTTTGATGGGTCAATTAGAGGTTTTATGATTGCAGGTGTAGTTGTCCCTGTCAAGGATGGTCACTATTTTTGCTAATAATTTCCTCTTAATTCATGCTTAGATATTTACAAAACCATATATATAGTAGAATAGTAGGTTTGCAAGTCATTTGGAGTTGTTTAGATTTATTACAAACAAGTTTCATTGTTTCTAGATGCATGCTTTCTATGTTTTCCTAGATTTCAATCTATAAATGCATATGCTTTTAATCTGTTTCAATATCTTGTGTAGGTGCAGATATGCTATAAATGAGGGAGGATATAAGAGGCACATAAGGATATACCCAATACTAGCTCTCGAGTGTGGGTTAAGAGAAGAACATTGGAACATGCCATCAAGATTTTGAAAGGATTAGATCCTTTGTATTTTGAGTATGAAATGTATCAAAGAAAAGCCCTCAAAGGGGGATGTATTGTAACCATTGGAATCATTGAATAAATAAATACAAGGATAAATCCTCCTTATTTTATTGCACATTATTATTCATTTCAATAGATTACATATTTATGAACTTTTCCTTTGAACACTTTAACATGCTTTTATATTTCAATAAAGAACCCTATAGGCATGCCATAATTTTTGCTTCTTCAACTAGACCATATGACCAACCATCACTTTGCCTTGTACTACCTTCGATGCTTCCATTGGTATGGATTCATATTAGGCCAATATGAATAAGGGTTGCATATGCCAATCAACCCTCATGTCCAATCACGTATAGATAAATCCGGCATAGGGTATAACCCCACCGCCATCCATACATTAGAATATGAGCTCTAAGATTTATCTCTACATCCTTCCCCACTTTCGATACACACATTGGAAGAATATATTGATATGGACATCCTAGGGGATACCTCCTCACCTCACTCCACCATTACAATCCCTTGTGATTTATTTCAAGAGCCCTCCACATCTGACACCACATCGTTCTGTTATGTCAATGAGTTGAAAAACCAATTTGCTGCTCTATCCTTAAACATGCACTACCTAGAGCATGATGTAGCCTCTCCTCCACCATAATAAACATAATTATACACATTCTTGTCGATCCATTGATAGTTATATAGATCAGTTACTCGATCATCCTCCTCACCAGTAGTCTTACCCCCCCACTAAGTCTCTTAGAGTGCTCACAGATTGTTGAGCCACCATCACCAGATTCTTCACCACCATCATCTCCTTCAACATTAGTAAACATGGTTGAGGTGGACCTTTTTTCCCCCATTCGCTACACACATCCGCAAACCCGTGATGATACCCTGAATCCAAAATTCATAGATCTTGTGCATATCTCTCCCATACCAACACCCCAATATTTCTTACTTTTACCCCATGTCCTATGGGCTACAAATGCTCCTTCACCATCCCACAACCCCACATCCCTCAAATATATCACATGGATGTTTACCTATATGATGAATATGAAGTTATCAAGGCCATCGATGACCTCCATATTATTCTAGTTCTAAAGTAGTTGTGTGATGGTTCTCACATGCTTATTGAGGAAACCATTGATGTCTATTGGTAATGATCCCAAAACCCCTCACATAATTAAATTAGTCGTAAGCCTCTCACCTGATGAGTGCATTCTATTAACCAAATTCCTTTGCAGATACATCCAAGTTTTTGCATGGTCATACAAAGATATGCCAGGACTTGATCCCACCTTAGTAGTTCACAACCTCACATTTGATCAAAATGCCAAATTAGTAAGGCAAAAGTTACGATGCATGCACCCAAATATTGCATTATTAGTAAAATATAAGTTCCAAAAGATCTTAGATGTAGACTTCATAATACCCATAGACTATCCTGAATGGGTCTCTAACATGTTCCTTGTACCCAAGCCATCTAGCAAAGTTTGTGTATGCACAAAATTTCATGACTTAAATAAAGCTTATCCCAAAGACAAGTTCTCCCTACCTAACATTGAATCACTAATTGATTCCATTACGAGTCATGAGATGATTTCCCTCATGGATGGATTTTCAGGTTATAACCAAATCAGGATCAACCCTACCGATCAACACAAGATATCATTTACCACCCCCTTGGGGACATTCTACTACAAGGTCATGCCATTTGGCCTTAAAAATATTGGGGTAACCTACCAGTGCATAATGACCTACATATTCCATGATTACATGCACAAAAGTATGGAATAATACATAGATGAACTCATTTCTAAATCTAAGAAATATTCAAAACACCTTGACGATCTCCGCCAGATCTTTTACTGATTATTAGAGCACACCATTCGCTTGAATCCAAAGAAGTGTGTTTGGTGTTACTTCAGGTAAAACATTAGGATTCATTATCTCCCAATGAGGTATTGAAGTCAATCCATGTAAGGTAAAGGCCATTACTGAGATGCCCCCACCTACTACCCTAAAACAATTACAAAGCCTACAGGGTAAAATCACTTTCATTCATCGATTCATAGCACAACTATCAGACAAGTGCAAACCATTCAACCATATTTTACAAAAGGGAGTAATTTTAAAATGGGTCGATAAATACCAATAAGATTTTGATTTCATCAAAACTTACCTTAAATCACCACCAGTTATGTCACCCCACCATCTAGAGCTACTTCTAATCCTATATATTTTTGCCACAGATTTTATGCTTGGTACACTTCTAGCCCAAAAGAATGCACTTGAAAAATAGTAGTCCATATAATACATAAATCATACACTAGTCATATATGAAGTTAGATATGGGTACATGGAGAAGCTATGCCTACCCGTGGTATTCACCACCTAGAAAATACGCCACTACATGTTAAACCACACAGCTTTTGTCATCGCTTGAGACAATCCTCTGCATTAATGATGAACAAAAGTTATCATAACTCTTGCACAACCAAATAGATGATGCTTCTGATTAAAATTTGACCTAGATTTTATTTCCCAAAAGTGTAGGCAGCAAATCCTCCTACAAGAAGAGAAAGTGATCAAGGGATTTGCTCAATTTTGATAGTTTTGAAATTTTACCCAAATTTTGTAAACCGTAAAGGTAGGGGCAAACCATACAACTAGGAAGGCAAACCATATAAATAGGAAAGAAAACCATACAATGCAAAGGAAAACCATACAAGGTACACTGAAATTCAATGAAATGCATGAGAAATATAATTTCGGGATGAAATGATGCATAAGTTTACTAATTAAGATTTTAGACTTAGTAAAAGTCTAAATTTATGCATTCTGTTATGGATGGGTAGTTATAAATAACTAATTGCCTTAGGAACCACTTCGGAATAACCTAGGAAACATTATATAAGGCCCCATTTTCAAATTTGTAGGTCTGATTACTAGTAGGAATATTTTGAGTATTTATTGGTTATAATCCAGGGAGATAGTTTGTTAACATCCGAGTTATTGCAGTAGATTGATAGAAAAACCATGTTGTAATTGCATTGATGACATAATGGAATATAAATATGTTTGTTATAGGTTGTGTATGATTATAGCAATAATGGATAAGGACTCATGGTTGAATCTTGATGCATGTGTTTTTTGGTGAATGTTTGGGTTAGTTTTATGCATTGTTGCAACATATTGTAAAAAATCTAGCACTAGTGGAGTTTGAGGGTTAACATATGAGAATTAAAGTACTTAGTAAGATGTCATAAACCTTGATATATGATTTTTGAATGCATCCAGTAGAAATGAATCTCTCACATATACCATTCAGATGTTTTGCATGTTGTTGAGGAAGGATTAATTGACATATTAAACATTTACAAAATATACCTGAGAGATATTGGTCTAGTAGAGTATTTGATTTGGCATCTAGATGTACCTTCAGTTCGTTCAAATCGTACACTAGAGTTCATACAAATCATACAAAGAAAACTTACCCAATTTAGTAAACTAAGCAATGGAGATAAATTCATCCGATTTGGCAGTTAAAGGGAATCGAATTGAACGATTACAAAATTGTATACGATAGCCTTAAAAATTGAGTCTATCAGTTTGAATGAGTGCAAAAGCATGCAAAATTTTCCATTATATGATTTAGAATCATACAGTGTGTACCTTGAATTTCATACAAGCTATTCATTAGTCATACAAGGGTAGTTTGGAGGACCGTATGATTGTAATATTTGGTAATCGAGTGGAAAATTACATATTGATCATTTCAATCCCTAGAAAATCACCTCCTCACTAGGAATACTATACCCCTATGCTAAATTTGGTACCATTGCCTTATTGAATCTAGAATTTTTGTTAAAATGAGTCAAGTTGATAAAGTGTGAATACTACAAAACTGGAGGTGAATTATGGACACTAGTGTATGAAGTTGTAGGAGATAGGAAGTACAAGAGAATATTCAAATTAGAAGGAGAATGAGGATTTCTTAGAGAGAAAACATAAGTAACTCAGACCATAGTACTCAAGAACTAGAAATATAGCAAGTTTGGACATCTAAAGAAGGAGACTTTGAGGTATTATTGATAAATACATAATATGAGGAAATAGAACTGCCTAGCGTAGAGGTAAGGGTTGATACAAAAAAGTTCAAGAGGATGGAGAGTGGATGGTGACACCTGAGAAATCGATAGAAGGGTTGCAAGAGAGTGTAAATAATGGGAGTCAGGCACTAGAGCAATAGGTTATGAGGTCTTAGGAGGAAAGACCAAGACCATCTCCCTCACATCAGTGAATGAGATTATGAAGTAAATACGCATGAGAGTTTGGTCATTGAGTGGCGGGATAGAAAAAGATACCTCAAATTGAAACTTTTGATGATAATGAGAGTAAGACACCCCTAAGGAGGAATCATTCAGAGATTCCATGAGATACCTCAAGTGATAGTGATGACTCTTTGAAGATGGCTAACAAGGAAGCCAAACAGAGATGTCCACAATTTTCAAGTGAGGGTAAGGAAGACCCCACAAGGCACATAGGAACTTGCATAACCATTTGGAGAGAAAATGGAGTGGATAGAGCAGATGATCGGGTAACTTTATTTCCTACTACCTTGATAGGAGTGACAATTGATTGGTACCTGAAGAAAGAAAATATCATAGATTTTTAGACTTAGAACTAGATAAAGAAGAAGTTCATTGAAGAGTTTAGACCTTTGAAGGATGATGGAGACATTGTTATAGAACTTTCAATGATAAAGCAAAACTTCGATGAAGATGTGAAATCCTATAATCGTAAACTAAAACAATTAGTCGATAAGATGTAGATACCTTTGGTAGATGTTCTAGTAAAGTAGTGGTTTGTAGATGGATTGCTTCCAAAGTATAAGAAAAATATGAAGGCAGTACCATCAAAAACATATGAAGAAGTAGTGAAGCATGCAAAGAATTTTGATAGTGAATCAAAATAGATGTATACAAGAATTTTGTCTCACCCCAAGTCTAATGATTTAGATAGTGGATAATATGACACTATACAAAGTACAATAGCATACTTCTGTTAGGATTTTGATAAGATGATAAAGGAACAAAATATTAAACCTTATATGAATGACATTTGGTGCACAAAATGTAAGACAAAAGATCATACAAATATAAAGTGTCCAAGGAATGACTATTGCTACATCTATAATGTTATGAGACATGAGGTAATACTATATCTATATAATGCAAGAGTACATCCATAGGTATTTTCAATCCAGGAGTAGGAAGAGAAATTGAAGGCCTAAGGAAGCGGGCAACAAGCAACAAGTGGTGATTATAGAAACAACAGACAAGATGAAATATTGAACCATGGAAATTGATAAGGAGGGCAAATTTGATTGTAGTATGATTCAAAAGGAAGGACTATCATACAGTGTCATAATTTCTAGGAATGGGGGTATTTCATGAAAAATTATCCTTCACCTCAGAGGTAGGAAACACCGCAAGTAACCACTACACATATGTGTAGATGGTGTGGTCTAGGGAACCAAAAATAAGTGAATTTCCAAAAATAAGTTAGTTCAAGTAACCCATAGAACATCAGTTATCTAGACATTGAGGTTCCTCAAGTTAAAGAGGAAACCCAAGAAGTTTTAGCTATGACAAGAAATTAGGCTAAGAAAGATAAGTATCCAGAGCTTGCAAAGGAAAAGTAGCACTAGCAAGTTGCAAAAAAATATTGCAAGAAGAAACTAAGAATATTAAACGAGTAGAGTCAACAGCCAATAAGGAACTAAGAAAACCATCAGAACAGGAGACAATTGTGCAAAATCTAGCAGTACAAGTTTTGGATACCACAGTAGAAATTAAAGTATCGAACCTATTGGAAACTATTCCAGCATTGCAAAAAGAAATGGTGGAAGAAATACAATTGTAGAAGGTGATGGAAGTGTAGAGTCAACCGATTCAAGAGAAGGATCAGAAGGATAGATTCATGGATTCAACTATATTAATTATTGATGTAGAAAAGAAACCCGTATTAGTTCATATGGATATCCTAGGGCACAAATTGACATAAGTAATTATGTATGGAGGATCTAGTGTCAATGTGCTATGTGAAAGAACATGGCTAGAACTAGGTTCTCCATATTTATGGGCATCGAGCTTCTAATTATATGGTGCTGACCAAAAAACATCAAGATAAAGGGAGTCTTGATAGCACAACAAGTGGTGATAGCTGACAAAAAATTTGTCTTGTATTTCATTGTGATTACAATGCAGAAACCTACATACGATGTTCTCTTGGGGAGAGGTTGGCTATGAGTAGATTAATTACAATTGGGGAAAGAATCAAATAACTTTTAAAAAATGGTAGTATAAATATATGATTAAGCTAATAAAAAAGTTAGCGAGGATGTAGCCATGATAGATGAATAAAAAAATTCCTCAGGAGATGAAGGGCATGAACCTGATGGAGAAGGAATGTTGTATCTAAATGAATGTAGCAAAGATGAAGCCAGATCTGATAGTAGACTTATTCATTGGAAAATGGAGGAGTACAAAATTTATCAGACCAAATACCTCTGTATTGAGTTAGAGGAGATCAAGGAAAAAAGACAAACCGAAAGTTGGCCAAGAACCTAAGAAGGAAGTGAAAGAGAAATAGATATTTTCAAAAAGTTTTGTACAATATACAGTAGGATATGTGAATATTGGCGCAAGGCCAGCACACCCAAATAATATAGAGAAAGCAACAAGTGAATCAAAAAATATCAAATATGAAGGACCTCAGATAGTGGACATCAATCTAGGAATAGATAAGGAACCTAGGATGATTCACTGTGGTGATGATTGGAATCCTATACTAAAAGTAACAACTTTAAGATATTATTGGAATATAAGGATGTCTTTACATGGACATATAAGGACCTTAAAGGAGTAGCACTAGAATTGTATATCCACAATATTATACTAATGCTTGGAGCTCAACCTGTAAGAAGAGACCATATATAATGAACCCAAAGTATGCTGCATTAGTGAATGCAGAGATAGAAAATATACTTGAAGTAGGAATCATCTTCAGGTTGACAACTAGTGAATGGGTCTCACCTATAGTGATCACCTTGAAGAAGGAAGTAGAAAATATACGAATATGCATGCACTTTAGGAGTCTAAATACCATAACTATTAAGGATCCCTTCTTCATTTCCTTCATAGATTATATCTTGGAAGAAGTCATAGGATATGAGATTTATTCATTCTTGGATGGGTTATCGGGATACAATCATATCAGTATAGCTGAGGAGGATAAGCTGAAGACCACATTTATTGTGGAGAATGGTATCTATGCATACAAACGAATGCCATTCAGAATTTGTAATGCCCTAACTACATTTCAGTGTATCATACTGTATATATTTGATCAATTGGCAACAAAGAATTTTAAAGCATTTTTGGATGATTGGTCCATTTATGGGAAGATCAAGGAGCATCTTCCTACCCTTAGTGAATGTATGAGTAGGTGTAGAAATGCACAAATATCATTAAATCCAGGGAAACACTATTGGATGGTACCATATGGGAAACTGTTGGGACACATTATGTGCAGTGAAGGATTGAAGATAGACCCTGATAAGATCCATGTGATATTGCACATGGAAGAACCATTTGATGTAATTTCACTTAAAACCTTCCTTGGATCGATGGGTTACTATAGAAGATTTATCAAGAATTATGAACATGTATCCTACCCATTGGATTCCTTGATGAAAAATAATGTTTCTTTCAGATGGATGTAGAAGAACCAAGGAGCCTTCAAGGAGCTAAAGGTTAAGCTTGTGAGTAGTCCTATTTTGGTGTTCCCAAACTGGGATAAGGAATTACATGTCCATATTGATGCTTCAAAAATTTCAATTGGATGTGATTTAGCACAATAAGGGGCAGTTTAGGCTAGACTATCCCATTTTCTTTGCCAATCACCTTTTGTTAAGGCCAGAGAGAAATTATAGTACAATAGAAAGAGAAGCTTTGGGAATGGTATATGCAGTTTAGAATTTTAGGCATTACCTATTGGCAAATCCCGTTGCCTTCTATGTTGATCATAAAGCCCTGTTGTACTTAATATATAAGTTGGTGACACAACGATGAGTCAACAGGTGGCTCATCACCCTTCAAGAGTTTGTATTCCGAGTAGTGGTGAGGTCTAGTAAGAAGCACGTGATTGCAGACTAGTTGTATCTAATATGATCAGGAGAACCTACGGGAATAAAATTTCTTGATGAATTTCTATATGCAAAATTATTTTCCATCAATGTTGTTTTATCATGGTACAATTTGGTTGGCCAATATCTATCCATAGGAGAGTTTCCATAGAAAATGATGGCAATCGAGAAAAAGAAAGTAATAATGAAATCAAAACCTTTATAGATAATAGCAGAATTACTGTATAAAATAGGAAGTGATGGTATCTTAAGAAGATGTGTGATGGAAGAAGAAGTCAAAGCAACATTGAAAGAGGCTCACACAGGTTTAGCAAGAGGGCATATGGGACTAGATGCAACTGCTAGAAATATATTTCTATTAGGACTATGGTGGCCCACATTGTATAATGATGCAAAGGAGTATGTGAAAGCACGCGATACGTGCCAAAGATGAGGAAAGCCGATAAATAGGGACTTTATGCCCTTGCATCCATTGCAACCACAAGAGTTATTTGAACAGTGGGGATTGGAATTTGGAGGACCATTGAAGACATATCGGTGGAGGAAGTGTAGATACATTATTTATTTTTTTGTATTTACATGGTGGAATCGATAGCCGCCATGAATCCGGGCAGGCTGTCTAGCTTTTATGGCCACCATAGTATTCTATGTTGTCCGCCCCAAAAGCTGCCACATAGATCTTCGTGTAGTCCGCCCCTATAACCACCATGCCACAATCATTTTAAACCTTTTACGCTACTGAAAGCACCAAGAAAGGGACAAACATTTAGTTCGATGAGGCCCGAGATTTGAACCTTGGACCTCCACCCCCCTTATGGGGTTTGGATGAACCAATTGATCTACACCTCAGACCTTGTGTAGATACATTGTAGTAGTGATAAAATACTTGATAAAATGGGTTGAAGCAAGAGCATTATCGGATAACTCAACTAAAAGTACAATGAGATTTTTATATGAATAGATAATCACAAGGTTTGGTATTCTACTACAAATAAAAAGCGATCGAGGAGGATACTTTGTTAACGAGATTATCAGGATGCTGACCATAGAGTTCAAGATTTTGTATTCACTATCTAATCCGTACTATCCTAGAGAAAATGGCCAGGTGGAAGTAATAAATAAAGTCCTGGTATCTAATCTGTATAAAACCTATGGAATAGAGGGGGTAGATTGGGAGGAAAGGCTATCGTCCATTTTGTGGATATATACAAATTTTAAACCTACAACAAAACATACGCCTTTACAATTAATGTATGGATAGGAAGTAGTGGTTCCAGTGGAATTCTTGATACCAAGTTTGAGAGTTGCAGTAGAGCATCACTTGGGTGATCAAGAAAGTTTGGAAGAGTGACTGACAACACTGATAAAGTTAGACAAAATAAGAGTCATGGCATAATGGGTGATTGAGGTAGCTCAAAAAATATAAAAAGCGTTGCATGACAAATATTTGAGAAAGTTAGAACTTAGTCCAGGTGACTTGGTTCTAAAGTTTAATATGAAACGAGAAATCAAGCTCGATAAGCTGAAGATGTTATGGCTTAGTCCCTATAAAGTAGTTGAAGTAATGAATAATAGAGCAGTCAGGTTATAGAACTTGAATGGGAAAGAGGTACCTGATACTGTAAATGACTCAAAGTTAAAGCCTTATACGATACAATGCTTATTCATTTCTTTAGAAGAAATTGAATGACAAAGATGAGCGAAATCTCAAAACGAAGCTCAAAATGAGCCAGATCAATCAAAGGAGGAGCCTGACATAGGACTCGCACACTCATTTGCAAAAGGGGAGGAACCATGACCAACCATATAACAACAAGAGTTGGTACTTCAGCCTAGAGAAAGAAGAATATTATGAGTACATGTCATATTTACTGATGGAATCGAGCAAGTTGAAGAAGAATATGAAGAATGGATTCCTCTAAATAAAAGAGAATATCAGGAGATAGTACTATTATCCATGAATAGGATAAGGTAGGAAGAAGTAGCCCTAGTAAGTAGAAATAGGATGTATCCTTAGGTATAATGGAGGAAACTAACCCAATAAGTGGAAGGATGAAGGACACGACTAACAATATGATACGAAGATAGAGTGGACACATTTGAAATGGAAGTTTTAGAGGAAGACAAAAATGAGACTATTGATCAAGAATTAGGTAGACTTACTTCATTGGCTCAGATAGGGCTATTATAGTAGAGAATGTGATTATAGACTCAACAATTGCAAGAAGAATATCAAACGTTGCGAAGTCATAATGCAATGTTGAGAGAGCAAATTATCCAAGAATTGGATGGCACAATACGAAGTTTGGAGGAATAAAGGGTAGATAGGCTACAAGAGCTTTAAAGGGAACCTGAGGAGGTGGAAGGACTAACTCCAAGAAATAGTGGAGGGAATTATGGTGCAAGCACAAGATCATAGTTACCACAAAGTGATCCACCAATGGCAAATGAAGATGCAAATATGTTGTGGTGAGACATTGAAGAGTCAACTACATCACCTGAATCACAAGGTAATATATGATTAGATTTGAGTGAATCCAGTAACAAAGGAATGCCTTGGTTAGTAATGGAACCTAGTACAGGAAGTAGTGATGAAGATAATTATCCAAGAAACCCTTAGAACCCTCAAGGTAACTATGATCCCCCAACATGTACAACAACATAGTGACAAATAGGGAGACCACAAGGACATAAAACCAAACTTGAACCACAAGCATATATAATAGCCTATTGACAATTGAGAAGAAAAAGGAAATAAGTACAGATATTGGAGAGAATTATGAATCTACCAATCAATTTGGTAGAACAGAGGGAAGAGAATTAGAATCATTCAATCTCTAAGATGGACTTTTCTGACGCATATAGAGAGGTTTTGGTAACACCATCCCTACAAAGAAACTTTGAGGAAAGAATATTGAGATGTCACCTAGCACGTGCAGATCATAGAATTAGAGCATTGCAACAATTATAACAAAGTATAAGAATAAGCAGAAGTCCACTAGCCAACATTGAGTTGGTAGAGATAACTCCTAATACCTAAACAATGGGAGGAAAGAATAGGTAAAGACCCCTAAGGCTTAAGCCAGGAAAGCAGGGAGGTATTCAACTATAAAATGAATAAGGACAAGGTGATGTTAGAATCAAAGGAGGAAGAGGGCGAGGAAGGTTTCGACCCCTTACTCCTAGATGGCCAGGAGATACACCCTTAGCCTATATGAACTAGACAAGGAATCTATGAGGATTACCAAGAATTAGAGGAATATTACCAAATCTTGTAAGACAATGTACATGGGGACAACCATACTTAATATGATAAGGATCCCAATGAGTGATGGGTGGTAGAGGATTACTCTAGGAAAGGGAGGAATCACCATTAGCATAGAGAAACCCAATGTCAAGAGAAATAGGATGGGGGAAAAACTCATGTGGAAGAGGCCTTGCTGGTAGAGGAAGAGTGCACTTTGCATATGAAAGAAACCAGGGATAAATAAGAATATGGTCGCCAAGTCTGGAGCAAGAATTGATTCGAGGGGATAGGCGAAGAAGTCACTCGAATGATAGTAGAGTAGTAAGGACACCTCTACCAAGGGACCAATCACCTATGTGACAAGGATAAAGGATACCAGGTGAAGGTACTCCAGCTTGCAATTGTATAATTCTAAATTGTACACATGGAAGGGTAAGACCAAGAAATTCAGTAACATCACAAGTGGAGATGGATCAGCCTAGGGAACAAATATCGACAGGTGACACAACCACTCAGAATGTTACAGTTGAACCTCCAAGAGAAGAATTTGATGGGATTGTACAAGTGAATGTCATTGTATGATTTACAAGATGGTAAGTGTAAATAGATTAGGATTGAAAAAAAAAGAGAAAAAGAAAAAGAAAAAGAAAAAGAAAAATAAAAAGAAAAAGAAAAAGAAAAGAAAAATAAAGTACCTTAATTGTGAAAATAGCTCGAGACATAATTAATAAGGAAGTAGGCTGAAAACCGGAAATGACGGTCTCTTCAGAGAGAGAAAAATGAAAATTTCTCTAAGTATAAGATCGTACAAAGCAAAATGGAAGAGGAAAAAGGTATAATTATGAGATTGTACAAGTCAAATTGGAAAAAGAACATGGGAAACAATACAAAGAGTTAGGTTGTATGATTTTTATCATACATTGTACAATTTTGGCAATGTTGTACGATTTTAAACTACCCCATTTAATGTAGCATGCATGGGAAAAACTAGCTGTTGGAGGAAAAAGTGGAAAAAAGACAATTTTTTTCAAAAAGCATGCTGAGTTGTCAATCATCCATGTAAGAAGCAGGGAAAACATGAAAAGTGGCACAAATTATGATTAAATGGATTAGGGTTTAGTTAGGGTTTTGAGAAATACTTTAAATAGCAAGGCAAATTTATAATTTCCTTAAACCGTACAAAGAAGATTTGAATTTATTTCAGGAGGACGAAGGTGGAAAGCATGCAATTTAATGAAGGAGAATACATGTGTGGAAAAATTCATGAGAAACCTAAAATAATGATGATTCATTTCACGAAGGAGAAAAATTAGGGGTTGACTCCATGGAAGAAAAAATTTAAATTGCAGCTAGGAAGTTAGGAGGAATAGTAGTAGAAGTAAACCAAGTACAAACTAGGTGGTGAAAATATCTATGTCAAACACATAATGAGATCTTAATGCTGCCCAGAGATGGTTTACGAGGTCAACTTTTTGATTTGGAAATTTTGTTAATCCTTTGAAGTTGCAGTTTCTTCATAACTACATTTGAGTGCATGATTGAAAACCTCCGACGTATAAAAATTGTAGGATGAATTCTCCTTTGTTTGTGTTTAAAACTTATATGTTATATGCGTTAGTTTCTTTTAAAATATTTTTCTTCAATGGCCATGAAAGCATAGCAATGTTACATACTAAAGGTATGATAGATATAAAATTTGGCTAAAGACCCTTCCTACCTTTCTCCTTATCAAACATACCAATAATTCTTAGCATTTCCTTGGATTCTTAATGGATTTCCCATCCTTTTTTCAACAAGAGAACCAGACATTAGCTACGATTCGAAATGTGTTTGCTGTGATAAAGGGTTTTGAAGAACATGATAGGTAATTATTTTTATTTTCTTACCCAATGATGATGGTTGTTGGCTACCAAAATTCTAAGTTTAATCTAATTTGCAACAATTCTTCTTACAGGTAATAGAAAATATCTACCTGGCTACGTACCTATCTATGTCTGTCTATCTCTTTATTATGGATGTATAGGTTTGTTATTCTTAGGAATCATCGAGATGCGTAAACTTATAGATCCGTGGATCCAAATAGCGGTACGGCTACTATTTTAGATGTATGAATATGCCACATTATCTTCTGATTTGGGGTTTTAGGGTATGTTTAACCTAACACATAAAATTATAGGTCGTTCTATCCTCTACTTCTATCTATATCTATGCTTGGGTTTCTACAGATAGCTAGGAAATTCACCTCTCTTCTTTGAAAAGGATGGCAGCCATGACGAAGTATTGTCCTCTACAGTTGGGATGCTGAAGAATATGGAATGGTATCTATATATATTTCTCAACCATTTTTTCAAATCTAAATGGAAAACCTAGTCAAAAAACAATATTATCATATGCAAGGCATATGAAGTTTGTGATATCGTTGCAGACATATGAAGTTAATTATTGTATAATTTTATTTGTGGTGTGTTGTCGATAGGATCAACGAAGTGGGTTGAGCAGAATTTTGGCAAATTGGCTGCAAAAGCAGTGGCTTACCTGAATGTGGATTGTACAAATATGAAATAAATAACTATTTTAAGAAAAATATCAAAGTAGGGTTTCGCTAGCTTGAATTACTAGAGATTACATGCTCATCCTCCTCTCCCTTTCTACTAAACTATGGAGGCATTGTGAATGTTCATGCCAGAGATTTCATACCCATCCTCCTCTCCATTTATATTGCACTACGAAGGCATTGTGAATGTTCGCATAAGATATTTCATGCCCATCCTCCTATCCCTTTCTACTACACTGCAGAGGCATTGCGAAGGTTCACGCCAGATATTTTATGCCCATCCTACTATTCCTTTTTACTAAAATGTGGAGTCATTACAAATGTTCATGCCAAATATTTCATGCCCATCCTCCTCTCCCTTTCTATTGCACTACAAAGGCATTATGAATGTTCACCTCTGCGCTCTACTACTCACAGGTGGCATTCGAGTCATCCATCACCAAGATTCCTATTAGCATAAGCATCTTTTCAATGGCCATCTAATTCATTTATGGCCAAAGAATTCTTTTCTATTAACTTTTCCAGTCAAAAGGATGAAACTTGTGGCCAAAGAATTCTTTTCTGGTCAGAAGGACGAAAACAATTCAATTAAAATAAGATTTCTGCCACCTGCTCCCATTCGAATACATGTGGAATGCGACTTGATGATGTCGTTTTTGGTAGTTGGAGCTAACCAACATACAAGGGTGAAAGGATTTATGGGTGACTGAGCAAGCCTAACACCCACATTGGGATCCGTCCAAGCCTGTATAATACGTATTTATTTTTTGTAGTAATTTCTATCATTTTCATCAATTTTACAATTATATTTTGATGTTCGATTACACAACTCAACGAAGACCATATTTTAATTATTTTGACTTCTAGTACTTCATAAATTATAATATTTCAAAATTTAATTTTGAATTTAGGTTAATGGGTCTCTAAATTTAAGTTTCTCATTTAAAACATTCTTTAAAACCTATGTGTTCTTACCTCTCTAATTAACACATGTTCTATGACACACATGTTCTATAATTAACACATTTATGAGAAAGGATGTTTTAAATTTTTTTATGAAGATGGACCTAATCTGTGTCTTTAACTATTTGAAAAATATCTCAATGTACAACAATGTACAACCCAACACCTAACTTAATTTTAAAGGTCGACACTATGTTAAAGGGAAATCATGATGCTCATAAATATGTATAATGTAATCCCACCTTCTCATGGTTGTTATCATGCATAGTTGTCCTTTGGAGTTTCTAGGGGACTAAATATACCTTTAATTGAAATCCAAGATTAAAATATTGTGTCACTTCCTCATTATTGGTGGTTCTTTTAGACAAATGGTTCTAGTTATTGGTCGCTCTTTTAGACAAATGGTTCTAGTCTTTCGCTTTGAATATGACTGCCTTCCTACCCAATGGTTTACTTTAAAAGTAAGTTAACTACTTTATTTTTATTTTAAAAATAACTTAATTATTTTATTTTTATTTTATTTTATTCAGTTTAAGTTTAAAGTTGTTTTAAGTATCAAGGATCTAAATACATATCATGTTAAGTTATGGTTGTTAGAAAAATAAATCTAGCCATGCATACAAAAAGACCAAATGGAGGAAGTAGAAAATAAATTGTTTTTAATTTTTAATTTTTTTTAATTAATTATGATTTTAAAGATATTATACACGACGATAATGATGATAAGGATAAAATTATTTGTAAATAAATTCATAGTAAATTATAGTTTTAAAAAAATTATCAAATTATATAGATAGATAGGTATTAATGTGGAATGAAATTTCAATCATGTAATATACCACTAGACTTGTATCATCACATTAACTAGTTAGAAAGTAAGAGAAATATAGAAAATAAATAATAAAATTAACTATTTAAGATCTAAAAAAATACTTTCTTACATCTTTGAAAAGTTTCAGTTTAATTCATATTAATAAATTATTTGTAACTATTAGAAAAATCTAAATATATAAAAAATACATGAAAATATATACATATATATGAAAAATATTATCATAATAAAAATAAATTAATTTGTATCATAATTTTTTTAGAGCTATATATAAGGAAAAATTTGTTTATAATTTTTTGAATATTGATGCTAATGCATTAAGTTGAATATTATATATAATTTTAAGAAGTTAGTTGATGCCAATGCATAACCTAGAAAAAATATTTATAATTTTAAAAAACTTAATTGAACTAAATTACATTAGTATGATTGTAAAATTTTGATAATGTGATGCATGAGCATCCAGTGGTGTAAGAGTGATCATGCATCACCAAAAAAAAAAAAAAATTGTAACTGTTTAATTTTGTAAAACTAGTAAAACTAGTTTAACTTGTAGGAGATTTTTAAAGGTCTTAGAGGTTGAATTTGAGGATTTTCAATTAGACACAAGCCTTGGTACAAAGACCCAAATCTTACTTTGCTTAGTTTGTCTCGTGCCCTTTTTGAAAACATGTTGTAATAGTCAATCGGGTCAACGAGCGCGAAGTTATGACCTCGACAAGTTGCCCCCAAAATTTCAAATTTCAAACTCAGTTTTAGGTGGGAAAGGAGAAACAGGGTTAAATGGGGGAAATTTCGAATTTGTAATGAGTTAGTCTCTGTAAGCTCTATCTTTGGGGAATAGAATGCAAGAAATATTTGGCTCATTTGGCATTTTCTCTATATTTTTTGGATTGTATGTTCTTGTTTAATGCAACTCGTTTCATAATGTTATATAATTGTTCATATTTTTTTAATTGAAATTATATAAGTGTATATATTAAGCATTATTATTTTAAGAAAATAAACCTAGTTATCAAATCTATAAAAGTAGCTAAGTACATATTAAGCATTATTATTATTATTTTCAGGGTTATGCATAAGAGGTAGGACCCCCAAGGTACTTATAAAAAAATGGCGAAACTGTTTCAAAACGACGGTGAAACCTGTCGAACTGCATGTATGATGGGATGGCGAATGACTTTAATTTTTCTCAAAAAATTGGCAAAAAGGGCGAGTTTCAAAGTTTTTCTGGACCAGGCAAAAAAAATACCGGCTATGTTTAAAATATTGGCAAAAGCTTGGTTGCGAATTTCAGCCCGATAATGGAACGGATGCATAAATGATACGACATTGGACCAGATGCATTATATGGTTCGGAACCAAACTGGATGCATAATATAGTCTGGCCTTGAATGGGTTGCAAAATATGAAATGGTCTTGAGTCGGGTGCATAATAAGTACCAGTATCAGATTGGATGCATTTTTATGATTGACAATGTTTAAAATTTGGCTATTCGAGTAAGAGATATGATATGGCATCTAGTAAAGATAAGGATTGTAGCACGACGTAACTTATCGCTATTGACATTGTTAGGGGAAAACCCATGCAATATTGGCAAAGTTGATCCCACATAACTATCTATCCCACATAACTATTTATCCCACATGATTTAGTGCACTCTAATTTCAAAGCTTAAATAAGAAACTTCCTTCATAGTAAAGTAGGTGAAGATTTAAGAAAAGAAGGGTGGCCTCTTCTGGATGTAGTAGACAAGAAATCAACTACACTCATCAGGAAGAAGACCAACGTGTCTTGTATTGGATCTTGGCTTTTTATGACCATGAACCGGATGCATATAATATTATGGGTAAAGGATGGATGCATTTAATTGTACGATGATAACATGCTACTCGACGACCGACAACATGATGTATTCTGTGACAATCGTTTGCATATTATGTGTCGGATAACGACCAGATGCACAATATAAGCCAGACATTACCCTGGATGCATATTATATTCCAGGCAACGATCGGATGCATAATATGCATCTGGGATAATGCAGGATCATATTATGCATTTGGGCATTGCTCGAAGCATAATATGCATTCGGTATAGTGTCTGGATCAGATTCTACATCCGAGTAGTGTTCAGAGGTATATTATGTCCCAACGTTATCTCGGATGCATATTATGCATTCGGCCATTGCTCGGATGCATAATATGCTCCAGCATTAACTCGGGTGCATATTATGCATCTGACTGTTGCCTAGAATATAATATACATTCAGGATAACACCCAGATGCATAATATGCTCTGGCGTTATCTTGGATGCATATTATGCATCCGATCATTGCTTGAATGCATAATATGCTTTGGCATTAACCCAAGTACATATTATGCATCCGACCATTACCCGAAACATAATATGCATTTGGGATAATGCCTGATTCATGTTTTGGATCCGGGTGCTATTCGGATACATAATATGTTTCGGGTAACGGTCGGATGCATATTGTGTATCCGATATATTTCCAAAATATATTATGCATCCATTCATTGGACGAATGTATGCTTTGTTCCAGATGCATTGTTTGGGCTGAACCAGTTGCATAAAATGCTCCTGCCTCAAATCAAAATCATAGTTTAGTCCGACCGCCATCGTACTTCCATGTGTTTAATAATGCATGTCCTGTCCTACATGTCTAATACGATGTTCCCACATGTCAAATATGTTTCAAGTCTATAAAAGGGCATCAACAATCATTTTACCATTTTGTTTTTGCGACTACTACAAACATAGCTAACCTTTCTGATTGACCTTTTAGTTTCAATTCCAATCCTTTTTCTTCCACTTCCAACTACTTCTAATGGATACCCCTTCCACAATCGCACCAAAATTCAAGAATTTTGCATGCACTTTGATATCAGATCTCATGACAATGCCAGGGATGGACTTTCAGTGGCTCCATAATGTAGGTTTATCAACCCTCATTTTCATGCCATATTTTAGAACAAACAAAGTGCTCTTGTAGAATATTATCTCTAGTTATGACCACAATAGGGGTACTATAAGTATTAATCTACAAACTAAATATATTATTTTCAGTATCACCCCTGCAGATATTCATAGATTGATAGGTCTTCCATTTATTGGTTTTAATCAAGTGTCACCGAGATCACAACTTTCTCCAGATGACAAAGAACACCTTGATAACAATTACGGTCTTTCATCAAAATATTTGGCAGGTATAAATCTTGTTAAATGTATTTTATTAATTTTCAATGTTTTAAATTTCAAAATTGACATTGAATTTTTTTATGTATCTTCTAACGCCAAAACAAAAATAGGTTTAACGATTAGCGATGTTAACCATCAAAATTTGAAGGCCATTATCAAGTTTTTCCAGGATAGGCTTATTATGTTGGGAAGACCAGAAATTCCATTTTGGGAACTGTATTATATTGTTCAGTCTAAAAAAAATCAAAAGTTCGATTGGTGTACCTATATTTCAGATCAAGTCAGCACTGAGTTGCATGTGGTCCAACTTTCAACAGTCAAGACTCAGCCCCCCAAGACTCAGCCCATTGTGGGTAGTGTAAATTATCTTTTAGCTTTATATTTTGAGTCTTTTCATAATTTGTCAACTACTCCTATACCAACTATTATGCATTCAAAACTACATTCTATTGCCATGACACCAGAGGAATTAAGGGTAATAAATACATCATTTTCTTTGACATACTATTTTATAGTTTACTACATTCCTTTTTTAATTTTTTTCATCTATATGTAGGTGAAAGAAAAAATTTCAAGGACTAAACATATTGCTACCAATAGGGGTCACAGACTGGAGCAAACAGGTGATTCTGAAGATACAGGCTCTAAAGCAACACCTGTTACTATGCAGAGGTCACACAAACGTGCCAGGCAAGCAACTACTCATGGAGTTTCTCATACACCTAGATATGCATAAAATGTGCAAGCCAAATTTAGTGTGGCCAACCCCTCCCCTAATGCAGGACAATTGCAACACATTTCATCAGGTAAATCTATGATTCTATGTGTAGTTAATTAAAATTTAGATTTATTTTTATTTTAAGTAGAATTGTAACAAAATATTTTTGACTATTTTTAGTTGATTCTTGTGTTCAAGTAGTAACATCACAAGTTAGAGGGCATATACTGCCATCACCTTATCCACAAGCATCACACTCATCAGTTACACACAATCAACAACAGGGACAGTCACAGCCTCAGCCTATGCAAGGGCAAGTTAGTTTTGGAAAATGTTTATTTTCACAACCCACTTCACAAAGTTCTGGACGTGAGATTTCACAACCACAGAGATCACAAAGACCAGTAAAAAGTTTGGGGGGCATGGATTCTCTCAGTTTACATTTTATTCAAATTCATAGATACCTGAATGTTCTAGATAGGGATTGGAAAATATTCCACTTGATGAGGATTACATGATGTAGGGAGAGATTGAAGGCTTCAGGGCAACATATGTGCTTAAATATCTAGCACAAGAAGTCCCTATAGCTTAGCAGACATCAGAACCACCCACCCAAGGAGAAAACCCTCATCCTCAAGGTCTTCAAACTGAGGATGATGTTGTCAATTTTAATGCAAATATTTCATTGACAGCAAGTATCGAGTCAACAATTCAGGAGTTTGTTTTGAAAGTTGCAGGAGTTGAAAGAATGGGAATATCGGGCAAAGGTCCTTATTAGGGAAATTAATGCCTAATATAAAAATTATGAAAAAAAGGATTCTATTTATTCTTTAGTCAAATATGAACCTAAAAATCTTGATGGCTTGCTAAAACAGGCTACTTCAGGAATAGTTAAATCTTATTTTATTTATGAAGATGATGTATTAAATGTTGTTGTTGGTAGATTGGAGAATGTTAATGCTGAAGCCCAAGAATTTTACAACTTATGGGCTTCTGATAAGGATAGGGTTGCAGTTGCTGAGGTTGCAAAAGAATTGGTTGAGGTAAAAAAGTTATATATATTCCAATTTTCTATTGCATTTAAATTTTTATATTTCTTAAAAATTTGTAATAATTTCAATATATCCCTTTTGAATTAAGTTTTCAATTTTTTTGTAGTCAAATTTTGAAAACTTGAAAACACAGGTTAAGAGCATGGGTGTCAATATTCTTACAGCAAAATCATGTTTGATGAATCAATAGAAATGATAAAGAAAATGCAGTCAAAGATTTTAGAAAAAAATCATTTAAAAAAATACATCAGAGTGAAGCTGCATGAAGATCCGAAAAAGGTGCTTGATAAAATGAAAGAAAGGCTTCCAACAATACTTGAAGATCCAAAAAAAGAAGTTGCATGTGTGTCAAGTATTGTGAAAGTATGTGACAACCTTGTTAGAGTTGGAGCACTACCAAAAGAAACAGAAGTTGTTAAAGGAAAAGAAATGACAACTCCAAACACTAATGATGCATCCAAGCACCAATCAAAAGATTGAAATTTGAAAATGTTTTAAAAATACTGAAATATGTTATTTCTATTTGAAATTGGTATGTAATATTTGAGACTTGAGTTTGAAAATGTTTTCAAAAGACTGCATTATATTAATTTATGTTTGAATTTTTTTTGTTATATTTGATTTTACAAATGTTTGAACGATGTACAATATTTTTTTGAACTAGTTAATATGAAATTTTATGTTTGAAAATGTTTTAAAAAGACTGAAATATTTATTTTCGGTTTGAAAATGTTATATAGTATTTGAGTTAGAAAATGGTATGTAATATTTGGGTTTAAAGTATTTGAAAGATGTAATATATGTCTTTTTGAAATAGTTAATTTGTAGTTATGATGCACAAAATTTGGGTTTGAAAATGTTATGTAATATTTGAGTTTGAAAATGTTATCTAATATTTGAGTTTGAAAATGTTATCTAATATTTGAGAATTTCTGTTTGAAATTGGTATGTAATATTTGAGATATGAGTTGGAAAATGTTTAAAAAAATATTGCAATATATTAATTTCTATTTGAAAATGTTATGTTATATTTATGTTTACAAATGTTTGAATGACATAATATGTTTCTTTTTGAACTAGTTAATATGAAATATTCTGTTTGAAAATGTCATATAATTTCTGTTTGATAATGTTTTAAAAAGATTGTAATATCTAATTTCGGTTTGAAAGTGTAATGTAATATCTGAGTTTAAAAAGGTTATGTAATTTTTGCGTTTCAAAATGTTTGAACGATGTAATATAAATATTTTTAAACTAGTTAATTTGAATTTTTTTGTTTGAAAATGTTTTAAAAAAGACTACAATATCTAATTTTGGTTTGAAAAAGATATGATGCACATAATTTGGGTTTGAAAAATACTGCAATATCTAATATCTAATTCGTAGTTATGATGGAATATCTAGTTTTGTTTGAAAACATTTTAAAAAGACTACAATAGCTTATTTCGGTTTGAAAAAGTTATGATGCACATGAAAGTTATGAAAAAAATAATTCATTGAAATAATATAAATTTGGAACAATATTAAGAAATCTGCTATCAAACCAATTTGTGTTTATCATTGTCAATGAAATGAGATTTCAAATACTAAGACCCAAGAATAAAATTTTACAATCTACAAAAATGATTTAAGCCATGTAATTTTAAAGCAATAACGTGATTTAAAAAACAATTCCTTGAAATAATATAAATCTGGAACAATCTTCAGAAATCTGCTATTAAATCAATTTGTTATTATCATTGTCTATGAAATGAGAGTTGAAACACTAAGACCCAAACATACAATTTCAATTTGTTTGAAAACATTTTAAAAATACTGCAATAGCTTATTTCAGTTTGAAAAAAGTTATGATGCACATGAAAGTTATGAAAAAAATTATTTATTGAAATAATATAAATTTGGAACAATATTCAGAAATATGCTATCAAACCAATTTGTGTTTATCATTGTCAATGAAATGAGAGTTCAGACACTAAGACCCAAACATAAAATTTTACAATCTACAAAAATGATTTAAGCCATGTAATTTTAAAACAATAATATGATTTAAAACAACAATTCATTGAAATCATATAAATCTGGAACAATATTGAGAAATTTACTATCAAATCAGTTAGTGTTTATTATTATCAATGAAATCATGGAAAATTATCACTATGGAAGCTGAAACATATTAGCTTGTCCAGAATCATTATGAAGCATAGCAAAAATCTGTGTCTCCACCATATGATCACTGAAAGCATCATCATCGTCATTATCAATCGTATTCAATGTTCCTCTTCTGTCTACCAAGGAACTCTAGTATTCCAACGCCCTGTCATATGAAAATGTATCCAAATGATATGAGGACACATAAATTCTTAAACAATATTCTAAATTCTTGTCAAGTCTATTGCGGATTTTAGATTTAACAAAAGCAAGTGCACTGAAAACTCTTTCATTTTCGACTGACCCCAAAATCATTGTTTCACATAATTCATATAAATGAAAGTATTCACTTATAATATCTTTTAATACTGTGCTTGGATATAATTTTTTCCACAAATGTGTAGTGGAACCAATCTCATGGACACTTGACATAAGTGATGTTTGTAAAACCATTGTTCTTCCAAAATGCGATGATTGTTCTTTCAAAATTTCACTGTTGAGTATACCATTAATTGCTACACCATTGAATTCAACACTCTTACTAAAATGGTCAATGAAATTACCCATATATTTAATAAAAAAATAATTTGTAGAACTGTATTTAGTACAAGGCCCCCAAAACATGGGGTTAACCACACCCATGGAATCAAGCAACTCATCTCTCTGAAACCGTTCTCTTATCTCACCTATCAAATTTTTTGCTATATTTGATAAATTACTCTTTGTTTTCTATATTACAACATGAAATCTATTATGTGTTACTGGAACTTCTTCAAAATATTCCACAATAATACTTGATTGCCTTTCAAAATGATAAACATGTATCATATTTTCATGAACATTAATACAGAGATGATCATTGATGTCAAACTTTAAAAAGCTTTTTGGATTGTTCACATTTATCAATGTATTCCAACTATCAAATACAGGTTTTGTAAAATCTGCATTAGACACATATAATGAATCAAGAAGCATGCATATTTGTTTTCTCATCCTCATAAAATCAATGATATAGATAGATCTCTCTTGTGTAAGATTAATTAATCTGTTCATTTCTTTTAACATTGGAAGAATACCACATAATGTCAAAAGTGTTTCCAAGTCAGTTAAACAGAACAACATATATTTTGCCTTATAAACTATTATGCAATTGGCATTCATAAACCCTATCAGTGATTGATATTATGCCAAAACTCTCTAAGCAGGTTGAAACATTGAAATCCATCTTGTATCCACATCTTTTAAAAAAAATTTCCTTCTGTAACTCCTAGTGCAAATTACTAAAACTCTGCAAATCTTTTTGGACTTAATGAGAAATAAGAATGAATATCACGAACAAGGTTTTCAACTTTAGCAACATTTGAAAATGTGCTCACAATTTTATATGTAATATTTACTCTATGAGCCATACAGTGAATGCGGATCATATATGGTGCAACTGTGGTTTGGATTCGAACACACAGACCAGACCTGTGACCTTGCATAACAACAACTCCATCAGCTCCAACACAAATTAAATTTGTTGCAATGTATATAATATTCATTCCCGCAATATTCTTTAAACTTTTAACAACAACATTATAAATATTTTCTACATTTGAACTTTTCAACATCTTATGTATTCCTAAAAAAATAGGCCTTCTAACATGATTTTGAAATGTGTACACATGCATGCAAATCCAAGAAGTGTTATCCACAACTGTTACCTCATCAATAGAAAGTAAAATGAATTTGCCAAATTTTACTTGTTGCCTTAAGTCTTCTTTCTCAACCAAAGATAAACATTTTTTCATTTCCCAACCACTTCGGTCTGACCAATGAGAACTAGGAAGGTTTTGCACATTAAAAAGGCATAATAGCTTCTTATAATCAATAAAATCGGACATTGGTCTACCTTTCTTGAGAATATTGTAAACAATGAAACTGCTTACTTTTTGAAGCTAAAACAGTCTTCTGTAATTTGTCAAATTGGGCTCCAATTATTTCACCTTTCTCAACAAGATATTGTTGTTGCTTTAAGTGATTGTCATATTCTATAGCTTATCTTAAATGCATACATTCTGATGCATCCTTCCACTTAACTTCTTTACTAACTTTACCATTACTTTTTATAACTTTAACATAACATTTGCCAACATGTTTTTCAATTGTATCAATCTTGTTTTGAAGCCTATGATCCTTACCAAGTCTCCAACTGCAAATTTTGCATCTACATTATTTTTCATCATTTTGGTTATCCTCAGTCATGATAGGCTCAATCTAGGGAAATCATTCTGCCCATTCTTTCTTAAATCCCCTTCCAAGTAACCAAAGAGATGCTTTTATTTTTTTGGAATTTTTTGTTGAAGATTCAATTGACGCTTGTAACGATTTTGATTTATCACTTTCATTTTTAATTGTGATGTCATTTTGCATGTTGTCATCAGGTGTTTTTTAGATGTCATTTCTAAGGGGATTTTCAATGAAAGTCATCTCTTCTTGGGGAATATCTTAAAGTGGAGGCATATTAGGATCGACAGGGTATTCTGCATAATAGGATACCATAATATTTTTTATCACTATTGGATGAAAAAATTTACAAAAAAATATACAAATAGTCAATCAAACACATATTGGGAAGTAAAAAATATTTTGTACCTTGAATTTGCATAGATGTCATTGGCTCGTCGCATTTTGAAGTTTGGCTAAAATATTTGAGGATACTCTTTTTAGTAGAATATTTGGTGCCCTTCTTTCCATCACTGGGTGACAATTTACTAGTAACAAAAAAAAGTTAAAGATGGTGTATTTTCTAGAGGCCTTTAGATATTATTGTAAATAGAATAAATAATTGTTGGGTAGTAAATTATACATACTTTTTTCTAGCCATTATTTATTGTGATTTTATCAGTTTATGCCACTAGTTATTATTCTGGTGAAACACTCTAAAAGAGAAAAAGAGTATCAATATGTCAATAGAGAACCAAAGCATTTACTTATGTATAATATTAGCAATAAAAAAAGATCTTAATTAAAACTAAGAATCAAATAAAAATAGAGAAAACAAGGGAACAGACTCAACAGAGCAATGACAAAATAGAGAAAAATAAGGGAACATACTCAATAAAGCAATGACATTCAAAACCTGGAAAAATAACAAGCATAACATGGTAATATAAATAAAAGTAGAGAAGTGACAGAGAACCTGGTGCTAAAAGATATTTTGTCTATATGCAGAGATACTGGTTTTGGTCGCACGTAGACAATGATCCTAGTAAACATAGGTCTGCCCAAGTGCACGAAAGTGTTCGTATTCAGAAATGGTTTCATCCGGTTGCATAGAAGTGTTCGAATTTAGAAATAGTTCTGTTCAGTTGCACAGAAGTGTCTGAATTTAGAAATGGTTCCGCCTAGCTGCACGGAAGTGTCTGAGTTCAGAAATGGTTCTGTTCGGTTGCATAGAAGTGTCTAGATTTAGAAATGGTTCCGTTCAATTGCACAAAAGTGTTTGAATTCAAAAATAGTTTCAATGGCATAAAAGACCCGCTCGATTGCACGGTTGTATCTGAAAGCATAAAAAAATCTGTCTAGTTGCACGGTAGTGGCCGAAAATGTCCAGATGACTACATAATTAGTTTTTTCCAGCTGCAAAGTAGGACACTATTCTGATCGATTACAGAATTAGTTCCGTACTACTACAGAACAAGACACTGTTTCATTCGGTTGCTGAATTTGTTACGATCGATAGCATAAAAGGTTCGATGTTATGAAGAATTGTGTAGGTATTTTCCCTAGGGTGTTAATTATATATAGAGGTATACTTGGCGAGTTTGGCGGGATAATTTAGAAATTCTAAAATTTTAGGGCTAAAAGGGTACTTTATTTAGGCGGGATTACTTGCAAATTTTTTAAAATATTCGTGATACTCTCATCAAAGGACAGCTAACCGACACCAAAAATTTTGGCTACATGGCCGACATCTGGGTCTCAAAAATTTTGCGAATTTGAAAATAAACCTAGTTATATAAAATGGAAATCTATAAAAGTAGCTAAAATCTATATTGATCAATGTGTATCTTCAATCCCATTTGATATGAATCTAAATTTTCTAGACTTTTTACATGTGATCATAAGCCTTTGGACAAATATACTTTTAAAATTTCACTTGAGTATACTGAGAATCGAAAGAGTGTTAACACGTACATGTCAACATTGAGGGAACATATAATAACTTCCACATTGTTATATTTTGATGGTTTATAATAGAAACTTGTATCAAAGATTTATTTATTTCATTTTACTAACAAAAATTACTAATTTCCTTATATTTAAAAAAACATTAGAAAAACTATACTTTGAAAAATTACACTAAAAAATAAAATGTTTTGTTTACATATTTCAAATGATATCTCAACCAGACCTATGGAATCATTTTCTACGTCTTGATCTAATCTCGAACTTAATTCTTAATTTATAGATTTGATTTTTTTATTAGGGATGTGTGTGAAAGATATCTATTTATTAAAATAATAAATAGATTAAAACAGATTAATAATATTTTTAGATTAAAATGAAGTAGATATATTTTTTACGATAGGTATATTTTATTATGTTATCTTGAATGTATGTGTTTTATATTTTATTAGTTTTTTTATTTTTATATTTAATTGTTTTGTCATATTTTTCATACATTTTCTACATAGATATGTGGTATAAAGAATTTATAATGATTTATATTTGAAAACATTTAATTTACTTACATGAATCACACAATTTTTGTTTTGTTCTATCATCTATGAATTATAAGCATTAACAAGACAAACAAAGTAATTAACAATATGGTATTAACTTGCATGGTTACCATAAGGTATGGCTAAAGATAAGTAAACCATCAAGATATAACACTTATTCTTATAGTGGTTATATTTATAGTACAAGCCTCAATGTTATAATTGTTAATGAAACATTGTTTGCTCATATGTATGATGGGCCCAATCCTCCTTGTTGCTAATAAATGAACATCAATAACATGTCAAAGTCTGGTCCCTCGCAACTAGTCTCTAGGGAAACTAAATTGTAGAGAAGTCAAAATTCTAGCTAAGGATCCAATAACTAAGTTATTTTTAAATAATAATTTGTTCTTAATGAGATGCATGTTTTTGAAGATAGTAATTAACTTTTAAATACACATTTGATTTTAATAGCATTTTGATGAAGATGACTTTAAAGGTTAAAATATTTTAAAATATAGTAAGGTCATATAGAGTCTTGATTAAATTAAGATTATAATATATGAATGTGATATTTTTGGGACATGGTTTTACGTCCAAAAACCTATTTTTATCCTAACCACATTCTTAGGGTCATAAATTTGTACTTGGAATTTTGTTTTGATCCATCTACAATGATAAAATCACTTTTATACTTTTGAAAGCTTTATTACCTATTCAAAATCTTATAAAAGATAAAATTGTGTATGATGTACCCTTGGATGTCTATGATGTGATTTTAGGCTAACCATTTATATGAAGGAGGCATGGTGTTTATGAGTTTGTATCTCAAAGTGTCATCCTCACTAGTGATGGTTTATGTTTTTAAATACCATAGGTATCTTCTCCTACCTCTATTTCCTTAATTAGTGCTAAATAATACAGGAATATGATAGCCAAAATAATAAAGTTTAGTCTATTGATGATCAAGTCATAAAGTAGGAAGAACATTGTTACATATATCACAGACTTTGCATAGTCGAACCAGATAGATCAAAATCATAAAAAAATAGGATGACTTTTTCAAGTTGCCAATTGGGTTAAAATATTTGATTATAGACTTTGCCTTTGGATGCCTTAGACCTCCAAATAATTAGATCTTAGCTCCTTAGAAATTAGTGTAGACACCTAAAATACGTCATGTTTAGAATACTACTCATATGGGCACACCCGTAGATCATATGATTGATTTTGGATCTTTCTAAGAGTTAGCAGTGGTCCTAACCACTCACAAGAGGTAGTTCTAGCCCATTCAGTCTTGATCGCTATTGACCAGAGTGATAACTAATCTTGGCTGCTAAAGATCAGAGCAGTCATCGCTAGTCATTGCTAATAACAATGGCTAGCACTGAAACACATAATGGTCATGAGGGAGGTCTCAAATCATGGGTGGTGATGATAGTTGCATGGATTGCAAAGGGGTTTCAGTGTGGAACTCCTAGAGTTTCTCCTAACTATCATTTCAATCCTAATTTGTGATTGAACTTTCCCTATTTGATAATTAGTTTGCATGTAAATCTGGATCTTAGCTTTCTCAGGAAGCCAAGATCTAGATCTGGATCTGGATTCAAGAATTCTAGATATGTAGACTTCAAAGAAGATGAAAATATATAGAGAATTTAAATTTTACACAGTGGAGCCCTGGTAGATAGAAGAGTGAATCCATGCCCCTCTGAGGAGTAGTGAAGCGTTGTCCGATTGAGAAAATACCATGCACTCGTATTTAGATCAACCTATACTTCAATGCTAACCAGTGTAAATACATAAAGGTGACCCTTGGACATCAATTTAGATAAGAGATCGACTACCATAGCCAATGGATCTTGAGGTAAACCCTATAGTTTAGCTATTTCTATCTTCAACAATGACCTATAGTCATAGTTGCTCTGAGCAGTAGCGACCAGGGTCTGAGGTGTCATTTCCTAGGTTTTAGCATAGATCTGCATTACTTTTTGCCTTGTTACTTAGTTTTAGCATAGATATGATTTCTTTAATGCATTTACACTATTATTTTTGAGTTTTTTGTGCATTTATCATTTAGTATTACTATATTTTGATCTTATTATGCTTATATATCATGTTTTTAGATCTACTAATAAAGCCTCATCATGAGA
Source organism: Wollemia nobilis (assembly GCA_028583015.1). Lineage (NCBI taxonomy): Eukaryota > Viridiplantae > Streptophyta > Pinopsida > Araucariales > Araucariaceae > Wollemia > Wollemia nobilis. The sequence continues at coordinate 1,027,075 of JAQPPZ010002203.1, read as the reverse complement.
GGCTACCCATGCTACTGATCATTTATTGTTGTTTCTTGCATGCAAGGTACACGTTTCCAAGGCCAAGTTAGAGTATCCAAAGCATCATATCCCTCTAGACAAGAGAAGGAGGAGGCATCAATAAGACCTCATACAAGTTTGTGTATGAGATCGGGAGGCCTGCAGAGTGTACCATCCCCTTACGGGGGATATTTTTTACTATTCTACTTGTATTTCATTGTATCAAACTGGGTATCCCTTAGAGGGATTGATATGTAATCGGGATCCATATGAATAAATAAAAGATGCTTCTTACATTTGTCATTTTTATGTTATCTATAATTTTATGGTCCTTTATTTTGATGTTATTATGCAAGTAGAATTAGGTGAGTACCTCCTAGCATCGTACATATGGCGATCACGATGGGATTCCCACCTGGATTTTTATTTTTAGTCAATTTACTGATGTTTTTATGTATTTTCTGTGTGAAGGTCTATCCACTCTGATCGAAAATGACTAGTAGATAGATGCTACTTTTGAAGACAATAGCTAGCAGTGATTTCTTTGAGTGACAATGACCAACAAAAAATCAGACACAAGGGCCAGCCTGCACTTCATCGAACAAGGATTTTAGGTTGGGGCAACTCTTTGATTTTTTATTTTTCTCTATCTATAATTTTTTTGCATAAAATAGTAAGGAAAATAAAATTTTAGTTAAGAAAACATAGAAACATATTAAAATAAAAATGCATTTAAGCTCTTTGATTTTCTTAGTTTTCTTGTAGTCATTGCTAGAAACAAAAAACCTCTATTTTCAGGTCTGACCTAGTCTCCAGTGGTCTAGGTTTTGCTTGTTTAGCTTGCTTGCATGGGGCCCAGCTAGAGACCATTATTTCACAAAGTTGAAGTGCATTTTTTGAAAGTCATTTAAATTAGTTAAACATACATTTTTTCAAGATAAAACGTTCCTTTTAGGGATATAAGGAAATATCATGAGTGCTTCTTGATGCATAGTTTTTCATTGTATAAAAATCTAAAAAGAAAACTCACACACACCACGATTCACCTAAAAGCTAGTGAGTTGGAAGGCATGACCAACCACTAGTAGATATCAATGAGGTGGATTTCATCTCCACCTATTGTCTCAAACAAGGTTATGCATAAGGGGTTGGACCTAAAATGTACTTGTAGAAAATTGGCGAATCCGTTTCGAAACCATGGTGAATCTTGACAAACCTCATGTCGAAGGAAATGGTGAATTACCTTATATTGTAAAAAAAATTGTAAAAATTTGGTAAGTTGAATGTTTTTTTTGTTTCGTCAAACTAGGTGCGAAACACGATCCAGGCTTGAACTAGGTGCAAAAAAAAAATTGATCTCATATTGGGTGCAAAAAGAGACCCGGGCTCAGATCGGGTGTAAAATGCAAACAGTTTATGGTGTAGACATGTAGATGGATTGATTGAAGAATTGATGTCGAAGTGGGTGCAAAAATATAGACGGACCAGATGCAATATTGAAGACAGTTCGGGTATAGAAATACAAATAGATCAGGTGAAGGATTAAGGATAATCCCGGGTGAAGAATTATATATGAACTATTTGGGGTATTGTAGATGGGCCAAGTGAAAAATTATATATGGACCAAGTGAAATATTATAGATAGATCAACTACATAAATAAAGATGGATTGGGTGAAGTTTAATAAACAGGTCGATTGTAGCAATGTAGATGGACCAGATGCAAAAATAAAGACGGCTCGATTGCACAAAATGCAAATGGATAGGGTGCATTAATACAGATTGGTCAGGTGTAGTACTTCAAACAACCTAGGTATAGTAATACAGATAAAAATCACCACACGAATGCCCACTAACATGCTACCACATGTCCACCCCACACGCATATCCAATAACATGCTGCCATGTATCCACCCCACTCACTCTTATCTATAAAAAGACATCAAGAGTTATTTTTAAAAACTTTTTTCCACTGCACAAGATCAGAGTGAAGCTGCTATCACTTCACTTCCCCAAGAGACCATTACCCCACACCTTTCTAGAGCGATGGTGACCATGACGGCAAAAAAAAATAGTATTCAAAAATTAAAGTTGTATCACTTTTCAAGAGTACTTAGATGGGATAGATCAATATGGCTTTGACCACACATGGGTTCAGAATGCAGATTTTGGAGGTTTGGCTTCATGCCCCAATTCATAACAGATAAATTAGTTCTACACAACATAATCGATGCTTACGATAATGACCTTGGGGCCATTACTTTGTCCACATAAAATCAAAAAAATTATTTTACTACAAAACCTTCAGATATCCAGATTTTTATAGGACTTCCACAGAAGGGTCTCACTGTAGAATCACAGAAGCTTCTTTTGTAATATAATTACAAGGCTTTCTTTGCGGAGAATTTCAACATTTCTTCAAAATTGTTGTCAGGTATAATTCTCTTCAGTTAATTATCTTATATTTTAAAATTTAAAATTTATTGTCACATAATTGTTTTTTGTAGCCTCTACGATGAAGTCCAAGAGAGGGTTAACCAATAACTTTGTTTCGAATGATGATTTCAAGGTAATTCTTGATTTTTTCCAATAAATATTATTTCTACTTGGAATATCAAAAATTCCATTATGGTCGTTGATATATATGGTTCATTTTATCGTACCATGAGAGATTCGATTGGTGTACATATATTTATGATCAAACCAGATCAGAACTCTATACTGTTCAGACTAACCAATCAGACAAACCTCTCATAGTTGCTTCGATAAATTTTATTTTAGCTCTTTATTATGAAAGTTGTCATATTTTGTAGGAAACTAGCTCACCAAATATTTTGCACAGTAAATTACAAAGCATTTATATGACTATCGAAGAGTTGAAGGTAATTATTCTATTTTTCACCAATAGTAATTTTTATATTTTAAGATGTTTTTAATTTATGTTTTAACTTTTTTTTGCATCTCAATGGAGAGTAAGGTATCCATCGCACAGGAAAAGAAGGATGTTGGTGTTAAAATTCACATGCCATAGGATTGTGGTGATTCATAAAGGACAATGATTGACTTTCAACCATAAAGCCTTTATAAACGACAGAAGCCAGCTTCTTCTCCCGCTTCTCATCAATATGTGCAATCAAATGCCATGGAAGGTGAATCCAATTATGTCGCACCAATGATGGGTAAGTTTACTATTTCAAAATTTTGTTGATTCACTACCATTTATGTTTAGTTGAAATTATATCTATTTTTCATTTTTTGCTGTGTTTTTTAATTTTATGCAAAACCACCACAAACACTCGCACCCAGTGGTCTCCACAGGCTAAAGGGCAACACAAGATCTATTCGTCGGGTATGTGAGTTTTTTAATTTTTAATTATAAATTTTATCTCCTTTAATTTTATTTAATAATACATTATTATAATATATTTAGGCTCCTCCCCACAATTTAATGAAATAAGGAAGAAAATGATGCCACCACCACCACCACTAGGTCCACCACCACCATGTCCAACACCACCACATCCACCACTACCACTAGGTCCATCACCACCACCAGGTCCATCACCACCAGCATGGTAAAAATTTATGCCAAGTCAAATTGCTAAAAATATCTTCATAGATCGAGATCATGGGGGGACCCACACAATCGCATACATAGGCATTTGCATTTCCAGCTTTGTCATTTTTAGCAACTAGCATTTATTTGAAGGATGTTTCAGCCTCTGATTTAGATGTGCTAGAATTTGATCATGATTATCTTCTACAAGGAAACATTGAAGGGTTAAAAGTGTCATATATGGTAAATTTGCAACCAAAACCAGAAGCTCAGATAATTTTATCATCACTTTCTGACACCTTTGATTTTAATCTTGAGGATGAAGAAGTTATAGTTTCTGAAGATAAGTTGGTTTTTGATGGTTGTTATTCATTGATCTAGGACATTTTCCTTGAAAAAATTAACGAATTGAAGGATTGGTAATTGCGGGCAAAGATCCTTATCAAAGAAATAAATGCCCACTATAAAAATTATGATAAAAGGGAAGAAATTTTTGTCCCTATCAAAAACCAACCTAAGAAGCTTTCTGGGTTTCTATAACAAGCCCAATCAGGATCAGTGAGCCCTTTTGTTTCTTATGATGATAAAATTTTAAAGACTATGTTTATGAAGTTAGAAAACTTGAATGTTGAAGCCCAGGCATAATACAACCTATGGGTTTCTAATAAGAAAAAATTGTAATTGCTGAAGCTACAAGAGATGCTGTGAAGGTGAGGATTTAATTTTAATAAAATTTGTCATTATATTTTACTCTCAAATATAGACTAACTAAGTTGTTATTTAATTTTAATGCATGCAAATTTCTAGAATTTATAGAAACAAGTTAAATTCTTGGTTGTTACTCTCGAGGTTGCAAAGAAATCAATATTGAATGTGATAATAATGAAGGAGACCTTACAGACTAAGGTCAAAGATAATAATTATTTAAGAGCAATTATCCTCAAGCACAAAATGGATCTAAATATATTTCTTAAGAATAAGCTTAAAAAAAATGAACATGTAGTCCTTGAAGATCCATCCAAAGATGATAGATTGTTTTTGGTCATCTTACAAAATATAGAGGAATTCCTCATCAGAATGGGAACACTGAACTAGCTTGAGTAGGTTATTAGAATCATAGATAAGGGAAAATAACTTGTAACTTTGGAAGCATCCCAAACTCAAGGATATGCAAATATATAAGGAAAGACTGAATATCAAGGCCTAGGTGTCCATGTGTGTAAGGAGGATCTGAATCTGTCCCTGCTCACCCTTGAAAAAAAATGCTTTGTTGTAGTATGTTTAATTGTAGGAAGAAAGTTTGTACTGCTGGTTTTATAAACAATTTTATACTTTTTAATGATACGTGGTCCCACTAGCTTCAAGGAGAAGTTACCTAGGATTCTACCTTGTAATTATTAATTTGAAAACTTCACACTAATCCTAAATATCACCCAACATATACATGGGATGGAAAATATTTGTGATATTGGGTTTGCCTTGTTATCCCTAAAAATTTACCACTCTACGAGTCCATACTATAAGACATTTAGGCTTATTAAATACATATGAACAAGCTAAATGCTAATTTTTCTAAGTATAAAAAAGGATATCAAAATTTTTGTTGTGAATGTGACAATTGTCAATGTGTTAAAGGTGAAACTAATCACACGTCGAACACAACATACTCTGGATATCATTTGAACTAATGTTTCTATGGATTTTATTGAAGGGCTCTCAAATTTTAGAGGAAAAATAGTCATTATTGTGGTGGTGGATTGTCCAAGTATGCTTATTTTTTTCCCCTAGCCCATCCTTACAAGACCTCAACTATTGCCCAAATATTCTTTAATTTCATTTTTTGCCTTCATGGCATAACCCATTCCATTGTATCTTATGGTAAGCCCACATTCAGTAGTCACTTTTTGTAGGAAATGTTCAATCCACATGAAACACAACTCAACATGAGCTCGATATACCATCCCCAGGTTGATGGGTAAACTAAAATGATTAATAAGTGCTTGGAAACTTATCTTTGTTGCTTTGAATTTAGGCAACCAACTAATTGGGTCAAATGGTTTCCTTTGGCTAAGTGGTGGCATAACACTTCCTAACACTCAATGAATATGACATCATATGAAGCAGTTTACGAACACCCTTCACTATCACTTATGCCATATATTATAGGTATTTCTAAAGTTCAAGCAATGGATTCCACTTTCATGGAGCATGCACAACTACTCCAACATATCAAAGATAATTTGGCCATGGTATAAAACCATAAGCAAATAAACACCATTTTGAGCTTAGATTTAACATATAGGACATGATTTTTGTATGCTTACAACTCTATAAGGAATCATAAATGAAACTTTGTGGCAGTCAAAGTATGAGACCAAAATTCTATAAATCATATAAAGTGCTCTAGCAAATTGTGTGGCCTATAAGATAGAATTATCATCTTCTTCCATGATGCATCTTGTTTTCCATGTCTCATATTTAAAGAAGGTCCTTGTCACCCATATACAAGTTCATTCAAAACTATCCCGATTGGATGAGGTGAAGAACACAAGCTTATACTAAGAGGGGGAGTGAAAAGTATAAGACCACTTTTTGCTTTACTTTCCCAATATTAATTATGCAATATATCAATGGCAATATCAACAACAATAATAAAATAAATACAAAGCACCACAATGGTTCAAATAATATGGGCTACTCCATAGAGAAAATATTTAACCAAAATTTTCTCAACAAATATATTGTGAAACCTTTCCCTATTACAATGTTTATGGAACTCTATCCAAAGGAGACACCAATACCATAATCTACTTTGTGGTCACCAACCCACAAGAGACACCAATCTCCTAATTTGGTTTATGGATCTCTATCCATAGGAGAACTCCTTCTCCTCTGCTCTGGTTGGTGAACCTCTTAGAAGACAACTGCCTCAACTACCTTGGGATGTGGATATCTCTCCATTTAAGACCTTTGTCCTCTCTATCCTAGCTAATGGATCTCTATCCACTAGAGACTACTTTCCTCTACTCTATCACCTCCAAAGCTTTGATCAATTTCTATCTCAAATCTACACTAAATACAATCCTTCAGTCTAGCACAAATCTACTTGGTCTCTATCTTATTTTGTACTAAACTCAGTCCTTTTATCTAGCACAAAAGCTACTCAATTTATGTCTTTGGTCTGGTACAAAGCTATCCTTATATTTACACCAAACTCTATCCTTTGTCTATATTCAAGCTTTACCACAAATCCTGATCAATCACCTCTGCTAGATTTGTCTTCAACCTTAACTCAAGGTTTGAACAAATCAATTAACTCAGATCTCAAGTCTTCTCAAAGACCTATCTAAAATCTATCCACAAGTCCTCTTAATAAATTGTCCAATTTGCTCTCAAGACTTCTCTAAGACTTGCCTCAAATCTGCTCAACAATTCCCCACTAGAACTTATTCAATATTTGATTGTAAGCTTCCACAAAATCTCACACAAATATGTCCAACAAGTCTTCACCAATACTTGCCTCACCTCTATACAATATGATTGTAAGCTTCCACAAAATCTCACACAAATATGTCCAAAAAGTCTTCACCAATACTTGCCTCACCTCTATACAATATGATTATAAGCTTCCACAAAATCTCACACAAATTTGTCCTTAAGTCCCCTCTAGGACTTACTCAAATCTATTACTAGCTTTCCAAAAAGCTTTTCAACATAATGGTAAACTTGCTTACTCAACTCAAATCAATCACATAAAATATCTTTCACCTGTATAAACAAGTTTCAATCAGAATTCATAGTAACACAGAGAATGGTTAGAGACTCAATATGTTACTCACTCACAACAATACTCAATCACTTTTCAAATTCACTTACAAATTTTAGAAACATATAGAGAATGGTTAGAGACTCAATATGTTTCATACACTCAATCACTTTCAATATCTCTTGCAAATCTTAGAAACATACAGAGAATGGTTAGAGACTCAATATGTTTCACACACTCAATAAATTTCAATCTCACTTTAAAATCAATTTAGAATAAAGAATAATTTATTTCACAGAACTTGAACTATCACTCCAATACTTTCCAATCACTATAGCTCAATCAACTCAATCAATGAAACCAACTTGCTTGCAAAACCCTAAGCCAATGTTTCATTCAATGCTCTCATAAAATCTCACAATGGAACTTCAAACTTAACTCAATATGTTCTCACATTCACATAACAATGATACTCATGATCTTTGCATTCAAGATAGTTCACAAGTTCTCACTCAAGCATTCACCAATTAAGTATGTAAAGACTTACTCAACAATGCTTATCAAACAAGGTTTTTATTGCAAAATTTCATTCAGATTTTTTTTTAACAATCACTCTAAAAAATACTCATAAAAATAACCCTTTTCACTCCAACTTAGCATACATAACATCCAAAAATCAAACTCAAGGATAATGTGCCCTTAACTCTTGTTTGAAGATAATTTGACCTCAAAAACCTGTCTTAATCACAACCACTCATTTTGCCAATACTAGGGTTAGATAGCAAATATTTGTTCTCAATAAATTTTCACAAGAATATTTCACCAAGTCACATATCACAACTTAATCAATCTTATTTTTCCTTCCAATATAATTATTAACTTTGTATTCAACAAATATTTCTAACTCCTAAGGCACACCTTATTACTCCTCTCAATAAGCTCATAACACTCAAAAACCAAACCTTAACATAAAACAATGCCAAACCTTTTATCTCCCTCACAAAAACCTTATAGCATGAAAATTCCTATTTAATGCCTTAAAAAAATTTATCTTCGCAAATTTTGGAGCCTCAACAAATTTTGGGTCTTTACAAATTTTAGAACTAATGCATACCTTAGATAGCGCAAAAGATACCTCGATGGGTTTTGAACTTGAAATCTCTCCTAGCAAGGTGCCTTAGAAAGGTACATGTCCACCACATGGGCTACAAGCCACAACACAAATAAAATGGCTTACGCCTTTACTTTGTATTCCTCCTAGCACACAGTCTTTACCAAAACACTTCCTTCACTTTGGAAAATACAAACCCGTGGGATTTGATCCTTGCACCTCACGCTTACCAATTACTTGACACCTCCCTTGCTGCCAGTTGTGCTACAGAGTGCTTTGGGATATGAAACAAAAACCTCCTCTACTTGTCTTCTGCCTTGCACACCCTTCAAAAAACACATGATCACCTCTTTTACCATGCACACGAAAATCACACTTAACACATAGATCATGGATGATTAATGCCTTGGGTCTCTTCCCTATTTTATATACATAATGTGATGTCTTCGACGATGTTAGCATGATTAATTTGAATAATTCAAAAATTTGAATTATAAACTTTATAACCCTATCTTTAGGGTTAGCTTAATTAATTTATAAATTAACTTATAATTAGATTATAATTAATTTACAATTAATTTATAAATTTAAAAGTTAATTAAATTAATTTATAAATTAAATTATAATAAAACTATTATAATTAATTAACTCTTTGGATCTTGTACCTTTAATATTATAATAAATTATTATAATATTATTTGGCTTGGGCCTTCCTTTTTCCCTTTAAACCTCATCTAACCACCTGAGAGAAAACTTTCTTTTGAACTTGATTACGAAACCTAAAACTGATGTTGTTCATTGAAACTGATGCTTCCTGGTGCTAACTTCTTAACATCAATGACAAAAAAACCTGCTCATATTTCCAAAAATCTCCCCCTTTGTCATTGATGGTAACCCAATTACCTTTTATCATTTCCTTAACCTTTTTTTGTTCTACTCCCCCTGGGAAACTTCTCCCCCTAACTCAATGCTCTCCCCTTAAATAAAATCTCTCCCCCTTACTCAAATCTCTCCCCCTTTGACATCAATAGCAAAGGGTCAAATTTTGGGCTCGGGGCTAAGAATGAGTCTCTTAGCTTAGCCCCTCCTCCATATCCTCTTGAGGTAGTTAATTCTGGGGTGGGAGTATCTCTATCCCATAAAGCACTGATCTTTTCCTTTGTTCAATTTCTTCCTCAATTGATCCTTCTAATTCCTCTGACTATTCCTATTCCTGCTTTTCTCTGGAATTTTTGCTCTACACAATTTTTTTATATGCCCATAATTATTGCACTTATAACACTTAATATTGTTATTCCTTGGAGGTGCAAATATCTTGGGATTTCTCCTGGTGAAGCCATATCTATTCCTATCATGAACCCTACAATTTATTCTCTTATGATCAAATTGATTACAAGAGTAGCAATACCCTTGAAAGAACTACTTGTTCCTGAAATTTCCATATTCTTGTCTTCCCTATGTATTGCATTGTGAAGCCTTGTACCCAAACTTGTGATATGAGAAGCATCATGTAGGCAGCAAATCCACCTCCCAAAAGAAGAAGTGATTTGCTAGATTTTGACAATTTTGGAATAATTTGCTCAAGTTTTGTAAAATTGTATAATGGGAGAAAATAATATAGTGGAAGGCAAAATAATACAAATGGATTGGAAAATTGTACAGATCATTAGTAAATCGTACAGGGCACACCGAAATTCACTCAGATGCAAAGGAAATGTAATTTCGGGATGAAATGTCGCATGGATTTGCTAAACTAAGGTGTTAAACTTAGAAAAATGCCAAAATAATGTATTCAGTTGTATATGGGCAGTTTTGAATGATAGATTATCTTAGGAGCCACTTTGGAATGGCCTGGGAAATGTTATATAAGGTCCCATTTTCAAATTTGTAGGCCTGGATACTAGTTTACTGGTTATTAGTTGCTAGAATAAGAGAAATAGATACCTTTCTAAGTTATTGCAATTACATTGAGAGAGTTTTCCACATTGTACTTGAATTTATAGCCATTAATGAGAATAAATACATTGTGGATGATTGTGTACGATCTTGTTATGAATGGATAATGTATTGTGGATTGGTATTGTGTAATTGAGTTTTCTATCTTACTATTATATGTTAGTTTTAGGCATTGTTGCAGCTTGATTAAGAGGATTGTCACTGGTGAATCATGGGGAATTATTTATGAGCATAAGGACATTTAAAAGGATGTGTTGAAGCATACTGTATGATTTTTGGATGTAGTTACCTGTATGGAATCTCTCACCAGCCCGGTTAGGATGTTTTGCTTGTGAAAGAGATTGTATTGTTTAGGTTGTTAAACCTATACAAAACATCCTAGAGAGAGATTGGAGTAGAGAAGCATATTAAATACTACCATGTTGTACCTTTAGTTTGTACAGATCGTACATCGTACAAATTATACAAAGAACTATTACCCGATTTGGTAAAACAGGCGATTGACAGGAACTTACCCGATTTGGCAGTTTTGGGGACTCGGCTGGAACGATTACAAAATTGTGTACGGTAGCCTCCAAAATAGCATATGTCAATTTTTTTGGATGCAATATCATACCATATTGGACACTGTATAATTTGAGATCATACAATGTAGGTAATTAAGGTCCATACAAGGAATTGACAGTTCGTACAAGGGTACTTCGGGTGATCAGAATACTGTTCGATTTGGTAATTGAGATAGGCTTGGCCTAAGAAGAATTATATCCTTTGGAAAACACCTCCCCATTGAGAATAATCCATCACTATGTTACATTTGACATCATTGCCTTATCGAATCTGGCATTCTTGTTAAAACGGGTCAAATTTGACTGAAAACTGGAGGTGATTTTTATGACGAACACTAGTACATGAAGCTTTGGGAGAAGGGAACCATGAAGCAATACTACATTAAGAAGGAGCACAAGTATCTATCAAAGAGGAAACACAAGTAACTCAAATTAGAGTATGCACAAACCAGAAATAGAGCAATTTTGGACATCCGAAGAAGGAGACTTTGAGGTGTTGTTGATTGAGATAGAAGATGAGGAGGAAGAACCACCAAATGTAGAGGATACAGGTGACAAATTAAAAGTGCATGATGACGAAGAGTAGATGGTAAGAACTGAGGAAGTAGCAAAAGGGTTGTGAGAGGGTGTAGATGATGGGAGTCAGGAACCAAAGCAACAGGTTATGAGGACTCAGGAGGACAAACCAAGATCATCTCCATAAAACCAGCGAAGAAGGTCACGAAGTGAGGATGCATGAGAATTTGGTAACCAGGTTGCGGGACAAAACAAGATACCTCAAATTAACACTTTTGATGACAATGTGAGTAAGACACCCTCAAGGATAAATTTGACAGAGATTCCATGGGACACCTCAAGTAAGAGCAATGACTCTCATAAGATGGCTAACAAAGTAGCCAAAAAAAGATGTCCATAGTTTTTAGGTGAGGGTAAGGAAGACCCCACATGACATGTAGGAACTTGCATAACCATTTGGAGAGTGAATGGTGTAGATAGACCAGAGGATTGGGTAGTCCTATTTCCTGCTACCTTGAGAGGATTGGCAATAGATTGGTACCTAAAGAGAGAAAGTAACATTGATTTTCAAACTTGGAATCAGATAAAGGATAAATTCATTGAAGAATTTCAACCTTTAAAAGATGATGGAGACATCATCACCGATATTTGCATAACAAAATAGAAAGTGAAAGAGTATGTGAAATCCTACAATCGTCAACTAAATCAATTAGTCGATAAGATGTAGATAACATTGGTAAATGTGCTAGTAAAATGGTGGTTCATTGATGGGTTACTATCAAAATATAAGAAAAAGATGAAGGCAGTACCATCCGAGACATATGAGGAAGCACTTAAACATACAAATAACTTTGAGAGTGAATCAAAACAGATGTATATAGGAATATTATCTCATCCCAAGTCAAGATATTCATATAGTGAAGAAAATGACACTATATAGAGGATGGTAGCATCATTCTACAAGGAGTTTGATAAGATGGTTAAGGAACAAAAGATCAAACCAGATAGGAATGAGTTGTGGTGCACAAAATGCAAGACAGAGGGACATACAAATATGAAGTGTTCAAAGAATGACTATTGCCATATTTGTAACATGATGGGGCATGAGGTAATGCTCTATATCTACAATGCAAAAACCCATCTATAGGTGCTATCAATCCAAGAGTAGGAAGAAAAACCAAAGGCCCAAGGAATCAGCCTACAAGCAATGAGTGGCGGTTACAAAAACAACAAAAGAGGTTGCAAAAAAATCAAGGTAATCGACAGGGAGGACAAAGTCACTTATAGTATGACTCGGAAGGTAGACCGATCATACAATGTCACAATTCCCAAGAGGGGGCATTTTGCAAAAAAAATGTCCTGCACCTCCGACGCAAGGAGCATCGCAAACAAGAACTACACACATGTATATATGGTGTGGTCTAGGGAACCACAAGGAGGAGAATTATCCAAAGTAGGTGAGTTCGAGAAACCCACAGAATGTGAGCTATTTGGACATCGAAGTTCCTCAAGTTAAAGAGGAAACTCAGGAAGTTTTAGCCGTGACGAGGAATCGGGATAAAAAGGATAAGTATCCAGAGCCAGCAAAAGAAAAGCAATGCTGGTAAGCAACAAATAAAATATTGCAAGAAGAAACTGAGAAAACTAAGCAAAGAGTGTCGATATTTTGAAAGGAATTATAAAAACCATAAGAACAGGAGATAGTTGTGCAACATTTGGTAGCACAGGTATTAGATACCATAGTGGAACTTAAAGTATCTGACTTACTGGAAGCTATCCTGGAATTGCAGAAAGCAATTGTGGAAGAAATGTAACCATAGAAGGTGATGGAGGTAGAGAGCCAATTAATTTTAGAGAAAGAAAAAAATACCAATTTATGAATCTTACTATAGTAATTATTTATGTGGGAAAGAAACCTACATTAATGCATATGGATATTTTGGGGCACAAATTGACGCAAGTGATCATGGACGGAGGATCCAGTGTCAGTGTGCTACCAGTAAGAACTTGTCTAGAACTAGGTGCTCCATCCCTATGGGCACCAAGCTTCCAAATGTATGGAGCTGACCATAATGATATTAACATAAAAGGATTTTTGACTACACAAAAAGTAATGATAGTTGAGCAAGAATTTGTCTTGGACTTTGTTGTGATTACAATGCAGAAACCTGCATACGATGCCCTCTTGGGGAGAGGATGGCTACGAGTAGCCAAAGTTAATCATAATTGGGGAAGAATCAGATCACTTTCAATAAGGGACAACATAAATACATGATTAATTTAGCTAATCAAAGAGTTAGTGAAGATATAGCTACAATGGATGAATCTGAAAACTCATCAAGGGATGAAGGACATGAACCTAATGGAGAGGGAATTTTGTACATAGATGAATGTAGCAAGGATGAAGCTCAATCTGATAGTGGACTCCTTCATTGGCAAATGGAGGAGTACACAATTTTTCAGCCCAACTGCATCTACATTGAGTCAAAAGAAATCAAGAAAAAACAAAAGATGAACCAAAATCCAATAAAGAAACTAAGAAGGAAACTGAAGGGAAGTGGACGTTTCCAAAAAGCTTTACGGAGTATACAATAGGATATGTAGAGATTGATACAAGATCGACACACCCTGAGAATGTAATGAAAGCTATGAGTGAGCCAAAAAATATCAAGTATGAAGGACCCAAGATAGTGGACATCAACCTTGGAATATAGGAGGAACCTAGGATGGTCCATTGTGGTGATGATTGGAATCCGGTATTGAAAGCAACAACTTTCAAGATATTCTTGGAGTACAAGGATGTCTTCGCGTGGACATTCAAGGATTTGAAATGAATCCCACTCGAATTATGTGTCCATAATATTACACTAATGCTTGGAGCTCAAAATTTTAGGATGAGGCCATATAGAATGAATCCAAAGTACATGACATTAGTAAACACAAAGATAGAAAAGATGTTGGAAGCAGGAATTATATTCAGGGTGAAAAACAGTGAATGGGTCTCACCTATAGTAATCACCTTGAAGAAGGAAGTCGATAAGATAAGGATATGCATAGAATTTAGGATTATAAATGTAGTGACCATTAAGGACCCATTTCCTATTCCATTCATAGATTCTATATTGGAAGAAGTTGTAGGACATGAGATCTATTCATTTATGTATGGATTCTCAGGATACAATCAAATTAGCATCACTGAGAAGGATAAGCTGAAGACCATATTTGTTGTGGAGAATGGCATCTACACGTATAATCGAATGCCATTTGGGCTCTATAATGAACCAACTACATTTCAGCAGATCATACTGTATATATTTGACCAACTGGTGATAGGTAATTTCAAAGCATTTTTGGATGATTGGTCCATATATGGGAATATCAAGGAGAAGGTGCAAAAATGCACAGATATCATTAAACCCAGCAAAATATTTTTTGATGGTACCATATGGAAAATTGCTAGGACACATTGTGTGCAACGAAGGATTGAAGATAGATCCAGATAAAATTTGTGTGATATTATACATGGAAGAACTATTTGATGTGAGTTCACTCAAAAGCTTCCTTGGGTCAACTAGATATTATTGAAGATTTATAAAAAATTATGCACATGTATCCTACCCGTTAGATTCTTTGATGAAAAATAATATTCCTTTCAAATGGATAGAGGAGCACCAGGGAGCCTTAAGGAGTTAAAGGCTAAGTTGGTAAGCAGTTCGATTTTGGTGTTTACTAGTTGGGATAAGGAATTCCATGTCCAGGTCGATCCCTAAAATTTTGCAATTGGATGTGCATTGGCACAAGAAGAACATTTTAAGTTGGATCAGTCAATTTTCTTTACTAGTCATCTTTTGTCAAGGCCGAAAAGAAACTATAGTATAATAGAAAGGGAAGCCTTGGGGATGGTATATGCAATCCAAAATTTTATGAATTACCTACTAGCAAACCCCTTTGCATTCTACGTCGATCATCAAGCACTGTTGTACTTAATAAATAAACCAATAATACAAGGACAAGTTAGTCGGTGGCTCGTTACGCTCCAAGAGTTTGTATTCCAAGTTGTGGTGAGACCTGGTAAGAAGCATGTGATTGTAGACTAGTTATCTCAAATACGATTAGGGGAGCTAGTAGGAATAGGAGTTCCTGATGAATTTCTAGATGCATAATTATTTGCCATCAATGTTGTGCCATCATGGTACAAGTTGGTTGGCCAGTACCTATCCACAAGCAAGTTGCCACAAGAGATGATGGTAATCGAAAAGAAGAGAATAATCATGAAGTCAGCACCCTTATAGATAATAGCAAGATTTCTATACAAGATATAAAGTGATGATATCTTGCAAATATGTGTAATGGAGGAAGAATTTAAGGCAACATTGAAAGAAGCCCATGCAGGCTTAGCAGGGGGACACATGGGACCAGATGCGACCATGTGGAAAATATTGTTAGCAGGTCTATGGTGGCCCACATTATATAATGATGCAAAATAACATGTGAAAGCTTGTAATACTTGCCAAAGAGTAGGTAAAATAGTCAAGAGGGATTTTATACCCTTACACCCATTGTATCCAAAGGAGCTGTTCGAACATTGGGACTTAGACTTCGTGGGACCATTAAATACATCTCAAAGATGGAAGTGTAGATATATCATAGTGGCAACGGAATACCTCATAAAATGGGTAGAAGTAAGAGCATTACCTGATAATTCTACCAAAAGTACAACATAATTTTTGTATGAGTAGGTAATCATAATATTTGGTATTCCGCTACGAATAATGAGTGACCGTGGGGGACACTTCGTTAACAATATTATCAAGACGTTGATGACATAGTTTAATATTTTACACTCACTGTCTAGTCTGTATTACCCGAGAGTGAATGGGTAGGTAGAAGTGACAAATAAAGTCTTAGTATAAAAACTGTATAAAACTTGTGGGATAGAAGGAGCATACTGGGAGGAAAGGTTACCGTCCAGTTTGTGGGCATATAGAAAAACTTTTAAACCAACAACATAACATACCCCTTTCCAATTAATGTATGGTCAAGAAATGATGGTGCCAGTTGAGTTATTGATATAAAGTTTGAGAGGTGTAGTAGAGCTAAAGTAGGGAAAATGGTGCACCTAATTATGAGCAACAATAAATGTATCTATCCCCTATAGCGTATGATCATCAAACGGAAGCATGCATGTGAAATGGAAGCAAAAAACCAAACAACGAGATATGAAATAAAGAGAGTATATTTATTATTAATTTGGTAGATCAGATCCAAGGTTACATAGCAGTACCATTTAGGGCTCAAATGTGATACAATTTTTACAAATTTTGGGTGCCCAAGGAGCAAATCCTTCAAGAAATCTGGGTGCACATTGAGTGTCTTTCCTCGTACCCACAATCGAGGTGGACGAGCCAATGCCACCGCTGCTGGTATCTCTGATATTTTATGTCTGATATTCCTTCCCAATGCCTTATAGAAACCTACACCTACACACAAGGAAGCAAAAAGGGTCAAATAACAATTGTGTGTGAAGAAAAACATGCAATCCCCTTAGGCACAAAAGGGCATATATATTAAAAATATATCAAATCAAGTCAGAATGACTTGAAAATTTATGGGAATGTTAAATAGGAATTTTTTAAGGGATATAACCAAAAAATAGATCTGAAATTGCATTCGTAGACCCCTCGATTTTGTACCACCTGTCTACAACCTACGAAGACCAAGACAAGCAATTCCCACCCCTAAAAATGTCCAAAAATCATGAAACCTGGGAAAAATATATAAATCAACATTTTAAGACTACCCATGTGGTTATATTTTCAAATTGAGGTGCATATCCACCTCCATGCAATTGGGGTGCCCGGATGGGCCCTACGAGCCTGCAAAAACTTAAAAATATGATATCTTTGCCAATTTAACTCCAAATTGCATGAAATTCGAACTACAACATCCTATGATAGTCTAGAATAATACTAAAAAAAATAGTAAAGAAATTATGCAAGGATTTGTCCTCATCCCGGGGGATGGTGGTGACTACAACTAATTGGAGGGTACCCTGGGGGGATACCCACAAATTCTGCCCACATTTTGCTACCAATCCCATTGGGGAATGATCCTAAACACTCTAAGGGGTATTTTTGTTGAATTTTATGAAGACATTCATCCGGATGGTAAATTTTTGCCCAAAAGACCCTCTTGAAGTCACCCGGTAACCTCAATCGCCAAGAAGAGATTCTGAGGGCAAGAGAACACAATAAAGTGAGGTGAAATATCGATAGCACTTTATTGCATATCCTAGAACTCCTCTCTATGTTTTTGTGTGGATATTGAATCCATTTTATAGCCCAAAGGGGCTTATGTGCAAAAAGGCATGCAAGGGCATGCATGGTAGGAGGTGCCATTTGTCAAAAAGGAGGCATGCATTGTATGGGGAATATAATCTCCCTTTTTAGCATCCATTATGAATGATTTCATAAGGATTAAATGCCCTCTGACTTGCATTCTTCAATTGGTGGGGTAAATGGTAGTTTTTGGATGTCATTTATCCCAGATTTAACTTTTTCTTGGTCAAAATTGCTCACCGTCCCACCCTAGGATGATGGCTCACCACCATCCCAGGGTGGGATGATGGGAATCTACCACCATCCCAAGGTGGTATGATGGTGAATTTTGGGCCAGAACCTCCAAAAATTGGTCCGAAGCCTCCAAAACCTCTTTCAAAGTGGCTAGAACCACTGTGAGCCTTCTAAGGGCTGCCCAAGGGGCCATATGGTGTCAATTTGATCATTATTTGTGGATGCTTAATCGGGTTAACCATATTTTAGTGTCTAAAAATGCCCCTTTTTGAGATGCATTGTGTGTAGCACAACACTGAGAAAAAATAGATGACTAAAATGTTGAATGATTAAGGTTACTTGATTACCTAACCAACTTTAGATGCCCCAAACATGGAAAGGGCGTGCGTTCTTGAGTCCTTGTTTCTAACTCACTAAATGAGCTTGCCTAAGCTTAAAAATTGTTTGTAATGGAGGGTTAGGGCCCATGACTTCATGATGCCAATAATTTCAAGCATTATGATGTGATATTATGTGCTTGTTTGTTGCCCCAAGCAGGGGTGTGATTGTCTTTCTCAAAGATTTGTTGGAAGACCGCAATTTACATAATTGAGTGTGTGCTTGTTGATTTGGACTAAGTATGAATACCCCCTCAAGTTATGATTTGATGAGGGAATGACCAATGATAAAATCGATGAGTCGCTTGACCCAATTGACTTGTATTATGCTTACCTTCAGTTTTGCCTCTTGAAAAATAGGGCAATTTGAAGAGGATTTTGGTGACTTTGTTGAATTTTCTTGGAGGAAAGGAGCTAAAAAATGCATGCCTGAGGGGTGGTACAGCCACAATGGCCTTATTAGGTTATTATTAAACAAAATTTCCATCCCTCCTAGGATCCTCATGGTTGCATTTTGATCCATGTGAAATTTGGACCCAATTTGAGCTGTTTTGGTGCAGTTTTGGACCTATTTTGGGTCATTTTTGGTTGTTTTGGCCTATTTTTGGTGAAACCATCCCAGGGTGGGATGAGGGCATTTTCTACCACCATTCCAAGGTGGGATACGCAGCCAAATGTGCACTCGTCCCACCCTAGGACGGTGGTGACCCATGTATCTCTATATAAACCCAAAATATGAGGGCTAGGCTCATTTATGCATGCTTATTTTTGTAGTTTGAGAGGTGAGGAGTAGGAGAGTGATTATAAGTAGCAGAGCACTATCAAATTTACCCCATAGTAACCATGACCCATCGGGCAGACTCATCCAGTGGGGGAGCCGATGCAAGACGGGTATGCCAAGTCTTTCTTATTACATTTTCCTAATGTTAGTTGTTTTTTTTGCTTTTATGGAATGTTTTTGGTTTGGAAGCATATCACACTATATAGTAGGTAATTATACCTAATTTATGAGATATGTACCAACTTTTGTGTTTTATATATGTTTTTGTGCAATTAGATTGCATTTTATGGGTCCAATTTTGCCTTGTTTTTGCTATTTTTGATGGCCTGAAAGGCCTTTTTGAGCCCAATTTGTTGGAGTCATCCCTAGGTGGGATGGCTAGTGTGGGCTGATCATGGGACATACCTTGGTGGTATGGTATTATGTTTTTGGGTCCATCCCTAGGGGCAATGGCCACAACCAGCCTCAAAGAGGGGCCATTTTGAGTCTTTTCTTTTGAATGTTTTTGGGGCCATTTGAGGCCATTTTGGAGTTGTATTATTGAGTTGCTTATCCCTATCAGGTGGTGAGAAGTCAATATCAAGTACCTACTCTCTTTGATTCCATGAGGGATGCCTTGACCATAGAGGACTGGGAATGGCTGGATGCCATCAGCCTCAAGCAGGTGACATGGTTAGATCCTGTGATAGGAGACCGTACATATTTGACTACCTTGATTGATCTATGGTATATGTGCACCAATACCTTCCACCTATCCATAGGGGATATTATGGTGATGCTTGAGGATATATATTGGATTCTTCAAATTTTGATAGAAGGGCAGTCAATTCCTACGATGCCACGAGACCAGAGACATGCAGTGCTCGAGAGGTACTTCAGTTATGATTTAGAGATAGTAGAGCTGGACTGCTTGAAGGAGGGTATGCTGGTAGGATTCTAGCATGAGGCAAAGGTATTGGGGGTGAGGCATACACTACTTATGATGCTCATTTCCAATATGCTATTACCTGACTCTTTGAGAGTGATGTTCTCATGGAATCTAGTGGAGATAGTGTTTGCGCTGGTGAGGTGCATTGTGGCAGAGCCACTAGTGATGGCATTGGGTACTACACTACTAGCACAAATCTACGATGAGCTATACGATATCCACTGTCATCGATGGAAGGGTGTGGGTGCAAATTTTTTGTGTAGTGCTAGGGATTGTAGCACATAACTATGGGGCGACCACATGGGCTACTATGGATGACTTGGGCCCAACTAGTAGACAAGGAGATAGGATATGGTATCCTATGATAGAGGGCTCAAGAGAGGGGATGGATTCTGTGATTTTTAGGTGATGTGGCTCACTATGTAGATCTATTTTCATAAATCAGTGTAGGCTAGGTGTTTTGGAGGCCATACAGAGATTTCCCAGAGTGGGTAGATGCTGATGTATAGCTTTGTAGGGTTCAACAAGGCATATGGCTTGTTGGATGACATGGCATGGAGTGGGAGTACATCCTTTTTGCTTAGGTGATGCAATATTTTGGGCTATGCCAGGGGGTGCTCAATGATTTGATGCCTTATCAGCATCAGAAGGATGAGAGCACAATGGCATGGCTAGTAGTAGAGGTAGTGGCACATCAGGAGGCACATCTGTAGGTTTTTGATGAGGACCAAGGTGAGGTAGGAAATTGGTAAGGACACATGGTAGGGAAGTAGGTAGTTCTATTGGACTTAGGAGATCAAGATGAATTTTGGGATGATGGTATCGGGGATGAGGACATGTAGGAACTATCGATAGTACATGGTGATATAGAGGTAGAGCTACGAGATGAGCTACTCAGGGTTAGGCAAGAGAGAGATATCATATGAATACAGGTGCATGATGTATAGGTGGATCTAGTAGCATAGGGAGCCAAGGTAAAGGTGGATTAGGTCGAGATAACATCTCTTCAAGTATAGTTGTGATCTCAGAGCTCTACACAAGAGGGTTCTAGTAGTGGGGAGGTGACTAGGCTACAAGCAGAGATGACACGACTCCATTCTATGGTGGAGACTTACTATGCATGGTGTCAATGGTGGTAGGTCTATGTGGATGATCTAGACACAGAGGTAGTGCATCTTAGAGGGCATCTAAAGGATGATGCAACTGTTAGTGGGTCATACCAGAGTCACCACAGTAGGATAGGGTAGTTCTCCTATAGGTTGGAGGCACTAGGGTCTAGGCAGAGATGTGACAAGGTAGGTGGTAGCAGGTATGGGAGTTCACAGAGGAATCTGACCGAAGGTGGGAGTGTGATTCATAGTACTGGTCTTGCGTGACCATGGTAGTGGCTCACGTAACTCTTTTTATGTTTTTGGATGTTTTAGTAGTTTGAAGTCTAAGTACTTTTATTTTAGCCTATGGGCAACATGATGTATTTTTTTGTCTTATACACACATATATATGAGATTTTTATGTGGTTTATCATCATGTGTTTATTGTTTTATGAATTGTATGCAGATGTATGCAATTTGATTTATGAGATGATGATGGATGTCTACCCTGTATGCATATTTTGTAATGTGATTTGCTTTGATTTTGTACATGCATGGATGTATGGTGAAATGGATGATTTAATGATTTAGAGGATGAAATATGTTGATTATATGACATAATATGCTAGCACCATAGACGATGTATATTGCACCAACTCATATGTAATGTTGTCATGAGACTTATATAATGGATTTATGAATAGTTTAACTAAAATGGATGAGGTAAAGTAATATGAATGACATGATGTTTAGAGAATGTCCATGAGGTTTTTGCAAGGCTCAAACACTCTAGTCAACTGATCAAAATTTGTATACTAACCATGTAGGACTTTTTGATAAGGTATGAATCTGCTAGGATGACCAAGATACTTCATATCCCTATGTGTGCAAGTAATTTCATTCTCGTGAGATGCATAAGGATACCGCTAGTGCCAAGCGAGGCTCTCAATCAAACCTGTATTGAGGATCACCCAATGAATGCCACCATCCTAGGTTTTGTACTAAGTATAACTAGACCACTAGGAAATCTAGGTTACCAAATCTAGCTCATCCACATGCAAATATTGGTCTACACATACACCCAAAAACTAATGTGGTAGACATATCATCATGTGGGAGGCTATCGCCATTGATGGATAGGTTATCCACTAAACCCGTAATGAGGATCACCTGATGGTTTTCCAAATGATGAGAGTTCTAGGGATTCAAGTTTGACTCCCTACTTTATTTATTGGGATACTTGCTCTCATATAGAGTGATAAGAATCACTATTTATTTTTCTCTTTTTAGTGATAATAATCAATATTTATTTTAAGTTTTTTCTTTTTCTTTTGAGCAAAGGATTTGTATTTTGAGTGATGGGGATCACTGTTTCTTGTGCTTTTTGATGTGTGCACTTTTTTATTTTTATTATTTTTGTACTTTGAATTTTTGCTTTTTGGGGGTTTGCAAATTTAGACTGTTGCAAAAATGTGAAAATCTGGGATTTTGATGACAAAAAAAAAGGGGAAACCCACTTATTGTTGTGGGGAGAATTGGGTAGGGAAGAACTTGTACTTTTGCCAACTCTCAAAATTCTTGAACCATTCGCATAGGGGGATGAGTAGGATGACCTTTTTACGTAAGGTAACCTAGAACACTTCATGGATTTCATCTGTCTTTGTGCAAAACTTGGATTGTTAATGATTAATTATGTTTGGGATATGATGTACACAAGGCATAATCTAAGCAATATTCTACCTCCTAAAAATCATGCTAACCTTCTAAAATTTTTTAGTAGATACTGGATATGGCTAAGTGACTGAAAACCCTACTAACATTCTAAAAAAAATGGCTAAGTGAAGGGAATAGACATGACTACGGAGATGTAGGAAATGTAGATGAAAATGATAAGTAACTATGAAATGAGGTGAGTGATGACCTTGACAACATTGATTGTGAATTATAACTAGTGTACAATCTTAGTGCTAGACATGTATGATCAATTCTAAAGAAATGTAATGTGCGATGAAGAATATGCCTAATGAAAGTGATAATGCAATGGTATGCAACTTGATGGGAGTGCAATATTTTTGTATTTTTATGCTTTAATGATGTTTTTGAGTTTTTCATTGATATGTATGCACATGTGACTAACGGGCTTATTTAGGGGTCATTGGGGTGTTTAGGGGGACCAAAGAGCTTATGGATACCTTTGGGGCTTTTTGGTTGACCTATATGGTTTTAAACCATATAGGAGAATTTAGGTTGACCAAGCAGGATATAGGCATCTTTGGAGCATTTGAGGGTGACCTAGACGGTTCTAGATCGCCTAGGAGCCTTCTAGGTTGACCAAGTGATATGTGGATACCCTTGGAGCATTTAGGGTTGACCTAGATGCTTATGGATAGTCTAGGTGCATTTTAAGTTGGCCAAGCGGGTTGTAGACACCCTTGGAGAATTTTTGTTTGTCCTAGATGGTTACTGACCACCTAGGATAATTTTAGGTGTCCTAGATGGTCAATGACACTCAGAAAGTGTTACATACTACCTAGAGGTATTTTTTTGTGACCAAAGGGCTTATGGATGCCTTTGGGGATTTTAGGGTTGACCTAGATGATCGTATATAGTCTAGGAGCATTTTTATTTGACCTAGAAGGTGAATAACCGCTAGGAGCCTTTTGGGTGACCTAGACGGTCAAAGACACTTAAAAAGTGTCTACGAATGCCTAGGGAAATTTGGTTGTGACCAAAGGGCTTATGGATGCCTTTGGGTATTTTAGGGTTGACCTAGATGATCGTAGATAGTCTAGGACTATTTTTATTTGACCTAGATGATGAAAAATTGTTAGGAGCCTTTTGGATGACCTAGATAGTTAGCGACACTTAAAAAGTGTTTATGACTACCTAGAGGCATTTGTTTGTGACCAAAGGGCTTATGGATGCCTTTGGGGCTTTTAGCATTGACCTAGATGATCATAGATATTTCGGGAGCATTTTTATTTGACCTAGATGATGAACCGCTAGGAGCCTTTTGGATGACCTAGATGGTCAGTGGCCCTTAAAAAGTGTCTACGACTACCTAGAGGCATTTGGTTGTGACCAAAGATCTTATAGATGCCTTTGGGGCTTTTAGGGTTGACCTAGACGATCGTAGATAGTCTAGGAGTATTTTTATTTGACCTAGATGGTGAAGAACCTCTAGGAGCATTTTAGGTGATCTAGATGGTCAGCAACAATTAAAAAGTGTCTACGACTACCTAGGGGCATTTGGTTGTGACCAAAGGGCTTATGGATGCCTTTGGGGATTTTAGGGTTGACCTAGATGATAGTAGATAGTCTAAGAGTGTTTTTATTTGACCTAGACAGTGAAAAACCACTAGGAGCCTTTTGGGTGACCTATACGATCAGTAGCACTTAAAAGTGTCTACGACTACCTAGAGGCATTTGGTTGTGACCAAAGGGCTTATGTATTCCTTTGGGGATTTTAGGGTTGACGTAGATGATCGTATATAGTCTAGGAACATTTTTATTTGACCTAGAAGGTGAAGAACCGCTAGGAGACTTTTGGGTGACCTAGACGGTCAACGACACTTAAAAAGTGTCTACGAATGCCTAGGGGCATTTGGTTGTGACCAAAGGGCTTATGGATGCCTTTGGGACTTTTAGGATTTACCTAGATGGTCGTAGATAGTCTAGGACCATTTTTATTTGACCTAGATGATGAAAAACTGTTAGGAGCCTTTTGGGTGACCTAGACGGTTAACGACACTTAAAAAGTGTTTATGACTACCTAGAGGCATTTGGTTGTGACCAAAGGGCTTATGGATACCTTTGGGGCTTTTAGTGTTGACCTAGATGATCGTAGATAGTCCGGGAGCATTTTTATTTGACCTAGACGATGAAGAACTGCTAGGAGCCTTTTAGGTGACCTAGATGGTTAGTGGAACTTAAAAAGTGTCTATGACTACCTAGAGGTATTTGGTTGTGACAAAAGAGCTTATGGATGCCTTTGGGGCTTTTAGGGTTGACATAGCTGATCGTAGATAGTCTAAGAGTATTTTTATTTGACCTAGACGGTGAAAAACCACTAGGAGCATTTTAGGTGACCTAGACAGTCAATGGCACTTAAAAAGTGTCTATGACTACCTAGGGGCATTTGGTTGTGACCAAAGGGCTTATGGATGCCTTTGGGGCTTTTAGGGTTGACCTAGATGATCATAGATAGTCTAGGATAATTTTTATTTGACCTATATGGTGAAAAACTACTAGGAGCCTTTTGGGTGACCTAGATGTTAGCGACACTTAAAAAGTGTCTATGACTGCCTAGAGGCATTTTGTTGTGACAAAAGGTCTTATGGATGCCTTTGGGGATTTTAGGGTTGACCTAGATGATTGTAGATAGTCTAGGAGCATTTTTATTTGACCTAGATGGTGAAGAACCGCTAGGAGACTTTTTGTGGCACTCTCTAAGCATGAAATGGCCGCAAGTGAAGGATGTTCAAGGGTTCAGGATCCTCAAAACCTTCAAGGGAGGCCAGGTGATAAGTTATGGGACTAATTTGACTAGTGATCCATAGGTGGGGCGACAAGCTAGAGTTTTGTTGGCTCTCTTTTAGGACGAGATCACCAACCTAAAAGTCTCTAAGATGGAATTTCATATTGTAGGCTCTTTTGAGCTGCTCTTGATACACATGTAGATGCTCAAGAACATTAATGTGACGTTCATCCAACAATGTAAGTTGATCTAGGTGAGCTTGTCGCATAGTATCATCATCGATAAACTCTTGCATGGATATGCATAGCGATGGGATTTATAGCTCTAGATGCATGACTACCTCAACGTCATACACTAGTGAAAATGGGGTTACCCTACTGGGTGTTCAAATTCTAGTGTGGTAAGCCCATAGGAAAAGTGGCATTTACGTGTGCCAATCTATATGATTCTCTTTGACTATTTTCTTTAATATGGCGATTAATTTCTTGTTTGATGCCTCTGCTTGCCCATTTTCTTATGGATAATAGGGTGTTGAAAAGT
Organism: Wollemia nobilis; assembly: GCA_028583015.1. Lineage (NCBI taxonomy): Eukaryota > Viridiplantae > Streptophyta > Pinopsida > Araucariales > Araucariaceae > Wollemia > Wollemia nobilis. The sequence goes on along the minus strand of JAQPPZ010002203.1, from coordinate 1,000,839 downwards.
TGTGTTGGATATTATATTTAATTTTCAAAGCATGCACATATTTATTCTTAAATAATGTCCCATTATCCAAAATGATCTTGATGGAATACCAAAACGACAAATGATATTATGCAATATGAACTCTATTATGTGGGGTCCTGTCGTAGTGGTTAGGGGGATTGCTTCCACCCACTTGGTGAAATATTCGATAGCTGTAATGATAAACGTGTGATGGACCAAGGATGAAAGGGATATTTTCTTGATTAAATCCAATCCCCATTGCAAAAATGGCCAAGCCGATTGGATCTATTGTAAGGCTTGAGAGGATACATGTGTCAAGTTAGCATGGTGTTGACATTTCACGCACTTCCTCACATATGCGCAACAATATCACTCTAAAGTTGGCCAATAATAGACCATGCGAATAATGCACTTTGCAATGGCCATTCCACTAAAATGACCACCAAAAGTACTATCATGTGCTTGGTCCATTGCCCAAGTCGATTCTTGATACTCTAAGCAATGAAGGAGGATTCCTTCGTAGCCCCAATGGTATAGGATGTCTCCTAACAAGACAAATTTTGCCACATTCCATTTAAATGTCATTTTGGTAGTGTACGATAATCTAGAAAGGATATTATCGAGCTTTAGGTATTCTCTAATTGGTGGGGACCAGTCCTGCTGTGTGGAAGCCTCGATTGCATGAATTGCCTGTCCCTCATGAAGTTCATCCCAAGAAAATGTTGATTAGGAAAGAACTTGTAAGAATAGAACTGTGCTGCTATCAAAATGGGTTTGGGGTAACAAAGTCCCCCAAGTAGCATGATTTAGGTGCTCATGAATGTGCGAGAATCTCTCTTGTTAAGGTTCTATTTAAATCAAGTGGACTTCTGGCATGGATTGAGTGCTCTCACGCTCAACTGTTGATTATGATAGCATCTTGACTTGAATGGTTGTCATCTTGTCTGTGGGTTCTTGCAGGATCAAGGACCCTAAGGAGGCCATTGTATCCACAAAATTATTATATGATCGAGGGAGTGCCTTGATGTTATACCATTCAAAATTTGCCAAGAATTTATCCACAAGGGCTTTGTAGGCTTGCAGAACTGGGCACTTACACTAGTAAATTCCCTTGACCTGGTTCACTATAAGCAAGGAGTCGCCAAAGATATTGAGTTTTTTTATTTTCATGGCGATAGCCATTTGAATACCTATGAGCAAGGCTTCGTACTTAGCATTATTATTGGTACATAGGAAATCAAGTTTAAATGACAAGGGTATGGGAGCCCCATGTGGTGTGAAAAACATGATCCTTATGCCACCCCCTTGCTCGCATTTGGAGCCATCAAAGAAAAGAGTCATATCTACCGTATAGAAATCTAAACCTACACACAAGGAAGCAAAAAGGGTCAAATAACAATTGTGTGTGAAGAAAAACATGCAATCCCCTTAGGCACAAAAGGGCATATATATTAAAAATATATCAAATCAAGTCAGAATGACTTGAAAATTTATGGGAATGTTAAATAGGAATTTTTTAAGGGATATAACCAAAAAATAGATCTGAAATTGCATTCGTAGACCCCTCGATTTTGTACCACCTGTCTACAACCTACGAAGACCAAGACAAGCAATTCCCACCCCTAAACATGTCCAAAAATCATGAAACCTGGGAAAAATATATAAATCAACATTTTAAGACTACCCATGTGGTTATATTTTCAAAATGAGGTGCATATCCACCTCCATGCAATTGGGGTGCCCGGATGGGCCCTACGAGCCTGCAAAAACTTAAAAATATGATATCTCTGCCAATTTAACTCCAAATTGCATGAAATTCGAACTACAACATCCTATGATAGTCTAGAATAATACTAAAAAAAATAGAAAAGAAATTATGCAAGGATTTGTCCTTATCCTGGGGGGATGGTGGTGACTACAACTAATTGGAGGGTACCCTGGGGGGGATACCCAAAAATTCTGCCCACATTTTGCTACCAATCCCATTGGGGAATGATCCTAAACACTCTAAGGGGTATTTTTGTCGAATTTTATGAAGACATTCATTCGGATGGTAAATTTATGCCCAAAAGACCCTCTTGAAGTCACCCAGTAACCTCAATCGCCAAGAAGAGATTATGAGGGCAAGAGAACACAATAAAGTGAGGGTAAATCTCGGTAGCATTGCATATCCTAGAACTCCTCTATATGTTTTTTTGTGGATATTGAATCCATTTTATAGCCCAAAGGGGCTTATGTGCAAAAAGGCATGCAAGGGCATGCATGGTAGGAGGTGCCATTTGTCAAAAAGGAGGCATGCATTGGATGGGGAATATAATATCCCTTTTTAGCCTCCATTATGAATGATTTCATAAGGATTAAATGCCCTCTGACCTGCATTCTTCAATTGGTGGGGTAAATGGTAGTTTTTGGATGTCATTTATCCCAGATTTAACTTTTTATTCATCAAAATTGCTCACCGTCCCACCCTAGGATGATGGCTCACCACCATCCCAGGGTGGGATGATGGGAATCTACCACCATCCCAGGGTGGGATGATTGTGAATTTTGGGCCAGAACCTCCAAAAATTGGTCCAGAAGCCTCCAAAACCTCTTTCAAAGTGGCTAGAACCACTGTGAGCCTTCTAAGGGCTGCCCAAGGGGCCATATGGTGTCAATTTCATCATTATTTGTGGATGCTTAATCGGGTTAACCATATTTTAGTGTCTAAAAATGCCCCTTTTTGAGATGCGTTGTGTGTAGCACAACACTGAGAAAAAATAGATGACTAAAATGTTGAATGATTAAGGTTACTTGATTACCTAACCAACTTTAGATGCCCCAAACATGGAAAGGGCGTGCGTTCTTGAGTCCTTGTTTCTAACTCACTAAATGAGCTTGCCTAAGCTTAAAAATTGTTTGTAATGAAGGGGTAGGGCCCATGAATTCATGATGCCAATAATTTCAAGCGTTATGATGTGATATTATGTGCTTGTTTGTTGCCCCAAGCAGGGGTGTGATTGTCTTTCTCAAAGATTTGTTGGACGATCGCAATTTACATAATTGAGTGTGTGCTTGTTGATTTGGACTAAGTATGACTACCCCCTCAAGTGATGATTTTATGAGGGAATGACCAATGATAAAATCAATGAGTCACTTGACCCAATTGACTTGTATTATGCTTACCTTCAGTTTTGCCTCTTGAAAAATAGGGCAATTTGAAGAGGATTTTGGTGACTTTGTTGAATTTTCTTGGAGGAAAGGAGCTAAAAAATGCATGCCTGAGGGGTGGTCCAGCCACAATGGCCTTATTAGGTTATTATTAAACAAATTTTCCATCCCTCCTAGGATCCTCATGGTTGCATTTTGATCCATGTGAAATTTTGACCCAATTTGAGCTGTTTTGGTGCAGTTTTGGACCTATTTTGGGTCATTTTTGGTTGTTTTGGCCTATTTTTGGTGAAACAATCCTAGGGTGGGATGAGGGCATTTTCTACCACCATCCCAAAGTGGGATACACAGAAAAATGTGCACTCGTCCCACCCTAGGATGGTGGTGACCCATGTATCTCTATATAAACCCAAAATTTGAGGAGTCGATATCAAGTACCTACTCTATTTGATTCCACAAGGGATGCCTTGACCATAGAGGACTGGGAATGGTTGGATGCCATCAGCCTCAAGTAGGTGACATGGTTAGATCCTATGATAGGAGACTGTACATATTTGACTACCTTGATTGATGAAAGGGTGTGGGTGCAAATTTTTGTTGTAGTGCTGGGGATTGTAGCACATAACTATGGGGTGACCACATGGGCTACTATGGATGACTTGGGCCCAACTAGCAGACAAGGAGAAAGGAGATAGGATATGGTATCCTATGATAGAGGTCTCAAGAGAGGGGATAGATTCAGTGATTTTTAGGTGATGTGGCTCACTATGCAGATCTATTTGCATAAATCAGTGTAGGCTAGGTGTTTTGGAGTCCATACAGAGATTTCCTAGAGTGGGTAGATGTTGATGTATAGCTTTGTAGGTTTCAACAAGGCATATGGCTTATTGGATGACATGGCACGAAGTGGGAGTACTTCCTTTTTGCTTAGGTGATGCAATATTTTGGGCTATGCCAAGGGGTGCTCAATGATCTAATGCCTTATCAGTGTCATAAGGATGAGAGCACAATGGCATGGCCAGTAGTAGAGGTAGTGGCACATCAGGAGACACATCTGTAGGTTTCTGATGAGGACCAAGGTGAGGTAGGCAATTGGTAAGGACACATGGTAGGGAAGCAGGTAGTTCTCTTGGACTTAGGAGATCAAGATGAATTTTTGGATGATGGTATCAGGGATGAGGAGGTGCAGGAACCATCGATAGCACATGGTGATATAGAGGTAGAGCTATGAGATGAGCTACTCAGGGTTAGGCAAGAGAGAGATATCCTATGAATATAGGTGCATGATGTATAGGTGGATCTAGTAGCATAGGGAGCCAAGGTACAGGTGGATCAGGTCAAGATAACATCTCTTCAAGTATAGTTGTGATCTCAAAGACCTACACAAGAGGGTTCTAGTAGTGGGGAGGTGACTAGGCTACAAGCAGAGATGACACGACTCCATTCTATGGTGGAGACTTACTAGGCACGATGTCAATGGTGGTAGGTCTATGTGGATGATCTAGACACAAAGGTAGTGCATCTTAGAGGGCATCTACAGGATGATGCAACTGCTAGTGGGTCATACTAGAGTCACCATAGTAGGATATGGTAGTCCTCCTATAGGTTGGAGGCACTAGGGTCTAGGCAGAGAGGTGACAAGGTAGGTGGTAGCAGGTATGGGAGTTCATAGAGGACTTCGACTGCAGGTGGGAGTGTGAGTCATAGTATCGGTCTTGCGTGACCATGGTAGTGGCTCGTGTAACTCTTTTTATGTTTTTGGATGTTTTAGTAGTGTGAAGTCTAAGGAATCCTTTTATTTTAGCCTATGAGCAACATGATGCATTTTTCTGTCTTATAAACACATATATATATGAGATTTTTATGTGGTTTATCATCATGTGTTTATTTTTTTATGAATTGTATGCAGATGTATGCAATTTGATTTATGATATGATGATGGATGTCTACCCTGTATGCATATTTTGTAATGTGATTTGCTTTGATTTTGTACATGCATGGATGTATGGTGAAATGGATGATTTAATGATTTAGAGGATGAAATATGTTGATTATATGACATAATATGCTAGCACCATAGACGATGTATATTGCACCAACTCATATGTAATGTTGTCATGAGACTTATATAATGGATTTATGAATAGTTTAACTAAAATGGATGAGGTGAAGTAATATGAATGACATGATGTTTACTGAGAATGTCCATGAGGTTTTCGCAAGGCTCAAACACTCTAGTCAACTGATCAAAATTTGTATACTAACCATGCAGGACTTTTTGATAAGGTATGAATCTGCTAGGATGACCAAGATACTTCATATCCCTATGTGTGCAAGTAATTTCATTCTTGTGAGATGCATAAGGATACCGCTAGTGCCAAGAAGGCTCTCAATCAAACCTATATTGAGGATCACCCAATGAATGCCACCATCCTAGGTTTCATACTAAGTATAACTAGACCACTAGGAAATCTAGGTTACCAAATCTAGCTCATCCACATGCAAATATTAGTCTACACATACATCCAAAAGCTAATGTGGCAGACGTATCATCATGCGGGAGGCTATCACCATTGATGGATAGGCTATCCACTAAACTCGTAATGAGGATCACCTGATGGTTTTCCAAATGATGAGAGTTCTAGGGATTCAAGTTTGACTCCCTACTTTATTTATTGGGATACTTGCTCTCATATAGAGTGATAAGAATCACTATTTATTTTTCTCTTTTTAGTGATAATAATCACTATTTATTTTAAGTTTTTTCTTTTTCTCTTGAGCAAAGGATTTGTATTTTGAGTGATGGGGATCACTGTTTCTTGTGCTTTTTGATGTGTGCACTTTTTTATTTTTGTATTTTTGTACTTTGAATTTTTGCTTTGTGGGGGTTTGCAAATTTAGACTGTTGCAAACATGTGAAAATCTGGGATTTTGACGACAAAAAAAAAGGGGAAACCCACTTATTGTTGTGGGGAGAATTGGGTAGGGGAGAACTTGTACTTTTTCCAACTCTCAAAATTCTTGAACCATTTGCATAGGGGAATGAGTAGGATGACCTTTTTACATAAGGTAACCTAGAACACTTCATGGATTTCATCTGTATTTGTGCAAAACTTGGATTGTTAATGATTAATTGTGTTTGGGATATGATGTACACAAGGCATAATCTAAGCAATATTCTACCTCCTAAAAATCATGCTAGCATTCTAAAATTTTTTAGTAGATACTGGATATAGCTAAGTGACTGAAAACCCTACTAACATTCTAAAACAAATGGCTAAGTGAAGGGAATAAACATGACTACGGAGATGTAGGAAATGTAGAAGAAAATGATAAGTAACTATTAAATGAGGTGAGTGATGACCTTGACAACATTGATTGTGAATTATAACTAGTGTACAATCTTAGTGCTAGACATGTATGATCAATTCTAAAGAAATGTAATGTGCGATGAAGAATATGCCTAACGAAAGTGATAATGCAATGGTATGCAACTTGATGGGAGGGCAATATTTTTGTATTTTTATGCTTTAATGATGTTTTTGAGTTTTTCATTGATATGTATGCACATGTGACTAACGGGCTTATTTAGGGGTCATTGGGGTGTTTGGGGGGACCAAAGAGCTTATGGATACCTTTGGGGCTTTTTGGTTGACCTATATGGTTTTAAAACATATAGGAGAATTTAGGTTGACCAAGCAGGATATAGGCATCCTTGGAGCATTTGAGGGTGACCTAGACAGTTCTAGATCGCCTAGGAGCCTTCTAGGTTGACCAAGCGATATGTGGATACCCTTGGAGCATTTAGGGTTGACCTAGATGCTTGTGGATAGTCTAGGTGCATTTTAAGTTGGCCAAGTGGGTTGTAGACACCCTTGGAGCATTTTTGTTTGACCTAGATGGTTATTGACCTCCTAGGATCATTTTAGGTGTCCTAGATGGTCAATGACACTCAGAAAGTGTTACGTACTACCTAGAGGTATTTTTTTGTGACCAAAGAGCTTATGGATACCTTTGGGGCTTTTAGGGTTGACCTATATGATTGTAGATATTCTAGGAGCATTTTTATTTGACCTAGACGGTGAAAAACTGCTAGGAACCTTTTGGGTGACCTAGATAGTCAATGACACTTAAAAATTGTCTATGGATGTCTAGAGGTATTTGGTTGTGACCAAAGGGCTTATGGATGCCTTTGGGATTTTAGGGTTAACCTAGACGATTGTAGATAGTCTAGGAGCATTTTTATTTGACCTAGACAATGAATAATCACTAGGAGCCTTTTAGGTGACCTAGACGGTCAATGAAACTTAAAAAGTGTCTACGACTACCTAGAGGCATTTGGTTGTGACCAAAGGGCTTATAGATGCCTTTGGGGATTTTAGGGTTGACCTAGATGATCGTAGATAGTATATGAGTATTTTTATTTGACCTAGATGGTGAAGAACCTCTAGGAGCCTTTTAGGTGACCTAGACGGTCAACAACACTTAAAAAGTGTCTACGCTTGCCTAGGGGCATTTGGTTGTGACCAAAGGGCTTATGGATGCCTTTGGGGATTTTAGGGTTGACCTAGATGATAGTAGATAGTATAGGAGTGTTTTTATTTGACCTAGACAATGAAAAACCACTAGGAGCCTTTTGGGTGACCTAGATGCTCAGTAGCACTTAAAAAGTGTCTACGACTACCTAGAGGCATTTGGTTGTGACCAAAGAGCTTATGGATGCCTTTGGGGATTTTAGGGTTGACCTAGATGATCGTATATAGTCTAGGAGCATTTTTATTTGACCTAGAAGGTGAAGAACTGCTAGGAGACTTTTGGGTGACCTAGACGGTCAACAACACTTAAAAAGTGTCTACGAATGCCTAGGGGCATTTGGTTGTGACCAAAGGGCTTATGGATGCCTTTGGGACTTTTAGGATTTACCTAGATGGTCGTAGATAGTCTAGGACCATTTTTATTTGACCTAGAAGATGAAAAACTGTTAGGAGCCTTTTGGGTGACCTAGACGGTCAACGACACTTAAAAAGTGTTTATGACTACCTAGAGGCATGTGGTTGTGACCAAAGGGCTTATGGATACCTTTGGGGCTTTTAGTGTTGACCTAGACGATCGTAGATAGTCTGGGAGCATTTTTATTTGACCTAGACGATGAAGAACCACTAGGAGCCTTTTGGGTGACCTAGATGGTTAGTGGAACTTAAAAAGTGTCTACGACTACCTAGAGGTATTTGGTTGTGACAAAAGAGCTTATGTATGCCTTTGGGGATTTTAGGGTTGACATAGATGATCGTAGATAGTCTAAGAGTATTTTTATTTGACCTAGATGGTGAAGAACCACTAGGAGCCTTTTAGGTGACCTAGACAGTCAGTGGCACTTAAAAAATGTCTACGACTACCTAGGGGCATTTGGTTGTGACCAAAGGGCTTATGGATGCCTTTGGGGCTTTTAGGGTTGACCTAGATGATCATAGATAGTCTAGGAGAATTTTTATTTGACCTAGATGGTGAAAAACTACTAGGAGCCTTTTGGGTGACCTAGATGTTAGCGACACTTAAAAAGTGTCTATGACTGCCTAGAGGCATTTTTTTGTGACAAAAGGTCTTATGGATGCCTTTGGGGATTTTAGGGTTGACCTAGATGATCCTAGATAGTCCAGGAGCATTTTTATTTGACCTAGATGGTGAAGAACCGCTAGGAGACTTTTTGTGGCACTCTCTAAGCATGAAATGGCCGCAAGTGAAGGATGTTCAAGGGTTTAGGATCCTCAAAAATTTCAAGGGAGGCTAGGTGATAAGTTATGGGACTAATTTGACTAGTGATGACAAAGGGAACTAACCAGTTTACCATAAATTTATCCCATAGGTGGGGTGACAAGCTAGAGTTTTGTTGGTTCTCTTTTAGGACGAGATCACCAACCTAAAAGTCTCTAAGATGGACTTTCATATTGTAGGCTCTTTTGAGCTGCTCTTGATACACATGTAGATGCTCAAGAACATTAATGTGACGTTCATCCAACAATGTAAGTTGATCTAGGTGAGATTGTCGCATAGTATCATCATCGATAAACTCTTGCATGGATATGCATAGCGATGGGATTTCTAGCTCTAGATGCATGAATACCTTAGCGTCATACACTAGTGAAAATGGGGTTACCCTAGTGGGTGTTCAAATGCTAGTGCGGTAAGCCCATAGGACAAGTGGCATTTACGTGTGCCAATCTATATGATTCTCTTTGACTATTTTCTTCAATATGGCAATTAATGTCTTGTTTGATGCCTCTGCTTGCCCATTTTCTTGTGGATAATATGGTGTTGAAAAGTTGTGTTGGATATTATATTTTATTTTCAAAGCATGCACATATTTATTCTTAAATAATGTCCAATTATCCAAAATGATCTTGATGGAATACCAAAACGACAAATGATATTATGCAATATGAACTCTATTATGCGGGGTCCTATCGTAGTGGTTAGGGGGATTGCTTCCACCCACTTGGTGAAATATTTGGTAGCTGTAATGATAAACGTGTGATGGACCAAGGATGAAAGGGATATTTTCTTGATTAAATCCAATCCCCATTACAAAAATGGCCAAGCCAATTGGATCTATTGTAAGGCCTGAGAGGGTACATGTGTCAAGTTAGCATGGTGTTGACATTTCATGCACTTCCTCACATATGCGCAACAATATCACTCTAAAGTTGGACAATAATAGACCATGCGAATAATGCACTTTGTGATGGCCATGCCACTAAAATGACCACCAAAAGTACTGTCATGTGCTTGGGCCATTGCCCAAGTCGATTCTTGATACTCTAAGCAATGAAGGAGGATTCCTTCGTAGCCCTAATGGTATAGGATGTCTCCTAACAAGACAAATTTTGCCGCATTCCATTTAAATGTCATTTTGGTAGTGTACGATAATATAGAAAGGAGATTATCGAGCTTTAGGTATTCTCTAATTGGTGGGGACCAGTCCTGCTGTGTGGAAGCCTTGATTGCATGAATTGCCTGTCCCTTATGAAGTTCATCCCAAGAAAATGTTGATTAGAAAAGAACTTGTAAGAATAGAACTTGTAAGAATAGAACTGTGCTGCTATCAAAATGGGTTTGGGGTAACAAAGTCACCCAAGTAGCATGATTTAGGTGCTCATGAATGTGCGAGAATCTCTCTTGTTAAGGTTCTATTTAAATCAAGTGGACTTCTGGCATGGATTGAGTGCTCTCATGCTCAACTGTTGATTATGATAGCGTCTTGACTTGAATGGTTGTCATCTCGTCTGTGGGGTCTTGCAAGATCAAGGACCCTAAGGAGGCCATTGTATCCACAAAATTATTATATGATCGAGGGAGTGCCTCGATGTTATACCATTCAAAATTTGCCAAGAATTTATCCATAAGGGCTTTGCAGGCTTGTAGAACTGGGCACTTACACTAGAAAATTCTCTTGACCTGGTTCACTGTAAGCAAGGAGTCGCCAAAGATATTGAGTTTTTTTATTTTCATGGCGATAGCCATTTGATTACCTAACCAACTTTAGATGCCCCAAACATGGAAAGGGCGTGCGTTCTTGAGTCCTTGTTTCTAACTCACTAAATGAGCTTGCCTAAGCTTAAAAATTGTTTGTAATGAAGGGGTAGGGCCCATGACTTCATGATGACAATAATGTCAAGTGTTATGATGGGATATTATGTGCTTGTTTGTTGCCCCAAGCAGGGGTGTGATTGTCTTTCTCAAAGATTTGTTGGACGATCGCAATTTACATAATTGAGTGTGTGCTTGTTGATTTGGACTAAGTATGACTACCCCCTCAAGTGATGATTTGATGAGGGAATGACCAATGATAAAATCGATGAGTTGCTTGACCCAATTGACTTGTATTATGCTTACCTTTAGTTTTGCCTCTTGAAAAATAGGGCAATTTGAAGAGGATTTTGGTGACTTTGTTGAATTTTCTTGGAGGAAAGGAGCTAAAAAATGCATGCCTGAGGGGTGGTCAAGCCAAAATGGCCTTATTAGGTTATTATTAAACAAATTTTCCATCCCTCCTAGGATCCTCATGGTTGCATTTTGATCCATGTAAAATTTTGACCCAATTTGAGGTTTTTTGGTGCAGTTTTGGACCTATTTTGGGTAATTTTTGGTTGTTTTGGCCTATTTTTGGTGAAACCATCCTAGGGTGGGATGAGGGCATGTTCTACCACCATACCAATGTGGGATATGCAGCCAAATGTGCACTCGTCCCACCCTAGGATGGTGGTGACCCATGTATCTCTATATAAACCCAAAATATGAGGGCTAGGCTCATTTATGCATGCTTATTTTTGTAGTTTGAGAGGTGAGGAGCAGGAGAGTGATTATAAGTAGTAGATAACTGTCAAATTTACCCCATAGTAACCATGACCCATCGGGTAGACTCATCCAGTGGGGGAGCCAATGCAAGACGGGTATGCCAAGTCTTTCTTATTACATTTTCCTAATGTTAGGAGTTGTTGTTTTTGCTTTTATGGCATGTTTTTGGTTTGGAAGCATATCACACTATATAGTAGGTAATTATACCTAATTTATGAGATATGTACCAACTTTTGTGTTTTATATATGTTTTTATGCAATTAGATTGCATTTTATGGGTCCAATTTTGCCTCGTTTTTGCTATTTTTGATGGCCTGAAAGGCCTTTTTGAGCCCAATTTGTTGGAGTCATCCCTAGGTGGGATGGCTAGTGTGGGCTGATCATGGGACATACCTTGGTGGGATGGCATTAGGTTTTTGGGTCCATCCCTAGGGGCAATGGCCGCAACCAGACCTCAAAGAGGGGCCATTTTGAGTCTTTTCTTTTGAATGTTTTTGGGGCCATTTGAGGCCATTTTGGAGTTGTATTATTGAGTTGCTTATCCCTATCAGGTGGTGAGGAGTCAATATCAAGTACCTACTCTCTTTGATTCCATGAGGGATGCCTTGACCATAGAGGATTGGGAATGGCTGGATGCCATCAGCCTCAAGCAGGTGACATGGTTAGATCCTGTGATAGGAGACCGTACATATTTGACTACCTTGATTGATCTGTGGTATCTATGCACCAATACCTTCCACCTATCCATAGGGGATATTATGGTGATGCTTGAGGATATATATTGGATTCTTCAAATTTTTATAGAAGTGAAATCAATTCCTACGATGCCACGAGACCAGAGACATGCAGTGCTCGAGAGGTACTTCAGTTATGATTTAGAGACAGTAGAGCTGGACTGCTTGAAGGAGGGTATGCTGGTAGGATTTTGGCATGAGGCAAAGGTATTGGGGGTGAGGCATACACTACTTATGATGCTCATTTCCAATATGCTATTACCTGACTCTTCGAGAGTGATATTCCCATGGAATCTAGTAGAGATAGTGTTTGCGCTGGTGAGGTGCATTGTGGCAGAGCCACTAGTGATGGCATGGGGTAATACACTACTAGCACAAATATACGATGAGCTATACGATATCCACTGCCATTGATGAAAGGGTGTGGGTGCAAATTTTTGGTGTAGTTCTGGGGATTGTAGAACATAACTATGGGGTGACCACATGGGCTACTATGGATGAATTGGGCCCAACTAGCAGACAAGGAGATCGGATATGGTATCCTATGATAGAGGGCTCAAGAGAGGGGATAGATTCGGTTATTTGTAGGTGATGTGGCTCACTATGCAGATATATTTACATAAATCAGTGTAGGCTAGGTGTTTTGGAGGCCATATAGAGATTTCCCAGAGTGGGTAGGTTGCAGCAAGGCATATGGCTTGTTGGATGACATGGCACGGAGTGGGAGTACTTCCTTTTTGCTTAGGTGATGCAATATTTTGGGCTATGCCAAGGGGTGTTCAATGATATGATGCCTTATCAGTGTCATAAGGATGAGAGCACAATGGCATGGCCAATAGTAGAGGTAGTGGCACATTAGGAGGCACATCTGTAGGTTTCTGATGAGGACCAAGGTGAGGTAGGCAATTGGTAAGGACACATGGTAGGGAAGCAGGTAGTTCTCTTGGACTTAGGAGATCAAGATGAATTTTTGGATGATGGTATCGTGGATGAAGAGGTGTAGGAACCATCGATAGCACATGGTGATATAGAGGTAGAGCTACAAGATGAGCTACTCAAGGTTAGGCAAGAGAAATATATCCTATGAATATAGGTGCATGATGTATAGGTGGATCTAGTAGCATAGGGAGCCAAGGTACAGGTGGATCAGGTCGAGATAACATCTCTTCAAGTATAGTTGTGATCTCAGAGCCCTACACAAGAGGGTTATAGTAGTGGGGAGGTGACTAGGCTGCAAGCAGAGATGACACGACTCCATTCTATGGTGGAGACTTACTAGGCACGATGTCAATGGTGGTAGGTCTATGTGGATGATCTAGACAAAGAGGTAGTGCATCTTAGAGGGCATATACAGGATGATGCAACTGCTAGTGGGTCATACCAGAGTCACCACAGTAGGATAGGGTAGTCCTCCTATAGGTTGGAGGCACTAGGGTCTAGGCAGAGAGGTGACAAGGTAGGTGGTAGCAAGTATGGGAGTTCACAGAGGACTCCGACTGAAGGTGGGAGTGAGTCATAGTACTGGTCTTGCGTGACCATGGTAGTGGCTCGCATAACTCTTTATGTTTTTGGATGTTTTAGTAGTGTGAAGTCTAAGGACTCCTTTTATTTTAGCCTATGGGCAGCATGATGTATTTTTCTGTCTTATACACACATATATATATATGAGATTTTTATGTGGTTTATCATCATGTGTTTATTGTTTTATGAATTGTATGCAGATGTATGCAATTTGATTTATGAGATGATGATGGACGTCTACCCTGTATGCATATTTTGTAATGTGATTTGCTTTGATTTTGTACATGCATGGATGTATGGTGAAATGGATGATTTAATGATTTAGAGGATGAAATGTGTTGATTATATGACATAATATGCTAGCACCATAGACAATGTATATTGCACCAACTCATATGTAATGTTGTCATGAGACTTATATAATGGATTTATGAATAGTTTAACTAAAATGGATGAGGTGAAGTAATATGAATGACATGATGTTTAGAGAATGTCCATGAGGTTTTCGCAAGGCTCAAACACTCTAGTCAACTGATCAAAATTTGTTTACTAACCATGCAGGACTTTTTGATAAGGTATGAATCTGCTAGGATGACCAAGATATTTCATATCCCTAAGTGTGCAAGTAATTTCATTCCTGTGAGATGCATAAGGATACCGCTAGTGCCAAGCAGACTCTCAATCAAACCTGTATTGAGGATCACCCAATGAATGCCACCATCCTAGGTTTCGTACTAAGTATAACTAGACCACTAGGAAATCTAGGTTACCAAATCTAGCTCATCTGTAGACACCAAAACAGCACCAATCCGATTATGTGACTACAAACACTGATCGCTTTGACAAACACAGCCCCCAGGGCAGCCCTCAGAGGTTAAACAATGGTCTTAACCACTTTCATAGCAATTTTGTAAGGTCAAGAAGCAATTTGGCACACTTGGACACTTTGCCCAGTATTCGTCTCACCCAGGGACGAATTCAAAATAGAATCCGTCCCACCCCAGGATGAATTCTGAATCCGTCCCTGGGTGGGACGAATTCTAAGCTTAACGGGCAAAAAGGCAAAGGGTGCCAAGTGGCAGCCCAGAACAGTCAGTTAAGGACTCCTGCCTTGCACGCGTGTGTAGGTGGACAGAGGGGCCGTTAGAAGACTGTCACAAAAGGCATTTATCAAAGCTCAAGTCAATGGAGGACTCCCCTCCCTCATGGGAAGACAAGACTGCCACATGGCGCCTATGGCCAACACATGGCATTTGTGCTTCCCTCCCAAAAGAGACCCCATGGGTCTATAAAAGGTGGGACTTTTCTCACCCAAAATAGACAAGTTGAAGGAGTTTTCAAGCAACGAAGTGCTGTCGAGTTGAAGACCCACTTGCATCCCTTTTGGTTCACCTTCCCACATCCACCAATCTCTTTTGCAAGGGAGGTTGTTGGGTGGCCTTTGGAAGCTCGAACCTGACCCAAATCCAACACATGGACACCCGAACCAACCAATTCGCCGACCCCCCAATCCTAAGAGGTTTTGGGCCCATCCCTGGTGGATTGGCTCCAAAATCAAGTGCCAACGGTGGGAGGCCCACTTGGGCACCCCCGCACCTCCCAAGTCCTATTTTTAGTTTTAGAGCATTTTAGATTACTTTTCAGATTGCATTTTGTGTTATTAGGTTTGATTAATCCATAGCTGCAATTTTGTAACTTTTGGTCAAATTCTAGTATGTTTTGTGTCGCTTTGTCGTTTCGCTGACTTGCAGGTGTCGAGGTCAAATTCCTAAGGGTGGAGGCCAAATTGGGAGAATCCGACCATCTGGGTCGTCCCAAAATGGCCCCAATTACATAACCCCCCTATTTGTAGGCATTTTGCAGGTCTCGGGATCCGACATTGGAGCAGCAGCAGGTCGGTTTCTTCAACACAGAAGAATTCGTCCCACCCAGGGACGAATTGCAGTCAAAATTCGTCCTGCCCAGGGAAGAATTCCAGTTGAAGGTAGATTGGCCAGCTGTCTCAGTGGCAGTGGCCTTCTGGTAACTTTTCTTATCTTCTGTCAAGTTTTGAAGCCATTTGGACTCACTGTAATTACTGTTTCAGGCAAATATTTACATGCATATTTCGTTAGTTTTAGAGAGCAAACACTTTTCATTTGCGACAGATGCTACTGACATCTTGGTTGTTTCTTTGTTCGTAGGAGAAGCAGCGGAGGTGAAGAACTCATCGACATCAGTGGCGGCATCATCTTGGCCCGCCCATTGCAATCGTGGGCACGCGAAAAGAGGAATCATTCAGTGATTGTAATCAAACTCTATTTGTGCTCCTAGCCCCTAAAAAGGGAGGAGACGTCATTGTAACAGAGATCAAGGGATATTAATGAAGAGGGCTATGTTTTCTCTATTTGCTTGTGTCTCCTTCCAATGTGTCTCTTTTCCATTTCATGCATTTACACTTCTAGGACTTAAGCGTACTTGATTTTGAATGCAATCGCACTTAGTGTTTCCTTTGCCTAGAATCTCGTGCTTTCAGTGGCGATCATGGTGGGACTTGTTCCCTGGTTTTTAAAATCACAAAAATTGATCAAAGTTTTGTGTTTGTGCTTGACAGGTACATTTTTTTTGTTGCAGACTGCTATTCGTATCTGATAGGGACGAATTCTTTTTGCAATTTGTCTGACCCTGGGACGAATTCAAATTCGTCTCTGGGAGGGACGAATTCTGTTCTGCAATTCGTCTCCCAGAGGGACGAATTCCTGTCTATGGATTTTCAGAGCAGAAATTTAGAAGCAACTAGAGCAGGCAGAGAAGAGGTAGGGATTTTTATCATCTCTGTTAAATTTTTTGTTTCTGTTTCTGTTTCTTTAATTGTTTTCATTTAATCCTGCATTGCATTAGGAAAAGTCATGTATGCTAGTTTCATTTTTGTTGAATAAAACGAATCCCACACACATCACGAAATAATTTTAAACCAAGGAGCTGGTCGTAAGACCCCAGCCCTTGATCAAGACCATTGGTGGATTTCATCACCACCTTGGCTTGATTTGCATCCATTTCCCGATTGTCAACTTTTGTTAGGCATAAATCCTAATGAAGACAGACCGAGCGTAGCTGGGGTGATTCCCATGCACGCGAGGATAAGTTTTCTATGGTAGGTGCCATTAACAGGACAATCCCCCTTCCGTACCGCCTACGTACCACGTACCTTCTGCTCTCACGTACCTATAGTCTCCCTCTCGTAAGGGCGGGTATATAGAGAGGTTGGTATATCGGCCTGGTTGGTATATTGAAGGGGCGACCTTTTTGGGAGTTATATGAGCCTTCATAATGCATTTAAACGTTCTTCAAAACCTACAAAAACAAAACAAAACATCAAAATGCACTAAACCAGTTTAGGGCACACCAATAATCCTTAAAAGAGATAATCACGGATTGTGTATGTGTGTGTTCATTTCTGCTTAGTGTAGACAAAAATAAATAAAAAATCATCATAAACAAAAGATAAAAATCTACGCATTTTGTCATTTTCTCCAAAAGCTCCAAGGATTCCCGTAATCGCTTGGTCACTCCAAAATGCCCCAAAGGTGTCCATGAACCCTTTGGTCAACCCAAAAGCACCCCAAATGTGCCCATAAGTGATGCAGGACCATCCAACAAAATATGGGAAATCTTACATTTTTCCCTAAATTTTAGTGCATCTTGCCGGGGCCATAACTTCTCAACCGTAGCTCCGATTGACTTGAAATTTTAGTGCATCTTGCCGGGGCCGGGGCCTAGAATTCTATTTGCCCAAAAAATCAGTTTTCGGGGCCAAATTCCATCATCTAGTGCCCCAAAATTAGGTTTTAAAATTGGGCACGCAATTCTATGCACTTTTTGAGCTGTTTGGATGTCAATATCTCCTAATGTATTTAGATCTAGGACTTGAAACTTCATTTTTGTCTTATCTACTATAAGAGGGATGCGCACACCGATTTTGGGCCCCATCTGACTCATTTCAATTTTTAGGGTTTTTAGAGAGACATCGTCATGGTGATCACCCATAGCCAAGCCCAATCACGGGCGGAGGCTATGGGGAATATCCAAGGAAGAACAAGTCATCTCCATTACAATCCCAAGGATTTGGTCATACCACCTTGGCGACCTAACACACAAGGCAGTCCCCTCCACACCTTAAAGGAAAGGGACTATAGGGGCACCTCTTCGAGGAGCACTCCTATTCAGCATAGCATTCAACACACACCCTTCCATGAGGGGTATAGTCATAAGAGAGCTCCCTTAGATGCTCGCTATGAGCGGTCATCGCACGATGAAGTGCTAGGTCAACATAGGGTTCGATGGGAGGAACCACATGATTACATTACCCCTCCACCCCCACTAGTTGTCAGGACTACAAAGACAAATCCAGAGCACAAGGCTCTTCGGGCAGGGCGAGATAGCTCCGTCCACCCCTTTTTCACTTATGAAAGAGAGCACGAGGAAGACATCTACCTTCCTCGAGAGCAATATACCGTGTGGGAGCAATACGCCTTCGCACCTGCTATCTATCAGGACCACTCACTGAGGCCAAAGCCCCGAGAGAATGCTGCTACCCCTAACAGAGGGATGTGTCCTATAGAGATCTTGGATCACTACGACCAAGATTTTTATCTAAGAGAGGCATCTAGGCCTTCTAGACATGAGGCGATGGGACCAACTATCATAGAATCTACCGAATATATCACACATCTCAAGCAACTCACGCAACTTGAGCTCGAACGACTACCGTTAGAGGAACCGTACCATATTAACGAAGAGCACCTTCAGCGCCAGAAGGATGAGCTGTTCCAACACACTATGCAAGAGAAGACTCCAACCCCTCACATGCATAAGACAAAATATTTTGAGTGGCACAACCCATGGGGGGAAGATAGGTCATCCCGACCTCATCAAAAGCTACCCCCAACACCTCCTAGACAGGAGCGGGAAGCTACTCTCTCGATTCCTGAAGCACCACCCCCGATGCCTCCTAGACATGAATGGGAGGCCGCTCCTATAACCAATGACGGGTGCCTTCCTCAGACATCCACCCAAGCTTATGAGCCACCCTTAGAAATTCATCAAGAAGCCTCTAAGGAATCAGAGCGCGAAGAAGAGCGGGATGAACTGCCCTACCAAGGCATGGGGGGTGCCATCTGGCCACCCCTCCATAAGCCCCAAGTTCCTCAACAAGAACCAACCAAAGAGGAGGAGTTCAAATCTCCCAATACATGCAAAGCACTAGAGCACTTAGAGTTGGTAGAGGCCAAGATTTTGGAGCTCCCAAGGCCCAACTTACATAAGGCTCCTTTCGAAGAGGATCAACCTTTAACCATAGGGCTACCTGATGATGCAGTCCTCCATGTCTCAGAATCTCCAGATTCTGATGAGCTATACACATTGTTCGAAGGTGAGGATGAAACAGACATAGCCCACAGCAATCACATGCGACAGCATCGACATCCCATAAACATCGATGAAGCATGTCAACAAATAAACATAATACTAGGGCATGAGTGGCGTGTTAACCCACCGCAGTGGGACCAAGCATTACATCCACAACATTGGGCACACAAAGAGCAACTTCCACCAAGAGACATCATAGCAACATCAGTGCCGCGGGCGGACCCTGTCCTCATCTCCGTGCATAGGGCTGATCCATTCATGCCCATACCTCTAGAGCCAGATCCGGAGTGCAAAGACCATCAAGCTAGGGGTACCTCTATCCCCTGAAGAACCATAATCCAAACCCAAAATGCTCCAAGGATTATCGCAATCACTTGGTCACCCCAAAAAGCTCCAAGGATTATCGCAATCACTTGGTCACCCAAAAAGCTCCAAGGATTATCGCAATCACTTGGTCACCCAAAAAGCTCCAAGGATTATCACAATCTCTTGGTCACTCCAAAAGCTCCAAGGATTATCGCAATCCCTTGGTCACCCAAAAAGCTCCAAGGATTATCGCAATCTCTTGGTCACCCCAAAAAGCTCCAAGGATTATCGCAATCACTTGGTCAAAACCAAAAAGCTCCAAGGATTATCGCAATCTCTTGGTCACTCCAAAAGCTCCAAGGATTATCGCAATCTCTTGGTCACCCAAAAAGCTCCAAGGATTATCGCAATCTCTTGGTCAATCCAAAAAGCTCCAAGGATTATCGCAATCTCTTGGTCAACCCAAAAAGCTCCAAGGATTATCGCAATCTCTTGGTCACCCAAAAATCTCCAAGGATTATCGCAATCTCTTGGTCAATACAAAAATCTCCAAGGATTATCGCAATCTCTTGGTCAACCCAAAAAGCTCCAACGATTATCGCAATCGCTTGGTCAAAAAAAAATCAAGAAATTCAAAAAAACAAAACAACAAAAATCATCAAAAACAACAAAGATTTGCATCTCAATTCTAGGCATACTCAAATTCATCAAAAAAAATTCATATTCTCGCACCTCATCTTCACCTTCACCAAAAACAATCCATCAAAATTACAAAAATACATAGTTGCATTAAGCATTGCATCCATACATTGCATATTTGTAGTCATACGGGTCAAAGGCACCATAGGCTGCAATAGCTCTGATAGTCCATCTTGTTCCGCATTGTCTCATGTTACAAAAACAACAAAAACACCATGCATAACTTTTACCACACTACAATCAGTGGTCTAGGAATGTACCAAGAGTTTCAATGATTCAGTCATCATTTTCCTCTTTAGCCATGTAGTGTATCAAGTCAAACCGATTTTACGAAGGTAGAGTCATACTTGAAATACACCTTGTTACGTAACATCCCAACACAAATCAAAACACTAAAAATTCCCAAATTGTGTGAACGAAAGACGAAACCTGCAAAATAATCTAGGTCACCACAAGCGAAACGGTTATCTTGCTCATCCCCCTGTGCGAATGACCCCTAGAATGCTGAGAGTTGGCAAAAGGACAAGCATCCTCCCTACCCAATTCCCTAAGAATCCCTAAAGTTCTCAATAGTTGCAAAAAAACAAAAAAGTTGCAAAATGTCAAAACTCCAAATTTGACAAAATATAGTGCACACATCAAAAGGCACAAACAACAGTGATTTTCGTCACTCCATGACCCCAATCCCTTGCTCAAAAGAAAAACAAATCAAAATAAACAGTGATCTCATCACTACAATGAGCAAGTATCCCAATACAATTGAAGAAAAGAAGGGAGTTGACCTTGAATCCCCGGAACTCTCAAGCATTCTATAGGTCATAAGGCAAGCTTCAATACCAATTTGGTTGATAGCCATGAGTATGTAAACCTCCCGCATGACGATATATCTGTCACATTAACTTGCGTACGGATCAATGTTTGCATGTGGATGAGCTAGCTTATGGCATCCTGGATTACATCGCAGATTAATCTTAGTACATACAACAAAGGAATTCGTGGAGCTAATTAGGTGATCCTCAGTACAGGTTCGGTTGAAAGCCCACCTGGCACTGGCGGTATCCTAACAAATACCACTAAATGAACTCAATTGCACACACAGGGATGTGAAATAGCTCGGTCAAAAACAAGTTCGATTCATACCTTGTTCAAAAGTCTTGTAAGATAAAGTACAGTCATGGCTAGTGAGTTAAAACCGTCTGAGTCTCAGAAAACCTTAGCTACATTTCTAAACCAACCGCGCTACTTTTCATCCTTACAATACCATCAAAAAAATACAAAAAAAGAAAAACCACATGTATACATACAAAGTCATGCATCACAACAATCGCCTAAAAACAAAATAACAGAGTTCTAAACAGTCCTTGGTGCCATAGCCAAACATCACAAACCCCATTCATCCATTTCATATCTCGCATATCACATATAAATCAAAACCATTTGCATTCATCATAGCATATGCATCCATCAAAATAAATCAACATGCATACATCCATATTCATCAACCATCATGCACAAGATCAAAGAAAATCAAAACAACAAAAACAACAAATAAATGCAACACAAAAACAAAAAGCAATAAACATTGCTAGACACAAGTGCTCTTGCACTTAACCTCTTGGCATAGAAAAATTGATGTCAGGGTCTACATTGTCACTATCCTACTCCCTAAGAAGGCTACCATAGCCGGACCGCTCCACGGGAAGACGGATTTTTGACAATTTCATCCCCAAACGACGTCACAAAAGGGTCAAAGCCCACTCAAAAACAACAAAAAAATGCAACACAAAAACAAAAAGCAATAAACATTGCCAGACACAAGTGCTCTTGCACTTAACCTCTTGGCATAGCAAAATCGACATTGGAGTCACAAATTGTCACTATCATACTCCCTAAGAAGGCTACCATAGCCGGACCGCTCCACGGGAAGACGGATTTTAGACAATTTCATCCCCAAACGACGTCACAAAAGGGTCAAAGCCCACTCAAAAACAAAACAAAATTCAACAAAAATACAGCAATAAACATTGCCGGACACAAGTGCTCTTGCACTTAAACTCTTGGCATGGCAAAATCGACATTGGAGTCACAAATTGTCACTATCCTACTCCCTAAGAAGGCTACCATAGCCGGACCACTCCACGGGAAGATGGATTTTAGACAATTTCATCCCCAAACGACATCACAAAAGGGTCAAAGCCCACTCAAAAACAGTACAAAATTCAACAAAAATACAGATAAACATTGCCAGACACAAGTGCTCTTGCACTTAAACTCTTGGCATGGCAAAATCGACATTGGAGTCACAAATTGTCACTATCATACTCCCTAAGAAGGCTACCATAGCCGGACCGCTCCACGGGAAGACGGATTTTAGACAATTTCATCCCCAAACGACATCACAAAAGGGTCAAAGCCCACTCAAAAATAGTACAAAAATAAAAACAAAAATAAATAAACATTGCCAGACACAAGTGCTCTTGCACTTAAACTCTTGGCATAGCAAAATTGATGTCGGTGTCTACATTGTCACTATCCTACTCCCTAAGAAGGCTACCATAGCCGGACCGCTCCACGGGAAGACGGATTTTAGACAATTTCATCCCCAAACGACATCACAAAAGGGTCAAAACCCACTCAAAAATAGTACAAAATTAAACAAAAATACAAAATAAACATTGCCAGACACAAGTGCTCTTGCACTTAACCTCTTGGCATAGCAAAATCGACATTGGAGTCACATTGTCACTATCCTACTCCCTAAGAAGGCTACCATAGCCGGACCGCTCCACGGGAAGATGGATTTTCGACAATTTCATCCCCAAACGGCGTCACAAAAGGGTCAAAACCCACTCAAAAACAAGAAAAAATTCAACAAAAATACAGATAAACATTGCCGCACATAAGTGCTCTTGCACTTACTCTTGGCATGGCAAAATGATTTGGTCCATTGTCCTATCCTACTCCCTAAGAAGGCTACATAGCCGGACCGCTCCACGGAAGACGGATTTTGATAATTTCATCCCCAAACGCATCACAAAGGGCAAAGCCCACCAAAAAAGTACAAAATTCAACAAAAATACAGATAAACATTGCCAGACACAAGTGCTCTTGCACTTAACCTCTTGGCATAGCAAAATCGACATTGGGGTCTACATTGTCACTATCCTACTCCCTAAGAAGGCTACCATAGCCGGACCGCTCCACGGGAAGACGGATTTTAGACAATTTCATCCCCAAACGACATCACAAAAGGGTCAAAGCCCACTCAAAAACAACAAAAAAATCAAAACAAAACAAACAACAATAAACATTGCCAGACACAAGTGCTCTTGCACTTAACCTCTTGGCATAGCAAAATTGATGTCGGGGTCTACATTGTCACTATCCTACTCCCTAAGAAGGCTACCATAGCCGGACCGCTCCACGGGAGGTCGGATTTTTGCCAATTTTATCCCCAAACGGCATCACAAAAAGGACAAAACAACCAAAAACATCACAAAAATGCAACAAAAACATAAATAAACATTGCCAGACACAAGTGCTCTTGCACTTAACCTCTTGGCATAGCAAAATTGATGTCGGGGTCACATTGTCACTATCCTACTCCCTAAGAAGGCTACCATAGCCGGACCGCTCCACGGGAAGACGGATTTTAGACAATTTAATCCCCAAATGGCGTCACAAAAGGGCAAAATCAAAAAAGACAAAATTCAACAAAAATACGAGAAAAACATTGCAGTCTTTTCTGTTTTTAAAAAACAATACAAAATTCAACACAAACAAACAGCAAAAAACATTGCCGGACACAAGTGCTCTTGCACTTAACCTCTAGGCAAAGAAAATCGATGTCGAGGTCCAAATTATCGCTCTCCTACTTCCCCAAGAAGGCTACCATAGCCGGACCGCTCCACGGGAAGTTAGATTTTCGATGATTTCACCTCATTATGGCATCACCAAAAGGGTTAACACCCACCAAAAACAGGTCCAAATGTTGGAAAAATTGCACACGCTTAACGGTAAACCCTCTAAAGGCACCCTTGCACAAGTCATCTTGGGTCAAGCGACTCGTCGCTTCTCTCATGAAGGTCATTCCCTCATCGATTCGTCGCTTGAGGGGGTAGTCACACTTAGTCACCAACCAACAATCACACACCCAATTAAGGAAAATGACATGCATTCAAAGAATCATTGACAAAGACAATCACGCTCCTGCTTGGGGCAGTAAACAAGCAACAATCAAATCAATCAAACACTTGGCATTTCGTGAATCATGAACACAAGGTTCCCCCTGAGGATAAAAACGCCCTTCACTTGTTCATGACTGATCAATGTCTAAGTTCAAGTCACACCTCACCAAAACAGGTTAATACTTGAAATCAAATTCCTTAGCTCGTCAAAAGCAAGGATTCAAGAATGCATGCCCTTTCCATACTTGGGGCATCAAAAGTTGGTTAGGTTACCAAGAAACCCTAATCATTAGTGCTTTGGTTATCTATTTTTGCTCAGCACTGCGTCACCCGCAGCGCTTCCCAAAAAGGGGCATCTGTAGACACCAAAATAGCACCAATCCGATTATGTGACTGCAAACACTGATCGCTTTGACAAACACAGCCCCCAGGGCAGCCCTCAGAGGTTAAACAATGGTCTTAACCACTTTCATAGCAATTTTGTAAGGTCAAGAAGCAATTTGGCACACTTGGACACTTTGCCCAGTATTCGTCTCACCCAGGGACGAATTCAAAATAGAATCCGTCCCACCCCAGGACGAATTCTGAATCCGTCCCTGGGTGGGACGAATTCTAAGCTTAACGGGCAAAAAGGCAAATGGTGCCAAGTGGCAGCCCAGAACAGTCAGTTAAGGACTCCTGCCTTGCACGCGTGTGTAGGTGGACAGAGGGGCCGTTAGAAGACTATCACAAAAGGCATTTATCAAAGCTCAAGTCAATGGAGGACTCCCCTCCCTCATGGGAAGACAAGACTGCCACATGGCGCCTATGGCCAACACATGGCATTTGTGCTTCCCTCCCAAAAGAGACCCCATGGGTCTATAAAAGGTGGGACTTTTCTCACCCAAAATAGACAGGTTGAAGGAGTTTTCAAGCAACGAAGTGCTGCCGAGTTGAAGACCCACTTGCATCCCTTTTGGTTCACCTTCCCACATCCACCAATCTCTTTTGCAAGGGAGGTTGTTGGGTGGCCTTTGGAAGCTCGAACCTGACCCAAATCCAACACATGGACACCCGAACCAACCAATTCGCCGACCCCCCAATCCTAAGAGGTTTTGGGCCCATCCCTGGTGGATTGGCTCCAAAATCAAGTGCCAACGGTGGGAGGCCCACTTGGGCACCCCCGCACCTCCCAAGTCCTATTTTAAGTTTTAGAGCATTTTAGATTACTTTTTAGATTGCATTTTGTGTTATTAGGTTTGATTAACCCATAGCTGCAATTTTGTAACTTTTGGTCAGATTCTAGTATGTTTTGTGTTGCTTTGTTGTTTCGCTGACTTGTAGGTGTCGAGGTCAAATTCCCGAGGGTGGAGGCCAAATTGGGAGAATCCGACCATCTGGGTCGTCCCAAAATGGCCCCAATTACATAACCCCCCTATTTGCAGGCATTTTGCAGGTCTCGGGATCCGACATTGGAGCAGCAGCAGGTCGGTTTCTTCAACACAGAAGAATTCGTCCCACCCAGGGACGAATTGCGATCGAAATTCGTCCTACCCAGGGACGAATTCCAGTTGAAGGTAGATTGGCCAGCTGTCTCAGTGGCAGTGGCCTTCTGGTAACTTTTCTTATCTTCTGTCAAGTTTTGAAGCCATTTGGACTCACTGTAATTACTGTTTCAGGCAAATATTTACATGCATATTTCGTTAGTTTTAGAGAGCAAACGCTTTTCATTTGTGGCAGATGCTACTGACATCTTGGTTGTTTCTTTGTTCGTAGGAGAAGCAACGGAGGTGAAGAACTCATCGACATCAGCGACGGCATCATCTTGGCCCGCCCATTGCAATCGTGGGCACGCGAAAAGAGGAATAATTAAGTGATTGTAATCAAACTCTATTTGCGCTCCTAGCCCCTGAAAAGGGAGGAGACGTCATTGTAACAGAGGATCAAGGGATATTTTAATGAAAGGGCTATGTTTTCTCTATTTGCTTGTGTCTCTTCCAATGTGTTTCTTTTCCATTTCATGCAATTTACATTTCTAGGACTTAAGCGTACTTGATTTTGAATGCAATCGCACTTAGTGTTTCCTTTGCCCGGAATCTCGTGCTTTCAGATCCACATGCAAATATTGGTGTACACATACACCCAAAATCTAATGTGGCAGACATATAATCATGCGGGAGGCTATCGCCATTAATGGATACGCTATCCACCAAACCCATAATGAGGATCACCTGATGGTTTTCCAAATGATGAGAGTTCTTGGGATTCAAGTTTGACTCCCTACTTTATTTATTGGGATACTTGCTCTCATATAGAGTGATAAGAATCACTATTTATTTTTCTCTTTTTAGTGATAATAATCACTATTTATTTTAAGTTTTTTCTTTTTCTCTTGAGCAAAGGATTTGTATTTTGAGTGATGGGGATCACTGTTTCTTGTGCTTTTTGATGTGTGCACTTTTTTATTTTTGTATTTTTGTACTTTGAATTTTTGCTTTGTGGGGGTTTGCAAATTTAGACTGTTGTAAACATGTGAAAATCTGGGATTTTGACGACAAAAAAAAGGGGGAAACCCACTTATTTTTGTGGGGAGAATTGGGTAGGGGAGAACTTGTACTTTTTCCAACTCTCAAAATTCTTGAACCATTCGCATAGGGGGATGAGTAGGATGACCTTTTTACGTAAGGTAACCTAGAACACTTCATGGATTTCATCTGTCTTTGTGCAAAACTTGGATTGTTAATGATTAATTGTGTTTGGGATATGATGTACACAAGGCATAATCTAAGCAATATTCTACCTCCTAAAAATCATGCTAGCCTTCTAAAAATTTTTAGTAGATACTGGATATGGCTAAGTGATTGAAAACCCTACTAACATTCTAAAACAAATGGCTAAGTGAACGGAATAGACATGACTACGAAGATGTAGGAAATGTAGATGAAAATGATAAGTAACTATGAAATAAGGTGAGTGATGACCTTGCCAACATTGATTGTGAATTATAACTAGTGTACAATCTTAGTGCTAGACATGTATGATCAATTCTAAAGAAATGTAATGTGCGATGAAGAATATTTTTGTATTTTTATGCTTTAATGATGTTTTTGAGTTTTTCATTGATATGTATGCACATGTGACTAACGGGCTTATTTAGGGGTCATTGGGGTGTTTTGGGGGACCAAAGAGCTTATGGATACCTTTGGGGCTTTTTGGTTGACCTATATGGTTTTAAACCATATAGGAGAATTTAGGTTGACCAAGAAGGATATGGGCATCCTTGGAGCATTTGAGGGTGACCTAGACGGTTCTAGATCACCTAGGAGCCTTCTAGGTTGACCAAGTGATATGTGGATACCCTTGGAGCATTTAGGGTTGACATAGATGCTTGTGGATAGTCTAGGTGCATTTTAAGTTGGCCATGCGGGTTATAGACACCCTTGGAGCATTTTTGTTTGACCTAGATGGTTACTGACCGCCTAGGATCATTTTAGGTGTCCTAGATGGTCAATGACACTCAGAAAGTGTTACGTACTACCTAGATGTATTTTTTTGTGACCAAAGGGCTTATGGATGCCTTTGGGGCTTTTAGGGTTGACCTAGATGATCATAGATAGTCCAAGAGCATTTTTATTTGACCTAGACGGTGAAAAACTGTTAGGAGCCTTTTGGGTGACCTAGATGGTCAATGACACTTAAAAAGTGTCTACAACTACCTAGGGGTATTTGGTTGTGACCAAAGAGCTTATGGATACCTTTGGGGCTTTTAGGGTTGAACTATATGATTATAGATAGTCTAGGAGCATTTTTATTTGACCTAGATGGTGAAAAACTGCTAGGAACCTTTTGGGTGACCTAGATAGTCAATGACACTTAAAATTGTCTACGGATGTCTAGAGGTATTTGGTTGTGACCAAAGGGCTTATGGATGCCTTTGGGCTTTTAGAGTTAACCTAGACGATTGTAGATAGTCTAGGAGCATTTTTATTTGACCTAGACAATGAATAATCACTAGGAGCCTTTTAGGTGACCTAGACGGTCAACGACACTTAAAAAGTGTCTACGACTACCTAGAGGCATTTGGTTGTGACCAAAGGGCTTATAGATGCCTTTGGGGATTTTAGGGTTGACCCAAACGATCGTAGATAGTATAGGAGCATTTTTATTTGACCTAGATGGTGAAGAACCTCTAGGAGCCTTTTAGGTGACCTAGACAGTCAATGACACTTAAAAATTGTCTACGGATGTCTAGAGGTATTTGGTTGTGACCAAAGGGCTTATGGATGCCTTTGGGGATTTTAGGGTTGACCTAGATGATAGTAGATAGTATAGGAGTGTTTTTATTTGACCTAGACAATGAAAAACCACTAGCAGCCTTTTGGGTGACCTAGATGCTCAGTAGCACTTAAAAAGTGTCTACGACTACCTAGAGGCATTTGGTTGTGACCAAAGAGCTTATGGATGCCTTTGGGGATTTTAGGGTTGACCTAAACGATCGTATATAGTCTAGGAGCATTTTTATTTGACCTAGAAGGTGAAGAACTGCTAGGAGCCTTTTGGGTGACCTAGACGGTCAAATACACTTAAAAAGTGTCTACGAATGCCTAGGGAAATTTGGTTGTGACCAAAGGGCTTATGGATGCCTTTGGGGATTTTAGGGTTGACCTAGATGATCGTAGATAGTCTAGGACTATTTTTATTTGACCTAGATGATGAAAAAAATTTAGGAGCCTTTTGGATGACCTAGATAGTTAGTGACACTTAAAAAGTGTTTATGACTACCTAGAGGCATTTGGTTGTGACCAAAGGGGTTATGGATTCCTTTGGGGCTTTTAGCATTGACCTAGATGATCATAGATATTTCGGGAGCATTTTTATTTGACCTAGATGATGAACTGCTAGGAGCCTTTTGGATGACCTAGATGGTCAGTGGCCCTTAAAAAGTGTCTACGACTACCTAGAGGCATTTGGCTGTGACAAAAGGTCTTATAGATGCCTTTGGGGCTTTTAGGGTTGACCTAGATGATCGTAGATAGTCTAGGAGTATTTTTATTTGACCTAGATGGTGAAGAACCTCTAGGAGCCTTTTAGATGACCTAGATGGTCAATGACAATTAAAAAGTGTCTACGACTACCTAGGGGCATTTGGTTGTGACCAAAGGGCTTATGGATGCCTTTGGGGATTTTAGGGTTGACCTAGATGATAGTAGATAGTCTAAGAGTGTTTTTATTTGACCTACACAATGAAAAACCACTAGGAGCCTTTTGGGTGACCTATACGGTCAGTAGCACTTAAAAAGTGTCTACGACTACCTAGAGGCATTTGGTTGTGACCAAAGGGCTTATGGATTCCTTTGGGGATTTTAGGGTTGACGTAGATGATCGTATATAGTCTAGGAACATTTTTATTTGACCTAGAAGGTGAAGAACTGCTAGGAGACTTTTGGGTGACATAGACGGTCAATGACACTTAAAAAGTGTCTACGAATGCCTAGTGGCATTTGGTTGTGACCAAAGGGCTTATGGATGCCTTTGGGACTTTTAGGATTTACCTAGATGGTCGTAGATAGTCTAGGACCATTTTTATTTGACCTAGACGATGAAAAACTGTTAGGAGCCTTTTGGGTGACCTAGACGGTCAACGACACTTAAAAAGTGTTTATGACTACCTAGAGGCATTTGGTTGTGACCAAAGGGCTTATGGATACCTTTGGGGCTTTTAGTGTTGACCTAGATGATCGTAGATAGTCCGGGAGAATTTTTATTTGACCTAGACGATGAAGAACCGCTAGGAGCCTTTTGGGTGACCTAGATGGTTAGTGGAACTTAAAAAGTGTCTACGACTACCTAGAGGTATTTGGTTGTGACAAAAGAGCTTATGGATGCCTTTGGGGCTTTTAGGGTTGACATAGATGATCGTAGATAGTCTAAGAGTATTTTTATTTGACCTAGACGATGAAGAACCACTAGGAGCCTTTTAGGTGACCTAGACAGTCAGTGGCACTTAAAAAATTTCTATGACTACCTAGGGGCATTTGGTTGTGACCAAAGGGCTTATGGATGCCTTTGGGGCTTTTAGGGTTTACCTAGATGATCATAGATAGTCTAGGAGAATTTTTATTTGACCTAGATGGTGAAAAACTACTAGGAGCCTTTTGGGTGACCTAGATGTTAGCGACACTTAAAAAGTGTCTATGACTGCCTAGAGGCATTTTGTTGTGACAAAATATCTTATGGATGCCTTTGGGGATTTTAGGGTTGACCTAGATGATCGTAGATAGTCCAGGAGCATTTTTATTTGACCTAGATGGTGAAGAACCGCTAGGAGACTTTTTGTGGCACTCTCTAAGCATGAAATGGCCACAAGTGAAGGATGTTCAAGGGTTCAGGATCCTCAAAACCTTCAAGGGAGGCTAGGTGATAAGTTATGGGACTAATTTGACTAGTGATGACAAATGGACCTAACCAGTTTACCATAAATTTATCCCATAGGTAGGGCGACAAGCTAGAGTTTTGTTGGCTCTCTTTTAGGACGAGATCACCAACCTAAAAGTCTCTAAGATGGGCTTTCATATTGTAGGCTCTTTTGAGCTGCTCTTGATACACATGTAGATGCTCAAGAACATTAATGTGACGTTCATCCAACAATGTAAGTTGATCTAGGTGAGCTTGTCGCATAGTATCATCATCGATAAACTCTTGCATGGATATGCATAGCGATGGGATTTCTAGCTCTAGATGCATGACTACCTCAGCGTCATACACTAGTGAAAATGGGGTTGCCCTATTGGGTGTTCAAATGCTAGTGTGGTAAGCCCATAGGACAAGTTGCATTTACGTGTGCCAATATATATGATTCTCTTTGACTATTTTCTTCAATATGGCGATTAATGTCTTGTTTGATGCCTCTATTTGCCCATTTTCTTGTGGATATTAGGGTGTTGAAAAGTTTTGTTGGATATTATATTTTATTTTCAAAGCATGCACATATTTATTCTTAAATAATGTCCCATTATCCAAAATGATCTTTATGGAATACCAAAACGACAAATGATATTATGCAATATGAACTCTATTATGCGGGGTCCTATCATAGTGGTTAGGGGGATTGCTTCCACGCACTTGGTGAAATATTCGGTAGCTGTAATGATAAACGTGTGATGGACCAAGGATGAAAGGGATATTTTCTTGATTAAATCCAATCCCCATTGCAAAAATGGCCAAGCCGATTGGATCTATTGTAAGGCCTGAGAGGGTACATGTGTCAAGTTAGCATGGTGTTGACATTTCACGCACTTCCTCACATATGCGCAACAATATCACTCTAAATTTGGCCAATAATAGACCATGTGAATAATGCACTTTGCAATGGCCATGCCACTAAAATGACCACCAAAAGTACTGTCATGTGCTTGGGCCATTGCCCAAGTCGATTCTTGATACTCCAAGCAATGAAGGAGGATTCCTTCGTAGCCCCAATGGTATAGGATGTCTCCTAACAAGACAAATTTTGCCACATTCCATTTAAATGTCATTTTGGTAGTGTATGATAATATAGAAAGGATATTATTGAGCTTTAGGTATTCTCTAATTGGTGGGGACCATTCCTGCTGTGTGGAAGCCTCGATTGCATGAATTGCCTGTCCCTCATGAAGTTCATCCCAAGAAAATGTTGATTAGGAAAGAACTTGTAAGAATAGAACTGTGCTGCTATCAAAATGGGTTTGGGGTAACAAAGTCCCCCAAGTAGCATGATTTAGGTGCTCATGAATGTGCGATAATCTCTCTTGTTAAGGTTCTATTTAAATCAAGTGGACTTCTGGCATGGATTGAGTGCTCTCACGCTCAACTGTTGATTATGATAGCGTCTTGACTTGAATGGTTGTCATCTCGTCTATGGGGTCTTGCAGGATCAAGGACCCTAAGGAGGCCATTGTATCCACAAAATTATTATATGATCGAGGGAGTGCCTCGATGTTATACCATTCAAAATTTTCCAGGAATTTATCCACAAGGGCTTTGTAGGCTTGCAGAACTGGGCACTTACACTAGTAAATTCCCTTGACCTGGTTCACTGTAAGCAAGGAGTCACCAAAGATATTGAGTTTTTTTATTTTCATGGTGATAGCCATTTGAATACCTATGAGCAAGGCTTTGTACTCAACATTATTATTGGTACACAGGAAAGCAAGTTTAAATGACAGGGGTATGGGAGCCCCATGTGGTGTGAAAAACATGATCCCTATGCCACCCCCTTGCTCACATTTGGAGCCATCAAAGAAAATAGTCATATCTGCCTTATAGAAACCTACACCTACACACAAGGAAGCAAAAAGGGTCAAATAACAATTGTGTGTGAAGAAAAACATGCAATCCCCTTAGGCACAAAAGGGCATATATATTAAAAATATATCAAATCAAGTCAGAATGACTTGAAAATTTATGGGAATGTTAAATAGGAATTTTTTAAGGGATATAACCAAAATATAGATCTGAAATTGCATTTGTAGACCCCTCGATTTTGTACCACCTGTCTACAACCTACGAAGACCAAGACATGCAATTCCCGCCCCTAAACATGTCCAAAAATCATGAAACCTAGGAAAAATATATAAATCAACATTTTAAGACTACCCATGTGGTTATATTTTCAAAATGAGGTGCATATCCACCTCCATGCAATTGGGGTGCCCGGATGGGCCCTACGAGCCTGCAAAAACTTAAAAATATGATATCTCTGCCAATTTAACTCCAAATTACATGAAATTCGAACTACAACATCCTATGATAGTCTAGAATAATAATAAAAAAAATAGAAAAGAAATTATACAAGGATTTGTCCTTATCCTGGGGGGATGGTGGTGACTACAACTAATTAGAGGGTACCCTGGGGGGGATACCCACAAATTTTGCCCACATTTTGCTACCAATCCCATTGGGGAATGATCCTAAACACTCTAAGGGGTATTTTTGTCAAATTTTATGAAGACATTCATCCAGATGGTAAATTTATGCCCAAAAGACCCTCTTGAAGTCACCCGGTAACCTTAATCGCAAAGAAGAGATTCCGAGGGCAAGAGAGCACAATAAAGTGAGGGGAAATCTCGATAGCACTCTATTGCATATCCTAGAACTCCTCTCTATGTTTTTGTGTGGATATTGAATCCATTTTATAGCCCAAAGGGGCTTATGTGCAAAAAGGCATGCAAGGGCATGCATGGTAGGAGGTGCCATTTGTCAAAAAGGAGGCATGCATTGGATGGGGAATATAATCTCCCTTTTTAGCCTCCATTATGAATGATTTCATAAGGATTCAATGCCCTCTAACCTGCATTCTTCAATTTGTGGGGTAAATGGTAGTTTTTGGATGTCATTTATCCTAGATTTAACTTTTTCTTGGTCAAAATTGCTCACCGTCCCACCCTAGGATGATGGCTCACCACCATCCCAGGGTGGGATGATGGGAATCTACCACCATCCCAGGGTGGTATGATGGTGAATTTTGGGCCAGAACCTCCAAAAATTGGTCCATAAGCCTCCAAAACCTCTTTCAAAGTGGCTAGAACCAATGTGAGCCTTCTAAGGGCTGCCCAAGGGGCCATATGGTGTCAATTTGATCATTATTTGTGGATGCTTAATCGGGTTAACCATATTTTAGTGTCTACAAATGCCCCTTTTTGAGATGCGTTGTGTGTAGCACAACACTGAGAAAAAATAGATGACTAAAATTTTGAATGATTAAGGTTACTTGATTACCTAACCAACTTTAGATGCCCCAAACATGGAAATGGCGTGCGTTCTTGAGTCCTTGTTTCTAACTCACTAAATGATCTTGCCTAAGCTTAAAAATTGTTTGTAATGAATGGGTGCTTATTGATTTGGACTAAGTATGACTACCCCCTCAAGTGATGATTTGATGAGGGAATAACAAATGATAAAATTGATGAGTCGCTTGACCCAATTGACTTTTATTATGCTTACCTTCAGTTTTGCCTCTTGAAAAATAGGGCAATTTGAAGAGGATTTTGGTGACTTTGTTGAATTTTCTTGGAGGAAAGGAGCTAAAAAATGCATGCCTGAGGGGTGGTCCAGCCACAATGGCCTTATTAGGTTATTATTAAACAAATTTTCCATCCCTCCTAGGATCCTCATGGTTGCATTTTGATCCATGTGAAATTTGGACCCAATTTGAGCTGTTTTGGACCTATTTTGGGTCATTTTTGGTTGTTTTGGCCTATTTTTGGTGAAACCATCCTAGGGTGGGATGATGGCATGTTCTACCACCATCCCAATGTGGGATATCAAGCCAAATGTGCACTCGTACCACCCTAGGACGGTGGTGACCCATGTATCTCTATATAAACCCAAAATATGAGGGCTAGGCTCATTTATGCATGCTTATTTTTGTAGTTTGAGAGGTGAGGAGTAGGAGAGTGATTATAAGTAGTAGAGAACTATAAAATTTACCCCATAGTAACCATGACCCATCGGGTAGACTCATCCAGTGGGGGAGCCGATGCAAGACGGGTATGCCAAGTCTTTCTTATTACATTTTCCTAATGTTAGGAGTTGTTTTTTTTTGCTTTTATGGCATGTTTTTGGTTTGGAAGCATATCACACTATATAGTAGGTAATTATACCTAATTTATGAGATAGGTACCAAATTTTGTGTTTTATATATGTTTTTGTGCAATTAGATTGCATTTTATGGGTCCAATTTGCCTCGTTTTTGCTATTTTTGATGGCCTGAAAGGCCTTTTTGAGCCCAATTTGTTGGAGTCATCCCTATGTGGGATGGCTAGTGTGGGCTGATCATGGGACATACCTTGGTGGGATGGCATTAGGTTTTTGGGTCCATCCCTAGGGGCAATGTCCACAACCAGACCTCAAAGAGGGGCCATTTTGAGTCTTTTCTTTTGAATGTTTTTGGGGCCATTTGAGGCCATTTTGGAGTTGTATTATTGAGTTGCTTATCCCTATCAGGTGGTGAGGAGTCGATATCAAGTACCTACTCTCTTTGATTCCATGAGGGATGCCTTGACCATAGAGGACTGGGAATGGCTGGATGCCATCGACCTCAAGTAGGTGACATGGTTAGATCCTGTGATAGGAGACCATACATATTTGACTACCTTGATTGATCTGTGGTATCTGTGCACCAATACCTTCCACATATCCATAGGGGATATTATGGTGATGCTTGAGGATATATATTGGATTCTTCAAATTTTGATAGAAGGGTAGTCAATCCCTATGATGCCACGAGACCAGAGACATGCAGTGCTCGAGAGGTACTTCAGTTATGATTTAGAGAAAGTAGAGCTGGACTGCTTGAAGGAGGGTATGCTGGTAGGATTTTGGCATGAGGCAAAGGTATTGGGGGTGAGGCATACACTACTTATGATGCTCATTTCCAATATGCTATTACTTGACTCTTCGAGAGTGATGTTCCCATGGAATCTAGTGGAGATAGTGTTTGCACTAGTGAGGTGCATTGTGGCAGAGCCACTAGTGATGGCATGGGGTACTACACTACTAGCACAAATCTACGATGAGCTATACGATATCCATTGCCATCGATGGAAGGGTGTGGGTGCTAATTTTTGGTGTAGTGCTAGGGATTGTAGCACATAACTATGGGGTGACCACATGGGCTACTATGGATGACTTGGGCCCAACTAGCAGACAAGGAGATATGATATGGTATCCTATGATAGAGGGCTCAAGAGAGGGGATAGATTCAATGATTTGTAGGTGATGTGGCTCACTATGCAGATCTATTTACATAAATTAGTGTAGGCTAGGTGTTTTGGAGGCCATACAGAGATTTCCCAGAGTGGGTAGATGCTGATGTATAGCTTTGTAGGTTGCAGCAAGGCATATGGCTTGTTGGATGACATGGCATGGAGTGGGAGTACTTCCTTTTTGCTTAGGTGATGCAATATTTTGGGCTATTCCAAGGGGTTCTCAATGATCTGATGCCTTATCAACATCATAAGGATGAGAGCACAATGGCATGGCTAGTAGTAGAGGTAGTGGCACATCAGGAGGCACATCTGTAGGTTTCTGATGAGGACCAAGGTGAGGTAGGCAATTGGTAAGGACACATGGTAGGGAAGAAGGTAGTTCTCTTGGACTTAGGAGATCAAGATGACTTTTGGGATGATGGTATCGAGGATGAGGAGGTGTAGGAACCATCTATAGCACATGGTGATATAGAGGTAGAGCTACAAGATGAGCTACTCAGGTTTAGGCAAGAGAGAGATATCCTATGAATATAGGTGCATGATGTATAGGTGGATCTAGTAGCATAGGGAGCCAAGGTACAGGTGGATCAGGTCAAGATAACATCTCTTCAAGTATAGTTGTGATCTCAAAGCCCTACACAAGAGGGTTCTAGTAGTGGGGAGGTGACTAGGCTGTAAGCAGAGATGACACGACTCCATTCTATGGTGGAGACTTACTAGGCATGGTGTCAATGGTGGTAGGTCTATGTGGATGATCTAGACACAGAGGTAGTGCATCTTAGAGGGCATCTACAGGATGATGCAACTGCTAGTGGGTCATACCAGAGTCACCATAGTAGGATAGGGTAGTCCTCCTATAGGTTGGAGGCACTAGGGTCTAGGCAGAGAGGTGACAAGGTAGGTGGTAGCAGGTATGGGAGTTCACAGAGGACTCTGACTAAAGGTGGGAGTGTGAGTCATAGTACTGGTCTTGTGTGACCATGGTAGTGGCTCGCGTAACTCTTTTTATGTTTTTGGATGTTTTAGTAGTGTGAAGTCTATGGAATCATTTTATTTTAGCCTATGGGCAACATGATGTATTTTTTTGTCTTATACACACATATATATATGATATTTTTATGTGGTTTATCATCATGTGTTTATTGTTTTATGAATTGTATGCATATGTATGCAATTTGATTTATGATATGATGATGGATGTCTACCCTGTATGCATATTTTGTAATGTGATTTGCTTTGATTTTGTACATGCATGGATGTATGGTGAAATGGATGATTTAATGATTTAGAGGATGAAATGTGTTGATTATATGACATAATATGCTAGCACCATAGACGATGTATATTGCACCAACTCATATGTAATGTTGTCATGAGACTTATATAATGGATTTATGAATAGTTTAACTAAAATGGATGAGGTGAAGTAATATGAATGACATGATGTTTAGAGAATGTCCATGAGGTTTTCGCAAGGCTCAAACACTCTAGTCAACTGATCAAAATTTGTATACTAACCATGCAGGACTTTTTGATAAGGTATGAATCTGCTAGGATGACCAAGATACTTCATATCCCTATGTGTGCAAGTAATTTCATTCCTGTGAGATGCATAAGGATACCGCTAGTGCCAAGCAGGCTCTCAATCAAACCTGTATTGAGGATCACCCAATGAATGCCACCATCCTAGGTTTCATACTAAGTATAACTAGACCACTAGGAAATCTAGGTTACCAAATCTAGATCATCCACATGCAAATATTGGTCTACACATACACCCAAAAGCTAATGTGGCAGACATATCATCATGCGGGAGGCTATCGCCATTGATGGATAGGCTATCCACCAAACCCGTAATGAGGATCACCTGATGGTTTTCCAAATGATGAGAGTTCTAGGGATTCAAGTTTGACTCCCTACTTTATTTATTGGGATTCTTGCTCTCATATAGAGTGATAAGAATCACTATTTATTTTTCTCTTTTTAGTGATAATAATCA
This sequence comes from Wollemia nobilis, assembly GCA_028583015.1. Classification (NCBI taxonomy): domain Eukaryota; kingdom Viridiplantae; phylum Streptophyta; class Pinopsida; order Araucariales; family Araucariaceae; genus Wollemia; species Wollemia nobilis. The sequence goes on along the minus strand of JAQPPZ010002203.1, from coordinate 962,759 downwards.
CTATTTATTTTAAGTTTTTTCTTTTTCTCTTGAGCAAAGAATTTGTATTTTGAGTGATGGGGATCACTTTTTCTTGTGCTTTTTGATGTGTGCACTTTTTTATTTTTGTATTTTTGTACTTTGAATTTTTGCTTTGTGGGGGTTTGCAAATTTAGATTGTTGCAAACATGTGAAAATCTGGGATTTTGACGACAAAAAAAAAGGGGAAACCCACTTATTGTTGTGGGGAGAATTGGGTAGGGGAGAACTTGTACTTTTGCCAACTCTAAAAATTCTTGAACCATTCACATAGGGGGATGAGTAGGATGACCTTTTTACATAAGGTAACCTAGAACACTTCATGGATTTCATCTGTCTTTGTGCAAAACTTGGATTGTTAATGATTAATTGTGTTTGGGATATGATGTACACAAGGCATAATCTAAGCAATATTCTACCTCCTAAAAATCATGCTAGCCTTCTAAAAATTTTTAGTAGATACTGGATATGGCTAAGTGACTGAAAACCCTACTAAAATTCTAAAACAAATGGCTAAGTGAAGGGAATAGACATGACTACGGAGATGTAGGAAATGTAGATGAAAATGATAAGTAACTATGAAATGAGGTGAGTGATGACCTTGCCAACATTGATTGTGAATTATAACTAGTGTACAATCTTAGTGCTAGACATGTATGATCAATTCTAAAGAAATGTAATGTGCGATGAAGAATATGCCTAACGAAAGTGATAATGCAATGGTATGCAACTTGATGGGAGTGCAATATTTTTGTATTTTTATGCTTTAATGATGTTTTTGAGTTTTTCATTGATATGTATGCACATGTGACTAACGGGCTTATTTAGGGGTCATTGGGGTGTTTTGGGGGACCAAAGAGCTTATGGATACCTTTGGGGCTTTTTGGTTGACCTATATGGTTTTAAACCATATAGGAGAATTTAGGTTGACCAAGCAGGATATAGGCATCCATGTAGCATTTGAGGGTGACCTAAACGGTTCTAGATCGCCTAGGAGCCTTCTAGGTTGACCAAGGGATATGTGGATACCCTTGGAGCATTTAGGGTTGACCTAGATGCTTGTGGATAGTCTAGGTGCATTTTAAGTTGACCAAGCGAGTTGTAGACACCCTTGGAGCATTTTTGTTTGACCTAGATGGTTACTGACCGCCTAGGATCATTTTAGGTGTCCTAGATGGTCAATGACACTCAGAAAGTTTTACGTACTACCTAGAGGTATTTTTTTGTGACCAAAGGGCTTATGGATGCCTTTGGGGCTTTTAGGGTTGACCTAGATGATCATAGATAGTCCAAGAGCATTTTTATTTGACCTAGACGGTGAAAAACTGTTAGGAGCCTTTTGGGTGACCTAGATGGTCAATGACACTTAAAAAGTGTCTACAACTACCTAGGGGTATTTGGTTGTGACCAAAGAGCTTATGGATACCTTTGGTGCTTTTAGGGTTGAACTATATGATTTTAGATAGTCTAGGAGCATTTTTATTTGACCTAGATGGTGAAAAACTGCTAGGAACCTTTTGGGTGACCTAGATAGTCAATGACACTTAAAATTGTCTACGGATGTCTAGAGGTATTTGGTTGTGACCAAAGGGCTTATGGATGCCTTTGGGCTTTTAGAGTTAACCTAGACGATTTTAGATAGTCTAGGAGCATTTTTATTTGACCTAGACAATGAATAATCACTAGGAGCCTTTTAGGTGACCTAGACGGTCAACGACACTTAAAAAGTGTCTACGACTACCTAGAGGCATTTGGTTGTGACCAAAGGGCTTATAGATGCCTTTGGGGATTTTAGGGTTGACCTAAACGATCGTAGATAGTATAGGAGTATTTTTATTTGACCTAGATGGTGAAGAACCTCTAAGAGCCTTTTAGGTGACCTAGACAGTCAATGACACTTAAAAATTGTCTACGGATGTCTAGAGGTATTTGGTTGTGACCAAAGGGCTTATGGATGCCTTTGGGCTTGTAGAATTACGGAACATCATTGTATTATTCAGCTGCAGATTAAATAAGGTTACAATGAACAAATTGCCAGAGGTTGCTAAACCAACCAGCCGTATTAGCAATTTGTTATAACAAAATAACAACTGCGTAATAAGACAAAAGTAAGTAGATCTAAAGTACGCTAACATCCCCATTTATTACATTATTTGGGTAATGTAATAACTAATAGCTTATACTAGACTACTAACATCCCCTTACATCATTTTGCAATACAAAGTGAGTTGTGAAACAATTCAAATTTGACACGTCCAAGTGCCTTAGTGAAAATGTCTGCAACTTGAGCATCGGTGAGAATGTGCTGAAGCTAAATTCGGTGCTTTGGAACTTCATCTCGAATGAAATGACATAGTGTGTCAATGTGCTTTGTTCTTTCATGATGGACTGGATTCTTGATGAGGTTCAGAACACCCTGATTATCACAAAACAAGTGTATTGGAGATTTTGATGGATGGCCCATACTTGTCAGAATGCGACGTAACCATATCACTTCGCACATAGCTTCACGTGCAACGTGATACTATGCCTCTGTTGATGGAATAGCAACCACCTATTGCTTCTTGCTATGCCAAGAGACAGGACCATATCCCAGATGAAAAATGTATCCAGAAGTTGACTTGCGATCATCAAATGATCCGGCATAGTCGGAGTCCGTGTATCCTTGCAAGAAGAATTTGTTGTTCCTCTTGTATTCTAGGCCATATTCCATAGTACCACGGACATAGTGAAGAACACGTTTTGCTGCTTTCCAATGAGTGGTCTTAGGCTCCTGCATGAACCTCGAAAGATAGTTGACAACAAAAATGAGATCTGGCCTAGTATTGGTTAGATATATGTTAGGATCTCATCCTAACCCTTAATGTAATAACTTCCATGATGTAATAATTCCTAGTGAACGTGGGTAGTACCCATGATTAATATTTTGTAATGTTCTAAGTTTTAGCTTAGGTAGTGCCCATGACAAATGGCACCCTTTTTATGTAACACATGGTAGATAGGTGGCATTGTGCATGTAATTCGTGTGGCATTATGCATGTAATTCGAGTGGCCTTGTGCATGTAATTCGAGTGGCATTGTGCATGTAATTCAAAGTGGCACTATGCATGTAATTCGGGTGGCATTATGCATGTAATCCAGGTGGCATTTTGCATGTAAGCCAACCTTGGAAGGAAACTCCTTAAATACCCGAAAGGGCACCAATGTAACCATCTTTTGCAAAATTAATGAAGTATTGAAGGAGGTTGCCCCTCGAAGAGGCCTGCGATTCAATCCTATTGTGAGATTGTTCTTTATGCAAATTTCTGTTATATTAATGTGATGTTTATGTGAGTTATTTCCAAGCAATTGTGTGAGAGTGTGTTATTTGAGTTTATTTTATAGCAGGATCTTAACAAGTGGTATCAGAGCGCTTTCCAGGGCCAAGTTCTGCTGCAACTGCAACGATTCTTGCCATCCAATCCGCCTGTTAGGTATAAATTCCGTGTGTTTTTTCCATTCTGTTTTTCCTTATTAAAAAAAATCCAAAAAAAAATACAGTGTTTTTTTTTTTCCAGACCAAAAACAAAAAAATATATTGTTAGTTGAGTAGGTAGAAACCCTGTACCGGGGGTTTTAAAATATCGCGAAGGATCTGTCGTTATTGGCTAAGCTAGATAGCCCATAAAGCGTCTAGTGAAGTGAGGGGCGATCAGGCTCCAATACCCAGGCCTCAGATAGAACTCGCGCACGGACTTGAGCTCCCACGTATCTTCGGGTATATCGGGAGACCATCTAGGATTAAACAAACTTTTAGCCATTAGGAAGCTCTTCGGCCTTGTATTACTCATAGTCTACGGGACACAAGCATCTTGGACGATTACCCTCCTGTATTGTTAGAGGCAGGTAGTGTGCTCAAGGGTATGTGTGGAATCCTCCTTGAGTAGTGGCCTGAAATATTGGTCCGAGCACTATTGTTCGTCACTTGTCGGTATATTAGAGGGCCTATGGGTGGTACATACTCCTATACTTAGCATTCCCTGGTTCTGTTAAAACTTCAACCTGTAAAAAACGTAAAAATAAAAATAAAAATCCAAACATCCATGTTCGTAAACCTGCATTTCAAAAGTGAGCATATGAGAAAGGAGTCCTCTACTAAAAAAAATAACAGAAGGGACATGCATTCGGGATAAGCCATGAGGGTGACACTTAAGTTGAAAGTCTGGAGAATAACAGTAAAATTTACAGTAGCAGTCACAGTCAGGTCAGTCAGGTTAGAGAGGTCAAGACAGTCGAGGCAGAATTCACAGTCTTCGTGGTCAGAACAGAACTGTCATATCAGTCACCCGCAAAATACAGAGAATCTTGAGTGTGAAACACGACCAGTTATAGATAGTGCTCCAGTAGCCAACTTTTGCTCAGTAGCTCAGAATCAGAATCTGTAAACACCGTTAGACTCAGCAAAACAGGAGATAAAAAAAAAAAAAAGTCTGGGGTGCCAAAAAGTAGTGTTGAGATATATAGCTCATTGTGACCACCTCCTTCTACTGATCATTTTGATATATAGCACCCAAGCACTTTTTTGGGCACTTACTAAAAATAGTAAGTCCTAAAAATTCAATTCTATTTTTAGTAACTGGTCACAAAAGGTCAAAAAAATGGCCCAGGGTACTCGTGGACACCAGAAAGAACTAGAACACTTGGAGTCCCTAACAAAAGCCATTGAGAACTTGCACTCGGCTTTTCACTCCATAAGGGAAGAAGTCCAAGGTCTTCGCCTAGAGCATGAGGCCACTAGCAACCGCCTAGAAGAAGCACTGACAGAAGTGGACAACAAACTGAGAAGAGAACCACCCAAATCAGAATACCAAGCTGAGAGTTCTACAAGGAATCGTGACCATGATCCACCCTTTAGAATGCCCAAATTGGACTTTCCCAAATTTAGTGGGAAGGATGTTGATGGGTGGCTATGTCGGGTTGACCAATTCTTTCGACTTCATAATGTACCCATATTTCATCGAGTCCAGATGGCTTCCTTTAACTTGGAATCCGAGGCTCTACACCGGTTTCAATGGTTGCGTCTTGCCTACCCAAATCTCTCTTGGGAGGATTTTGAATCCCAACTACTCACTCGATTTGGTCCTAGTGAGTTTGAGGACTTTACAGGAGCCTTAACCAAACTACAACAAACAAGGTCAGTCCGAGAGTACCAAGCTCAATTTGAAAAATTGGCCAATCGGACAAGAGGATTGAGTGAAGGGTTCTTCCAGAGTTGTTATATCAATGGGTTGAAGATGGAACTCCAAGCAGAAGTCAAAATGTTGAAACCACGAACTATGATGGAAGCTATCAGTTTGGCCCGTTTGGCCGAATCTAAACTCTCTGCCCAAAGACACCCATCAAAGTTTCCTCAAAATAGACCTTCATTTCCCCCTAGAGCCCAACACCCAGATGATAATAAACCCGCTGCACCCAAGCGCCTCACCACCGAAGAGATGGATGCACGTCGTGCCCAAGGATTATGCTACAATTGTGATGAAAAGTTTTTCAAGGGGCATAAGTGTGCACACAAAAAATTGTTCTTGATAGATGTTGGAGAACCTGATACCGCTGACGAGAGTGATGAGGATGAGGACCCTCCAGAAACACCTCCTCCACAAGAAGAAGGGAAACAGGAACCTGAGACATCAATTACAATCCATGCCCTTGCAGGCATTACTACTCCTCAAACCATGAAGGTTACAGGATGTTTCAAGGGCCAACGTCTTTCCATCCTTTTGGATTCGGGAAGCACGCACAACTTCATTGACCCTAGAGTTGCTCAACGGGAAAATTGCTATATCCACAATTGTAGTTCCTTTGAGGTCATGGTAGCCAATGGGGGAACCTTATCTTGTCAAGGAAAGTGTCGCAATGTTAAAATCAAGATAGGGGACTATGAACTCAAGCAGGACATGTTTGCCCTCCATTTGGGTGGATGTGATATTGTTTTGGGATGCCAATGGTTGAGTACGTTGGGCACTATCACTTGGAACTTTGCTAAACTTTGGATGCAGCTTCTTCCATAACGGACAAACACACATCATCAAGGGCTCCCCGACAGGAACACCTCAAATTATCAGTTCAAACGGCATGGAGAAATTGCTAAAGAAATCATCACGTGGGGTCATTGCACAACTATTCTCCATCCAGCCATCCACATCTCCAATGGGTGAAATCCCACAAGACATGCAACAGATTCTCCACAAACATGAGGCCATCTTTTCAGAACCCATCACACTACCACTGCATCGCTCTCACGACCATGCCATTCCATTATTGCCGGATAGTACACCTCCCAATATCAGACCACCTTATGAGCGACTCAAGCGCACCTTATTTTGGAAAGGTAGGAAACAGGACATTCGCTCTTTTGTGGCAGACTGCGACACAGGTCAAAGGATGAAAAGAGAAACAATGCACTCTTCGGGCACTCTTCCACCCTTGCCGATACCGGATCAGGTGTGGACTGACATCTCTATGGATTTCATAGAAGGGCTACCTAAATCTGGAGACAAGTCTATTATTTTTGTGGTAGTGGACCGCCTTTCAAAGTATGCTCACTTTTGTGCCCTAACCCATCCTTACACAGCATTCACTATTGCCCAAATTTTTCTTGACTCCATATTTCGCCTTCATGGCATGCCAACCTCCATTGTATCTGATCGTGATCCCAGCCTTACTAGCAATTTTTGGCAAGAGTTGTTTAAGTTGCAGGGGACTCAGCTCACAATGAGTTTAGCCTACCATCCGCAAACGGATGGTCAAACAGAGGTTGTTAATAACTGCTTGGAAACCTACCTTCGCCGCTTGCCTCCGATCATCCTACTCATTGGGCAAAATGGCTTTCTTTGGCCGAATGGTGGTACAACACTTCCTATCATACCGCCACCAGAGGCGCTTTACGGGCACCCTCCACTCACGCCTCCCTCCTACATTTCGGGCAGCTCCAAGGTACAGGTTCCATCAACACTTCCCGAATTGGATGAAGAAGGCTCCATCTTACTTGCACCAAAGCAATTGTTGTATCGTCGAACTCGCAACCGTACCATCACAGAGGTCCTGGTTCAATGGCGTGGACTTCAACCTGAGGATGCTACATGGGAGTCTCTCCATCAACTTCAGCAACGGTTTCTCATTTTCAGCTTTGAGGACAAAGCTTCTTCAAGGAGAAGGGCATGTTAGGATCTCATCCTAACCCTTAATGTAATAACTTCCATGATGTAATAATTCCTAGTGAACGTGGGTAGTACCCATGATTAATATTTTGTAATGTTCTAAGTTTTAGCTTAGGTAGTGCCCATGACAAATGGCACCCTTTTTATGTAACACATGGTAGATAGGTGGCATTGTGCATGTAATTCGTGTGGCATTATGCATGTAATTCGAGTGGCCTTGTGCATGTAATTCGAGTGGCATTGTGCATGTAATTCAAAGTGGCACTATGCATGTAATTCGGGTGGCATTATGCATGTAATCCAGGTGGCATTTTGCATGTAAGCCAACCTTGGAAGGAAACTCCTTAAATACCCGAAAGGGCACCAATGTAACCATCTTTTGCAAAATTAATGAAGTATTGAAGGAGGTTGCCCCTCGAAGAGGCCTGCGATTCAGTCCTATTGTGAGATTGTTCTTTATGCAAATTTCTGTTATATTAATGTGATGTTTATGTGAGTTATTTCCAAGCAATTGTGTGAGAGTGTGTTATTTGAGTTTATTTTATAGCAGGATCTTAACAATATATGAGACTCCCAATCAACTGTCGATAGAGAGTACCATCTACCTGAGGTGAATCATCATATCGCGATAACTGAAGTCCATTCTCCATCGGAGTTGCCATTGGCTTGCAATCGGTCATGCGATATTTTTCCAGAATGTCTTGGCATATTTTTCTGAGACACTTTGATGGAGTGCTCCTTCTGGCTGAATTCTAGACCAAGACAGTAATGGAGAAGTCCGAGATCTGTCATCTCAAAATATTTGCACAAGTTTCTTTTGACAATAGAGATCATAGTTTTTGAACTCCCTGTAATGAGCAGATCATCCACATAGAGTACAAGCAACACTATCTAAGAACCCTATTTCTTGAAATAGAGGTTTGCATCTGACGGACATCTCTTAAATCCATGCTACATAAGGTGATTTTCCATTTTTATATACCAAGCTCGAGGAGCTTGTTTCAGACCATATAAGGATTTGACCAATTTGCAAACCTTCTGCTCTTGGCCTTCCGCTTCAAATCCTTCTGGCTGAGTCATGTAGACTTCTTCTTGGAGATCACCATTTAGAAAGGCACTTTTGACATCCATCTGGTGAACTTTCCACCCATATTGTGCTGCCATAGCACACATAACCCGAATTGTGGTCATCCGAGCAGTAGGTGCAAAAGTTTCCTCATAGTCAATGCCTTCTTTTTGAGCATAGCCCTTTGCAACAAGACGGGCCTTATGCTTATCAATTGTTCCATCTGCCTTGTACTTGACTTTATATACCCATTTGTAGACAATGGGTTTTCTTTCCATGCGACAAATCAACAAGCTTCCAAGTTTTATTTTTCATCAAAGACTCATACTCTGTATCCATAGCGGCCTTCCACTGAGGCTCACTAAGAGCATCTTGCACTGATGCAGGTTCAAGATCATCTATGGTAGACATGAACACCCTGTCATCATCAATATCCATATCCTCTACTTCTATACTTGGAGTTATAGAAAGTTCCTCAAAATATTGACAAAGATCATCAACCTCACCAGTTTCTTTGGCTTCTTTTTCCTTTTGAGCCATACTGCGTGTACGAGGTCTATCCAAGTTAAAATTGGGAGGAGTGGATAAATTTGCGTCTCTGATTGTATTTATACACCATTTAGGATTCTTCTTCGGTGGAGTTGAAGAAGATGTAGAAGGACCTCCTATCTGTGTTGATGAAGGAATCTTCTCTTCCTTAGATTCCACAATATCTTGGTGTACTTTAGATGTGCTCTGTGATGTGAAAGCTTCATCAAAGACAACATCTCTACTGATATGAATTTTCTTGGTCAAAGGATCTATCAACCGATATCCTTTAGAGTGCTCAGAATAACCAAGAAAAATACATCTCAGTGTTTTCTCATCTAGCTTCTTCCTTTTCTCTTTCGGTATGTGCATGAAAGCGTGACATCCAAAAATACGTAGATGAGATATGGAGGGTTTTCGACCACTCCATGCTTCCTATGGAGTCATTCCTTTTAGGGCCTTTGTGGGTGCCCTATTCAATAGATACACTGCAATGGTGACAGCTTCTGCCCAATATTGTTGCCCAAGAGTAGCTCTGTGAGCATACAACGAACCATTTCCATTATAGAATGGTTCCTTCTCTCAGCAACTCCATTTTTCTGAGGAGTATAGGCAGTTGTTAACTGTCTCTTGATTCCATGCTTATCTAGGAATGCAGAAAATTCATTAGAGGTAAACTCTCCCCCTCGATCTGAGCGGAGGGTTTTAATAGAAGCTCCTGACTCCTTCTCAATAGATTTCTTGAACTGTTGGAAGAATGCGAAAGCTTCAGATTTCAGTTGGAGAAAGAAAACCCACATCTTTCGTGAGTAGTCATCTACGAATAACTAAAAATACCTCTTCCCTCCACAACTGTTGGGTGTGAAAGGACCGCACAGATCGGTGTGAATTAACTCCAGAGGTTTTCATGCTCTTGTTGAGCTCTTCTCAAATGGTACTCTATGCTGCTTTCCTACCAAGCAGTCAGAGCACACTGGCAATGTGGCAGAAAGGGAAGGAAGACCCTTTACCATCTCATACTTACTGAGCTCAAGTAAGTAGCCAGAACTAAGATGCCCATATCTCTTATGCCATAGGGAAGTTGCCTCCTTGGTAGAGACAGTCATGGCAACATGTGGAGTAGAGATAGCATCTAGTGCAAATAAGACATGCTTATATGAAGCTGTTGCAATATGCTTACCCTTCCTGGTAATAGTACAACACTTCTTTCCATTCTCAACACAAAAGTTGACAACCATATTTTTGTCCAGGATTTGTGTCACTGACAACAAATTGTTGGCCAATCCCGGAACATAGAGGACTTTGTCAATCTGACACTTGCCATCAGGAAGAGTGACTAAAACTGTACCCTCTCCCTAAACCCTGTAGGTTTTATCATCAGCAATGGTGACAGGTTTGCCCTCTTTGGCCACAAATGATTCAAACCACGATCTATCGCCAGTCATATGTTTGCTAGCTCCAGAATCGACATACCAAATAGGATCCCTCTGTGTGGAATCTATGGTAGTCATGAGCACCTTGTGTGCCCATTCAGAATCTGAGTCAGATTCTTCAACAACAACATTCACCTGGGGTTGCTTGTTTTTATTTTGTGGTTTGTTTTGGCCTTTCTGCTTGTTCTTATGCCAACACCTGTTGGTGTCATGGTTGTCTTTCTCACAGATCTTGCACCACCTCTTCTTCTGTTGAGGTTGTTTGCCTTTTCCTTTCGTATCCTATTGAGAATTTCCTCCTTTCTGAAAGTTGCCTCCTTTTTTCCCATTACCTTTCTTCCTAGAACCCTGCCTGTTGGTGTATAGGGCTATATTGGAAGAATCATCCTTGTGAAGTTGGCATGCCTCCTGTTGTTGAAGTAGATTGACCAACTCGATGTAGGTAATTTGTCGTTGAGACACCTGGATGGAGGTTATCAACATATCAAATGAAGAAGGTAAAGCTCTCATCACAAGTGAAATGAGAAGCTTTTCATCCATAGTATCTCCCAAAGAACTCAATTTCTCTTTCAATTCAGACACTTTGCACAGAAAGAGTTCAACTGTTTCACCCTGTCTCAAACTCAGGTTATGAAGTTGTTGTTGAAGATGAAGAATGGTTGAATCATTCTTTCCCTCATAGATGGTTCTAAGGGCATCCCATGCCTCTTTACCACTTTCTTTGTCAGCTATATGAGGTTGCACTTCATCTGAAACAACAAACAAAATGAGCACCTTTGCTCGACTGTCTTTCTTGTCAAAAGCTATCTGATCTGCGGAAGGACCTGTGGATCCTATTGTTGGTGAAGGCCTAGTTGCTACTCTAGTAAAAATATCCCATAAATATTTCATTTGGAGAACTGCCTTCATCTTATGTTTCCAATGTGTATGATTTGGACCTTTCAATAACTGATGCGGATCAGTCATCAACTTTGCAACAGTGACCATAGTGAAGGTTCCTTATATCACCAATTGGTCCCCCTTTCGATATACCTTTTGCTAGGCCAATATACCATACAAAATACCCGCCCTTACGTGAGGGAAACTATAGGTATTTATAAAGATCAACAAAAATCACCCGCCCTTACGTGAGGGAGACTATAGGTGAGTTTTAGAGATCATACGATACGTGGAACATAAGCGGTACTGAAAGGGAATCACCTTGTTGATGGCACCTACCATAGAATATTCTTCTCATGCGTGGGGCGTAACTTCCCCTAAACACTATGAAGAATACTTCATCAGGATTTACGCCTAAACACAAGTGCGATAAAGGGTAGTGGATGGAGTAAAAAAATGCAAAAATGGCTAACTTATCTCTCCCCGATGATTTATAGAGAACAAGCTCAGACGTCGTTGTAGCAGCTATATTAGGCGATAGATACAGTAGCCAAATCACGACAGCTTTACCTGTAAGTGCTGGCTAGAGGTATCACAAATACCGAACGCTGCAGTGCAATAAATTGCACGGATGGGTTTTTAATTATTCCGGGGACTTAGGGAGTGTTTTGATTTTAATTTTTAATGTTATAGTGCAAAAATGAAATATGCAACATACAACAAAAAAAATTCCCATAGGAATAACCCACAAGGTGTCGGTCACAGCCGAAAATGCACCTTTTACAATTCGCCAAATTGCTATTTTTCAGAAAAATTACTCACAATCCCCCTTTGATTTTTTTGAAAAAAATATCCCCCCTAAAAAAATTCTCTTTTAACAAAGCATTTTAATAATTACTATATTTTTAAAATTAAAATAAATAATTTTAATTTATATAGTTTTAAAACTTATAAAAAAATAAATTAAAAATAAATTTTAATTTATAAAGTTTAAAAACTATAAAAAATAAATTAAAATTAAAAATTTTTAATTAAAAAATAATAATTAAAAAAAACTTTGCAAAAAAAAATTATACCTTAGGGGGGAGTCGGCGGGATTTGAACCCCCGACCTGCAGGCTCCCAGAGCCTTACCGCACAGCTCACTGCCAAGTGAGCTTGCGGGCTGATCCGAAGGGATCAATGAGCCTCCTCCCTTTTCAACACCCTCTGCAGCGGCCTCCGACTGCTACGCGGCTTCCTCCTCTGCAAATCGTAGCAGTTCCAGTTCCTTTCCTGCTGCACGCTCAATGGGGGGGGGGTTGCGTGCTGGACGCACTGTTTCTAGTGCGTTCTACCGAGGGAGGTGGGGGGGGGAGAACGCGTTCAAATCATAGCGCGTTTCTTTTTTTTTTTTCGTTCGCCCCTCTTCGCCTTCAACGGGGGGGGTGGTCCCTCCTCTCCTCTGCGTGTCTGCCCGTGACGCAGCACGCCGAGCAGACTTCCTTCCACTGGACTTCTGCATCCAACTTTGGTATGTCCTAGCTAGACATTGTGGGGGGGTTGCACAGGGCCCGTGACGGCGCTGCGTCTAGCCCGTGTCGGCCCTACCTCCTCCAACGCACAGGGCGTGCTACGTCCAATGTAGACGTGGCACCGCTACGTCCTCCCATGGACGCGCTACGTCCAATGCGGACGTGGCGCCGCTCGCTACGTCCAATGTAGACGTGGCGCCGCTGCATCCTCCAGCGGACGCACTGCGTCCAATGCAGACGTGGTGCCGCTCGTTGCTACGTCTAATGGCAGCACTGGGGATGCAGCTTCCTGCGTCCAGCGTGAAATATATATATATATATATATATATATATATATATATATATATATATATATATATATATATATATATATATATTTTAAATCACAATTGCGTGATTAAAAAATTATTCGCACTCAGAAAAAAGAACGCAGCAGCCTTCTCCCAGCTGAAAACGCAGTCCTCCAGCATTTCCCTTCATGCCTCCCAAAAAACGTAGCTGGCTCTGATGCCATGTAGAATTACGGAACATCATTGTATTATTCAGCTGCAGATTAAATAAGGTTACAATGAATAAATTGCCAAAGGTTGCTAAACCAACCAGCCGTATTAGCAATTTTTTATAACAAAATAACAACTGCATAATAAGACAAAAGTAAGTAGATCTAAAGTATGCTAACATTTTAGAGTTAACCTAGACAGTTGTAGATAGTCTAGGAGCATTTTTATTTGACCTAGACAATGAATAATCATTAGGAGCCTTTTAGGTGACCTAGACGGTCAACGACACTTAAAAAGTGTCTACGACTACCTAGAGGCATTTGGTTGTGACCAAAGGGCTTATAGATGCCTTTGGGGATTTTAGGGTTGACCTAAACGATCGTAGATAGTATAGGAGTATTTTTATTTGACCTAGATGGTGAAGAACCTCTAGGAGCCTTTTAGGTGACCTAGACGATCAGCGACACTTAAAAAGTGTCTACGCTTGCCTAGGGGCATTTGGTTGTGACCAAAGGGCTTATGGATGCCTTTGGGGATTTTAGGGTTGACCTAGATGATAGTAGATAGTATAGGAGTGTTTTTATTTGACCTAGACAATGAAAAACCACTAGGAGCCTTTTGGGTGACCTAGATGCTCAGTAGCACTTAAAAAGTGTCTACGACTACCTAGAGGCATTTGGTTGTGACCAAAGAGCTTATGGATGCCTTTGGGGATTTTTGGGTTGACCTAGATGATCGTATATAGTCTAGGAGCATTTTTATTTGACCTACAAGGTGAAGAACCGCTAGGAGCCTTTTGGGTGACCTAGATGGTCAAAGACACTTAAAAAATGTCTATGAATGCCTAGGGGAATTTGGTTGTGACCAAAGGGCTTATGGATGCCTTTGGGGATTTTAGGGTTGACCTAGATGATCGTAGATAGTCTAGGACTATTTTTATTTTACCTAGATGATGAAAAATTGTTATGAGCCTTTTGGATGACCTAGATAGTTAGTGACACTTAAAAAGTGTTTACGACTACCTAGAGGCATTTGGTTGTGACCAAAGGGCTTATGGATGCCTTTGGGGCTTTTAGCATTGACCTAGATGATCATAGATATTTCAAGAGCATTTTTATTTGACCTAGATGATGAACCGCTCGGAGCCTTTTGGATGACCTAGATGGTCAGTAGTGTCTACGACTACCTAGAGGCATTTGGTTGTGACCAAAGGTCTTATAGATGCCTTTGGGGCTTTTAGGGTTGACCTGGACGATCGTAGATAGTCTAGGAGTATTTTTATTTGACCTAGATGGTGAAGAACCTCTAGGAGCATTTTAGGTGACCTAGATGGTCAGTGATAATTAAAAAGTGTCTACGACTACCTAGGGGCATTTGGTTGTGACCAAAGGGCTTATGGATGCATTTGGGGATTTTAGGGTTGACCTAGATGATAGTAGATAGTCTAAGAGTGTTTTTATTTGACCTAGACAGTGAAAAACCACTAGGAGCCTTTTGGGTGACCTATACGGTCAGTAGCACTGAAAAAGTATCTATGACTACCTAGAGGCATTTGGTTGTGACCAAAGGGCTTATGGATGCCTTTGGGGATTTTAGGGTTGACCTAGATGATTGTATATAGTCTAGGAGCATTTTTATTTGACCTACAAGGTGAAGAACTGCTAGGAGACTTTTGGGTGACCTAGACGGTCAACAACACTTAAAAAATGTCTACGAATGCTAGGGGCATTTGGTTGTGACCAAAGGTCTTATGGATGCCTTTGGGACTTTTAGGATTTACCTAGATGGTCGTAGATAGTCTAGGACCATTTTTATTTGACCTAGATGATGAAAAACTATTAGGAGCCTTTTGGGTGACCTAGATAGTCAACGACACTTAAAAAGTGTTTATGACTACCTAGAGGCATTTGGTTATGACCAAAGGGCTTATGGATGCCTTTGGGGCTTTTAGTGTTGACCTAGACAATCGTAGATAGTCCGGGAGCATTTTTATTTGACCTAGAATATGAAGAACCGCTAGGAGCCTTTTGGGTGACCTAGATGGTTAGTGGAACTTAAAAAGTTTTTACGACTACCTAGAGGTATTTGGTTGTGACAAAAGAGCTTATGGATGCCTTTGGGGCTTTTAGGGTTGACATAGATGATCGTAGATAGTCTAAGAGTATTTTTATTTGACCTAGACGGTGAAGAACCACTAGGAGCCTTTTGGGTGACCTAGACAGTCAGTGGCACTTAAAAAGTGTCTACGACTACCTAGGGGAATTTGGTTGTGACCAAAGGGCTTATGGATGCCTTTGGGGCTTTTAGGGTTGACCTAGATGATCGTAGATAGTCTAGGAGAATTTTTATTTGACCTAGATGGTGAAAAACTACTAGGAGCCTTTTGGGTGACCTAGATGTTAGCGACACTTAAAAAGTGTCTACGACTGCCTAGAGGCATTTTTTTGTGACAAAAGGTCTTATGGATGCCTTTGGGGATTTTAGGGTTGACCTAGATGATCGTAGATAGTCTAGGAGCATTTTTATTTGACCTAGATGGTGAAGAACCACTAGGAGACTTTTTGTGGCACTCTCTAAGCATGAAATGGCCGCAAGTGAAGGATGTTCAAGGGTTCAGGATCCTCAAAACCTTCAAGGGAGGCCAGGTGATAAGTTATGGGACTAATTTGACTAGTGATGACAAAGGGACGTAACCAGTTTACCATAAATTTATCCCATAGGTGGGGCGACAAGCTAGAGTTTTGTTGGCTCTCTTTTAGGACGAGATCACCAACCTAAAAGTCTCTAAGATGGACTTTCATATTGTAGGCTCTTTTGAGCTGCTCTTGATACACATGTAGATGCCCGAGAACATTAATGTGACATTCATCCAACAATATAAGTTGATCTAGGCGAGCTTGTCGCATAGTATCATCATCGATAAACTCTTGCATGGATATGCATAGTGATGGGATTTCTAGCTCTAGATGCATGACTACCTCAGCGTCATACACTAGTGAAAATGGGGTTGCCCTAGTGGGTGTTCAAATGCTAGTGTGGTAAGCCCATATGACAAGTGGCATTTACGTGTGCCAATCTATATGATTCTCTTTGACTATTTTCTTCAATATGGCGATCAATGTCTTGTTTGATGCCTCTGCTTGCCCATTTTCTTGTGGATAATAGGGTGTTGAAAAGTTGTGTTGGATATTATGTTTTATTTTCAAAGCATGCACATATTTATTCTTAAATAATGTCCCATTATCCAAAATGATCTTGATGGAATACCAAAATGACAAATGATATTATGCAATATGAACTCTATTATGCGGGGTACCGTCGTAGTGGTTAGGGGGATTGCTTCCACCCACTTGGTGAAATATTCGGTAGCTGTAATGATAAACGTGTGATGGACCAAGGATGCAAGGGATATTTTCTTGATTAAATCCAATCCCCATTGCAAAAATGGCCAAGCCAATTGGATCTATTGTAAGGCCTGAGAGGGTACATGTGTCAAGTTAGCATGGTGTTGACATTTCACACACTTCCTCACATATGCGCAACAATATCACTCTAAAGTTGGCCAATAATAGACCATGCGAATAATGCACTTTGTGATGGCCATGCCACTAAAATGACCACCACAAGTACTGTCATGTGCTTGGGCCATTGCCCAAGTTGATTCTGTTGGTCCGGCTTTCAGGCACACCCCGGGAAAAAAGGGATGAAGGCAAGGAAAGCTCCGGAGACACCCACGGGACTGATCCCACTCATCTTTAGGATCTAGCTGGTTATCCAAGGTGCGAGTTATAGAGTTGGGTCGAATGGCAATTCACTCTTTTCCACTTACGGAATAGATTTCGATATGGGTTGCTCTGTTACCTTACGGGGGGTTCTGAACTTGTTCGAGTAGTTGCAAAAGTTGTTGACAATCAGATTTGACTTGAATTCTTTGATCTAGCTCTCATGGGTCGTGATTTAAATAAAAGGCAAACAAAGAAAATAAAAATGGATCATTCACGGAAAGCAAAGAGAGGGTAGGGTAAGGCGAGAAAGAGAAGTTTATCGGACATCAATTGTAAACCCTAAACTATCAATCTTATCTATGCTATCGACTTCACAGCAGAACAAATCCCGAGAAGAAAGTGTCCGGTCGGTCTAAGATCACTTTCAACTAAGAGCACAAGGCGAGTGAAACGGATCTAGCGAGAAAATCATAAATCCAAGGGCAGCTGGTTAAAACTGGTATCTTTCACCGGCAGCCTAGCTCGCACAGTGAAGACAGAGCAATTAGAACAAACTTACACCTGAAATCTGTAATTTCCCCTAGCAGACAATAGAACAACTGAAGCCTAACAGCATATTTAATCTTGACAATGGCAGATTTACTGACATATATCTAACAAACTTTAAATGGAACGGATAACAAAAGAAAATACACTTATCACACTCTGCAAAAGATTAGGCTCCTGGCCATGCTATCAGAGAAAAGCTAAAGCACATCAACTCCAAGTCCGAGAAACAAAGGATTTCACAAAATTTGCAAGAAATTGCTTATAAGCCTTTATTTCTAAGTCTCCGCCTCCTGCGATTACATTTAGAATTTGTATTTATAGACTCGGGACGAGACCCTGATCTTTTCCAAAATATCTTGCTCAAACCCTAAATCTTATCGCACTTAAACCCTAGGACCCGGGTTTTACAATAAAAATCCATTTAAAAATCAAAGTCCGGATAGAACTTAACCCTTCGGCAAATACGTGCGATCGACCTGCCATAAATGGAGAAGATAAAATAAAATGCAACTTGCATTCATTCGCAGCTGCAAATAAATGCTTTCATTAATTCTGTTGGTGAGCCGGATGAGTCACCACTTCTCCATCAATTCGATCTCCGTAAATCCATCCCGAAGTTGAAATGGTCTTCATGCTATCAAGTCTGCAATAAATTTGTTGTTGAATGCTCTCACCGGCAGCTTCTCTCCTAGCATGGCGGTCCTTGACTAAATCCGCACTTTATCTTCGCCTTTATGGTCTTTCCCGGTTGTCCCGTAAGTGCCAGGTGGAATCCTGCATGAAAGACAAAAAGATGCATTAGATTAGCATTTTAATTAAATCAGAAGCTTAAAACATTAAAAACAGATTAAATCCGCAAAATAAGCTTGCATGTCGGCTTCGTTTGTCCCATTCACGCTTTGACACGTGTCGCTACCCCAGGAAGCCTTCCGTTTCCCGCCGGAATGCACTTTCAGGTCAACTATGACTTTCTCTCTCCTGCCGCGATTCTGCGACATGTCGCGATTTCGCGACATGTCGCGAAATCGCGACCCTACCAGCGCATCGGCAACTTCCTCCCTCGTCGGCCGCGAAAACGCGACATGTCGCGATTTCGCGACATGTCGCGAAATCGCGACCCTTCATGGCCTCCGTACGCTTCTTGATTTTCAGCCGCGATTTTAGAACACGTCGCGATATCGCGACAGTTCCCTTACCTGCATGCGTTGACCGCGTTGACCGCGATTTTGGAACATGTTTCTGACTTAACCGATTTTTCATCCTGCAGCCCATTTTCTCTCTCCTGCCGCGAAAATGCGACATGTCGCGATTTCGCGACATGTCGCAAAATCGCGCCCTCCGTACAGCTTGCGTCTCTCTCCCAAAAACTGTCGCGATTTCGCGACATGTCGCGAAATCGCGACCTTTATGCACTTAGCCGCATTTTGACTTACCTGTCGCGATATCGCGACATTTCCGAAAAATGGAAGTGTCGCGATATCGCGACACTACCAAAAATGGAAAGTTTGATTTTTCGGTGAATTTATGCAAGCTGTTTTCTGGATTTTCTCGGTACCGGTGCAAGATTTTGCTTGTGCATGAATGATTCTAGCATGTAAAAAGTGAATTCTTGGATAACACAGCTAGAATGCAAGAAAAAGCACAACTTTAAAAAGGAGGCAAGCAAAATATGGATTTAAAACCTGAAAAGATCAAGAGGGTCCCTGCTCCAAAAATGGAAGTTCATAATTTTCTAAGGATGGAATCTCATTTTTCAGTGGGGGTGTGTTGCTTATCAACAAATGGCGATATCTGCGGGTAAAATAGTAGCACTATTTTAGAACCCAAGACTCCGGTTTCAAAACAAAAAGACCATGCATCATGCCTTGCCACGGGCATTCTTCACAATAAATTGACTACTAAGCGCCAGCTGTTAAAATTTCCCAAGGACATACTGGGCTGGATTACTTCAAGGAAGATTTACGATGTGCAATTACAAAGGTATAGAACTTTCTTCAAGGATGACTGAATTGAATGATAAACTTGGATTAATCAACTTTTCTAGATTGTAAATGGGGAAACCGAGTAGAGCTCTGTTTACTAGTTTAGCCTTTAGACAGAGTTACCCTTTAGATTTACACGACCCAATTTACAACTGTAGGGCCAGAATCTAATATTGGCTGCCTCTTTTGATCATATAACTCTTTTTTTTTTTTCTTTTTTCTTTTTTTTCTTATCTCTCTTTTTTTTATCTCTCTTCTTTTTGAAATATATCACTATCTGGAAGACCTTAGAGAAATTACAATTTTCTTTTAATATTTGATCAATGCGGAGCTGTTTCGGTCTAGGCATTGATAGCCTCCGGTGACACCCAAATAATTGCATGAACCATAGTCCCCTCTTATAACCTGACTTTTCTTGGATTCCCCAGGAGTTCCTCCAACTAAACGACATAATAGTTTTTCTATCATTAAAACAAGCTGTGGCAAGTAAGACACAAGATCCAATCATCTCTCTACCTTCATCCTGGATAACAAAATAGTTCCACGAGTTTAGTGCAAGCGAGACTATCTCAATTAGAATAATGAGCGAGAATGGGGAGGCCTTTGGATTGAGGATTTATCGACTAGGAATAAAACAATTTTCTAGCGGTGACTTTTCATTGATTGCTCGGGCGAGAGGTTAAAAAATAGAATTTTAGAAGCCAAAGGACTTTGTACGAGGCTTCCAAGGACGAGCACGAGCTTTAAAGCAAAAAAAAATAAAGCGCATGTACGCAAATAAAGCGCACAAGCAACTAAGACTAAAACTAAAACAAAAGAGCGAACAGAGACAGACAAAGAAAAGGAAAAACGGGGAAGAAAATAAAAGCGTACGAGGCAATAAAAGAAATAAACTAAAAGAAGCTGAAGCAAATAAAAAAAAGAAAAGCTAAAGCAATGAAATAAACTAAAGCATAAGCTGATACGAGATAGACAAAGAAAAAGAAATGCAATAAAGAAAAGACTGTACAGACTAAAATAAAAGCAAGCTAAAATAAAAAGAAATAAACTGCACAAGCTAAAACTGAAAAACAACTAAAGAAAACTGAAAAGCGAAGAGACATTTAAAAATAAAACGCAGCGACAAAGAAATAAAGCGAAAAACAAATAAATTAAAACTGCAGAGCATTAAAATTAAACTGAAACAGATAAAAACTGCACGCGACAAAGAAATAAAAGCTGAAAAACTTCAAAGCTTATTTACAATGCATACATATGTTACAACTTCCCTTCATACTCAAAAAATGCGGCGAGTTGGGAAAGCGAGAGAAATGGTGCTTTAAAAAATTTTGACCATGCAAGTAATTTAAAAAAAATTACCTTTCGAGTCCTGTTGACGAAATGCACTCCAGGTCGTGCTTCAAAAATTTGCTATCCGGGAAAGACTTGGGTTTCTTGTCTTCCTGTCCCATTTGAAAAACAAATCTGCAACTCCTTCAAATTAAACAAATCATATAATAACAAATCATATGATAACATGTTTATGCTTCTAATTAAAGGGTTTGCGAGTTCTTTCAAAAGGATTTGAATGTAAAAAACCCCAGGATCAAATACTTTAAAACCTTGACGAGACCAGGACCACCACATTTTCAAAATGATGTGACAGCTGAAAGAAATCATGTTTTATCTGTATGCCCTGGTTCTTAACAACTTGAACATTTTGTGGTTCTTTGCCTTGCTTCAATATCCGGGACTTCAATTTTTATCCCTCTAGCGAGAATGCTTACAATTTTCTTTTTCACCTGAGCCTTGCTTAGACTTAACCTCATCAATGTGCAATGTCCAAACATCATTGTTGTGATTGATTAGAGCTGTAACTGTTCCCACCTTTTCAGTTGCCAAATCATAAACTCCAATATCTGCATCAACACAGTTTATAGCCTCCTCTTTGACATTATGTTCAGAAGTTGCAGGCTTATGTTGAGACAGTTCATCAATTCCAAGTTGGGTGACCACATTCATATTTACCACCTTTTCCTCCTTTTCTTGAAATTCAACAGGTGGTCCAAAGTAAGCCTCAATCAAGTTAATGTTTTGTCCAACAATGCGAGGCGAGTTCATAGAGGGTGATGTCGGCTTTAAGTTCCCTCATATCCTCAATGATGCTATCCTCCTCGATTACTTACGCATAGTGAGATTGAATCTCACTTTCATCATCCTCCGATGAGGAAGGATCATTGTTAAGTTACGGACTCTCACATTTCAAGTCATAGCTGTCCATTTTGAGCTGTTGAAAATCTTGCATTTCATCCACGAAGTACTGTACAAGACTTTCTGTCTCTTCGGGAAAAGTGAAGAGAATACGAAACCCTGGTTGTACTATTTTTGGGTGAACTAGAAATATCAATATTTCTTTGATCTCTAGGAAAATTTAACTCACCGGGGAAAAACTTGATTTGGGTGGTGCCAGATCACAACTGTTCAGTTCAAGCACCTGCACTTTGAATTTGTCAGAACTTTTCTCTGTATTTTGCACATGTTGAGTGGATGTCACAGTTAACGGAGTCTCCTTGGGTAGAGCATGACATGTTGGCATTAACTCATGATGTGGAATGGGGTCTGGAACAGGCATGTTACGTGTAACATAGGATATCAAAGGACTTGCTCGAAATTTGAGGCCCTAAGCTGTCTTTCAAGAATTAAGGCTTCTTTATAAGCCCCTGCCGGAGTTGTAATATTAATGTCTCTCTTGAGGAAAATAGAGGTCACCGAATCCAATGCATTCTTGTAGATTTCTAAGGCCAGATTTGCATTTGGGATGTAATGGCCGATCATTCTACCGTAAGCTCTTTGGAACCTCATATTGAAAGACACTGACGGTTTCTCCCGACTCTTTCTTGATCTTTGGAAAATTGCTGATATAAAATCTTGGGATCTATCACTTCACCGAGCTGTGATATAAAAGCTTTCTCTAGATCATCCCGACTAGTAATGGAATTCTTTGGTGAGGTTTAAAAACCGGTCATAAGCTCCCTCCTGGAGAGTGAACGGGAACAATCTGCGAGGCAACATCTTCATCTTTGTATATTCAATAATCTTAAAGCATTTTTAAAAGCTAGGAGATGTTCTTCTGCAGTTCTTGTCCCATCATGTTTGTACCTGGGGAGATACCTTTCCGGACTTCTGGGCAGGTCATGGGCTATACCCGGAATGTTCAAAGCGGTGGGGCCCAACCAATTTGCCATTATTACTTGGCTGACAGTGATGTTCTGATTTGTAATTGGATAACTGCAAGTGATGATAGAACTGTTCTTAACAAACCATTGAACTTAAGGCCTTCTCTGGCAATTTCAAAAACTACCTGACAACTTTCAAAAGCTGCGACAATTTACAAAGCGACAATTTAAAAAGCGACAATTTAAAAACGACAATTATGAAGAGCCACTTTTAAATGTTAAAATGCCGGACTACGGATAAAATACGGTACATACAACTTTACGGTTCTTAACGGGTTACGCATTTGGAAATTTAAAACAGTCTTGACAATTTATAAGCGACAATTTATATGCTGACAATTTATAAAGCTGTCTGGAGTTCATTGTGGGTCCTTCAAATGTTCTTTGTTATGCCCTTACAATACTTGAGCCGAGTTCGGCCCTCCTTCTAGCGCCAATTAGGTGTTGGGGAGGAGGAGGGAAAATTAACTACGGACTTTGGATAAAATACGGTTTACGGTTCCACATACAGTCAGATTTCTCAACTCAAGTGCACTAAGAACAGATGTTTGGCCCTCCTTCTAGCGCCAATTAGATGTTGGTCCGGCTTTCATGCACACCCCCGAAAAAAGGATGAAAGCAAGGAAAGCTTCGGAGACACCCACGGGACTGATCCCACTCATCTTTAGGATCTAGCTGGTTATCCAAGGTGCGAGTTACCGAGTTGGGTCGAATGGCAATTCACTCTTTTCCACTTACGGAATAGATTTCGATATGGATGCTCTGTTACCTTACGGGGGTTCTGAACTTGTTCGGTAGTTGCAAAAGTTGTTGACAATCGATTTGACTTGAATTCTTTGATCTAGCTCTCATGGGTCAGGAGATTTAAATAAAAGGCAAACAAAGAAAATAAAAATGGATCATTCACGGAAAGCAAAGAGAGGGTAGGGTAAGGCAAAAAAGAGAAGTTTATCAAACATCGATTGTAAACCCAAACTATCAATCTTATCTATGCTATTAGCTTCACAACAGAACAAATCCCGGAAGAAAGTGTCCAATCGGTCTAAGATCACTTTCAACTAAGAGCACAAGGCGAGTGAAACGGATCTAGCGAGAAAATCATAAATCCAAGGGCGGCTGGTTAAAGCGGTATCTTTCACCGGCGGCCTAGCTCGCACGGTGAAGACAGAGCAATTAGAACAAACTTACACCTGAAATCTGTAATTTCCCCTAGCAGACAAGAGAACAACTGAAGCCTAACAGCATATTTAATCTTGACAATGGCGATTTACTGACATATATCTAACAAACTTTAAATGGAACGGATAACAAAAGAAAATACACTTATCACACTCTGCAAAAGATTAGGCTCCTGGCCATGCTATCAGAGAAAAGCTAAAGCACATCAACTCCAAGTCCGGAAACAAAGGATTTCACAAAATTTGCAAGAAATTGCTTATAAGCCTTTATTTCTAAGTCTCCGCCTCCTGCGATTACATTTAGAATTTGTATTTATAGACTCGGGACGAGACCACGATCTTTTCCAAAATATCTTGCTCAAACCCTAAATCTTATCGCACTTAAACCCTAGGACCCGGGTTTTACAATAAAAATCCATTTAAAAATCAAAGTCCGGATAGAACTTAACCCTTCGGCAAATCTGTGCAGTCAATTGCCATAAATGGAGAAGATAAAATAAAATGCAACTTGCATTCATTCGCGACTGCAAATAAATGCTTTCATTAGTTCTGCTGGTGAGCCGGATGAGTCACCACTTCTCCATCAATTCGATCTCCGCAAATCCATCCCGAAGTTGAAATGGTCTTCATGCTATCAAGTCTGCAATAAATTTGTTGTTGAATGCTCTCACCGGCAGCTTCTCTCCTAGCATGGCGGTCCTTGACTAAATCCGCACTTTATCTTCGCCTTTATGGTCTTTCCCGGTTGTTCCGTAAGTGCCAGGTGGAATCCTGCATGAAAGACAAAAAGATGCATTAGATTAGCATTTTAATTAAATCAGAAGCTTAAAACATTAAAAACAGATTAAATCCGCAAAATAAGCTTGCATGTCGGCTTCTGTTTGTCCCATTCACGCTTTGACACGTGTCGCTACCCCAGGAAGCCTTATGTTTCCCGCCGGAATGCACTTTCAGGTCAACTATGACTTTCTCTCTCCTGCCGCGATTCTGCGACATGTCGCGATTTCGCGACATGTCGCGAAATCGCGACCCTGCCAGAGCATCGGCAACTTCCTCCCTCGTCGGCCGCGAAAACACGACATGTCGCGATTTCGCGACATGTCGCGAAATCGCGACCCTTCCTGGCCTCCGTACGCTTCTTGATTTTCAGCCGCGATTTTAGAACACGTCGCGATATCGCGACAGTTCCCTTCACTGCATGCGTTGACCGCGTTGACCGCGATTTTGGAACATGTTTCTGACTTAACCGATTTTTCATCCTGCAGCCCATTTTCTCTCTCCTGCCGCGAAAATGCGACATGTCGCGATTTCGCGACATGTCGCAAAATCGCGCCCTCCGTACAGCTTGCGTCTCTCTCCCAAAAGCGTCGCGATTTCGCGACATGTCGCGAAATCGCGACCTTTCTGGCACTTAGCCGCATTTTGACTTACATGTCGCGATATCGCGACATTTCCGAAAATGGAAGTGTCGCGATATCGCGACACTACCAAAAATGGAAAGTTTGATTTTTCAGGTGAATTTTGCAAGCTGTTTTACGGATTTTCTCGGTAACGGTGCAAGATTTTGCTTGTGCATGAATGATTCTAGCATGTAAAAAGTGAATTCTTGGATAACACGGCTAGAATGCAAGAAAAAGCACAACTTTAAAAAGGAGGCAAGCAAAATATGGATTTAAAACCTGAAAAGATCAAGAGGGTCCCTGCTCCAAAAATGGAAGTTCATAATTTTCTAAGGATGGAATCTCATTTTTCAGTGGGGGTGTGTTGCTTATCAACAGATTCTTGATACTCTAAGTAATGAAGGAGGATTCCTTCGTAGCCCCAATGGTATAGGATGTCTCCTAACAAGACAAATTTTGCCGCATTCCATTTAAATGTCATTTTGGTAGTGTAAAATAATCTAGAAAGGAGATTATTGAGCTTTAGGTATTCTCTAATTGGTGGGGACCAGTCCTGCTGTGTGGAAGCCTCGATTGCATGAATTTCCTGTCCCTCATGAAGTTCATCCCAAGAAAATGTTGATTAGGAAAGAACTTGTAAGAATAGAACTGTGCTGCTATCAAAATGGGTTTGGGGTAACAAAGTCCCCCAAGTAGCATGATTTAGGTGCTCATGAATGTGCGAGAATCTCTCTTGTTAAGGTTCTATTTAAATCAAGTGGACTTTTTGCATGGATTGAGTGCTCTCACGCTCAACTGTTGATTATGATAGCGTCTTGACTTGAATGGTTGTCATCTCGTCTGTGGGGTCTTGCAAGATCAAGGACCCTAAGGAGGCCATTGTATCCACAAAATTATTATATGATCGAGGGAGTGCCTTGATGTTATACCATTCAAAATTTTCCAATAATTTATCCACAAGGGCTTTGTAGGCTTGCAAAACTGGGCACTTACACTATTAAATTCCCTTGACCTGGTTCACTATAAGCAAGGAGTCGCCAAAGATATTGAGTTTTTTTATTTTCATGGTGATAGCCATTTGAATACCTATGAGCAAGGCTTCATACTCAGCATTATTATTGGGACATAGGAAATCAAGTTTAAATGACAGGGGTATGGGAGCCCCATGTGGTGTGAAAAACATGATCCCTATGCCACCCCCTTGCTCGCATTTGGAGCCATCAAAGAAAAGAGTCATATTTGCCTGTGACTCAGGCTCATCAAAATTGGGTGATTCTAATATTTGGAAGACTCCATCATCTGGAAGCTCCATGTTAAGAGGTTGATCATCCTGGAGAGGAGCCTCTGCAAGTTGATTAGCAATGACCTGGCCCTTTATTGACTTTTGTCCAATTAATTCTAGGTCAAATTATGTTAACAACATGATCCATTTTTTCATGTGACTACTATGATAAGTATGACTCATCATGTATCGCAATGGATTCTCTTTAGATACAACATACATAGTGTGGCTAAGAATATAATGTTGTAGCTTATTGGTAGAAAACCATCGCTAGACATAACTTTTCAACGTATGCATACTTGATATCATAGCTAACCAGGGTGCGACTGAGATAGTATGTGGCATGTTCCTTATGCAATTCATTGTTTTGGGCTAACATGGCACCCAATTCAATCTCATTAGATGAGATATATAATCAAAATGGCACCCCTATTCTAGGTGGAGCTAATAGTAGCAATGAAGCCAGGTATTATTTAATTGCATCAAAGGCATCCTGACACTCATCGTCTGAGTGGAATACAACCCCCTTGTGCAAGAGTTTGTTCATGGATCGACACTTGTCTGATAATTGTGCTATGAAATGTTATATGGATACAATCCTCCCCTACAAGATACAAAGTTGTTTGATGGTAGTCAGGAGAGGCATTTCAAGGATTTCCTTGACCTGTTAGGGTCCACTTCGATGCCTCATTTGGAAACTATAAATCCCAATAGATTTCTAGATGTGATTCCAAATATGCACTTCTTGGGGTTCAGTCTCACATTGTGTTCAATAATGCGATCGAGGACTTTGTGCAGGACATCTAGGTGCTCATGACATAATAAATATTTGGCCAATAAGTCATCCATGTAATATTCCAAAATCTTGTGCATGTAGTCATGGAAGTTGTATTTCATGGCACGCTGGTAGGTGGCGTCGGTATTTTTAAGGCCAAAGGACATGACCTTGTAACAAAATATTCCCCAGGGTGTTGTGAACGCAATTTTGAGCTGGTCTACAAGGTTGATATGAATCTGATTATACCTAAAGAAGACATCCATAAGGGAGAGAATTTTGTAGTCTGCAATGGCATCTACTAGGGCATCGATGCTTGGCAAAGGAAAATCATCCTTAGGACTTGATTTGTTTAGGTCTTGAAAATCAGTTCAAATGTGAATCCTCCTGTCAGGCTTCTTGAAGGGGACCATGTTGGACAACCATGGTGGATAGTCTATAAAAATGACAAAATTGGCATCCAATAGTTTTTGTAGCTCGTCTTTGACCATAAAGGCCACTATTGGGTGCATATTTCTCAAATTTTTCTTGACAGGCTTAGCTTTGGGGTTAAGCATTAGATTTTGGGTGACCATATTGGGATATAGTCCTGACATGTCTTTGTAAGACCATGCAAAATATACCTTATTCTTTGTGAGAAGGGCTATGTAATCAGCTTGCTCTTTAGGGGATAGGATTTACCCTAGCTTGATACATTGTGGGTTTTCAATATTTGAGCCGATATCTTTATCAATCGTAGGCTCGATTGACATATGTGACCCCTATTCCAACTGGTGGGGAGTAGGGATCAAATGGATGTCGTCAACTAGATTTAAATCCTCGATGGGAACCTTGAGTTCCTCATCATCATGGAATACATCATGAGTTGGCCTAGCGGATAAGTGAAACAACCCACCGTAAGTCCAATGCTCAAAAGGTGATGGGGGTGAATCAGTGCAATCCCAATCAATAGCATCTAGATCTAGATGGTATGGCTTGGAAGGATCGGCTGGGTTGTGAAGTGGTGTGCTCAAATCAATGATATGATGGAATCTCATTGTTAGCTCTTGGGATCAGGCGATCTAGTAAGTGTGGTACCATATATGCTCGTTCCTCATAATTATTGTCATGGATGAGGACTTCTTCATTCTCACCTCGTAGTGCCTCAGTATCACAAGGATCCAACTGCTAAAGTAAATTAATTGTGCCCTCCCCGGGAGGTCTAGCTTCCTATGGGTGAACCGACTCTTCAAGAGGAAGGAGCTACAGCCAAATAGGATCAAGAAAATGGTACATACGCAAGAGTTTCTCCTGTTGGTTGTCAATAGGAATAACTTGTGAATGATCACTATCTGACTCAAGAGGATCATACGATGCCACCTCATAAATTGACTCATCATATGAGGTCCATTCATATGAGGTGCCTTGATCTGATTCATCACAAACATGGGGAAAAATTCGCAAACCTTCCCCTCTCTCAAAATGGGGAAGGATGTCATTAAGAATCACGGGGTTCCCATATGGTAGTGGGAAGTAGTCCCCCAAGGAGTAGACTATATTGATATTGGAATAAGGGTCTTGAGCCAACCTGTCCCTATATCTTATATTTAAGAGATCTAGGCCATCCATGAGGACATATAGAGGCAAGGGATTGTTATGTCCCACTCCTAATTTGTCATAGGGCATTTGATATTGTGGTTGATAAGGGATTCTTGTGCCCTTCTCATACAGGCCTAACCCATAACCATGCCAGTTGCATAGGTCAAGGTACTTTAAAGTGAATTTAGGGTTAGACAAGTAGTTAATGTCATCTCCAAAAGGCTCCTCATCCTCCTCCTGTTGTTGGCAAGGTTCGATGCCATAGTCAAGGCCCCATATACAAAATTCATTTTATTAGGGGGAAAACCAAGAGGTACGATAGTTCCTATGGTAAGACGGGGTCTACCCATGTCTTGCACCGACTCTATAGCAAGAGTAGTGGTGACATTCCTAACCATGTATTCTCCCAATTTGGTAGAAGCTAAGTGTATTGTAACCTGGGGTTGAGGGATGAGAGTGAGACTTGATATGGCTCATATTTTACCTTGTGTGGTGTATCTTCATCATCTAGGATAGGTATCTCCTCTATAGATATAGTGGATATGGTCGGTTGGACCTCATCAATGGGCCACTTTTCTAGGTTCTTAGGAAAAGGATCCACTGGTGCACTAGGCATCTGGGATGGAGCCAACAATGAGGATGGCATGGTATTCGGTAGTGGTAGTGTTGAACCTAGGTTGGATTTATTTGGCTAAAAATCTAAATGCATTGATGGCAAGGTCAATTTGAGAAACTTTTGTACCATGTTGTAGTACTTGAAGAGCTCTAGGTCCACAAGGATGACATGAACTTGCCCTTCGTGAGTGTACTTGAGGCACTGGTGAGTGATGGAGGGAACACACTCCATGTTCCTGATCCATGGTCTTCCTAACAAGATATTGTATGTCATCTCCCCCTTCAGGATGGATAGGTATGATGATTGTACCAACCGTTGAATATATGGCATCATTGAATACTCAGAGGGTGTAGGTAGATGTAACAATGTGGGATGTTGGGAGCTTCAGGTGCTTGAGAGCTATTGTAGTTATGATGTTGCTTGAATACCCAATGTCTATCAACACTCTCATGTAAGGTGTTCTATTTATACATGTGGCAATGTGCAAAGGGGATCCACCATATCATGTGGAACCGGTTTAAGTTCATCTTCTCTAAAGATAATCATCAGTTTCATGCATTGCTGCACAAGCCCCACAAAGTTGTTGAAGGAGTTGGACTCCTGGGGCTGAACCTCAATTTCCTTAAGAATCTCAATCAAGGCTTCTCTACGAGGTTGTGATTACTAGATGATCTCATATATGGATAGCCAAGTGGATGTTGTTCTTAAGCTCTAAGTGAGCTTACTCTTAATAGTGACTATAAGATTAGGTGGTAGGCTTGGCCTGGGAGGCGATATAGGCTACGATATCGAAGGGACATCATTCTGAGCTGTATGTGGTGTGACTAGACTTGGATACAACCTATTTCTTATCATAATACTAACCATGCCAACATACCATTGCTTAGAAGGGGCATGGTGAACCTCATTCACATGAGGCACTAGTTTTGCCTACTCTACATGGGCAAGAAAGGGGTCCTTGAATACCTACATATGTTGGTTGTTTGGTGCGATAGGGTTGTCTACCTAGAGGGCATTCCTATGAATTAGGTCTTGCACCAAGTGTTTGAATTTATAGCACATTTGCTATTAGGATCCTCAATCCTAACATTATTAGTTAGTATTAGTTAGTATTATTAATCATTTAATTATTATATTATTAACTTATAAAGTGAACCATCACAACCCTTCATAACGTGAACCATCACGTCTCTTCATACGTGAACCATCATGTCTCTTCACCAACGTAGCTTTACGTTAGATATATATATTAGGTTGGCCATCCATATCAAATCATCCAAGAAGAATAATAATAAGCATAGATTCTAAGGAGGGAGCCCCCTATAGTGGCAAAGCGATTACAAGGGAGCCCCCTTTGAGTGGCCTGCGATTACATTTACATTAATTTGTTAATAATTTTATAGTAAGACCTTGGGGTCTTACCATTTGGTATCGTAGCCATGTGGGACCCAATCATGTGGGAATTGCTCAAAGATATTCATCAAATCACTTATGTGCATGAGTATCAAACTTAGTTTGAGGATATCACCAAACACAACACAAGATTGGATGAATCAATTATCATCAATGGCTTCATTAGGGGATTAAAAGAGGAAATTAGAATGGAGGTGACAAGGTTCAATCCCTATACCATGATGCAGACCTATAGATTGCAAAAATTAGCTGAAGATAAAATCAATGCACAACAACGATTAGGGAAACCACTTATGGGAAAATTGTTGACCACTTACATCACTCCCAAACCTATGCATAATGGAAGGGCACAAAGAACTTACACAACCCCCAAATCTAATCGAACTTTATGAATTAAACATCTTAGCTTTGAGGAGATGAAGGAACGACGAGCAAAAGGACTCTATGATAATTGTGATGAACAATTTGGACCCCACCATAAATGTGCTACACTAACATTGTATTTATTGAAGGAAGTTGATCCATGTATCTCCATAGAGAAAGTAGATGAGGTAGTTGTGTCCGAAGCGACCAGTGCACCTACTCACTGCAATGAAGACAATGAGGTCAATGTGCAAGATGTGATTGATGTACCAAGCAAGAATGAGGTAGACATACCCAAAGTGATCAATGCTAGCCAAACATGCACTCTACAAGACCTACACATACCTTCCTCACCAATAATGATTTATTGCCATATGACCAAACCTATTCGAAACCAATGCAGAGTGACTACACACTCCTTCTTTTTTGGCTCTACCAAGGAACCAAAAAAGGATATGAAATCATTACCATCACTTTTTATGCATCATTATGAAGTATTTGAGGAACCCCAAGGGTTGCCCTCCCATCGTCATCATGATTTTCCTAAGGAAGATTCTACTATTGTTCTTGGAAACCCCCCGCTAATGCTTCATCCTTCTTGATATCCCTACCTACGAAAGGATGCCATTAAAAGAGTCCAAGAACTTACACAAATCCTTATTGGAAAACAAAGGACAAAGCTTCTCACTTTGAGCTTTGAGTACAAAGCTCTTTTTAAGGAGGGTGGCATGTTAGGATCCTCAATCCTAACATTATTAGTTATTATTATTAATCATTTAATTATTATATTATTAACTTATAAAGTGAACCATCACAACCCTTCATAACGTGAACCATCACGTCTCTTCATACGTGAACCACCATGTCTCTTCACCAACGTATCTTTAGGTTAGATATATATATTAGGTTGGCCATCCATATCAAATAATCCAAGAAGAATAATAATAATCATAGATTCTAAGGAGGGAGCCCCCTATAGTGGCAAAGCGATTACAATGGAGCCCCCTTTGAGTGTCCTACGATTATATTTACATTAATTTGTTAATAATTTTATAGTAAGACCTTGGGGTCTTACCATTTGCACATCATGCCCATTTTGCCTATGAAACTTGCAATATAGGTCTTCTCTGTATCCTTTGGGATTCGGTGCATTTGGGTCGATAGGTCTACTCTCAAGTAGATGAATTACATTGGTCGCTAAGAGGAAATCAAATAATGAGTCCATATATTCTACAATGGGCATGAATTGTCACTTGGGGCAACGCTGTTGAAATTTCCCTTGACCATTCTAGTTATCCTTGGCATAGTTCCTAGGAATGGCCTAATAATTAGGCTTTTGAGGTGGCATGGCTTGCGCTAGCCCTGGGACACTAATTACAACCTGATTTACTACTGCTGACTTCGGTTGCACTGGGGTGTTTTTATCATTCGTATTCCATTCCTTATTATGAGGCTTTGCATTTTTGCCCTCTCAAATATTGATTTCTTCAATGATCCTAGCCTATGCTAAGGCATCTTCAAGAGTAGGGTATTGTTGCAACTACAACAACAAGGAGATTGGTGTAAAGAAACTTTTGGAGAACATCTGAGTCAAATCCAACATGGGGAGAAGATAAGGTAGCTTGGTGAGTAGGGTTTGTCATCTATTGCCATAATTTGTTATTGACTTGTCGTCATA
This sequence comes from Wollemia nobilis, assembly GCA_028583015.1. Lineage (NCBI taxonomy): Eukaryota > Viridiplantae > Streptophyta > Pinopsida > Araucariales > Araucariaceae > Wollemia > Wollemia nobilis. The sequence goes on along the minus strand of JAQPPZ010002203.1, from coordinate 929,872 downwards.
CTGTTTCAACCTAGCTACATCAACCAGTGTTGCCTTACTCTTGGTATTGAAGGCAAAGCACTCTAGGAAAGCATCCACAAGTTGATCCAGATTGTGGATGCTATGCTTAGGGAGTTGGTAAAACCACTTGGAGGTGGGGTCAGTGAGGGTAGTCACAAATATCCTCAAAATCAAAGCATCATTGTCATGAATACCAAACTATTGGCCTAAGAACCTAGTGACATGTTCTTGCACGTCCTCTTCTCCCTTGAAGGTAGCCAATTGAGGCAACTTAAATTGCTCTGGATAGGTAGGTGAAGGTACTAAAGGATGGATGGGTTGACTACGCAACTAGTGGGCTTTTGATATCCTGATCTAGAGGTCTTGTTCTCAACTAACTCCTGGCATTCTAGCAATGCTTTATATGGGCCCGAGTACTTAATCTCCTTATCCTTGTTCACATCTTGCGATGGAGTTCTAGGGTCCTCCAACATATTTTGGGGAGGTGGTAAATCACCCCCTACCTTGGTAAGGCATCTCCACATACTCTATTTCTAGCTCATGCTCAGTATAGGCCTCGTAAGGTATCTCTCAAGCTGGTCTATAAATGGGGGTATCCACCCATGGTGGGTGCCCTATGTTTGTCCTAGGAGGAATCTCCTTATCTGGCCTATGAGGTCATGGAGGCAACATTGGATAAGGTCTCGGGGACCTCTCTTGAATGAGCATGGGTTACCTTGGATGGACTTCCTACCTATGTGTCTTAGGGGTAGGGACCCTCTCTCGTAAATTCTTCTAGAATAGCACGTTGGTCTATCATTCAATCCTTTCTTTCTTAAGCTGGTGCAAGTGGTCTAATTGCTCTTTGTCTCACCAAATTTTCTTGAACTGATCTTGGCATTTTATATATCTTGCAACCACTTACCTAATTTGATCTACAGTACGAGGTATAGGGGGCCTAGGAATATTTCCTTGGGGCCAACCTCATTCAAGGTACTCTATGGTATCCATAGGGAACTTGCCTCTCTCAAGGTTCATCGCATTGACTCGAGGTTTGGCCTGGAACATATGTTCATTATACTCAGCTAGTGCAGAGGCACATCGGGCATACACAAAATATTATTCCTGAGGAAAATCTAGGATCTCCTCATGTCTTCCCTCCTGGACTAGGAAAGGTAGGGCAAAATTTGGCTCACCCTGAATGACAAGTGTAATTCCCATAGGGCTGCATGAGCTGCTATATACTATCAAGGTGATGTAGAGGTAAAGTCGTATCGACTTGCTTCGACCAGTGTGTGAAGCCGTACTCCTACCTATGCTTAAGCATATTAGCCTTGATGGATACACAGATGCGTGGTACCGCTCTATCTATTAGCACCTCGGCATGCAGCTGCATTTCACCAAGGAAGGTCTATGAAATATCTACATACCGGGAACACTCTCCCAAGTAATTCTCCCTCGGGGTGTCTCACAGAGGATCCCTTTGGAGATGAGGTTTGTGCCCTACTGTCTTGGGGCCAGGTGGAATAGAGGCTTGCCAGGGAGGTATAACAAAGCCCCTAGGGCTATATCATAAATGATTCATGTCTCCTAATCCACTCTCTGTAGCTTCTACTCATGTTTGGGATTGGCTGTGGGTGCGCACCATTGCGCTCCTCTATAAATATACCAAGTGATTATATTCTCTACAAATTTTTAATGAAACAACAAATAGAAAAGGAAAAACTTAACAGATAGATGATTATCTCTTTTAAGTTTTAGATGTGAGTCCCTAAACTATTTTGTGTGTTTCAGTTGTGTTGTTTGTAAATAATGACCTTGTGTTGCGTATTTGAAATATTGTTGGATGATGTACTCGAATGTTGAATTGGATTTCACCTATATACTCGCAGCTCATCAACCTGGCTATGAACTCTAGGTTGCATTATCCTGCCTAGAATGTGTGGTTATGAGGTCCACACACATCCAGGGAGCACAAGTCCTGCCAGTTCCTCACCCAATTCACCCATAGTCTGTGATACACCTCCTCGAAGGGTGATGCATGCTATAACCCATGAGCTATGACAAATCTTGGAACTAGCATTGGCAATATGGATTGGTTTTGTGGGATTTAATCCAAGTGGATGGAGATGAAACCCACCGTCACTTGCGCTCTACCAACGATTGGGGATGAAGTCCAACTCGTTAGCATTTTAAGTGGATTGTGGTGTGTGTGGTTCTTTTTAATCCAAGAAAGTAAGCAAAGAAGCATTCAATGATAATTCAATAAATGCATGCAAATAAGTGTGTTTTAATTTCAAAATTTTAGGACAAGGAACCTACAAATGTAACTTATGAATGCAAATCCTAAATTCTAACTTACCCATTGTGTAAGCCACAAGCAATCAAGCCATAAAGATGCATTGCTACTGCAAATTTCTTTTTTATTTTTATTATTCCTTTTTTTTATTTATGTTATAATAAAAGTAAAAATATGACTTTTAACCTTTCTATGCAAAAAAACTATGCAATAAAAACCAATTTTAACAGTCTTTGAAAATGCAACAGAAAAACAAAGGGTTTAGGCACTCACCTTATCAGTTTTGAGACCTCTAAATTCTGGATTTTTGAGCAAAAATTTCTTTGGTTCTTCAATACTCCAAGGTGGGAAAATTAGAAGCCCTACCACCATCCTAGGGTGGGACAGTGAAGCCACCATCGCAGGGTGAGCTAGATAAATATTCTGTCACCGTTCCAGGGTGGGGAGGGGAGCACCTGCAACACAAAAAGGGCAAAAAATGTAAAAATGGAGTCAAATTTTCAACCAAAGCACAAGGGACAAGAGTCCCAGCATGATTTACACTGAAGTAGGAAAAAAATTGCACCTAATGATGAGCAAAAATATATGTATCTATCCCCTATAGCGTATGAGCATCAAACGGAAGCATGCATGTGAAATGGAAGCAAAAACCAAACAACAAGATATGAAATAAAGCGAGTATATTTCTTATTAATTTGGTGGATCAGATCCAAGGTTCCATAGAATTCCCCTTGAGGGCTCAAATTTTATGCATTTTTTACAAATTTTGGGTGCCCAAGGAGCAAATCCTTCAAGAAATCCGGGTGCACATCCAGTGTCTTTCCTCGTACCCACAATTGAGGTGGGTGGTCCAATGCCACCGCTATTGGTATATCTGATCTTTTATGTCTAATATTCCTTCCAAATGCCTTCTAGGAACTTGAACCTACACACAAGGAAGCAAAAAGGATCAAATAGCAAGTGTGTGTGAAGGAAAACATGCAATCCCCATAGGCACAAAAGGGCATATATATTAAAAATATATCAAATAAACTCAAAATGACTTGAAAATTTATGGGAATTTTAAATAGGATTTTTTTAAGTGATATCACCAAAAACATATCTGAAATTACATCCGTAGACCCCTCAATTTTGTGTCGCCCATCTACAACCTGCAAAGACCAAGACAAGCAATTCCCGCCCCTAAACATGTCCAAAACTCATGACACTTGGATAGAATACATAAATAAAAAATTTAATACTACCCATGTGGTTATATTGTCAAAAAAATACACATATCCACCTTCATGCAACCGGGGTGCTCGGATGGGTCCTACGAGCCTGCAAAAACTAAAAAATGCGATATCTCGACCAATTTAACTCCAAATTGCATGAAATTTGAACTATAGAATCCTATGATAGTCTATAATAATACTAAAAAAATAGTAAAGAAATTGTACAAGGATTTTTCCTCATCCCATGGGGGCAGTTGTGACTGCAACTAATTGGAGGGCACCCTAGGGAGGGATACCCACCAATTCTACCTACCTTTGGCTACCAATCCTAATGTGGAATGACCCTAAACACTCTAATGGGTATTTTCATCGAATTTGGTGAATAAATTCACTTGGATGGTAAAGTTATGCCCAAAATACCCTCTTGAAGTCACCCGGTAACCTCCGTCGCTAAGAAGAGATTCCGAGGGTAAGAGAGTACAATAAAGTGAGGGAAAATATCAGCAGCACTCCGTTACATATCCTAGAACTCCTCTATATGTTTTTATGTGGATATTGAATCCATTTTATAGCCCACAAAGGCTTATGTGCAAAAATGCATGCAAGGGCATGCATGGCAGGAGGTGCCATTTGTCAAAAAGTAGGCATGCATTGGATGGGGAAGAGAATCTCCCCTTTTAGCCTCCATTATGAAGCATGTCATAAGGATTCAGTGCCCTATGATTTGCATGCTTCAATTGGTGGGGTAAATGGTAATTTTTGGGTGCCATTTTTCCTAGATTTGACTTTTTCTTGGTCAAACTTGCTCACCGTCCCACCCTGGGATGATGGCTCACCACTATCCCAGGGTGGGACAATGGGAATCTGCCACTATCCCAAGGTGGGAACATGGTGAATTTTGGGCCACAACCTACAAAAATTGGGCCAAAAGCCTCCAAAACCTCTTTCAGAGTGGATATAACCACTATGAGCCTTCTAAGGGTTGCCCAAGGGGCCATATGGTGTCAATTTGATCATTGTTTGTGGATGCTTAATCGGGTTAACCATATTTTAGTATCTACAAGAGCATCACTTAGGGGATCAAGAAATTTTGGAGGAACTACTGATGACGCTGACCAAATTAGATGAAAGAAGAGTCATGGCACAGTGGGCGATTGAGATAGCTCAGAAAATATGAAAGGCATGGCATGACAAGCATTTGAGGAAGTTGGAACTTAGTCCAGGGGACTTGGTTCTAAAGTTTAACGGGAAGAGGGAAATCAAGCCAGGTAAACTAAAGATGTTATGGCTTGGCCCTTACAAAGTTATTGAAGTAATGAGTAATGGAGCAGTCAGGCTATAGAACCTGAATGGGACGGAGGTACCCAACACTGTAAATGGCTCAAAGTTGAAGCCTTACAAAGTACAGTGTTTATTCATTGCTTCAGAAGTGATTGAACGAAGATGATGAGTGGAAGCTCAAGATGAGGCTCATCATGAGCCAGGTCCACCACAAGAAGAGCCAAATTTGGGACTCACAAGATTATTTTCCAAAAGGGAGGAGACGCAGCCAATAATTGAACAACAAGAGTTGGCACCTGGACCCGATGAAAGAAGAAGGTTACGAGTACATATCATACGGGCTGATGGGACCATAAGAGAAGGAGAAGAGTGGATTTCTCCAGCAATAGAGGACTATCAAGAGAGGGCACTATTACCAAGAGCTTCGAATAGGAGGTACCCATAGATAGAACATAGGGAACTACCTTGATAGTCGAAAGAACGAAGAAGGATAAGGCTGACAGTGCGCAATGAGGATAGAGTGGACACGTTTGAGATGGAAATTCTAGAGGATACTAGGGAGGAAAGGATAGAAGAAGAACTAGTGAAACTTTCCCCATTGGCTCAGATTGGGCTATTACAATAGAGGATGAGAATGCAAACTCAACAATTATAGGAAGAGTATCAAACACTATGGGGTCACAATGCGAGATTGAGAGCACAAGTCATCCAAGAATTGGATGGTACCATACAAATATTGGATGAACAGAGGGTAGTTAGATTCCAAGCGATTGGAAGTGAACCTGAGGAGGTTGAAGGCTTAACTCCAAGAAATGGTAGGGGAAATGAAGGTGCAAGTACAAGTTCACCAGCCCCACCAAGCCAATAGCCTATGATAAACGAGGGCGCAAAAGTACTTTGGCGAGATATAGAGGAGACCACCACATCACCTGAATTGCACCACAATGTAGTAGGCATGATAGATTCTAGTGAGGAAGGAATGTCATGGTTGGTGAGAGAGCCTAGTACAGATGATGATGAACCGAAGAACCCTCATAATCCTTAGAGGGATCAAAATATTCCAATTAGAGCATTGAGACCAAGGCAAGGCAGGAGAGTTCAAGAGGACAGACCCGAGAATGATACACAGGCATATACAATAGCTTACCAGTAGCTAAGAAGACAAAGAAGGGAAGTTCTACGATTGGAGAGAGTGATGAATTTGCCAAGTGACTGGGTAGAATAGAGGGAAGAGGGTCGGACCAACTCTAGCTCTGAGACAGACTTTTTTGATGATTATAGGGAAGTATTGGCATCTTCATCCCCCCAGAGAGCCTTTGAGGAAAGAATATGGAGGTGTCACTTGGTACGGGCTGATAGAAGAGTCAGAACCTTGCGATAGTTGTCACCAAACCAGAGTCCACTGGCTAATATCGAGTTTGTAGATATTACTCCTGATGACCGAAGAATGATTGGACAAGGACCTCTAAGACTTCAATGAGGAAGAGGAAGAGGTAGACGACCAGAAAATTATGGAGACCTTGGTGATGTTGCAATTAGAGGAGGTAGAGGACGAGGAATATTTCGACCCCCTACTCCTAGATGGCCAGGAGATAACCCGTTAGCATGTATGAATTGGGTAAGGAACCAACAAGATATACCTCGAATAAGAGACATGTTATGAAATGCGCTATGAAGACGCATAGGGGGGTGACCACCCCTAAACCGATAGGGACCCCAATGAGAAGTGGGTAATTGGAAATTACCTCAAATAAGAGAAGATTCATCAATAGTACGGGGAAGTTTCATGCCCAGAAGAAATGGAAGGGGGAGATACCCACGTGGTCGAAACCTTGCTGGTAGAGGAAGGGTACACTTTGTAGATGATAGAAACCTAGGCCAACAATGGACCCGATCACCAAGTTTGGAGCCAAAAATGATCCACAGAGATAGGCAAAGAAGTCGCTCAAATAATAGTAGAGTGGTGAGGACACCACCACCATGGGATCAATCACCTGCACGGTGAGAAGAAGGCCTACCAGGGGACGAGACTCCAACTTGCCAATGTACAATTCCGAACTATACACATTGTAAGAGGGGAAATGAACAGGCAACAACATCACAGGTGGAGACCAGCCAAGCAAGGGAACAAGAGGTACAAGAGGATACCACTAATCGAAATGTTATGGTCGAACCTCGAGGTCAAGATTGGGATGGGGTCGTACAAGTGAATGTCACTGTACGATTACCAAGGAGGTAAGTATAATTAGACTAGGATGAAAAAAAAAAAGAGAAAAAAAATTGAAAAAAAGATAAAAAAATTGAAAAAAATGGTGCCTTAGTTGTGAAAATCCCTCGGGACGCAATTAGGAAGGGCGAGGTTGAAAACCGGAAACGATGGCCTCTCCAGAGAAAAAGAAAGCAAAATTTTTCTAAGTAATGAGATCGTACAGATAAAAAGTACAAAATGAAATCATACAAAAGAGAATCGTACAATGCAAGAATGACATGCAAATCATACATAATTGTGTATTGTACGATTTAGATCGTACAGTGTATGATTTGCTAACTAACCAATTAATGCGGCATGCAAAAAAAGCAACGGTTGGAGGAAAAGAAGGGGGAAAAAGATAAAATTTTAAACCAACTACTGAGTTGGCAGTCATCTAGTAGTGGAGATGGAAAAGCATGCCACATGGCACCTTTTTAGATTTTCTTGACAGTTAGGGTTTTTAGTTAGGGTTTTAAAAAATTTCTTTAAAAGGAAAGAAAATTGACAATTTCACAATCACCAAGCAGAATTCGAATTTTTTTTAGGAGATTGAAGGGGAAAAGCATACATTTGACAAAAGAGGACTATATGGGCGATAAATATTCACCAGCACTCTAAATTTATAGACCCATTTTTAATTTTGTACCAGGGAGTTCTTTTCAGCTTCAAAGAATCAACCCGAGAAAGAGGAATTAGGGTTTGTCTCCACAAAAAGGGGGGAAATTCAAATTTTTCAGAAGTATTACAGCAAAAGATGTCAGAATACATCATTGTATGGATTTGGACTGAGAAATTATTGTTGGAGCCGGAGGAAGCAGAGATTGGTGGTTGGATTGTGGAAATTGCAGAAGCATGGAAGATTAGAACCCTAAAAACTAAAAAATCTAGCAAAAAGTGAGCTGAGAAATGTGGGAGAAGAAAAATACAGTCCGTACAACCATACAACATAGCCAAAATTTTGTCAAGTTGAAGAAAATTGCGCCAGGAGTGAAGGAATGCAAGATTTGTTGAAATAAAGCACCGAAGCTTAGATCGGGACAATCCGACAACTGGGTCGGTGGCAGAATTGGTAAAGGAGACAAAAATCCTAGAATTTTGCATCAGTGAGGGTTAGGGAAGTCGTACTGTATGATTTGGGGGCAGCTTGTACGATTTTTAGAAAGAAGAGTGCAGTTTGAGTGTTCTTTTTTCCATTTTTGGTAGTTTTTCAAGGGATCGTACGAAACTGTACGAAATCATACGAATTGTAAAGGGGGGCAGCCAAAAAGTAACATAGTATGGAGTACTGGCACCCTATACGATTTTAGGTCGCAATTGTATGATTTGAAGGAAATATGACCGTTTGAAGATTGACGGGGTGGAGGAAAGAACTACAGAATATTGTACGATCTAGAAGCAATGAAGGAAGGTAAAACCATACAAGGGACACAGAACCGTACATTGTACGATTTCATAGGAGCCTGTACGATTTTTGATATATTTCTAATTGTAGAGGAAGAGGTTGAGTTAATCGATGAGATGTTGGAGGAATGATCTCAACAGAAGAGTTTGGACGTCGGTTAAGGTGGATTGCAATGAATCGGGTGGAGAGATCACCAGGTCCACTACACGAGAGAGAGGCATACTCATGGTAGCACCATGGGCATCAGTTTCAGTCCCACGAAAGGTGTGGTAATCATCCATGGAGGAGAGGAGGATATAGGCCATGGAGGGGACAAAGCCATTGGCGGGCACACCTGGATAGAACACCACCGAGGCACAGAGAGGGAAGAATGGCCCAAGAAGCTACCTCACAGAGGGAGTTGAGGAGTGAAGTACATGTGCAAGAACAAGAAGAACACCTGAGCAGTGGATAGGAGGAAGGCCAGGTGGAATTGTTGAATATCACATTTGTGCAGCATGGAGCAGAAGCATGCAGGAAATGGTGGAATGAGGAGAAGAACAGGCTACATCCCTGGAGGAAGACATTCAAAAATGTGCAAGTGGCAGTCATTGCACAGATCCCACCATTTCATCGGATATTCTTCCAGAACTATATTTTACAGATAGTTCAGGCATATAATGCAGCAACTCGGACAACCTACGTCAATGTAGGCAAGAGGTCAGTAAGGGTGGAAGTTTCGACGGAGGCATTCCAAAAAACATTTGGGTTACCGACGGAAGGCATGGAGATAGTTAAAAAATTGGTAGACCCAATAGAAGCACACCGCCTGGTTACCACCATGACCACTGTCAAATCGATGACAGAGGTAAATATTTCAGGTGTAGGAATGCATGGAATCAAGTAGAGCCAGTTACGAGGAGACAATTGGGCATGTGCGATGAATACAGTAATGGCTCGATTGTTAGGGGACATAAGGGCGATAAAGATGCCAATGTGGATGGCACAGTATGTAGAAGGTATTACCCAGGGAATTATGTATGATTGGGGTACCTTTCTAGAAAGAAGAATGCATGAGGCATTGACCAAGCGATCGAAGAATTTTGGGATGGCCTTTCAGGCAATTGGATTTCTACTGAATGCAGTCATGAAAGTGGGAATACAATTCCCAGGGTTGACGCCACCTAGAGAAATCAGGTCGGGACAACCGACGATATTGAGATGGGTAAAAGTTGTACCCCTAGAAAAGAGTACTCCAGAGAAACCACGCACAAGGAGTGAGCGGCACAGGAGTGAAGCTCAAGGAGATACATCTCTGGAGGAGGATGTCGATGTACATCATCGAAGGAAGCGTTCTAGACGGTTGGAGCCAGAACTAGAACAACAAGTACCTGCACAAAGGTAGCAGGAGCAACCTCTCATTCAGGAAAGGGAGAGTAGCCCAGTACAAATAAGGATGAGAAGGCAATGAGAAAGAATGGCAAGTAAACTAGTTCTGAAAGTACAGAGGAAGGAACAGTCAGATTCAAAAGCGATGAAACTGGATGAGTTGTATTGGACAGAGGCAGAGAAGATAGTGCAATCTCTGGACATCTTCGAAAACTTTGAGAAGATGGATGCCTCTGATTTCTTTAAAGGAATTGAGGTAGGGTATGATGGAGTAGCCACTACCCAGGATGAAGCGGGAATTGGACCAAGTACCACAGAAGAAGAGCCCAAGAAGAAGACTCGTTACAAAATTGTAATAGGAGGCTCTAGTAAGAAAGATGTCCCAAAGAATACCGAAGTGCCACAAGAAAAATAAGCACTTGTTGCTCAACAGGAAGTAGCTCAGGAAAATACAGAGGAGCAACAGGGGGCTCAACCGAAGCAGAAAAGGCTCAAGAACAAGTTGAGCAACGATGATCTCAGAAGGAGATCATAAACATTATGGATAGCGAGGGGGAGGAGAAAATAGTGAAACAATCCCCACCTCGAGAAAATATAGATATCGAGAGAGTACTTAGCGAGCTGGGAGGAAGCTCTAGCCACCTTAAGGAGGAAGAAGACTTAAGAACTCCTACAGAAGAAGAATAATGGGGAATGCAATCCAGCTATCTCCTGGAAATACCACGGTTTCAGAGAATCACAATGAAAGAGGAGGCACGTGGAATAGAGGATAAGGTGGAACACTTCTTTGCTCAGTTAGGCCATGTGATGAATAGTGCCAGAATGGAATTTTGCATTGGCCACATGGGAGAACTGAAGCTATGGGAGGAACAAGTATCTCTCGAGTTAGAGAGGATAACAGAATGGGTGAATAGTGTAGAGCGCATAAGGAAGATAGCGGATATCCACGCATAGCATCCATGGAGGTTACCCAGGGAAGAGGTAACAATGATGCTAGGAAGAGAAGACTTGCCAGAAGGGATGGTCACGAATTATAGGAAGGACCCGAGGATATATTTGGATCGAGTAAGTCATCCAACCTGCCCCATCAATACGGCAGAAGTTGAATACAGGAGGGTCGCTACAGGAGTGTCCATTACCCTAAGGAAGTTGAACTTCCTAACACACTAGATAGAGTGGCTGAGCATTGGATTGGAAGAAATCCATCGACTCAAGAAGACACAGGAGGAAGAGACCACAGCCGCTCAAAAGGAATTGGCCGTAATGGAAGATGAACTACGGAAAAGTAGGACTATGATAGAAGAGAAAATAAAGAAGCTGGAGGAGGATCTGTCAAGACTCAGAACAGAGTCTGAAGCCAAAGTTACCATGCTTGAAGAGGAAAAGTGATAGATTTTCCAGATGGTAGAGGATAAAATTAAGGAGTTGGAGGCACAACTCAAAGCAAAATATGAGCAGATGACAGCTCAGTTGGCCAAAAAGAGTGAACAGATGGCTACACAAGCCAAGAAGATAGAGGAGCTGACAAAGGATAACAAGAAGCTGAATGAGATGGTCATGGAGAAGCAAGCTCAAGTAAGGATCAAAGAAGACCAGGTTCGAGCTCTAGAAGTTGATATCAAACACCACTTGGAGACCATTGTAGAGAAGAATGAGGAACTCCAGGCGGCTGCTCGAGCAGAAGCTCACTGGAAGGAGAAATTGATGAAGAGTGCCTCCGAATGGGAAAAACAAATGATGGACTTCATGAAAGCCATCGAGGAGAAGGCTAACCTTCATGGAGCCAAAGTCGTCGAAATGGGGAGCTATGCAACCAAACTAAGAAATGAATGAGAAATGTATAAGACGCAAGTCAAGGACTTGGAGGCTGAATTAGCTAGATATGAAGCCCAGTAGAAGAAGCAGAATGAGTCATCGAGGATGCCGACCAAAGTAAAGGGGAGGGCAGATGTAGGTAGCAAATCCACCTCCCAGAAGAAGAAGTGATTTGCTAGATTTTGATAGTTTTGGAATAATTTGCTCAAGTTTTGTAAAATCGTACAGTGGGAGAAAATCATATAGTGGAAGGCAAAATCATACAACTGGATTGGAAAATCATACAGAGCATTAGTAAATCATACAGGGCACACCGAAATTCACTCAGATGCAAAGGAAATGTAATTTCGGGATGAAATATCGCATGGATTTGCTAAACTAAGGTGTTAAACTTAGGAAAATGCCAAAATAATGTATTCAGTTGTATATGGGCAGTTGTGAATAATGGATTGTCTCAGGAACCACTTTGGAATGGCTTGGGAAATGTTATATAAGGCCCCATTTTCAAATTTGTAGGCCTGGCTACTAGTTTACTGGTTATTAGTTGCTAGAATAGAGAAATAGATACATTTCTGAGTTATTGCAATTACATTGAGAGATTTTTCCACATTGTACTCAAATTTATAGCCATTAATGAGAATAAAGACATTGTGGATGATTGTGTATGATCTTGTTATGAATGGATAATGTATTGTGGATTGGTATTGTGTAATTGAGTTTTCTATCTTACTGTTATATGTTAGTTTTAGGCATTGTTGCAGCTTGATTAAGAGGATTGTCACTGGTGAATCATGGGGAATGATTTATGAGCATAAGGACATTGGAAAGGATGTGTTGAAGCATACTGTATGATTTTTGGATGTAGTTACTGTTGGTCCGGCTTTCATGCACACCCCGGGAAAGGATGAAGCAAGGAAGCTCCGGAGACACCCACGGGACGGATCCCACTCATCTTTAGGATCTAGTCGGTTATCCAAGGTGCGAGTTACAGAGTTGGGTCGAATGGCAATTCACTCTTTTCCACTTCTGGAATAGATTTCAATATGGACTGCTCCGTTACCTTACAGGGGGTTCTTGAACTTGTTCAATAGGTTGCAAAAGTTGTTGACAATCAGATTTAACTTGAATTCTTGATCTAGCTCTCATGGGTCAGCAGATTTAAATAAAAGACAAACAAAGAAAATAAAAATGGATCATTCACCGAAAACAAAGAGAGGGTAGGGTAGGGTAGAAAGAGAAGTTTATCAAACATCAACTGTAAAACCCTAAACTATCAATTTTATCTATGCTACTAGCTTCACAACAGAACAAATCAAAGAAGAAAGTGTCCAGTCAATCTAAGATCACTTTCAACTAAGAGCACAAGGCAGAGTGAAACAGATCTAGCAGAAAATTATAAATCCAAGGGCAGCTGGTTAAAACTGGTATCTTTCACCGGCAGCCTAGCTCACACAGTGAAGACAGAGCAATTAGAACAAACTTACACCTGAAATCTATAATTTCCCCTAGCATACAAGAGAACAACTGAAGCCTAACAACATATTTAAACTTGATAACTCAGATTTACAGCATATATCTAACAAACTTTAAATAGAACGGATAATAAAAGAAGATACACTTATCACACTCGCAAAAGATTAGGCTCCCGGCCATGCTATCACGTAAAAGCTAAAGCACATCAACTCCAAGTCCGTAAACAAAGGATTTCACAAAATTTGCAAGAAATTGCTTATAAGCCTTTTATTTCTAAGTCTCCGCCTCCCGCGATTACATTTAGAATCAGTATTTATAGACTCAGTGACAGACCCCGATCTTTTCAAAATATCTTGCTCAAACCCTAAATCTTATCGCACTTAAACCCTAGGACCCGGGTTTTACAATAAAAATCCATTTAAAATCAAAGTCCGGATAGAACTTAACCCTTCGGCAAATCATGCAATCACCGCCATAAATGGAGAAGATAAAATCTAAAGCCACTTGCATTCATCTGCAACTGCAAATAAATGCCTCCATTAATTTCGCTGGTGAGCCGGATGAGTCACCACTTCTCCATCAATTTGATCTCCGCAAAGCCATCCCGAGTTGAAATTGTCTTCATGCTATCAAGTCTGTAATAAATTTGTCATTGAATGCCCTCACCGGCAGCCTTCTCTTCTAGCATGGCGGTCCTTGACTAAACTCGCACTTTAACTTTGCCTTTATGGTCTTTCCCGGTTGTCCCGCAAGTGTCCGATGGAATCCTGCATGAAAGACAAAAAGATTATATTAGCACTTTAATAAACATTAAATCCAAGCTTAAAACATTAAAATCAGATTAAAATCCGCAAAATAAGCTTGCATGTCGGCCTCTGTTTGTCTGCCTCACGCTTTGACACGTGTCGCTACCCCAGGATGCCTTCTGTTTCCCGTCGAAATGCACTTCTGGTCAACTTTGAGGACTTTCTCTCTCCTACCGTGAAAATGAGACATGTCGCGATTTCGCGACATGTCGCGAAATCGCGACGTCTCCAGCGCTGCGCTGCTTCTCTCTCTGTCGGCCGCGAAAATGCGACATGTCGCGATTTCGCGACATGTCACAAAATCGCGCCTCTCGCTGGCGACCGTACATCTTCCTCAAAACGTGCAGCGTCGCTACCATTTTCTCCCTTCGCTTGAGAACGTGCAAGCGTCCGCAAGCTCCCCTCGATTTTGAGACATGCAGCACATCGCTGCAACTTTTTATTTCGACTTGGAAACATGCAACGCATCGCTGCACCCTTTTCGCCCATGATTTTGAGACATGCGCCGATCGCTGCAATTTTTGGACTTAGCCACTTTTTCATTTATCCTCAGCAAAAATGGGACATGTCACGCGATTTCGCGACATGTCGCGAAAATCGCGCTCCTCCGTACACCATTCTTCTCTCCCTCGACACGATTTTGCGACACTTTGACAAAATGGAAAGTATTGACACTTCAAAATGGAAAGTGTCGCGATTTCGCTACACAAAAATGACTTGGCGGATTTTTGATTCTTCAACCCACTTTCTCTCTCCTACCGTGAAATGCGACATGTCACGGATTTCGCGACATGTCGCAAAATCGCGCCCTTCCGTACAGCACTTCTCTCCAAATTCCGACGCCCTTGCACTTAGCCGATTTTCATGCATTTTCTCTCTCTATCGTGAAAATGCGACATGTCACGATTTCGCGACATTTTTCTCCCAACTTTCTCTCTCCTCATCCTGCAGCGATTTCGCGACACTTTCCAAAAATGGAAATGTCGCGATATCGCGACACTTCCAAAAATGGAAAGTGTCGCGATTTCGCTACACTTTTCCGACTTAGCCGCATTTGTATTTTCCTGTCGCGATATCGCGACATTTTCGAAAATGGAAGTGTCGCGATATCGCGACACTACCAAAAATGGAAAGTTTGATTTTTCATGAATTTATGCAACTCGTTTTCCGGATTTTCTCGCACGGTGCAAGATTTTCTTAAGCATGAATGATTTCTAGCATGTAAAAAGTGAATTCTTGGATAACACAGCTAGAATGCAAGAAAAAGCACAACTTTAAAAAGGAGGCAAGCAAAATCTGGATTTAAAACTGGAAAGGATCAAGAGGGTCCCTGCTGCAAAAATGGAAGTTCAGAGTTTTCTAAGGATGGAATCTCATTTTTCAGTGGGGGTGTGTTGCTTCTCAACAAATGGCGATATCTGCGGTAAAATAGTAGCACTATTTTAGAACCCAAGACTCCGGTTTCAAAACAAAAAGACCATGCATCATGCCTTGCCACGTACATTCTTCACAATAAATTGACTGCTAACCGCAAGTCGTTAAAATTTCCCAAGGACATACTAGGTCGGATTACTTCAAGGAAGATTTCTGATGTGCAATTTCAAAGGGTATAGAACTTTCTTCAAGGATGACTCGAATTGAATGATAAACTTTGGATTAATCAACTTTTCTAGATTGTAAAAGGGGAAACCGAGTAGAGCTCGTTTACTAGTTTAGCCTTTTACAACTCTAGACAGAGTTACCCTTTAGATTTACACGACCCAATTTACAACTGTAGGGCGTAATCTAATATTGGCTGCCTCTTTTAATTGTTCAACTCTTTTTCTTTTTTCTTCTTCTTCTTCTTTTTTTTTATCTCTCCCTCTGAAATATATCAATATCTGAGATGCTTTTAGGGAAATCACAATTTTCTTTTAACATTTGATCAATCTGGAACTGTTTCAGTCTAGGCATTGATAGCCTCTGTGGATACCCAAATAATTGCATGAACCATAGTCCCCTCTCATAACCAGCTTTTCTTGGATTCCCCGGGAGTTCCTCCAACTAAACAACATAGCAGTTTTTCTATCATTAAAACAACTGTGGCAAGTAAGACACAAGATCCAATCATCTCTCTACCTTTGTCCTGAATAACAAAATAGCTCTACTATTCAAAGTAAGCAGACTATCTCAATTAGAATGGTGAACAACATGGGCATTGGATGGAAACTGGATTGATCAGCTTAGAATAAACAATTTTTAGCAGGCTGACTTTTCATTGATTGCTCAGGCAAAGGCAAAGGACAGAAAATTTTAGAAGCCAAAGGACTTTGTACAGGCTTCCAAGGACAAGCACAGGCTTTAAAGCAAAACAAAATAAAACTGCATAGATCGAAATAAAAAAAAAAAAGAATAAAAAAAAAAATTAATAAACTAAAAGAAAGCAAAGAATAAAAAACTAAATAAATTAAAGAAATGAAAAAAAGAAAAAGAACTGCAAGGAAGAAAAGACTGTACAGACTAAAATAAAAGCAAGCTAAAATAAAAAGACAAAGAAAGGAAATAAAAAGCACTGACAAAAGAAATAAACTGCACAAGCTAAAACTCGAAAACAATTAAAGAAAACTAAAAAAGAACCGTACAGACATTTAAAAATAAAACTGCACTGACAAAGAAATAAAACTGAAAAACTTCAAAGACTTATTTACAATGCATACATATGTTACAACTTCCCTTCATACTCAAAAAATGCAGCAGTTGGGAAAGCAGAGAAATGGTGCCTTAAAAAATTTTGACCATGTGCAAGTAATTTAGAAAAATTACCTTTCAGGTCCTGTTGACGAAATGCACTCCAGATCGTGCTTCAAAAATTTGCTATCCTGGGAAAGACTTGTGTTTATCGTCTTCCCCGTCCCATTTGAAAAACAAATCCGCAACTCCTTCAAATTAAACAAATCATATAATAACAAATCATATGATAACATGTTTATGCTTCTAATTGAAGGGTTTGCAGAGTTCTTTCAAAAGGACCGAATGTAAAAACCCCCAGGATCAAATACCTTAAAATCTTGACAGACCTGCACCACCACATCTTCAAAATTATGTGACAACCGAAAGAAATCATGTTTTATCTGTATGCCCCGGTTCTTAACAACTTGAACATTTTGTGGTTGCTGCACTGCTTCAATATCCAGGACTTCAATTTTTATCCCTCTAGAAGAATGCTTACAATTTTCCTTTTCACCTGAGCCTTGCTTAGATTTAACCTCATCAATGTGCAATGTCCAAACATCATGGTTGTGATGGTTTAGAGCTGTAATTGTTCTCACCTTCTCAGTTGCCAAATTATAAACTCCAATATCTGCATTAACATAGTTTATAGCCTTTTCTTTGACATTATGTTCAGAAGTTACATGCTTATGTTGAGACAGTTCATCAATTCCAAGTTGGCTGACCACATTCATATTTACTATCTTTTCCTCCTTTTCTTGAAATCCAACAGGTGGTCCAGAGTAAGCCTCAATCAAGTTAACCTTCTGTTCAACAATCTGAGGCAGTTCATAGAGGGTGATGTCAGCTTTAAGTTCCCTCATATCCTCAATGATGTTATCCTCCTCAGTTACTTCTGCATAGTGATATTGAATCTCACTTTCATCATCCTCTGATGAGGAAGGATCATAGTTAGGTTCTGGACTCTGACATTTCAAGTCATAACTCGTCTCATTTTGAACTCGTTGAAAATCTTGCATTTCATCCACAGGAGTCTCTACAAGACTTTCTCGTCTCTTCGAGAAAAGTGAAAGAATCTGAAACCCCGGTTGTACTATTTTTGGGTGAACTAGAAATATCAATATTTCTTTGATCTCTAGGAAAATTTAACTCACCAGGAAAACTTCGGATTTGGGTGGTGCCGGATCACAACCTGTTCAGCCTCAAGCACTCGCACTTTGAACTTGTCGAACTTTTCTCTCGTATTTTGCACATGCCGAGTGGATGTCACAGCTTAACGGAGTCTCCTTGGGTAGAGCATGACATGTTGGCACTAACTCATGATGTGGAATGGGGTTCAGAATAGGCATGTTCTGTGTAACATAGGATATCAAAGGACCGCTCGTAATTTGAGGCCCTAACTCGTCTTTCAAGAATTAAGGCTTCTTTATAAGCCCTCGCCAGTGGTTGTGATATTGATGTCTCTCTTGAGGAAAATAGAGGTCACCGAATCCAATGCATTCTTGTAGATTTCTAAGGCCGGATTTGCATTTGGGATGTAATGGCCAGTCATTCTACCGTAAGCTCTTTGGAACCTCATATTGAAAGACCCGACGCTTCTCCCGACTCTCTCTTGATGCTGGAAAATTGTTGGTATAACACATCGGGGTCTATCACTTCCCCAAATTGTGATATAAAAGCTTTCTCTAGATCATCCCAGCCTAGTAATGGAATTGCTGGTGAGGTTTAAAAACCAGTCATAAGCTCTCTCCTGGAGAGTGAACGGGAACAATCTGCAGGCAACATCTTCATGCTGTATATTCAACAATTTTAAAGCATTTTTAAAAGCTAGCATATGTTCTTCTGCAGTTCTTGTCCCATCATGTTTATACCTGGGGAGATATCTTTTTGGATTTCTGGGCAAGTCATGGGCTATACCCGGAATATTCAAAGCAGTGGGGCCCAACCAATTTGCCATTATTACTTGGCTGACAGTGATGTTCTGAGTTGTAATTGGATAACTGCCAGTGGAGATAAAACTGTTCTGAACTTGAGGTCTTCTCTGGCAATTTTAAAAACTGTACTGACAACTTACAAAACTGCACTGACAATTTAAAAACTGTACTGACAATTTACAAAATTGTCCGGAGTTCACTGTGGGTCCTTCAAATGTTGTTGTTATGCCCTTACAATACTTGAACCGAGTTCATGCCCTCCTTCTAGCGCCAATTAGGTTGTTGGCTGAGGAGGAGGGGAAAATTGGCTACATTGGAGATAAAATACAGCTTTAAGACCACATACAGTGGATTTCTCAACTCAAGTGCACTAAGAACAGATGTTCTGGCCCTCCTTCTAGCGCCAATTAGGTTGTTGGTCCGGCTTTCATGCACACCCCGGGAAAGGATGAAGCAAGGAAGCTCCGGAGACACCCACGGGACGGATCCCACTCATCTTTAGGATCTAGCTGGTTATCCAAGGTGCGAGTTACGTAGTTGGGTCGAATGGCAATTCACTCTTTTCCACTTCGGAATAGATTTCAATATGGACCGCTCTGTTACCTTACAGGGGGTTCTTGAACTTGTTCAGTAGTTGCAAAAGTTGATCATCGATTTAACTTGAATTCTTGATCTAGCTCTCATGGGTCAGCAGATTTAAATAAAAGACAAACAAAGAAAATAAAAATGGATCATTCACCGAAAACAAAGAGAGGGTAGGGTAGGGCGTAAAAGAGAAGTTTATCAAACATCAACTGTAAAACCCAAAACTGTCAATTTTATCTATGCTACTAGCTTCACAACAGAACAAATCAAAGAAGAAAGTGTCCAATCACCTAAGATCACTTTCAACTAAGAGCACAAGGCAGAGTGAAACAGATCTAGCAAAAAATTATAAATCCAAGGGCAACTGGTTAAAACTGGTATCTTTCACCGACATCCTAGCTCACACAGTGAAGACAGAGCAATTAGAACAAACTTACACCTAAAATCTGTAATTTCCCCTAGCAGACAAGAGAACAACCGAAGCCTAACAGCATATTTAAACTTGATAACTCAGATTTACAAGATATATCTAATAAACTTTAAATGGAACGGATAACAAAAGAAGATACACTTATCACACTCGCAAAAGATTAGGCTCCCCGGCCATGCTATCACGTAAAAGCTAAAGCACATCAACTCCAAGTCCGTAAACAAAGGATTTCACAAAATTTGCAAGAAATTGCTTATAAGACTTTTATTTCTAAGTCTCCGCCTTCCGCGATTACATTTAGAATCAGTATTTATAGACTCATGACAGACCCTGATCTTTTCAAAATATCTTGCTCAAACCCTAAATCTTATCGCACTTAAACCCTAGGACCCGGGTTTTACAATAAAAATCCATTTAAAATCAAAGTCCGGATAGAACTTAACCCTTCGGCAAATCAGTGCAGTTAGCCGCCATAAATGGAGAAGATAAAATCTAAAGCCACTTGCATTCATCCGCAGCTGCAAATAAATGCCTCCATTAATTCTGCTGGTGAGCCGGATGAGTCACCACTTCTCCATCAATTTGATCTCCGTAAAGCCATCCCTGAGTTGAAATGGTCTTCATGCTATCAAGTCTGCAATAAATTTGTCATTGAATGCTCTCACCGGCATCTTCTCTTCTAGCATGGCGGTCCTTGACTAAATCCGCACTTTAACTTTGCCTTTATGGTCTTTCCCGGTTGTCCCGCAAGTGCCAGATGGAATCCTGCATGAAAGACAAAAAGATTATATTAGCACTTTAATAAACATTAAATCCAAGCTTAAAACATTAAAACAGATTAAAAACCACAAAATAAGCTTGCATGTCGGCTTCTGTTTGTCTGCCTCACGCTTTGACACGTGTCGCTACCCTAGGATGCCTTCTGTTTCCGCTGAAATGCACTTCTGGTCAACTTAGGACTTTCTCTCTCCTATCGTGAAAATGCGACATGTCACGATTTCGCGACATGTCACGAAATCGCGACGTCTCCAGCGCTGCGCTGCTTCTCTCTCTGTCGGCCGCGAAAATGCGACATGTCACGATTTCGCGACATGTCGCAAAATCGCGCCTCTCGCTGGCGGCCGTACATCTTCCTCAAAACGTGCAGCGCGTCGCTACCATTTTCTCCCTTCGCCTTCGAAACGTGCAGCGCATCGCTGCAAGCTCCCTGATTTTGAAACATGCAGCGCATCGCTGCAACTTTTTCTTTCGACTTGGAAACATGCAGCGCATCGCTGCACCCTTTAGCCCTCGATTTTGAGACATGCAGCGTATCGCTGCAATTTTGGACTTAGCCACTTTTTCATTTATCCTCAGCAAAAATGGGACATGTCACGATTTCGCGACATGTCGCCAAATCGCGCTCCTCCGTACAACCTTCTTCTCTCTCCTCCGACAGACAGCGATTTTGCGACACTTTCCAAAAATGGAAATGTCGCGATATCGCGACACTTCCAAAAATGGAAAGTGTCACGATTTCGCTACACAAAAATGACTTGGCGGATTTTTGATTCTTCAGCCCACTTTCTCTCTCCTATCGTGAAAATGCGACATGTCGCGATTTCGCGACATGTCGCAAAATCGCGCCCTTCCGCTAGACTATCTTCTCTCCAATGCGACGATGTCGCGAAATCGTGCCCTTTTTGGCACTTAGCCGATTTTCATGCATTTTCTCTCTCCTACCGCGAAAATGCGACATGTCACGATTTCGCGACATTTTTCTCCCGGCTTTCTCTCTCCTCATCCTGCAGCGATTTCGCGACACTTTCCAAAAATGGAAATGTCGCGATATCGCGACACTTCCAAAAATGGAAAGTGTCGCGATTTCGCTACGCTTTTCCGACTTAGCTGCATTTTGATTTACCTGTCGCGATATCGCGACATTTTCGAAATGGAAGTGTCGCGATATCGCGACACTACCAAAAATGGAAAGTTTGATTTTTCATGAATTTATGCAACTGTTTTCTGGATTTTCTCGGTACCGTGCAAGATTTTCTTAAGCATGAATGATTTCTAGCATGTAAAAAGTGAATTCTTGGATAACACAGCTAGAATGCAAGAAAAAGCACAACTTTAAAAAGGAGGCAAGCAAAATCTGGATTTAAAACTGGAAAGGATCAAGAGGGTCCCTGCTGCAAAAATGGAAGTTCAGAATTTTCTAAGGATGGAATCTCATTTTTCAGTGGGGGTGTGTTGCTTCTCAACAGTTACCTGTATGGAATCTCTCACCATCCTGGTTAGGATGTTTTGCTTATGAAAGAGGTTGTATTGTTTAGGTTGTTAAACCTATACAAAACATCCTGAAGAGAGATTGGAGTAGAGAAGCATATTAAATAATACCATGTTGTACCTTTATTTTGTATATATCATACATCATACATCGTACAAATTGTACAAAGAACTGTTACCTGATTTGGTAAATTAGGCGATTGACAGGAACTTACCCGATTTGGAAATTTTGGGGACTCGACTGGAACGATTACAAAATTGTGCACAACAGCCTAAAAAATAGCATCTATTAGTTTTACTAGATGCAATATCATACCATCTTGGACACTGTACGATTTGAGATCATACAGTGTAGGTAATTAAGGTCCGTACAAGGAATTGACAGTTCATACGAGGGTAGTTCGGGTGATCAGAATACTGTCAAAATCATTCTCTCCTCTGGAAACACTGCCCCATCAGAAATATTCCACTGCTATGTTACACATCATCCATTGAAATTTCCTTGCCTTGATCTCATTGGTCTTTGAGTCTCTTCTATCTTGTGTGGTTCTTGTTCCATCTGTTCCTTCTTTGTGCATTGTTCCTCTTCCTGTTGAACTTCATATTGTCCAATTCATCCTCAGAAGTCTCACTCTCCCTTTCACTTTCTTCTTCTAAAGTTTCTTCTACTTCAAAACTTGAGATTAACTCCTCTCCTTGTTTCCTTTGTTCCTATTCAAACCCAAGTCCTATTTTATTTGTTGATCATCTTTGTCCCTTTATAATATTGTCTATTGTTTTTTAGCTCTTCCCAAACCTGTGTAGCTTATCCTTAGAGTCTTTCACTTCCATCCTTAGTGAAGCTACTTCTTGTTCTAGTTTCTCACATTCTAGAACCTTAGCTTCTAAATTCTCCTTGAATCTTCTTGTCTTAGCCATTGACTTATTTAGATCCTCTATAAGCCTTCCTTTCTCTTCATCAAATTGAAGTGTGAGTTTTGCATTCTGCTTTCTTTCTTTCCATAATGCATCAAGAGAAAAAGTAAGCTCACCTACAAGATCAACTTCTCCTATTTTTTATTCTTCCTCTATTTCTTTGCCTTTGGAATCATCTCCATTCCTTTTTTATTTATCTTCTATAGGATCACCTCCTTAATATTCTATTGCTATGAGTAGATTCTCTTCTGGTCCTTCAAGTTTATCTTCATATTCATCATCACTAAAATTAAAACCACTTCTTGTACAACTATCTTAATATGACCAAAATTACCACATCTAAAACACTTGAGGATTATTGGTGATTTTTTCTCAACTACTTCCTTTTCTTTTGTTAGAAACAATACTTCATTATTTTTTGAGGAACTTCCATCACTATCACTTGAGTACTTACTTGCTTTATCTACATAGAAACTCCTCTTCTACCTTTGGAAGAACTTCTTTCCTTGCTTGCCTTGTCCATCCCTGCTTTTCTTTTGGTACCTATGTCTTTATGTTTCCCTGTTCTTATGATCATATTTTTCTTCATCATTACTATTTCCAGCTTCTTGAAAATCAGATGCATAGTGACCATACTTTCCACAATTGAAACATCTAATAGATTTTGTACCTTTAAACTTTCTTGGATCCTTGTTCCTTCTGCCATAATTTTCTTCTTCATCACTGGATACCTCATTGCTTGAATCTGAATTCTTACCCTTTGTCTTCTTAGTGACTTTGAAGGTTGCTTCTTTCCAAGGATATTAGGTTCCTCTTTTGTCCTTATATCAAAATTTGTGAGGATGCCAAGTAATTCATCTCTTATCAAACGATCACCATATTTTGATTCCTCTATAGCTGATATCTTTTCACTAAATATTTTTGGGAGTGACCTTAGGATCTTATCACAAACATCATATTCTTGATCTTCAAGTCCAAGCCCTTGCATAGAGCTACACGAAGTAGATAAGCACTAATACTTTCCTCATCCTTCATTTTTAGCTCTTCAAATTGTCCCTTGAGATTTCTCAATTTTACCTTTTTGACCTTTTTATCTCCTTCATATATGCCTTGCAACTTATCCCAAATTTCCTTTACAAATTTGCAGTGCATAACCTTTACAAACTCTGTTCTATGCAAACCTCTTAAAATTGCATTCATTTCTCTTGAATTATAGTGATATAGGATCTTACCATCTTTGTCTATAGGTGGAGTAGCTGGTGGAGTGTATCCATTTTCAATTACTTCCTATATTTCATTCCCAAGTTCCATTAGGTGAATCTTCGTTCTCATGCTTTAGAATACATAATCACTTCCATAAAAAATTGGTGTTGAATTATCCTTAGAATCCATTTGTGTTCTTGTAAGATTTTCCTTCAAGTTGTTAAACTCTTCTGAAGGAACCCGCTCTGATACCAATTGAAGAACACAAGCTCATACTAAGAGGGGGTGAACAGTATAAGACCACTTTTTACTTTTCTTTCCCAATATTAATTATGCAATATATCAATGGAAATATCAAAAATAGTAATCAAAGCAATGCACAAATCACCACACACAATAGAGACACCAATTTAATGTGGTTCACCTAATGTGGGCTACTCCACGAAGAAAATATTTCACTAAAATTTTCTTAACAAATCTCTTGGGAAACCTTTCCCTATTACAATGTTTATGGACCTCTATCCAAAGAAGACACCAATCCCCTAATATGGTTTATGGGCACCAACCCATAGGAGACACCAATATCCTAATTTGGTTCATGGATCTCTATCCATAGGAGAACTCCTCCTCTTCTTTGGATGGCAAACCTCTAGATGACAACTACCTCCACTACCCTAGGATGTGGATCTCTCTCCACTGAAGACCTCTATCCTCTCTGTCCTAGCTAATGGATCTCTACCCACTAGAGACTACTATCCTCTACTTTGTCACCTCCAAATATCTAATCAATCTCTATCTCAAATATGCACTAAACATAGTCCTTCGGTCTAGCACAAATATACTCGATCTCTATCTTATTTTGTACTAAACTCAGTCCTTTGGTCTAGCACAAAACTTGCTCAATATCTATCCTTGGTTTGGTACAAAGCTATCCTCATATATACACCAAAATCTATCCTCTATCTATCTTCAAGATTTACCACAAAGCCTGATCAATCACCTCTACTAGATCTATCTCAAACCTTAACTCAAGGTTTGAACAAATCAATAAACTTAGCTCTCAAGTCTTCTCAAAGACCTATCTCAAATATGTCCATAAGTCCTCTCAAGAACTTGTCTAATCTGCTCTCAAGTCTTCTCTAAGACTTGCTTCAAATCTGCTCAACAAGTCCTCACTAGAACTTGTCCAATCTACTCTCAAGTCTTCTCTAAGACTTACCTCAAAATCTCACACAAATATATCCAATATGTCTTCACCAAGGCTTATCTCACCTCTATCCAGTCCTCATTATTGTAAGCTTCCACAAAATCTCACACAAATATGTCCTTAAGTCCCCTCTAGGACTTACTCAAATCTACCACTAGCTTTCACAAAAGCTTTTCAACACAATTGCAAACTTGCTAACTCAACTCAACTCAATCATAGAAAACCTCTTTCACTTGTATAAACAAGTTTTCACTCAGAATTCATAGTAACACATAGAGAATGGTTAGAGACTCAATATGTTACTCACTCACAACAATACTCAATCACTTTCAAACCCTTTTGTTCAACTTTAGAAACATATAGAGAATGGTTAGAGACTCAATATTTTTCACACACTCAAATACTCAATCACTTTCAATTTCACTTTGCAAATATTAGAAACATATAGAGAATGGTTAGAGACTCAATATGTTTCACACACTCAATCAATTTCAATTTCTCTTTCAAATCAATTTAGAATATAGAATAAATATTTCATAGAACTTGAACTATCACTCCAACACTTTCCAATCACTATAGCTCAAACAACTCAATCAATGAAACCAACTTGCTTGCAAAACCCTAAGCCAATGTTTCATTCAATGCTCTCAATAAATCTCACAATGGAACTTAATCTCAACTCAAGATGTTCTCACATTCACATAACAATGATACTCATGATATTTGCATTCAAGATAGTTCACAAGTTCTCACTCAAGCATTCACCAATCAAGTATGTAAAGACTTTCTCAACAATGCTTATCAAACAAGGTTTTTATAGCAAACTTTCACTCAAAAAACCTTTAACCATCACTCTCAATCAATGCTCACAAAAACAACCCTTTTCACTCCAACTTAGCATTCATAACATCCAACAATCACTCTCAAGGATAATGTGCCCTTACCTCTTGTTTGAATATGATTTGACCTTTAAACACCTATCTCAATCACAACCACTCCTTTTGCCAATACTTGGGTTAGATAGCAAATATTTGTTCTCAATAAATTCTCACAAGAATATTTCAACAAGTCAAGATATCACAACTTAATCAACCTTTTTTCTCCTTCCAATGCAATTAATAACTTTGTATTAAACAAATATTTCTAACCCCTAAGGCACACCTTATTACTCCTCTCAATACTTCAAAAACCAAAACCCTAACATAAAACAATGCCAAACCTTTTATCTCCCACACAAAAACCTTATACATGCAAATTCCAATTAAAACCCTTTAAAAAAAATTTCTCTGCAAATTTTGGAGCTTTCATAAATTTTGGGCCTCTGCAAATTTTGGAATCAAAGCATACCTTAGACAGTGCAAAAAGGTGCCTCGTGGGTTTTGAACTCGGAACCTCTCCCAACCAGGCGCCTTAGCAAGGCGCACACCCACCACGTGGGCTACGAGCCACAACACAAAGGAGAAGGCTTTTGCCTTTCCTTTGTACTCCTCCTTATGTGCAATCAAAACACTTCCCCACTTCACCAAAAACAAACCAGTGGGATTCGATCCCTGCACCTCTCCTTCGCCAACGACTTGGTGCCTCCCTTGCTACCAGTTGCGCTACAATGCACTTTGGGATAGGAAACAAGAATTACATCTCTTCTTGTCTTCTACCTTGCACACCCTTCAAAAAACACATGATCACCTTCTATTACCATGCACTCAAAATTACACTTTTCACATT
The DNA here is from genome assembly GCA_028583015.1 of Wollemia nobilis. Lineage (NCBI taxonomy): Eukaryota > Viridiplantae > Streptophyta > Pinopsida > Araucariales > Araucariaceae > Wollemia > Wollemia nobilis. The sequence goes on along the minus strand of JAQPPZ010002203.1, from coordinate 903,008 downwards.
GATCACGGATAATTTTGCCATGGGTTTATTCCCTCCTTTATATGCATGGTGTTATGTCTTTTATGATGTCGGTGTGAGTAATTCAAATTAATTCAAAAATTCAAATTATAACCCTTATAACCCTAGATTTAGGGTTAACTTAATTAATTAATTTATAAATTAACTTATAATTAAATTATAATTAACTTAATAACTTTAAAAGTTAATTAAATTAAATTATAATAAAACTATTATAATTAATTTATAATTAATTAACTCTTTGGGTCTTGCATCTTTAATATTATAATAAATTATTATAATATTATTTTGCTTGGGCCTTCCTTTTGCCCTTTAAACCTCATCTCACCACCTGGGAGGAAACTTCCTTTTGCTCTTGATTTCGAAACTTAAAACTGATGTTGCTCACTAAAACTGACATTCTTGGTGCTGACTTCTTGACATCAATGATAACAAAACCTGCTCATATTTCCAACATGAGGAAGGTTCAATCATATTAGAACATTAACATGATTGTTGAGATATCAATTGATATTAAATGAATCAATTAAATTCCTTGACTTTCAAGGAGGTCACTTTTTACATTACCATTATGTGGTCGTGATGTAATATAGGTTAAGTCTATTTCAATCCTATGTAACCAATTAAAAAAACATGTTCATCAAGTTGAGCTCAAGTGGTTGTGGTAGTACGTCTTTCTTGAAAAGGGATCAAGTTCATGTCTCAATAAAAATAAATACCTTTTTTGTGGCCTCCAAATAAGTTGTTCTAACCTCATTATAAGAAAAATCCATGATAAATATATTAAAAAATAATTATATTATATTATCATTTTTATTGAATAATAAAAAACTAACATAGGACAGATATTAGAAAAAGAATTCCCGAATTGCACTCTAGACATTTTTCGCAGGACTGCCCAAACTACCGAACTCGTTTTGGCCATATCTCACTCATCCGAACTCGGATTGAGCTGAAATTTTGAGGGTAGATGCCTGAAAAACCCTAGAACATCTCCACCAATTTTCATATCATTTGGAGCAACACAGATCCTAGCACATCCCTATGTGTGAACGATATATTTGGCAAGCGGCTATGCGAGGGTTTCATCCGGGTTGAGTGCAAGCGGCTCCAGAGGTTGGTTTTTAGGGCCTTCGGGCCCTAGCGGCCAATATTTTTGTGGTTTATGCTCAATATTTTAGCAAGAAATGTTGCAGGGGATACAATATGGGTTAGAAATTTGTCTTTCAATAGATCATACTGTGAACTTGAGTGACAACGGCTTCCAATTTGCTGCACAAAAGAAAAGTGAAAACCATACCTTTCCACGGCGTCTAGGGCAAGGATTAAAGAGACCACGAAATAAGTTTCAAGCAGTTGATCAAAAAATGGCTCATATCTCAAGTGAATCTGGTGCTAAGGTGCACCCACAAAATAATTCTACTATGAAAACCCCTGTCAAGGGTAAGAATTTTGAAGACTCGGTCCCAAAAATGAATTTTAGGGATGCCCTTCGTGGTGGACAGCCTCGGCCCAATGCTAATATCAATATTAGGGCTTCTCATAAACCTCTAAGAATGCCTAAGATTGATCCCAGGAAAATGGAGTCAGGATGTCTTAAAGCGGTGATGGAACTCCTATTGTTAAGCTTGATATGGGTAACATTCAGACTGGCATTGAAGATTTGGAAAAAAGAGGACTAATTTGTCGGTTCATGGGTTTTCGTCCGAGTCTATCTACTTTCAAAGTATGGGCTGCAAAAATCTGGAAAACTAAAGGTGAGTTACAAATCTCTATTTATCCAAATGGTTATTTTCTTGTTTTATTTGCTAATAATGAAGATAGAGAGAAAACTTTTCAAGGGGGTCCTTGGTTTTTTGGAAGGGCAGGGCTTTTCATGAAGCCTTGGCATACTAAATTTAAAGCCGAAGAAGAGATGCCTTCTATAGCTCCCGTGTGGGTTAGACTCTTTGGCCTCCCTATTGAATTTTGGAATCCTACTATTTTTTCTTCAATTGGAAACTCTTTAGGAACTTTTATGATGATTGTTGATTGTACTCAAAATTTTGAACATATTATTTATGCTCGAATTTGTGTTTTAATGGATTTTGACAAACCCCTACCTAAAAAGATCACATTACAATTTGGGGAAGACACTTGGGAGCAAGTAGTGGACTATGAGAACATTCCTTTTCGTTGTAGAATTTGCCATGAATATGGTCATTTGGCCAGTGCTTGCCCAAATAAAATTCCTGATCAAAAGAAAGAAGATATAAACTCAGCGAGGTTTCCAAATACCTAAGAAGAAGAACACTCAGAAAAACCAGTAATGAAGGATCAATCAAAGTCATTTGCTAATATGTTTGAAATCCTTTCCACAAATGATGTCCCAAGTGAGGAAGAGGAAATAATGGAAACTGAAATCTTAGAAACACAATTTAAATATGAAGGAAAGAACTCGAGAGACAAACCAACAAATCAAAGGTTTTCAACAGAAAAAAAAGGAGAAAATTTACACAAGAAAAACAATATTTCAAATGTCAAAACTTCAAATAATGCAGGTCCCAATATAGACTCCATTGAACCATCTAGTAAAATTTTGGCTGTGTATGAGCATTCTTCAAGGTTAGAAGCCATCTCAGATTCAATTGGAATAAGTCAAGAAACGAGGGAAAAAAAATTGAAGATGGATTCTAATCAAAAAGTAGGTCGCAAGACCAATCAATATCATATGGTAAAAGAAGGTGAAAAGCTTGTAGAGGAAGGTAAGATTAATGCCCTTCCCAACATTTTTAGCCCTGGTATTAATGAAGATCATCACTTGGAATATTAGAGGACTCAAAGGGAGTCTTTCAAAACAAAATGAAATTAGAAGAATGATTCGGATAAATCATCCACATCTTGTTTTCCTTCAAGAAACAAAGATGTCAATGGAGGATATGGACTTAATTGCCGAGTAAAATTTGGCCAGCTGGAAAAGTGGTTTCCCTCGGTTCCCAAGGGACTTCGGGTGGCATTGCTTGTCTTTGGGACCCAAAAGAGGTAGTTATTCACCATATGGTTGGCAGTTGGGGTTTGTTGGCTATAGCTATTCAAAGTAGACATTCCAACCAGATTATGCTCTGCATTACTTGTTTATGCCCCAACTTCTTTGGAGGAAAAAAGAAGACAGTGGAAGGATATTACTCATATTATCTCTCATTTTCCTAAAGCTTGGATCTTGATCGGAGGAGATTTCAATACCATCCTCTCTCTGGATGAGAAAAGGGGGAAATAGAAATTTGGACAAAAGTATCGACCTCATGAGCGAATATATTGCAAACCTCCATCTTGTGGATATCCAACCGAGATAATGGCCTTATGACTTGGTCTAACGAGAAGGCAAGGCTTAGCTTGTATAATGGAGAGATTGGATAGGTTTTTGCTCTCTGAAAATTTCTTAATCCATGGTCACATTCCTAAAGTGAAGACTCTTAATAATGTTGGTTCGGATCATTGGCGAGTCATGGTGGAAATGTGGAAAACCAATGTGAGTTTCTCTCCTTTTTGTTTTCAATTAATGTGGCTTAGAGACATTTCCTTCGGACCTCGTGTGCAACAATGGTGGAAGGAAGGTAAACCTAGGCATGGGACTAAGATGTTCTATTTTGCCAAAATACTGCAATACATTAAATCCAAAATCAAGACTTGGAACTGGAAAGAGTTTGGGGATGTTCATAAAAAAAAACATGAAGTTATTGCTCATCTTGAAAATTTGAATAAGAAAATCCGTTTAGATGGCCTCACAGAGAAGAGAAGTGCGAGATGAAATTAAACTCACAACTCGGTTAGAGGAATGGGAAAAAAGAGAAGAAATCTTATGGAAGCAAAAATCTAGAATTCAATGGCTCAAAGAAGGAGATCGAAACACAAATTTCTTCCACAAATCTCTTCTAGCTCGAAGATCTCACAACTTTATTTCTTCCTTAAAATCAGATTATGGAGATGTTGTTTATACTTGGGATGGCATGAACTCTATTGTTGTTGATTACTTTTCCAATATTTTTGTTGCTACTCCTCTTGACTCAGCTTCACAACAAAATGTTCTTCAAGCAATCCCTTCTCTTATCACTTCTGAGGAGAACTCTATTTTGATTGCTCCTGTTACTATCAATGAGCTTCAACAAGTAGTTTTTAAAATGCAAAAAGGGAAAACCCCGAGGTCCTGATGGTTTTCCTATTGAGTTCTACCAAGAGTTCTGGGATATCCTTCATGTTGATTTATTAGAGGTGGTGGAAGAAGCCAGGAAATCCAAAGAAATTTTGAAGGTTATCAATAAAACTTATATTACTCTTGTTCCAAAAGCTCAAGAGGTTGATCATATCTCAGATTTTTAGACCTATTGCTTTATGTAATGTTCTTCTCAAAATTATTACTAAAATCATGGGAGAAAGGTTGAAGCCTCTTTTGCATAAGATTATTTCCCCAGAGCAAGGGGGATATGTGGAAGGACGTCAAATAGTAGATGAGATAGTTCTTGCTCAGGAAGCCATCCATTCCATGGATATGCAAAATTCTCCTTCTATGTTCATCCGGTTAGACTTATCCAAAGCTTATGACAGAGTGGATTGGCACTTCCTTATCAAAGTTTTGAGGCAATTTGGTTTCTCTAAGGATTGGATGGATTGGATTATGGGATGTATCTCTTCGAGTTTCCTACTTAGTTCTTATCAATGGCAGGCCTTCTCGGTCTTTCCCGGCTTCCAGAGGTATTAGGCAAGGTGACCCGCTATCCCCTTATTTATTCATCATTCTTGCTTAATGCTTGGGTAGGACTATAACCAAAAAGAGGGAAAACAAAACCCTTGAGGGAGTTACCATTGCTCATGGAGCTAGACCTATCTCTCATCTTCAATTTGTGGATGACTCTACCCTTTTAGGTAAAGCTACGATTAAGGAAGCTTCTAATATTAAGAAAATCATTAGCTATTTTTCTAAGGCTACTAGGTAGTTGATCAATGAAGACAAATCTAAAGTTGTTTTCTTTCATTGCTCTACTAGACAGGAATCCATGGTCTTGGATAAATTAAGATATAAGAAGACCTCTCTTCCAATCACTTATTTAGGTATTCCCATAAATATTCAAAGGCAGAAAAATAAATATTGGAATTGGTTGTTGGACAAAGTCAAGAAGAAAATTGGAAAGTGGACCAACAAGTGGCTTTCTTTAGGGGTAGAATCACCTTGGTAAAATCAGTCCTTCAAGCTATTCCTATTTATGTTTCTTCCATTTTGAATATCCCAAAGGTTGTTCTTCGAGAATTGGATCAAATCAGTCATCGTTTCCTTTGGAGTGGTACTAAGGAGAAAAGAAAATGGGCCTTGGTGAAATGGGATACTTTATGTCTTCCTAAGAGTGAAGGGGGGTTAGGATTTCGGTCTTCAATTAATAACAACAAAGCTTTAGCTGCTAAATTATATTGGAGGATGTTGCATAACCCCAATGCTCTTTGGGCCAATAATCTCCGTGCTAAATATCTTGAGAACAAAAGTCCTGAAGACCTTGTTCGCTATCAACTTCCTACCAAAGGTTCTCCCATTTTAGCAGTTCTTAAGGCTGGTGAGGATTTGATAAAGAAAAAATTATTTTGGATCATTCATAATGGTCAACATGCAAATTTTTGGACAGATTCTTGGGATGGTCACAAGCCTTTGATAACTCAGTTTCCCGATTGGAGGCCTTGGATGGAGGAGCTTCACCGAGCTAATTGGATAAAGGTGGCTAATTACTATCGGTACCATCTTGGTAATTCAAAGGTTGGTAGATATTGGATCCCTATTGAGGACTGGCCTATTCAAATCCCAGAAAGGCAAAGACAAGATATCCAAGGCATCCTTCATATGAGATCCCTCTCTTGGTCCCATGAAAAAGATTGTTTTGGATGGAACAACACTACTAAGGGTGAGTATTCGGTTGCTCAAGGTTATTTGACCTTATGCCATAATAATCCCAACCATTCTTCTGACATATTTTCTCAATTGTGGGCTCAAAAGCTCTGGCCTAAGGTGAGGTTCTTTAATTGGCTTTTATTGCATCGTAGGGTGCTTATTGGTGAGCAACTTATGAAGCGTGGTTTTCATGGCCCTTTTAGATGTGAAATGTGTGAAGAGAATGTAGAAAATATCAACCATATTTTTATTGAGTGTACTTTAGCCTCTGAGCTATGGAGGAGAATGGCAACTTTACTTGGCTTACAGTGGTCCAATTTTTTCACTTTTGAACAGCTTTGGAGGGATTGGCCTAATCAAGAGGGTGTTGATCATTTTATTAGGCAGTTAGTTTGGATGGGTTCTACCATTCTTCTTTGGAATATTTGGAATGAAAGGAACAGCCAAATTTTTAATCAAGATAGGAAGGATATTCACTATATTTGGCAAAAGACCATAGCCAACTTAGTTGAATCAGTCCATCAACTCCTTAATCACCCCCAAAACTCCCACCAAAGATGGGATCAAGTGATGCAAATATTGAAGATTAAACCTTCTAAGGGCAACCAACTTAAAGGGAATGTGAGTATTAGTAAGATGGATAGGACTAGAAATTGGCAACCTCCTCCTAAGGATTTTGGAAAAGTCAATGCTGATGGAGCCTCTAGAGGGAACCCTGGAAAAGCCGAGTGTGGGAGGAATTGGTAGACTTTCGAGATGGCTCCCTGGTTTTTACTTTTGCTGAGAATTTGGGTATTCTTTCCAATAACCTTGTTGAGGGGTATGGTATCCTTAGAGGCCTTCAGGAGGCTACTAAGGTTGGATGGGAAAAGGTGTTAGTTGAGTCGACTCTCAACTTATGATTAATCTCTTGAAGACTCCTTCTAAGAATCATAAGGTGGATTGGAGAATAAAAAGAATTATTGAGAAGATTCGAGTTAATCCAGGATGGGATTTTTGAAAGTTGATTACAATCATGTGGTCAGAGATCAAAACAAGAGTGTTGATGCTTTAGCTAATTGGGCTTTGGACAAAGGTGATCTTACTTGTTATGGCCACCCTCCTATATGGTGGGCTTCTCAAATTAGGGAAGCTCTTCTTTCTATCATTTCTTTGGATGGCTCCTAGTTCTGAAGGTACCTAGTTTCTTCTTGTTTTTTTTTTGTTTCTCTTTGGTTCATTCAGTTTTTTTAGTTCCCTAGCTCATTCTATTCTTTATTTTGTTTCCTCTGTTGATTCTTGCATTAATAGTCTTCTGGTCTAGATAGGTCATTGTTTTGTTCATTTTTTTTTCTTTTGTCTTCTTTGTTTTTTTGTTTAGTTTTTTAAGGTGGGTGGGTTCTTTTGTTTTGTTTTGTTTTTGTGTTCTTTGTGTTGTTTTTTGTTGTTCTTGTGTTTTTGTTGTTTTGTTTTTTTTATGTTTTTTGTTATTGTTCTTGTGTTTTTTTCGTTCTTGTTCTTGGGTTTCTCTTTGTTTGTGTTATTTCATTTTTTTATGTGTGAGTGTTTTCTATGTTTTTTGTTTTTGTTTATTGTCTGTTGTTGGTTGTTTTTATTTTTATTTTATTTATTTTATTTTTTAGGTTTTGGTTGTGTTTATTTTTCATGTTTTTTTGGGTTATGTCTTTGTAGTGTTATGTTGTTTTTGTCTTGTTTGTGTTTTGTTATGTGGTTCTTGTGTTTTTCTATGTGGTTTGTGTTGTGGTTTCTTTTATCTTATTGTGCGTGTTTGGTTGTGCTTTTGGTTTTGACACACTCAAGGAGCATGTTTTTTATTTTATTTTATTATTTTTGTTGTTATTTACTTTTTTTAATTTGGTTTTGTGTGTTTGTTTGCTCCTTGAGTATGTCAAAGGTGGTAGGCCGGGTCCGAGTCCTGGGCGTTTTTGGCGGAATGGATACCCCTGCCTCCTTGGGTCTTACCCGAAAGTGGCATCCCTTTTGGGATGTTTTCCACAAAAAAAAAAATAACATATATTCTCCTTATTCATGTCAATGTTACAACCTAAAAGTTTTAAATTTAAATAATTAATTAATTGGAGGTAAGGTAATCAATATTGTAAAATAATAGTCCCAGTGGGGACATCACAATAATTCGAGCTTTAGCTCTTCTTTGGGAGGTCCAAGGTTCAAACCATAGTGTGGGTGAGTGTGTGAGGGGTGGGTATGTGGTGGCTATGTGTTAAATTTCTTATTGATAAGTATTTCTCTCAGCTTTAGGGAAGGGTCATGGTTGGGGGGAGCCTACTCATCCCTGTGCATTTATCATAGGGATTTCTCACACTAACCAAATAAAAAAAATCTTGTGAAACAATAAAAGTTTTGAATTTAAAATAATTAATTAATTGGAGGTAAGGCTTTTTGAACCCTTGCAAAAGGATAATCATATAATGATATTATATGCACATCAAAATAACTCCTTCATGGCTCTAGCCATACAAATATAAATAATTGCATCTAATGATATGATATGCACATCAAAATAGCTCCTTCGTGGCTCAAGCCATACACATATAAATGAAATAAATTAGTATTCTTCATTAAATTAATTACCAAAAAGGCTCTAGCCATACACATATAAATGAAATCAATTAGTATTCTTCATTAAATTAATTACCAAAAAAATGGACAATTTCATGCTAATTTTCTTCCAATTTTATCGGATGTCTCCTAAAAGACACCTCTTGTTGTGCGACATAGGATATATAACTGCCTAACCTACCAAACGTATAGGCCATGTGGAATAAAAAGTACATCACATTATGGGACTCACTCTCCATCACTGACATACACATCAGGCATAAGATTTGTGGTCAATTAGTGATTAGCTTTGCACTTTTTAAAATTTAAAATAATTATTAAATGAATAATAATTATAATAAACCATGGTATATATATGCCTCCACGAGGATGGAACTATGAACCTTGGGTTTACAATACTGAAGCTCTACCACTAAGCTATAAATGCGGTGGCCTATCACACTTGTTTCTTTTTTTATTTTGCCTCTTATGCTCACTGCTAAACCTCTCCTGATTCCCAATTCCCAATTCCCATTTTCCATTTCCCTTTTCCCATTTTGTTTCTATTCACATTCACCACTGTAATTTTCCAAAAAATAAATGTAGCAATTGTAAGAAGGAATGAATTCATTCCTTTGTATTAAGGAACAAATAATTACATATCAAATAGTCTATCCATCAACTTGTTTAGCAGTATAGTCAACTATGTTAAGTAAATTTTATAATTTAAAGTCAATAAAGATGATGAATGTGAATGTTGATGTTGTATATATGTGTCATTAGAAAATTAGTAATAACATATAAATAAAATTTTCAAAAACAAATGTTGATACGATTGGATTATTACTCACTATTTGATTTTTAATTCTTGTTAAAAATATATACCAATGTGGCAACAATAAATGATAATATTCAAAGATTAAGATATCATTCTTATAAAAAGCATGTAAAAGTATTCTCTTATATAAGGAACACAAATAAAGTTTAGCTTATGTCACACCAAGGTTAGTCCAATTACATACTAAATTATGATAATTCTTATTGATAATAGTTTTTATGGATTCTTTTAATATTTCCTTGTATGCAATTTTTAGGGGCCATAAATTTTGCATGTGGAAGTAGCTCAAGCCCTTTTTTTATTCAAATTGATTAGGTTTTTAAGCTCTTTACATTGGTAGTATTGTTTTTAGTAATAATTGCATACAATAGACTGTGTTTTGGTAGGAATTTTTATGGATTAGCATGTGCCCTTGCACAATGGAGCAAAATATACCACCTAGAAAATCAAGATTGAAGTTTACCTCTTAAGCAAGTGATTGCTCAAATATGTGAATGTGGTCCCTTGAGATATTTATTATGATGATATAAAGTAGTTGCTCAAGGATAATAAGTATGAGGCTTTTGGTGTGATTGTTCTTCATTTTTATAATATTTATGGCACCCATGTTCGCAACACTTCAGATCCCGAGGAGCTAATGGGTAAGTTTTAAAACTTATGTGTGATTTCATTAACTCTATACAAATCAATAGATTAGAGGTAGAGCTTGTTACCTTGAACATAGACAATTTTAATGCCATGGATGGGTGCATCAATTGGTTAAAAATGTTATAATAGGATACCCACATTGATAGAGAAGTCGCCAGTGGGAATAAGGGCATTGATGACAATGAAAATAAGGATATTGATCTTCTCAACATTATGCTCAACAATATTTTTTAAAAATATGAGATGGTTTCCATTGTGTTTGATATGATTTAAGTTTATCTTTTGGTAGTTGATCCTCCTTCTCTTGATGATATGTTCAAGTACCTTCTTTGTCATCAGGTTCGGTGATAAAGTTGTAAGAGGCATTATCTCACTATTTAATATCATGCAAATATAGTGGTTAAGATAGAAGCTGACAAGAAGCAAAAGGAAGGAGATAAAAATCTAAGAAGCCCTTAAAAAATCATGGTTTTTGTAAGAAAAAATGACACAAGATAGAGATTTATCATATACAAACTAAGAAGATTGAAAAAGCAAACAAAAAGGTGTCAGAATTAATTTTTTTTTTAGAAATATTTTGGAACATACATTCACCATGATCATAATGAAAATATATGCAAGATAAATTTAAATACAACATTAATAAATGAGTGAGAGAGAGAGGAATAAGGACTCGAAGCTTGTAAGCACCCCATAATATTTTACATATCACACACTATAATGGATCAGTCATTGAGGGATGTTTATCATTGTATCAAAATACCAGTTAGATGTTAACCTCAAGCCAATTATAAGGGAATTCATGGGATGCCAAAAGGTGCATGGAGATGCTAGTCTTTGATTTTCCTTTAAGATTTAGTTGCACTTAAAATGAGAAAGCATTGCTACTAACTCATTGTTATTGAGCAACATGTTGTTATCTTTGGTGAGAAGTTTTTTATTCACCAAGGGCTTAAATATTTCCCTAAATATAATTTTATATGCTTCATTTGAAAAACACCTATTTTTCTACCCTATAGTTAAACATGCAAGATGAAAATGCAATGCAGTTTGAAGATAAAAGTGAAAAATACAAGATGTTATCCTATATGTAAGTTTGATTCAATGAATGCTAACTAAGATAAAATTTACAAGAAACTAAAGTTTTCTTTTATTTTTATTAAAATCAAGGGTGCAATAAGGATGCAAACACACAAATTATCCTAATGTAATACCAAGTACAATTTATGATTTATATGCCTAAGAAAGTAGAATAGAATGCTAAGCTAAGCTAAATATTCCTTTTGATTTTTCTATTATATGTGTTTTGAAGATAAAATAGAAGTATATACAAACAACAAAAAACCTATACTAGTAGTAAAAATAGGAGGATGAGGTTATACTTGTTCTAGTGATTGGTAAAAATAATTTTCTTGACGAATACACTTCCTGGAAATTTGTAGCTGATGATTTTTCTAAAACTTGTAAAATAGATATAAATAAAAGGTGGATCAAATTTTGGGGGCCTTCCAAACAACAAGAAGTGTAATGCTTCCTGATTGGCATAGTTAGGCCCCCTGTTATACATATAAAAATTAAATTCTTAAACCTTGGAAGTGGATGTTGTTGTACTTGTCATGAATCTGTTGCCTGAAAGTTTTGTGTTTGATAGATTTGCTAAGATGGGTGGGATAGATTAACATAAGGTAGAAATAGAGAGAGGGGTTATAAAAATGGTAAAAAAATGCATAAGAGTAAATTAGACAGGTTGGAGACTGAGTTGCTAAGGGGACCTAAGGATGTATAGGAATGTGACAAATTTGTGTCCTAAAATAGTTATGGGTGATAGATTCAATTTTTTGGTAGAATAGGGCCAATATATTTTAGATTAAAATCCAGAGATTCTAATCGTTGGGAGTGAATATGTCACCTAGACAGAGTATAGATGATGAATTTAACTTGAAAAAATAAAAACCAAAAGAGCAAGCTTGTAGATGTTGCATGGCATTGCCAAATATGCTTAGATAATCATAGGGATGATCTACTATCTTGTAGATATATTAAAATTCCTACAAGATCATATTAAATACTTGACAATGCAAACTATTTGTTAGATGTTGATGGAAATACAAATGAAAGCACATAAACCATCTAAATAAAAATGCTAATGGTGATGGTTAATGAGGAAAAAAGGTATAAGAGATGGGAAGGGTATCACCAAGATTACACATGTGAGTTGCCTCCTTCTTTTTGAAGCTTAATCAATTGCTTGAAGATAATCTTGTGAAGAAATTTCAACAACAGTTCGATGCTTGAGAGAGATTTTCCTCTTATAAAATCTCAACAACAATTTGTTACTTAAAAATGTGTGATAAATATCATCCCAAGGAATTGGCCCTCCTAGGATTTTTTTGAAATGGAGGAGTGAGGTGTGTTTTGGACTAGAGTTGATTTAGGGCTACTAATTGGGATGATTGAATTGAGTAAAATTGATTGCCTCCGTGATTGAGTTTGATTGAGATATGTGGGGGAAAATTATTCACCTTCTTGCTTGCCTATTAAGTACATACAACAATAGAGATGATAGCTAGATTAAATTATGACTTGATCATTTGTTGTAAGTAGGGTTGAGATGTTAGCTACTTGTCAAATACAAATTTACCACTTGCAAATATGTTACCAAAAAAAATGCTTGGATGGTAGATTTTAGGATTTGACCATAATTTGGATAGGGTGAAAATATGTTATTTGAGAAGCATATTTTCTTGCTAGAAAATTTGTTTTAAGATTGTAAACTTGCTACTAATATGCTTTGGTTGCAAAATCTAGGGTTGAGGCAGTTAATAGGGCTGAATTGATCGATTCTTGTTTTTTTGATAAAATTGGTTTGAGCTGGATGATCCAATTCAGGGTTATGCATAAGGGGTCAGCCCCAAAATGTATTTATAAAAATTTGGCAAATTAGTTTCAAAACCAGAAGAATAGTATTGAAACACATGTAGAAGGTTAACTATTATTAGGGGTAATGTTGAAAATTTAAACTTAAAATGGTCAAATTATTATAAAATTGGGGCGAATCGACCCCCCCAAAAAAATTGCACCCAAAATTTTTTGGCTAATGGGCCTTGGTCAAGGGTCCCAAATATTAGCCAATTCCAAATTTCAAAAATCCTAATTTTAGCCAATTGGCTATAAATAGTTGCTATGCATAACCTTGATCCAATTTTATATATCTATATTTTCCCTATTTTTTATACATTTAAAATTAATAAATATATTAAAAATACATGTAGATACCCTTAGTTTCAAAAAAATGGGGTTGCTAGGCTTATATTGGTTAATGTGAGGTGAAACACATGAAAATCCACTCATAGATAGAGAAGTTGATAGTGGGAATAATGGCATTGATAACAATAAAAATAAGGGCATTGATCTTCTCAACATTATTCTCATAGATAGACGTTGAAACTCATGAAAATCCACTCATATATATAGAAGTTGATAGAGGGAATAAGGACATTGACACACATGAAAATCCACTCATATATAGAGAAGTTGATAGTGGGAATAAGGGCATTGATGACAATAAAAATAAGGACATTGATCTTCTCAACATTATGCTCAACAATATTTTTGAAAAATATGAGATAATTCCTGTTGTGTTTCAGATGCTTTGAGTTTAGCTTTTGATAGTTGATCCTCATCTTGATGATATGTTCAAGTACCTTATTTTAAATTAGGTTGAGTGACAAAGATGTAAGAGTAATTATCTCAATATTTAGGATCATGCAAAGATAGTGGTTAGGATAGAAGTTGAAAAGAATAAAAATCAAGGAGAGAAAAAAATAAGAAGCCCTTAAAAAATTATTCTTGTGGTTTTTTTTAAGAATAAATGACATAAGATAGAGATTTGTTATATACAAACAAAAAAGCTTGAAAAAGCAGACAACAAAGTATCAGAATTCAAATAATTTTTATAAATGTTTTGGAACATAAATTCACCATGATCATAATGAAAATAGGTGTAAGATAAATTTAAAGATAGCATTAATAAATGAGTGTGTGTGTGTGTGTGTGTGAGAGAGAGAGAGAGAGAGAGAGAGAGGAATAAGGGCTCAGATACTGTAAGCACCCCATAATATTTTATATATCACACACTGATGTAATGGATCAATCATTGAGGTTTGTTTATCATTATATCAAAATCCCATTTAGATGTTAACATTAATCCAATTAGAAGGGACTGAATTGGATTCCAAAATATGCATGGAGATGCTAGCACTTGATTTTCCTTCAAGGGTCAACCACACTTGAACAAGAGAGCATTACTGCTAACTCATCATTATTGAGATATGTGCTATTATATTTGGTGAGATATTTTGGGTTCACCAAGGGCTTAAATATCTCTCTAAATCTAATTTATGGATTTATTTTGAAAAACACCTATTGTTGTACCCTATAGTTAAACATGCAAGATGAAAATCCAATTCAATGTGAAGACAAAAGTGCAAAATACAAAATGTTATCCTATATGTAAGTTTGGTTCTAATGAATGTTAACTAAGAAAAAAGTTACAAGGAACTAAAGTTTTCTTTTATTTTTCTTAAAATCAAGGGTGCAAGAAGGATGCAAGCATGCAGATTATCTTAATGCAATAACACGTGCAATTTATGATTTAGATGCTTAAGAAAGTAGAATAGAATGCTAAGCTAAGCTAAAGATTCCTTTTGATTTTCCTATTATATGTATTTTGAAGAAAAAATAGAAGCATATACAAACAAAAAACAACCTATATTACTAGTAAAAATAGTAGGATGAGGCTATACTTACCTATTCAAGTGGTTTTCAAAAATAAGTTGCCTATGTTCGAATCCATCGTATGATGAAAACGTTGTCTAGAAATTTGTAGTTGATGAATTTTCTAAAACTTCTATAATAGAAAAAAATAAAATGTGGATCATATTTTGGGGGTCTTCCAAACAATAATAAGTGGAATACTTCTTGGTTGACACATTTAGGCCCCTTGTTATACATGCAAAAATTATATTCTTAAACCTTGAAAGTGGATGTTGTACCTGTGATGAATCTATCACCTAAAATTATTATATTCGATAAATTTTCTAATATGGATGGGATAGATTAACATAAGGTATAAATAGAGATATGTGTTATAAAAAAATTGTAACAAAATGTGTAGGAGTATATTAGATAGGTTGGAGACCGAGTTGGTAAGGGGACCTAAGGCTATGTAGGAAGGTGACAAATATGTGGTCTAAAATAGTTATGGATGTAAGATCCAATTTTTTTATAAGAGGACCAATAGGTTTTAGATAAGAATCCAAAGACTCTAATCATCAGGAGTTAATTTGTCGCCTAGACAGAGTATAGGTGATGAATTTGGCTTCAGTAGATGACAATCAAAAGAGTAGGCCTGTAGAGGTTACAAGGAATTACCAAAGATACGTAGAGAATCATAGGAATGATCTACTATCTTGAAGATCTATTAAAATTCCTACCAAATATACTTAGAGAATCATAGGAATGATATACTATCTTGAAGATCTATTCAAATTCCTACAAGATCATATCAAACACTTGACAATGCAAAATGTTTATTAGATGTTGTTAGAAATATAAATGAAAGCACATAAAACATATAAATAGAAATTTGAATGATGATGGTTAATGAGGACAAAAGTTATAAGAGATACGAAGGGTATAACCAATATTACACATGTGAGTTTCCTCCTTCCCTTTGAAGCTTAACATGGTTGAATTGATATATTGGTGTATTTTTTATAAAACTAGTTTGAGTGGGATGATCCAATTTTACATATCTATATTTTCCCCCTTTTGATGCATTTAAAATTAATAAATGTATTTAAAATACTTGTCGATACCCCTAGTTTCAAAAAAATGGGGTTTCTATGCTTAGATTGGTTAATGTGAGGGGAAACACATTAAAATCCACTCATATATAGAGAAGAAGATAGTGGGAATAAGGGAATTGATGAAAATAAAAATAAGGACATTGATCTTCTCAACATTATACTCAACAATATTTTTGAGGAATTTGAGATGGTTTCCATTGTGTTTGATATGCTTTGAGTGTAGCTTTTGATAGTTCATCCTCCTTATCTTGATGATATATTCAAGTACCTTATTTTCCATTAGGTTTAATGATAGAGGTGTAAGAGTCATTATATCACTATTTAAGACCATTAAAATATAGTGGTTAATATAGAAGTTAACAAGAAGAAAAATCAAGGAGAGAAAATAGTAAGAAGTCCTTCAAAAACCCTTTTTGTAGTTTTTATAATAAGACATGACACAAGATAGATATTTTTCATATACAAACTAAGAAGCTTGAAAAAGCAGACAACAAGGTGTTAGAATTCAAATAATTTATAAAAATATTTTTGAACATACATTCACCACGATCATAAGGAAAAGATATGCAAGATCAATTTGAAGATAACATTAATAAATGAGTGAGAGAGAGGAGAATAAGGACTTGAAGACCATAAGCACCTCATTCTATTTCATACATCACACAATGATGCAATGGATCAGTTATTAAGGGGTGTTTATTGTTATATCAAAATCCCAATTAGATGTTATCCTCAAGCCAACATAACTTGACTTAGTGGATAAATTAAAATATAATAAATATATTAAACCCTTTAATAAAGGTTATCCATAAAGACAAATTAACCAATATCACTAAGGGTGAATCCATGAAGGGTGTCGTTAGGTTTACATGAATATGCCCATAGGCTTACATAAATGATGTCCTAAGGCTTAAATGAGTGATGCCCATAGGCTTATATGATGAACTCTCATGGGTTTACATACACATTTTTCATATATTACATTAGTAGTGATCATAAGCACATTTTTACACTTTGGCCTTGGCCTAAAAGATTAGATTACACTTGCTTCAAAATTCCTTGTAATTTGAGTTGATTAGCCAAGGAGAAGGTAACATTACCCCATACCAAATGCTCTAGTGGGTCTCTACTTTGCTATATATATCCTCTTGTTCATAATTATAAATCTTGTGTCCAGATATCAATAATCCTATCTCAATCTTCTTTAGTCTTGCTATGTAATTTTTTATGGAATTCCCTTCCCTTTTATAAAACCCACAAGTGTTTGAATTCTTTGAAATCCTAGAATTACCCTTTGGAAACCAAGCCTTATATTCCACTAGTTTGAAGTCCTTTATATGAGCCTATATATGAGAAAGAGCTCCACAATACTTCATTGAAACTTCATAATAAATAAGAAGCTTGAAAAGTCATTCAAGAGACATAGATTATAAATCCTTGATAGTCATAAAATTCACATAAAGAACCATGTCAATTGTATGAAAAGGATGAGTAATATTGGAAGTAATAGATTTGGCATACTCTTCATCACCATTTACCTTGCTTCTTGTTGTAGCTAAGTAAACTTGTAGCGATTTGAAGGGAGATACATATCCTTTGATAATACCAAAATCTAAAATTTGGATATTGGAAAGGCCCATCTCTATTATGCTAACTATACTAGAACTTACCTTTTCAATAGAGATCCATTAATGTTATCCATACCTGAATAGGATTTATTTTATCTCTAATGTGGGAAAGCACATATATCTTAATTAAAATGAAAAATAGACCAAGGGATTTCTCCTTACCAAGTTCATGATCACTAAGATATTTTATTGCATCGATAAAGATAAATCAAAGATTCTTATTTCTAGGTAATACTACCACTTGAATTGACCAAGTGCTATATATTTACCATTTATATGAGTAATACACTATTAGGATCCTAATCCTAACATTAATATTATTAACTTATTTATTATTATTATTATTATTATATTTGAATAATCATGATCCTTCATTCGTAACCCTAGGAGAATATAAGTAATAGGAGGAAGGCATAAAATTGATTATCCAAGAACATTATTAAATACATCTCTTTGAGAGCATTTGGTAGGGAAATCCTCCATTTGAAACAGTGATTCTAACAAAGGCGATTGACAAGTTTACTTGTTACATTTATTTCCATTCCTTTTGCATTGAAATCCAACTGCTAGGAACTAGGTTCCTACCATCTGGCATCAGAGCCAAGTCTTGAAGGAATTTTTTTTTCCTTTTTTCTCGTTCTCCGAATACAACCTACGGATGCTACCGAAAACCATTTCAAAATGTCATTAAATAGTTTTGATCATCGTTGAAGGTTTCTACGTGAAAAACATTTCGACTACGTCAACAGAACTCCAGCGACCAAAATTCTACGATCGAACACAAGAAATTGCAAGACAAATCATCCAGTCACTACAAACTGCGATATCAATTCGAATTAGCAGCAAAAAAGAGGGCAATTCCAATCAGTTCAGGCAAACAACGTCATGGGATATGTTTTCGATCGTCTTATAAAGTTCCTAACACAAAAAAAAAATTAGTCAACAAACCTTATTAAACCTAAGGTTATTTTTATTTTTTGATCATCGACAAAAATTAACGGTGACGGTTTTTGTTTTATATAAAAAAAAAGTGGCATAACACTATCCCACATCGGGAGTGTGGGGAGGACGCATACGAATAAAAGGAAATAGGTGCAATAGGTTGGTTGTGACTACCTTGTGGTAATCACGTGCTTGCACCGATCCCCTATGCCGCCTCGATCGCCTCATCCTTGTACCGCCTTGGTCGCCTCATCTTTGTGTCACCTTGGTCGCCTCGTCCCTGTGTCACCTCATCTTCAGTTCTCCACCTTGGTTGTTGCCTCACCTACCTTGATCATTGTCTCACATGCCTTGATCACTGTTTCAACCTGCCACTCATCTTCAGTTCTCCTGTCATGGTTGTCATCTTATCTTCAACTCCTTTGCCTCTGTTGTCACCTCGTCTTAAGTTACCCTACCTTGGTTGCCACCTCAACCTGCCAAATTGTCTTGATTTCGCTACCACCTTGATCATCCTACTCTGCCAACGTTGACCTAACCTATCGCGGAATGCCAAATTACAAAAATAAAAGTTGAAACCAAATTTTTGCAACATTAGAAACCATAATTTTAATTTTTGCAAAAAAATTGTTTTGACATTAAAATCACAAATTTTAAAAATTAAAAATCTAGCAAAACCAAACAGTGCAAACTAATATTTGCAACCAAATACATCATACAAATCATGCCCAAATGGCCGATGGAAGAATATCTCACGACCCCAACCTACTTTTGCTACTTAATCTTGCCCACCTACATCAAATCACATCAGTGAGTGTATATAAAATTTAGTTCCAGGATATCGCCAATCGCATCATAGGGTTGGATGAATCAGTTCTCATAAGCGGTTTCATCAATGGATTAAAAGAAGAAATTAGAGTGGCGGTCATGATGTACACTCCTCGCACCCTACAGGAAGCCATTGGATTAGCCTTGTTAGCTGAAGATAAATTTAATGTTCAACGATGACATAGGGAGCAACGTATTGACAAATCATCATTCTCGCCCGCTATCCCAAAACCTAAACCCTTGCCAGTTAAGTACCTCAGCCTACAAGAAATGGAGGAACGACGAGCGAAAGACCTCTGTTGTACTTGTGATGAGAAATCAGAGCCTCATCATCGTTGCACTACACCAACATTATATTTATTAAATTTAGATGGTCATTATCCCTCCATAGGGGCCAAAGATGAGGTAGATGTACAATTTTTGAATGTAGTTGATCCCTGTCTATCCGTAGAGCAAGCAGATGAGGTAATTGTGACCGAAGCGGCCAGTGCACCTACTCACCACAATGAAGACAATGAGGTCGATGTGCAAGAAGTGATCAATGGACCAAGCAAGGATGAGGTAAACATCCACATAGTGAAAAATGAAGGCCAGACATACACTCTAAAAATACTAGCCTCAAGTTCCTCACAAATAGTGAGTTCTCACCACATGGTAAAACCTATCAGAAAACAAAGCAAAAAGGTCACTACATACTCATTTTCCATTGACTCTCCCAGGAAACAACAGGAAGATACAAAAGTATTACCACCACTTTTAATGCATTATTTTGAAGTGTTTAAGGAACCCCACAAGTTGTCCTCCCATCGTCATCACAATTATCCCAAGGAAGATTCTCCTATTTCTCTTGGAAATCCACCACTAACGATTCCCCCTTCCCGATATCCTTGCTTACGGAAAAAAGACATTAAAGTTGTGCAAGAACATGAGCAAATGCGTCTTGGAAAACAAAGGACGAAGCTCCTCCCTTTGAGCTTTGAGGACAAAGCTCTTTTTAAGGAGGGTGGCATGTTAGGATCCTAATCCTAACATTAATATTATTAACTTATTTATTATTATTATTATATTTGAATAATCATGATCCTTCATTCGTAACCCTAGGAGAATATAAGTAATAGGAGGAAGGCATAAAATTGATTATCCAAGAACATTATTAAATACATCTCTTTGAGAGCATTTGGTAGGGAAATCCTCCATTTGAAACAACGATTCTAACAAAGGCGATTGACAAGTTTACTTGTTACATTTATTTCCATTCCTTTTGCATTGAAATCCAACTGCTAGGAACTAGGTTCCTACCATACACCCTACCGGATCCATTTCATACAATAATTCCATATAAAATAATAACATATCCATTAATTGATATCACCATTGTGTTGAGGTCAAAAAATAGTACAATATAGGACAATTGTGCTTGAAATGCTTCTATATGCAAAAAATATTACCTCTAGAGGATTTGGTATATTAACACTAAAAAAAACAATTTGCCAAACCTTAGAAAAAATTCATTGAATCAGACTCTACCACTTGGCATGATTGGCTACTAACACTTAATTTAACACTGACTAGATAATGTATGCTTTTCATTAGAAAATTATGGATTGATTAATTGAATAATATGATTGAAGGAAAAATATTCTTCATGTTTTTATATAAAAAATATTGGCATACTAAAGATTTGGAGTTGATGGGGCTTGAACCTAGGACCTTACCCATACAAACCAACAAGAAAACCATCATACCATGCTTGCTAAGATTCGAACCACTCACTTGATGGTCTTAAAAGTGCACTCTAACCATTGTATCATATCACTTGGCTTGAAGTTGAAGCATGGATAAATATTCATCAATAGTCAAAGGTGTCATGGTGCATACAACCATGACTTTATAGCCTGTGATATTATGTTAACCATGTCAATTAATTTTCTAAAAAAATAACTTCTATAGATTCAAATCAGTGTCTTTCTCACCATAAGCAAGGAACCCAATAATTATTCCACAATAATAGTTTGGATCTAAGATAAGATAAGACAAATAACAAAAGACAAACACCTCCTAAAGTAGCTACAAAATAGGTCTTCTAAGGTTTTGAATCAACGATGTCCAATCAAAAAAGCTTTATACCAACCATTTTGCCATAGCATGCTTTGTATATTTCATGCAACCAAATTCATATTGAGTTTTATGGATGGTGCATACATGAGCTTGCACGTCATTTGTGAAGAAGCCATCTCAAACTATTACACCATAAATAATGATGCAAGTACAATTGACCTGCAACCATGTACCTTCCAATTGAATGCCTTACCAGTATGGTGCTCTCTAAAATGTGGAGGAAGAAGCTATTGATAAAATAGGTAGTTTAGAAAAAGGAGAGTATTTTTTTATGGGCATTGAACCTATGACCTTGACCAAGCAAGCAAATGTGCTTTCACTTCGCTTCTGAGTGCAATCGAGATTCATGCTACTACTGGATAGGGAATGGATCATATAAGATAAGAGATAGCATGTCCATGTATGTGCATGCATGAAGAAGAATGAATAGATATGAATTGTGAGAAACATACTTGGCACTCAAATTAAAAAATTTGAAAAAAAAGACCCCAAGTCTGAAGAAGCAAAAATAATGGCACGCCTTAAGGGTTCTTTATTGAAATGTAAAAGCGTGTTAAAGTAAGCATTCAAAGGGAAATATGCACAATATGTAATCTATTGAAATGAAGAATAATGTGCAATAAAAGAGGGTGGATTTCTCCTTGTATTTATTTATTCAATGATTCCAATGGTTACAATACATCCCCCTTTGAGGGCTTTTCTTTGATACATTTCAATACTACAAAATACAAAGGATCTAATCCTTTCAAAAGCTTGATGGCGTGTTCCAATGTTCTTCTCGCAACCCACACTCGAGAGCTAGTCTTGGGCCTATCCTTATATGCCTCTTAGCTCCTCCCTCATGTCTAGAATACCTGCACCTACACACAAGATATTGAAATAGATTAAAAGCATATGCGTTTATAGATTGAAAACTAGGAAAACATAGAAAGCATGCATCTAGAAATAATGAAACTTATTTGTAATAAATCAAAACAACTCCAAATGACTTGAAAATATACTATGATACTATTAATATGGTTTTGGAAATATCTGAGCATGAATTGAAGGGAAATTGTTAGCAAAAATAGTGACCATCCCTGACAGGGACAACTAGACCTGCAATCATAAAACTCCTAATTGACCCATCAAAACAACTCCAAATCTCACCAAAATTGAATGCAAGACTAATATAAACATTTATAAATGATCTATGGTGGAATTGAATCAAAATTCCTTGCTATTTTCTAACCATCCCTAATAGGTGCAACTACCCACTACTAACCATCCCAAGGTGGGACGGTTACCAATCTGAGTGGAATTTACCACCAATTCCAAAGGGATCTAGTTTGAAACTCTCCTAAATGTTGTGTCAAAAAATATGGTCAAATTACTCTCCAATTTGACTAGTTTTGGAATGGATTTAGTGTATTTGGGATGCCCCTAAAAGCACCTTCGAATGAAGAGGGTTTCAAGGAAATATGAGGGCAAATGTGATAGCAAAAGTGAGGGTAGAATTGGGCAGCACTTCATGGTCTATGCTTCAACTCTTCTCTCTTGAAATTGGGGTGAGCACACCTCAATTTATAGCCCAAATAGGGAATTTGGGGCAAAGGGGCAAGTTCTGGCATGCAAGGCAAGTGCCACCACTTGTCAAAACCTTTGCCATGCATTGGTGGAAGAGGTTGCCCATTTGGGGCCTCTAATTTGGAGTTTCTGGTCTCTATGATAGTCTCCAAATCAATTTTTGATGATTGGGTAGAGAATATGGTAGTAATTGATTACCATTTCTCTACCCCTTTGAATTTTGGAGGGTCTATTTAGGGACCATCCCACCCAGGGATGGTTTTGAGTGGCCATCCCTGGGTGGGATGGTCACCATCTATGACCATCCCAGGGTGGGACGGTCATAAGGATATGACCCAAAACCTCCCAAAACTGATGGAAACCTTCCCAAAAGTGCTATGGAGCCTTATGTTACCCTAGAGGGTTTCCCAATGGGGCCATATGATGTCGATAAGAGTGGCACAAGTGGTGCATTGGTAGTCTTATCCGATTTACATGATTTTAGTGTCTATAGATGCCCCTTTTTGGGATGCACTATGTGCAACAAAGTGCTGAGCAAAAATAGATGACTAAATCATTAAATTATTGAGGTTATTCATTAACCTAACCAAATTTAGATGCCTCCATTGTGGAAAGAGCATACATTCTTGGAATCCTTGCTTTTGACATAGTCGAAGGATTAATTGGGTATACCTTTCAGCCACACTGTAATGATAGTTTTAGGGGCTTAGGGTATACTAGGTCTTGGTGCCTTGTGTTCTTGTAAGCCTTTACATGGGTCAATTCCTGAGGCTTCAAGGAGGTCAAGCCCTATTTTTTTTCTTATGCTGATTGTTTGCCCTAACATGGGCTTGAAAATTTATCTTTAGCAAAGATTCTTTTGAATGTATGAAAATTGCACTTTTGAGTGTTTTAGTGTTGATTTGATTTATGAAATCATTATTATGACTACCCCCTCAAGTGATGAGTCTATGAGGGCATGACCAATGATAAAGTGATGAGTCACTTGACACATATGACTGAATTGGGATAACTCTCTGTTTTACCCATGGTACTATATACCTGTTTTGAGGGGATTTTTGATTGTTTTGATGAGCATTTCTGGAAGCAAAAGGCTAAAAAATTCATTCCCGTGGAGTGGTCCAGCCATAGAGGCCTTCTTGGGGAGTAAAATAAATACTTTTAAAGCATCCATAAATATTTTTGATTCAATCTTGATCCCTGCTAATTTTTAGACCATTTTGCCTTATTTTTGGTGGGTTTTGGACCCTATTTTTGATGTTTTTGAGTTGTTTTGGTGAAATATTTTGGTGACCATCCTAGGGGGATGAGTACACATTTTATGACCATCCTAGGGTGGGATATCCAGCCAATTATGTGCTCATCCCACCTAGGGGTGGTCGGCTTCTTTTGGAGCTATATAAGCCCAAAATGGGGCAAATGAGCTCATTTGTGCATTCTGCTTTGAGGAATTGGAGAGGTGAGAGGTAGGAGGGTGATTTATTGAAGTGGAGTGCTGTTAAAATATCTATCCAAAAACATGAGCCAACCAATGAACATGAAAAGCGGTGGAGCCGATGCAAAATGGGTATGGAACACATTTCCTCCTCTTCTCTATTTTATTGTGAAATCGTAAATTTTGCTGCAATTTTCATAATACACACTAAATTATGGTTAAGGAACCTTAATAATAGTGTAATGTATGATATTTAGCTTTTATTTGTCATTTAAATGCTTTAAATTTGGATGTTATGCTATTTTTTGTGGTTTTTAGGGCTATTTTAGGGGTCAAAATGACCTTATTTTAGCTATTTTTGGGGACCGTCCCTGGGTGGGATGGTCACTGGTGGCCATCCCTAGGTGGGATGGTTACCAAATTGGGGGCCATCCTGGGTGGGATGGCCAAAAACTGGGCAAAAAGTGCCCTTTGTTAGTCATTTTTTGGTATTTTTAGACTCTTTTTATGCATTTTTAGTGCATTATTGACAAGTTGGTTCACTTTATCAGATAGTGAAGAGTCGGTATAGGGTTATAAATCTCTTTTAGGTCTCTAGAGACATTTTTACTATATAATGGTGATGGCTTGATGCCATTGGCCTGAAGCATGTTACGTGGTTGGAGCCCATGGTGAGTGACCATGCCTATCTGACTACATTGATAGATTTATGGGACCCTCGTACTAATACTTTCCATCTAGCTATGGGGGAGATGATAGTGAATTTAGAGGATGTATATCGGATACTATGTATTCTGATAGAGGGGCATCCTATAGTATCTACTCCTATAGAGTGATGAGAGGCCATGTTATGGAGGTACTTTGGGGTGTGTTGGGAGGATGCAACGATTGATCTTCTCAGTGGAGGGATATTAGTGGTATCATGGTTTGAGGCTGATGTGCTTAAGATTAAGCATGCTTTGTTGATGAATTTTATTAGCAACATGCTACTTCTAGACTCTTCAGGTGCTAGGTTCCCATGGAACCTTATAGAGTTGGTGTTCACTCTTGTGGAGTGTATAGAGGATGAGCCTGTAGTGATGGCTTGGGGTCCTACTTTGTTAGCTTAGCTATATGAGGAGTTATATGAGATCTACTCTCATGGGTGGAAGGGATTGGGCTGTAGCTTCCTACTATAGGTTTGGGGTTGGTAGCATATTGTTGTGGAGCGACCATGGGGACTACCATGGACTACTCGAGTAGAGCTACTTGATAGGGAGATTGGTTATGGGATGCTATGGTAGAGGGCATGTGAGATAGGCTAGAGCCATCGACATGTTGGGTAGGTTGAGCACTATGTAGAGGATTTTGCATGGCTTAGGGTAGTAGACATTTTATGGAGGCCCTATAGGGATTGTCCCACATGGAGTGATGTTGAGACACAACTACATCGAGTTTGATGAGGTAGGTGGTTGATAGGGTGACATGGGATGGAGTGAGAGTACTTCCCTTATGATCATGTCCTATGATAGTTTGGGCTATGCTAGGGGTTGCCTAGGGAGTCGATGATCTATCATCATTGTGGGGATGAGAAGACTCTAGTTTGGCCTATTGTGGAGGCATTAGGAGAGGATTCAGATCTTATGGTGGTAGTTTTTGAGTTGGATGATGTTGGTATGATAGAGGAGTATGACTCTTGGTGGGTTATACGGTAGTGGTGAGGAGAGGGGCCACTAGGAGGGGATGTAGTTTAGAGTAGTGGATGTAGCTAGGGGTGCTCTAGATGAGGAGGGTTAGGATGAGTCTCTGGATGATGAGGAGGTAGACACAGGTGAGTGATATGTGCATCATCATGTGGTAGAGGATAGGGTGGAGCTGATTGATGTACAGGATCCACTAGAATTTGATGGGGAGGACCTTGGAGATTAGGGTATGTAGGTATAGTTAGCAGCATGAGATGCTATGATTATAGAGCTATGGGGTGATCTCAGTAGGGTGTGATGGGATTTTGTAGAGGAGAGAGCTCTACTATAGGCATAGGTGTAGAGTGCATAGACTGATATGGAGAGGTAGGCAGCTTTGATAGCTACTCTTTAGGCATAGGTTGGAGTACAGAGCCCTAGCCATGGGGAGTCTAATAGTGGTGAGGTAGCTAGGATGTGGGAGGAGATGGCACATCTCCAGGGTTTAGTGTTGACCTATCAGACTTGGTGTCGAGAGGATCAAACCTATATTGACATGCTTGAGGATGAGATAGTGCACCTTAAGGGGTGCATACTAGATCGAGCATTGGCCATTGGATCATAGTAGAGTCAGAGGAGTGAGACAGGATAGTCATCTACATGGATGAGGGCTCCTAGTTCTACATGGAGGATGGATAGGTCTAGGAGGAGTAGGTCTGGAGCTCATGATGGACTCCTACTGAGGGTAGAGGAGAGAGTCATGGTGTTGGTCCTACATGACCATGGCTTGGAGACTCTGATAGCTCTTTTTGGATTTTTGGTTTTTTGGAGTGTGAAGTCTGAGGACTCACATTTATTGTAGCCTACGGGCAGCTTATGGACTATGATGTAGCTTTTGACTTCTTACATATGGATATATATATGAGTTTGCTTTGATCATCATGTAACCTTTTACTGCTTTATGATATGTATGCTATGTTATGCTTTATGATGCTTTTGATGAATGCCTATCATGTATGCATGTATTTTTTTATGATGTGATGATGCAATGATATGAAATGTAATGTAAATGCATAATGAAATGGATGATTTGATTTAATTTTGTATGATGGATTTATGATGACTATTTGACACATTATATGCTAGCACCATAGACTGTACAAAATGTATCTTTATTATTTTCATGTTATTATGACACTATGTAATGGATTTTGTAATTTTGACAAACATGTGACAACATGATGTAAAATGGAATGAATAATGTAATGTGATATGATATGTTTGGTAGTTTTTAGGAGACTCAAACACTCTAGTTACCTAATCAAAAGTTGTATAATAACTATGCAAGACTTTTTAACAAAGTATACATCTACTAAGATAACCAAGATAATCAACATCCCTGTGTGTGCATGTGAGTTCATTACTATGATAATGCATAAAGTTACCCTAGTGCCAAATAGGATTGATGCAGCCCATATGTACTAGAGATCACCCTATGAGTCTCATTATCCTAAGTTTTGTACTTAGTTAGATTAGACCACTAGGTAATATAGGCTACAAAAAGCTAGCTCATCCACATTCAAACATTGGTCTGGACACAAGCAAGTTGCTTATGTGATAGACATATCATCATGCGTAAGGATACCACCATTGCCAAGTAGGCTATCCACCAAACCTGTAATGAGGATCACCTTATGGTTCTCTAATGCTGAGAATTCTAGGGATTCAAGTTCAAGACTCCCTTATTTTCTTTTAATTTTGAATTTTTCAAGGGAGTTGCTCATTTTTGTTTTTTGAGCAAGGGATTTTGGTAGTGGTGAGAACCACTATTTATTTTGCTTTTTCTAATGGTAAAAACCACTATTTCTTTTTGCATATTTTGAAGTGATAATAATCACTATTTATTTTTCTCTTTTGGATACTTGCCCCAGTGTGAGGCAAGGGATTTGGGTAAGGAGGAACTTGTCCTTTTGTCAATTCTCAACATCTTTGAACCATTCGCATAGGGGGATGAGCGAGATAACCTTTTTTGCTTAAAGTAACCTAGACCACTTTATAGTTTCATCTTTCCTTGTGCTAGACTTGGATTTATTAATGTGAAAATGTGTTAGGATTTTGATGTATACAAGGTATAATCTAAGCAGGATTCTACCTTCTAAAAATCATGATAGCTTTCTACAAAATCTGAAAAGAAAACTAGATATGGTTGAGTGACCGAAAAACCTTAACTATGTCTTACAAACAATGGCTAAGTGATGGGAAACAAACATATAATATGGAGTGTAAATGTAAATGGTATATGTAATGTAAATAGGTGGTAATATTGACTTTTGATAATATTGATTTTGATAGATGCCTAGTGTATAGACCTGGTGCTAGACATGTATGATCAATTTCTAATAATGCATAATGCAATGATGAGTATGCCTAATGCAATTTATAATGAAAAATGCAATGCAATGCAATATTTTTGTGTTTTTGATGATTTTAATGATGTTTTTGTATTTTTGATATATGTATATACAGGTTGACCAATGGGCTTAATGAATGCCATTGGGATTTTTGGGTGACCAAAGGGCTTATAGATGCCTTTGGAGGAATTTTGGGGTGACCTAGATAGCCATAGGGTACCTTTGGGGTTTTTGACCTAGATAATAGATTAGGTTTTGACTAGAGGTATAGACCTAGGAGATTTAGGTGACCTAGATGGTCATAGACTACCTAGGGGTATTTTATGGTGACCAAAGGGCTTATAGATACCTTTGGGGCCTTTTTGGATTGACCTAGACAATCGTAGACTACCTAGGAGTATTTTGGTTTGACCTAGATGGTCATAGACCACCTAGGGATTTTTTATTGACAAAGGGCTTATAGATGCCTTTGACCTAGGATAGATTTAGGAGTTTGACCTAGATGGTCATAGACTACCTAGGGACGTTTTGGGTTGACCTAGATGGTTAGATAGATTTATGGTGACCAAAGGGCTTATAGATGCCTTTGGGGCTTTTTGGGATTGACCTAGATAATCGTAGACTACCTAGGAGCATTTTGGTTTGACCTAGATGGTCATAGACTACCTAGGGATTTTAGGTTGACCTAGATGGTCATAGACCACCTAGGGATTTTATGGTGACCAAAGGGCTTATAGATGCCTTTGGGGCTTTTTGGGTTGACCTAGATAATCGTAGACTACCTAGGAGTATTTTGGTTTGACCTAGATGGTCATAGACTACCTAGGGGTATTTTAGGTTGACCTAGATGGTCATAGACTACCTAGGGGTATTTTATGGTGACCAAAGGGCTTATAGATGCCTTTGGGGCTTTTTGGGTTGACCTAGATAATCGTAGATTACCTAGGAGCATTTTGGTTTGACCTAGATGGTCATAGATCCACCTAGGGATGTTTTAGGTTGACCTAGATGGTCATAGACTCTAGGGTATTTTATGGTGACCAAAGTTTAGATCTTTGGGTTTTGGGTTGACCTAGATATAGACTCCTAGGGCTGATTAGATTGGGTTGGACTAGATGGCATAGACCCTAGGGGTATTTTATGGTGCTCTAAGCATGGAAAGGCTATAGATGACTAATATTCATTGGTTCAGGCTCTTCACTTCCTTTGATGGATGCTAAGCGATAAGTTCTAGGTCTAATATGACTTGTAATGATGAATGGACCTAACCAGTTTACCATAAATTTATCTCATAGATGGGGTGGTAAATTTGAGTTTTGTTGGTTCTCTTTTAGAACTAAATCACCAACCTAAAAGTCTCTCTGGTGTACTTTCATGTTGTAAGCTCTCTTAAGGTATTCTTGATAAACACGTAGATGCTCAAGAGCATTGACACATCATTCATCAAGCAACGTTAATTGATCTAAATGAGCTTGCCTAGCGGTATCATCATCGATGAATTCTTGCATGGAAATGTGCAATGATAGAATATCTAACTCTAGAGGTATGATAGCCTCAGCACCATACACTAGTGAAAATGGAGTTGCCCCAGTGGGCATCCGAATGCTAGTGCGATAGGCCCAAAGGGCAAGAGGTAATTGATTATGCCAATATTTATGATTTTCCTTAATGGTTTTCTTCAAGATGGCTACTACTATCTTATTTGATGCCTCTGCTTGCCCATTGGCTTATGGATAATAGGGCATGGAAAAGTTGTGCTTTATGTTATACTTTGTAGTTAATGCACGCACATCCTTATTTTTGAAGGATGTTCCATTATCCAATATTATTTTGGATGGAATACCAAAATGACATATGATGTTATGTAGCATGAACTCCATGATGCGAGGTCCAGTCGTAGTGGTAAGGGGAATTGCTTCCACCCATTTTGTGAAGTACTCAGTTGCCATTATGATAAATGTGTGATGGCTTGAGGAGGTAGGTGAGATTTTCCCAATTAAATCAAACCCCCATTGTGCAAATGACCAAACCGATTGAATCGGTTGTAAGGCCTATGAAGGTACATGTGTCAAATTTGCATGATGTTGACACTTCATGCACTTCTTTACATAAGCACAACAATATTGCTCTAAATTTGGCCAATAATAGCCCATGCAAAGAATGCACTTAGCGATGGCCATACCACTAAAGTGGCCACCACATGTACCATCGTGTGCTTGGGCAATGGCCCAAGCTGACTCCTGTGAGTCTAAGCAATGAAGGAGGATACCCTCATAGCTTCGATGATACATTATGTCTCCTAATAAGACATACTTTGCCACCTTTTTCTTAAATGCTCACTTTACGGCATGCGACAATCTAGGAGGAATATTTCCTAGTTTTAAATAATATTTAATTTGTATGGCCCAATATTGCTTTGAAGAAGCCTCAATTGTATGAATCATGTAATCCTTTTGATGTTCATCTCATGCAAATGTTGATTGAGAATGAACTTGGAGATATAGCATTGTGCTAGTATCAAAATAATTTTGAGGGAATAGAGTCCCCCATCTAACGTTATTCAAATAATTGTGTAGTTGAGAGAACCATTCATGTGAAGGTTCAATCTGAATCATGTGGACATCTAGTGTGGCATTATGCTCATCACGCTTAGTCATAGATTGTACTAGCATTTTTACTTGAATAGTCATGATATCATCTGAAGGGTTTTGTGGGATTAGCGACCCTAAGGAGGCCATCATGTCTGCAAAATGATTAGATGAATGAGGGAGTGCCTCAATATCATACCACTCAAACTTTACTAGAATTTTGTCCACTAGGGCTTTATAGGCTTGCAATATTGGACACCTACACTAGAATATCCCTTTAACCTGATTAACTATGAGCAAGGAATCACCAAAAATGTTTAGCTTAGTGATTTTCATGGCGATTGTCATTTGAAGGCCTATGATGAGGGCTTCATACTCGGTATTGTTATTGGTGCATGGGAAATCAAGTTTAAATGAAAGAGGTATGGGAGCCCCTTGCGGTGTGAAAAACATGATACCTATGCCACCCCCTTGCTCACATTTAGAACCATCAAAAAATAGAGTTATGTCCGCCTGTGACTCAAGCTCTATAGAATCAAGTGATTCTGAGATATGAAACACTCCATCATCGGGAAGTTCTATATTCAGAGGTTGGTCATCCTAGAGAGGAGCCTCTGCTAGTTGATCGACTATGACCTATCCTTTGATTGATTTCTATCCAATGAACTCTAGGTCAAATTCCATCAACAACATTATCCATTTCACCATGCGACTATTGTGATATGTTCGACTCATCATGTATCACAATGGATTTTCCTTAGATATTACATACATGGTATGATTGAGCATGTAATGGCATAGATTTTTGGTGGCAAAGACCACTGCTAAGCATAGCTTCTCAATGTATGCATATTTTATTTCATAGCTAACCAGTGTGTGGCTAATATAATATGTAGCCTGTTCTTTATGAAATTCATTCTTTTGGGACAACATGGTGCCCAATGCCAACTCAGTAGCTGAGATGTAAAGATAGAATGACACTCCTGGTCATGGAGGAGCCAATACGGGTGGTGAAGCTAGGTATTGCTTGATCTCATCAAAGGCATCTTGACATTCCTCATCCCAATGAAATGAGACCCCCTTGTGTAGCAACCTATTCATGGGTCGACACTTATCCGATAATTGTGCTATGAAGCATTTTATGGATGCGACCTTTCCTTGCAAGCTACGTAGCTACTTAATGGTTGTGGGGGGAGGCATTTCTAAGATTACCTTGACCTTGTTTGGATCTACTTCTATGCCTCACTTAGAGACTATGAATCCCAAGAGTTTACCAGATGTGACACCGAATACACACTTCTTGGGATTAAGCCTAACATTATGCTCAATGAGGTGATCTAGAACCTTGCACAATACATCGATATGCTCATGGTACAATAGAGATTTTGCCAATAAGTCATCCATGTAATCTTCCAAAATCTTATGCATGTAGTCATGGAAGATATATGTCATGGCTCGTTGATAGGTGGCACCAACGTTCTTAAGGCCAAAAGGCATGACCTTATAATAGAATGTCCCCCAAGGTATTGTGAATACCATTTTGATTTGGTCTTCTAGATTAATATAAATTTGATTATATCCAGAGAAACCATCCATAAGGGATAACATTTCATGTCCTATTATAGCATCTACCAATGCATCAATGTTTGGTAAGGGAAACTCATCCTTAGGACTCACTTTGTTGAGATCTCTAAAGTCAGTGCAAATGCGAATCCTCCCATCAAGTTTTTTGATGGGTACCATGTTTGAAACCCATGGTAGATAGTCTACTGAGATGATGAAATCAACATCCAACAACTTTTGCAATTCATATTTCACCATTAAGGCTACTGTTGGGTGCATCTTATGCAACTTTTGCTTAACTGGTTTGATCTTTGGGTCTAGTGTAAGATTATGCATGACTAGATTTGGGTCCAGTCCTGGCATATCTTTATAAGACCAAGCAAAAGATTTTATCCTTTCTTTCAATGCTTTTGTGAATTCATCTTGTTCAACTAGAGATAGACCTTCTCCTAGCTTGATAATATGGGGATTATCAGGATCTATACCGATATCCCTATCAATTGTTGGCTCAATTGACATATGAGACCCATATTCCAATTGATGTGGAGTGGGAATCAAGTGAATGTCATCATCTGGGTTTGCTTCATCCATAGGAAATTCAGGGTCAACCTCAGCTTGAAAAACATCTTGAGTAGTTCTTGGAGAAAATTGAAATGGTTGTAACATTTCCTCGCAAGGCCAATACTTTGATGGTGATGGGGAAGAATCTCCCTGATCAAATTCAATTACCTCAAGGTCGAGATGCAATGACTTTGATGGGTTATTCAGATCTATCAATGGTGTAGTTAAATCTATGGAAATCATGTTGATGGATACATGATCTCCCATCCAAGGGTGAGTGGGTCTAGAGACTTGATGTAGTCTCGTAACTCATGAGGGTGGCTCTGGTGGAAGTGGAATGAATGGTGGTGGTCATTGTGGAAGAGGGTGAGCTTGCTCTTCACGTAGAAAAAGTTGGCATCAGATAGGGCCTTGGATGAGGAATAACATGCAAAGATAATACTCATCCTCATCATCCAAGGGGAACACTCTCTCATGTTCATCATCTAAGCTTGGATAGTTTATGGGTGCGATGCCATAGTCTTCTTCATCATCACTCATCCATTCATGAGGAGGACCTTGATCCTCTTCCTCACTATCATATTTCAAGGTATGTGAGCTCTCCCCCACTTCATGAGGTTGAGCAACATCATTGGATAACCCTTGATCTATCATGTCTATGGGAAAATAATCTCCCAATGAATGAATATGATTTAGATTGGCATATGGATCACGTGTAAGCTTATCCTGATAACCTAGACATAGGTGTTCTAGACTATCTATGAGAACATCCAATGGTACTGGCTTATTGTGTCCCAACCTAGATTTATCATAAGGTAGCTGATATTGGGGCTGACATGGAACATGAGGACCCTACTCATATAAGCCTAAACCAAAACCATACCAATTACAATGATCTAAATACCACAATGCATAATCTGGATTTGACAGATAGTTTATATCCTCAGAAAAAGGTTCATCATCTTCTTCTTTCTAAGGAGTTGGTAAGGCTCCATACTCTATACCCCCATATATAAAATTAGTTTGATAGGGTGGTAGACCAAGAGGCATGATGCTACCTATGGGAAGATGAGGTCACCCCATATCTTGCACTATCTCTATAGATGGAACCATTGTGACATTTCTCACTAGATATTCTCCTATCCCTATACTAGACATATGCACTATGACCTGGGATGGCGAAGGTGGATGAGATGGAAGTGAGGCTTGAGGTGACTCAATGTGAACCTCTTGAGATGATTCCTCATTTACTAAACAAGGAATCTCTTCCATGGATATGGTGGAAACTAGAGGTGGGCTCTCATCAATTGGCCTCTTCGACATGTTCCTCGATGGAGGATCTAATGATGTCGAAGGCATCTCTAAAGCTGCCAATGATGAGGATGGCATGGATGAAGATGTAGATGGTGAAATGGAAGGTAATGGTGAAATGGGTAGACCTTGAATAGGTGCATTCAGTCAGAAGTCTACATGAGTCAAAGGTAATATCGACTCTAGCATCTGTTGCACCATATTGTAGTACTTAAAGGGCTCTAGATCTATAGAGACTACGTGCACCTACCCTTCATGAGTGTATTTGAGACATTGATGTGCAATGGATGGGACACACTTCATATCCTGTATCCAAGGTCTACCTAGCAATATGTTATAGGCCATCTCACCTTCCAACACATGACACAATGTCGATATGGTTTTGCACCCCACCTGAATGGGTAGGACTATGGTACCGATGATGGAGCATATTGCATCATTGAATGCTTGAAGGGTGTAAGTGGATGCAACAACATGAGATGCTAGCAATCCTAGGTGTTTTAATGCTTTAGTTGTGATGATATTACTCGATGAACCAGTGTCTATGAGCACTCTCTTGTATGGTACATCATTTACACATGCAATGATGTGCAAAGGAGGATCTACCACATCACTTGCTATTTCCTTAAGCTCATGCTCATGAAATGTTATTACTGGTTCCTTGCACTATTGCACATGACCCACAAAATCAATGAAGGAGTTAGACTCCTATGGTTGCAACTCTATTGACTTTAGAATATCCATCAAAGCTTCCCTATGTGGAGGGGATTGTTGAATTAGCTCATAGATGGACAATCTCATTGATGTTGTCCTCAAGCTCTGTGCAAGCTTGTTCTTTATTGTTAATGTTGGCCTAGGTGGAAGGCCTTGTACTATAGGTGGTGTAGGTTACGATGTAGTTGGAACATCACTCGAAGCTGCAGGTGGTGCAACTTGGCTTGGATATCTTCTATTCCTGGTCACAATACTCACCATCCCAACATACCCTTGCAAAGGGGGTGTTGTCTTCACCTCATTCATCGGTTTAGTAGGCACTACCTGTACCTCATGAGTTGGTAATGGGTCCTTGAATATACCCATCTACTGATTGTTAGGGGCTAGTGGAGCATCTACTTGAAGCTCATTCCTCTCAATCATATCTTGTACTAGGTGTTTAAAACCATAGCATGTTGGTAAATCATGGCCACTTTGTCGATGATATTTACAATATTGATCCTCTCGACATCCCATAGGCTTTGGTTTACCTGTATCCAGATCGATGGGTTTGATATCTAGAAGATTAATCATTTTTGCAACCCACAATCGATCGAATAGAGAATCCATGGATTCAGTGAAGGGAGTAAATTGTCTCTTAGAGCGACGTTGTTGGTTCTATCCCTGATTCACTTGACCATTACTATTATAACTCGTAGGAGGAGGTTGGGCCTGATAGTTCACCTTTTGAGGAGGCATCACTTGTGTAGGCCCAAGGATATTTATGGCCACTTGATTGACCATTGTCAGCTTTGTAGGTGTCGAGCTATTTTTAGGATTCTTTGTCCACTCCTTTTTGTGAGGCTTGGCTATTTCTCCCTCTTGGATTTTTATTTCCTCTATATTTCTAGCCTGTGCTAGAGCTTCTTCCAAGGTGGGGTATTGTTGTAGTTGCAATATTAAAGAGATGGGTTTTAAGAAACTCTTTGAAAATATTCGAGTTAACTCAGATGTTGGAAATAGGTAGGGTAGCTTAGCTAGAAGTATCTACCACCTATTTCCATATTCAGTAATCGACTCATCATCGTACTGCTTTAACCTCGTGAGGTCAGTTAATGTCACCTTTCTTTTGGTGTTAAAGGTGAAACATTCCAAAAATGCATCAATAAATTGTTCAAATGTGTGGGGCCCCGGGGGGGGGGGGGGGGGGGGGGGGCCCCCCCCCCCCCCCTTTTTTTTAGGGGGATGAAGGAATATTAAGCATAGGTTGGGGTGGTTTATTGACATCATCCATACCTCCAAAAGGTGCTTCTACATAATCCTCATTTTTTTCCAAGTCATCGTAAGCCCCATAAGGTGTTTTTGGCATGGGCCTACAAGGAGGAATGAAAGCCTCTTGAAGGTGATCTATGTTTGGCCTATCATATACATTTTGTTTAGGCCTAGGAGGTCTAGGAGGTAACATTGGATTAGGTCTAGGAGACCTATCTTGTTGGAAATTAGGTTGCCTCGGGTGAGCCTCTTGTCTACGCGTATTTGGAGTAGAAGCTCCATTACGCAAAGTCTCTTGAATTTGTCATTCAAGTCTTTCTTTCTCTAACTACTGCCATTGCTCTAAGAGATCTAGGTAGTGTTTATCAGACCTAAGTTGATTAAACTTGGCTTGGTGGTCAACATACTTCTTTACCAATTGATTGATCTGATCAGTTATATTAGGTCTAAGTGCCTTAGCACTATTACCTTGATATCTATCTTGTTTAGGGGGTTTATGAGATCTATTATAGCTTTCCCTCGATTGAGGGAGGCTACATTGACTTGAGGCTCACCCCTAAATATATGTTCTTGATAAGCTACTAGTGTAGAGGCACATCGTGCTTGCATTGACACATTTGAATGAGGATAATCTGGATCCTCCTTAGGTCTTCCCTCATAAATAAGGAAAGGTAAGGTAGAATTAGCTCACCTATGGTGATGAGTATCATACTCATCATGATTTTGGCACCTTGGGGAAGGGTGGTTTGAAATCATAAGATGATCATTCAACCCTACCTTAGGTGAAAAGTCATGATCTTGCATAGTAGTGCAAGGAGTAGACCGAGCAGGCACATGAATGCATGGGATTGCTCTATTGGGAAGTGCCTCATTGCATGGTGACTCTTCTCGAAAGAAGGTATTAGACACATCTATATTAGGGAAATGATTCCCTAAAGTGGGATTGTTTCCTATGGGGGTACCCCGTGTAGGAGTCCCTTGTTGGCTAGGTCCCCTTCTTGCTATTCTAGGACTAACCATCCATTCATCTACCACTCGATGATTAGGGATATGATTTCCTAAGTTGAGACTATCACCTGTGGGGGTGCCTCATGTAGGAGTCCCTTGTTGGCTAGGTCTCCTTTCAGCCCCTCTAGGGCTAGGAAGAGTAGGTGGTCACCAAGGAGGTATGACCATGTCCTTGGGATCAAGGCGAAGATGCTCTATGTCCTCTTCCCTACTCCTCGCAATGTCCACCCTTAAATGGGCTTGGCTATGGGTATATACCATAGCTATGTACTCTAGACTACTATATGATTATCTCCTTTACAATTTTTATGAATTTGAAACAAACAAACAATAGAAACACACAAGAATAGAAGTGATTATCTCTTTTAAGTATTTTAGATGTGAATCCCTAAACTGTTTGTTGTTGTTTCAAGATGTGTTGCTTTTGTAAAGAAAATACTTCTTGTGTTTGATTTTTATTGATGTAATACTCAAAATTTTAAGTGGTTTTCACCTATACACTCATATCTCGACAACCGATAATGAAATTCTGGTCACGTAAACCAACCAAAGTATGGTGATGAAATCCATACCCGATCAGGGAGCATAGGTCCTATCGATCCTCACCTAGCACCTCGTGCGTAGTGATACACCCCTTCAAAGAGGAATGCATGCTATTTTGCATGGTTAGGATAGATCTTGGAGTTGGTATTGGCCAATAAAATAGGGTACATGGGATTTGAGTCAATGGATGGAGATGAATCCCATCATCATTGAACTCTATCAGTGGTTGGGAATGAAGTCCAACTCACCAACATTTAAGAAGATCATGGTGTGTGTGTGTTCCTTTTAAAATGATTGAAATAAAATAATACAACATTCAATGATGATTCACTAAATGCATGAAAGTACATTTTATTTTTAGAATCATTAGTATGTATAAAAGGAAACTACAAAATTGACAAACTATATGAACTTAACCTTTTTGGTAAGTTGCAAGTAGGCAAACCAAACAAAAAGCATATAGAATACTATTCATTTTCCTATTTTTCTTGATTTTATTAATGTAAAATTTAGAAATATGATATCTAACCTTCACATGCACAAAGAGGACAAGAAAACTTGAAATTTAAGCTTATTTGAACAATATAAATGCAAATTGAAGGTTGGGAAAGGTGTAATTTCTGACCTAAAACTTGTTTTTGTATATTTTAGAAAACCTCTAGTTTTGTAACCATCCTAGGGTGGGATGGTTAGCAATTTGGGGGCCATCCCAGGGTGTGTCACCTAGTTGGCCATCCCTGGCAGGTTCAACTAGCAAAAAGGGGTCATTTCTGCTCAGAACGGTCAAAACCTGCAACCTGCAAAATAGAAAAAGGAGGTCAAAATTGACACATTCAAAGGGGATAAATGAATAATTTCAATCACCATGATCACCACTGAAGAAGCAAAAATAATGACATGCCTTAAGGGTTCTTTATTGAAATGTAAAAGCGTGTTAAAATAAGCATTCAAAGGGAAATATGCATAAATATGTAATCTATTGAAATGAAGAATAATGTGCAATAAAAGAGGGGATTTCTCCTTATATTTATTTATTCAATTATTCAATAATATTACAATACATCCCCTTGAGGGCTTCTTATTTGATACATTTCAATATTCAAAATACAAAGGGATCTAATCCCTCCATAAGCTTGATGGCATGTTCCAATGTTCTTCTCGCAACCCACACTTGAGAGCTAGTATTGGGCCTATCCTTATGTGCCTCTTAGCTCCTCCCTCATGTCTAGAATACCTGCACCTACACACAAGATATTGAAATAGATTAAAAGCATATGCGTTTATAGATTGAAAGCTAGGAAAACATAGAAAGCATGCATCTAGAAATAATGAAACTTATTTGTAATAAATCAAAACAACTCCAAATGACTTGCAAATCTACTATGATATTATTAATATGGTTTTGGAAATATATGAGCATGAATTGAAGGGAAATTGTTAGCAAAAATAGTGACCATCCCTGACAGGGACAACTAGACCTGCAATCACAAAACTCCAAATTGACCCATCAAAACAACTCCAAATTTCACCAAAATTGAATGCAAGGCTAATATAAACATTTATAAATGATCTATGGTGGAATTGAATCAAAATTCCTAGCTATTTTCTAACCATCCCTAGCAGGTGCAACTACCCACTACTAACCATCCCAAGGTGGGACGGTTACCAATCTGAGTGGAATTTACCACCAATTCCAAAGGGATCTAGTTTGAAACTCTCCTAAATGTTGTGTCAAAAAATATGGTCAAATTACTCTCCAATTTGATAGGTTTTGGAATGGATTTAGTGTATTTTGGAATGCCCCTAAAAGCGCCTTCGAATGAAGAGGGTTTCAAGGAAAATACTAGGGCAAATGTGATAGCAAAAGTGAGGGTAGAATTGGGCAGCACTTCATGGTCTATGCTTCAACTCTTCTCTCTTGAATTGGGGTGAGCACACCTCAATTTATAGCCCAAATAGGGCATTTGGGGCAAAGGGGCAAGTTTTGGCATGCAAGGCAAGTGTCACCACTTGTCAAAACCTTTGCCATGCATTGGTGGAAGAGGTTGCCCATTTGGGGCCTCTAATTTGGAGTTTCTGGTCTCTATGACAGTCTCCAAATCAATTTTTGATGATTGGGTAAGGAATATGGTAGTAATTGATTGCCATTTCTCCACCCCTTTGACTTTTGGAGGGTCTATTTAGGGACCGTCCCACCCAGGGATGGTTTTGAGTGGCCATCCCTGGGTGGGACGGTCACCATCTGTGACCATCCCAGGGTGGGACGGTCATAAGGATATGACCCAAAACCTCCCAAAACTGATGGAAACCTTCCCAAAAGTGCTATGGAGCCTTATGTTACCCTAGAGGGTTGCCCAATGGGGCCATATGATGTCGATAAGAGTGGCACAAGTGGCGCATTGGCAGTCTTATCCGATTTACATGATTTTAGTGTCTACACAAGCAAAGAAATTTATTGGATTACCCTGAAGGTTTCTTCTATTGTATTTGAATATGGATCATTTTTCTTTTGAGGAATGCAAATTTTTATTTTCTCTGATACCATGTTCAAATTCAATGTTTTATAGAAACAATCCAAAACACACATTCACCATAATAATAATTAGAAAATATGCAATAGCAAATTGAAATGAGAGAGAGAGACAAAAATAAGAGGAATAAGTAGTGGGTGCCCATTGGAAACCCATAATATTTCACATATCACTATTGATACAATAGATCAGTCATTAGGGGTATTTATAGTGATATCAAAACACTAAAAATATGAGGGAAAGAGACCAAAATAAGAGGAATAAGTAGTGGATACCCATTGGCAACCCATAATATTTCATATATCACTCTTGATACAATAGATGAGTCATTAGGGGTATTTATAGTGATACCAAAACCCTAATTAGATGTTAACCTCAAGCTTACATAACTTGAATTGGAGGTTAAATTTCAATATAATATTAATATTACACCCTTTAATCAAGGTTAATTATAAAGATGTATTAAATAGTATCACTAATGGTGAATACATGAAGTGTTCCCTTAGGCTTATATAAATGATGCCTAAGGATTACATAAGTGATGCTCATATGTTTACAAGAATAATGCCCCTAACATTACATACAAACTTGCATGTAAGCTACATCAATAGTTCTCATAAGCACTTTTGACTTTGTTCTAGTAATATTAGATTACACATACTTCAATAAAAGTAGGAGTTAATGTTACTTTCTTCTATACTTAGGATGAGGAAAAAAATATGATGATACCTCATTGTAACATGCTAAAAGACTGACATAATGCCATAATGGTTGCATTTCATATAAAACAAGCATTCAACATAAATTGACAACAAACAATGTATAACAAGAAATGTATCTTCCATTAATTTGAGTCAATAAATGTTACAAATTCCTCCCTCTTAGGGATAACCATTTGATACAACAATTATAGTATGAAAATCCCTCACAAGGGTAGGTGTCTTTTCAAAGCCTTCTAAGATGACACGAACTGCTCCAAGGTATCGATGACCTTCTTCTCCATGATTAGACGTATTGTTTGCCTTGCATCTCAAAACCCTATTAGTCCTACATACAATAAACAACAAGAAACATTAATAGGAAATAATACCTCTCTTGATGAGGTTTTTAGGAGGAAAAGAACACAAAAGATAACGTGATTAACCTAAAATCAAAAGAGTGCAAGAAAACTAAGTAATCTATGGAAAACATGAAATTATGCCATGAAACATGTAAAGGGAAAGCATGTGCATATATCTAATGTTCTATTTATAAATTTGAAAGCATGAAAGCATGAAAAATATCCATTAATGTCCTAATTACAATAATGTAAACAAGATAGCTAAAACCTTATTTCTACTGGTCAAAAATCTCTAATATTATAAGAGAACATGAATTATACCTATTATAATGATGTTAAGCAAAACCTATAGCTATAAAATAGGGAAAGAAAATATTATACCCTGACCCTGGCTCTATAGTGCAGTGAGCACTATTAGCCGTGGTTGATAGCCGCAGTTGAGACTGAAGTGAGTTTGTCCTCCAATTCAGGGTTTGAATCTCTAAATATCTCTACCAATTTGATGATCAAGGTTTGCCTCTATGTCCTTTGATAGATTTGGTTCTTGAATTATCTTATTCATTAATAGATAGCTCATTACATCATTTCTTTATTATTCCTAGTCTCTTAGGACCTCCATGGCTTGAATTGCCATTTTGATCTCCAATTAGGGGTAAGGAATCAATAGCACAATGCACTTAGGTGAGTGTTGAATTTGATAGGGATTTTCTTCTAAAATTATCCTATGCATCTCTTCTTCTCCCAGTTTGATTGGGTTCTTATAACCTCCTAAAGGGCTATGTCCTAGCTTCTTGAGGAAGCCAAGATCAATACTGGACAGTTGGATCATTTGAAGGTAAACTTCTAGATCTTTCTGCCTTAAAATGGCTCCAATATGCAACTAATTGGTCATTCCAACCAATTTTGGATTGGTAATGGTCCAACTTCCTTTGACTACTAAATGTAGCTTTTAGGCATAGTCAACTTTCTTAACTGTGGGGCTCAGCCACGGTCAATGCTAATTAGGCCAAAATTCCTAAATAAGTAGTTATGACCACTATTATACCTTGGTATTTGTTCAAGGTCTTCCATATGGTCTTCTAGCATGTCCCATATGAGTAGTCACCTCGACATGACATGCTTTAGGTGTCTACAGATGCCCCTTTTAAGATGTGTTGTGAGATCGAACAACGCTGATAAAAAATAGACCTCCTAAAATTATGTCATAGGTTGAATGATGATCATTAGTCTAATCAATATTAGATGCCCAAGTCTTGCAAAGAGGATGTGCATCCTAGAATCATTTCTTCCAACTAGATAGAAGGCTTAAATTAAAAAAGCTTTGGCAAGCTCTAGTGACGATCAAGTAGCTCAAGACTACTATAGGCTTCCATGCCATATAGATCTGAGAGGAGGAGAACTACTAAATTAACTGTCATATTTAATTTTTTGCCCTAGCATATGGTAATCTTATGATAGTCATTGGAAATTATTCGTAAGATGAATGCAATTTTTACAAGATCAAGGGATCTACGATCAAGGGATCTTCTATTGATTTTGATTATGATTATGATATTATGACTACCCCATCAAGCGATGAGTCAATGAGGGAAATGATAATTGAACGAAGCAATAAGTTGCTTGACCACTATGAATGATTTAAGGTTTAGCATTTTGTTACTTGATTAGGCCTAATCAGCTATAACTCCAACTTTTAAAGGTAATTGTATATTTCTATCCCATGGAGCGGTCCAGCCACGAAAGCCTTCTTAGGGAATCAAAATGATAAAAATTATAATTAGGCATGTGTTGAATAATATTGTTGATGATCTACTAAAAATGTCATAGAAGAAGTGATATGGTTGCTTCATTCTCATGGAGCGGTCTAGCCTTTAAGGCCTTCTTTGGGGTTGAAATGAAGCATACCAATTCAATGATGATGAATTTGCTCCAAATGTCCTTATGGTAATTTACTCATCCTATCGTATTGCATGGATCGCAAGTCGTTGCAATCACCAAGTGTATAAGGTAATTTATTA
The DNA here is from genome assembly GCA_028583015.1 of Wollemia nobilis. NCBI lineage: Eukaryota > Viridiplantae > Streptophyta > Pinopsida > Araucariales > Araucariaceae > Wollemia > Wollemia nobilis. The sequence continues at coordinate 859,430 of JAQPPZ010002203.1, read as the reverse complement.
GGTATGAGGTGCATTTGGCTTTTTAGTTTGTCTAAATTTTTTTGTTATTTTTAATATTTTTGACAATTTTGGTCAGATGGGTATTTTTAATTTGGCATTTTTTAGCTCTTCACAGTGGGATTTTAGAGCATTTATTATGGTTTTCTAGCCACAGTTGTCAACAATAACTAGGTTTTAAAAATTTTCTAACTGCGGCTAACACTCACAATCAGCAAACCCTAGTTTTGCACCCGCGGGTGCCAACCGTGGTCAGGAAAAAAATGAGAAATATTTAAAAAATTCCAATAATTTTCGATGTCATTATCAACCTAAAAACTTTTACGACTTGAGAGCTCTGAGATGTGTTTAAAATAATCTGACATGAAGCACTACTGCAACTTTACCTCAACACCAACCAGATTGATGGCAACTCAACCTGGAGGAGCCGATGCTACTAAGGTAGAAGCACACAAAACCCTTGACCATTTTTATTTTTATCATTTTAAAATTAACCACACTAATTAATGGGCTAAATGAACATCATTAAACTGTCGAAAATGAACCTCACCCTAGTTAGGTTTAGCTTAGGTTAACTTAATGGCGGGTAAAAAAATTTATTATTTTTCGTGTTAGGGTTTTATTAATGTTTTTGTTTTTTTTAATTATTTTATTTTTATGTATGGGAGGGTTAGGATTTTTTTTGTTCTTTTATATTTACTTTTGGGGGGTCTCAGGATGAGGAATGACCTAGAAAAGGTCTTCTTGCCTAGCCGCAGCTAGAAGCCACGGTCCCCAATTGGCAAATTGGGGGCCATGGCTAGCAGTCATGGCGGGATTTAAATACCAATAGTCATGAAATTGGTCGTCATCCCGATTGTGGGTCTGAGCCGTGATTCAACAACCTTAGAAAATTTTTAAAAATTTTCAATTTTTTTAAATTTTTTAAATTTTTAAAAGGCATTATTTGATTTTTTTATCTATTTTAAATGCTTTCTCCAATTTTTTTGAAATATTTGAGTGCATTTTCTTATTTTTATGTGCTTTGATGATTTTATAATTTTTTTTGTCATTTTTAAATTGCTTCTTATGTATAATTTGGTTAATTTTTGTAATTACTCATGCCTTATTATCTTGTTATTGAACAGACTCTGATTGCAAGGGTGAGGAAGCCAGAGATCCTTCACAAACTACATGATGCCCTAACCTAGGTGGATTAGTATTAGTTTAGGGCTATGGTTTTTGGCTACGTATTTCACCTCCCCACCATCCGGGTTGATCAGGCCTATATGACTGCATTGGTCTGATGTTGGGATGCATAGAACAATACCTTTCACCTATCGATAGGTGGTATGACTATCACTCTGGAGGATGACTATCACTCTGGAGGATGTCTACCACATCTTTCGAATACCTTTGGATGGTGAGGCCATCACTTCTTCATAAATGTATGTGAAGGATGCAATATTTAATCATATCTTTGACTGCCAGAGCCTTGAAGCACAACGACACTTGAACCACGATGGGGTCCACATTGAGCATTGGTACACCCATAATATTTTCTCTCAGCAAGCAACTATATTTATGCACCTGATTATGCATATCGTCCTACCCGACACTTCTATAGTGAGGTTCCCTTAAAACCTCCTAGCTAGGACTATGGAGGTCCTAGCGAGCCCTAATAATCAGCCTTTGATCTTGTCTTGGGGGAGTGCCCTACTAGCGTAGCTCTATATTGAGTTATACTAGATTACATAGAGGAGCAGAGTGGGCATCGACTATAGCTTATTAATTTAGATTGGAGGTGGTAGCACATTAAGATCGAGTGCCCCACTGGTTTACCACTCAAGATCGACACCATTACAGAGGTGCACCAGTGTTATTCAGCATGATGGCCTCATGAGCAAGAGGGTTTTAGGAGCATATCTCATGCAGGGGATCTAATTTCTACATTGGATAGTTCTCATGACTACAGGTGGATCAGATTTATTGGTGCTCATACCTAGACTACCCTCCATGGTCGAAGTTCGATGACTAGTAACATCGGGTCTCAGATGCAAGTCCAGGGTACATGAGTTCTTTTACTTCTCTCATGTCACTAGATAGTTTGACATAAGGTAGGATATTCCAAAGCTGCCCACCATCTACCATCGCCTTACTTTAGATATGGACTTGACCTGGCCCAGGGTGACTCCACTCGGTGATGAGAACAATGACTTTCAAGAGTCACGATTGACATATGTAGAGACTACACCTGATTATAACACATGGTGGACACTCAAGGTATGGTTAGGTTTTGAGGGCCCCTTAGGTAGGAATCCAAATTATGTAGTCAAGTTCAAGAAGGGAGTCGAGGTCAATCCTCATGATCATTGAGTTTGTCAAATGATTGAGTGCGGATGGGGGAAGACTGATGTAGAGTATGCACCTCCAACTGAGGAAGAGGGTGACATTCTAGAGGAGGGTGAGGTTGCATCGAACAACGATGTTGGGGATCTCAGGGCCTAGGTTGCCAACTTACAGACTCAGGTAGGCTACCTGTAGACACAACTCCTACACTAAGACACCATTATTGCTACTTTACAGGTGTAGATTGAGGATCTATAGTCTCGTCTCACAGCATGGCAGTATTAGTGGTACAACTATGCAAAGGAGAAGACTACTGTCTAGGCATAGATTACCACAGTAGAGATAGATATCCAGTTGATTATAGGGCAGTGCATCCTTCTACAATTTTAGCTAGACACTCTGAGGGCCCAACATGATGCACTCAAGGCATAACATGATGCGCTTAGGACTAGGGTCGAGGACCCCTCCTCTTCATAGGTTACTCTAGCATCACCATATACTCTAGTGGCTCAGGAAATATTAGGATTAGTAGGGTTGTATCAAGGGGTATAGATCAAGAGACTTCGGGCCTTGGTACAATAGCATATTGATGATGGAGCACAAAGTGTTTCCTACATATCTACCTTGAGAGGAGCAATTGGGCTACTTAGGGGTGAGATTCTAGAGATGCCCACAACTTCAGGGTCTTAGAGGACTCATACTCGAGAGACAAGCCAATTTTCATCTCACTCCAGCCACAAGAGTCACAATTTGGAGAGGACTTCGGGTGTCAGCTCTAGATGCAAGGATGCTAGAGGCGAGGGTAGAGCCTCTCATGCTATGGGTGCAGGCACTGCTTAGTACTGATCTTACAGATTCTTTTGTACCATTTTTGTGTATAAGATCAATGACCTACATAGTTTTAGCTTATGGGATTCTAGACATATGTTGACATACTCTCCTTATATATTTTTTGATACATACGTGATCGCCTTCTGTAACATGCTAAAATGTTGACACCTAATATTGTAATGGTTGCATTTCATATAAAACAAGCATTTAACATAAATTGACAACAAACAATGTATAACAAGAAATGTATCTTCCATTAATTTGATTCAATCCATGTTACAAATTCATCCCTCTTAGGGATACCCATTTGATACAACAATTACAGTATTAAAATCCCTTATAAGGGTAGGTATATTGTCAAATCCTTCTAAGATGACACGAACTACCCCAAGCTATCGATGACCTTATTCTCCATGATTAGAGGCATTTGTTGCCTTGCATCTCAAAACCCTGTTAGTCCTATGTGCAATAAACAACAAGAAACATTAATAGGAAAGAATGCCTCTCTTAATGAGGCTTTTAGGAGGAAAAGAACACAAAAGATAATGTGATTAACCTAAAATCAAGAATGTGCAAGAAAGCTAAGTAATCTATGGAAAACATGAAAGTATGCCATGAAACATGTAAAGGGAAAGCATGTGCATCTATCTAGTGGTCTATTTATAAATTTGAAAGCATGAAAGAATGAAAAAGTTCCATTAATGTCCTAATTACAAGAATGTAAACAAGATAAATAAAACCCTATTTCTACTGGTTAAAATATCTAATATTGCAACAAAACATGAATTATACCTATTCTAATGATGTTGAGCAAATACTATAGCTATAAAATAGGGAAAGCAGAGATTATACCCTGACCACGGCTCTGTAGCACGATGAGCACTGTTAGTTGTGGTTGTTAGCCATGATTGAGATTGAAGTGAGTTTATCCTCTAATGCAGGGGTTGAATCTCTAAATATCTTTGTAAAATTGATAATCAAGGGTTGCCTCTATATCCTATGACATATTTGGTGCTTGAATTATCTTGTTCATCGATAGATAGCTTGTTATGTCATTTCTTAATTCTTCCTAGTCTCTTAGGACCTCCATGGCTAGAATTCTCATTTTGATCTCGAATTATGAGCAAGGAATCACTATGCACAATGCACATAGGTGAGTGTTGAATTTGACAGGGCTTCATTGCTCAAATTCTCCTATGCATCTCTTCTTATCCCATTTGGATGAGGTTATTATAGACTCTTGAAGGGCTATGTCCTAACTTATTAAGGAAGCCAAGATTAATACTGGACAGTTGGATCAATCGCAGAGAAATTTCTAGATCTTTCCACCTTCAAATAGCTTTAATCTGTAGCCAATTGGTCATTACAACCAGTTTTGGATTGGCAATATTCCAACTACCTTTGACTGCTAATTGTAGATCTGAGGTGCGGTCAGCTCTGTTAATCGCGGGTCTCAGCCACGGTCAACGTTGATTAAGCCAAAATACCTAAATGAGTGGTTAGGACCACTGCTATACCTTGGTATTTGTCCAAGGTCTTCCATATGGTCTTCTAACATGTCCCATATGAGTAGTCACCTCGACATGATATGTTTTAGGTGTCTACACTATACACTACCTGAAGGGTATAGGTGGGTCAACAATAAATAATGTTATCTTAGGCTAATTGAAAATTATCAACAAAAATAAGCAGATGCACTGTATTTGGAACCATAAAAAGTTCAAAATTATCACTTCAAAGAGACTTTCCCACGAGTATTTCTAGACTAGCAAGGCCACTTTTGACCATACAGAATTCCATAGATAAAATCATCTCATTTAAGATGCCCCTCTTATGAGCAGAGTACATTCTAAATATGACTTCTTAAGCTCAAGTGAAAGGGTCAAAAGATGTTAACGATCACTATAATGTAGAAAAGTACTTCCAGTGTCTTATTCTAGTTCACATGTCTAAATATTGATATAGATATTGATCTAACTTTCAATATTGTACACATAAAAGGAGCCAAAGATAATCCTCATCTTAAAGAGAAAAATATGGCATATTTATATGGAAGAAGAGAATTTAGACCTTTATGAAATCCCAATGCTCCACAATAATTGTATCATGATCCGCACTGACACCTGTGGTACTTGACCCTTTAGTTGAGACCTATGACGGAATACAACAGATTTTTCAAAGTTCCTCTTAAAAAAAATCAATTAGTTTTAAAATTTCTCAAAAATATTGTTAAAGATCTTGCATAAGATCTTCATACTGTGTTGTCCTAAAGATCTTATATCATTGTAATGATAAATAAAGTATATTCATATAAGGATTCAAAAATAGTAGAGAAAAGTAGATCACAGATTAACATCTACATCATGTACAATAGACCATTTCTAGTTATCTATAAATAAACTTAAGACCATTAATTAATGCATAGTTACAAAATCTTGTCATATCTGGACAAGATTCAGATCAAACTGGATATTTTCAACCATCTAGTTGGTCCGATCAAGATCTTGTTGGTAGATTTTCATCTTGCCACATTAGAATTTTTGATCGACATTATTATTGTAAAAGCGAAAAATATAGTAAATTAAAGTTGTAGTATTTTTGCATTTCATTTACGTGTTAACCTTCTTCTTCTTTTTTCATGAGTTTCATGCTTGAAAATAATGGGTGTTAAGGAAAATTGGTTATGGAAAATGGTGTCACAAGTTGGGTGGAATTGCTTAGATAACATCAACAAAAACAACACTTAAATATTAAGGGAAAAATGAATAGAACAGCCCTTTCACCCCAAGAGAAGGGCAAAAATATGTGCCGTCCTTCCTTGGGGTGAAGATGACTTTATTTTTGTGGTAAAAATGTGTTCGCCCCAAAAGTGGGGCGACAAACCCATTCGCCTCACTTTGGGGTGAACGTAAAATGAAAAAGGGAAAAGAAATGGCAAAACGACTTTCGCCCCAAGTGAGGGGCAAAAATCCCTTTCACCCCTCCTTGAGGCGAAAGCACATTCAGATATTTAAGTATGTGGTGGGCCTGAAGTTGGAGAAAAACAACAATGAAAAGAAGCATGTTCACCCCAAAGGTGGGGTGAAAGCAATGTTCGCCCCATGTTGGGGCGAACATCATTTAAAACAGGAGGAGGATTCACCCGATCAACGCGTTGACAAGTCAACGAGACTTTCACCTCAGGTGAGGGGTGAAACTCTCTTTCGCCCCTCCCTAGGGTGAAAGCCCAGAAATGGAGAGTTTGGAGGTTTCACGTCATGGGTTCCACCAAGGTGCCGATTCATGGAACAACAATATTTTTTACCCACATATTTGAGTGAGCACCAAGCAAAGGTAGTAAGGCGCTAGGCTACGAATTTAAAAGGTTAAGGTTCTTTCGCCCCAAGAGGGGGGTAAAACTACCTTTCGCCCCTTTATGGGGTGAAAGGATATGAGAAAGAAAACATCACAGTCCCCATAATGGTGCATATTGAAAAGGAGTTTCAAATGGTTTCACCCCAAGTGAGGGGCAACAATCTCATTCACCCCTTCTTGGGGTGAACATATATTACAAGGATAAGAATATTTTCAAAAGGCAGAAGTTAGTAGTGCTTTCGCCATGAGCAAGAGGCGAAATTCCCATTCATCCTTCCTTGGGATAAAACAACATAAATACGGTTAAAAGTGCTGTAATTAAAAATGAAGGTGTGTAAAAGGTGCTTCGCCCAAGGGAGATTGTCATTATGGGATGAACGTGATGAAATGAATTAATATGTGGGTCATGCATTCAGTAAAATTATAAGTAGCAATGCAAAGCATGACTCAAAAGTGTAGATTGAGTAAAATTATAAAAATTGATGTTTTGGGGGTGCCCTCTCTACACGAAAGCATGAACAAGAATGAAATGATGAAATTTAGGTAAAGCGCTTTCGCCCATCACTTTGTATTGATAAAATTTGGTTTCAAGCATCAAAGGAGACTTTTCAAAGGCACCTAGATCAAACAAAGGATGAGAATTTAATGATAGGGGCAAAGGGTAACAAAAATTGTTGATTTCATGCTAAAAAGGCTGCAGGATTTAATATCACAGGGTGATTTTCATGAGTTCCAAGATATTTTGAACAAGGGTGAATTTCCAAATAACAATGGAGATATCAATTCAACGACCACCTTCATAGTTTTCCATGCATTAATGCCCGAATGTGCTGATTTCCTGGGAATTTTCCCTTAAAAGTTAGATCATTCTCACAAAAGGAAGATTTTCAAGAATTCCAAGGAGAAATTTCTTTACAAAGGTTCCTGATCTATAAATATTTTGTCTTTTATGTATTAAATGAATAGAGGCAAAAACCTCTATAAATACTAATCATTTTAATGTAATGAAAAAAAAGAGGAGAGACACTCTGCAGAAAAAACTATTCAAGTTTTCTGCATAAATAGAAGAGATTCGACTTCTAATTTTGCAAGCAATTTCTATGTGTGATTTCTTTCTACTCTAAGCATTTCTATTCTATATTCATGTCTATTATCTGCAGCTAAATTTGAATTCTGCATCTGGATTCGAATACTGTCGGTAAGGGAGTGAGTACTAGAATGCGATTCTGGAAGTTGTCTCCGTGAAACTGTAAGTGAATTCTTTGCCTTCTCACTATTTTATGCTGCTATAACACTTGGTTGGAATTCTTACTGCTAGTCTATCCCCAATCCTACATCTTTAGCCTGTGGCTATATTTTCCATTTCTTTCTGTTATTTTTATCTCTTTCCTACAACTCTAGACTTAAAACCGGTGTAGGATTAGTAAGGGAGCCAACCCTCTCTAGAGATTGGCCCGGAGGACATTTATTTCCTCTGGCCTTTCAATGTTGGTCGTGTCTAGGGTGCATAAACGCATGTTTGTATTTTAGGTAGATATTTGACCAACAATTTTTGGCACACCTAATGGGACCTCAAAATTTCCACTTTCAATAGTATTGAGGTTTGATGTTCACCTTCGTATTGTTAAGTTAGAACATTTGGTGACTCAGCTACACCCAAAAGCCTCTAAATGTGAGGTCAACAAAATTTGTACTTCATGATCACAAGATCGAAGGCCAAAAATCCTAAAAATCCCATCGAGTTCTTTGAACTTGATACCCAAAGGTTAGGGGAACATCCCCAATTGGTTACTTTTTCCCATACATCATCGTTACCCCATACATCATCTGCAACATCTTCATAGTTAGTTGGTGTTTTTTCCACTCCTACAAGCCCAACTAGTACCGCTACTAGTGTTCCTCCAACCTCAACCACACACACCAGTACATATGGCTCAAAATCCACCCCCATAGTAGCCACAACCACCAAGGTAGTTCCCAGCATGGAATAGCTCAGGAGCTTTGAATCTGCAAGCATAGAATCTAGTCCCTCAAGCAACATTGAAATCTTTACCTACCTATGATGGAACTAGAAAGACCGCTTATGAGCACATCCAGGATGTGGCTTCTTTGGCAATGATTCATGACATCACAGATGAAGATATTATGGTAATATTACTGGTGTTGTCTCTTAGAGGAAATTTGTTATACTAGTATCGATCTTTGCCACCCGCCACTATCACCACATGGGATCAATTGGAAGAATTGCTAATCAAGAACTTTCATGAGTAAGTTGATCCATTTTCCCTACTGCATCAATTTACGAACATACAAAGACATCCATAGGAGGAAATAGTGGATTTCAATGTCATGTTCACCCAAAGTTGGCAAAGAGTTCCTGATGGTCTTCGGCCCATGCATGAGCAAGTTGCATTTTACTATCTTCGAGCCTTCAATTCAGACATTGGTATGGTTGTTCGACAAGCCAATATCCATACGTTCCCATATTTGTACATGCAAGCACAAAATGCCGAAGTAGACTTGATTACCATAGGTAAGATTCCTCCGAAGGTAACAATACCCATTCTCCCTGACCTTCCGCAGCATTTGTATTCTAGTTCATTTTCACAACCTATGCCTTCCATGTATCTCGTCCCTTCATGGAGCTCTGGTTCACCTCAAATTTCTCCAATTCTAGTTCCACAGCTCCCTACTCCAAGTATTCCGTAATTACCTGCACCAACTATCCCTTAGTTACCAGCCCTAGTTCCATTCCCAACACTACCAGCTCCACCAGCACCTCTACCTCTACCAACACCTCCTACACCTTCAAACCCCAATCCCATTATGAAAATATTATAGGAGATGCAATCACTCAATTCATCGATGAGGACAATGTCGAATGAAATTACGTCTATCAAGAAGAAGCAAGCTGAAATGGGATTTTTGATCAAGAATATTTCAAACACCGCCAATTACTAGAGAGCAACCAACTACTAGCAAAGGTCCTAAAAGGAACACAACAGTGTTGGAAAATGAAGAGGCTAGCATATCAGAGTGAGCATATTGGTGCTCCACCTATAACAATCCTCATGGTGAAGATTCGTGCATGGTTCATTTGAACTACGTACAGACATTAGTAGAAAGTACAACTCGGTGGACATATTAATATGATAATGGAAGTTGATCATAATTTTATGGTCCCTTCCTTGGAGCAAGTTTCAGTTCTTACAAGGACTGGAAAGAAATCGGTGATTGTTGATCTAGTAGAAATGGAGCTTCTGAAGGTTCTCATAGAACAAAAGGTACAAAGTGAGAAGGTGCAACCGCAAGTGAAAGCACCTGGCATAGCATCAAAATAGCAAGATTCTGTCCTGTTGAAGGATCTATTGCCCAAGCAAGCTCAAGAGAAGTTTCCAATAAAAGCATCAACTTCACAACCTACTATCACTCAAGGGCTAGTTGATGCAAAGGAATAGGCCAAGGAGTGCCTCAAGTACCCATCATTGACGAAGAGATAGAGGGTAGAGGCTACTCAATAGTATCGAAACAAGTATGAGCCAACTGGAGAAGAGAATATTCTTGGTACTTCTAGCTACAATATTTTTGAAGAGATGAAGAAGATACCGATGAAAGTAAGTTTGTACGATGCTTTGTAGTTACCTGGACAAGTTGACCTATTGCAAGAATCTCTCAAATCTATGAAGGATAACAAGAAAAGCTCCACTCAGATAGTGTTAGCACAAACGTTGATAGCCTCTACCACTGGTAAGAACATACCACCTCCATTCTACTTGTCCCTCAGAATGGAAGGGTGGATCATGCATAATTGTATGATTGACTCCAGTGTTGTGACTACTATCATGCCAAAGGCAGTATGTGAAGTCATGGGGATGGAGTACACAAGGAGCAGTCCAGGTATCTTGCAGTTGGATGGAACCCTAGTTAAGACAGTAGGTGTGATTAAAGATATTCTGATCATTCTACATAGCATACCACAAATCACTATTATCCAGGAAGTGGTGGTGGTTGACCTAGAACCATATTTCAGCATGTGTCTTTCGAGGGAATTCACAACAAAGCTTGGAGGATATATTTCCTTAGATTATTCACATTTGGAAATTCCTTTCAAGGGAAGAAGAATCCGCATCTATAATGAAAATTCATCCACTTTTCATATAGAGAAGCTAGAAGAAGAAGAGAAGCCCTCAGGTGCAGTCCACATGATGATAGAAGAAGTGCAAGAAGTGGACTTGATGGAGGAAGCTCTTGGTGAGCTCCGCCTGGAGGATGAGTTCTCATTGATGGAATTCAATGCAATAGTAGAAATCGATATCGGTTGTTATACCATAACTAAAATTGAGCAGACTAAAGAGGAAGTTTCTGATTCCCAGGACCAGTTATGGAAATTGTATTTTGATGGTGCAAGGTGCAAGAATGATGCAGGAGCTAGAATTGTTCTAGTTTCTCCTTCGGGGTTGCAAAAGACCTACTCATATCGGTTAACTTGGAGCTACACCAATAACATCATTGAATATGAAGCATTATGCCTTGGATTGAAGAAAGCGGAGAAGTTGGGAATCAAGCAGTTGTAAATTTTTGGAGATTTCGAGCTCATCATCAACCAGACTACAAATAAGTGCATATCAAAGTAGCACTATCTGAAATCTTATCGCAACAAGGTATGGGATCTGTTTGAGTCTTTTACAACTCTAAATATACAAGCAATTTTGTGAGAGCAGAACAAACACGCAGACATTTTGGCTTCCCTTGGAGCTAATTTCTCTCCTATAGAACAAGTGGTTAGAAGACCAAAGACTGTAAGAGTAATTTATAGGCCTTCGATCCCTGATAAGAATCTCTATTGGCAAGTGTTCGACAATGATGAACAAATAGCAAACTTTTTGATTAAGGAGATTGCTAGTGTAGAGGACAGAACATTGGCCGAAGAGGAAATGGAGGGGATGATTCAGCTAAAGAACAATCATATTCCTAGGGGACTAATTTCACTTGAGAGTTTGTTTGATCAGAATGACCAAGCGGAGAAACACAAGATCAAATTTGACATGAGGGAATATAAGGAATTGCAGTTGGAGGCCGATAAGATCATCAAAATTGAAACCGATTGTACTTTGGAGGAACTTGAGGACATCAAAAATTTGTGTTATGAGTTTCCCGACATCGTTGCATGGAGCTATCATGATTTAAAAGGATATGATAAAAACATAATCCAACATACCATTGAACTACAGGAGGGGGTAAAACCTTTTTGATAAAAATAGCGACCTATCAATCCCAAAATTGAGGTGCTCATGAAGGTAGAGCTGTTAAAAATGCTAGAGGTAAAAATAATTTATCCAATCAAGCACTCAACATGGGTGGCAAATTTGGTTCCAGTTCAAAAGAAAAATGGAGATATTCACCTATGCATGGATTTTCGTAATCTGAACCAGGCATCATTGAAAGATCACTATCCTTTACCACAGATTGATCAAATTTTGCACATGGTTGCTAGGAGCATAGAGATTTTCATTGCTAGATGGTTTCTCTAGTTATAACCAGATCTAAGTGAAGGATGAGGATCAATACAAAACTATATTTACCACAAAATGGGGCACTTTTACCTATCAAAGAATGCCATTCGATCTTTCAAATGTTGGCGCTACCTTTCAGAGAGCTATGGATATCACTTTCGGTGAGTTTTTGAATAGAGTTATTGTAATTTACCTTGACAACATGACTATTTTCTCACACCATAGGGAAGAGCATGTCTCTCATCTAAGACAAGTGTTCAAAAAATATCAAGAATTTGGAATTTCAATTAACCCAAAGAAGTCCATTTTTGTTGTTAAAGAAGGAAATATTTTGGGACATGTGATTTCGCAAGAAGGACTGGTGATTGATCCTATGAGAGCTGAGGTGCTCTTGAAATTGCCACTGCCAGTTAACAAGAAGGATCTACAATCATTCTTCAACCAGATCAATTTCATTCGAAAGTTCATTACTGATTTTTCTTAGGTGGTAAAGCCAATGACCGAACTTTTGAAGAAGAATGCATATTTCAAATGGATGAAAGTAAGAAGATAGACATTCTAGGATATCAAGAACAAACTTACCCAAGAACTAGTATTAATTAACCTATATTATTCAAAATACTTTATCCTTTATGCAGTAGGCGAGCAGGAGAGTTACGCTGATGTTCTCACCCATAAGAAATAATATAGAGATGAAAATTTGATTGCATTCTTGATTCAAGTTATTTCATCGCACAAGAAGTATGATTTTATTGAAAAATAGGTGTATGCAGTTATGAAATCCCTAAATAAATTTTGATATTTCATTTCACAGAGCAAGACAGTCATCTACGTCATTCATCCAGACGTCAGGAATTTCATTCTTCAAGGAGAATTGGGTGACAAGAGAGCAGGTTGGGTCTCAAAGATTTAGGAATATGATGTGGAGATCCGGCCTACTAAGTTGGTTTATGGATGAGCTCTCTACTAAGAACTGTCTAAAATCATAGCTTCTAAATCATTGGCCTCAGTATAGGATGAGGTAATCAGCGAAAGTATTTGTGCAAATCGATCTACAGTTGATCGTGATTGGATAGAGGACCTTGTCGAATTCTTTACATCTAGGAAATTTCCATCACATCTTGATGATTTCACAATATCGAAGATTCATATTGTAGGTGCTTAGGTATGTCCTATTTCCAAGTGGGATGTTCCATAAGAATATAGATGGAGTACTCCTCAGATGCGTGAAGGAGTCAAAAAAAGAAAAAATATTGGAGGAGTTCCACTCTAGCTTATCTAGCGGGCATTATGTAGGAAGGCCTATGGCCTTGAAGATCATCCGAGTCGGTTATTTTTGGCCTACTCTTTTTATAGATGCACACAAGGTGAGCCAAAGTTGTGATAATTATCAGTGGTATGTTGGTAGGAATAAGAAGGCATCTCTGCCCTTACACCCGATTCAGGTAGAAGCACCATTTTAGTAGTGGGGCTTGGATTTCATTGGAGTCATTGATCCTCATTCTTCCGCTGAGCATAAATATATCTTGACAGCGATTGATTATTTTACCAAGTGGGAAAAGGCCATTATTTTTATGTTGTGTAGCAAAAGGTACATCCCCTCTTCCCACTTTTTCTACTCATGAGTATATAGTGGTTGTCAATTCATTTCTTTCAGTTCCCACGTCCGTCGCTCCCCCATTTGGTATACCTTCCATTTTCATTTCTCTCCCTTCCTCCCATCCACGAGTTACTACTACTCATTTTCTTCCCCTCTCTTTGGCCTCCCTTTCTTTTAGTTCATTTGCATCAGGACCAAATCCATTTTTGCATCCTTCCCCTTCCATTTATATCACTACTTCCACCATAGTTGTAAGTACACAAGATCCTCCAAGAGTAAGCACAACGACAGTCAAGCCTGGTACTTCCATTCATTCTACCATTTCGGTCCCCCGTCTCATTTTTGTTTCCTCTTCTTCCTTTGAGCCAGATCATGCACAGTTTTTGTTCCCCTTCACCCCATTTTTGGAGATGCAAGCGTTGCTCCAAACTGAGGTAGTGCTCAAACAGCCAGTTGTAGAGAAAATCAGCCGAGCGCATCTCAGTTTGTCATAGTGGCTGAAGAGTCACAAAAGGAAGGAGGAGCTTACCCCATCCAAGACACTTAATAAGGTCACCTTTGATCCTATTGCTATGGAGGTTCACACCACCAAAATGATTCCCCTGGTCCAAAAACCACAAGGAGAAATGATGCCAAGCGATTATGCTTATGATATTGTGACAGAGGACTTGGCCAAAATTGATCCCACTGAGAAGATGGAGAATATCCAGGTTGATATGAGCTCAGTTTACCTATATGGCGAGCACTACAAGAAGATATTTTATGATGCTAAGACAAGAATCACCAAACTTGAGGATGCCTTGGTATCAAGTAGAGCACAATAAGAGAAGATGGCAACAGAGATTGAATATTAGCGTTAGTAGGTAGGGGTGCATCAAAAGGAAAAGGATGCAGCAGAGCAATAGGTGCAAATGCTAAAGGCACAACTTGAGTCCATACAAAATCAACTGGCAGAGAAAGCCACATACGTTGCAGGCTTTTCTCAGAAAATGTTTAAAGAAGCTCACCTTCGGTTGGCTCAAAGTTATGAGAAGTTAGCAGTGAGAGCAGTTCAAGTTCTATAGTATCTCTATGCAACTTGGATACAAATTTAGTAGGGCCAACAGTTGATAGATAGCACTGAAGATATGCTAGAGCCACATTTGGATATGGTCATGAAGATTCAAGCCCTGGCTCATTCTAATATGCGCATTCATCCCATGAGTGAAATGGATCAAGCTTGGTCCAAATCCAAAGTTACACTACGCAGTTACTTCCACAAGTTAGATCTAGTGAGAGAGGGTAAAAAGATCCTAAATAGTAATAGAGTGGGAGCATATTATTTCAATGATCCATTTTGATGCTCTTGCCAATATGGGATTTCCAAATTTTTCAAACAAATGGGGCGAGTCACTGCCAAAGGAATAGTTAGAAGCATCTTGAAAGAATTTTGTGGAGGATACATCAAAAATTGATCAATGGAAGGAGCCAATCACAGAAGAGCAAGTGATTTCACTCATGAAGAAGTTCACTCGCATGGAATTATCTTTGTTCGAGTTAGCTCAATGATCTTAAAGGATACCCATAATCTGTGGTATATTTATGAATCCCTTAGTATTCCTTGCTTGTTCACAATAGATGCATGGGTCAAGGCAATTATAGTTTATGAAATCACCTGCAAGAGTTTGAAGGAGCAAGAGGAGTAGGCCATAACAAAATAGGTAGTAGCAAAATAAGAAGCAGCAGTGCAGATAGCAGCAAAGAAAGAGACAATTGAGAAGATAATAGTTGAACAGGTGCAAAAAATGTGTCCAAATTAGAAGTGCCATCCAATGCAGTCGGTAAGAAGGACCACTGAAGAGCCCAATGGATAAAGGCCTAGGATCACTTGCATCCATGTGATTTGGATACCCCATGAGCCACCATAAATGTTGGTAGTTTTTCATCTTGCCACATTAGAAGTTTTTATGAAGTTTTGATCGACAGTATTATTGTAAAAGCGGTAAATATAGTAATTTAAAGCTACAGTATTTTTGCAGTTCATTTTTACGTGTTAACCTTCTTCTTTGTTTTTCATGAGTTTCATGCTTGAAAATAATGGGTGTTAAGGAAAATTGGTTATTGAAAATGGTGTGACAAATTGGATGGAATTGCTTAGAGAACGTCAACAAAAACAGTGCTTAAAGATTAAGGGGAAAATGAATGGAACAACCCTTTCACCCTGAGAGAAGGGTGAAAATATGTCGCCCTTCCTTGGGGTAAAGATGGATTTATTTTTATGATAAAAATGCATTCACCCCAAAAGTGGGGTGACAAAACCATTTGCCTCACTTTGGGGTGAACATAAAATGAAAAAGGGAAAAAAATGGTTAAATGACTTTCACCCCAAGTGAGGGGTGAAAATCCCTTTAATCCCTCCTTGAGGCGAAAGCACATCCAAATATTTAAGTCTGTGGTGGGCCTGAATTTGGATAACGATAGCAATGAAAAGAAGTGTTTTCACCCCAAAGGTGAGGCAAAAACAACATTTGCCCTATGTTGGGGTGAACATCATTTAAAATAGGAGAGACACTGCAAAAAAAAGAGATCAAAAATTGGGGTAAAGGGTGACAAAAATTGTTGATTTCATGCTGAAAAGGATGCAGGATTTAATATTCTTTCTGAAATTGTTAAATAACAATGAATCCACCTATAGACTTACCGTTCTCTGTAAGATGGATAGGTGTTGATGCCTACATACAGTAACTTGCCAAATCTACCAGGTCGTAAAAGGGCAGGATCAATTAGATCAGGGCGATTACTAGCTCCAATAATAAACAAGTCCTGAACAAAAACATACTTGTTTAGCATATCTTCACTTGCAAAACGCTAGAGTGCAGGGACTGTAAATGCACACTACCAAACTATTTATTTGGTAACATATCCATACAATGAAAAGTTTATCAAAAGATACCTGGGTGGTTTCATTTAGATCGTCAATTTCAGCAAGCATCTGTATAACAATAAATAAAACCATCTATTTCATGATGCCATTGGAAGCATATAAAACTTCATTGAATTTTATACAACTGCCAAACCATGAAGTGATAAACAATTGTACTAATTTGTATGTTGTAGAATGTAGTAAAATGAGATTCTATATCTAGACATCACATAGTTATAGAAAGCATGATTTCATTATACTTGAGAGACTACTCTGTCCATGACTCCTGAATCTCCAGACGCTCCCCGAGCAGGAGCAAGAGCATCAAGTTCATCAAAGAAAATAATGCATGGTCGCGCGGCTCTTGCCTGGGCATACACAAGTCACATTATCCCAAATTAGATTCCATGATCCAGATCACAACTAAATCTGAAAAGTAACTCTCATGTTCACCTTGCAAAAAAAAAAAAAAAAAAGCAATTGCCTTGGTGTTCTACCTTTTGGAAAATATCTCGGACGTTCTTTTCTGATTCTCCTATATACATATTAATCAGCTCAGGTCCTTTCACACTAAGAAAATTTAGTGAACATTCAGTTGCCACTGCTTTTGCCAACAATGTCTAGTGGAAGAAATTTAAAGTTAAAGAGGAAGTAAGCCAGCCAGTGTAAAATGCTTCAGATACTTCAGTGTGAAAAAACTGTTTTTGCTAACATCAATTGCTACTGCATTTGCCAAAAATGAATGGTGGAAGAAAAAAATAAACCACTCAAGTAAGCCGGTGTAAAATGATTCAGTTCTAGGTCTCAAAGGTAACATTAACTTTCTCATCTATCCCCTTCTTACCTTGCCTGTGCCAGGAGGCCCATATAAAAGCACACCAGAACGTTGACGTAACCCAGATGAAAAGAGCTCCTTGTGCACAAGAGGTAACTACATACATCATGCATAGAGGAATATTAGATCCTCATGTTGATAGACCAAACAATAATAAACTAAATAAAGCATTTTCTGAAAACAACTAGAATTGTCCTTGGACTCAAAAATGTATTGTACTTAGTACTTCGAAACTAGAATAAGTACTATAATTTATTTTCTGAAAATAACTAGGACCATCCTCGAGGAGCTCAAAAACATACCGTATTCCATATTTCTAATCTGGAATTAGCATTATAATTTACTGACCTCTAGAAGTGAATGGATGCATGGAGATAAGACGGTCAATATAGTCAAATTTTACATTTATCATTTCAGGTTCTCAAATCTCTTTCTTATTATTTTAATGAAATAGAAGTTCCTGGCCATTATTTACTCTATCTGCATCAATAGTTAAATCACTGATAAATTGATTGAACTGCAGAAGCTTATTATGCTTTGTACAGCATATTAATCGATCAGCTAACTTCAGCCCAGAGGTCAAGGTCGACCAACAACAAAGGGTCCTTAGACACTCCACCAACTTGAGGGCCTTTAAGAGCTCAGGGATTGAAGAGCCTTGTTTATATTATAAGTCCCACCATAACTCAAACATAACTCCAAAACTGACAACAAGCTTAATGCAAGATATGATAATAACAAAAGGACCAAATGCTTGAAATGTTTGTACAATGTTGTGCTCATGCCATTTCCCACTATATTGTGTTGCACAATTATACACCTAATGTCATTGTTTCTCAATGTTGGAAATTGTGTAATCTGACTCTATTGGCCAAGGCCAACATTGTATGATGTGACATATGTAAGCCTATGGGAAATCATTATGCAATGTACTTTATTATTATTTGATGTAATTAGCCATATGAACACGTGGTAGAACCTTATCATGGTTAACTTTCATTAAACACATATGGGCAAGGATTTAGTAACTTGTAATTAACCTTTATGACTTAATGCTATGTTGGCATGGGTTAAGTGATTTGTAATTATTGTGGTTGAGGATTTGGTATTTGGTATAAATATCTCTCAACCACTCAATCCATTGTATTGGTGTGATCTTATTTTGATCACTTGTGTGAGTGTTCAACGACACCCTTTCATTCTTTTGCCTATCACTCTTTCTAATTTGCTTCTTTAATTTCTTGTGCATGAGATTTGAGTTCATATTCTAGTTTTGTTTGTTTCTGCAAAGTATTGTAAAATCTGACATGGTATCAAAGCGGGTATGAAGCTTTAGCACTTGATCATGCATAGAACTATTTTGGAGTTTCTACTTCTAACCAAGAGAGTGAATTATCTTCTAGAGCTTCATGAGTCATTTGCAGCATAAGTGGCAATGGAGAAACATCCTACATCCACAAACATTAAAATCAAGAATTGCATTTTTTTTTTTTTTTTTGAGGTGGGTAAGGGGAGGGAGGGGAGTTTCAAACTTTTTTCCTCTTTCTGCAGGGCTTCCTCTTCATCGATTTGAAAGCACATTATGTTTTATGATTCAGGATGAAGTTCCATTTTAGGCTTTGTCTAAGGCCAAGCCACCTATGTTCCTCTATCATGACATATTGGCATCTTTGGACTATCCAAAGGATCCTTCTGTCACCATGGACACAGGTTCGAGCTTGTATTTTGGCCATGCGAAACTTTTCTTCAAAGAACCATATGGGGGAGGTTGAGTACTCCAAGCAGCTCGAGCTTTCCTTTCACACACAAATGGCTTGGCGTTTTGGCTAGGCCACAATGGAAAGGTGTTGTGTGGTTGTGGGTTGCAAGTTCAAATCCCATAGCATCCATTTTTGGTTGTTTCATGGCATTTTTGTTCCCAGCACTTGCATTTATGGAGAATGGCCTTGCCTCCAAGAAGCAAGCATCCTTCATCCCCGTTAGCGACAAGTGCACTATTGGTCAGTAAAAAGAAGTAAAGGCATTATGAGTTGTGGAGTTGTGGGTTCAATTCCAACCCTCTCCTTTTTTATTGTCCAAACAAAACGATGTTTTTTTAAGCGAGGGCATGTTGTCTTCAAATCGTGGCACTTCTTCCTTAGCAGTATGGAGGGGTCTTCCAAGCATTCGATGGTTGTTTTGGCTCTTTGGAGGGAAGGGTCATAAGATCAATTCCCATTCCCCTTTGTGTGGAATGCCCTTTTCTTTTGACAAGAGGAAGACCTTCCGTCTATCTAGTGGAGACTCTGTGCTTTGTCTTGACAAGGGGTGTGGCCCCTTGGCTAGCAAGCTAAGCCCAAGGGCTCTCACCACCCAAAGGTCACATTTTCAAATCCCCCAAACCCTCATCTTGTTCCTTTACCTATTCCTAGTGGCAATGGTGGCTGACGTGGTAGCCGACATGAGTCCTAGTTAGCATGGAAAAAAAAAATTAAATAAGAAACCAAGCAATCAAATCTGCAAAGGTGGCAATCAGCATTCACGTTTGGCGCACAGTGACAGATATGGAAATACGTTGTGACAAATTCCACCCTATCATTGAGTGATAGGTGGTGCACTCAGATTTCTCCACAGTTTTCTAAGGTTTGGGTTTGACTTTTTAGACATTTTGCTGAATAATAGGACAAAACTCATGGAGGCCATAACTTTTGCATATGGAAGCGTTTTGAGACCTTTTTTCAAACCACATGATTTTTTGAGCTCTTCACATTGGTGGCATTTGTTCAAGGAGTTGTCGATAAGAGGACGTCTCATTGTGTGATGAGACTTATAGCACCCATTTCAAGGGGTAAAATTACAATATATAAATTTGAGATCTTTGGTCCATCTTTAAAGGAGAGAAAACCAAATTTAAGAAACTAAAAACAAATATGGGATTCTTTGGAGGCGCAAAGGAGGATTTTAAATGTTTTCTTGCCATTCCTCTCTCCATATATAAGGGAACCAATTCCTATAACCCTCAAAGCTCTCTTTTCTCTTCTTGTTCACTTTTAGGTTGCATAAAGAATTGTGGTGTGCTTCCTCAAATTCAGGCTCATCCTAAGGACTTCAAACCAATGGAGGCTAAGGCTTAGCAGCCCAAGGGCAAAGTCTTCAAAGAAGTCGAAGCCCTCATGCAGATACTGTAAAAGGCAATGACATTCTACAAAGAATTGTATAGTGAGTCTATGAAGGTTGAAGTCTGGAAGTCAGGGGGCAAACTTCCACATGACGAGGGAGACCCAAATGGTTCCTCCAATTATCAAAGCAATCCAACCTATTAGAATCATTATTTATTTTTTATTTTTTTGGTGGTGGTGGGAGCATATTGTCATCAATAAGGTCTTCCCTCATTAGCCCCTCAATTCCAATTATGGGGGGTGTTGGAAATTATGTAATTTGACTTTATTGGCTAAGGCCAAAATTGAATGATGTAATCATGTGTAAGTTTACAGGCAATCATTATGCAATGCACTTTATTAGTATTTGATGTAACTAGCCCTATGGGCACATGGCCATACCTTATTATGGTTAACCTTCACTAAACCTTTTATGCCTAATGTGTTATGGCCAAGGGTTTAGTAACTTGTAATTAATCTTTATGCCTTAATGTTATTATCAGC
The DNA here is from genome assembly GCA_028583015.1 of Wollemia nobilis. Taxonomy (NCBI): domain Eukaryota; kingdom Viridiplantae; phylum Streptophyta; class Pinopsida; order Araucariales; family Araucariaceae; genus Wollemia; species Wollemia nobilis. The sequence goes on along the minus strand of JAQPPZ010002203.1, from coordinate 838,429 downwards.
ATGGGTTAAGTGATTTTAATTATTATTGTTGAGGATTTGGCATTTGGTATAAGTACCCCTCAACCACCCAATCCATTGTCATGATTGTGATCATTTGTTTGTGTGCTCAAAAACATCCTTCAGTTTTTTTTTTCTATAGCTCTTTCTCTTTTGCTTCTTTAATTTCTCTTGCATAAAATTTGAGTTGATGTTCTGCTTTTGTTCATTCCGACAAAGTATTGCAAAATGTGACACTCCAACAAGTGACCAGAAATCATCCTAAATGTACTCCTTTTCTTCACTTTCTGAAGTTCTATTTTAAATCTTAATAAGTTCTCCCTCTATATAAACAAAATACAACACGTAGAAATGTAATGAATTTTCTTCCTTCTAGAGATGATCTCCCCGTATGGATCTTCTTCTTGAGCAGACATATCAAAGAGGAAGGAATAAATCAGATGTACCTGAACAGTGTCAAGAATTGATTTCTTCACATCCTCAAGTCCACCCACATCTTCCCACTTTACATTTAGTACCTATGAAAAACATGAAAACAGTGTATGGTTATTCCAAGAATATGACCAACAAAATATTCCAGCTTCAACACAAGAATTTCTCAACGTTAAATTATTGGAGACATTAGATTTTACAACTCAATATATGGGCTCTTTATTCACACAATGATTAATTTCAAGATGCATTTGCCTCTTGCAGTATTATTAAATATCACATTAGTCAAAAATAGCATAACTGAATTGTCGTTTTACTTTTGGAGCCCCCAAAGTTGATGCAGTTCTCTTCTTGATTCGGTCAAATGCTTTTTCCAAGTCTTCCTTACATAGGTGATATTCTCCAGCATTTGAACATTCATTTATGTTTCCTGCTTCAGTTGGTTGCATATCAATGCTTTGACCATATTGATTCTGCTCATTTTTCTTGGTCTCAATTTTGGACACCAGGATTGTCCCTGCATCAGCAATTACAACTTGAATGTCCCTAGGCATGAATCCTGAAGTCTGTCCAACAATGTCCTTCATGAGCAGGTCAAGCTTATCCTCCTAGCAATGAAGTTTTAGTCAGCAATATTGTCATAAATCCTACAAAAGGGAAGATATGCAAGTGCAAAAGAACTATAACAGATGATATAACCAGATTTTTATCTCACATTTTCAGTCACTTGCCACTTTGTGAACAGACTCAAAGAGCAATTAGATCCATTGAATCTCAGTAGGAGCACCCATACTTATTTCATGACTGAAGCAACGCCTGATGGAGGGTGCAATATCTTCAGTACTGTCAGCAACTGCCACTAGAAATGTAAGACCTTTTCTTATTCCCCACCTATTATTTGGATTCTGCATTCAGGTAAGCAACAAAGTTAGCAATTTGAAGTACATAGTGTAGACACGGAAAATTGACCCACTAAGGTGAATAATTTTCCTTAGATTTATTGTTTTCTCCTTAAAAGCATAGGGTCATATTTGAGCCAAATTTTACCTTACTAAATCTTCTCCATTTCTTCTCAATCCTATACCGTTAGATCAGGATCGAAAATAGCTTTCCAACGGTATATGATATGACCTATTTTGACTTTTTTTGACCCTTTTAAATGCATTAAAACCACATGGGTGTCCAACAGGTGTGATGTCGCGTCCCACTTTTATGGGGCACGTTTTTGTTGTTTCTAATTTATTTTATTTTATTTATTTCTTTTATTATTTTTGGCCTACTTGGACCACTTGTTACAACCGCCCTAGGGTTTATTGTCGTCAGCTGTGAGTTTATTTGACCTATTTCTTTGCCTATAAAAGGATGATCAAAATCAATTTTAATAACATGAACACTGCTACAAACATGAACTCACGAACGACAAGCTCTTACTTATGATCCAATTGTTCTCTATTGCTTTCTCATTGCTTCTTCTTCATTGTGTGTTTTTCTACTAACCCCTAAAGTGCAACTTCTAGATTTGATCTACATTGCATGATTTGTTTTTGGCTTGGTGGATCCGTTGGTGTGAGCTTGGTGAAAAGACGAAGTGTCTTTTTTGGAGGCTCTCATCTTCTTCTCGTTGTTCCCTAAACATCTTTCAAGCATTGTATTATTTTTCTTATATTTTTATTTTCGTCTTTGCATCATCATTAAAAACATTTAGTAATTAGGATCTATTTGTTATTTGTATGCATTGCATCTGTATATTACTGTAAAACGTCGGTCATCATATTCTCTACATGTTATTTTGCATCCCGGGCTTTGCCTAGGGGCAATTTTTCTGATCTGTCAATTTCGTTACTTCCATTTACATATTTTTAACATAGCAGCATATTCTATTTTTGTTTTTACTATTTCTGTACATTTATTTTATGTTTAAACTCCAAAGGTCAATTTCTGATTTTATTTGCAAAGGTCATCTAATTGGACCTAGGGGGCTTGATTGTTGCGCCTCCAAGGACTCTCTTACAACGGCCTAAGTAGGCCCCCTAACGCTAATCAAATATTTTTCTAGTCCATTATTTGTCTTTACAAGAACAAATTTATTTTGACTTCACTAGGGCAAGGAGAATTAAAGCTTGGATCAACCATCGGTTTGAGTTAAGTGATTTTGTTCTTATTACTGGTTTTTCTGATCTACATTCTTAGGCATCTGAATATTAAAAAACATATAGTTTACATTTAGGTTAATTCCTACATATTTATCTTTAATTAATTATGTTTTAATTAATTAGTTAATTTTGTTTTAATTAATTAGTTAATTCTATTAATTGTGTTTTAATTAATTAGTTAATTATGTTTTAATTAATTAGTTAATTCTATTTTAATTAATCAATTAATTCTATTTTAATTAATTAGTTAATTGTGTTTTAATTAATTAAGCAATTTTGTTTTAATTAGTTAATTCTATTTTAATTAATTTGTTAATTTTGTTTTAAAAATTGCTTGAAACAAAACCCTAGGTTAGCCTAATTCAAAGAAAATAATCATATTAGGTTAACTCTTGTATTTTGCGTTTCTTGTATTCTATATTTGTCTATAATTGCATTCCATTTTATTTTAAACTGTTAATTAATTTTTGCTTTGTTTATATTTCCATTTAATTTTGGTTAATACTATTATTATTTTTCTTAGTTTAAAATTAGTGAGGTCAAACCTAAGTTGTTCATTTAAAGTGAACACATTAAAACTTTTCTTGTATATCCTGAGTCTCCTTCTCTTGTATCCTGAAAAGGACTTGGAGCGAGTCCTAAAACCGTTCCTGGTGAACCCCCCCAATACTTGTTTAGCTAACCAAGTGTAGAGTACAACATACCCCCACGGTTCACCCCTGCAAAAGGACTCCTTCCCAGTGGATCCAGGTCTCCTCTTTGTTTAGGGAATCGTACGTGGTAGGGCAGTTTTCCCCCTCTACACATAGAAGAATATCTTGTTGGGGTCATAAAAAAAAGAATGTAAATTGAGACCCAAAATGCAAACCAGAAAAGTCCAGTTGAACTGAAATTAGAAGTTTAAGATATCTTACAAGGTCATCCTTCATTTCATCTGCATCAATAATATCCTCTTTCTTACTCAGATGGGCCTCAGTAAATTGACGAAGTACAGAAGCAATTTGAGAAACAGATCCAGTCTGATGAGGTGATGTATTGGCACTTGTTGTGGACGTTGCTAAGATATCAAAATGGCGTAATAGAAGAATAACAGGAGCATACCTGTTCAAGTATCACATAATTAGAAGAAATAGGATGGAACATGCATAAGCCTATTCAAGCAAAATCCTTATCATTATATACATCGATGTTAGCACTACAGGAACAAGCATGCAAACACAGTCAAGGAAATTGAGACACAATCAAAGATGGAAGAGATTTGAAACAACAGTGGGCATGCTCAACACAGTATTTGCTATGGTATTATTTTCATGATGCTTATATAGATAAAAATTTAGGTGATCAAAATCCTTAATGGATATTACAAAATGGGGGGGCATTCCTTCTGCCATCCCAGGGGGCTCTACAGGCCATTACACCTTGCAGGATGACCCATTTATTCTAAATGTGATCCAATAGCATGTTGCACCAATGGTTATTGGAATCCATACCATTGCTATTTGGATAATATACGTACTCCCAACTACCAACTGTTTTTCATATTGGTTGGAGATCATTTCATTTGTTTGTTAAGATATTTGGTGTCTAAAAGCACCATTCTTATCTATTGTATTTTTCCTTTCCTTTCTTTTCATGTTCCTTATTATATTTATGCAGATTTCTGGGTGATGTATTCATTCCTTTTGTTCCTTTCAAAATACTGTAAATTACCACATGGCACTTCCCCAAGAAATATTTAAAATAATACACACACACGGGGAAAAAAAAAGATTTATTTCCCAATCATAAACTAGTAATAGTCCTCATCTCATTGATTCCAAGCGACAGGTAGCAAAGTGCGAGTGGTGGTAAGGTACAGAGAGATCATATAGTGCCACATGGTAGGTTTGGAGAATTTGAGGGAGTTCTACGGTTAAGAAATTTCAAAATAAATTCCAAAGCCCATAATTTTGCCATACGGTTTTGATTGGCTTTTTCTCAAATAGGATTGTTTTTTGAGCTCTATATGGTGGTGGTGTCTGTTTTTAACTATTCTACAGGTGTGGAGATGAATTCATGTAAGAGCCTGATGGACCAAAAGCCTTCATGATCCAGTTGAATGAGCAAAAATCTAGTCAAACCAGATGATTGGTTTACTGCAAATGTATAGTTTTTGGAGTGTCCTCAATGAGAAGAAAGCAGCATCCCTTGATTCCAAAATCCTACAAGAAAATAAAGAAACTCTAGGTATTTTCTCTCTACTAATTGAACCAAATTTTCTTTTTCATAGTAAATATGATACTGGTCCCATAACTATGTAGAAGAATCTTAAAATTCTACTTGGAAATATGAGTACTACAGAAGCCACTCATTGGGGGATGGAACTTGCTACTCTCAAATTAGGGGACTTTGATACTATTGAGAAATATATTGCTATATTCAAGGCTTTGAAGGTAAATATTGTAACTTTTGGAGGGTCAAAAAAGAAGGATCCACAGTTGATTAGAATTGTTCTTACGAATCTACTTTCTCCAACCTCACCACAATTGAGGGATTGGGTCATGGTTTGCCAACTACCACTAGGGCATTCCATCCAAACACTTGCTTCCTAATTTTCAAATCTCTAGGTGTTTGTTGTGCTTTATATACCACCATCAGGGCATTGTGGGATAGGAACTAGATAGTATAAGAGGAGTAGAGAACGTACCCAAGATCTAAAGTAGGGCTATTTTTTGCAGAGAACTAGTCCCAAAGAAATCTTCTGGAATCCAATAGCATCAGTATAAGATTCCAATAGGGCTATTTTTTACAAAGAACTAATCCCAAATTTAACATGAGATTTTGAAAGTACAAGAACTAGATGTTATAATAGGAGTAGAGAACGTACCCAAGATCTCAAGTAGGGCTATTTTTGTAGAGAACTGGCCCCAAAGTTATCATGGGGCTATTTTATAGATAATGTATTTTGCTAAGAACTGGCCCCAGAGTTATCATGGGGCTATTTTTTGTAGAGAATGGATCCCAAAGTTAACATGGGACTCATAAGGGAAATCAACCAAAGAAAACCAAACATGGGGAGAAATCCATACTCACTAGCATTGAGTAATACTCCCTTAAGATAGGATAGAGCATATGGTTAGGCCATTATTCACCCATTTGAGTGGTTTGGTCATGGTTCTCTAACTACCACTAGGGCATTTCATCCAAAATCCTACTTCTTGATTTGCAAATTTTTAGGTGTCCATTGTGTTTTATATAGCACCATGAGGGCCATAATGGAATACATGTGGGGTAATGGATCAAGACTCTCACAAAGTTTCTCAAAAGAGTTTTAGGTTTTATGCTAGAAAGTATAAGAACTAGGTAATAAGAGAGGAGTAGAAAATGAACCCTAGAGCTAACATTAGCCTTTGTTTTACAAAGAACTAATCCCAAAGTTAACATGGTACTATGTTTTATAGAGAATTATTTTAAGAGTTAACATGAGGTATCTATTTGCTCTTGGTTCCAGAGGCTCTTTGAATTAAAAGGTATGATACTAAACCAAAGCTAAAGAACCCCTTTTAATTTAATGGCTATTTAATGGTGCATATCAGATATGTTCAAAATGCATATCACACCGGTGTGGGGTGTTGTCTTGGCTTCCTATTTTTATTCTAAGAGAGCCAACTGATCCTAGTTCATCATCAAGATTCCTTTTCATATCTATACTACTGCCAAACAAGACATCGACTTTGGGGGAGGAGACCAAACCTACCTTCCTTGTTTAGAAGAAATTTTGACGATTTAGAGATAAAGGAGACTAGACCCTCAAAAACCTAAAGACCATCGAGACCCACTCCCCTCGGTCCACTAAGCGATCGTATCTATTTAGTAGATGGAAATTGGAGCACATATCATGTGCATATTTGTTGCTATTATATCTCAAGAGGGTGATAGAAACAAAATTTGAAATAATAGAGGTGGTGAATGCCCTCCTCTTAAGATTTAAAAATGGGTACAATACTAAGGCCATATCATCTAGGGCTAGTGTGGGGTCAGATTGATGTCCCATCATATTAGAAAAAAGGTCAAGAAGTTGTCTCATGAAACTTTAAGGATTCATGCCACTGTTATGCATATCAACTAGAGGTACTTCGACCACCAACCAGCTAGAGAAGTGCTTTGTTGGGGTTGGCTAGAAGCATTCCTGCCAAACAAGGAAAAGTGGGGACACAAAATCTTAGGGAAAACATCATCCCATTCATAAAATATGAACAAGGATCCCTCGACCCAATTCTTTAGGCCGAGGACACTGGCCGAGTCCTCTCAAGATTCCACCAACTCCCTTTCATCACCTGCTAAAATAGTGGAGATGGGGCCTCTCTATTTTAAAAGGCTTTCTTAAGGTCCTCGACCTTGAAAGTATTAGAGAAGAGAATAATATATCCAACCTTATAAAAGGGGATCTCCCTTTCCATTCCATAAATTTGGTCCCTCCCATGCCATGTCGTAATGGAACAAGCATTTCACATAGCTAATAATGAAGAGTCACCACTGAAAGCTAATAAGAGTTGAATCATTTCACCACCATTCCACAATGGAATGGGTATTTTACATCACCAAGACAACAACAACGATAACAAGGATCACCTCGAACAAATTCCAAGTCGAGCCCACTCCTCTCTAGGTGAGAAAGCCCATATTATAGAGAGTCCACTTAAGCATATCGGACATAGGTGTCACATATCATATCTTTTAAGTCATCAGAACACTTTTAAAATAGAGAGGATGTGCTTTGCTCCCACTCTTAAAGTAGCATCCATTGTTGAGAAAATCGAAATCAGATTAAAATCAGCATGGAAAAGAATCAGGAAAAATCAAGATTTGAGAAAAAATTGGGTAAAAAATTAGCAAAAAATCGACCATTTTTCATTGAAAATCCAAAGAAAATGCAAATTTTCATTAAAAAAATGCTTTTTCATGCATATCAGAATTTTTAGGACAAAATGGTAAAGTTGGTAAAAAAATTGACCATGTTATGAATCAGAAAAAATCGACTCGAATCGGGATTTTTTTCAGATTTTCTCAACTATGGTAGCACCTTTAAATTAAATTAAATTAAAAGGGCCTCTCTATTATAAGTCAGTGTAGGTGCTCTTAAAGTACTTAAAAAGTGCGTGCCACCTCCCTTATTTAAAAGTGCGTGCTAGAGCTAAGGGTGGTACTTTGTCAAGCATATATTTCTAACAAACATAGATCATTCATATCTATTTGGAACAAGGCATAATTATATATTAATAGGTTGCTCATGAACAACAACACTTTAAGGCTCCCTCTTGAGATTATAGATAGAGAGCCTTGACCTCAAAAAGCATATGGAATATTGGTTGAGGGAACCCTTAAGGTTGAGTGCATGCTCTCTCCCTATCTTGAGAGGGCGGGCCCTCTATCCATAAGCGCTCAGCATTTTGATTAAAGCTCTCTATCTATAATAGATATATTTATTTTAAAAGATGATAGTGATAATTGATTATCATCTAACAATCTTTCTCGATAATCAAACCTTGAATAAATAAAGGAGTTGATCGATCACCGCTTGAAATTGTGTGATCAAATTGTCGTTTTGAAGGAAAAAGGAAGGAAGAAAAACTAGGGAGCTTAGCTTAGCCTTTGTATTTGCCTTTACTTTACCTCTAAAATAGCGTAGCCACCATGAAGGAGGGGGAGGGGAGAGCACCTCTTAAAAGAAAAATATCGATGAGAGAACTAGGCTTTAAAAGTGGGTTTAATAATATAAATTGAGGTGCTTAAAGAAATAAAGAGCAAATACCTTGATTCACTCCTCGATAACCGTAATTGCATAGGGACCTCTCTTTTTACAAGGGATCTAGGTAGGACTTTTCTAGCATTATCACTCACCTTGTTTCTCTCCCTCCACATGGGAACCCGACTAAAATTTTAAGCAAGCCCAAAACCTTTATTAAAGGTGAACCTTTAAAGCTTATTCAGGTAGCATTGATTGTGGGTACAACCTCTTCCTATACTTTGAAGGTCGAGTACATAAATTAACTCTCCCTTGACCTCCTAATCTCTCCAAAATGATTGATGGAATCCTCTCCCTCTTGAGATTCTAGATAGAAGGCTTTAAAAGCTTTTTTATTTTAAGGTGCAAGAATCGAGGTTGAGTCTACTATTATATACGCATTACTTCAACTTAAATGGGAACTGAAAGCTCCATAGAATGAAATTTTTCATAAAAGTCCCTTTTAATTTAAGGGTGTGCTATTACTATTAAAGGACATCGAACTCTTAAGATATAAGGGCTTGATTAAGCACCCTTAAAGGAATAAAGGTATTCTTAAAATCCTCTTGAAAGCTTGCAAAAATTGAGGGAGGTCGAGGGGGAACCGGGTCGAGTCATTTTATATACATGTTAACCACAACACCGGACATGCCACAAAGAAGAACCTTTAAAAGGGGGCTTCGATACAACTTAAAGGGTTAGTTCGCCACTACAATAGAAATTAGACAAAAAGAGATGATGTTATTTTTGAGAGTGCATTATTAAAGCATTATAAAGTTGATTGATAAGATTAAAGAAAAGGTGAATTTGAAAGAATATTTTTGAGAAGTAATTAATTATAGATCGTGATGTTGAACTTGATGCTAGATGAGAGATCTTGAAATAGAGATGGGGAAGTCATTCCTGGTTAATAGAATTCATACGAGTAAATACTGGTGATAGATGTTTTAAATTCCTCATTTTTTATTATGGATAGAGAGCCCCTTCCAGGTCCAAAGTATTTCCTCTCTCCCCTAATCGGTTTGAAGTGTTTCCTCTCTCCTTTGATCGGTTTGAAGTAATCTCTTCTTTTTGCTTCCACCTAGAGTCAGGCCCCTATTCCATTGGTGTGGCCCATACATACATAGTGGGTGCAGAGAGCCTTTATGAAGCTATGCCCACCTTTATATATTAAGAGGTCACATGATGCTTTTTAAATAGTTAATAATCCCCTTTAAAATAGAGAGGGTTAGTTCAACCACAAATTTTATTTCAAAATAGAGAGGGGTCAATTGTGCAATATTCGGGGTTGGTTCAACAATAGAAGTATGACAATGGCCTCACTCATATTTTTGTTTGATCAAGGAACTTCCTAAGATAGAGATCCAAAGAGGTTCAACCACATATCTTATATGTGTTACTGGAGGGGTTCAATTCTTTTATAGAAGTATGATTCTTCCCGATACAGTAAGTGGGTAAGGTAAGTCCAGCAAGTGAAATTCTCGGATCGGGGAGTGCACTTTGGAATTCCCAAAGGGATTAAAAAACCTGATCCAAACCCTCTTGATAGAATGGGCTCCATTTTTCCTAGCTCATAGATAGAGAGACCAATCAATTACCCCTTTCTTCTATCAAGACCAACAAGTGTGAGCTATTATAACGAGTTGCAAAGAGAGGGTAGTGTTTATGCTGTGAAGAGAGGGGGCACCCATAATTTATGTATGGGCTACCACCAACCAAAGCCTCGGTGAATGATCGAAATGATATCGGGAGGTGCACTTAATGAAACGAGGTCAAGCTTCTAACCAATCCCGAGTGAAGACACTTTCTCACTGAGAGGGCACACCCCTCGACCTAGGGAAGGAAAGCGCTCTCTTAGGATAGGTCGAGGGATGCTAAGGTGGGAAAGAAAGCATGTTCCTCCCATTTTAAATAGAGAGAGTTGCACAATACTAAGAGAGAATTCTATGTTGGTGCTAGAACTTGGATACAAGATCCAAGACGTCATATCCATCATGGCTGGTGCTAGAACCTTCTAACGTCTATCGAATCCTAGCTTTTAAAAGCTTCCTTTTAAAATGTTCAACTGGATTTTTTAAGGGCTCGTTCATGGTTTTGTTCATCTAGGAAGTTGGGGAAGGGTTGGCCCCACCTATCCCTAGCTGGTGAGAGAAGTTGGAAAAGGTTACCCCCGCCTATCCCTAGCTGGTGAAAGGAGTTGGGAAAAGGCTAGTAAAGCCACTATTTATTCCCTTGAGGCAAGGAGCCAACTATCTCTATTATGGGGGAGAAAGAAAAGAATAGGTGCACTTTATTTCTTACCTGATACAAGAGAGAGGGCGGTTCGAGAGAGGCTCTCTATCCATAACCAAGCTTTGTGGGAATAAATGCAAGCTCTATTATGCAATCGAGTACCCAATCACATAGGAATCAATGGGATAATGCAACATCATGCTCTTTAGACTTAAAGGTCCTTTTTAGACTTGAATGGAATCTTTAAAAGCTTTTTCATGGTTTTGTTCTACAGTGAGTTTTAGGTGCAAAGGGAGGCCCTTGTTCTCATCCGAGTGCCTAACCCTTTTAAATAGGTCAAATTCACTTGTTCACCTTTTCCAAAGGTTGTTTTCTCTTTCCCCTACCCGGTATTCATCCTAGGAAAGAGTAGAGATTCATCCAGGTGGGTCATCTATTTTAAAATGGGGCCAACAACCTCATAAATGGTCGAGGAAGTCGAGGGATGTTGGATTTTATTCAGTCCTATTTAGGAATGGCCTGTTGTTTGATTTGTTGATACTAGCACTCAATCTTAAGAGGGCTCAATATTATAGAGCTCAACCGACCTATTGAATGAAAGGGAGAGGGCTCAAGATTTTAGAACTCAACCAACCCATTGAATGAAAGAAAGAGGGCTACACTCATCGATAGGAAGAGGGAGAGATAAGAGTCTTATTGCCATATGTAATAAGACTACAACTTCCCCTCCCGGGAGATAGATATGGAGATAGAATCCTCGACCTTATATTAAGGTCTTCGATCAAGTGCTTTTTAATCAAAGAGCCAAAGACCCTTAAAAAGTGTAGACACCAAATCCTAGCCACTTGTCCTTCATCTTGGTCACCCCACTACCCACTGGTCCACCACATTCCTTTCCCGCAATTCAATTGGCCATTCCATGCCTTTTCCCACCATCCAATGGCCCACTTTAGCCCTTTCCCGCCATTTCTCACCTATTATTTATATAATATTTATATATATTTATAATATATATATTTAAATAATAATATTTTAATATTATATTTTATATATATTTAATAAATATATATTTATATAAATAAATAAATCCCAACCATTAGATTTCATCTAATCTCATCCGTTCATCCACCTTAATCCATACCACACCCTAAATTTATTATCCACCCTTGGATGTGCTTTAATCTCAGCCACACGATTAGTGTCGTTGAAACCCTAAGTGTGCCCTAGGTTGGATTATAAGTAAAGGCTATTTTTATGGCTCAACCCTCGGGCTAAGTCTCCTAGGTATTTTCTAATTTCCCTCCAAAAATATCCTATTGTTATTCCCGCATACCCTCAGACTGTTTTGGCCATATCTCACTCATCTAGAGTCAAATTGAGCCAAAATTTTGAGGGTAGGTTCTTTATGAGATCTTCAATATCTCCACCAAATTTTAGATTGATTGGAGTAACAGAGATCTCAAAATGACATTATATTTGGACATGAGCTAGGGCACGGGTGCATCACCAAGCTGCAACAGATCCATCTATCAACAAACAACAAGCAAGTAAGAGTAAGGTAAATCAATGAGTTTATGTTATTTTATTATATTTAAATTTCACATACATTGTATATTTACAATAGCTAGGGTTTCTATTGATGTTGGGGGCCTCACATAGTGGAGCTCTCATTGTTGCTACTAACCCTTGATATTGTTGTTATGTGTGCAGATTTGCAGGTCTACTAGATTTTGAGCAGTTGATTAAGCTAGAGTGGCCCGGATCAATGGATATCTGAATCCCACTCAACCCTATTGGGATCAAAGACATGATTGAAGACATTGCAACATTTGCCATTAGGGTTTTGAAGAACCCTACATATTTGTAACATTGTATCAACAAAGGATTGTGTATCATCTTGATCTGTAACAATAGAGTTTATAAGCTCCCCCCATTAATATAATACATATATTTCATGGTTGTGCATTTCTGGTTTGATATATTCATTTGTTGTTTTCTTTTAAGCAATAGTTGTAGTGTTGTGTTTTTGTATTCACAAATGGCGATCATGGTGGGACCCCCTAAGGGTTTGCATTTATGATTTACCTTATTAACTTGTTTGTTGTTTCTATTATTTTACAGGTGCTTCAGAAGCTGGAGTTATGTAGATCTAGGATTTATAGCGATTGGGAATAAAATTATAGGCTGCTTTGTAAGTCTCTCACCTTAAAATCCTAAATCTCTATTTTTATATATTATGTATTTTTTATTTTATTTTCATATTCTAAAATTTAAAATGAACACATTAAGTAATATGGAAATAAACTCATCATAGATTTCACCTAGGTCACTTGCATTCATTCATCACATATTTTAAGTTTTCTGTTTTGAAAAGAATTGCAAATTCAAATAATTCTTGCATCTTTTGGTTTGCATTTGAAAGTAAAAATCATTAATTAGAATTTGCATCTTAGGAGTTAAGGGTTGCTTATTTTACTTATCTAAGTAGGAACAATACTTAAATGCAAAAAGTATTCCTACCCTTGGGTGACTCCTTTGGCAGAGAGGTGGATGAACCCTCCGGTTGCAATTTTGGTAGGGGGTTTTAAGCGGTGTACTTCACACTCTTTAGAAGAAATTTGCATTTATGTGTTGGATTCTAATTTAAATTTGTGAAATCTGTTACCTTTAACATTGTTTGTCCACAATAGAAAATAAAAAATTTAAAATTAATCACACACAAGCATGATTCATTCTAAACAGTAGTAACTGGATTTCATCACCGGTTGTTGCTTGAGGTTTGGTGATGGTGGCATTCATCTCCATCCACCAAATATCTGCCCTTAGACACCTTAGGAACACCCCCGAGCAAACTTGTTGGATTTCATCACCAACAAGAATCTCGTTGTCCCCATCCAGCCATAGTTTTTCACCTTTATTTTTCATTAAGCAAGATTAGGATACATCAAACACACAAAACTATCATTTTTAAAAGGAATACACAATAATAAAGGAGATAATCAATGAACAAGGTAAGCCACACAAGGTGAAACTTAGGATTGATTGTTTTCTTTGTTTTTAAATTCTTTATCTCTATTTTTAGTTTTGGAGATTTAATTTGATAGTCCTAAAATTGCATTTTTATTTAATTACTTTATGGTTCTAACTCAAAATCAAACAAAGGTATTAAGTCAAAATAATTTAATGGAAAATACAACAAACATACCCGCTACTTTAGTAGCCAACCCTTCCAATTCTATCCAACCTAGTCCATCTAGGCCCATTTGCCCATCTCTCCCACAAGAGGGATCCCTTCCCAAAAATATTGAGCAACCATCCACCCAAATTGACATGGACAAGGTAGAGGCCCTCTATAGGTCTTCTAACTATGTCCTTGAACCCATTAGCCAAGACTATGTTGCACAACCAGAATTGGCTACATCCTATCCATCCAACCCCACCCAAGGATATCCTAATTCTGCCTATGAATATGGTATGCCCTCTTCTCCTAGTCCATCCCAACAAAACCCAAGTGTTTTTAACACTCATCCTCCATCTGGCTATACCCAAATATGTTCCAATCCTTTGTATGAGGAGTATGTTAATGTTGCCTCATAGGTACCAACCACCCAAGTTGCCACATCAAGTGCAACTTGCTCCATGCCCATTTCCTCCAATCCATCCACATCCATACCTTCATCTTCTAATCTATCTACAACCTTGTCAATTTCTTCTATGTCCGAACAAGAACTTCATGACACATTGGGTCTCGTGAACAGATTGCTTCTACAACATCAAAATGCTAGATAACAAGTTCATGTAAATTCTATGCTTCATGTAGTTTCAACCCAACCAACCATGGCCAACCAAAATTCCACTTGGATACCCCAATCTTTGGTGGTGTCCATCCCCAATCCACCTCCAATTCAAAATCCAACCCCTCCAATCACAATTTCTTCTGGCCAACCCAACCAATTCTTCCAAAATCTTCCTCCTCATCAATCTTCTCCTTCTCTCAACCATCAATCTTCCCCCCATAAATTTCAAACCAATCAATTCCATCAAAACCATCTAATCACTCCCCAAAATTTTTCTTCTAGTCCATCTCCAAATCATCAGGTTATCCAAGGCTTCCACATTCCTAGGGAAGATCTTAGGATTCAGGCCATGCAAAAAAAATAGATCAGTTGATGCAAAACACTCCTGGTATGTCAAGCCAAAGACCAACTTTAAGCCAACTGATCCATCAACCAATCCATCCTTCGGTACCATCACCGCCATATCTGGTAGACTTTACATTATCAAAGTTTGACAAATTTAGGGGAACCGAGGACCCTAAGGAGCATGTTAGCTCATTTGTTCATGCATGCTTTCGGATTCAAACTGACAATGCTCTCATGCTCCGAATATTTCCTCAAACATTAGGAGGAGACGCCATAGAGTGGTTTAATCAACTACCAACTCATAGTATTTATACTTTTGAACAATTGATTGACCTATTCTTTGAGCATTTTGTCCTAAACATCAAAAAGAAGGTTTCATTATCAGATGTATACGCCTTAAGACAATGGGATGATGAACCTATCTATGACTTTGGAAACCATTGGAGGGCAGTCATTACCAAATTGCCATTCTCCCTCCCAATGGATGAAATCATCAAATTATTTACCAAGAGTTGCTTAAAACCCATCTCTTGGATGCTTCAACTTCATACCTATCATTCATTTGAAGAAGCCTTAGCACAGGCTAGCGTCATTGAGGAGATAAAAATCCAAGAGGGCATAATTAAGCCTAAAAAGAAAGAATGGTAGAACAAGGGCCAATTTAGAAGCAATCAATCAGGCCAAAATAAGTCATCACAAGCCTCTTTGGCTAGTCCATCTAATCAAGTAAATCAAGTGGTGATGAGCCAACCTGTAATGGCTCAACAATCCATGCAACAACCACAACAAATTACTTATCATGCGGTCTCCTCGGTAACTCAAGCACCCACGATGCAAAACATAGCACCAAGTATGGAAAACCTCTCCCGTCGATAATACACTCGACCCCAATGCTAATACACTCCTTTAATAGAGTCGTATTCTTCCCTCTTTCGAAGGTTGTATGACACAAACAAGTTGGCTTTGCCCGAAATCAAGCCCAATGACCCTACCAAATGTAGCAAAAATTATAAGGAACATCTATTTTGCCCATACCATAGGAAAAATGGTCATGATATCAACACTTGCAATGTTTTTAAGAACATCATTCAAGATCTCATAGACTTGGGGGCCATTAAGGTGGATAACCCCCTAGCTCCACAAAATCAAAACTTGGGAATTTTTCAAACACCTCTTCCCAATCGTGAAGAGGCCCAAACTAATGTAGGAGGTAATAATCATCACACACCTCCTAACCAAGTTAATCATGTCCAACATTACCAAAATTTTGTAGGAGCAGTCCATGTGGTCACAAGAGGTCAAAGGTAAAATCAACAAAATGCCCAACAACCAAATGTGTCACAACCTTCAAATCCACCACCCATTCAAACCTCTCCAAATCCATCCCCACCAATCCATATTTCTAGTCCACCCAATCAGCCCATCCATCGTCCTCTAAGGCCAACGGTATCCCTAAGCAGTCGGTTAACTACAAGTTTGAAAATGGCTTCAGCCAAATTGTCCATATATGAGCTCATCCAACAATCCCCTAGGCATAGAGAAGCCCTAATGGAAATTCTTAAATCTATTGAGTTTGAAGCTCAAGACTCTAATACCTTCAACAATTTTGTAGGGAGTGTTAGAACATGCATGGAGCCATCCATCACCTTCTATGACTTTGAAATAAAGTCAATGACCTCAAAATCCGTAGATCCTCCATTGCATATCATGGCCCTGATAGACAAAAAGCCATTTAAGAGAGTCCTAATTGATACCGGCTCATCCATCAAAATTATCACTACCGCTGCCCTTAGCCACCTCAACCTTCTGCCTTCCCATATTTCCAAGTCCTCATTCACCCTCAAAGCATTTAACGATGCTTTGTGTACCACAGTTGGCATTATTGTTTTACCCATTGAAGTAGGGGTCATAACATTGCATACTATGTTCCACATCTTGGAAGGGGCCATGGCATACAATGTACTCCTTGGTAGACCTTGGATGAGGGAGATGAAATGTGTTCCATCAATTCTACACCAATGCTTGAAATACGTTCATTATGGTCAAGTCCATTGCATCCCCGCAGATGTAGAACCTTTCAAGTATTGTAATTTCATTTCAAACCCCTATGAATCCATGTTTCCTTCCACCCACCTATTCTTATCCCCATCATCTTCAAATCCATCCACTTCATCTTCTAATCCATCCACATCTTCTTCCAAAGCTCCTATTTTTGAGGAGTTACCCATCACCAAACCCCCTCAATCATCCATTTCTTCTTGTACATGTGGTCAAGGTCAACCCACTTTCACCACATCATCCACCTCAACCACTCCTTCTACAACCATTTCTTCTTCATCATCATTGCCTCATCCACCTTCTTCTAATTCCAAGCCATCATCCAATATTTCTCCATCAACCGATGTTTCACAAGTCAAACTTTTGGATTGTGAAATATTCAACTCCCAGCCACCTTCCACGACCCCCTCCTATCCTGAGCCATCCATTTCCACATCATCCACCACCTCATCCCAAGTCGAGGTCCACATCACTAGTCCTAGTATTGGTGAATACGTGGTCCAAGACGTTACCATTACCCCTCTTGCCATCCCCACAACCAAGGATTTTGGTCACCCACATGACCCTCCTTTAACCATAGGTGTTGTCTATGATATGAGCTCCACTCCTAATAGTATTAAATTTGTCTATGGAGGGATTGATTCCTCAATTGAGGCAAATCCACCCGAAGAACCAAAAGAGCCAAGACGTGCCAACATACAAAATATGATGGGATTTCCATCTCGTTACTTCCACATAGTCAATTGGCAAGGTCAAGGTCTAGGTTCCCATGAACAAGGGATACATGACATAATTGATTTCCCATATCGAGGAGCACATGATCATTTAGGCTTGGGATATACCCCACTTTCCTCAACCGCTTCCCTTGAGCAAGCCTTCCAAAGGCTTAGCCTCAATGAAGAAGACAAAGCCCCCCTTCCATTTTCCTCAACTACTTCTCTTGAACAAGCTCTTCAAGAGCTTAGCTTCAATGAAGAAGAAGACCCCCTAAATTTTTCCTACCCACTTCCAGATTTCGATGATGAAGGTTATGAAGAGTATGAACTTATGTCCAATGCTTCTGATGATTCTGAAGAGGAGTCTCAGCCCATTGTTCCCCTTACCCAACAGGATGAGTTTTACCTCAAACTATTTCCCATCCATCATCCCATATTTCGCTTGCTTCTTCCACAAGAACAAGTTGACCCACCTGGTGAACCACCCCCACCTGAGTTCCATTGAGCCATTCAACCAAGCCAAAATTTGTAACATATGTATATAAACAAAAATGCAAAAAAAAAATCAAAACATTCAAAACAAAACAAAAAAAAAATCTAATGTAGTTTAATCGTTTGGTTCCATCTCAATTTTCAAAAATCCCAAAGGTTCCTAATCCCTTTGGTCACATCTCAATTTCAAAAAGCCCCAAAGGTCCTAATCCCTTTGGTCACATCTCAATTTTAAAAAGCCCCAAAGGTACCTAATCCCTTTGGTCACATTTCAATTTTCAAAAATCCCCAAAGGTCCTAATCCCTTTGGTCACATATCAATTTTTAAAAAGCCCCAAAGGTCCTAATCCCTTTGGTCATAAGCTTACCAGGCTAGGGGGAGTAGAAAAAACTGAGCCAATGAACATCATACACTTGAAAGCGTTCCATGCTTACTGTGATTACTATATATGTATATATATACATGGCTAATACACAAAAAAATTTGCATACATTTCATTCATAACATTGCATTTCACTTGCATTTACATTTCATTCAAAACAATGCATTCACCCACATCACATATTGCATTCCACATTTCACAAAATTGCATTTCATACATTGCATTAACATCCACATTCCATATTTCATATAGGGATCATTTATTCAAGATCTTAATTGGTCCAAAAAATATCATGTTGCCTTAATCAGGGGCACCTTCACAATGTCATCCTCACAATTTCACAAAGCCAAATTTCCTTACATACAAGCCATATTCACAAATTCCTAGGTGTTTTTGGTCACTCAACCACCCCTAGTGTTTTAAGAAAACTTCAAAATACATGTCGAGTTCTTCTTAGGACCATTGCACATCTTACACTAAGAAAATCTTGAGTTATGGAATTGATTCCAAAAACATTCTTGAACCAACCACAATTTCACATCTTAAAAACATCTTGTGTCAAAGAGGGATAACACCATCCTTGGTAAGAACCTTGAAGCGAAAAGGGTCATCCTTGCTAGTCCCATCATGCAACATAGTCCATAAGAACAGTGGTTTGCACCACTATCACAGTTGCTTCAAATTCAAAAAGATAGAGTAGTAAGGATAGGGTACAATTCTCATCACACTTAGGTTGAGAATCCGATTCCCCAAAGCTCTAAACCTTTTACATCACACACCACTGATCATTGGGTTGTAAGGATCATACTACCTTTCTAGTCAAATGGTTAGGTAGTCATCCCAAAAATTCAAGAAATCAAAAACAAAATCATGGACTATGGAGTTAGCCTCCATCGGAGCTATAGACGCTTGACTGGCAGTGGAGTACGCTCATGCGTGGTGACATGTCTCTTTTAAAAGAGACCTCTGACCACTCATACGAACAAGCTAGCCTCTTGGTTTCAACCATAACAGGTTTACCCAATTTACTCAAGATGAGTTAATGAACTCACTTGCACACACACTGGTTCTTGATTGTCTCGGGTCATTACCTTGCTCTTGATTTGGTAAATGAATTCACTGCACACACATTTGGTCCTAGGAGGATTAGGAAGTTTTAGTGGGTTTGTTTGATACCACTAGGATGTTTGAGTCTCTACAAAATAGGTAGTCTTCCATATCAACATCCATATCTTCTTCCATGTCAACATCCATGTCATTTCATGCGCCATTCATCCCATATGCCACCAAGTCTGGTGCCCCTAATTAAACAACAATGCTAAACATGGCCAAGCAAAGATCTAAATCATAAATGATCATTAGCACTCTACCTTGCATTAATCATCCATACATTTCACCTTGCATTAATAACATATCATTGCATTAATCATCCATATACACATGCATTCACACAAAAACATCCACATAGGCATAACACAAAAGTAAAAGCCATGTATGTATATATATATATCTATATATGCAAATATCACTAGAAAGAGCAAACATCATCACAACTTGGGGGTGTTCAAGGTTTCACACCTTTCCCCCAATCAAGAAAACAACATCACAACTTGGGGGTGTTCAAGGTTTCACACCTTTCCCCCAATCATCACAACTTGGGGGTGTTCAAGGTTTCACACATTTTCCCCAATCAAGCAAGCAAGATCACAACTTGGGGGTGCTCAAGGTATCACACCTTCTCCACCAATTCAATAAATAATTCAATCATTCAATCACATCACATCATCAACAAGTCAATTGCTAGGTTCAAAAGGTTACATCCTTTTGTCAAAGGTTGCACCCTTTGCCTTGCATTCACACCATCCACATTTGCAAAAATCCCTTTTCTGTTAGGGCAAAAATAGAACCATTTCATTGCATCACAACTTATCAAAATCCCTTTTCTATTAGGGTAAAAAAAGACCATTTTATTACATCATACCTTATCAAAATCACCTTTTTCTATTAGGGCAAAAATAGAATGCATCAATTACATCTCCACATTCACAGAGTTTCCTTCCTGTCGATCAAAAACATGGAGATTCCTCATCATCAAAAACCCCTTCATCTGTTAGGGCAAAGAACAGACACAATTATTACATTTCAAATCATTTCATTTTTCATCATCAAAAACCCCTTCATCTGTTAGGGGTAAAAATAGACTCAGTCACTTGCATCCATATATTCAAAAAGGTAGCTTACCTTCACAAAATCACTCCACATTGCATCCATCAATACATTTCTCATCACCACGTCTCCATGTCACCATCAAATCCATCAACAATTACATTTATATTCAACATTTGCCAAGTTCATGTGCCGAATTTCAAGTGAATCTTGTATATAGTGGTTTGTTCTATAAACTTGGTGATTGCAGCGATTTGCATCCATGCAATTTGGTAAGATGAATGAATTACCATAAGAACACTTGGTCATCATCATCATCACTTATCTCCTTGATCGAGATCACAATCACATTTGGTACTTCACATTTTGAGTGAAACCTTGCCAAGAACAATTTGCACAAAAGCAGTCATTGATGTCCTTTTCCGTGGGGCAAGAAAACATGGATAATTAATATCACAATCACTCATTCATTTGACCATAGTCACAAGATAGGCAAGCCCGGTAGGTTGATTGGTTCCATGGTGGAATTATGCGAAGAGTTTTCCATAGTCACTACCCGGCCCCTACGTTGACTTTGTCATCCTGCATCTTCATAACTTGCATACTCAATGATGCCAATAAGGCATTTTCTTCAATAGCATCGAATCACCCCAAATTTGGGGTAACCACATTTGGTTTTGATCCTCCCACAATGGGATACATCTTACATGATCATGACATCTACACTTGACAAAACACTCCATCCCACCGTTAGGGCAAAAATGGTATCACATTTTACATCATTCATATCATCCACATCACATCACATTTGCACAAAACCCTTCATCCGTTAGGGCAAACACAGACACATCATATCATATTTTACACTAACCCCTTTGCACCGTTGGGGCAAAAATGGTATCACATCATTCATCATTTGCACAAATTTTTTAATTGGCTCATGAAAAACTCCAAAATTCTTTATTCTTTTGTCTTCAACATTATTGCTCAAAAATCCAACGAGAGAGAGAAGCTGCTTCTGTGCCCAAAGCCCAACCAGGTGTCTCGTATTTTTGCACCATATTATGTTTCACGTAACATGGTACAAAAATGGGCATCTGTAGACACCAAATCCTAGCCACTTGTCCTTCATCCTGGTCATTCTACCACCCACTTGTCCACCACATCCCTTTCCCACCATTCAATTGGCCATTCCATGCCTTTCCCGCCATCCAATGGCCCACTTTAGCCCTTTCCCGCCATTTCTACCTATTATTTATATAATATTTATATATATTTATATTATATATATTTAAATAATAATATTTTAATATTATATTTGATATATATTTAATATAAAATATATATTTATAATATAAATAAACCACAACCATTAGATTGCATCTAATCTCATATGTTCATTCTCCATAATCCATGTCACACCCTAAAATTTATTATCCACCCTTGAATGCGCTTTAATCTTAGCCACACGATTAGTTTCGTTGAAACCCTAAGTGTGCCCTAGGTTGGATTATAAGTAAAGGCCATTTTTATGGATCCCCTCGGGCTAAGTCTCCTAGGTCTTTTTTGATTTCCCTCCAAAAATGTTTTGTTATTATTCCTGCATACCCTCAGATTGTTTTGGCCATATCTCACTCATCTAGAGTCGAATTGAGCCAAAATTTTGAGGGTAGATTCTTGATGAGCTCTAGAATGTCTCCATAAAATTTTATATTGATTGGAGTAACAAATATCTCAAAACAACCTTATATTTGGATGTGAGCTAGGGCACAAGTGCATCACCAGGTTGCAATAGATCCATCCATCAACAGACAACAAGAAAGTAAGAGTAAGGTAAATCAATGAGTTTATGTTATTTTATTATCTTAAAATTTCATATATATTGCATATTTACAATATCTAGGGTTTCTATTAATGTTGAGGGTCTCACACAATGGAGCCCTCATTGTTGCTACTAACCCTTGATATTGTTGTTGTGTGTGCAGATTTGCAGGTCTACTAGCTTTTGAGTAGTTGATTAAGCTAGAGTGACCTGGCTCAACGGATATCTGAAGCCCACTCAACCCTATTGGGATCAAAGACATGATTGAAGACATTGCAATATTTGCCATTAGGGTTTCGGAGAACCCTGCATATTTGTAACATTGTATCAACAAAGGATTGTGTATCATCCTGATATGTAAAAATGGAGTTTATAAGCTCCCCCCATTAATATAATACATATATTTCATGGTTGTGCATTTCTGGTTTGATATATTCATTTGTTTTTTTTTAAGCAATATCTATAGTGTTGTGTTTTGTATTCACAAAAAGATAGATCAAGTATGATTCCTTCTTAATATAATGGATAGAGAGCATCTCAAGAGTGCTCATCCTTACCTTATAAAAGTGGAGGTGGGGACTTTTAAGAGAGGAGAGAGCCTCGCTTACCTCAAAAGCCCTAAATCTTGAGTGAGCATTATATCTTAAGAGGGTGCTCACTCCCTCTCCCTCTTGAGATTATGGATAGAGAGCTTACCAGGAGCCTTTTAAAATAGAGAGTGTTATAGTGTCTATAATTTTCCATATGCCCTTTTTAAGGCACAAGGATTTACACACTTTCCCTCTTCACCACTAGCTACATATATAAGAGCTCACCCAAATTTTTTTGAGGTCATTTGAGAGGTTGATTTAGAATAATAATGAAGAACACAAGCTTATACTGAGAGGGGGGTGAACAGTATAAGACCACTTTTTACTTTTCTTTTCAATTCAATATTATGCAGTGTATAGATAGCAGTATCAATAGCAGTAATCAAAGCAATGCACAGAACACCATACACAATAGAGACACATATTTTAACGTGGTTCACCCAATGTGGGCTACCTCCATAGAGAAAATATTTCTTCTAAATATTTCTCAAATAATCTCTTTGGGAATCCTTCCCAATTACAATGTTTATGGACCTCTGTCCAAAGGAGATGTTGATCCCCTAATCTCAAGTTCATGGATCTCTTCCATAGGAGAACTCTTTCCCCTTCTACTCTGGCTAGTGATCTTCTAGAAGACTCTGTCTCTCTACTGCATTGACTGGTGGATCTCTCTCCACTTGAAGACTCCTCACTCAGAAGATCTATCTTCAATTGTCCTAGCTATTGGATCTCTATCCACTGAGACTCTATCCTCTATACTCTATCACCTCCAAAGCTCTATCAATAGGCTCACTCAAAACCTTCTCAAATCTGCTCAATAGGTTCACTCAGAACCTACTCAAATCTGCTCAATAGGTCCACTCAGAACCTGCTCAAATCTGCTCAATAGGTCCACACAAAACCTGCTCAAATCTGCTCAATAGGTCCACACAGAACCTGTCCAAATCTGCTCAACAAGCTCACATAGAACTTGTCCAAATCTGCTCAATAAGTCCTCTCTAGGACTTGCTCAAATCTGCATTGCAAGATTCCACAAAAGCTTACACAAAATCAGTCCACAAGCCTTCTCAAAGACTTGCCTCAAATATTCTTAACAAGTCCACACAAAACTTGTTCAATCACATAGAATCATAAAGAGAATTGTTAGAGACTCAATATGTTCTATACTCAATGCTCAATCAATATCTCAACTCAATATCATAGAAGCATAAAGAGAATTGTTAGAGACTCAATATGTTCTATACTCAAATCCCAATCTCAACTCAAATCAATCTCATAGAAGCATAAAGAGAATTGTTAGAGACTCAATATGTTCTATTCTCAAATCTCAATCTCAACTCAAATCAATCTCATAGAAGCATAAAGAGAATTGTTAGAGACTCAATATGTTCTATACTCAAATCCAATCTCAACTCAAATCAATCTCATAGAAGCATAAAGAGAATTGTTAGAGACTCAATATGTTCTATTCTCAAATCTCAATCTCAACTCAAATCATAATATAGAATAGTTTGTTTCATGGAACTTGAACAACCACTTCACACAATCACTTGACTAGGCTCAATCAACTCTACTCAACCAATCACCTCAAGGATCAATCCTTTCTCACAAACCCTAGTCCAAGCATGTATCAACCAACTCAAAATGTTTCCAACAATGCTCAACAACAAATCTCACATAACAATGATACTCATGTTTTTTCTAACTCAAGTTCAAGTTCTTTGCACAACCAATGGGCTTCAACAACAATGCTTATAAACAAGGTTTAATCACAACTCTCAATTCAGAAAACCTTGAAGCATTAAACCAACAACTCTCAAAAAGGTTAACCACAATCAATCCTTTTCTCTCCAAAGATATTTTTAGAAATCAATCACCCACATAAGTCAATGAAGAATATTGCCCATACCTTTTTGATGCCTTATGAGTTGTCCACTAAATCTGCCACACTCAACACACTTTATTTTTCCAATATCAACAAGGGTTAGAGGTCATGAGTAATAACACAATAATCAAAATAATATCTCAATAACACCTTATTACTCCTACTCAATAAAAATGCACCAAACCCTCTTATGCAAGAAATAATCCCTCAAAAGAATGAATCAAACTTACTTTTGGAACTCCTTGAAAAAACTAGAAATATCTTCTTGCACACACCTTATTTCTCCCTCAAAGCAATCTAAACAAGTAGCTCTCAAAAATAGCTTTCCAATGATATATAATATGATATACTTCCACAAAGAAAATCAGCATAAATATTTATCTTTCCTAGGGCATACCATAACCTTATTTCTCCTTAGGCAACCTTGGCAGAAAATAAAATATTAAACAAAAATTAAATTTACTTGCCTTGCCCTCGATGGGATTCGATCCCCGACTATTTTCTTCCCAATGCCTTAGCCATAACCAAGCCATCATTGGGCCACGCATCGTGACGTGTCTAAAAGGGCACGTCCACCATGCAATATCTTCGAACAACGAACCTCCGAAAAACAACAAGCGCGTAGAGCGCTTCTTCCTTGCAATCCAAAAAATAGACCTCACGTGAATCAAACTCAGAACCTCCTCCTTAGCATCGAGCCAACATACCACTAGGCCACACTGGCCTTTGCGCTTAGGGCTTCCGAATCTTCACAACTTTAACCTTCATGAAAATCGTAAGGCTTTCGAAATAAAAATCTCTTTCGCATGCACTTCGAAAACAATAGCAAGGGATACTTGGTAAATGAATTTGTTTGGCATTTATATAATGCCTTTTGCCTTCCTTAGCATCACGTCGATGCTTCGAATGAATTCGACGTCGACGTGATTTAATTTATAATAAATTTAAATTTAATTTTAAATTTAAATATTATAAATTAAAATCAACCTTAGAACTTTGTCTTAAAGAGCCAACCTTAGGTTTAATAAAACCTTAGAACCTTGTCTTAATGCCCAACCTTGGTATTATTTATAAAATTTAAATTCCTTGTGAATTTAAATGATTTATAAATAATTATTAAACCTCCTTTTTAACTTTTGCAATAACCCATCTTGGGTTTTTATAAACCAATCATTTAACCTGTGCTCCCAATAATATTAAAATATTATGGAGCCTTTTTCCTTTCACTTTTGCACTGATGAAGCTTTTTCCTGGATGACTTGGGTGACTTTATTTCTTTTCAAATTCCTTGAGATGAGTGATAACTCTATCAGGTGACATCAATGACAACTCTGACTTAGAGGACTCAAAATGTCCAACAATCTCCCCCTTTGTCATTGATGGCAACCCTTATCCTTTTACTGAAACCTGACCTTCTTTTCTGCTCCCCTGGGACTTTGCTCCCCTTGGCTCAATGCTCTCTCAAATATCAAATCTCTCCACATAACAAATCTCTCCCCAATACACAAATCTCTCCCCCTTTGACATCAATGGCAAAGGGTCACCTTTGGGGCTCGGGGCTAAGAATGAGCCTCTTAGCTTAGCCCCTCCCCCACCTCCACATGAGGTGGTTAATTCTGGGGTGGGAGTATTTCTACTCCTCAAAAGCACTACTCTTTGTATTTATATTTTTCTCTTCTTTTTTGAGTTTTCTGAATCCTCTCACTATTTCTTTCCAAGTCATCATCCCTGTTCCTGTCATCACTTATGTTCTTGTTCTTGTTCTTGTTTTCATCCATGTTCTTGTTTTCCATGTTCTTATTGTTCTTTCTCTCGTCTTGTCATCCATGTTCCTATGTTCCTGTTCATGCTTGATTCTGGAATATTTTCTCTACACCATCTTGCTATGTGACCATCATTATTGCACTTATAACACTTAATGTTATTATTCCTTGGATGTGCAACTATCTTAGAATTTCTCCTAGTGAAGCCATATCCTCTTCTGTCATGAACCCTGCAATTTATTGCCTTGTGACCAAACTCATTGCATGAGTAGCAATATCCTTGGAAAAGTTGTCCTTTCCCATATACCTGTCTTTCATGTGTCCTGCACTGTGAAGCCATGTGCCCAAACCTGTGACATGAAAAACATCTTCCATTGAAGAAACCTTGCCTAGACCCCATTGGTCTTCTAGTTCCTCTTGACCTGTTCTGATTGTTGTTCCATCTGAATCTTCTTTGTTCATTGTCCCTGTTCCTGCTGGACTCACTGCAATCTGACTCATCCTTAGGAGTTTCACTTTCACTTCCACTCTCATCTGAGAAACCCTCTTCTGAAGTATCCTCTTCTTCTGAAGTGTCTTCGAAACTGGTAGTTAACTTGTCTTCTTGAACCTGTTTGGAACCAAGACCTGTCTTGTTTGTTGCTCTTCTTTGTATCTTGACTATTTTATCCACACTCTTTGCACTGTTTACATACTTGTATAGCTTATTCTTGGAATCCTCTAAATCTTCTTTTAATAGGGCCACTTCTTGTGTTAACTTTTCACATTCCAAGATCTTTGCTTCTAACTTATCTTTGAACTTGCTTGCCTTAGCTTTTGACTTTTCTAGATCCTCTATGAGCAATAATATTTCTTCATCACATTCTTGAAACTGTCTTTCAAGCTTAGAGTGTTGCTTTCTTACCTTCTTTACTATGTCAAGGGCATAGATAAGTTCTCCCTTGAGATCATATCCATTCTCTACTGAATAATCCTCTATTTTTTTACCTTTGTCCATATCATTACTTCCTTTTGGCTTGTCTTCTATAGAATCACTCACTTCTTCTTCTAATGCCATTAGAAGATTTTCATCTGGTCTATCAAGTGCATCTTCAAAATCATCATCACTAAAACTATAACCATCCCTTGTGCAATCATCTTCAAGATGTCCAAATCTACCACATCTAAAACACTTGAGAATAACTGGAGTCTTTTTCTTAACTGGATCTTTTTCTTCAACCATAAATAAGACTTCATCTCTATCATTGTCTGAAAAACTAGTATCACTATCAACTGAGTACTTACTTGCATTATCCGCATAGTAGCTTCTCTTTTGTCTTTGGAAGAACTTCTTCCCTTGTCTATTTTGTCCATCCTTGCTCTTCTTCTGGTACCTGTGTCTTTCTGATTCCCTGTACCTGTGATCCTATTTTTCTTCTTCATTGTTGCTCTTGGGCTCTTTGCACTCTATTGCATAATGTCCATACTTTCCACAATTGAAGCACTTAATAGATCTCATATCTATGGGTCTTCTGGAACCTTTATCTCTTCTACCATAGTTAGCTTCTTCATCACTGGAAGATTCACTGCTTGATTCTGACTTCTTACCCTTTTTCTTTTTGTCCACTTTGAATGCAACTTCTTTTGGAGGAATAGGATCTTTTGTTCTTATCTCAAATGTAGTAAGCATGCCAAGCAAAGAATTCCTTGTCAAATAATCACTATCAATTGATGTTTCTATAGCAGAAACCTTTTCACTGTACCTTTTTGGAAGAGTTCTCAATATCTTATCACAAGCATCTGATTCATCAACCTTCATTCCAAGACCTTTCATCTCATGTATGAGTTCATCAACCTTGATGAGATAGTCATGAATGTTCTCATCATCCCACATTCTTAGGTTCTCAAATTCTCCTTTGAGATTTCTGATCTTAGCCTTCTTGACATTTTTATCTCCTTCATATATGGTATGCAATAGATCCCACATGTCTTTTGTTGTCTTACATTCCATAACCTTCATAGATTCTGATCTATGCAACCCTTTTATAATTGCATTCATAGCTCTTGAATTTGCATGCATTAGAAGCTTACCTTCCTTATCTATAGGAGGATTGGCTCTTGAATCATATCCAAATTCCACTGCATCCCAAACTTCATTGCCAAGTGCCATTAGGTGAAATCTCATCAGCACACACCAATACAAGAAGTCACTCCCATCAAATATTGGTACTGCATTATTGAAGAACCCATCCTTTTGATCCTTTTGATCCATTGTGTTCTTAGACCACTTTTCCTTCAAGCTGTCAAACTCTTCTGAAGGAACCCACTCTGATACCAATTGAAGAACACAAGCTTATACTGAGAGGGGGTGAATAGTATAAGACCACTTTTTACTTTTCTTTTCAATTCAATATTATGTAGTGTATAGATAGCAGTATCAATAGTAGTAATCAAAGCAATGCATATAACACCATACATAATAGAGACATATATTTTAATGTGGTTCACCCAATGTGGGCTACCTCCATAGAGAAAATATTTCTTCTAAATATTTCTCAAATAATCTCTTTGGGAATCCTTCCCAATTACAATGTTTATGGACCTCTGTCCAAAGGAGATGTTGATCCCCTAATCTCAAGTTCATGGATCTCTTCCACAGGAGAACTCTTTCCCCTTCTACTCTGGCTAGTGATCTTCTAGAAGACTTTGTCTCTCTACTGCATTGATTGGTGGATCTCTCTCCACTTGAAGACTCCTCACTCAGAATATTTATCTTCAATTGTCCTGGCTATTGGATCTCTATCCACTGAGACTCTATCCTCTATACTCTATCACCTCCAAAGCTCTATCAATAGGCTCACTCAGAACCTTCTCAAATATGCTCAATAGGTTCACTCAGAACCTACTCAAATCTGCTCAATAGGTCCACTCAGAACCTGCTCAAATCTGCTCAATAGGTCCACACAGAACCTGCTCAAATCTGCTCAATAGGTCCACACAGAACCTATCCAAATCTGCTCAACAAGCTCACATAGAACTTGTCCAAATCTGCTCAATAAGTCCTCTCTAGGACTTGCTCAAATCTGCATTGCAAGCTTCCACAAAAGCTTACACAAAATCAGTCCACAAGCCTTCTCAAAGACTTACCTCAAATTTAACATAAAAACTTTCAATCACATAGAATCATAAAGAGAATTGTTAGAGACTCAATATGTTCTATACTCAATGCTCAATCAATATCTCAACTCAATCTCATAGAAGCATAAAGAGAATTGTTAGAGACTCAATATGTTCTATACTCAAATCCCAATCTCAACTCAAATCAATCTCATAGAAGCATAAAGAGAATTGTTAGAGACTCAATATGTTCTATTCTAAATCTAATCTAACTCAAATATTTCATAGAAGCATAAAGAGAATTGTTAGAGACTCAATATGTTCTATACTCAAATCCCAATCTCAACTCAAATCAATCTCATAGAAGCATAAAGAGAATTGTTAGAGACTCAATATGTTCTATTCTCAAATCTCAATCTCAACTCAAATCAGAATATAGAATAGTTTGTTTCATGGAACTTGAACAACCACTTCACACAATCACTTGACTAGGCTCAATCAACTCTACTCAACCAATCACCTCAAGGATCAATCCTTTCTCACAAACCCTAGTCCAAGCATGTATCAACCAACTCAAAATGTTTCCAATAATGCTCAACAACAAATCTCACATAACAATGATACTCATGTTCTTTTCTAACTCAAGTTCAAGTTCTTTGCACAACCAATGGGCTTCAACAACAATGCTTATAAACAAGGTTTAATCACAACTCTCAATTCAGAAAACCTTGAAGCATTAAACCAACAACTCTCAAAAAGGTTAACCACAATCAATCCTTTTCTCTCCAAAGATATTTTTAGAAATCAATCACCCACATAAGTCAATGAAGAATATTGCCCATACCTTTTTGATGCCTTATGAGTTGTCCACTAAATCTGCCACACTCAACACACTTTATTTTTCCAATATCAACAAGGGTTAGAGGTCATGAGTAATAACACAATAATCAAAATAATATCTCAATAACACCTTATTACTCCTACTCAATAAAAATGCACCAAACCCTCTTATGCAAGAAATAATCCCTCAAAAGAATGAATCAAACTTACTTTTGGAACTCCTTGACAAAACTATAAATATCTTCTTGCACACACCTTATTTCTCCCTCAAAGCAATCTAAACAAGTAGCTCTCGAAAATAGCTTTCCAATGATATATAATATGATATACTTCCACAAAGAAAATCAGCAGAAATATTTATCTTTCCTAGGGCATACCATAACCTTATTTCTCCTTAGGCAACCTTGGCAAAAAATAAAATATTAAACAAAAATTAAATTTACTTGCCTTGCCCTCGATGGGATTCGATCCCTCGACTATTTTCTTCCCAATGCCTTAGCCGCAGCCAAGCCATCGTTGGGCCACGCACCGTGACGTGTCTAAAAGGGCACGTCCACCATGCAATATCTTCGAACAACGAACCTCCAAAAAACAACAAGCGCGTAGAGCGCTTCTTCCTTGCAATCCAAAAAATAGACCTCACGCGAATCGAACTCAGAACCTCCTCCTTAGCACCGAGCCAACATACCACTAGGCCACGCTGGCCTTTGCGCTTAGGGCTTCCGAATCTTCACAGCTTTAACCTTCACGAAAATCGTAAGGCTTTCGAAACAAAAATCTCTTTCGCATGCACTTCAAAAACAATAGCAAGGGATGCTTGGTAAATGAATTTGTTTGGCATTTATATAATGCCTTTTGCCTTCCTTAGCATCACGTCGGTGCTTCGAATGAATTCGACGTCGACGTGATTTAATTTATAATAAATTTAAATTTAATTTTAAATTTAAATATTATAAATTAAAATCAACCTTAGAACTTTGTCTTAAAGAGCCAACCTTAGGTTTAATAAAACCTTAGAACCTTGTCTTAATGCCCAACCTTGGTATTATTTATAAAATTTAAATTCCTTGTGAATTTAAATGATTTATAAATAATTATTAAACCTCCTTTTTAACTTTTGCAATAACCCATCTTGGGTTTTTATAAACCAATCATTTAACCTTGTGCTCCCAATAATATTAAAATATTATGGAGCCTTTTTCCTTTCACTTTTGCACTCGATGAAGCTTTTTCCTGGATGACTTGGGCGACTTTATTTCTTGCCGAATTCCTTGAGATGAGTGATAACTCTATCAGGTGACATCAATGACAACTCTGACTTAGAGGACTCAAAATGTCCAACAAATCATTCACCTTTGATAAGGGAAAGGGCCATCCATATTCACAAGCTACCTTTGTCACAGAGTTTCATTGAACTTGTTGAACCCTCTATGTTCTAAAAAGGGCCTTCTACCTTTTAAAAGCTGAGGGGGAGGGGGAGGGGACTTCTCTCTCGGGACCGCTCCCCAAGCATATCTATCCAAGGGTCAACCTTTAAAATCCATGGTAAACCAATAGATATTCATTTCCACACTTCCTCCCCCTCTATTCTAAATGCAGGACCTCTCTATTTTAAATGGGTTCACACTATGAACAACGCCATAAAGCCATACCATAGTGCGGACTTCCTCTCTTCACCGGGACCAACCCCTCTCTATTTTAAAAGCTCCTCCCTTCTCCATCACTCTTCTCTCTTCACCACAGCACATATCGAATAAGACCTCTTCTCCTTCCACCATCGGTTTTATAAGGGGACAACTTTTACTCCTCTCTCTTCACCGCCTACTCTTCAAGAAGAAGTAGATTTTCGTATTTTTTGAAAGCCCCATTATATAAGAGACCTATGAATCAATAAATAGATCGAGTGGTAAAGGTCCTCTTATATAAGGTCCGGGTGCCCCCATTATATAAGAGACCTATGAATCAATATTTTTGAGGTTGAATGATAAAGGTCAAGTGGTAAAGGTCCTTTTATATAAGGTTCGGGTGCCCCCATTATAAGAGGTCGTTACATCTTAATCAAGGGCCCACTTCAAGTTTTAAAGAGGGCCAAGAACATTAAAGGGAACACCTCTCCCTAAAAAACCTCATAATAGGGTTGAGTCGGAAGAGCCAGTCCTAGCACCCTCTATCTATAATGGCAAGCTCTATATTTTAAAGTGTTAGCCCATGTTAAGACTACAACAATATGAATGAGGAGAACTCAAGACCTTGAAACGTTCTTCTTTGACAAGGGCAAATAACCTGGAATCTGGTGTCAAGTATAGTAATTCAAGTGGATAATAGTTTGGTCAGTTATGGGTTGTCGAATGTTTATTCCAGTTTCGATGCCTCGCTGGAGTTGGAAAGAAGAGAAGTATCTAAAAAGTTTTTCCTTTTTTAGGTCTTGTTTTACCTTTCTTTGTTTAATCATTCCTGTTCCACCCACCCGCAATAGCTATTGTCATCCATTCGCCCTTTCAAAGAGATTGACTTGACATGCATAGGTTATTCCATTCATTAGGGGATATAGGGGAGGTTGCCTCCCTCTGTAATATGATAGATAAAAAAGTCTTTAATCGTGTCTATAGATAGGGTTGTGCTCAACCTTTTGGATAAGAGAGGCGAGAGGGGCAACCCACTTAACCCATGCACACCAATCGAAACAAGAGAAGAGTAGGGATGTTGTTGGGTCCTTTCTACCAGATAGATTTGACTGAAACATATGGATTCATGCATGTGAGCACTCGTATCCAGCCTCCAACTGCTCTATTCTAAAAGGTATCCAGTTTCATGCCTCTTGTGAGTCTCGTTCCCTGTGTTCCTCTTGCTCCTCCCCCGGTTCTAAATACCTCTTTCGATGCCTCTTGTGTGTAAATGCCTCCCTTTTTTGGGTATCCCATGTGTTCCTCCTCCGATGCCAATTGATCCCAGGTAGAAAGAACTTTAAGAGGTATTCCTTGTCAACATCCTCTCAAATTGGTTTCCTCTTGATTCCAATCAAAGAGAAAAGATGATGCCCTTTAATATAATATAATACTTGGCCAGCGCATGTCTCCGCATTCAAAAGTGTAATCTTATTTCTCAATTTCCTAGATAAAAGGTGAATTCCAGGCAGTCATAAAGCTAGACTAAATAGAGAGGTTATCCATGAGTTAGGTCCTAACATCTTATTTTGTATCCCTATCGATGTTGTAGGAAAAAAAGGATGGCATAACCTCTCAGATAAGGCAATCTGATGAATTTGCTCAGTCAAATGCGTCAATGAGGAGAGGGCCAACCCTTTAAAAAAAAATTGGGGTAGCCTTAATTAACGGTTGGACCATCACATCTTGTGTCTAACATCTCTATTACAGTTTCCCTGTGACTGGAAACCCCCTAAAAGAGATCAATATAGGTGTTCTCTGCTATATGAAGAGTGGATCCAAGTCGATTCCGGGTCAAATTGAATGTTGAGAGAGAATAAAAAGTGAATCCGAGCAACCATCGACTCCATATTCAGGGGATTCCCTAGCATTTTGGGAGTCAAATCGAGAGAATGCTACTGAATATGAAAGGTTAGAATGGAGAGGTTGTTAGTGAAATAAGCGATTCTCGCTTATCCGGCAATGCCAATCATGGTGGTGTAAAACATTAGAAATTGCAGTTTAATATGAAGCTTGAATAATGACTGAGTCTTCCCAATATGGTATCAGAGCCCTCTCTCCTTAATAACCGCAGGCTGATTTTATTAAGAGAGGAGCTCCGAAGTGTCGCGAAGGAAGGTGTGTTCTCCTTTATAGAGAGAGTATAATATACACCCCCCTTATCTAATTCTTCTGATATGTGTTTGAGTTTGTTTGGGTCTGATTTTGTTTTTGTTTGGTTTGCTGATATGATTGGTTTTTGCAATGCCAAAATGAAAGATACCATGCAACAAGAGTCTAAACTAATTGCCAAAATAAAGAACTAACAAAGTATTGCAACTTCCACACTTAATTTACTTTCAAAACAAAATTACAAAGTTCTGATATAAATGTTCTCAGACCTGGTATATGTTGCTTCAGACTTGAAATTGATTACAAAATACCACCAAAATGCACCAATGTGATCACCAATGGATGGGCTATGGAATGAGGAGGTTCTCCTTGAATACTGGTCCACAAATCGCCCTTGGATGCCAAAGAATTAAAGTCTGATCAGAAGACAGAATAGTCTGATATGAATGCTTCAGACTTAACCACACATCACCTTCTTGTCTTAGAAACAGTCTCAATGGGGGCATCAAACTTGGAGGATGTCAAAGACATAATTTAGAGGTTAAATGGCCTCCAAATTAGATAATTATGAAGTCTTAAGTATGACTATAAATTGTTGTCTTCAAACTTATTATGAAGCTCATAACCCTTACCAAATTGATGCCAAATGCTTCTAAAGTGCGATGCAAGTTCAATGCAATGCAGTCACAAATCACCAAGTCAATGCCAAAATCATGGGTGTTCTAAGAGGTGCGCCTTAGGAAAAAGTTTGGCCCTTTCTAATAAATAATATATACAACGAACCTTGCCATATAAGTGCTTCAAATTATGTTGAAGATAACAACTATGCTTTGAACCAATACCCACAACCATATGATGCCAAAATCTGAAGTTATGAGTGAAAACATGGATCTGCTGTAGGAAAACCAGTCAAGAATGAAAGTCTGAAGTTACCTCTATAAGCCCTTAGTTATCCAAAATAACTATGGATTCTTGTACGGTTGATGAAGACCAACAAAACCCATGTGTTGGTTTGCTCCAATGATGAACTTTTCCAATCTGCAAAACCCTTGATTCAAAAATCTCTAAAGCACAATGAGTTTCCTGAAGTAGAAACTCCTCTAATTGGCTAGGTGAGTTCTCCAACACATGAAACCAATGTTCTTATGGAGGTATTCTCCCCACAAGCTCCAACAAGGCAGAAATCTGCAATGTCCTCAAAAAATGACCACAACAACAAACATGAATGGATGCCCCAAATGACCACTCTTTCTCCTTATTTATGTTTTCTCTTAACCTCTTCAAGAATATGCTAGAAGCTTCCCAAGGGGGACGCCCATATTGCCCCCCTTACCTAGTAGTCATAATGTTTTTTAAAACAACTTTTGCCCCTTCTTATATTTTAATATTATAATTTCCCTTTATAATTTACTTTTATAAAAAAAAATAATATATTATAATAAAAGGGAAATAAATCATACTTAGGCCAAAAATATCATCCCTTATACAAAATGACAAGCCCATGCTAAAGCTTGATCAAATCAAAAACCTCCATGATGATGAGTCCCTTAGCAATTCCCTGAATGACCTACAAGGACTCAGAATAGGTCATCAGAATCTCCTCCCCAAGTCACTGAAGAGGGGACATTACAGTCTCCCCTTCCCAAAATTGCTTGTCCTCAAGCAATTGGAAACCTGGAGTCTGCAGAATGGCCTCTCCCTCCCAAGTGGCATCCTCCTCAAGTAGATCCCGCCATTTGACTAGATATTCCTTAATTGTTCTCTTCCTGACGTTGCGCTCTCACTGACCAATGACTGCCTCTGGAACAAGGATGAGCTTCCCCTCATCATCCAATGGGGGTAAATCAACTGAAGGTGTAATGTTGTGTCCCAAAGCCTTTTTGAGGCGTGAAACATGGAACATGTTATGAACTCTGCTGCTCTCTGGTAGCTCAAGCTCATATGCTACCTCACCTACCTTTCGTATAACTCAAAATGGCCCATAGAAATGAGGCTTGAGCTTCTCAGCTCCACTCTTCTTCAACGATGACTATCAAAAAGGCTAAAGTCTCAAGTACACCATGTCACCAATCTCAAACACTCACTCAACCCTTTTTTGATCGGCATATCTCTTATGTTGCTCCTGTGCCTGCCTGATGTTCTCCTGTAGAGAACGCATGATATCCTGTACATCCTGCACCAACTCCCTCACTCGGGGTACTCTACTATCACCCAATACCAAATCCATGAATCTAGGAGCTTCGTATCCATAAAGAGCCATAAATGGTGACATACAAATCGACATGTGATATGATGAGTTATAACAATACTCACCCAAATGTATCCAATGCACTCTACTACCCTGTCACATAGTTCCTCAGATAACCCTTTATCCATTTGTGATCAAGTTTGAAACGAAGTGCAATGCGAAGTAAAAAAATCAATTGATGTGCATGTGATTAAATACACAGAGAGGTTCGGTTGGTGAACTGTATGGTTGGTTTCATAACCAACCAAACTGACTTGGAGAGCGCTATGCACTATTTTTCCCTTATTCATTAATGTAATAAGTGCAATCTTATTATATGCTAACATCCCCCCTTATTACATTATTGGTAAATACCAAGAGTATTACAAAACATTTCAAATTTGACCCGTGCAAGTGCCTTGGTGAATATGTCTGCAACTTGCGCATCAATGGAAATGAATTGGAGTTGTATATTGTTCTTTGGAACTTCATCTCAAATGAAATGACAACGGGTGTCAATATGTTTGGTATGATCATGAAAATTTGGATTCTTGACAAGGTTCAAAACTCCTTGATTGTCGCAAAACAAATGCAGTGGAATATTCTATCGAAGACCCATATTTGTAAGGATGTGACATAGCCACATTATCTCGCAGACTGCTCCACTAGCTGCACGATATTCTACCTTTGTAGAAGAAATAGCAACCACTTGTTGTTTGCTGCTTGCTGTGCCAAGATACAGGACCAGATCCAAGATGAAATATGTATCCAGACGTTGATTTCCTATGATCAATAGATCCAGCATAGTCTGAGTTCGTGTATCCTTGTAAATAGAACTTGGTATTCTTCTTGTACTCCAAGCCATAATCTGATGTACCACATAAGTAATGTATAACTCTTTTTTTTGCTTTCCAATGACTTACTTTGGGTTCCTACATGAACCGTGAAAGATAACCCACAACAAAACTGAGATCAGGCCTGGTATTGGTTAAGTATAATCCGATCAATTGACAATAGAGAGTGTCATCTACCTGTGGAGATTGATCATATCTTGACAACTTAAGTCATGTTTCCATGGGAGTGGCCTTGGACTTACAGCCATCCATGCAATATTTCTCAATCAAAGTCTTGGCATATTTCTTCTGTGTAACTCTGATGTGATGCTTTTTTTGAGTTACTTTTAAACCAAGACAATAGTGGAGAAGTCCCAGATCTATCATTTCAAAAGATAATTTGAGATCACTTTTCACTATATCAACCATACTTTTTGAACTACGTATTATGATCAAATCATCTACATATAGCACTAGAATCACTATGTCAGAACCATTTATCTTTATATAGAGAGTCGCATCTGACGGACTTTGTTGGAATCCATGTTGTAATAGGTGACTATCAATTTTGATGTACCAATCTTAGGGAGCTTGTTTTAGTCCATAAAAGGATTTGATTAACCTAAAAACTTTATGTTCTTGCCCTGTCACAACAAATCCTTCAGGTTGAGTCATGTATACTTCTTGTAGATCACCATTCAGAAAGGCACTTTTTACATCCATTTAATGTAACTTC
The DNA here is from genome assembly GCA_028583015.1 of Wollemia nobilis. Lineage (NCBI taxonomy): Eukaryota > Viridiplantae > Streptophyta > Pinopsida > Araucariales > Araucariaceae > Wollemia > Wollemia nobilis. The sequence goes on along the minus strand of JAQPPZ010002203.1, from coordinate 800,326 downwards.
CATCCAAACTAAGTTGCCATAGCACACAATATTCGGATGGTAGTCATTTTTGTAGTAGGAGCGAATGTCTCTTCATAATCTATGCCTTTTTTTTAGCATAGCCCTTTGCAACCAGGTGGGCTTTGTGCTTATCAATTGTACCATCTACTTTATATTTTACTTTGAATACCCACTTACAACCAATGGGTTTCTTTCCTGAAGGCAGATTTACTAGTTTCCAAGTGTGATTTTGAATGAGATATGTATGCTCTACCTCCATAGTAATCTTCCATTGAGGCTTACTGAGAGCTTCTTGAGAATTTGTGGGTTCATTTTCATCCAACGTTGTCAGATAAACCCTTTCATTCTCTATATCCATTTCTCTATCTTCTATTGCATCTACGGATAGTTCATCAAATTGGTGATAAAGTTCATCAACTTCTGAAGATGGTGCTTTTGCCCTCTTCTGTTGAGTGATACTGCACGTACATGGTCGATTTAGAGTCATATCTAGGAATGAGGTCAATTTAAAATCTCTCAAAGTGTTGGTATAACATTTGGGAATATTTTTTGGAGGGGGTGAAACCTCTTGTTTAGGCTCATCATCTTCATGATATACTGTTGAAGAGGTATTATTTTATGTGAAAGCTTCATCAAATACGACATCTCTACTTATATGTGTTTTCTTGGTTATAGGATCAATCAAGCGATATCCTTTTGAATGCTCATCGTAACCAAGAAAGATACATTTCAAGGTTTTCTCATCTAACTTCTTTCGTTTCTATTTTGGAATATGCATGAAGGCTTTACATCCAAATACTCGTAGATGAGAAATGGAGGGTTTCTTTCCACTCCATGCTTCTTGTGGGGTTTTGCCTTGTAGAGCTCTTGTGGGTGCTCTATTTAAGAGATATGAAGCTGAATTTACTGCTTCTGCCCAAAACTGATCTTCAATATGTGCTCCTCCTATCATACATCGGACCATTTTCATAATGGAGTGATTTCTTCTCTCAGCAACACCATTTTGTTGTGGTGTATAAGCTATTGTTAGTTTTTTCTTTATCCCATGTTGTTTCAGATATGCTGAAAATTCCTTCTAAGTATATTCCCCCCCTCAATCTGAGCGGAGGGATTTGATGAGGCAGCCAGACTCTTTTTCAAAAAGTTCCTTGAATTGTCGAAAGTATGAAAATGCCTCAGATTTCAATTGGAGGAAGAAGACCCATATTTTTCTGGAGTGATCATCAACAAACAATTGAAAGTACTTCTTTCCACCATAACTAGTTGGCATTGAACTGCACAGATCGGTGTGCACCAACTCCAAAATTTCCTTAGCTTTGGAAGAACTGGATTCAAAAGCTACCCGGTGTTGCTTCCCTGCTAAGCAATCCAAGCAAACTGGTAGGATGGAGGAGAGAGAATGAAGGCCTCTCACCATTTCATATTTTCTCAATTCGAGCAAATATCTTGAACTAAGATCACCACCGTGATTGCCATTGAAAGCACGAGGATATGAAAACAAAAAGGAATATGCCACAAGAAAGAACATATACAAATTGACACAAGATAAAAGCAATAGAAATATGGTAATCTCTTTATTGATACGCTTTGTAAATTGTGTTACAATACGTCTCCTTCCTTTTTAGGGGAAAGGAGCGTCAAATGTGTTTCTTGTCACAACATCCATGGATCACAATCCTTCTTTCGCGTGCCCACATGTAAGATGGGCGGACCAAAATGTCATCGCCGCTTGTGTATATGATTCTTTGCTCTTTCCTGCTCCTCTGCTGTCGAAAACCTGCATTCAAAGAAACATAAAATATTAGTAATACCTGCATACAAAATGAAACATGTATTTCCCAAAGCCTATTGTCAATGTATGCATGAAAATAATAAAACGACTATCAGATGACCTCTTATTGACCTGAAATTTTGACAGAAGCATAAAAATGTTATCAGAAGACCACTGCAAAAAGAACAGTCTGAAAATTCCTCATAGATTTTTATTCGCTCCAGGGTGGGACGAATAGACCCTTGACAGATTGGTATTCGTTCCAGGGTGGGACGAATAGACCTACAATAACTTATCAAAAAGCACCCTCTTCAATGTCCTATCTCGGAAGCTCCAAATGACCTAAAAACTTGGGGTTAGCTAATTGGGGGTGTTTTGAGAAGACCCAGAAGGTCAGATTCCTCCAATTTTGCCTCTAGCACCCATATTTTGATGATGGCATCTGCAAGTTAGTGAAAGCGGGAAATAGCAATAACCTGGTCAAAAATGATCAGAATGTAATGAAATTTGAACTGTAACCTATTTAACCTATCTAGAATCAAATGCAAAAGAAAAAACAAAGAAATATATCACAGATTTCTAATCATCTTGGGGTGGGGCGATTAGCACTGTGATAGTTTGGGGAGCGCCCGGGGGCAGGACGCCCACCGTTTGAGGCACTGTTTCGGCACCAATCCACTTGGGATGGGTCCAAAACTAGTTATGGGGTATTGTCGACAAATTTGGTGGATAATTATGGTCAAAAATCGAGTTTTGGGTACGGATTTGCGCCTCTAATAGTCACCCAATAACCTCCCTTTCGAATGCGAGATTAAGGATGTAAAAGCACAAATCGCAATTAGGTATGAAATTGGCAGCACTTCATTGCTCAAATGCTCCTTCTCTGTATCTCTTTTGGGTGGGAAAACTCCCCAATTTATAGACCTTAGGGTCTCCTTGTTTGAATTGCCCATGCGAGGGCGCCACTTGAGTTAACTGTCCTATTTTCAGAGAAAAGCTAACTCCTTGATAAAAAAGCTTCTTGCATGAGGTCTCTAAAATAAAGACATGCATGATTGAAGTCTCTCTTCTTGATTTGGAGCCGTTCCTCGCAATTGCATGGCCTGAAGCCTTAGTTAACTGGTAGAGTTGCCGAGGTTTGACTTTTTGCCAATCAAACCTGCTATTCGTCCCACCCTGGAGCGATTGCGTAATCGTCCTAGGGTGGGACGAATACCAGTCTAAATTCGTCCCTGGGTGGGACGAATAGAGAAAAAGGTGCCAAAAAGGTGCAAAATTGACTTTTGACCCTCAAAATCGCTTTTGGGAGTGGTTAGGACCACTGTTTGACCTCTGGGGGCTGCCCTAGGGGCTGTTTGTGTCAATGCGATCAGCACTTTTGTCACATAATCGGATTGGTGCTGTTTTGGTGTCTACACCTGCTAAGCAATCCAAGCAAACTAGTAGGATGGAGGAGAGAGAAGGAAGGCCTCTCACCATTTCATATTTGCTCAATTCGAGCAAATATCCTGAACTAAGATGCCCATATCTTCTATGCCAGAGAGAAGTGGCCACCTTTGTAGTTGCAGCCAAAGCAACATGAGGTGTTGAAAAGAGCATCTAGAATGAACAAGCCATGCTTGTAGGAACCTGTTGCAATATGTTTACCACTGTGGGTTATAAAACATTTTTCTTGACTTTTACAACTCAGAACACAACATCCATTTTCTTGTCCAACATCTGAGGAACAGACAACAAATTATTGGCTAGTCCAAGGACATAGAAAACCTTATCAATCTGACATCTTCCATCTGGAAGAGTGATAGAAACATTACCTTCACCCTTTACTTGATAGACTTGATTGTCAGCAATGGTAATTGGCTTCCCCTATTTCTCCTCAAATGTTTCAAACCAAGATTTGTCTCCAGTCATATGCTTACTAGCACCTGAATCAATATACCATAAAACATCTAAGAAGATGAAGTATGAGTCATGAGCACTTTGTGTGCTCTTTCAGAGTCAGAATTTGAATCGAGACCAGAGTGATCTGAGTCTAAATTGGAATTAGCATAAGCAACATGTCCCTTAGATTACTTATGTTTCTTTGTATATTGTTGTTTCTCTTTCCCTTTCTTCTTATGAGATTGATCATTTTTTTGCTTGTTCTTGAACCAACACCTGTTGGTGTCATGGTTATTCATATCGCAAATCTTGCAATATTTATCCTTCTGCTGATTTTGATTTTGTTTCCCTTTTCCCTTGGAGGAAGAACCCCCTTTTTGAAATTGGCCTGGGTTCTTGCTCCTTTTTTGGGTGGAAAGGGCATTATCCAACAACTCATCTTTCTGAACTTGATTTGCCTCCTCAATCTGGAGAAAATTTACCAATTCCACAAATGATACTTGTCTATCGAAAACATTGAGGGAAGTGACAAACATCTTATAGGAGTCTGGCAATGCTCGCAAGATGACAGAGTTCAAGATATCATCATCCACTAGTTTTTCCATTGCATTCAACTTGGATTTCAGATCTGCCACTCTACACAGGAATAGACCAACTGTCTCTCCAAAATTCATACTGAGGGTGTGCAATTGAGTTTAAAGATGTAGAATGGTGGACTGATTCTTTCCTTCATAAATAGTAATCAAAGAATCCCAAGCTACCTTACCGGTTTTGGCATCACAGATATGAGGTTGAACCTCATCTATCGTAGCAAGTAGGACAAACATGAGACCTCTTTTGTCCTTCTTATCCCAAGCTTCTTGATCTGTTCCTGCTATTTTAGGGTGTTGTGAAATGTCGGTTACTACATCCCACAAATCTTCCACCTGAAGAATGGCTCTCATCTTTGTCTTCCAATGGAACAAAGTTAGAACCTTTCAACAACTGGGAGTCTGAGAGATATTTATGAAAAGTAGCCACTTTGAAGGTGGTTCCTTATATTTCCCTCCCTAGGTCTTAGAATTTTTCAAAAAGAGAGAATATTGTGTTCTCCCCCCCTTATGTTTGCAAATAAACATGGAAGAAAAACTTCTTCGGTCTGCACAAAAAAATGCTTCTGTAAAAAAAACACTTAAGGGCATCAAAAACCCCTTTGAGGGCTTCAAAACCCCTTTGAGAGCATCAAAAAATGCATTGAGGGAGTAAAAAAAACACCTTTTAGGCCATCAAAACCCCTTTGAGGGCGTCAAAAACTCTTTGAGGACGTCAAAATAACCTTTTCGGGCATCAAATAGCCTATCAGACGTCAATTTCCATAGGCGAGCATCAAAAAATTTATTCCAGGTGTCAAAAAGAATTTTTGGGTGTCAAATTATGGAGTCCGCGAGATTTGAACCATGGACCTTGTCCATAGTACTGAGCGCGGGTGATCAACTGCGTTGCCCAAGTGGCTAGGAAGTAAAGCCCACCACTGGGTATTTACTTTAACAGAGAGTCGTGAGTAAAAATGTGGGATTTATCCCACATGCATCCTTTGGATGCACTCACATGGGATAAAATGTGGGAGGGCCAACTTAGATAGTGACTGCCTACGGGCAGTCACACATCCTCCTGTATCCTTTTGCTGCCTGGAATGGCATGTAGCATGTCCACGTCAACTCTCCCCAGCTAACCTCTGCACTCCACATTAGCTTCTCCAGCCAGTATTTGCACTCCACATCAACGTCTCTGCACTCCATGTCAGCCAGTCTTTGTACTCCACGTGTCGAGGAGAGGCCATGTCAGCATGTCCTTGGGGGCCATGTCAGCGTGTCTCTGGTCCACCTCAACGTCGAATTTCTACGTCAGCATGTCTCTGGTCCACCTGTCACCTATAAAATAACAAGAGTCACCTTGGGATTCGAGCTATTGCTTGCCTTGGTTCTCCAAGTCTGCCTACGTTCACCTTGGGATTCAAACCACTGCCTGCCTTGGTTCTCCGAGTTTACCTGTGTTCTATGTTAGTCTCGTGCTCCACGTCGGGTAGGCAAGACAGGTCTAGTCTCGATATCATGCTTCACATCGGGTGGGAAAGACAGGTCTGATTGCAATCAACAGTCTTTCTCATTAATAATGCAAGTATAAATATTACACCACCTCAACGTGCACTCACAAAATAGACTGGCCAATCACGCTGTCCTCCGTTTGTACTCCATCGTGCCCTCTTCGGTTCCATGTCTTTCAACGCCTCAGAAAAAAATACCAGCATTTGGCCTTCACACCACCGCCCGTCTTCTATGCTCGAGGACACAGCACAACACTGCATGCTTACGTCGGGGGCTCCATCTCAGCAGCAATACGAACTGCCTCTCCATTATAACAGCAATCTGATCGTTCTCCTAGATTCACGTGTCTTGGCTCTGATTTTAAGAGAAAAATGAATGTTGCGATCAAAGACAATACTCTGCACACTATAGAATTACTTAGGTTTTTGGAGTGTTGCTTTTTGTTGGAGTGATTAAATCTTGAAACCACATTACCCGAACAAAAAAAACATCACCTTGCCCAAAACCGACAGAGGCTCTGATACCATGATCAAGTTTGAAATGAAGTGCAATGCAAAGTAAAAAAATCAATTGATGTGCATGTGATTAAATACATAGAGAGGTTCTATTGGTGAACCGTATGGTTGGTTTCATAACCAACCAAACTAACTTGGAGAGCGCTATGCGCTATTTTTCCCCTATTCATTAATGTAATAAGTGCAATCTTATTATATGCTAACAATTTGTTGACGATCTCTATCTGACCATCAGTCTGAGGATGATAACTAGTACTGGGCGTCAGCTCTGTCCCACACAATCGGAACAACTCCTACCAAAATAAGCTCATAAATATGTTGTCCCGATCACTAACTATAGTCTTAGGCAGCCCATGCAGCCTGAATATCTCTCTAAAAAATAACTCTGTTGTCTGCACTATTGTGAACCCCGAAGTAATGGCAAAGAAGTGAGCATACTTAGTGAGTCTATCCACTACAACATACAAACAATCCTTTCCCTGAGCCCTGGGAAGTCCCGTGACAAAGTCCATGGATATACTCTCCCACTTCTACGAAGGAATAGGGAGTGGCTGAAGCAACCCTGTTGGGAATGTATGCTCATGTTTGTTCTGTTGGCATACAGAACACTCACGTATATACTGTAGAACATCCTCCTTGAGGCCTCGCCAAGCGAACCTCTCTCTAATCTGTCGATAGGTCTTATAGTAGCCAGGATGTCCAACCATCGGTGTGTCATGAAGAAGTCTGAATATCTACCTCTTAAACTTTGAATCCGATGGAATCCAAAGTCTCTCCTTATAATAGACCACCTCATCTCTAACCACATAACGCTCATCATTGTGTACCCTATCTAAAATCTGGCGAGCGAAATCATCCTTGGCGTATTCTGCTATGAGCTTAGGTCTCCAATCCTCGAAAATCTCTATCAATGAGCACAAATGAGGACGTCTGGATAAGGCATCAGCTACTATGTTCTTCTTCCCTTTGACAAATTCTATGTCAAAGTCATAGGCCTGTATCTTGCTGATCCACTTCATCTGTCTGTCATTCAGGTCCTTCTGATTCAAGAAGTACCTAAGACTGTTGTGATCAGTCTTCACTATAAACCGTCGGCCCACCAAGTACTGTCTGAACTTTGCTAGCGCATGCATGATAGCTAGCATCTCACGGTCATAAACTGAATAGCTGGTCTCACCACCTCTAAGCTTCCTGCTCTCGAAGGCGATTGGATGCTTATTCTGCATCAGTACTGCTCCAATGCCCTCACCCGAAGCATCACATTCTACCTCGAATGGTTTGGAGAAATCTGGTAGAGCTAATACGGGACAACTGCACATAGCCTGCTTGAACCTATCAAATGCCTGTTGTGCTCTGTCCATCCATTGAAATGCTCCCTTCTTAGTCAAATCCATCAAAGGAGATGCCAACTATGAAAACCCTCTAACAAACCGATGGTAAAATCCACATAAGTCAAAGAAACCTCTGAGCTGCATGAGTGTAGTAGGGGGTGGCCAGTCCATAATAGCCTGGATCTTCTCAGGGTCCATCCTAACTCCCTGAGCACTGATGATATGTCCCAAGTATAGTAACTCCGTCATGCCAAACTCACACTTAGTCTCTTTGGCATAAAGAGACTCTGCCTCCAGTATACTCAACACCTCATCAATATGCCTCAGGTGCTCCTCCCATGTACGACTATAAATGAGTATATCATCAAAAAACACCAATACAAATTTCCTCAACTGCCTCTGAAAGACCCTGTTCATGCAAGACTAAAAAGTGGCAGGTGCGTTGGTTAGCCCAAATGGCATAACCAAAAACTCAAAATACCCATAATGGCATCGAAATGCAGTCTTCTCCACATCTGACTCTCTCATCCGTATCTGATGGTAACCCGACCTCAGATCGATCTTAGTGAAGTAAACCGCTCCATGTAGCTCATCCAATAGCTCATCTATGCACGAAATTGGGTACCTATTCTTGATTGTCTTTTTATTCAATGCTCGATAGTCTATACACATGCACATAGTCCCATACTTCTTCTTAACCAGCACTACTAACGAAGCAAAAGGACTCTTGTTGGGTCAAATGTGTCCCATATCAATAAAATCCCGTATAGTTCTCTCAATCTCATCCTTATATCACCTTGGGTGTCGATATGGTGTACTAATAATAGGGTTGGTCCCCTCCTCTAACTCTATGATGTGCTCTGCTCCTCTATCTAGAGGTATCCCTGGTGGTATATCACTGAATACTTTGCTATGTTTGGTTAGCAAAGTCTGGATATCTGGATGGTATACTCGCTTAGACTCCTCTGTAGCTGAAGGTGTGATAACACATTGTGCTACCCACTCTACCTGATCATGTCGCATAAGTCTTTCCATCCGCTTAAATGAAATTGCTTGAGCTCCACTGGTTGTCATCCCTCTCAACACCACCTGTCGCCCATCTGATCTAAATTTCAACTCCATCTTCTGGAAGTTGAAAACAATGTCACCTAGAGTGCGTAACCACTGAATCCCAAGCACAACATCCAAGTTCTTTGTGCTGACCACAAAGAAGTCATCACACACCTCATAGTTACCCAATGTCAACTTCATCTTGGGTACTTTCCTTGTGCAAGAAATGGAGAAACCATCAGCAATCATCACCTGAAACTCCTCAATCTCCTCAGTCTCCAATCCCCTACGCACTACCAATCCCTCATCAATAAAATTATGAGTGGCTCCAGAATCAATGAGAGTTACTACTCGCTGCCCCTTAAGAACCCCTCTAACTCACAAGGATTGGGCTCCCTGAACACTGTGAAGGTGTGCTGGCATGTTAGGACTCTTCTCTGTATGTTCTTGGGTGACTTCATGCTCTTCTGAAGATTGTTCCTCTTCGTTGACCACTCTTTCCTCTTGCTGATCAGAAATTTCAGACCCACTATCATCATCCGAATGGTACTCAATGAGCTGCAACTTCCCCTTAAACTCACACTTGTGGTTGGGGGTCCATGGATTTTGATAGGTAAAACATAATCCCTTATTTCTAAGCTCTTGAAGGGTGTTAGGATCCAATTTCTTGAAGGTACTTCGCTGCTGATCATTATTTGTTTTGAATGGTTTTTGTTCCTTATCCTTCTTGAAGTCCTTCCCTTTGTATTGATTTGAATCCTTTCCTTTATATTGACTCTTGGACTTAGAGGAAGTGACCTCCATGTCCCTAGCCTATCGAATAGCCTCATGAAGGGTAGTTGGGTTGAATGCCTTAACCCAACCTCTCAATGGCTCCATCAATCCATCAACAAATAGCACCACTAATCGCCTCTCCGACATATCCGTAACCATGATGGACAATCTCTGAAACTCAGCTATATATGTGTCCACTGAACTCCACTGTCTCAAGTGAGTCAATTCCTTAAATTCCAACTCCTGCTCCTTCTTATCAAATCGTTGTTGGAGCCTCTCTATAAATTCAGCGTATGTGTCAACTCGGTCATGTCCCAAAGTATGCATCCCATGGTGCCACCAGTCATGTGCAACTCCCTCTAGATGCAATGTGCAAAATTTGATGGCATCCTGCTCTGTCATCTGGTTCAACTACAAATATGTGTCCATATTTTGGACCCAAGCCTTCATTGTCATCTTCCCAGATGCGTCAAAGAATGGTACATGTATCTTGCCTATCCTCTTCTGTATCTCATAACGTGGAGTATGTTGCCCCTGATCTCCGTGTTGTCCATACTGATTAGGCCTTCCCCTATTCCTAGGAGTTTGCCTATTACGAGTGTCCACATAATCTTTGAATGACATCATCTCATGAAGCTCGGGACCAAGCTGATCCCACTCCTCTCTGTACTGCCTATACTGATCAACAATTGTACCCTCTAGCTCTTCCTCAACTGGTTGAGGTACAATAGGCTCTATGCGAGGTAGGAAAGTAGGCATGAAATGTCTAGAGCTACTTGCTCTCTCTGTCCGTGTAGGTGTACTGCCCCTATTTGCCATTGATTCCTCGTTACCTGTTCGCTGCCCTGCATTGTTCTGATCATGTTGAGCATTCACCAATATATTCAACCCATGAACCTGTTGTTGCATTAGACCCACTAACTATTGTAAACTGTGTTGCATATTCTGTTGTGTCTGTCTTATGTCCTCAACCATTTTCCTTTCAAACTCATCTTGATTAGCCCTGTCACCCATCCTATCAAGCCCCTGATTTGACTGTCTAGCTCTTTGTGCAGCTGTAAATGTACTCTCTTCTGGATATGGGTTTGCAAGTTGGAACTGTTCTCTTCTCAAATTTCTATTATAGGCTCTTATATCCCTTTCACTCATGTAATTCCCTCTTCACAGGATGGCAGGAACAAGTGGCTCTGATACCACTATAATATACACCCCCTTATCTGATTCTTCTGATATGTGTTTGAGTTTGTTTGGGTCTGATTTTGTTTTTGTTAGGTTTGCTGATATGATTGGTTTTTGCAATGCCAAAATGAAAGATACCATGCAACAAGAGTCTAAACTAATTGCCAAAATAAAGAACTAACAAAGTATTGCAACTTCCACACTTAATTTGCTTTCAAAACAAAATTACAGAGTTCTGGTATAAATGTTCTCAGACCTGGTATATGTTGCTTCAGACTTGAAATTGATTACAAAATGCCACCAAAATGCACCAATGTGAGCACCAAGGGATGGGCTATGGAATGAGGAGGTTCTCCTTGAATACTGGTCCACAAATCACCCTTGGATGCCAAAGAATTAAGGTCTGATCAGAAGATAGAATAGTCTGATATGAATGCTTCAGACTTAACCACACATCACCTTCTTGTCTTAGAAACAGTCTCAATGGGGGCGCCAAACTTGGAGGATGTCAAAGACACAATTTGGAGGTTGAATGGCCTCCAAATTAGATAATTATGAAGTCTGAAGTATGACTATAAATTGTTGTCTTCAAACTTATTATGAAGCTCATAACCCTCACCAAATTGCCAACAAATTGATGCCAAATGCTTCTGAAGTGCGATGCAAGTTCAATGCAATGCAGTCACAAATCACCAAGTCAATGCCAAAATCGTGGGTGTTCTAAGAGGTGCGCCTTGGGCAGAAGTTCGGCCCTCTCTAATAAATCAAATATACCATGAACCTTGCCATATAAGTGCTTAAAATGATGGTGAAGACAACAACTATGCTTTGAACCAATACCCACAACCATATGATGCCAAAATCTGAAGTTATGAGTGAAAACATGGATCTGTTGTAGGAAAACTAGTCAAGAATGAAAGTCTGAAGTTACCTCTATAAGCCCTTAGTTCTCCAAAATAACTATGGATTCTTGTATGGCTGATGAAGACCAACAAAACCCATGTGTTGGTTTGCTCCAATGATGAACTTTTCCAATCTGCAAAACCCTTGATTCAAAAATCTCTGAAGCACAATGAGTTTCCTGAAGTAGAAACTCCTCTAATTGGCTAGGTGAGTTCTCCAACACACGAAACCAATGTTCTTATGGAGGTATCCTCCCCACAAGCTCCAACAAGGCAGAAATCTGCAATGTCCTCAGAAAATGACCACAACAACAAACATGAATGGATGCCCCAAATGACCACTCTTTCTCCTTATTTATGTTTTCTCTTAACCTCTTCAAGAATATGCTAGAAGCTTCCCAAGGGGGACGCCCATATTGGCCCCCTTACCTAGTAGTCATAATGTTGTTTAAAACAACTTTGGCCCCTTCTTATATTTTAATATTATAATTTCCCTTTATAATTTGCTTTTATAAAAAAAATAATATATTATAATAAAAGGGAAATAAATCATACTTAGGCCAAAAATATCATCCCTTATACAAAATGACAACCCCATGCTGAAGCTCGATCAAAGAAAAACCTCCATGATGATGAGTCCCTTAGCAATTCCCTGAACGACCTACAAGGACTCAGAATAGGTCATCAGAATCTCCTCCCCAAGTCACTGAAGAGGGGACATTACAGAGAGGCAACATTCCCTCTTAAAATATGGAGAGGTGGAAGTCTGTTTCAAATCTTCATTTCGAATACGTGCCTTCATCCTCCACCAGCAAGCACAACCTTTTAAATTAAGCAATCCTTTTTATTCTAAGAGGTGGAGTTTTGTCTAAAAAGCTCATCCGCACAGTTATGAATATAAATAGAGAGGTAGGGATACAACTCTCTATGGCTTTCTGCAGGATCTGCCCGGAGGATTAAGGTTTACTGCATTGTAAGCCGCACGAAAGGCCCAGGCATAGGAATCCCAGCCAAAGCTAGTGTATATGGCACAGGCAACTGCCCGACATACGGTCTGTATATGGTCTGGAATGGAGATGTTCAACATCTCCATCTGAGCGCAGCTTCGAGCCACGCTAAATGCGAGAGAATGGAGGGATTCCTTCCTCACCATAGGAATATACAATGCACTAGAATGCCCTTGTTGACAATATTTTACTGGGACAACGCTCGAACAATGTGATATCTCACACCGGTCTTTAACCCTTCCTCCTCTTGTGTATAAGTAGTTATTTCATATCTAGAGGTTAATCGTACTCTAGCAACCTGGAGTATTTTAAAAGAGGTAAGGCAGAGTTTGGTTTTTTGGGGGTGATAGTGGAAAAGTTGACAGATAAGTTACCTTTACCATCACTCTAACCACTTTGCTTTGCTTTTAAGATAGAGGGAGGAGGAGATTTTCACCTTTTAAAATAGAGAGGGCTTCCCCTTTTGAAAATAGAGAGTGATTCTTTTGAAGTAGGATAAATAGGGTTTGAATCATTGTCTGAATTCTTATTTCCTTCATCATGTCCCAATGAGTAACTAGAACTAATTCAGTTACGTTTTGGTGTTCTAATCAAACACTAATGAATCCTATTTTCTTTCGTCAAAAAAACTATGCATGCAAAATCTTATAAGGAATTGATTCTTCTTCCTGTATTCTGTATAAAATACAACATTTGAAGAAAGAAATTTTGAACCTTTCCTCTTGTATGACTTGGTATTATCACATGCTAATTTCTTCTTGATATCTGGTATATCATTTCTCCGAATCACAAAAGGGGAAAAGGGGTTAATGTGAGCCTTTTATTTTAAAAGGGATTATGCACTGTTCAAATAGGAATCAATTTGATGAAAGAGAAAGGCTATATTAAAGATCTTTGGTTTGGTTGTCCGAGATCATTTCGATGACCTATGTTGAAGCGATACGAATATGAGATATGATCTGACGCGTAAGATTTGCGGATAGCAATATGGCCGTAGAAAGTCTATGGAAAAGCAGTTTTTTTATTAGTTAGTTATCTTGGCTCGGTGAGTCCTTTACTCTGTAATGAACTGCTGGCATCCGTTATCTTTTTTCTGTGGACCAAAAGTAAAGTGAGTGAGAGCTCAGCAGGAAAAGGATTGTAGCATGAGAGAGCAGAAGGGTCAACCTGTTTTAAATAAACACTTATCTTTATTTAAATCAAGAAGTATATGGAGGTATATCTATCCTGCTAGGCGAGAGGATAGCAATGTTAGTTACAACTTCTATTCTGGTGGTATGCCCATGTTTTTCTATTAAGTAGTTAGTGACTCCTCCCCCTATTTTTTTCTCAGTGATGAATCTTTTTCTAATGTATTCCCTCTTAAAGGAATTTGTCCATTTTTTGCTCTCCCCTCCCCTACCCCACCTTATATTTCAAAGGGCAAAGGCAAAGGTCTTGATTTTCTTGTGGAAACACATCATAACTTTTGAATGTAAATGTAAAAGATATGTTGATTGAGGGTAGCTCCCCTTTCAAAATAGAGAGCATTCAGATTTTTTATGGTGCTTTTACAACCTCTAAATTTTAAAGGTATCCTCTTAAAAAGCTCGGTTCTGTGTTGTTTTTTCTTCCAAAAAATATGGCTTTCTGCAATAAACTAGTGCTAGAGAAAATTAAACATGCTAAAATTTTTTTATGTTTATGTAACACTTGCTCAATGGAGATCAGTAAAAAAATTATGGATTTGACAGAACCATATGTTATGGTTTGAATTAGTAGAAATATTATTTCTAATAGGATTCACTCAGTCGACATCCATCCAAATTTTTTATATTCTTTTTCTAGTAAGATGAAAAGAAGTCCCAGCTCCCCCTCCTCCATTTTTAAAGGTATTCGGCTCTCCTCTCCTTGGTTTTTTAAAGGGCAAAGGCCCTTTTAAACATGGGGGTGCACTTTCTATTCGAAAGGTGTTGAGTTTATCAATTCCTTGGGATGGGAAGTTTTGATTCATCAGTCAGTTCTCTTTCCAGATGGGGGTAGGGAAGGGATATAACTCAGCGGTAGAGTGTCACCTTGACGTGGTGATGGTCATCGGTTCGAGTCCGATTATCCCTAAACCTAATGTGGGGAAGTTTTGATTCATCAGTCAGTTCTCTTTCCAGATGAGGGTAGGGAAGGGATATAACTCAGTGGTAGAGTGTCACCTTGACATGGTGATGGTCATTGGTTTGACGACGAGTCCTTCCATTTCGTTTTATCCTGTGCTTTCTCCCATCAGAAAAAGAGGCCAATGGGATTGACACGAGAGGGTAAGAACGGTTGTGACAGCTCTCTATTCTAAGGTGCCAAAACTCTTGAAAATGGAGATGGGTTGAGACATTCTCTTTTAAGTCCCCTTGAAAAAGAGGCTGGTGGGGTTGACATGAGAGGGTAGGAATGGTTATAATAGAGGTGAGGCAATTTAAAGCTTGATTGTGCTCTTTAAAAACCCAGAGGAACCTTTCTCGAATTTTGTCCTTCTTTCATTTCCAAGTCCTTTGTAGTAGTTAACGCCATTTAAAATGGAACCATCCTTCATTCCCATCAATTTTATCAGAGAATAGTCGTATTTTTCTCTGATGCTCTTAGAAAGGCAAGGCATATCTACGTCTTTTTTAAACAGTGGATGGCTTGTTTTCTCCAACCTCTGCCCCGACGAGAGCCTCAATTTTTAATACACACATATATATCGTCACAATCTTAAATCGTGAAAATTTAAGATTGTCACTTCACAATCTTAAATCTTGAGTTGTTAGTCTTAAGCTTCATTACAGCGATCCTTAAATATCTGGTACTTCTGTCATTAATTCACAAAACTTTATATTCATAGGCCATAATAATATTCACTCTCCTTAAATTTTAACAATTTTAACTGTAGCATAGTTTGCAATGTTCTATTACCCCTGCAAAAGACTTGCATCATCTTCATTGATGTTTCCGAAGTTGATTTCTTACTGCTCTATTTCAATTATTTTCTAGCATTAGGTTTCCACAGTTTATCTCCTGAAGCAGCTGACCAGATTAAATATTAAAAACCATCTGAGTTGCATAACCTGTGCATCCCCCTTTCCCCCAAAAAAGCATGCATGAAACACATAACAAAGAACTCCCCAGCACAAGGACGGAACACTTTCCAACAGATTAGCTTCGTGATTAAAAAAAATATTTGTGTAGTGGCAGGCTCTTAAATGAAAGCACATATGAAACAAATGTTAAACACATTTGAGTAGTAAATATCACATAACTTCTTAATTGACTATGATAATGCATTGTTTACATATGCAATGTACATTAAACCACAAACTAAAAATTAGTCTCTTATAAAGAAGTGTCTCCACCTTCAATTTCTGTAGAGAGTCATTTGTAATGCCCTGTATGTCATCCAGAAGTTTAACAGCTCCAGTAGTTTGCAATTTGGCAGATTTGGCATTACGAACTTCTTTATTTCTGTAATGTTTAACCACTTCTACTGCTTTAAGAGCCGTATTAACCATTTTTTGAAGAGGTCCTTCAGAAAACAACTTCTTCATGCTAGATTCCAAGTTTCCAGCCCTAGGCTGTACTGTATGATTGATCGTTTGCACCAGATATCAAGGTTCATCTGGACTACCAAAAGGAAGACAAACAAGAACTTCTATACAATATCTGCAATATAGGTAGGGGAAAAAATGCTGCAAATGAATGGACAATTTAACCAACACTATTGAATTATTCAATATTAGAAATCAAATCAGTCAACTATTGTTCTTTCCCTTCAGATATGCTTACACAAGAAATTGCGCGATGAATTCTCCAAGCTCCCCTGATCAAACTTACGTACAATTGACGAAATGAATTTGTTTTTACACGCACGTAGCCTTCAAATAATATCCTAGATTCTTGATATTCCTACTTTTGCACTAGCAGTTGTGCTTCTATCACAATTATTACTTTCACCTCCAAGCACTTTGCCATGCACAGAACCAGAAGCACCCGATTGAATGAATTTGAAGGGCAACTCAATGCCATCTCCAACTCGACTTTCAAAGGAAGGATACCTGCAGCAGTATCCATCTAAGAAGGCAATCTAGCACATATGCAAAATCCAAAAATGATAAGAATATACATACAAGAAGCTTATATTTACAGCTAACAGCATACTTTTCATTCATATATATTGACAGGGAGTGAGCCATATTTGAGTTTGACTCCTGCTCATCAACTTCGGCAGCTATAAGGTATGGTACGCAGGTCACTGGATGCACCAGACCTTGCCGAAGAAGAATCTCTATTACCTGTCACGGTATAGAAAGCAATACAACGATCCTTCTTATTTGCACGAACTTTAAAAATTAAAAATACAAAAATCACTAATCATCAAACTAGTTTCTAAATAAATATGCAAGCTTCTATGCAAAGCAGCTTAATAGCAAAATTAGATAATAACCGTAAACATAAAATAACTATAGAACCAACAATTCATGTTATTAAGCATACAAACAGTTGATCCTTAACTTGTGCACTCAACAGTAGACTGATAGTTTACCTTCAGAGCAGATTGACGAACTTGCTCATTCACATCCAGGCATTTCTCCAAAATGTTTTGCCAGTGTAACTGAATTATTCCTCCACAGATATTGGTATCACCCCCCAGCAGCCACAGGAACTGCATTGTTTTCCTTTCTATTTTGAGTATCACATCCAATATTCTCTTTTCCCATTTCTTCTTCAGCATCAGTGAGGTACTCATAGAATGTCCTCAATGCTTGAACCTGCTAGTTGTAACATAATTAAAATCAAACCCATAAACTTATATTTGTATACATATATTTAAAAAAAAAAAGGGGTACACTGGATACCAGACCTTGATACGAGTGTCTGAGTTAGAAGATAAGGATGACTCCAAAAATTTCCTGATTTCCTTCTCCATCATAAATTCAGGTTTTGCAATGCAAACAAAACCCAGGGCCTACATATGTTAACGGAACCTTCAAACCTTAAAATATAGTCATGCATTATGCACAGATATCCAAGTACAAATTGATCTCACAACAAAAATCTCAATTCAAAACAAAATATTGTAATATGGCTATAATGAAGAGCAATCTGAAAATCACATTATAATCAACGAGAAGAACAAGAAGAAATAACCTGTAAAGAGCGTGCCTTTACAACGTCATCATCCAAATGATGGTAACGTTTAAGAAGAGAAAGAATTTGCATGAGACTGATATCCTGCTTATCCACACAATCAATCAGCTGTGCTCCATATTGGACAAGCAATTTAAGACAGTAAAGGCAGCGCAGCACATGCTGCATACCAGTGCACAAGATTACACAACTTTAGTCCCTCAAAATTCAAGACCTTGTAAAACTATATTTTATATGCCTGTTCCCCGGATCCCTTAGGACTACTATTTCATACAGAACATGTATTTAGTCTAGAGTCATTACAAAAGCAAGTTTAGCATAAACTGCAAGTACAGACGAATGTGTTTCAGATTCATTGGAGAAGACAAGATAGCAACCAAATCATTTTGATTTGAAAGCCCACCCAGACACTTTGGAAGACTTGAGAAGTATGGTTGTCTGTACTCGACACCCAAAAGAAAACATAAACAAGCACACAAATAAAATGACAATTATGCCTCATTCTTGTGCATGTGAAATATCTGCATAATGATTCATATTTTCTTAAACATTACAATGGCTATGCTCACATTGGTTGGCCATTTAAGATAAAAGTTTTCAATATTAGGTATTGCAGAAGGACTAAAATATTTTTTTGGAAAATTCCACTTCCATAAGCAGCTTTGCCAAAAACACGCGCAGAGATGGTTCACATATTTGAAAGGTCATTCCTTGACTTTTTTAACATCAAAGATTTGGTCCTGATAACACAGGTACCTCCAAGGTCCAAAACCCACTTCAGGTACTTCTGTCTGTATACAATATTATGCCCCTAGATTCTTAACCATGTATGGTGCAAGAAAATAGAACATCATGCATTCTACCCTTGCTTGATAAACCAGACTTTCGTTCCTCTAAAATTATGTGGCAAGACTATGTCAGTTACCTGTCTGCAGTGACAACTGCTCAGAGACAGAATACAAACAGCAACCAAATCTTCTACTTAAATTTACTTTCTTATCAATGCAATTTGGCTTGTCGTTTCATCAGATCCCTTGCATTATCTACATGTTCTTTTCAAATCATTATAATCCTTTGGCATTCTTCAAGATGTTCCATTACTTTGCCAACATTAATATAAGAAGTTTGGTAATCATTTGACTAGGATGCGTTCTACCCACATCTCGTAGTATAACTGTTGGTTACGAATCTGCCATGAGGAAAGGATTTTGGGTTAATGCGCCCAGATTCGCCCACCAGCATGAAAGGCCGGAAGGAAGAGATGCCTTCCGTGCCAATCTCCGGAGAAGGCCGGCTCCTTTTGGGGGGGTTTATGTTCAAGCTAAGAGTGCAGGAAAGAGATAAATGAACAGAAAGGAATATACAAATATACTTGGAGTTGGTGGGGGGGAACTAACAGTACGGCAACCAGCAATCACCAATACTTACTGCATTATAAATACAAAGCATGACTGAGAACTGCAAAATCTATGTGTACTTTCGATACCTAAGCAATAGTACGCACAGCTACAATGGTCCCCTAGCAAACATTCTCCCTACAAGGAGAACTAACAAAGACGGCAATGCATCAATCACCACTCACGGACACTAACATAAGTAGAAAGTAACCTAGAGATATCGTGAGCCTGTATATGTGTCATGCAGAGATTTTAACCGCACAACCTACAATGGCCCCCTAGCAAACATTCTCCCTACAAGGAGAACTAACAAGACGGCAGCGCATCAATCACCACTACGGACAACAACGTAACACACAACTGATGGAACTGCTACCACATCTAGTCTATGAAGTTCAGAAGTGCTTGACCATCAAATGCTAAAATTAACAAGCCATGGCACAAACAATGCTAAAGGCGCCTGATCATCAAATGCTGAAACGAATCAACGAGCCATGACACAGGGAAGCGTAAAGCATAAAGCGTAAAGAAATAAAAGCAGCAGAAATGTAACCAGGCATACAAATTATATTTATAAGGTAAGCACGGTTACATTGGTTCCCTAACAGACATTCCCCTTCCACCCTTTACAATGAATTCATGGTGGGTTTTTATAGCCCGAGTCCCTCCCGTTACATTAATGGGCACAAGGTCCCAGTCAAACAATAGCTGACAAAAGCGGCGAAAGAGCTGCAAATGCTGACCTTTTGTCGGACCGGACTGTACCCGCAGCATGGTCTTCCTGGAAGCTGGACAGCTACGTGGCGGTGTGTTGGGCAGAACTTCTTCTCGGCAGGTATGCGGGTAGCTGGAGCAGGTAGAACCTCCAATCGGCTTTAAATGAGGTCACTGGCACAGGTAATGCAGCCCATGCTCGTCCTTTTGCTCGGCACGTCTTGGCTCAAATCCCGAAGCTGGACACTTGTCAGATGATGGATGATGCTGTTTGACACGTGTCTGCCTTGAAAGGCAGTTTGTCCAACTTCGCTTGGGATCAGAGCGTCTCGGGTTGCGCGGGCAGAAAACAACGCAGTCGGGAAGGCCTTCATGCCTTAGGTGTATTTCCGAGTTTGTTTCCCATCGCGCACTCGTCAAGGGCGCACTCCGACTTCGCTGCGAAGTCGGACTGCGCACAGTGAAAATCGGTATCCGCCGCCGTACGGACTTTGCCCCAAAGACTTAACACTCTTTTGTCACCGCCACCGCGCTACAAGGTGCGCCGTAAGAGGGGCGAAGTCGGACTTCGCACCAAAATCGGGCGAGTGCGCACTTCGCACCAAAACTGGGCGAAGTGCGAACTTCGCACCAACACTTAGCCATTTTTCGGTAACTTGCTGGAAAGTTTAAAATTCAACTGAGGGGCTCCAAGAAAGGGGGGAAGAAAGAGAATGTGGGAAAGAAAGAGGAAGGGAGAGAAGAAGAAAGGAAAATAGAGGAAGAGGGAAAAAGAAGAGCAGCACTGTTACAAAATTGAAAACATTGCACCCCGTGCAAAATGTGACAACATTTCTGGCGGCTCGCGGGGTGTCGAGCTCGCCTCGGCGCAAAGAATCCATGCCTTCATCCATTGGGTGCAGAGGAACTTGCCTCCCCTGCCTTTTGCCGCTCTAGCCGTTCTCCTCGCGGCAACTGTTCTTCGTATTCACTTTTGTCAGTTGCCCCCTCAGAATCACCTTCCGAAGGCTCTCCAGCTTTTGCTTCTGCTTCACAGATGCGGTCGTATGCGGCCTGGGCTTGGCCCCAGGCTTCTGCTTCGAATGGCCGGCGGTCAGCAACTTCTTCTAATGCTGCGTGGAAAGCAGAGACCGCGTGCAGGTCGATGGTGTAGTATCTTTTTCCTAGCTCCTGGAAGTAGGAGCTGATCTTGCAACATTTGGACACCATCTCGAGTGACTCGACTCTCCTGAATTGGCTCACCCAGCCTATCAATCTCAGCTCGTGTCTCGCTTCAAAGGACTCGCCAATTCTTTTTCACCCGATCTAGGGTGAGAAACTCGCCATTCTCAACAAAACCCGGGCACCCTAGTTCAGAAAGAGCGCGAAAAGGAGCCATACAAATGTCTCTTTCATGTTCGAATGCGTCTAACATTCGTCTGGCAACTCTCACCTCTTCTAATTTTTTGAAATATTTATGCAAGGTTACCCTTGCATCTGCCCATTCTGCAGCGAATGAGGACATGGGGGAGAATTGGAGGCCATCGCGCTCGCGCTCCCCGAAGATTTATTGCCGTGTCCAGCCCATTGCTTCGCCTGGCGTTCGGCCTCCTCTACCACAGGCTTTCCCTGGGCATAAACTTCTTGAATTCTGGATGCGAAATCCAGAACTGACATCGCCTTATAGGTGTGGGGCTTGCATCCCCGCAGCAAACCAGCCCGCATCTCCTTAACTTTCTTCTTCGAAAAGACCGTCGCTTGAGATGCTCTCTCTGCAGATTGCGATCGCGCCCGTTTCAAAGACTCTTGAGCCGAGAAATCTGCTCCAAGGCTGCCCGCTTTCGGTTGCGGCCTGTTGCCGGGAAGCGGCCAGCTGGGCTTTGAGTTCATCTATTTCTTGCCGCGCCGTCTCCAGCCTGCTCGGTGGACCCGGACAGTCCTCTTCAAGCTGTCTTGTCTTATCCCGCAACCCGAAAAGCTCTTCCCGCTCCTCCGCACTTTTGACAAGGAGATTGTCGCCTTTACGAATGATTCCCCGAATCTCGTATCGCTTGTCAATATCATCAAAGCTCTTCTCCTTTGTCTGGAGCTCGTAGTCCGCCCTGGTCATTTCCCGGAGAGGCTTCTTCACTTTCGGGATTATCTTCTCTGTTGTAAGCACTCTCCTCTCGAAATTATACTTGGTGCGCTTTACCGGGGCGGCTATCTCTTCAGGTCTCCTCCGCTTCAGGTTCTGGAGGAAAGAGATAGAGTACTCTACAGCTCTCGTTGCCAGGGGCAAGTCGTCTGTATTCTGGAGGTCGTCCATGAAATCTGGTTCCCCCAGCCTAGGGTTCTGCTGAGACGTCTCTCCTGCGGGAATGGGATCAGGAGGAACCGGATGAACTTTGGAAGGATCGGCCGCCTCTGGGGGCGACCGGGAAGTGGAGATGGGAGCGGCTGACGTTGAAAGGGTTTGAAGCGGCTGAGGCGGTGGATGTAACGGTGAATGCATGGCTTCAACACTAACTTCAGGCGAAGGGTTTGGAGTTTGACTCAGAGATAGGGAAACGTTGGGGTTCTGAGCAAACTGGTCAAAAGAATGGGGGCCGCTAGAAGGGCGTGGAGACGGGGAGGAAGATGCGGCCATGACTTGCTCGGATTGAGCGGGAGATGGAGTAGGAGTAGGACTAGATGAGACCAAAGAGACTGGGGCAGCAAACGTACCTGCGGGCTCCGCCTGAGCCGATGCTGGGTGGATGTCTGCGCTTCTGATTTCGGCGGCTGGCTTGGGACTGCCCAAAGAAACTGTCCCTGGAGCGGCTGAACGCGGCTGCGGCTCTGCGACTGGTCGCTGCACCGTCAGGCTAGGTCGCCTGATTTTCTCAACTCTCTTCCTTTTCTTCTCTTCTGGAACAATGGTCGGATCCGGGGAAGGAGATGAAGCAGGTGCAGCAGGCGCTGATGCTCCCACGGTAAACTTGTACCGGGGTTTGACTTGCAGAAGGTCTGCCGCAACCGGTCTGCTCTCTGGCGGCGCTGGCGTCTTTTGTGCCTGAGGGATCACCTCGGCGTTGCCTTGACTAATTTCTTCGCCTTCTCGTGCGCCGCCTTGGAAGCCACGGGCTGCATTGGATCGACCCGGATGTCCGCCGGGCCCACGCCGGCGCTGCCGAAGTGTACAACTGCTGGGAGGAAGACCCTCCTTTATAATCCTCAAAGGGACCTTTGGGAACGTAACCTTGATATGCGAACGGCCGCCACCGTCATGATGCCGGTCATAGAGAACCGAAAAGTCGTCATCTACGGCCAGATTTCTCCTCGTGGATTTGTCGTGTTGCGTGCGGCATCTCATCTTCCAAAGATTCAATAATCTTTTCTTTTGGCCAGTTAAGGCCTGCTATCTTGGATAGGAATTTTTTGAACCCTGGAGATGAGAAGTGGTGGTCCGGGTTTCGCTTGGGGTCATATGTCACCTCCTCGCAGAGAAAATCCCGCCAGGGAGGAGAAGCTTCCATCAATTCAATTTCCCACCAAGGTCCACATGGACCACATCGCATCTATCTTCGCTTATATCTCGCCCGGGGCGTAGATGTGTGAACTTTCCCCTTATCCCGTACGGGTCGTACTTCCAGCGCTGCGGCAACAGAACCAAGCCAATCCGGGAAAACTCTTGCTCGAGGTAGACATGCTGTCCTACCTCAGAAATCTCAACGTTTGCCCAGGAAAGAGGATATTGAAAAATCTGTCCTCTTTTCTTTCCTAGGCCGAACTCCTCCTCAACATAGTCCATCTGTCGGCAACCTCCATCCCAAACAGATGCTCCGAGCACCCGTAGGGCAGCAAATGGGGTTTGCCCTTGAATCTGTAGATTCCGACCACAATTCCCTCGCGTCGCCTAAAACGTCCCCGAGCTTCCGATTCAAGAAAGAGTTCGTCATTTCTCTCGGGGCGGGGGATTTCGCTCGCTGAAGACTGACATGACCAATCCCAGAAAGTTGAAGTTAAACTTGTAGTAGGACCCTTTCCGGTATAGGTCATCCGTCCAGTTATAGACGGGCTGTGGCTCTCCCTTCTCGTTGACCTTCTTCAGGTTCGGGATCGGCATCCGGGAGTGCAAATGGTACAAACAAAGCCAAGCTAGAACAGAACTGAAACGAAATTCGGTGGACTGCTTCTTCTGGATCTTGACCAGGCTGGAGTGAATGGCGTATGCCAGCCAGTCCGCCCAGTCGAAAAAGATGGGACGCTTTCCACTTCTCTGCGCCGCTGGTTCGTAGGATTCTCCACACAGGAGACATTCTGCCAGCGCTAGTTGGTACGGCTGTACTCAACTCATCGGAGTCGCAGCCGAGAATCCATGCCAAAATGGTGTACAAATATTTGCTCTGAAACCTCGCCAAGGGCATGGGGCCGGTTGGCCACTGTCCAGCTGCAAGCGGGGCGTTCAACTCTGAATTGAGGAAATCCCTCATCCGTTTTGTTTGCGTGAAACGTCCTGCTTGCTCGCCCAGATTTATCTTTCTGACAATTGTGCTGGAGTCATACTCCAACCCTGGGGCGAAAGCTGGTCGGGATAGCTTCCTGCGCAGCGCGAACAAGGGTTTACCGCTGGAGCTGCAAATCTGCCGGGTAACTGGTCTGTAGTGTCTGACAATCAGGTCTACCAGCTCCGGGCATTGATGGACAGGAGGGCACAAGAATCTGAAAAGGTTGGACTTGTACGCCGCTCCGAAATGGTGAGAGGGCGAAACCTTGTCGCCCAGCTCTCCACATTTGTCCGCAGCCTTAGTCAGGCTCATAGAAAACGAGCCGTCCACGTATCCCGCCAAGTAATTTACCGGAGGTGGTGGGGCTTGCCCACGCTGTACTTTTTTAGGCCGGGACTTTGACTTTGGCTCCGGCGGTGTTTCACTTCTGAAAACACCCGGCCGTGGTAAATCCTTGTGCTCGCTACTTTCGCTGGATTGCGCTGACATTGGCATCTTTCCTCTGTCCATCTCTCCGAATCAGCAATAATTACAAGTTCAGGGCGTCTGCAGAAGATTTCGCTGTCACAGGAATAATCTGCACAGTTCAAGGAATAATCTGCGCAGTCTGGCATGTTTGAATGCATCTGACCCCCTTTTCTAGATAACGACAGCGTCATTAATGCCGCGCAGGAGGGGGTAGGTCGGCTGGAGTTAAGTTTCTTGGGTGGCTGCGCAGGAGAATGCTTGGAAAAAGGTACCCCGACAGCCGTGCCATGCTCTTTTTATTGCACTTTTCCTTGAGGACTGTGCAATCATTAACTTTTCCTTGAACGCTGCGCCATGGCTGACGTCACTGCCGCAATCCGGGCACACTGCTCAAGAAAGAACCCTTGGTGCGGAAACCCACTTTGAAACGGTCACAATGCGCCTTGGGCCCAGCTTGGAACCTTTTTGAATATTTTATTCATTTTTTAAACCATTGTCCAAACTGGCCCAGAAAACGAGGCGCAGTCGGACTTCGCCCGAAGTTGGGCGCGATCCGACTTCGCCGGCGAAGTCGGACTTCGCCAGAAAATCTGGCGCAGTCCGAACTTCGCGCGAAGTTCGCATTGAAACTGTTCCTGCTTTTTCTTTTCTTTTTCCACGCGCCCAAGGGTTGAGCGCAGTCCGGCCCTTTGCAACCTTCGGAGGAGAGGCAAACCTTAGAACTTTACTGCCTCCTTTGGACCGGACTGTTCGAGCTGCGCTTTGGAAATGTAGCGCGTTCGGACTTCGCCCGAAGTTCGGGCGAAGTTCGAACTTCGCGCGAAGTTCGCACTTCGCGCGGAGGTTGTGCGCAGTTCGAACTTCGCGCGCAAGCCGGCCGAAGTCGGACTTCGCGCGCGAAGTCGGACTTCGCCCAAAGTTGGGCGCAGTCCGTTCTCCTTTGTGCCTTGCAGTTTTCTCTTCATTCAAGCTTCGCATTTTGGCTGGCGCGCAGCCCGACTTCGCTGCGAAGTCGGGCTTCGGCCAACACTTAGCCATTTTTTGCCTTTTTCTTTTTTCTTCACTTAACCAAGCAGCCCGAACTTCGCCCTTCCTGAGGGGCGACGACAGACTTCGCTGCGAAGTCTGTTTTCTCTCCCATGCCGCAGCTTAAGCTCAAAAAATAATAAAAATTAAAAGCTGAAAGCTGGAAACTGTACATGCTGGAAAACGAAAATGCATAAGGGAAATTTTTACAAAGAAGGGCCACTCGGGCACCTTCAGCAGCGGTAAATTTTTAAGTGGAACCCGTTAACAGGGATAGGCAGGAGCTGACCCTCCATATCCCGAAGTACATAGGCATTAAACTGGTTCACCCGGGCAATCTGATAAGGGCCCTCCCAGAGGGCATCAAACTTCCCGTGATTGCCCGGCTTTGCCTTATATGAGTCCCACTTCAGCACCGTGTCCCCGATTTCAAAACTCGGCAATGGTGCCTTTGGCAAACCAGCCTTGAGTGGCTGCAATATGATCGGTGAAGGCCTGGTATGCACTTTCTCTGTCTTCTTCCAACTGCAGGAGTTGGCACAGTCTGTCGTCCACCGGGTCTCCGCTGCTCCTGTCTTCGTCCAACATCCATAGGGCAGGGATCTCAATGTGGGATGGCATGACAGCCTCTTTGCCATAGACGAGCGCATAGGGGGACGTTCTGATGGATTTCTTGAACGCAACTCTGTCCGCCCACAGCGCCCGGTTCAGGAGTAAGTGCCAAGTCCGCTTGTTTCTGTCAATGGTCCTCCGGATGATCTTCAGGAGGTTCTTGTTAGTAGACTCGGCAAGGCCATTCCCCCGCGGGTAGTAATTAGAAGACATCTTGTGATAGATGCCAAGTCTGCAAGTGTACTCCGTGAGTACAGCGCTCGCGAATCCCGGACCGTTGTCCGTCACAATTGACTCGGAACCCCGAAGCGGGTAATCATGCTCTCAATGAACCTGATGACCGTTTCTTGGTCTGCGTTCTTGGTCGGGATTGCCTCTGCCCACCGTGTGAAATAATCGGTGGCTGTAAGAATAAACTTGTGTCCGGCAGAGGAATTAGGCGAAATCACCCCAATGAAGTCTAGACCCCATTGCTGGAACGGAGTCTCGGCCTGAATCGGTTGAAGGGGCAGGGGTGCTTTTCTGTTTCTACCAGCAAACCTCTGGCATTGATCACATTTTGAACAGACCGCATGAGCGTCTGTAAATAGAGTGGGCCAATAGTACCCAGCTCTAATTATTTTTAAGGCCGTTGGCCTTGAAGAATGGTGACCCCCAGGCATCCCGGAATGAAAATCTCCGAGGACCCTAGGCTGGTCTGATTTTCTGACGCACCGCAACAGGATGCCGTCGATGTTTTTGAAGTAAAGCCCCTCGGGGCGAAGAGTGTACTTAAGTGCACCTAGCCGAAATCTCCTTCGTTGTGAGGCGTTCAAGTGATCGGGACATCTTCCGGTGCAGAAAAATCTCACCAGTTCATCTGTCCAATCACTCCCCTCCGATAAGGAGTCGGCTAGGTAGATGCGTGTCGCTGTGTCCTCCCACTTACAAAGCGGAGATGCCGGCTACAGCGCTTCGGGCCAATTCCTGACACAAGGCTCGGCCTCTGATAAGCTTGGTGGGCCGCACTTCGATGTCGAACTCCTGGATTTTTGCAATCCATCCCGCTCTCTTGTGACCCGGTTCTCCTTGTAAGATGAAGCTTCGAACGTCCGGGTGAATCACAAAGACAGTCGTTTTGCTCTGGGAGACAAAGTGCCTGAACTTTCGGAGGGATTTCATAACAGCGTGAACCTGCCGCTCTATAAAATTGTACTTTTCTTCATGCGGCTGAATCACTTGGCTCAGGAACGCTATGGGGCGCTCCTCACCATCGTCTCCCTTCTGAGTCAGGACTGCAGCGTAACTTTCGGGTTCTCCCACTGCATACAGGATGAAGTCCCTGGAGTAGTCCGGGTTTGTCAACACCGGAGCTTGCGCAATTCGAGCCTTGATTTCCTCGAAGGCTTGCTCTCTCTCATCAGTCCATTCGTAATTTGTATCTTTTTTCAGCAGTTCGGCCATAGGCTTGATCACCCGTGCGAAGTCCGGAATGAACTTCCGCACGAAGTTAATCTGACCGAAGAAGGACTGCAGCCCTTTTTATCGATGGGGCCGGCAAGCGAACGAGGGCTTCGCTCCGTCGTGGTCAATGGCGAGGCCTTCCTCGGAGATGACATGTCCCAGCAGCTTTCCTTCCTTTACCGCGAAGACAGACTTCTTCGGGTTTATAGAAATGCCGAATTCTCGACACCTCTCAAATATTTGCCGTAGGTGCGAAACATGATCTCCTCGTTGGTGAGAGAAAACAGTCATGTCATCAAGGTAGATGACAATAATCTTATTGAGCAGCTCTCGGAAGGCCAGGTCCATGGCCCTTTGGAACGTGGCACCAGCATTGGATAAGCCAAACGGCATGCGCTGATAGGCGAACGTCCCCCACTTGGTGGTAAACGCCGTCTTATGTCTGGTCCTCGTCTTTGACCCAAATCTGGTTGTAGCCGGAAAATCCATCTAAAAGTGAAAATCTCTCGGGCTCCAGAGAACGATATGTAGGATCTGGTCGATTTGGGGAAGCGGATAGTGGTCCCGGAGGGAAGCCTCGATTTAGGTTTCGAAGTCGACTACGTAGACGAATGTCGCCATTCTTTTTCCTCACGGGCACCAAATTCGCGACCCAGGATGAATGTTTGATGGGGTAGATGATCTTGGCCTCCAAAGATCTTCAAGAGCTCGGCCTTCATCATGGCCTCAATCTTCGGATTCACGGCCCTCTGCTTTTGTCGGAATGGCTTGGCGCCATCCTCTAGCTCAATGGTATGCTGGATGACAGCTCTGTCATACCCCTTCAAATCCTCGTAGCACCAGGCCACGATGTCGGGGAACTCCTGGCACAGTGATCTGATCTCGCTCAGTTCCTCCGACGTGCGACCTGTTCCGACCTTGATAGTTTTACCAGGTTCAAGTTCCAGGTCAGCATACTGCCTCGGGTCTACTTTGATCCTGTGAGATATTGCTCTGTCATTCTGATCAAAGAGACTCTCCAATGTAATCAGTCCTTTTGGGACATGATTATTCCTTAACTGTATCAACCCCTCATATTGCTCGTCATCAAGGTCTCTACCTTCGATTACACACACTTCGTTAACCAGGAATGTGACGATCTCCTCGTCACAACTGAACACCCGCCGCTGGTGTCCTTATCGTGCACGTAAGGCCTGTAGATAGTGCGAACCGGCTTCGGTTTCTGGACAACGTCGTCACCGGAACGCACTGCTCCAACAGATGCCAAAATATCGCCGTGTTTGTTTTTCTCACGCGATATTGCCTTGACATTCAATGAGTCGAATGACTCCATCAGGTCCCACACCCGATTGCGGTACGCTCTAAGATAGTGCTGTTTGGATGCGCACTTCTTCGTAACTTGGTGACACACCAGCTCTGAATCTCCAAAAATCTGCAGGTGTTTGATTCCGAGCCTCTCCGCCTTTCGCAAACCCAAGCACAGGGCTTCGTATTCCGCCGAGTTGTTAGTGCAGCTCCAGGCCAACCTGTAGGTATAGTCCTTCTGGATTCCGGTTGGAGAAACCAGAAGTACCCCTGCACCGGCGCCATTCTTGCATCGCGCGCCGTCAAAGAAAAGCTTCCACAGCTTCTCGGGTGCAGGTCCTACTTCTTTCGCAGCTGACATGTCAAGCCTCTCGGGCTGTACAATGGAGTAACAGCCCTGCTCTGTCCCAATTACGGCATTGAAGTCCCGCAACGAGAACTCATCTTCAAGCTGTAGCACTTCGAAGGCTTGCTCAGTCACTCCACTGTCACCAGCCTCTTCCTCTGACAACTGGACCATGCAGCCAACTCTCCTCCGGTATCTTCTCTACTAGGAAGGTGGAAGGCTTCTCATTGAAAATTTTCAGTCTCCTTCCTTTGAAGGGCACTTCCATGTGTGAGTAGTCTAGAGACAGGTACCCGCCCAACTTCGCAGTGAACTCCCGAGAGAGAAACATGCCGAAGTAAGGTTCCATGTCAACAACCACGACCTCTTGGATGACCACGATGTCGAGAGCCTTGTGCAGCCGGATAGGGATGTCCTTTATGACACCAACTGTCTTGACAGGGGTGCCGTCTAATTGCAAGCACGCCTTGGCCGCTCCGTGTGTATTCCATCCCGATCTCATCGCGACGGCCTTCGGCATCACAATCGAGGAAGCACCAGAATCCACCATGCAGTTGTGAACTATGTGCCCTTGCATCCGTAAAGACAGATAAAAGGGTGGCGGTCTGTTCTTCCCAGTGGCTGAGACTGTCAAAGGTTGAACCAGGACAGCGGGCTGTATCTGCTTGCCGCTCTTCATGTTCTTCAGTGATTCTTGCAGCAGATCCACCTGGCCTGGGAGCAGAAGAGCATCGTACATGCTGATTCTAGCAGTGTTCTTTTCAACTCGTCTACAATGTCGTAGCCCGAGGTACTAGCTCCTTCTGCTTGTTTTGCCGGCTCGTACTTCGTCCGGTATCGCCGGGTAGCCTCAACTCGCTGTCTCTTGGTCAGAGACGGGTACTTCAGCTTCTCCCTGGGCTTGTTCTTTGGTTTCAGCTGGAGGCTGAGGTACGGGAGCTTTAGCCGGAGTTGGGGCTTTTGCTGGAGGTTTGGCTGGAACAGGGGCAGCCTTTGCCGGAGAAGGCTTGGCTGGAGCTTTATCTTTGGATGCCTTCTCCTGGGCTGTGTAGGGCCACAGCCGCTTGTACGGTGGCAGCCCACCGGGTGCGGTTTTTCTCTTCTTGCGTAGACTTGCAAAGGCTTGGCCGCATCCGCAGCCTTTCTTTTCTTCCTTGGCGGCGGCACTAGATTCTCTTCTCGGGAGGGCAAAGTTGGCTTCGCCGTCCAAGATCATGTACAGTTCGTCGTCCTCTATGGCGCTGCCGGCCAAGGTCTGGATGTAGTGCTGGTGCAAAGTGCAGTCTTCCTCCGAATGTGGGTCATTGCACGTGTTGAGTGGTGTTTTCACCCAATTGTGAAAGCACACTCTCCGGTAGGATCTGAGTCCCAAAATCCTCTGCTTGCAAAGAAAGTAATTTCTCCAAGGTTCCTCTTATGTTGATTCTAAAACACCAATGATGCTGCTCATTGTAAATGCAGGGAATACCTTAGGGTTGCAAGTGGATGTTAACAAGGGGCACTGTAGTTCACTCTAATTTGGATTTGCAATGGACTCTGAGCTTTTATGGGTTTTCAATTATTTATTTAAATGACTGTAATTAAAATACAGAAAATAAATACAGGTTTAAAAATAAAAATAAATGCAAATGAATATGCAACTAAGCTACGTCCGTAGTACTCGCCATCTTGATTGATAAAACCGAAGACAATGAGGTTTCTGCATGCAACCCAACCTATCGAACCCGCAAATTCGCACAATTCGGATAAGCCGGTGCGGGTTTCTAGGGTTTCTACCGTAGTTTCAGATTTAGGCATTCGCATGAAGCAACCAAGAACACTTGCATTCAACTTCACCTATAAGCCTAGAAATCCGAAAGGGAAAGATAACACATTGAATCATGCATGCAAAAATGACTCCTTCTTTCTCATCAATGAAATGCCAACACTGTATTTCTGCATTAAAATGATGTATCATTTACAATTACAGAATGTTCCAGGTTTTACAAATCCAGAACAAATGAAGGAAATTGCCCAAGTGCAGGCCCAGAATGGCATGAAGCCCTTGTCTCTGCAACTCTGCAAGCGGCAATTTCCAACCCTCGTATCAATTCGTGCTTCAGATTTTATACTAACTGAAATGTCTCTTCGGTTCTCCCTGTGTCGCTTCGTTTCACCTTCCAAGCATGCGACCTTTCAAATTCCTCGCCTTTTCGATGCTTTTGTTCCATGTTCGATTCTGAAACGTTCAAAATCTGCCGTGCATGTAACGTCTCGTAGCTCGACACCTGTACACCACGTGTCTCACGCCTTCTGCGCCTTTTGTAACGTCTTCCTGTGAAAATCGCGACAAAAACAGCATGCAGCCTGTTCACCTTCCCGACCGCGAAAATGCGACATGTCGCGAAATCGTGACGTTTTCCTGTTCCGTACCCTTTGGCTGCTTTCCGTCGCGAAATCGCGACAATTTTCACTTTCGAACCCTTTCACTCGTTTCTGTCGCGATTTCGCGACCATTTTCGCTTTCGGACCCTTTCACTCGTTTCTGTCGCGATTTCGCGACCATTTTCGCTTCCGTACATTCTCGGCAGCAACCATAGCGAAATCGCTACGCTTCTCGCTTCTTGCTCCTTCGCTGCATGCTGTCACGATTTCGTGACCATTTTCTGTTTCGGGCCTTCTCGCCGCAACCTCGTCGCGATTTCGCGACCATTTTCTCTTCATCATGCCTTTTGCTGATTTCTGTCGCGATTTCGCTACGCCTTTCTTTCCGTACAACTGGGCTCGTTTTTGTCGCGATATCGCGACGTTTTTTTACCTTGGACCTCTTTGCCGCTTTCTGTCGCGAAATCGCTACCACTTTTGTTCCGTACGCCTTTGGCTGTTTGGAGTCGCGAAAATGCGACATGTCGCGATATCGCGACGATTTCTCGTTTCATGCCTTCCCCCTGCAATCTGTCGCGATTTCGCGACATTTTGCACTCGGCACCTCTTTGGCTTCAATCTGTCGCAATATCACGACGTTTTTCCGATTTATGCCGTTTGACCAGTTTGACCCGCGATTTTGCGACGCGTCGCGATATCGCTACGCCTTTCCATTTGCCTTTCTCTCTCCTATTCCGGGCTTCGACGGAGCAACATGTCGCGATTTCGCGACACTTTTTCATTCTGGCAGCGACGGAGCGACATGTCGCGATATCGCGACGTTTTTCTGTTTCCGGCAGCGACGGAGCGACATGTCGCGATATCGCGACGTTTTCAACACTTGTGCATTTTTTTGCCTCTTTTCTTCATTTTTAGTATCTGGGTCACTAAGATTTTCTCTGCAATCCTGCAAAAAAGGTGGGTCCCCAATTTTGGGGTGTGTTGTGGATCAGCCACAACAACACGTAGTGCACCAGTTAACCTGGTCGGGAGGACCAGGCGGTTCTTCGATAGCAGCATTTCTCGGAGGCGGACGCCTCTGCGGCTGATGCTCCGAGGGCTTGTCTTTTGTTAGCGTCGGGGGCGCATATGGCCTCCTAGGAGCAAGGTCCATCTGGGCCTGCTTCTTCTTCAGAGCGGTCATGTCATTGGACATGGCATGATATCCCGAGGCCAAAGCCCGCACCTCCTGGAGAATTGTATTCTGAATGCTACTGTCAGGAGGCGGCAACTGTGCCGGTGGAGGCAATGCGGCTAATGGAGGAGGGTTAGAATAAGGTGCGTACTGTGGGGGAGCAGGAAGTGCTGGAAAATGCGGAGCAGGAGGAGGCGGGTGAGGATAATGCAATTGAGGCGGGCCGTAAGGAGTTACGACCGACGCCGGATTCCACTGTTGCTGGGGTTGCTGCCCTGACGTGGACGGCGCACCACCACAAGCAAGAGGATACTGGGATCTGGAGAAGTCAGGATGAATGGGTTCCTGCACCCTGGACGGGAGTCTGCCGATAGAGATAATATCAGCTTCAGCTTGCTGGGCAGCCTCGTACAGCCGCAGAAACTCGTCAATTCGGGCAATCTTCAACAGCAGGCATATGTCCGAGTTGAAGGATCTCAGATAGTAGTGAGCAGCCATGCCAGCCGAAGGCCGAAGTTCGCGAGGTACCCGTTTCCAGGATCTCGCAAACCTGATGTTAAAATCAGACACCTCCTCTTGAGGATGTCTCTCGGATAGCTTGGAACCGATGCAAGAGAGAAGTAGGGTCGCAGACTCGTTGCATCCTTTTACGAGCCTTCCGGCAAGCCAGGGCCACCTCGTGATGGATCCCTCCGGCAGCCGATCTCCACCAAGAGAGAAGCTTTCCCCTCGTGGAAAGGGCCAACAGACGGGTCTTCACACTCTCATCGGTAATGGTATGCAATGCGGCCAGGGCAAGGATGTCCTGGATGTGCTCGTACGCCGTCTTACCGTAGCCGTCGTATGTAGGGATAGACTTTAAAGCAGCAGGGGGCACAGCTTGCTGTCCGACCAGGGCCAAGGGCCCCGTAGAGTCCACCGCCGGGAAGAGATCATCGTCATTCTGCTGTTGAGCAGCCATTTCTTCTTCTTCTCCTCCGTCGGTTGTGTACTCAATGTCGGTACTTTCCGAGGATGCAGGTGCTTCTTCTTCCTCGGCCCCTTCTATTTCGTACTCAGCTCCGCCAACTTCAGCTTCGGCTTCTTGAATTTCAGCCTCGGCTTCGTCGACACGAGCTCGCGGATCAGCCAGCTTGGGAACTTCGCCTCGAGAGTTGATGTCCAGTTCGTAAAAGTCAGGCGGGCTTCTTGGATCCCTTGCTTGCCACCTTGTGTGCATGAAGGTGCTGGGACCGGTCTTTCGAACTCAGAAGATTTGTTCGTGCAGAGTCGCCAGGTGTTCAGATTTGGAACAGCAATGAAGCGAACACCGGTGCTTCAATTCTGTTGGGGGTGAGAAACTTCCTTGTCTCACCAAGTGCTCGTAAACCACTGTCGCCGCCGTGGAGACTGATCAAAAAATCTCTCTTCAAATGTGGGACCAGTGTCCCACCGGCGTGCTGCAGAAACCGTTGGTTACGAATCCGCCATGAGGAAAGGATTTTGGGTTAATGCGCCCAGATTCGCCCACCAGGAAGAGATGCCTTCCGTGCCAATCTCCGAAGAAGGCCGGCTCCTTTTGGGGGGGGGGTTATGTTCAAGTTAAGAGTGCAGGAAAGAGATAAATGAACAGAAAGGAATTTACAAATGTACTTGGAGTTGGTGGGGGGGAACTAACAGTACGGCAACCAGCAATCACCAATACTTACTGCATTATAAATACAAAGCATGACTGAGAACCGCAAAATCTGGTACTTTCGATACCTAGCGGTGTACGCACAGCTACAATGGTCCCCTAGCAAACATTCTCCCTACAAGGAGAACTAACAACACGGCAACGCATCAATCACCACTGCGGACACTAACATAAGTAGAAAGCAACCTAGAGATATCAGAGCCAGGTATATGTGTTATGCAGAGATTTTAACCGCACAGCTACAATGGTCCCCTAGCAAACATTCTCCCTACAAGGAGAACTAACAGAACGGCAACGCATCAATCACCACTACGGACAGCAACGTAACACACAACTGATGGAACTGCCACCACATCTAGTCTATGAAGTACATAAGTGTTTAACCATCAAATGCTAAAATTAACAAGCCATGGCACAATGCTGAAGGCGCCTGATCATCAAATGCTGAAACGAATCAACGAGCCATGACACAGGGAAGCGTAAAGCATAAAGCGTAAAGAAATAAAAGCTGCAGAACAGAACCAGGCATACAAATTATATTTATAAGCAGAAGCACGGTTACATTGGTTCCCTAACAGACATTCCCCTTCCACCTTTACAATGAATTCAAGGTGGGTTTTTATAGCCCGAGTCCCTCCCGTTACATTAATGGGAACAAGGTCCCAGTCAAACAATAGCTGACAAAAGCGGCGAAAGAGCTGCAAATGCTAACCTTTTGTCGGACCGGACTGTACCCGCAGCATGGTATCCCTGGAAGCTGGACAGCTACGTGGCGGTGTGTTGGGCAGAACTTCTTCTCGGCAGGTATGCGGGAAGCTGGAGCAGGTAGAACCTCCAATCGGCTTTAAATGAGGTCACTGGCACAGGTAATGCAGCCCATGCTCGTCCTTTTGCTCGGCATGTCTCGGCTCAAATCCCGAAGCTGGACACTTGTCAGATGATGGATGATGTCGTGTGACACGTGTCTGCCTTGAAAGGCAGTTTGTCCAACTTCGCTTGGGATCAGAGCGTCTCGGGTTGCGCGGGCGAGAAAACAAGCATAGCAGGGAAGGC
The DNA here is from genome assembly GCA_028583015.1 of Wollemia nobilis. Lineage (NCBI taxonomy): Eukaryota > Viridiplantae > Streptophyta > Pinopsida > Araucariales > Araucariaceae > Wollemia > Wollemia nobilis. The sequence goes on along the minus strand of JAQPPZ010002203.1, from coordinate 764,656 downwards.
CTTCATGCCTTAGATGTATTTTCGGGTTTATTTCCCTACTGCGCACCTGTCAAGGGCGCACTCCGGCTTCGCTGCGAAGTCGGACTGCGCACAGGTGAAAACTGGTGTCTGCCGCCGTACGGACTTTGCCCCAGCACTTAACACTCTTTTGTCAGCCTGCCAGTTACAAGGTGCGCCCAGAAGAGGGGCGAAGTACGCACTTCGCACCAAAACTGGGCGAAGTGCGAACTTCGCACCAAAACTGGGCGAAGTGCGAACTTCGCACCAACACTAAAGCCATTTTTCAGGTAACTTGCTGGAAAGTTTAAAATTCAACTGAGGGGCTCCAAGAAAGGGGGGAAGAAAGAGAATGTGGGAAAGAAAGAGGAAGGGAGAGCAGAAGAAAGGAAAATAGAGGAAGAGGGAAAAAGAAGAGCAGCACTGTTTCAAAATTGAAAACATTGCACCCCGTGCAAAATGTGACAACAATAACCTGTCACCTCTTTAAAGCATGCGATAACTAGTGTTGCATGACTATTCAACCAAACATTGCCATATATGGTATTAAGCATGTTCATTTGTAGCAAAACTTTAGAGATAACCCTTGATGAACTTGCTACTGCTGTTCTAATGAAGTTTGATTAATGATTTTTCGCTGTTCAGACAGGTGACAAATCCAGTCCTAGAATATGAAACCCTCATTCATATGAAATGGAATCATCTGATAAAGTAGCTGGATAACTATTTTTGGCGACCTTTCAATATTTTTAGGAGCTATTTACTTTATCCAATCTAAAGCCTTGTGATGACAAAAACATCATCTATGTTCTTTACAGACTTTGGATGAGATGCATATGTTCTACATTTTTTTGCACATACACAGTCTGTGTTTAACATGAAAAGAAAGGGTTGTGGCTTTGACAGCCGTGGGGTAGAGGGGATCAAGGCTCTGACATTTCACAAGCAGAAGTAACGGGGGAAAGATGATATTGTGCATTACAGAGGGGCAATTTCAGATAAGAATATGAAGTTTTTTTCAACACTCCAAACCCAGAGACAACAAGTCTCATAACAGAGATTTTCAAGGATAAAAATCTTCATTTCATTCCCGAGGTTAAAAGAAACATAAATTCCCTGCACAATATTTTCAAGCAAATCTGTGACTATAATGTATGAACAAGACACTGGTAGACTGGATTATATAAAATTTTGCACTTGTCCGTCTGCTTCCCACAGTAGAGAAGCTCACCTTCCAAAAGCAGTCTGCAATCCAAGACTCCAACAGTGGATTTTGAGGGCCTCAAATTGTTATGAGATAACATAAGATATATCTTTTAATGACCATGGATGACTAAAGTGGGTCAATGGGACTCATTGCAAAGAGCTGTTACAATGCACCATAGTAACCAAAAAGTGCTACAATAATGCCTTGTTAACAACATCAATCCACTTGACCTTGAATGGAATATCCGGCTCTGTTGCCTTCATAGCCTCTTGCCAATGATGCTCCCCTGTGACCAAATAAAAGAGTTCACCTGCAACAAAACGTGTGCTCTGCAAGCTCAGAGAAAATTCACAAGGGCAAGGAGAATGACATCTGGATATGGTACTATGACCCACAAGACAGCCTCATAGGGTGGCAGAAGCTCTAAAGGAAGTACTCAAGAAGAGCGAGGCAACCAAAGCAATGTGGACATCTTTGGCAGAAGAGAATGCATAGGGTGGCAAAAGCTCTAAGGGAAGTACTCAAGAAAAGCCGGGTAGCCAAAGCAATGTAGACACTTTTGGCAAAAGAGGCCAAATATTTGACATCAATGGGAAAATGAGCATTTAGACTAGTAGTAATATTTCATTAAATGTACTCATTGAAAAAAAAATACTTCGTGAAATGTAGTTTGTAAGGCTCATATTATTAAATAATAATAAGTGACATTAGGGATAACTAGTTTGACAAGTTGTTATAGCCAATTGGAGTTTCTACAGATAATGCTTAGTGCTGGATAAATATACAATTCAATCTTTCTGTTATTGTCTCACTTTGGGTGTAAAATCCTATAAGCTTTACCTATATCTGTCCTTCATATTTTCATATGCATCGGTGTGTGTTCAGGAAATATATTTGACCTTAACCACAGCTCCTCCACCACACATTCTTGTATTCATATAAGAAACAAAAA